>CM077567.1:56558457-57959595 GCA_039657325.1 Stephania cephalantha | reverse complement strand
ATTCTTCTCTTCTCTAATGCCTGGGTAGCTCTCGAAGCTCTCGGGGTCGCACATAAACTTTCGTCCATCTATCCCCCACTTCTAAGGTACGTAATTACTATGAGAAAATGCATGAATAACATCTTTGGCAATTAATACAACACAAGGCACCCCTAGCTTGCATGGCGTCATGCATTTTGAGATGCGTAAGCTCACATCTCTAGGTAAACACTGACGTCGATTGGGAGGGTGTGCTTTTATGTTCTCCAGTTCCCAAAAAAGTTTTAATTAGTTTTTATATTTTATACTTCAATAAATATTAAAGTCATAAAAATAGTATAAATGATTCCAAATTTAAAAATTTAATGAGGCGAAATTAGTAAAGTACTAGTGGGTTAGAAATTGGGTTGATATACCATTAATTTCTTTTTAAAAAACAAGTAATTACTACTTCCCTTCGTTCCATATTATCTTACACATTTGGGGTTGTGCAGAGGAATTAAGGTGATGATTGAAAGTCTTTAAAAGATAGACATTGAGACTAAATTACCCATCATTAATTAATGACATACTTTTCTTAAGTTTTTGTTTTAGAAATGAGAGTGGAACCTACCATTAGCATTAATGACATAACTTTAAATTAAGGATAAAATTGAAAAAAAAACCATAAATGCACCCTTTTTTATTTATTAGGTAAAAGTGTATTGATTCCTTAATCCTTTTTGTTTTTTGAAGATCATTGATATTTGGTTTTTGTATGTATTCATAAATGATGTGACAGTGGATATGTTACCAATGGATCTGGAGAAGTAGTTTCGCATATGACGTTGCAAGAAAGGTATTAAGTTTTTAAGTTTTTTGATATTATTCCGAGTGAGACGCACCCTTCTGGAAACATATATATATGAATAATAAATTAACGTGTTAAATTAGAATTCAAATTAGTTAAAATATCTTAACATTTTGTAACTTTTTTTTGTTATATCGTAACTTTTATAGGGTTTTTTTTTTGTTTCCTTTCTTTTTTGTTAATGGTGGGGTGTGTTGAGTGGTGAAGGGCATGACACATCAGCAAGTTTGGCTATTAAAAAAACTTAGGATATAGATTAAAGAATAAGGTGAGGATATAATAACAAAATCAAAAAAATTTAGATATAATAACAAATGTCACAAAAGGTTAAAAGGTTAACATATTTAAACCGATTTGACCAAATATACCGTTGCGGGGTGCTTATTGAATATATTTTTTAGAAATGTGAAGAGACCAGGTAGGCTTGTAAAACGAAAAGATGTGCTGGAAGCCCTAGCCGATGAATTGCCCACCAATACAATTCGTTTTTCTCTTCCAAGCTCAGCTCCGTAGAAACTAGAACAAATGAAGCATCATCCTTAGCTCTTCTTCACATGGAAGATAAAACCATCATCAAAACCAAGGTGAGCTTATGTATGTAATTGAAATACCTCGTATACTAATTCATACATGAACATTTGAGGAATCGTTTAGTATGCATTATGTTAAGCATATGGAATTAATGATAGGTTTTGATTGGATGCGATGGAGCTCACTCTGTGGTAGCGAGCTGGTTAGGGCTTCGTAAGCCGGTTTATTCAGGTCGTTCTGCTTTTCGTGGTTTAGGCGTGATGCCTCAAGGCCATGGATTGAATAATGAATCTCATATATTTTTGCAAGATGGTTACAGAGTTGGTGTTGGACCTCTCAATGATCAACAGGCACATTGGTTCATAATCTACAACTGCTCTAGCCTTGAAGAAGGTAATTACAGTGCGTAATGTTTCTCTATTATCTATACAAACCACATTCACAAACAAACATATTAGATATATTTTAAAAATGAGATTCATTACACATGAGTATTAATTCATGTCTTTTTTTGAACATGCATGCATGCAGATGAAGAGAATAATATGATGAGAGCAATGGATTCAAAAATACTTATGAAAATAGTCCTTCGAATGGTTGCCAATTTTCCTCCGTTGTTCTTACAACTTGTTCAACATACTGATCCTGCAACCTTGACATGGGCTCCCTTAATGTTTAGATTACCATGGGACCTCATGTTTAGAGATTTAAGCATTGGAATCGTAACAGTTGCTGGTGATGCTTTACATCCCATGACTCCCGAACTTGGCCAAGGTGGTTGCGCAGCCCTTGAAGACGCTATCGTTTTAGGTCGTCATATAGGGACTTGTTTTCTCAAGCACAAGATAATTCAACCGTTAGAAGTAGCCAAAGTATTAAAGTTGTATGCAAATGAGAGGAGGTTTCGCGCTGTCAGCTTGATTTTGGCTTCTTATCTTTTTGGATGGTTTCAGCTAGATGGGTCTTTCCAATGGCTGAAGAGCTACGCAAGGGATACTATATTCTTTAAATATGTTTATCTAAGGACAATAGCACATGTCACTAAATATGATTGTGGAAAGTTACCCATCGTTTAATCTTAATATATTATTGTATATCCATATATATATATATATATATCCTTAATATAATTAGAATTAACCTTTTTTTTGAAATTAGAGTTGCCGCTTTGATTTTTAATTGGGGTCCTGTTTGATTATCAAGAAAATGTTGTATATGAAAAAAACATTTTCTTAAGAAAGTTTTTCTAAGTAAATGTTCATAAGAGATTTTTCCTACATGTGTTTGATTTCACATATAACACTACAAAAAACAGTCAATATAAAAACAAAAATTAGCAACGGACTTAATTTTGAATCTAATTAGCAGTAGAATAGCAACGCCACTAGTAAAACTTTTAAGTTGGCTATTTAAAAATGAAATAGAAACGAAAAGCAACAGAATTTAGAAACGAAATAAATCCCGTTTAAATCTATTGCTAATTAACCCGCCAAATTCTCCCCCTAAAATTATGTTGCTACAACAACAACAACAACAACATAGCCTCGGTCCCAAATTAAGCGGGGTCTGCTACATGGATCAAACTTTTCCATTGTGCTCGATTAAGTGCAACCGATGGTGAGCTTTCCAAACCATTCAAATCCCTCCTAATTAATGCATCCCATGTTAACTTTGGTCCGCCCCTACCTCGTCGAATTTCTACAGTTTCTATTGAGTCAAGTTTTCTAGTTGGGGCATTTGTAGGTCGTCTTTGCAGGTGACCAAACCACCGCAACCGCCCTTCCCTAATCTTTGTATCAATTGGTGCTACTCCTACTTGTTTTTGAATTTCTATATTTCTTATTCTATCTTTACGAGTTTTACCACACATCCACCTAAGCATCCTCATTTCGCTACGTTCATTTTATGTAATTGTTGTTGCTTTACCGCCCAACATTCACTTCCATAAAGCATAGCGGCCTAATTGCGGTCCTATAAAATTTTCCTTTTAACTTAGTAGGAACATTTCGATCACAAATCACCCCTGTTGCACTCCGCCATTTCTTCCATCCAAACTTGAATTCTATGTGTGACATCATTCTCAATGTTACCATCATTTTGTATGATTGATCCTAGATACCTAAAGTGGTTTACCTTAGGAACTTCTATTTCCCCTAATTTTACCACTCCGTCATCTCGATGTCTAGTGTTTCTAAACTCACAAGTGCATGTATTCGGTTTTTGTCCTACTCAACTTAAAGCCTTTAGATTCTAATGTATTCCTCCGAGTTCTAATTTCCTATTCACTCCATCTTTAGTTTCATCCACTAAGACAATATCATCTCGCAAATAGCATACACCATGGTATATCCTCTTGAATATGTCTAGTTAGTTCATCTATAACTAAAGTAAATAGATATGGGCTTAGAGCCGATCCTTGATGTAGTCCTATCGTAATGGGAAATTCTTTTGTAGCTCCTCCAAATGTCTTTATACTCGTTACTACTTCATCATACATATCCTTAATAGTGTCTATGTATCTAGCATGCACTCTTTTTCTTTCTAGAACCCACCAAAGAACATCTCTAGGGACCCTATCATATGTTTTTTCTAAATCTACGAATACCATATGCGAGATCTTTTTTCTTTTCTCTATATTTTTCTAACAATCGTCTTACAAGGAAAATCGCCTCCATAGTTGACCTCCAGGCATGAAACCAAATTGGTTCTCTCGATATTGTTGTTTCTCTCCTTAGCCTATTGTCAATTATCCTCTCCCAAAGTTTCATAGTGTGACTCATAAGTTTAATTCCCCGATAGTTTGAGCAACTTTGAATGTCTCCTTTGTTTTTGAAGATTGGCACAAGCGTGCTTCTTCTCCAATCCATTGGCATCCGTTTTGATTTTAAAATTTTATTGAAAAGTTTTGTTAACCAAGTCAATCCAATTTCTCCTAAGCATTTCCAAACCTCTATGGGTATTTCATCGGGCCACATGCTTTCCCTATTTTCATTCTTTTCAATGCCTCTTTAACTTCTACAATTCTAATATTGCGTGTATAGTTGACATTTCTTTCTTGGTGTGGATTTTCATCTATTATGGTATCAACTTGACCATCATTAAATAAACTATCGAAGTAACTTCTCCATCTCTCCTTAATATCCTCCTCGCGCGTTAAAACATTTTGATTTTCGTCCTTAATACATCTCACATGACTTAGGTCTTGTTTCTGTTTATCTCTTAGTTTGGCTAGCCTATATATATATTTTTCGCCATCTCTATTACCTAACCTTGTATATAGATCTTCCATGAAATTTGTTTTAGCTTGACTAACTACTTTTTTAGCTTGTTTTCTAGCTTCTCTATATTGATTGTACACATCTTCATCTTGACACTTAGGTATTTTCCTATACATCTCTCTTTTAGTCTTAATTGCTCGTTGGACATCCTCATTCCACCACCATGTTTCCTTCTTTGGTGGTCCCAAGCCTTTAGATATACCTAATACGTTTGATCCCACTCTCCTTATGCAACTACTCACTTCTAGCCACATTGTATTAGCATCTAAGTCAAGATTCCAAATATTTTCCTTTAGTAGTTTTTCTCTAAACTCTACTTGTTTACTATGTTTTAGGTTCCACCACTTTATTCTAGGGTCGCTAACTCTTTTATTTATATTATGTCGTCGTGTTAGCTTAATATCAAGTACTACTAACTTATGTTGGGTCGTAAGTGCTTCGCAGTATTACTTTGCGCCTCTACATATTTTTCTATCTATTTTTCTTGTTAAAAGAAAATCTATTTGACTCTTGTTATGACCACTACTAAAAGTAATTATATGTGACTCCCTCTTCTTAAAACTAGTATTTGCTAAGAGAAGATCGTATCTTTGAAGCAAATTCTAAGATTGATTCTCCTTCTTCATTTCTATTACCGTAACCAAAACCTCCATGAACTCTCTCAAACCTATCGTTACTTGCCCCGACATGCCCATTTAAATCTCCTCCAATAACAACTTTTTCATCTAATGGTATACTTTGCATAAATCCATCATATCGTCCCAAAACTTGCGTTTGATGCTCTCGCTTAATCCTACTTGTGGTGCATAGGCGCTAAGTATGTTAATTTTTTCGTCTCCAATAATTAATTTAACTAGAATCAATCTATCCCCCATTCTTTTAACCTCTACGACCTTATCATTATAATCATTATCCACCACAATTCCTACTCCATTGCATTTTCTATCTATACTAGGTGTACCACAGATTTAAACCCCGTGCTTCCTATTTCTCTACTCTTTTCTCCTACCCATTTTGTCTCTTGGAGGCAAGCAATATTGACTCTCCTTCTAATCATGGTATCTACTAGTTCTATTGACTTCCCCCGTAAGTGTTCCTATGTTCCATGTTCCTAAGCGAATTTTTCTCCCCTTTGTATTTGTTTTCCTTTTCTACTTCTATTTTGTCTAAAAGATCTAGTGTCCGTATCTATGATTTTGTTTTTGTTTTCGTGTTTGTTTTGAATTAGCTTCTTTACCAACACCCGTCCTTTGTGTGGGAACCCTTGCTCATTTTTCTTCACATATGGGCGACGATGTGAAGGGACTAGCTTCTTTACCCACACACGTCCTATGTGTGGGAACCTTTGCTCATTTTTCTTCACACCCAGCGGCGATGTGAAACACACCCTTGCTCATTTCTCACTACACCCGGCTCCGATGCGGCGCGTCGTCGCTAGGTGGGAACGCCCCAACGTTTATATATGTTTGATCCATTTCATGAAAAGTGACAAAAGTTTTACGCTCGGGTCGTCAACCTATCGCAACCCTCCTCCTTTATCCGGACTTGGGACCTGGCTATGTAGCGCACATAGTGTACAACATAGGTGGAGTTAAATTTAGCAACAAAATTAACAACGAGACACGACATGGACACGTGTACATTTTAGTTAGATTTCGTAGCTAATTATGTTTGTAAATTTAGAAATGGAATTAGCAACGGACTTCACGAGCAATTAAGTAGATAGAGGAAGAATATAATTAAGGGGAAGAAAAATTTTGGTCTCACCAATTTCACATGAGTTTCGCGTCGAAGTTAAGGAGAGCAGATGGATCTCGCGGTACGCACATATCGATGACAAGGCAAGACAACAACGACGGAGGAGCAGCAGTTGTTGGCGATGACAAACTTACTTTGGTTCAAGTTAGTCGAACACCCCAACCTCATAACTCGGGGAAACCAATATATATATATAAGAGTTTTTCCCTCAAAACTCACTAACAATAAGTTTTGAAATAATTATGAAAACTTATCATATATATTAATTTTCAAATTAATTTAAAATATAAGCTTAATGTGTCTTTATATGGATACTCATTTTCTCAAAAAAAAAAAGCTTAATTTGCCCATCGTAATAAGAAAGAAAATATTTGGGTCTATCTTAATATGGAAAATTGACAATCGTGAGAAAATATTATGCGAGAAAATCTTGACTATTAAACACAAGAAAATGTTATTTTTCCACGAAATTTATCATTTTTTTTTGGAACATTTTTGTTCTCTGTCCAATCAAATAGGGCCTTGTTATTTTTAATTAGAAAATCTAATGAAAACCAAAAAACATGGAAAAACTATGAAGTTCCTTTTCAATTTCACTTGAAATTTCAGTTCATTTAGTTTATTTCATTAGTAATATATCATAGGTTTTTTACTCATCCCTAGACCAAAGATGTTTTAAGAGAAGAATTGTCCATGAATACCTAGAAAAAGGATAATGAAGTCAGGTATTACGTCAGCACATTTGTTACTAATTGTAATAGCACGGACTTGTTGACGTTACAGTCAACGTGAGCTAGCGCACCCAATCCTTTAATTTCAGGTTCAATCTTGGTGGCCACGTAATGAGGTTTCCCATCTAAATTGAATGTTGACAGATTGTTTGACACACAACGAGAAACAACGAGAAAAGTAGCAAGTCGATCGGTGATCTATATACACGTGGATCTCAATGCAAGATCTAACGTAACTCAATCACTCCAAAAAAAAAAATACAGGATTAGTAACTGGAAACCCATCTCTATATCAAAATAGCGATCAGATTAGCCACCGAAAAGCTCGTTGCTTATTCCTACATCTCTATTTCGGTAAAGCATCGGGTGTCAGAAGTAGTGAGGTTCCCGTCGTTATTTTTTGACCGATTGAAAAAAAAATAAAAATAAAAACATTATTTTTGTCATCGAAAAATAGTATTATATTTAAAATGAAAAAAAAACAAACAAATCAGACAAAAGCAATAACAAAACCTACAAAATAAACCCTGAAAAATAAAATAAATTTAGGCAGCGGCTAAAAGGATCCCAATTTTTGTTAAACGCACCCCAGTTTAAAAAAATTAATGTATTCGTGAAATGACCCAACTACCCTTCCATATAAATCAGTTTTTGTTTACCCATACCCTGCTCACACTCACTCATCCATACCCCAATCACCCCTCTTTAGAATCGCAATCTCACTTCTAGCCTAAATCCGACGAAATCCGAGTGAAACCAAATCGATTCGACACCATGGCCGTATTCCCCACTTATATTTTGATGTCGACTTCTAGGTTTTCTTGGGTTTTTTTCTTGCATTATGTGAGTCGGTAGTGGTGTTTGCGATTTTATTGTTGGGTTTAGGGCTTTTGATTTGGAGCTTGAATCTCACATTTTTGGCACAAAACAATCGATGAAATCGAGAATATCCAGCGATTCCGAGCAAAACCCACTAATTTTTTGGTCGGTTTCATGTATTTTTCTGGAGTTTTAAAATTTTTTTGTTCGTTCATGTCGCCTATGAGTTTTAGACACACAAGGCCTAGACTATTTTGGAAGTCTCGGTCACGCAAGTCCGAGGCCGCTTTGAAATTCTCATCAGTCACACAAGTCTGAGACATTTTCAGAGGTTTCAGTTAGCTCACACGGAGACCAACACAAGACCGAGACCTTTTTAAATGTATTAGTAAGAATTGATCGAGACCTCTAAAGATGTCTCGATGTAAAACGACCGAGAACTTTTTCTAAAGAGGTCTCGGCCACGTGTGACCAAAACCCGCGGGCGACATTTCTTCACTTCTAGGGCATCAGTAAGCAAGGGTATTTATGGAATTTATGAAAATACAAGTGGGGTAAGTTTAGCAAAATCGGGGTATGCTTGAGTAATGAGGTCCATTTAGCAAAAACTGGGGTCCTTTTAGCCACTGTCTAAATTTATTCATCAACAACAACTACTACAACAAAAAACAAATAAAAATAAAAACCCTAAAAAATCCAAAACAATAAATCCAAAATTTACAAAAAAAATAATCTAACATCTAACTTCGGCTTCGGTGAGAGGAAAGCGTCGGCCGGTGGTGGTGGATCTCGACATTGGTGATAACACGACTAGAATGATGGTGATGGGAGGCAGAGGCGTTGATCGATACGACGATGTGGGCGGTCAAGAGAGAAATCCGAAAAAAGGCGAGGGTGCGGTGATGAGGGTTTAATGGAAAACGAGAAGAGAGGGGAGGGGCGACTAGAGAAGGGAAAGGCTGCTGGATAGTGAGAAGAAATGGGAGGGACGGCTGGAGGGTGAGAAGAGAGGGGAGGGAAGGGGCTACGGAGAGTGAGAAAAGAAGGGAGGGTTGGAGGGGCGACTAGAGGGTGAGGAGATAGGGGGGGCTTTGGAGAGGGAGAATAAATGGGAGGGGGCAACATGCACGAGAGTGAAATGAGAAGGGAGGGTGTGGTATTGGTGATTTTGGGGAGTTTATAAGTGGGAGGGATTAGGGTTTAGTGTTGGTGTAAGAGAGAAAGCGTGGGCCCTACCGCCACTTGGGCGGGGAAATACCCCATTGGGCGAGAATTTTCTCGCCCAACAATTAGGGACGTCCCTAACCTCGTCGCTAAATTGGTCATAGGTCAAATACGCTCCTGTCAGAGATCCGGTGTTGAATAGCGACGAGATGAGAAATAGCCCGTCGCTATTCAGTTTTTTTTTGTTTTTTTTTTGTAGTGAACCAATGTATATAGCCCCATAAAAATATATGTTAAATCACTCATCCCTTAACCAAATGTCTTGTGCGAATTCGAGTTTTGGAAAGGAAAAATAAACTTTTGGCCAGATGTGTTGTCTTTGTTGATGTGGTCCCACGTTCCTCGAGTTCGGGATTAGTCGAGGCTATGCCTCGAATACTGTGACAATAATTAAAAAAACCTCCAAAAGGTGTAGTGGTGTGAGTTTTAATTAGTAATCTAATCAAGCGTAAAACTCTCTCAATCGTGCGCGTGCGCAAAAAGGAGGAGATAATCACTTATATACTTCTTTACAAAGTCATATTTAATCAATATGCGACTAACTTGCGGTCCACAACATCTCGATTAACACTTCCTCTTGGTCTGAAAGTCATGCATCCAAGGGCTATAAATTTTCTATCAGGTCTCATCTGGACCATGAGCTTTGATACTATGTAAAATTTTGTGCGGCGCGAGCCCGTAGATCTCCGCTAGTATCGATATTGCACACCTTCAACTCATTGGTGTAGAGTCTTAATTCAACAGCCTCGATCTTGTTTGGGGAGAGATCCACACTTAAGTGCTTCGTTATGAACTTACACTTAATCGATAAGGGACTATATTTCGGTGCACACGTCCCAACAATCTCCACCTTGGCCCGAAATCCATACAAAGTGTCACAAATCATATGTTATGTCACCGCCACGTCTCGAGGAGAGACGATTTGAGGAACCCGCGACTACCAACATATATGCCTTATCCCCAACCGAACTATCGGCTATGATACCACTTTGTTAGGTCCGCCCGCACACGCCTGCACGGGGTCATACGTGGATCTCTAGCAGCATTGATTTTGTCTCTAACTTAATGACCTTCAAATCTTAGGGATGCGATTTTAACTCAAAAGGCATCGGTTCTAATTTAGGAAAGATCATCACTTATATACTTCTTTATAAAGTCATATTTAATTGATGTGGGACTAAACCTTTCGGTCTGCACATCTTCAACACCCCCACCTTGGACTGAAAGTCATGATCCAATGAGATTTTTCTCGACAAGTATTCTCAACCAAACCATCAGCTCTAATATCATGTTTAATATAATGTTCTACGCCAATGGATGCGAGCCCGTAGATCTCACGCCGGCCGATATTTTCCCCAATTTAACTACCGATATTGTCCCCAACTTAACCACCTTGCACTAACATGTATGGAGTTTTACTTTAAAAGGCCTCGATATTGTTAGAAGGGATATAATCACTTATTTAACAGTGTAATTTTTTTTTGCATTTTTTTCCTTTGACATTGGGTTAATAGTAAGGGAGCCCTCCTGCTAGGTTTAAATTTGTGGGATTATTCATACCTTAATTGGGAGGACCCGGGGCACTTCGGACACTCGTGGAAGTTGTCCAAAATTAGACTGGAAATTAAACCACAACGACTTTGACTTGTCAAAAGAAATAAGCAATTAAACCTCTAGAAACATAACGATGAGTATAAATATATATACAAACATACAACTTATTTAAACTTAAAACAGTACAGACTATAGAGAGCCTTGAATTCACTTAAAAAATGGGAGTTGGTGATGAGCAGAAAATAGAAGATGTGGTGATAGTGGGGGCCGGAGTAGCAGGCCTGGCCACGGCGCTGGCGTTGAAGCGAGTCGGGGTCCGAGCCATAGTGTTGGAGCGGTCGCACGAGCTCCGAACCACCGGTGCGCACCTTTCTCTGTTTCCAAACGCTTGGACGGCTCTCCGAGCTCTAGGGATCGATCACAAGCTCACCTCCATTTATCAACCTTTCAAGAAGTATGCACCTGGACCTGCTTTCAATTTTTCCTTAAATTAATTTCTTCTATGAGAGTTTTATATATATGTTTATATGCGTTTCTGTTCTGTATTGAGTAACTAATGCTAGTGAATTGATTGTGCTTATTATATCTTTTTTGTTTGAATTCATGTAGGGGATACGTGACTGATCTGGAAAAAGGTTCTAAGCAAGCATTGTCTTTTACTAGATCAATTGGTGAAAGGTGTGAATAATTAACTAATTATATACATTATTAAAACTTGATTATAATCTCAAATGTTTTTTTTTTTTTTTTTTGAAAACAAATGTTATTTTAATTATTATTAAAAAGCTTAATTTGAATGAATTGATAGTTGATTAATCAGTGAAGTAATGCAAGTTAAATGTGCAGATTCTAAAAGATTGAACTTAATTAATTAATTCTCAAACTTACTAAGTGTTATGTTGTTGAAATATGCAGGATTAATAATGCCACTGGAGCAAGGTCTGTGCACCGAAAGACCTTGCTAGAGACTCTAGCGAATGAACTGCCAATTGATGCAATTCGTTTCTCAATCAAGATTAAATCAATAGAAACTCACACAATTGAAGGATCAGCTTTGGTGCCAGTTCTTCACTTAGATGATGGTTCCACTATCATAGCAAAGGTTAGTTTCATAATTTTCAAAGTGTTATCTAAATTTAGAGGTCTACCGGGACATGCAATATTTTTTTTTTAGGCTTAATAGGCAAATATATGCTAACCTTTCAAGATTTTTGCCAAAATTTCATATCGTTTGAATTTTAACAAAAATATTATAACTTTTTAATTTCTTGTAAATTGTATCCACACTTCCTATTTTTTAGTGAATTACACTTAAAAATATAAAAAATTATGCATACAATTGAGAATATTATTTCATGTTAATGCAATTGGTATGTAATCTAGTGATCATTCATCACTTTGATTGTGGTTTGATACATAAAAATTACAAGTAAGGATGTACAATTTGCATGAAACTATGAAAGGATAGGATATTTTTGCACAAATCGAAACGTTAGGACATTTTTGCAAAAATCTTGAAGCATTATGATGTATTTGTCTATTGCCTTTTTCACGTTAGATATCCGAACCAACTCGCCCCCTCCCGATTAAGGCCAAACTATTTCCTATAGGAAGGCTAGGAGGGCGCCACTACCACTAATCATAGATTAGTTCGTTTCGGCTTTGGATGTGGAATTAAAATTGGGATCTTGATTAAAAATTGAATCAATTGTAGGTATTGATAGGGTGTGATGGAATCAACTCAATTGTTGCAACTTGGCTGGGGCTGAGTAAACCCATACATTCAGGTCGGTATGCTGTGCGCGGTCTGTCTGTGGTGCCTCAAGGCCACGGATTGAACAATGAAGCGCATCAATTTATTTCTAATCAACGAAGAGCTGGTGCGGTTCATCTCACTGATACAGAGGTTGCTTGGTTCATAACTTATCCTTCTACTGCTAGTGAAGGTGAGCCTTTTTTTTCCTTCTTAAATTTCATTAATAATTAGTATCTCTTTCAAAAACCTTTCCAATTATATATACATATAAATGTATTATACATACCCAATATACTCTTCAAATTTGAAAATTTTATTATTCCAATTAGCAATTAATTAAGCCGCATTAGAAAAAAAAAGTTACCTATTTTTTTCGGCCAAGAATAAGCTTGTTGTACAAATTATTGACTTTCTGATACTATCCAGACTCATAATCTAAAACGAGTTTTACTGTCCATGATAAAATAATATAATAAATCTAGAAATTAATTAAGAGCCAATATTCCAATGAGAGAGCTTATTAGTTTAGAGATTTAATTTATTGTTATCTTTTTTTTTTTTTTTTTTTTTTTTTTTCTCATGGCTTAATTTGCTTATGGAACCAGATGAAGAGATGAAATCATCAGGAGATCCAAAATGGATACAACAAAAAGTAATGGAATACATATCAGACTTTCCTCCAATGCTATCTGAGTTTGTTCAACAGAGTGATCTAAAGACATTGTCTTTGGCTCCTTTGAAGTTTAGAAAACCATGGGACCTTGTGTTCAACAATATTTGCAAGGGAAATGTAACCGTGGCTGGAGACGCATTCCATCCTATGACTCCTGATCTTGCCCAAGGAGGTTGTTCTGCCCTCGAAGACGCTGTCGTCTTAGGCCGTCACATAGGGAACTCTTTTCTCAAGCACAATAAAATTGTAGCAACAGAGGTGAGTGAAGCTCTGAAGTTATATGTCAAAGAGAGGAAATGGCGCGCCATCGGCTTGATTGTTGGAGCTTATTTTTCGGGGCGAGTTCAACAAGGGGGGTCTGGATGGTTGAACTTTGTGAGGAATGTGTTGTTTTATAGGTTTATCTTCAGAAGGCTAATTGAAGTGGCAGAGTATGATTGTGGAAAGTTACCTTCTGCAGCCTCCTTCAAACAGCTTGATGATAATCATAGCAAGGTTGAGTAGAGTTAATGTTGTTTCATGAAGTAGATTTGAAGGCATATACATATTTGGATGTTTAATTGTGAGCTTGGCTGCTTAATACATATGTTTATCAAAAAAAAAATATAGGAGAAAAGTGTAGGTTAGTATAATTTTATTTTACTACTGCTGCTGCTGCTGTGGGCAACTTTTTTTTGTTTGGTGCGAGTGTATATATATATATATATATATGAAAGTTTTAATCTAAATAAGAATTAAAAAGTATTAGCGGATGCGTATCTTTGTCATATTTCATTTGTATGTAACTTTGGTCTTTTCTACAGTCCAAAAGTTGAAAAACACTTCCAAAGAACTCTTCACAACACACAAAAAGGCCAAAACCCTTAAAATCAAATCACACTACGTGATTTTATTATCCTATTATTCTTGGGACTTCCCCAGAGATTAGGATGGTTTAGATATGAGATATATTGTTAGTTATCAAAAACTTTATCCGTTTTACACATGTAAAACGTGGCCCAACATCTCCCACTCGCACATCATGTGTAGACTTTTTTGTCGGATCGGGTCGATCACACACATGGGTGCCTCGTATATTGATAACATAGACTTCCACTCGCACATCGTGTGTGAAAAATATATTAAGTTCTCTATTGACAGTGTTTCATTGTAACTAATGGGCCGTGCGACCATGAGATAACCTGCAAGTGGGAGCTCTACACTAGCAACTCAATTAGAGTCATCATAGAGACATCTACCCTTTTTAAAAAAATATATATCTCACTTTGCCCCAGATCCATATAGTCATGTTTGTTCAAAATATTCTCTAACCCTTTTTTAAGAGCAATATTTGAACATTAAATTCATAGCATTATATTCTAATTAATATTGCCATCCAATTAATGCAACACTAGTGTCACGACATATAATATAAAATGAAATGATATGATTCCATATGATCTTCCTTTGCTCTCCCACTACTTGTTGGAGTTAATGATTTAAAGTTAATGTTTTTGGAGCATGTAGAACATGCCTACATAGTTAGATCAAATTAAATGCATGTGCATATGTGGCATGCGTAGAGGGTTGATGTTAGTTATAGGAAGTTACCATGTAATGAGTATATATATATATATATATTTCCAAAACCATGTAATGGGTAATTTTAGTTAGTGAAGTGGTGCATATATTTAGTGGTGTGAATGGGTCATGTTGACCAAGTCCATACATGTGTAGCATTATCTATAAATATATGTGTGATAAGTGTAAACATTAATCAATCAAAGAAGCAATGTAATCCATCAAAGTAGAATGATTTTTTGATATGTTGATATCGTATCTTTTTTTATTTTTATTTTTTATTTTTAACATGGTATCAAAGTCGACAGTTCAATCTTGAGGTTGTTTGATTCAAGAAGTTGTTGCGAAGATAGTTCATGAAGAGGTGCTACAAGAGAATGACGATATTCAGAAGGAAGCTCCAACGTGAGAGTGCAAATAGTCGACATCATCGATGATAAGTGATTGTTGATCGTGTATGACATGATGAAGATGCATGGAAGTGACCGCCAACGAAATTGTTTTAGGAATGTGATGATAAGGGCATCGCACGTGATGTTTAGAGATATAGTGCTCCAAGAACAAGAAAGATGATGACAAAGTGTGTTATCGTTGTGAAGATAAGTGCTTCACACTACAAAAAAACAGCAGATCAGAAACGGAAATTTCCGTCTCTGATTTGCATAAATTCCGTCTCTAATTCAATTATGCAATGGAACAGAGACGAAATCTATTCCGTCTCTAAAATCATCGTCTCTGATTCAATCAGCAACGAAAATGTGTTTCCGTTGCTGATTAGAGACGGATTAGAGACGTAATTTAGAAACGGAACAGAGACGGAACATAAATGGAAATTCTTCTAAAGGGTACAATTGTAATTGCATTCCGTCTCTGATCCGTCTCTGATTAGCAACGGATCTCAACGGATCAGAGACGAAATTATTGGATTCCGTCTCTGATCCGTCTCGATTAGCAACGGATCAGAGACGAAATACAATAATTCCGTCTCTGATCCGTTGCTGATTCATGCATCTATTCCTCGAAAATTAGAGACGGAATAGCAACGGAATATTAAAATTTCGTTGCTAATCCGTCTCAATTCCGCTTTTTTTAGTTTTCAAACCTAAGCTTAATCCAATTGGTTCTCCATAACCTCTAAACCTGAAAATACAACCATAGGACCTACTCCATCGCCTGCACCCCCTCCAACAACTCCTTGGGGGTGCTAACATCCCCAAAAAAAGCAGAATTTGACATACATACACAAATCAACAATATATATCAACAAAGATTCAAATGAGAAAAACATAAAATTCGATATTAAAAAAGATTTATATATTCACGAAACGTAGTCAAGTATAATAAATGTTTAAGATACCTAAGTATCCATAAAAAAACTACAATTCTCATTGTTCTACAACAACCATAAAAATACCTAAGTATCATAAAGTTGCCAATCCCTCGTTGTGCTAGCATCTGGGATGTGCTAGCATCAGGATCTACGTATCTTCTCTTCTTTCTCCATAACGACCTGAGACTGTAGACACATCCTTTGGGACAGTCACCCGCCACCTTGTAGTACACCGCCTCATCATCCACCGGCTGGTCCGGTGTAGTCTGGGTCAGCTCCTGACGTCTCCTTTGGAGCTTAGCCTGCATGGACCAACAATATTTTGTTAACAATATAATAGTAGCATTAAGTTGAGAAGGCAGCAAAATGAAGAGATAAGTAAAAAAAAATAAAGTTGAGAAGGCAAATCTTACATTTATCAATTAAGTTGAATAATTCTGCAATACCCAACTGTAATGAATCTCATATTCAAACACAAAATGATTCGTCAAGATTGGATCTCATGCTTAAAAAAAAATAAAAAAAATTCTTAATCTCTAAAACCTGCATACCATACCACAGAATCTTAAACAAAGCCTCAATCCCAAATTAGTTGGAGTTGGCTAACCTACACAATGTATCACATAATTTTTAACTCCAAACCTAAAAATCCTAAACAATTGCCATAATTCCCAAAAACATTTGATTTAAACTCTTAAAAGTTCTAGAAGCCTAAATCCAAGACATTGAAATCTCAACCCTAAGTAAGTCATGCACCCCTAAAACACTAAAGTTACACTCCATAATACCAAAAAAAAAAGTCACACTCCATATCCTAAATTTGCAATTTCAGAAACATCAAAGCCACTTATAAAAAGGAGGCAATATTGGAAGTAAAACTAGAAACAAGAAGTGGCTTTCTCCTTGAATCGCATTAAAATAAATTAGAACGAACCTTCAGATGTTCTTTGGACAAAATCAACAAAGCATCGCTTGGTCCAAATACTGCATCCACAACATTGTTTTGTATCTCAATAAACTGAAAAATAATGAATTCGAGAGAAATAATGAGATACACCAACGGATATTTCTAACCAACACATACCATCGAGAATCACAAGAGAAAGACAACTAATATAAAAAACTAGGCTACAATTATAATGATAATCATAGTCATCATAGAATATTACAACGTTGATTTACAATAATGGAGTATTAAGAATACTTGAGGATTTGGGCTTGCGGTAAAAATAATGATAACCAAATCATAAACAAATGACAAACCATAATCCATATCTCTTCTCCATTTTCAAGACCTTCAATAGAGTAAATCATATATTTACCAACTCAACAAACTTCTGAAGCTACACCCTAGGTCCCTAGCATGCAAGAGAAGCAATCCTCCCGAAAGCTAGTGAGCGAGATACTAAAATCCAGATTAAGTGTATGTAACTGCATAAAGTTCCCAACCAAGTTTAACTTCCGTATATGAGAAGACCTCAAGTTTAATACTTGGCACATAAGCCCATTATAGGATAAATCCCTATAAGTGAAAAATACAAGGCTATAATTTTTTGTTCATAAAATGATCTCGCTTTTTGTCATAGATTAGTCATTGTATTACGGCATTCACCATTTGCAAGAAAGTAAAATGAAAAACAAAAGAAAGAAACGAAAAAAATGAGCTCAACTAGTAAACAATGCAAGGACATGAGGAAGAATTATGCACAAAGCCGAGAGTCATTAGCCTGTCTATACCTCTATCTCTTCATTGATTGGTCTCATTTATTCTCCGGTGAATTCAAAAAGGCATCTAAGAAATTAAGAATAATGATTGATTAAGGGCATACCAGCAATACCTTTTCAAGAATTATGCACATGGATTTCTTTACTATTAGTATTTCTGTCAAGTAATCGTAGGTGTTTCTTCTAACACATATTTGATCAAAACTATAATCGTCATTGATCAAGTGCATGATATGTATAAAGAATTGTTTCTATGTAACAAAAAAAAATGTTTCCTTGCATCAATTTTGTTTTCAGATTGTGTTATTATATCATTAGTCTTCCAATATTGGTTCGCTTTGAAATAAAGATACTCTAGAAAGTTAATACATACCGTAAAAAATCTTTCCCAAAAGAAGAGTCGTTTATATCCACAACTCGAAGTTTCTGATTAGCTGCGCGCATCAATGACATAACATTTTCTCGCTTCAAAACACATGGAGATTCATTGATTATGTCAATTGAATCAATTTCATAAGACCCCATCAATGAGAAGGTCTCAATCAATGGAGGAACATCTACATCCATCAAAAGGTCCAAGAGAACCTGTAGTATAGATCGCTCAAAGCAAGATTTTTGAAGCTTAGCCTGGGTGATTAAATGAGAACAAAAAATTAGTCGAATTCAATTATCGATTAAGATCCGCATTTAATTAAATGAAAAACGAGTCGGGTTCCCTTTTAACTTTCTAGACTTGTTGGAGCAGATTCGAGGTTCTAATTATCACAACAAACCTTAGAAAAGCTTGACGCAATTGCATCATTTGGAAGCACTTCACGCTTTCGGCTAAAATCAATGTACCTAGTACCAGCCCCCAATACTGAGCTAATACAAAGCACCATAAACTTAAGCACAAGGACTGGACTAAAAGCAAATCCCAAATTAGTTGGAATTGGTGGCTACATGGATCAAACTCTTCCATTGCGCTCAATTTAGTGCAAAATTACAATTCTCGCAAAATAATAAGAACATGTGTACAAGAAAACAAAGAGAAAGCGAGAGAGCAAATGCGTTGGAGAAGACCAATCAAACAACAAGAGAGAAACGACATTCAATATGGTTCTCGAGTTAGGGTTATAGAATTATGATCCATCTTTCATTTATTAAGATAAAGGTTCAATAACAATTCCAACAAGTGAAATTTTCATCTCTATAGCACCTAATTAGTCCAAATTATGATCCACCTAATCCAACCCCTCTTTAATTTTAGTCTAAATTAGCTCCACAAAAACTTCAAATTTGAATCAACCGAAACAAAAACTAGAAAAAAAAGCATGGCCATGGCTACTTGTTGTTTCAACAAACTCGAAATCGGGTTTAATGAACGCGCGAGAGAGAGATTGAGAGGGAACACGACGGCTTAGGGTGCTTAAAGATCAGTGAAGTTGCTTGCTAATCAAAAACTAAATCCAATATGGTCTAGGCGATCTATGAGCAAGCAATAAACGTTTACTATAATTTTGGAAGGAGCCTAAAAAGCGAATCTTAGCTTTAGTCTACACAATCAACACTAGCAATAGCAAACATTAACTAGAAAATATATCAAAGAGAAAATAATTTCGAGTATCTCTAGCTCTCAGCCATAGCTAGAAAGATGGAACAATGCCATATTCAGTTTCAGCCATCATGGTGGAGGAGAACAACCATATATATGACATTAATTCATAAGCACCAGATTCATAAAACAAAATAAAGAAGAAAGGAAAGGAAAATTAAGTACAAAAAAACTAACAAAAATAAATTGACCCTGTTGGAAATTCTTACTTTCGCCATTAATGGAAAACTTGAAAAAAAGACTCCATACATACCATTAATTCATAAGCACCAGGAACCAACCATATATATGACATTAATTCATAAGCACCAGATTCAACTTCATAACTTTACATACCATTTCGAAATTATACACCTTAACTTTGTCACTGAGAATATTAATTAAGACAATGAAAGAAAGAGAAACATATATATTTAGAGCTTACACTATGGCTTAAGGTACCAATGGTGGTATCAGAATCGAAAGCGACCTTAGAGGCCTCATACTCCATCTCCAAATCTCGATAGTTGTCTTTCTTGCCGCATGTGCACAACACACTCACTCCCATCATTCTTCACTTGGTCTTGTCCATCAAGTCCTCCAAATCTTAAGTTTCTAACCGTAAGGTTAGAAACTTAATATTTCTTCGATTGTTCTTGATCCTGGCCTTATATCGACACTTGCACTTTCAAACAATTTCTCTCGATCTGTTTCATTATCTATGACAAAGCATATAAGAAAATCTAGCATTGAAAGAGCTCAAATACACCGATGTAGTAAAGAGGAAATGAAAAATCTACCCTTAGAGTCATTTTTCGCAAGTGGAGCAACAATATCAAGAAGTATAAATAACAAATAGATCCAAATTTCCCGAGAAAATAAGGAAATGAACGACCACTTTCTATCTTGTGAAATCTCTTTGTACAGTAGAAAACAACATATCAACTTGAGTTCAAAACTAAAAATAAATCTCAACATTTAGAACAGATAAAAAGAAAGTGAGAGAAAGATAACAAAGAAAGAAAGAGAGACCCACCAAGCTAATTAGGCCATTGTCGGAAGAACAAGTAATGCAACGATTGTGTACTCTCGACTCATTTATATTTCATCTATTGGGTTTAACGTAGCCAATATTAGAAATTGAGAAGAAAGAATTAAGACCGAACTAACTTTTCTCATTCAGTTTTTATGGCATATCTTTATGTACATACAATTTATGTAACACCCGTGTTTCGATCTAACAACCTCATGTCTTAGATTAGTGATGAACTAAGTGAGCAATCGGACTAACTACTAAATTTTATTTCTAACATGCCCCCTTGAAACATAGATTAATAAAGACACTACTATGTTTGAAATTTTGCGTTAGTAAAACTATAGAAAGAAATATTCATGTCACATGGGCATTTGCAGCAAATATGGAATACAAACAATTTAAGAAAACTTGTAGCACTTACCTCTACCAATCCGATCGACCGGAAACAAGTCCACAGAAGCGGAATCTTGGTTAAGCACTTCTTTTATTGGTTCCTTTGCTAACTTTGCTGACTGCTAAGAGGCGATATGCACGAAAATGAGAATATTTTGCTAACAAATGTAAAGAAGGGATTGCAGAACTCAACTCAAATATTAAGCTCCCCCGGATAACTCTTATAGGCGTGCATATTCATCTTTTGGATATAACATCCGAGAAGAAAAAACATCCGACACAAATCAAGTAAAATAGGAAGCCAAACATGAAAATACGGTAAAGATCTTGCTCGCAAAATTTGACTACACCATTTGAAGAGGGGTTGATCCCACAAATCACACCAATGTCGTCTCTAAAATCTCAATGAAACCCCAAAACCCCAACACCCGAAGCGTACCTCTACTCAAATCCAACGCCCTCTCTGTCCTTCCTTCTTCAAACCCAATGCCTAATCTGTCATTCCTTCTTCAAAGTCGAAGGCTTAGGGTCCGGCGAGGGCTTCGGAGATGGCGAGGTACAACGACGAACGGCGGCGACGGCTTAGGGTGCGGCGAGGGCACACGGGGAGGGCTTCGGAGGCTCCAATCTCCGGCAGACTGCGACGGAAGACCCGACGGCCTCGTCGCAGCCTCAATCGCAGCGACGACAGATCTCGGTGTGATGAGTGTAAACATTAATCAATTAAAAAATCAATGTAACCCATCAAAGCATAATGATTTTTTGATATGTTAATATCATTAATGTTTTTTTAAGAAGAAATATTTCTTTTATTTTCATGTGTAGATTACTAATGATTAGACATGATTAGACACAACTCGGACGTAATGCACATAGAGAAAAATGTGTTCGACAACGTATTCAACAATATTACGAGTGTGCCAGGAAATACTAAAGACAATGTGAAGTCGAGACAAGATGTTCGTGAACTTTGTCACCGACCTTCTTTACAAATGGATGAAGTGTCAAAGAAGCATCCACTATCATGTTACGCTCTTGACAACCCAAAAAAATAGAATTATGCGAGTGGATACGATTTTTGCTTTTTCTCGATGGATATGCTTCTAATTTTTGGTGTTATATAAACCAAAAGGGTCAAAAGTTGTTTGGGATGAAGATTCGTAATTTTCATGTTTTATAGAAATACTGATTCCAATCACATTCTAAGAACTTTTTCCAAAGTTGTTTGAGTCGCCATTAGCGAGCTTAGTCTATTTTTTCGATCATTAATGGCTAAATTGTAACAGTCAAGGATATGGCTCATTTAGAGTCTGAAATACCTCTAATAATTTGTAAACTAAAGAAAATATCTCCTCTAAGTTTCTTCGACTCAATGGAACACTTGCCAATCCATTTGCCTTATGAGGGTCAACTTGCTGGTCCAATTCAATTTCGCTGGATGTACACGTTTGAGAGGTAATTTACTCATTCTTAATTAGAAATTAACCGATTGTGTTGTTCGTCCATAGTCAAATTATTGATTATCATCAACATGAATTCTTTAGGTACCTTAAGCACTTGAGAAATAATTTGCGGAATAAAGCAAAGGTCAAATGATCGATGTGCAATGCATATTTGGTAGAGGAAACGACCTCATTTTGTTTTTATTATTTTAAAGACCATATTGCCACTTTGCACAATCGAGGTCGGCGCAATGACGATGATGGTGTCGATCCCAATCCCGATTTCATCGGAGACTTATCCATTTTTACTCACCCAGGTCGTACCGTTGGTACTAAAAAAGAAAGATTCTTGACGCAACAAGAGTACAATGTTGCTCACAGTTACATGTTACTCAATCGTCTTGAAATTGTCCTATGCATATCGTAAATCACTCTAAAATGTCAATTTGTTATTTTCATACTTTAATAGATCTTATCCTTTTTCTTATAACGTCAGAGTATGAAATGTAGAATCTTAATCGACGAATTACATATACCGTATGGGGAAGAGACGGACGTCGATTATAATCTCGAGTAGAATTTCGCCAAGTAGTTTCAAACATATATAATGTTAAGTTCTACTATTTTGAAAGATTTCTTTTATCTCATAACATGTCTTATAAATGTTATGTGTTTTTAAGCAGGTATGACATAACATCGAAGATGAGACACTTAGTTATCTTGCAATTGGTCCTACACGATCTTATGTCGTATACCCATTATATATTACTAGTCAATGGGCACGCGCTATGCGCGTGAGGCGTAAACAATAAATGTATCAAGAAACATTTGTGAAAGTTAATATTAAAATATTATCTTAATGACATGTATAATTTATTGAATTTATATTTAGAGAGAAAAATGTGTGTCAAAATTACCTTTCAATAAAAGTGCTCAAAATTTTTAGTTGGGTCTAAACAATTTTTTTAAGTTAAATTATATATTTTAAGTGCTCATGAATTTAGAGTATCTCATGACAGATACATACAACCCATAAAATATTTTTTATGATAAGTATTTAGACAATATTATAAATAGAATGGAATAGATCTAATTGGATTTGCGGATTCATGAACACCCTAGATATGATCAATAAATTTCATGTTCACAAAGTTTTTGGTATAATTTTACATTACACGCAATGTTGTCAAGTTTGTAAATGAGATGTGAAGGAAATAAAAATTAAAATAGTTTAATAATTGTAGAGAATTTTTAGTCATAAACAAAATTAATTGTTTGAGCTTTGAATTAAAATTAGTGGTTTTGTAATTCATGAAAAGAAAAAAAATATATTGAATTAATATTAGTTGTACCTACATATATGTCGTATGATTGTTTTGTTTCTAAGAAAAATTAAAATGTTTATCATAGTTTTGAAAAACTTAAGCCAATTAGATTGATTGGTATTGTAATTAAATTCATTAATTTATGCATTTCGTAATTTGTTTTCATGCCTTGGAATAAACTTTTTCTATAAAGTAGTAATATATATAGTGGGACAATTTTTAATAGAACTGCAATAAATCCTCTAATTTGACCCATTTTAATTTAATGCTAGCTACATTTGACGAAGAGTTTTAAAATTTTTCTTATTTATAGGATCGAACTCAAGACATTTGATTAAGGAAATATGGATCCTTGCCACCTTAATTACAAAAATTGAGATGCGCATGCATGCAAACATTTTTTTTTGTACAATGCAAAACTCAAGGGACATAAACAATTGTAGGTATTAAATCCACCTCTATGAGGTTAGTTGGTCCAATCCTTAAAAATCACAAATTGAATCAAGTAATTCACAACCAAAATTAATTTTTTGATATTTGAATCCAAAGCAAGTATATGAAGCTTTGAATTTTCTTATGACAAAAAAAGAAGCTTTGAATGTTCAATGTCTAAGAAAATAAACATTATTCACAAACATTATTACTAAAATAAAATACGCAATATTCAAGTAGTAATCAACCCAATTGATAAGATTAAAAAAAGAGAAGTATTTGTCTATATTGGAATTAATTCACTAATTATGAGAAGATGTGGTGAAACAAATGAAAGGAAAATTTTTAATAATTAAAAAAATCACAAAGCAAGTATTTGAAGCTTTCATTTTCCATGTATAAGGAAATAAACATTATTCACAAATAATTAACAAACAAAATTCACAAATTGAAGCAAGTAATTCACAAACAAAATTAATTTTTTGAAAATTTAATCCAAAGCAAGTATTCGAAGCTTTGAATTTTTCTTATGACAATAAAAAAAAGCTTTAAATTTTCAATGTATAAGAAAATAAATTTTTTTCACAAACATTATTAATTAGAAAAAAATATACACAAGACATAAGAATCAAGTAGAAATCAATCCAATTGATAAGATTAAAAAAAAAGAATTATTTGTCACTATTAGAATTAATCCACTCACCATGAAAAGGTGTGGTGAAACAAATGAAAGGAGATTTTTTTGTAATTTATACAAATAATTCATAAACAAAATTCACAAAGCAAGTATTTGAAGCTTTGGATTTTCCATGTCTAAGAAAATAAACATTATTCACAAACAATTCACAAACAAAATTCACAAATTAAAGCCAGTAATTCACAAACTAAATTAATTTTTTGAGATTTTAATCCAAAGCATGTATTTGAAGCTTCGAATTTTCCACGTTTAAGAAAATAAAATAGAAAACAAAATTAATTCACAAACATTATTACTAAAAAAAATATAAGCAATACTTAAGATTGAAATATAAATAAACCCAATTGATAAGAATAAGAAAAAGAGAAGTGTTTCTCACTATTAGAGTTAATTCACTCATCATGAAAAGTGAAAAGAACTATTAAAAAAAATATCCATGGTTGTTCTAAGTATGTTCACGTCCAAGGAAAGAAATAAGAAAGAAAAATTGAAAATTGAGTTTATGATATATACCTTACCTCAAAGATAAATAAAATGAATGGTTGTCTTTAAGGAGACCACCGAACCCAATAGCAAATCATAAATTTTTTATTGAATCGAACACGTGGGGGGGAAATGGAGAGATAGATGACGTTGTTTTTTTTTTTTTTTTAAAAAAAAGGAGGCACTGCGATTTTGAAGAAGAAAGTGGTTTTCAATAAAATAA
This sequence comes from Stephania cephalantha, assembly GCA_039657325.1. Lineage (NCBI taxonomy): Eukaryota > Viridiplantae > Streptophyta > Magnoliopsida > Ranunculales > Menispermaceae > Stephania > Stephania cephalantha. Next base: position 57,934,223 of record CM077567.1, on the reverse strand, counting down.
ACACATGGAAGTTACAAAGAGAGAAGAAAATGTGAATAGAGTGGAGAGAGAGAATTGTGGAGGGGTGAGAGAGAAACGTGGAGAGAGAGAGAGAGGGAGAGAGATGTGAAGGAGATAGACAAAAAGAAACGTAGAGGATAGAGAGAGAGAGAGAGAGAGAGTAAAGAGGTGGAGGACAGAGAAAAAAAATCATCTAAATCCCACTTTGTTAGGAAACTGCTTACTAATTTGAAAACTTTTGAAAACTAATTGAATTTTCATCCGCACATCTAAAATCAAAACCACCTATTAATTTGTAGTTATCAATTAAATTACCACTTTATCCCAAATTTAAATATTTGTATCAAAACACTTAGGGGCATTGTTGGAAGTTTTAACCAAAAAGGCTTCACGGTTAACCATTTCTGGTTTGCTATTATAATAGTATAGATTAATGGGTAAAAATCTCACATCATGGTGTATGATGGTAATAGGGCGACACAGAACAGCGGTGTCTGTGTGAAGGGCTCTAACTATGTCGATGTTTCCCATGATTTATACGGTACAATAGGTTATCCAGATTGAATACAGTGGCTTTAAGCAACCTATATTATTCAAATGTGAATAGTTTGACCCACATGAGTCTACGGGTGTAAGGACTCACCATTCACTTAAGTTGGTCGAGATTCATCGAACTCGACGGTATAACAGTACGTGCCTTTCATTTTAGCAATGCAAACCTGATAGGTCTACTATTTTCCTTACCCTTCTATGAATCATGAACAATGAGAATGGTTAGTTATTTATTGTTATCAGACAAAATTTGATGATGAGGGAACCGTCGTTGATGATGAGATTAGATACGGCATTCCAAGCGAATGAACCAGTCACATATGTCGTCACTGATCCGGTAAATGACAATAGATTGCTAGTTAATCCAACAAGTTCCTACATGCTAAGTGTATCGAAGGATAGGGACGATGACGAGGAAGATCAGATGTCAAATTATAGTAGTGAAAGTGAATTTTTTTAAATAGATAATAGTTTAAAACTAACGTATGTTTATTTACTTGTATTTTTATGTTTGATGTATGATTCCTGTTTTTAACGTTTCGATTCCTTTCTTAACTCAGATTACTTACGATTATACGTGACATATTTTAGTAGGCATGACACGCAGACCCGCGGACAGGATTTCGACAGATGCTGACCTTGACGACCAGCCTTCGATAGGAGGTGGTGGAGGAGGACGAGCTCCAACTACACGAGGTCGAAGACCATCGAGAGGTTGAGGCCCATCTGGAAGGGGTCGAGCTGCATCAGGAGATAGAGGATCACTGCAAGAGGGTCGCACAAGACCCATTGTTTATGGTGCACGGTCATTCAACCGAGGTTTCGACATTATTTCACCGTCATCATCGACTAGATCGACTTCAACAACACATATGCCCGCTATTGCACCGACAGGTCCATCATCATCCAATCACACCCCATCATCGCATTTTGATCATTTTGCTAGTTCATCCTGACATGGAACTACATCGCCTACTATATCTCGCTCCACCTTCCACGTCATCGCATCACCCGCACCATCTGGGAGGTTCCACGAGGCCATGGGAGCCCCCATTTAAGTGCCTCAAAAGTGTAATGGAGCTCCCCTGCAACCTCTTCAGCACCCCCTTCCCCCAGCTCCATTAGCAGCACCTCAGGGGGGAGGAGGAGGTGATCCCCATATTGTTATATTCCCCATTATTATTGAGTCTGACAGGTAAGTTATCATTTCATTACGAATGACTAATTAATTATATGTACCCTAACTAGAAGTAGAGCAAGAAGAACATTTGCCTCACTTGATCAAATTGAAAATAAATAGGGAAAATTGCTAAGTTTTACATCTTTTGAAAGTTTGTGCTCGGAGGAGGACCAAAATCTTCAAGTAAGGGATGATTATTGAGGGGTACTGTTGGAAGTCAGTATCTGATCATCAAAAGGATACATATTGGGAGAGATGGAAAGTAAGTAAATTGACACTAAAAGATTGAATAAATGATTAAATTAATTATTTCTTTGAAAAAAACCGTAATTAACTATATTCATCATTTTCATCCATACTTCCGATGAGACCCATCGATTGATGAGGCAATCATGAGAGGCGCTTATGATGCAAATGCATGCGTTAGGTACGGCGCGTTAATGCACGGGCTCTGCGCCCTTGGCGTTAGGCTGAACTTTGTGACTAATGAGGCATGGAATAGATACTGTGATTATTGGGCGAGCGCAGATTTCAAGGCTAGGTCTGAGAAAGCTTCACTGAACAGAAAAAGTGAAAAGGACGGCCCTGGTACAGGCCATTCTAAGCACACCGGTAGCTCACGGTCTTTTCGGACCCATGGAGAGATATTGGTAAGTGTCATGGTTGTTTAACGTTTCCTTAGAACTTTTAAGTTTGTCGCGACTAATAAGTTGTAAACTTTGATCTTTTATGTGTAGGCTTTGGATTATGATGATGTTACTCCTAATGATGTCTTCTTTCATGTCTATACGAAAGATCATGATGGGGTGACATTCATTGATAACAGATCAGCGTGGTTTCATGTAAGTGTCTTGGTAATATAAAATTTATAATTGCTTATAAATAAATACTATGATTATACATATATAATGAGATATCTTCCATCATGCTTGGATCGTGATTTTCGCTTACTCTAAATCTTTTATTGCATATGTTTAACAAGCACTTTTGTTTGTTGTTGTATTCTTTTCATAAAAAAATAATTAAATTGAAATATTTCCTTTTTTGAAACCATCAAATGCATATTGAGATAACTCCTAACAAACATTAGAGTATTTGACCACACATTTCAACGCATTATCTAATAATTTCGAGCAATAATTTCAATAATCAAGTGAGTCACTTGTAAGCTTACTTTTTCTATATGAAGGAACTGATGATAACATAAGATGATTAATTAGACTTTTGGAATGCTAGACCAAAGTGGTATCTTATTGGTCTTACAAAAAAAACTAGAATATGATTACTAGAAACATCAAAAGAGAGGATATAGAAAAACAAAACAAAAAAACTTTTTCTCCCATCAAGTTCTTCAACATGTTATGCATCATTATCAACTGCTCAATGTCTCTCAATTGCTATCTCTGTAGGATTACTTTCACTCATTCCAGTGTTTGAGCTTGCTAGTCATAGCAGCCCATCTGCTTATTAGTATGTAGTTTTCTTTAATTATTTTTGTGGGTGTTTAAGCATGTATCTAATTAATTGATTGCTAACTTAAATTTTATGATGAAAAAGCTTAATTATTTTTTACTTAAAAATTTTTCCAATTAGTCAAATGAAGAAAATTAATTTTATTGATAAAAAAGCAGCCCACCCACTATGAGGGTCGATCTAAAGTATGATGAATGCAAAAATATACTGGCTAAAATGACTTGAAATTTAAGTAAAGCTTGGTTGGGATTGCATGCAGGAGCACCCGATCATAAAGTACGATGAATTAGTAAATAATGATGTGGTATTGGTATATGGGCTGGCATTGGTATCATAATGTTCCAAGTTCTTGGTCTTATTAAGGAGAAGAGACTGTTAATTAGTTAGTTTAATTGGTGATGTTTAATTAATTAAGTTCTTTATGCTCTTTAAACTATGATCATTACTATAGTTTGAAGCATTATATCTTCTTGCTAATCAATATGTTGCACATGCATGAGGTAAGGTATTATAATTAAGAAAATAATACCCTAATCAATATGTTGCACATGCATAAGGTAAGGTGTAAATAATACCCTAAACTCATATTTAAAGTGTCACACCTCCTTACAGTTCGATATGTGTATTTTCATATATATTTATCTATTATATCTATTATACTTAATAAGCATGAATAGCAAAAGATTCTTTCGTTACTTCAATGGTTAGTTTTATCCCTTTAATTATCTATTAATTACTTGCTTCTTTTTTTACATGACTTTTGCTATTTTTTTAAGCACTATAAACGATTTTAGGATATTTAAGTTTTTTCTTCATTTTTTCATGGATTTATTTTCATTTTAATGTTTTCTTTAAAGTCTTTGTTTTCGTACAGGCGGAGCTCGTGAGGAGGCGTGAGGAGCACACTCAAGCTACACCGGATCAGCCGATATATGAGGTGCAACTCTACTAAGATGCAATGGGGGACTGCCCAAAGGGGCATGTCTATGGGCTCGAATCACTTGCCATGAGGAAGATGAGATATGAAGATCCTGGTGCTAGCATGGCTCGAGAGCTTATGGTGCGGAGTTTGATGCAGTCATTCAAAGGCTCACAATTTGAGGCTTTCGTGCAGAGCCATTTGGGAATGCACATGGACTTCGGAGTGAGTACATCTCAGGCACCACCACCACTACCACCATCACCTCAGGAGCATCTCCAGCAGGTTGGGATGGATCCGGCTCATTCACCGGAGCAGCAGCACGATGATGATGTTCGGGACATTCAAGAATAGGTGGATGAGGAGCACCTTGGTGATGAGAGTTAAGTATTTTAGTTGGTTTATACAACTTTTTAGTTTGTAAACAAATTTCAAAAAACGTTTTGTGCATATTGAGATTGAGTTCTCTTTTTTTGGGTCTCATTTAGTATAAAATTTGATATTTTGTGTGAATGAATGGTATAAAATTTAGTTTTTGTAGATTTTATAGCACCCCAAGTAGTTGTTTTAGAGGCGAGCGGGCGTTGGAGAAGGCCATTTGCGGGTTTTGTGTTTAGGAAAACCCTGTTGGAACAAGATGTAATGAAAAAAAATTATGGGCATACAAATGTATTAGAAACGGAATACCAAGAGAATGCAAGTATTTCGTTGCTAACCCGTTTCTAATTAGAAAAGAAATCAAAACAGTTGTTAAATGTTTTGGGTTTATGAGTTGATGTCCATTGCTATTCAGTTGCTAATTAGCAATGAAATAGCAACATACATCAACTTATAACCCATTTTATGGTTGCTATTTCCATCTATGTTCCGTCTCTGTTCTATTTTTATTTAGAGATGGAATTTAATTTTTGTTGCTAAATAATTAGCAACAATGTTTTTTCAAACGAAATTCATTCCGTTGCTATTCCGTCTCTGATTCTATATTCGTTGCTAATCAATTTCTATTTCGATGCTATTCCATTTTGAATCCGTTGCTAGATCACTATTTTTTCTTAGTGTCAAGATTATAGAAAGAATGAAATTAGAGGAGTAAGTGAGATGGTATACGAATTTTATTCCAATGCAAAGTTCACTATGAAAAATGAGCTAGTGAAAGTGAGAGTGGTATTTGTTCCCTTTAATGTGCGTAAAATTAATAGCATCTATGGATTGGAGCATTTAAGTATGGTTGGAGCTGACCCGAGTATCCCAGATGTCTATATGAGAAACCCTATAACATATACCTCTTTAGAACCATAGAGAGAGCATTGGTTGTCGAAGGACAGCAAGGCTAGGTAATGGGAGCTAAGAATATGTTAAAACACATCAAGAAGGAAAGTGTTAGGAAAGTCTATCGAATTTGGCTACATTTCCTTGTTGCTTCTCTATACCCCACCACTCAGTAGGGAGAGATCAACAAGCCAAAGCCGACTTATTTATATGAGATTACGAAAAACGGGGAGATCAATGTCAGCGAGATCATCTACAACAATCTGAGGGAGTCCATTATGTCAGAGCGAGACAACAAATTGTTGTTTCCAATATTGATCACTCAGTTGTGCTTGAAGGCCGGAGCGCGATTGCTTAGAGATGAGAAATTTAATATTTAGGCCCAAATAACAATGGATTAAGCTTTTATGCTCACACTGAAATCACTGCATGGTTATCATAACTCCGAGGATGAGAGGGAAAGAGTCGAGGGAGCTAGACTTGAGGCCGAATTAAGCAGCAAGAAGATAACACAACAACAACATCAGCAGCAACAGAGCCAGCCCAGGAATTGGAAGATGAAGGATATAGAGAGGAGGAGCACCAGCAGGGATTCACTAAGGGCTACGAGTTCGTAGACCCACTGATTGGGGTGCAAGACTTGGATGGTCCAGAGGTTTTTGCACCACCTCCTCCACTACAGCCACCAGTACTACCACTAGAGGACTTGACTTGTGACGGCCCCAGTTCCACAATCCTAAACTGGGCCCCACCTGGCCTAGACTTACATGGACCCCGAGCCCATCTCGCTGAGTCGCGCAAGCCTAGTCAGCCTTCCCTTACCATTTACCATTTATCAAGCAATTAAAGTTGAGTTAATCAATTAGTGAGTTATCATAGTTATAGCGGAAGCAATTAAACCTCAAACTAAATGAAAACCTCAAAGACACGAGTTAAGACAACCTAGAGTATGGAAATCCCGAATATGTATATCATCATCAATGAACATTCAGATGAGAGTAAACACAAGATATACATGCCCAAAATCCCTCAAAAACCCAACTCCCTGTGTTTCAAAACAAGTATATCTAATAATACAAAAGAATCATCTATACGAGACAAGTGGTAAGTAAGAACTCGCTCTGGTATCCTCAAATGATATCTCCTATCTGTGGAGCCTTCCCCTTGCTGGACTGTGGATCTACACTCCGTCAAACACAAAAATGACAAGCCCAGGTAAGTAACGCCAAGTAGGACATATATAAAGTATATTCGAAATAAATAAATCAGTTTAATTCATGCAATTAGAATGAAAGGAACAGGGAATGCATGAATATAAAAGACTGTAAATAAATCAATCGATAAGTGAGGGTCTGGAATACGAAAAATCGAATAGCAAGGAGTCCCGACCAAAAGGTCGTCGAGTCGCGGCAAAAGCCCAGCAGATTCGGGTTCAGGACGAGACACAACCTACCAGCCCTAACCCTTATGATTATGAGATATCCATAGACCCGAATAAGTGCCCCCAACGTACATTCAATTGGGAGATATCAACGACGTCCAGATAAGAGCTCATATCATAGATAAATAGTAACCATGACTCCCTTACCAATGGACCACTCAACCAATAGAAAGTTCAAAAGAAATGATGAACAAAGCAATAATAACAAATTAAAGCTCAAGAAATAACTGTGAAATTTCTCACTAGTTTACTTACCTGTATCCAAGCTAATACACACTCAAATCGACTCCGACACACCTCCAAATTAGTACCCAAACCCGACATTAGTAAACTATGCCCTTGATAATCATATGGGCAAATTTATATTGTGTTAGAACCAATTTTAAAAAAAAATTAGATGTGTAAATCCCAAATTGTTCAAATTAGGAAAAAACATTGTGGTGACACACTTTTCAAGGAAATTTTTTGATGTAAAAACTTCCGACAGCACAAAATCAACTTTTCTATAATTTCCTCAACCATTTCTATTTTTTCCCAGTTTTTCCTAAATTTCGTTACATGACTCTACAGTAGTAGAGGCTATGGATTACCGAGATGATGAGACAGTACCAAGAGGACAAGGCTTAGTATAGTGAAGCCTTGAGGAAATATGAGTAAGACAAATGGAACAGTGGCGAAACTTCATATTGTTTGTAGATCATCAAAGGGACGTAGCTAGATATGAGAGGAGTAGACAAAAATGATCTATTTATAGGTTTTTTGGCTTTCCAACAGCACCGGCTTACGTATTTGATCTAGATGTAGTGCAGAGCATGAGGATGGAACGTCCATTGACACCATCCTATGCTGGACACGATGATGCGGATGATGATGATGACACGCAGTCCTGATATTAGTGTCTTAGAATTTCTTTAGACCTGGGGAGATGAAAGATACATTGATACCATTTCATTCTAAATTTAGGATATTTTATTACTTATTTAGTTGTTTAAATTCTATGTTTAGATTTGTTTATGCTTATATATCTTGTGTTATTATATATGTTTATGTGTTTTAGTATTTTTATGATTTCTGGCTTATTTTTAAACTTTAAGGACAATGTTTGGTTTAAGTTTGGGGACATCAACACTACAATACACTATAAGAAATGGTAAAAAAAAATGATGAAATAAGGATAAACACTACAAGTATGATCGTTTAATTTTTATTTTTGAAGCAATTAAAGAGGAAAACATGGTAGTGTATTATTTGTTTCATTTACTTACTATTTGAAAATGTTAAGGTAATATAGATTATGTTATATATAGCAATATGTAATGGATAAGTAATTCATTTGCATGTTCATGCCTTTAATTGAGGATAAGTGAAATACAAGTGTCTTATTTATATGAAACTCAATAACGTGTTTTTAAATTTTTTAAGAAAATATGAAATGTAGCAAACAACGGTATGATTTCATGATTAGAAAACTAGAGTTAGAGAAGACCATGAACTTGAAATAAAAGCAAGGAGAATATGAGAACACTTCTTGTGAAAAAAGTTAGATCTCTAAGGAATTCTATAATAAGTGTGAATCTAACTTGAATAAAAAGCAAATAAAGACTTAGTACAAAGAGGGGAAGAAATATGCATTTTAAATAAATAGTTGGAGTTAACTTGCTTGATAGAGTAAAAGTGAGAAGTGCTAACAAGAGTTTTAAAATAAAAATAATAGAGAGTCCCACAAGTCTACATGAAATGGAGCAGAGAACTTGATGGTTGGAAAAAGTGAGGAAAAATGGAGTCCATAGGAAAAGGAGCGAGGACTGTGAGAAATAAAAAATAAAAAGGAGAAAAAGAGAAAAAAAAGATTAAAATAATGAAAAAATGCGGAAGTTAAAATAAAACTCTTCGAATAAAAGATTTAGCTCGAGTGCTAGTAGCTTTATTGAGTTAAGTTTTCTTTTCAACCATTTTAAATCCTATAGACTCTTGAAGTGCTAAAGTCTACAAAAAAAAATTAGTTTAATCTATGCTTATTTGTGAATTCCTGAGCTTAATGAGAAATCATGAGATTGTTCACTTGCTACTTGAATGTTGAGGTGAAACAAACTTGTGAGTAGTGATAGTTTTGGTTGTGATCTACTTTGGTGTTTCGAAAGTGAGTTGTATGTGTTGTTAAAGCTACATATCTTGAAAACAAAGTTTTTGAAAAGAAAAACTCATTAGTGGATTATTAACTTGAAACTTAGTGAATGAAAGGATACTCAATGAAAAATGTAAAATGAATGTAAACTAGAGTAGTATGAGTAGTTAGGAAACTTAGTAAAATACAATTTTGTTTAGGACGTGCAAAATCCTAAGTTTTGGGGTATTTGATAAGTGATTATTTAGACTTATATATATAGGGTTAATAGTATATTTTAATAGTATATTTAGTATAAATATCCCTAAATACACTCAAATTGATGGTGTTTATGGATTTTCATATATGCGAGACATAAAGGAAAGAAATGAAAATCCAAGAAAAAAAAGAGCAAAAACACACCTAAGGAGGTTTTGGCGTCGTGGCTAAGCAGTGTGGCATTATAGGGCATTAAGGCACAGCGTGGGACATCAATGCAAGGCATGGGAGAGCAAGGAAGGAAAGAAAAGTGATAAGGAAGCTCGCCGCAATGGCGGCGCCGTGGAGGTCAAGGGAAAACGCGGAGAGTAAAAGAGATAGCGCCAGGACCACCGAAGAGAGAAAGTGCACACAGAATGCTCGGTGCAGTGGCAGTGTCGTCGGGAATTAAGTGACAACGCCGAAAAGAGAAAAAAATAGAAAGTAAAGTTTTACTTCATGGTAAATTGTTAAGTACGGTTTCTAATTATTTGGAAACGTGATTAGGGAATATAAATAGATAGGAAAACGTAGTAAACATAAAAAAAATAAGAAATTAGCCACCATTAAAATAGTTTAGCATATGTTTACTTTATTTTCGAGTATGAAGACAATTTGTGGAAAGAAGACATTGAAGACTCATGAGTGGTGATTCAGGTATTGTGTTTATTAATTTAATTGAAGTTATTTCATTATATCTCTGATTGCAATGAATACCACTATGTGCATGTTTATTTCAATTAAGTTTAAGTAGTCTATTAATCTTAGGGATCAATTGATCATATGGTATGAATGTTATGCTATAAACATAAATAGATTAGAAAGATAAAAAGTGCAATGGTTAGAATTTGTATTGATTCTAAGCATAATGCTACGAACATTTTGGTCACGTGTTTGTTGATATTAGGTTTTAGAAGTTATCATGGCCATTAAAGCTTTTAAGCCGAATATGGACAGTACAACCGTAAAATACATAACATCGAGCGATAGTTGTTGATTTGGGAGGCCGGATAGTAAACTTAATTGGTTATGAATCTAAAAATTTGGAACATTAAAGCATTGCGGAGCTTACGTTATTTACACCGGTAGGTGGAGTTTTAATTTGCACGTTAGAATCTTTTCACAAGTCACGACGGTGAGTTAAAGTGGATTTAAAGGAAATATGTCTATTCTAATTAGGCATTACACACACACACATAATAAAGATGATAAAGTAAGTTGAAAAGCATAATATTTCATTACCTAGGTGAAGTTGTAAACTAAGATTGTCTTAATATAAAAGTTTAAGTAATTTGCATTGATTTTTTAGTATAGAGTAGTTTGGTTTAATTATAAAATCAATTAAAAGGATTTCCTTAGCAACAAAGTAATTTTAGCTAAGTAGTAAGTGCATACATATTTCCCTAAGGACGATATCCGTAGTCAACGTAAGTTGCTTACATTATTACTACAACCGAGTTGTTATACTTGCGGCACGCACACTATCAACTCACTCTCAAATCATCGACTTGCGGATATGAATCTCACGCGTAGTCTAAGGTATGACCAACACCGTAGCAACAATCGGATCGTCATCTACGAGAGTGTCGAAAAGTGGTCATACAGTCCCGTCGACCATACAAGAACACACGCGGGAGTGGAGTAGTCAAATAAGCCCAAACTAGCGTAATTCAGCAATGTAAATGTATTCAAAATAAATAAATGTGAAGTGTTTTTCTAATGGGGTTTACTTACATCAAACAATTGTGAATAACTCCAAAATGTTCTGCTCACGCCTCAAACTGCGTACTTGACACTCGACTATACACTCCTAAATCCCTGATGTCCGAATAGACCATTTTAAATAATTTAGAGTCATATTAATTGATTTTATATTGTGAGAACAAAAATTATAATTTTATTTAAATTTTAGTTATGGCACCTTTTTCGGGTTACATCAGGGTGTCAAATGTTCGAAAAAGTCTCGAAACTCGATTTTCTACCTTTTCCCAATCTTTCATATTTTCTATGATTTTTTTTGAATTTTTTCATAATTTTCTATATTTTTTTCATATTTTCAGTAATTTATTTTATTTATTGCGTATTTAATTTTAATTTTAATTAATTTTTTATTATTTATTTGGGGTTAGGCCCACCTGAACCAAGCCCAGTTTGACCCCATTGGGTCGGGCCTGGGCAGCCCAGGCCCGCACCCACGCACGCAATGTGCGTGCGAGCCTCCCCCTAAATCGATTTGGGGGAGACGAACCGCAACAGCAATTCGTGTCGGCCGTCAAAATTTTTTTTTCTCTTATCTCGTCTTCTTCAACAATTACAGCAACAATATAAACATCAAAGCAACTATATCAACAACAACAAATTGCACAATTATAGATTGAATTCAAGATCATCATCATCAACATGCATGCGTGCATGCATTGCATCACTGAGCCCCCAAACTTAAGAATTGAATCCAAAACCCCATTACATAGAGCTATAACACATCAATTTAAGTTCAAAAATAGTGAGAGATTTCTTTGAAATTCGTTTTTAACAAAGTCCTTAAAATTAAGCTTGCATTGATGCACATAAAGCATGGAATTCATGAGAAAGGATAAGGGTTTGATTACCTTTGATATGCTGAACCCTTATAAAATTTCTCTCCAATGATCCCATGAACCCTTGCAAACCTCCAACTCCAGCCACCCCTTTTCTCTCTCTATGAACTAAGGATATATGCGTGCCGGAGATACAAAATGGACTAAATGTCCTTTATATAGTAGCTCAATTCATCGAGTTCTAAAACAAGTATCTCGAGGTTTATCCATTGGTTCTAATTAAGTCCATCCAACCATTGTATCACCCTTGTGTCATTATAAGGATCCTATTATTCTACTTAACTTAAGTACTTTTTTTCCATGACTTAGCCTAATTTGACCACCATAGGCACATTAATGAGTCTCATTAGCTTAGTCTATGGTTTATTAGCAATTTATATACCGTAATTAGACTAAGTTCTCGCTTACCCGGCTACCCGGCGGCGTCGCGCATCACGAGGTAGTCGAGTCTGTTTTTTGGCCTATTGATGTTTTATTCAACTTACTTCATGTTTGTTCGATGAATGAGCTTAGGATTTCATTATATATTGATAATTGATACATCTAAGCTATTACGTTCCTATACCCGCATCTCACACATCTCGAAGCGCTACCCGCCGCACTCGTAACTCACGCAAAACACGGTAGCTAATGGTACACATGATGTAATGCTATAATCAATAGAAAAACAACCATAATAAACAAACATTACACAAATATAACATTAATTTAATACCTCGACAAACATGCCCTGCTCTAGTCACGTGACATCCAAATGAGTCTCAGCTAGATCATAGTTTGAAATTAAATAATTGAATAATTTTTAAATCAGGTGAGCCTTCACATCTATTCACTTTATGTCTCGTTTCATTGACTAAAATGATTTCTGTTTGAAGCCCACAATTTGCTATTTACCCGAAGCTCCTTCTTCTTGAAGCCCGAAGTAATCTGTCGGTGGTGCGATTCTTACTCTGCACCATAACATATGCGTGTTTCACAACCACAATTAACATATGCTTGTACGTTTAGCGCATAAATCAATATCATTTATATAATATACCAATTTGGCCAAACAAATAAATCAAGACAAGAACACTAGACAAGAACACCTCAATCATAGGCATTACATTCTATAAAAAAATAAAATTATGAATAGCTCATTATCCAATAATTAAGTTTTCCAGCTGTACCTCAATTGACTCATCATGAGGTGATGACTTGCAGTTTTACTTATTTAGTAAAAAGGGAAATGATTTTTTGACATCATCACAATACTCACACCAAAAGTCGATCACATTAGTCTTGAGAGCCATCTATATGCACTTCATCAAAATACACACCTAGCGTATTATGAAACGAGAACTGTATGTGCACGTATCTCGAAGCGTGTACAAACGACTTTTAAAACCAATGGATATGACTTAATTAAGGGTGAGTTTGGTTATGTCAATGTAGCACTACTCCCTACTAAAAATGCTTCATTAATTAATTGACACACCACATGTCACTCTAGACCTTGATTTCCTTAATATATAGTTGGTGGCCAAGGCTACCTAGCTAGTTGAACACTTTGAGCAATCACACTTGTGTAGCTCTAGCTATCATCACTAATTGAGCTCTCTGCAAGGATGGAAATTGGTGGTGATCAAGAGGGAGTAGAAGATGTGGTGATCGTGGGTGGTGGAATTGCCGGCCTCGCCACTGCCTGGCGCTGCGGCGAGTGGGAGTTCGAGCACTGGTGCTAGAGAGGTCGGACCAGCTACGAGCCAGTGGCGGAGCGATTCTTCTCTTCTCTAATGCCTGGGTAGCTCTCGAAGCTCTCGGGGTCGCACATAAACTTTCGTCCATCTATCCCCCACTTCTAAGGTACGTAATTACTATGAGAAAATGCATGAATAACATCTTTGGCAATTAATACAACACAAGGCACCCCTAGCTTGCATGGCGTCATGCATTTTGAGATGCGTAAGCTCACATCTCTAGGTAAACACTGACGTCGATTGGGAGGGTGTGCTTTTATGTTCTCCAGTTCCCAAAAAAGTTTTAATTAGTTTTTATATTTTATACTTCAATAAATATTAAAGTCATAAAAATAGTATAAATGATTCCAAATTTAAAAATTTAATGAGGCGAAATTAGTAAAGTACTAGTGGGTTAGAAATTGGGTTGATATACCATTAATTTCTTTTTAAAAAACAAGTAATTACTACTTCTCTTCGTTCCATATTATCTTACACATTTGGGGTTGTGCAGAGGAATTAAGGTGATGATTGAAAGTCTTTAAAAGATAGACATTGAGACTAAATTACCCATCATTAATTAATGACATACTTTTCTTAAGTTTTTGTTTTAGAAATGAGAGTGGAACCTACCATTAGCATTAATGACATAACTTTAAATTAAGGATAAAATTGAAAAAAAAACCATAAATGCACCCTTTTTTATTTATTAGGTAAAAGTGTATTGATTCCTTAATCCTTTTTGTTTTTTGAAGATCATTGATATTTGGTTTTTGTATGTATTCATAAATGATGTGACAGTGGATATGTTACCAATGGATCTGGAGAAGTAGTTTCGCATATGACGTTGCAAGAAAGGTATTAAGTTTTTAAGTTTTTTGATATTATTCCGAGTGAGACGCACCCTTCTGGAAACATATATATATGAATAATAAATTAACGTGTTAAATTAGAATTCAAATTAGTTAAAATATCTTAACATTTTGTAACTTTTTTTTGTTATATCGTAACTTTTATAGGGTTTTTTTTTTGTTTCCTTTCTTTTTTGTTAATGGTGGGGTGTGTTGAGTGGTGAAGGGCATGACACATCAGCAAGTTTGGCTATTAAAAAAACTTAGGATATAGATTAAAGAATAAGGTGAGGATATAATAACAAAATCAAAAAAATTTAGATATAATAACAAATGTCACAAAAGGTTAAAAGGTTAAGATATTTAAACCGATTTGACCAAATATACCGTTGCGGGGTGCTTATTGAATATATTTTTTAGAAATGTGAAGAGACCAGGTAGGCTTGTAAAACGAAAAGATGTGCTGGAAGCCCTAGCCGATGAATTGCCCACCAATACAATTCGTTTTTCTTCCAAGCTCAGCTCCATAGAAACTAGAACAAATGAAGCATCATCCTTAGCTCTTCTTCACATGGAAGATAAAACCATCATCAAAACCAAGGTGAGCTTATGTATGTAATTGAAATACCTCGTATACTAATTCATACATGAACATTTGAGGAATCGTTTAGTATGCATTATGTTAAGCATATGGAATTAATGATAGGTTTTGATTGGATGCGATGGAGTTCACTCTGTGGTAGCGAGCTGGTTAGGGCTTCGTAAGCCGGTTTATTCAGGTCGTTCTGCTTTTCGTGGTTTAGGCGTGATGCCTCAAGGCCATGGATTGAATAATGAATCTCATATATTTTTGCAAGATGGTTACAGAGTTGGTGTTGGACCTCTCAATGATCAACAGGCACATTGGTTCATAATCTACAACTGCTCTAGCCTTGAAGAAGGTAATTACCGTGCGTAATGTTTCTCTATTATCTATACAAACCACATTCACAAACAAACATATTAGATATATTTTAAAAATGAGATTCATTACACATGATTATTAATTCATGTCTTTTTTTGAACATGCATGCATGCAGATGAAGAGAATAATATGATGAGAGCAATGGATTCAAAAATACTTATGAAAAAAGTCCTTCGAATGGTTGCCAATTTTCCTCCGTTGTTCTTACAACTTGTTCAACATACTGATCCTGCAACCTTGACATGGGCTCCCTTAATGTTTAGATTACCATGGGACCTCATGTTTAGAGATTTAAGCATTGGAATCGTAACAGTTGCTGGTGATGCTTTACATCCCATGACTCCCGAACTTGGCCAAGGTGGCTGCACAGCCCTTGAAGACGCTATCGTCTTAGGTCGTCATATAGGGACTTGTTTTCTCAAGCACAAGATAATTCAACCGTTAGAAGTAGCCAAAGTATTAAAGTTGTATGCAAATGAGAGGAGGTTTCGCGCTGTCAGCTTGATTTTGGCTTCTTATCTTTTTGGATGGTTTCAGCTAGATGGGTCTTTCCAATGGCTGAAGAGCTACGCAAGGGATACTATATTCTTTAAATATGTTTATCTAAGGACAATAGCACATGTCACTAAATATGATTGTGGAAAGTTACCCATCGTTTAATCTTAATATATTATATATATATATATATATATATATATATATATATCCTTAATATAATTAGAATTAACCTTTTTTTTGAAATTAGAGTTGCCGCTTTGATTTTTAATTGGGGTCCTGTTTGATTATCAAGAAAATGTTGTATATGAAAAAAACATTTTCTTAAGAAAGTTTTTCTAAGTAAATGTTCATAAGAGATTTTTCCTACATGTGTTTGATTTCACATATAACACTACAAAAAACAGTCAATATAAAAACAAAAATTAGCAACGGACTTAATTTTGAATCTAATTAGCAGTAGAATAGCAACGCCACTAGTAAAACTTTTAAGTTGGCTATTTAAAAATGAAATAGAAACGGAAAGCAACAGAATTTAGAAACGAAATAAATCCCATTTAAATCTATTGCTAATTAACCCGCCAAATTCTCCCCCCTAAAATTATGTTGCTAATTCCGCTAAATTTAGCAACAAAATTAACAACAGACACGACATGGACACGTGTACATTTTAGTTAGATTTCGTAGCTAATTATGTTTGTAAATTTAGAAATGGAATTAGCAACGGACTTCACGAGATGAATATAAAAAGCCAATTAAGTAGATAGAGGAAGAATATAATTAAGGGGAAGAAAAATTTTGGTCTCACCAATTTCACATGAGTTTCGCGTCGAAGTTAAGGAGAGCAGATGGATCTCGCGGTACGCACATATCGATGACAAGGCAAGACAACAACGACGGAGGAGCAGCAGTTGTTGGCGATGACAAACTTACTTTGGTTCAAGTTAGTCGAACACCCCAACCTCATAACTCGGGGAAACCAATATATATATATATATATATATATATAAGAGTTTTTCCTCAAAACTCACTAACAATAAGTTTTGAAATAATTATGAAAACTTATCATATATATTAATTTTCAAATTAATTTAAAATATAAGCTTAATGTGTCTTTATATGGATACTCATTTTCTCAAAAAAAAAAAGCTTAATTTGCCCATCGTAATAAGAAAGAAAATATTTGGGTCTATCTTAATATGGAAAATTGACAATCGTGAGAAAATATTATGCGAGAAAATCTTGACTATTAAACACAAGAAAATGTTATTTTTCCACGAAATTTATCATTTTTTTTTGGAACATTTTTGTTCTCTCATTCAATCAAATAGGGCCTTGTTATTTTTAATTAGAAAATCTAATGAAAACCAAAAAACATGGAAAAACTATGAAGTTCCTTTTCAATTTCACTTGAAATTTCAGTTCATTTAGTTTATTTCATTAGTAATATATCATAGGTTTTTTACTCATCCCTAGACCAAAGATGTTTTAAGAGAAGAATTGTCCATGAATACCTAGAAAAAGGATAATGAAGTCAGGTATTACGTCAGCACATTTGTTACTAATTGTAATAGCACGGACTCGTTGACGTTACAGTCAACGTGAGCTAGCGCACCCAATCCTTTAATTTCAGGTTCAATCTTGGTGGCCACGTAATGAGGTTTCCCATCTAAATTGAATGTTGACAGGTTTGTTTGACACACAACGAGAAACAACGAGAAAAGTAGCAAGTCGATCGGTGATCTATATACACGTGGATCTCAATGCAAGATGACGTAACTCAATCACTCCAAAAAAAAAAATACAGGATTAGTAACTGGAAACCCATCTCTATATCAAAATAGCGATCAGATTAGCCACCGAAAAGCTCGTTGCTTATTCCTACATCTCTATTTCGGTAAAGCATCGGGTGTCAGAAGTAGTGAGGTTCCCGTCGTTATTTTTTGACCGATTGAAAAAAAAATAAAAATAAAAACATTATTTTTGTCATCGAAAAATAGTATTATATTTAAAATGAAAAAAAAACAAACAAATCAGACAAAAGCAATAACAAAACCTACAAAATAAACCCTGAAAAATAAAATAAATTTAGGCGGCTAAAAGGATCCCAATTTTTGTTAAACGCACCCCATTTAAAAAAATTAATGTATTTGTGAAATGACCCAACTACCCCTCCATATAAATCGTTTTTGTTTACCCATACCCCCGCTCACACTCACTCATCCATACCCCAATCACCCCTTTAGAATCGCAATCTCACTTCTAGCCTAAATCCGACGAAATCCGAGTGAAACCAAATCGATTCGACACCATGGGCGTATTCCCCACTTATATTTTGATGTCGACTTCTAGGTTTTCTTGGGTTTTTTTCTTGCATTATGTGAGTCGGTAGTGGTGTTTGCGATTTTATTGTTGGGTTTAGGGCTTTTGATTTGGAGCTTGAATCTCACATTTTTGGCACAAAACAATCGATGAAATCGAGAATATCCAGCGATTCCGAGCAAAACCCACTAATTTTTTGGTCGGTTTCATGTATTTTTCTGGAGTTTTAAAATTTTTTTGTTCGTTCATGTCGCCTATGAGTTTTAGACACACAAGGCCTAGACTATTTTGGAAGTCTCGGTCACGCAAGTCCGAGGCCGCTTTGAAATTCTCATCAGTCACACAAGTCTGAGACATTTTCAGAGGTTTCAGTTAGCTCACACGGAGACCAACACAAGACCGAGACCTTTTTAAATGTATTAGTAAGAATTGATCGAGACCTCTAAAGATGTCTCGATGTAAAACGACCGAGAACTTTTTCTAAAGAGGTCTCGGCCACGTGTGACCAAAACCCGCGGGCGACATTTCTTCACTTCTAGGGCATCAGTAAGCAAGGGTATTTATGGAATTTATGAAAATACAAGTGGGGTAAGTTTAGCAAAATCGGGGTATGCTTGAGTAATGAGGTCCATTTAGCAAAAACTGGGGTCCTTTTAGCCACTGTCTAAATTTATTCATCAACAACAACTACTACAACAAAAAACAAATAAAAATAAAAACCCTTAAAAATCCAAAACAATAAATCCAAAATTTACAAAAAAAATAATCTAACATCTAACTTCGGCTTCGGTGAGAGGAAAGCGTCGGCCGGTGGTGGTGGATCTCGACATTGGTGATAACACGACTAGAATGATGGTGATGGGAGGCAGAGGCGTTGATCGATACGACGATGTGGGCGGTCAAGAGAGAAATCCGAAAAAGGCGAGGTGCGGTGATGAGGGTTTAATGGAAAACGAGAAGAGAGGGGAGGGGCGACTAGAGAAGGAAAAAGGCGTTTGGATAGTGAGAAGAAATGGGAGGGACGGTGGAGGGTGAGAGAGACTGGAGGGGGAAGGGGGGGGGGCTAGTGAGAGTGAGAAAAAGGGAGGGTTGGGGTTGGGGGCGACTAGAGGGTGAGGAGGAGAGGGGGGGGGCTACTGGAGAGGGAGAATAGATGGGAGGGGGAAACATGCACGAGAGTGAAATGAGAAGGGAGGGGTGTGGTATTGGTGATTTTGGGGAGTTTATAAGTGGGAGGGATTAGGGTTTAGTGTTGGTGTAAGAGAGAAAGCGTGGGCCCTACCGCCACTTGGGCGGGGAAATACCCCATTGGGCGAGAATTTTCTCGCCCAACAATTAGGGACGAGGACGTCCCTAACCTCGTCGCTAAATTGGTCATAGGTCAAATACGCTCCTGTCAGAGATCCGGTGTTGAATAGCGACGAGATGAGAAATAGCCCGTCGCTATTCAGTTTTTTTTTGTTTTTTTTTTGTAGTGAACCAATGTATATAGCCCCATAAAAATATATGTTAAATCACTCATCCCTTAACCAAATGTCTCGTGCGAATTCGAGTTTTGGAAAGGAAAATAAACTTTTGGCCAGATGTGTTGTCTTTGTTGATGTGGTCCCACGTTCCTCGAGTTCGGGATTAGTCGAGGCTATGCCTCGAATACTGTGACAATAATTAAAAAAACCTCCAAAAGGTGTAGTGGTGTGAGTTTTAATTAGTAATCTAATCAAGCGTAAAACTCTCTCAATCGTGCGAGTGCGCAAATCATTGGATATATCTCCCCCAATGTGGGTTTTCAACTAAAGACCTCAATACTATTAGGAGGGAGATAATCACTTATATACTTCTTTACAAAGTCATATTTAATCAATATGCGACTAACTTTCGGTCCAAAACATCTCGATTAACACTTCCTCTTGGTCTGAAAGTCATGCATCCAAGGGCTATAAATTTTCTATCAGGTCTCATCTGGACCATGAGCTTTGATACTATGTAAAATTTTGTGCGGCGCGAGCCCGTAGATCTCCGCTAGTATCGATATTGCACACCTTCAACTCATTGGTGTAGAGTCTTAATTCAACAGGCCTCAGTACTATTTGGGGAGAGATCCACACTTAAGTACTTCGTTATGAACTTACACTTAATCGATAAGGGACTATATTTCGGTGCACACGTCCCAACAATCTCCACCTTGGCCCGAAATCCATACAAAGTGTCACAAATCATATGTTATGTCACCGCCACGTCTCGAGGAGAGACGATTTGAGGAACCCGCGACTACCAACATATATGCCTTATCCCAACCGAACTATCGGCTATGATACCACTTTGTTAGGTCCGCCCGCACACGCCCGCACGGGGGGTCATACGTGGATCTCTAGAAGCATTGATTTTGTCTCTAACTTAATGACCTTCAAATCTTAGGGATGCGATTTTAACTCAAAAGGCATCGGTTCTAATTTAGGAAAGATCATCACTTATATACTTCTTTATAAAGTCATATTTAATTGATGTGGGACTAAACCTTTCGGTCTGCACATCTTCAACACCCCCACCTTGGAGTGAAAGTCATGATCCAATGAGATTTTTCTCGACAAGTATTCTCAACCAAACCATCAGCTCTAATATCATGTTTAATCTAATGTTCGGCTGCCCAGCGGATGCGAGCCCGTAGATCTCCGCCAATGCCGATATTTTCCCCAATTTAACTACCGATATTGTCCCCAACTTAACCACCTTGCACTAACATGTATGGAGTTTTACTTTAAAATGCCTCGATATTGTTAGAAGGGATATAATCACTTATTTAACAGTGTAATTTTTTTTTGCATTTTTTTCCTTTGACATTGGGTTAATAGTAAGGGAGCCCTCCTGCTAGGTTTAAATTTGTGGGATTATTCAGACCTTAATCGGGAGGACCCGGGGCACTTCGGACACTCGTGGAAGTTGCCCAAAATTACACTGGAAATTAAACCACAACGACTTTGACTTGTCAAAAGAAATAAGCAATTAAACCTCTAGAAACATAACGATGAGTATAAATATATATACAAACATACAACTTATTTAAACTTAAAACAGTACAGACTATAGAGAGCCTTGAATTCACTTAAAAAAATGGGAGTTGGTGATGAGCAGAAAATAGAAGATGTGGTGATAGTGGGGGCCGGAGTAGCAGGCCTGGCCACGGCGCTGGCGTTGAAGCGAGTCGGGGTCCGAGCCATAGTGTTGGAGCGGTCGCACGAGCTCCGAACCACCGGTGCGCACCTTTCTCTGTTTCCAAACGCTTGGACGGCTCTCCGAGCTCTAGGGATCGATCACAAGCTCACCTCCATTTATCAACCTTTCAAGAAGTATGCACCTGGACCTGCTTTCAATTTTTCCTTAAATTAATTTCTTCTATGAGAGTTTTATATATATGTTTATATGCGTTTCTGTTCTGTATTGAGTAACTAATGCTAGTGAATTGATTGTGCTTATTATATCTTTTTTGTTTGAATTCATGTAGGGGATACGTGACTGATCTGGAAAAAGGTTCTAAGCAAGCATTGTCTTTTACTAGATCAATTGGTGAAAGGTGTGAATAATTAACTAATTATATACATTATTAAAACTTAATTATAATCTCAAATGTTTTTTTTTTTTTTTTTGAAAACAAATGTTATTTTAATTATTATTAAAAAGCTTAATTTGAATGAATTGATAATTGATTAATCAGTGAAGTAATGCAAGTTTAATGTGCAGATTCTAAAAGATTGAACTTAATTAATTAATTCTCAAACTTACTAAGTGTTATGTTGTTGAAATATGCAGGATTAATAATGCCACTGGAGCAAGGTCTGTGCACCGAAAGACCTTGCTAGAGACTCTAGCGAATGAACTGCCAATTGATGCAATTCGTTTCTCAATCAAGATTAAATCAATAGAAACTCACACAATTGAAGGATCAGCTTTGGTGCCAGTTCTTCACTTAGATGATGGTTCCACTATCATAGCAAAGGTTAGTTTCATAATTTTCAAAGTGTTATCTAAATTTAGAGGTCTACCGGGACATGCAATATTTTTTTTAGGCTTAATAGGCAAATATATGCTAACCTTTCAAGATTTTTGCCAAAATTTCATATCGTTTGAATTTTAACAAAAATATTATAACTTTTTAATTTCTTGTAAATTGTATCAACACTTTCTATTTTTTAGTGAATTACACTTAAAAATATAAAAAATTATGCATACAATTGAGAATATTATTTCATGTTAATGCAATTGGTATGTAATCTAGTGATCATTCATCACTTTGATTGTGGTTTGATACATAAAAATTACAAGTAAGGATGTACAATTTGCATGAAACTATGAAAGGATAGGATATTTTTGCACAAATCGAAACGTTAGGACATTTTTGCAAAAATCTTGAAGCATTATGATGTATTTGTCTATTGCCTTTTTCACGTTAGATATCCGAACCAACTCGCCCCCTCCCGATTAAGGCCAAACTATTTCCTATAGGAAGGCTAGGAGGGCGCCACTACCACTAATCATAGATTAGTTCGTTTCGGCTTTGGATGTGGAATTAAAATTGGGATCTTGATTAAAAATTGAATCAATTGTAGGTATTGATAGGGTGTGATGGAATCAACTCAATTGTTGCAACTTGGCTGGGGCTGAGTAAACCCATACATTCAGGTCGGTATGCTGTGCGCGGTCTGTCTGTGGTGCCTCAAGGCCACGGATTGAACAATGAAGCGCATCAATTTATTTCTAATCAACGAAGAGCTGGTGCGGTTCATCTCACTGATACAGAGGTTGCTTGGTTCATAACTTATCCTTCTACTGCTAGTGAAGGTGAGCTTTTTTTTTTCCTTCTTAAATTTCATTAATAATTAGTATCTCTTTCAAAAACCTTTCCAATTATATATACATATAAATGTATTATACATACCCAATATACTCTTCAAATTTGAAAATTTTATTATTCCAATTAGCAATTAATTAAGCCGCATTAGAAAAAAAAAGTTACCTATTTTTTTCGGCCAAGAATAAGCTTGTTGTACAAATTATTGACTTTCTGATACTATCCAGACTCATAATCTAAAACGAGTTTTACTGTCCATGATAAAATAATATAATAAATCTAGAAATTAATTAAGAGCCAATATTCCAATGAGAGAGCTTATTAGTTTAGAGATTTAATTTATTGTTATTTTTTTTTTTTTTTTTTTTTTTTTTTTTTTCTCATGGCTTAATTTGCTTATGGAACCAGATGAAGAGATGAAATCATCAGGAGATCCAAAATGGATACAACAAAAAGTAATGGAATACATATCAGACTTTCCTCCAATGCTATCTGAGTTTGTTCAACAGAGTGATCTAAAGACATTGTCCTTGGCTCCTTTGAAGTTTAGAAAACCATGGGACCTTGTGTTCAACAATATTTGCAAGGGAAATGTAACCGTGGCTGGAGACGCATTCCATCCTATGACTCCTGATCTTGCCCAAGGAGGTTGTTCTGCCCTCGAAGACGCTGTCGTCTTAGGCCGTCACATAGGGAACTCTTTTCTCAAGCACAATAAAATTGTAGCAACAGAGGTGAGTGAAGCTCTGAAGTTATATGTCAAAGAGAGGAAATGGCGCGCCATCGGCTTGATTGTTGGAGCTTATTTTTCGGGGCGAGTTCAACAAGGGGGGTCTGGATGGTTGAACTTTGTGAGGAATGTGTTGTTTTATAGGTTTATCTTCAGAAGGCTAATTGAAGTGGCAGAGTATGATTGTGGAAAGTTACCTTCTGCAGCCTCCTTCAAACAGCTTGATGATAATCATAGCAAGGTTGAGTAGAGTTAATGTTGTTTCATGAAGTAGATTTGAAGGCATATACATATTTGGATGTTTAATTGTGAGCTTGGCTGCTTAATACATATGTTTATCAAAAAAAAAATATAGGAGAAAAGTGTAGGTTAGTATAATTTTATTTTACTACTGCTGCTGCTGCTGTGGGCAACTTTTTTTTGTTTGGTGCGAGTGTATATATATATATATATATATATATATATATATATGAAAGTTTTAATCTAAATAAGAATTAAAAAGTATTAGCGGATGCGTATCTTTGTCATATTCCATTTGTATGTAACTTTGGTCTTTTCTACAGTCCAAAAGTTGAAAAACACTTCCAAAGAACTCTTCACAACACACAAAAAGGCCAAAAGCCTTAAAATCAAATCACACTACGTGATTTTATTATCCTATTATTCTTGGGACTTCCCCAGAGATTAGGATGGTTTAGATATGAGATATATTGTTAGTTATCAAAAACTTTATCCGTTTTACACATGTAAAACGTGGCCCAACATCTCCCACTCGCACATCATGTGTAGACTTTTTTGTCGGATCGGGTCGATCACACACATGGGTGCCTCGTATATTGATAACATAGACTTCCACTCGCACATCGTGTGTGAAAAATATATTAAGTTCTCTATTGACAGTGTTTCATTGTAACTAATGGGCCGTGCGACCATGAGATAACCTGCAAGTGGGAGCTCTACACTAGCAACTCAATTAGAGTCATCATAGAGACATATACCCTTTTAAAAAAATATATATCTCACTTTGCCCCAGATCCATATAGTCATGTTTGTTCAAAATATTCTCTAACCCTTTTTTAAGAGCAATATTTGAACATTAAATTCATAGCATTATATTCTAATTAATATTGCCATCCAATTAATGCAACACTAGTGTCACGACATATAATATAAAATGAAATGATATGATTCCATATGATCTTCCTTTGCTCTCCCACTACTTGTTGGAGTTAATGATTTAAAGTTAATGTTTTTGGAGCATGTAGAACATGCCTACATAGTTAGATCAAATTAAATGCATGTGCATATGTGGCATGCGTAGAGGGTTGATGTTAGTTATAGGAAGTTACCATGTAATGAGTATATATATATATATATATTTCCAAAACCATGTAATGGGTAATTACTAGTTAGTGAAGTGGTGCATATATTTAGTGGTGTGAATGGGTCATGTTGACCAAGTCCATACATGTGTAGCATTATCTATAAATATATGTGTGATAAGTGTAAACATTAATCAATCAAAGAAGCAATGTAATCCATCAAAGTAGAATGATTTTTTGATATGTTGATATCGTTACTGTTTTTTATTTTTATTTTTTATTTTTAACATGGTATCAAAGTCGACAGTTCAATCTTGAGGCTGTTTGATTCAAGAAGTTGTTGCGAAGATAGTTCATGAAGAGGTGCTACAAGAGAATGACGATATTCAGGAAGCTCCAACGTGAGAGTGCAAATAGTCTGACATCATCGATGATAAGTGATTGTTGATCGTGTATGACATGATGAAGATGCATGGAAGTGACCGCCAACGAAATTGTTTTAGGAATGTGATGACAAGGGCATCGCACGTGATGTTTAGAGAGATAGTGCTCCAAGAACAAGAAAGATGATGACAAAGTGCGTTATCGTTGTGAAGATAAGTGCTTCACACTACAAAAAACAGCAGATCAGAAACGGAAATTTCCGTCTGATTTGCATAAATTCCGTCTCTAATTCAATTCTGCAATGGAACAGAGACGAAATCTATTCCGTCTCTAAAATCATCGTCGCTGATTCAATCAGCAACGAAAATGTGTTTCCGTTGCTGATTAGAGACGGATTAGAGACGTAATTTAGAAACGGAACAGAGACGGAACATAAATGGAAATTCTTCTAAAGGGTACAATTGTAATTGCATTCCGTCTCTGATCCGTCTCTGATTAGCAACGGATCTCAACGGATCAGAGACGAAATTATTAGATTCCGTCTCTGATCCGTCTTTGATTAGCAACGGATCAGAGACGAAATACAATAATTCCGTCTCTGATCCGTTGCTGATTCATGCATCTATTCCTCGAAAATTAGAGACGGAATAGCAACGGAATATTAAAATTTCGTTGCTAATCCGTCTCAATTCCGCTTTTTTAGTTTTCAAACCTAAGCTTAATCCAATTGGTTCTCCATAACCTCTAAACTCGAAAATACAACCATAGGACCTACTCCATCGCTTTGCACCCTCCAACAACTCCTGGGGGTGCTAACATCCCCAAAAAAAAGCGAGAATTTGACATACATACACAAATCAACAATATATATCAACAAAGATTCAAATGAGAAAAACATAAAATTCGATATTAAAAAAGATTTATATATTCACGAAACGTAGTCAAGTATAATAAATGTTTAAGATACCTAAGTATCCATAAAAAAACTACAATTCTCATTGTTCTACAACAACCATAAAAATACCTAAGTATCATAAAGTTGCCAATCCCTCGTTGTGCTAGCATCCGGGATGTGCTAGCATCAGATCTACGTATCTTCTCTTCTTTCTCCATAACGACCGAGAGGCTGTAGACACATCCTTTGGGACAGTCACCCGCCACCTTGTAGTACACCGCCTCATCATCCACCGCATTTGGTCCGTGTAGTCTGCAGTCGCTCCGACGTCTCCTTTGGAGCTTAGTCTCGCATGGACCAACAATATTTTGTTAACAATATAATAGTAGCATTAAGTTGAGAAGGCGACAAAATGAAGAGATAAGTAAAAAAAAATAAAGTTGAGAAGGCAAATCTTACATTTATCAATTAAGTTGAATAATTCGCAATACCTAACTATAATGAATCTCATATTCAAACACAAAATGATTCTTCAAGATTGGATCTCATGCTTAAAAAAAAATAAAAAAAATTCTTAATCTCTAAAACCTGCATACCATACCACAGAATCTTAAACAAAGCCTCAATCCCAAATTAGTTGGAGTTGGCTAACCTACACAATGTATCACATAATTTTTAACTCCAAACCTAAAAATCCTAAACAATTGCCATAATTCCCAAAAACATTTGATTTAAACTCTTAAAAGTTCTAGAAGCCTAAATCCAAGACATTGAAATCTCAACCCTAAGTAAGTCATGCACCCCTAAAACACTAAAGTTACACTCCATAATACCAAAAAAAAAGTCACACTCCATATCCTAAATTTGCAATTTCAGAAACATCAAAGCCACTTATAAAAAAGGAGGCAATATTGGAAGTAAAACTAGAAACAAGAAGTGGCTTTCTCCTTGAAGCGCATTAAAATAAATTAGAACGAACCTTCGATGTTCTTTGGACAAAATCAACAAAGACATCGCTTGGTCCAAATACCGCATCCACAACATTGTTTTGTATCTCAATAAACCTGAAAAACAATGAATTCAGAGAAATAATGAGATACACCAACGGATATTTCTAACCAACACATACCATCGAGAATCACCGTAAAAAGACAGCTAATATAAAAAACTAAGCTACAATTATAATGATAATCATAGTCATCATAGAATATTACAACGTTGATTTACAATAATGGAGTATTAAGAATACTTGAGGATTTGGGCTTGCGGTAAAAATAATGATAACCAAATCATAAACAAATGACAAACCATAATCCATATCTCTTCTCCATTTTCAAGACCTTCAATAGAGTAAATCATATATTTATTAACTCAACAAACTTCTGAAGCTACACCCTAGGTCCCTAGCATGCAAGAGAAGCAATCCTCCCGAAAGCTAGTGAGCGAGATACTAAAATCCAGATTAAATGTATGTAACTGCATAAAGTTCCCAACCAAGTTTAACTTCCGTATATGAGAAGACCTCAAGTTTAATACTTGGCACATAAGCCCATTATAGGATAAATCCCTATAAGTGAAAAAGACAAGGCTATAATTTTTTGTTCATAAAATGATATGCTTTTTGTCATAGATTAGTCATTGTATTACGACATTCACCATTTGCAAGAAAGTAAAATGAAAAACAAAAGAAAGAAACGAAAAAAAATGAGCTCAACTAGTAAACAATGCAAGGACATGAGGAAGAATTATGCACAAGGCCGAGAGTCATTAGCTTTGTCTATACCTCTATCTCTTCATTGATTGGTCTCATTTATTCTCCAGGTGAATCAAAAAGGCATCTAAGAAATTAAGAATAATGATTGATTAAGGGCATACCAAAGCAATACCTTTTCAAGAATTATGCACATGGATTT
Organism: Stephania cephalantha; assembly: GCA_039657325.1. NCBI lineage: Eukaryota > Viridiplantae > Streptophyta > Magnoliopsida > Ranunculales > Menispermaceae > Stephania > Stephania cephalantha. The sequence continues at coordinate 57,905,993 of CM077567.1, read as the reverse complement.
CTTTACTATTAGTATTTTTGTCAGTTATCGTAGGTGTTTCTTCTAACACATATTTGATCAAAACTATAATCGTCATTGATCAGTGCATGATATGTATAAAGAATTGTTTCTATGTAAAAAAAAAAGACTGTTTCCTTGCATCAATTTTGTTTTCAACAGATTGTGTTCTTATATCATTAGTCTTCCAATATTGGTTCTGCTTTGAAATAAGGATACTCTAGAAAGTTAATACATACCGTAAAAAATCTTTCCCAAAAGAAGAGTCGTTTATATCCACAACTCGAAGTTTCTGATTAGCTGCGCGCATCAATGACATAACATTTTCTCGCTTCAAAACACATGGAGATTCATTGATTATGTCAATTGAATCAATTTCATAAGACCCCATCAATGAGAAGGTCTCAATCAATGGAGGAACATCTACATCCATCTAAAGGTCCAAGAGAACCTGTAGTATAGATCGCTCAAAGCAAGATTTTTGAAGCTTAGCACTGGGTGATTAAATGGGAACAAAAAATTAGTCGAATTCAATTATCGATTAAGATCCGCATTTAATTAAATGAAAAACGAGTCGGGTTCCCTTTTAACTTTCTAGACTTGTTGGAGCAGATTCGAGGTTCTAATTATCACAACAAACCTTAGAAAAGCTTGACGCAATTGCATCATTTGGAAGCACTTCACGCTTTCGGCAAAAATCAATGTACCTAGTACCAGCCCAATAGAGAGCTAATACAGCACCATAAACTTAAGCACAAGGACTGGACTAAAAGCAAATCCCAAATTAGTTGGGGTCGGCTGGCTACATGGATCAAACTCTTCCATTGCGCTCAATTTAGTGCAAAATTACAATTCTCGCAAAATAATAAGAACATGTGTACAAGAAAACAAAGAGAAAGCGAGAGAGCAAATGCGTTGGAGAAGACCAATCAAACAACAAGAGAGAAACGAAATTCAATATGGTTCTCAGTTAGGGTTATAGAATTATGATCCATCTTTCATTTATTAAGATAAAGGTTCAATAACAATTCCAACAAGTGAAATTTTCATCTCTATAGCACCTAATTAGTCCAAATTATGATCCACCTAATCCAACCCCTCTTTAATTTTAGTCTAAATTAGCTCCACAAAAACTTCAAATTTGAATCAACCGAAACAAAAACTAGAAAAAAAGCATGGCCATGGCTACTTGTTGTTTCAACAAACACGAAATCGGGTTTAATGAACGCAGCGAGAGAGATTGAGAGGGAACAAATGACGGCTTAGGGTGCTTAAAGATCAGTGAAGTTGCTAATCAAAAACTAAATCCAAGATGGTCTGCAGGCGATCTATGAAAGCAATAAACGTTTACTATAATTTTGGAAGGAGCCTAAAAAGCGAATCTTAGCTTTAGTCTACACAATCAACACTAGCAATAGCAAACATTAACTAGAAAATATATCAAAGAGAAAATAATTTCGAGTATCTCTAGCTTCTCACCATAGCTAGAAAGATGGAACAATGCCATATTCGATTTTAGCCATCATGGTGGAGGAGAACAACCATATATATGACATTAATTCATAAGCACCAGATTCATAAAACAAAATAAAGAAGAAAGGAAAGGAAAATTAAGTACAAAAAAACTAACAAAAATAAATTGACCCTGTTGGAAATTCTTACTTTCGCCATTAATGGAAAACTTGAAAAAAAAGACTCCATACATACCATTAATTCATAAGCACCAGGAACCAACCATATAGATGACATTAATTCATAAGCACCAGATTCAACGCAACTTTACATACCATTTCGAAATTATACACCTTAACTTTGTCAGAATATTAATTAAGACAATGAAAGAAAGAGAAACATATATATTTAGAGCTTACACTATGGCTTAAGGTACCGGTGGTGAATACTTTATGAATCGAAGCGACCTTAGAGGCCTCATACTCCATCTCCAAATCCCGATAGTTGTCTTCTTTGCGCACAGTGCACAACACACTCACTCCCATCATTCTTCACTTGGTCTTGTCCATCAAGTCCTCCAAATCTTAAGTTTCTAACCGTACGGTTAGAAACTTAATATTTCTTCGATTGTTCTTGATCCTAGCCTTATATCGACACTTGCACTTTCAAACAATTTATCTCGATCTGTTTCATTATCTATGATGGCATATAAGAAAATCTAGCATTGAAAGAGCTCAAATACACCGATGTAGTAAAGAGGAAATGAAAAATCTACCCTTAGAGTCATTTTTCGCAAGTGGAGCAACAATATCAAGAAGTATAAATAACAAATAGATCCAAATTTCCCGAGAAAATAAGGAAATGAACGACCACTTTCTATCTTGTGAAATCTCTTTGTACAGTAGAAAACAACATATCAACTTCGGTTCAAAACTAAAAATAAATCTCAACATTTAGAAGAGATAAAAGCGAAGTTTGAGAGAAAGATAACAAAGAAAGAAAGAGAGACCCACCAAGCTAATTAGGCCATTGTCGAAGAACAAGTAATGCAACGATTGTGTACTCTCGACTCATTTATATTTCATCTATTGGGTTTAACGTAGCCAATATTAGAAATTGAGAAGAAAGAATTAAGAGCGAACTAGCTTTTCTCATTCGTTTTTATGGCATATCTTTATGTACATACAACAATTTTTGTAACACCCGTGTTCTTGATCTAACAACCTCATGTCTTAGATTAGTGATGAACTAAGTGAGCAATCGAGACTAACTACTAAATTTTATTTCTAACATGCCCCCTTGAAACATAGATTAATAAAGACACTACTATGTTTGAAATTTTGCGTTAGTAAAACTATAGAAAGAAATATTCATGTCACATGGGCATTTGCAAAGCAAATATGGAATACAAACAATTTAAGAAAACTTGTAGCACTTACCTCTACCAATCCGAGTGATAGGAAACAAGTCCACGAGAGCGAATCTTGGTTAAGCACTTCTTTTATTGGTTCCTTTGCTAACTTTGCTGACTGCTAAGAGGCGATATGCACGAAAATGAGAATATTTTGCTAACAAATGTAAAGAAGGGATTGCAGAACTCGACTCAAATATTAAGCTCCCCCGGATAACTCTTATAGGCGTGCATATTCATCTTTTGGATATAACATCCAGAAAAAAAAACATCCGACACAAATCAAGTAAAATAGGAAGCCAAACATGAAAATACGGTAAAGATCTTGCTCGCAAAATTTGACTACACCATTTGAAGAGGGGTTGATCCCACAAATCACACCAATGCCGTCTCTAAAATCTCAATGAAACCCCAAAACCCCAACACCCGAAGCGTACCTCTACTCAAATCCAACGCCCTCTCTGTCCTTCCTTCTTCAAACCCAATGCCTAATCTGTCATTCCTTCTTCAAAGTCGAAGGCTTAGGGTCCGGCGAGGGCTTCGGAGATGGCGAGGTACAACGACGAACGAACGGCGACGACGGCTTAGGGTGCGGCGAGGGCACACGGGGAGGGCTTCGGAGGCTCCAATCTCCAGAGGCAGACTGCAACGGAAGACCCGACGGCCTCGTCGCAGCCTCAATCGCAGCGACGACAGATCTCGGTGTGATGAGTGTAAACATTAATCAATTAAAAAATCAATGTAACCCATCAAAGCATAATGATTTTTTGATATGTTAATATCATTAATGTTTTTTTAAGAAGAAATATTTCTTTTATTTTCATGTGTAGATTACTAATGATTAGACATGATTAGACACAACTCGGACGTAATGCACATAGAGAAAAATGTGTTCGACAACGTATTCAACAATATTACGAGTGTGCCAGAAATACTAAAGACAATGTGAAGTCGAGACAAGATGTTCGTGAACTTAGTCACCGACCTTCTTTACAAATGGATGAAGTGTCAAAGAAGCATCCACTATCATGTTACGCTCTTGACAACCCAAAAAATAGAATTATGCGAGTGGATACGATTTTTGCTTTTTCTCGATGGATATGCTTCTAATTTTTGGCGTTATATAAACCAAAAGGGTCAAAAGTTGTTTGGGATGAAGATTCGTAATTTTCATGTTTTATAGAAATATTGATTCCAATCACATTCTAAGAACTTTTTCCAGAAGTTGTTTGAGTCGCCATTAGCGAGCTTAGTCTATTTTTTCGATCACTAATGGCTAAAATTGTAACAGTCAAGGATATGGCTCATTTAGAGTCGAAATACCTCTAATAATTTGTAAACTAAAGAAAATATCTCCTCTAAGTTTCTTCGACTCAATGGAACACTTGCCAATCCATTTGCCTTATGAGGGTCAACTTCTTTGGTCCAATTCAATTTATTTGGATGTACACGTTTGAGAGGTAATTTACTCATTCTTAATTAGAAATTAACCGATTGTGTTGTTCGTCCATAGTCAAATTATTGATTATCATCAACATGAATTCTTTAGGTACCTTAAGCACTTGAGAAATAATTTGCGGAATAAAGCAAAGGTCAAATGATCGATGTGCAATGCATATTTGGTAGAGGAAACGACCTCATTTTGTTTTTATTATTTTAAAGACCATATTGCCACTTTGCACAATCGAGGTCAGCGCAATGACGATGATGGTGTCGATCCCAATCCTGATTTCATCGGAGACTTATCCATTTTTACTCACCCAGTCGTGCAGTTAGTACTAAAAAAGAAAGATTCTTGACGCAACAAGAGTACAATGTTGCTCACAGTTACATGTTACTCAATTGTCTTGAAATTGTCCTATGCATATCGTAAATCACTCTAAAATGTCAATTTGTTATTTTCATACTTTAATAGATCTTATCCTTTTTCTTATAACGTCAGAGTATGAAATGTAGAATCTTAATCGACGAATTACATATACCGTATGGGGAAGAGACGGACGTCGATTATAATCTCGAGTAGAATTTCGCCAAGTAATTTCAAACATATATAATGTTAAGTTCTACTATTTTGAAAGATTTCTTTTATCTCATAACATGTCTTATAAATGTTATGTGTTTTTAAGCAGGTATGGCATAACATCGAAGATGAGACACTTAGTTATCTTGCAATCGGTCCTACACGATCTTATGTCGTATACCCATTATATATTACTGGTCAATGGGCACGCGCTATGCGCGTGAGGCGTAAACAATAAATGTATCAAGAAACATTTGTGAAAGTTAATATTAAAATATTATCTTAATGACATGTATAATTTATTGGATTTATATTTAGAGAGAAAAATGTGTGTCAAAATTACCTTTCAATAAAAGTGCTCAAAATTTTTAGTTGGGTCTAAACAATTTTTTTTAAGTTAAATTATATATTTTAAGTGCTCATAAATTTAGAGTATCTCATGAGATACATACAACCCATAAAATATTTTTTATGATAAGTATTTAGACAATATTATAAATAGAATGGAATAGATCTAATTGGATTTGCGGATTCATGAACACCCTAGATATGATCAATAAATTTCATGTTCACAAAGTTTTTGGTACAATTTTACATTACACGCAATGTTGTCAAGTTGTAAATGAGAAGTGAAGGAAATAAAAATTAAAATAGTTTAATAATTGTAGAGAATTTTTAGTCATAAACAAAATTAATTGTTTGAGCTTTGAATTAAAATTAGTGGTTTTGTAATCCATGAAAAGAAAAAAATATATTGAATTAATATTAGTTGTACCTACATATATGTCGATAGGAGGTGGTGGAGGAGGACGAGCTCCAACTACACGAGGTCGAAGACCATCGAGAGGTTGAGGCCCATCTGGAAGGGTCGAGCTGCATCAGGAGATAGAGGATCACTGCAAGAGGGTCGCACAAGACCCATTGTTTATGGTGCACGGTCATTCAACCGAGGTTTCGACATTATTTCACCGTCATCATCGACTAGATCGACTTCAACAACACATATGCCCGCTATTGCACCGACAGGTCCATCATCATCCAATCACACCCCATCATCGCATTTTGATCATTTTGCTAGTTCATCCTGACATGGAACTACATCGCCTACTATATCTGCTCCACCTTCCACTGCATCACCCGCACCATCTGGCAGGTTCCACGAGGCCATGGGAGCCCCCATTTAAGTGCCTCAAAAGTGTAATGGAGCTCCCCTGCAACCTCTTCAGCACCCCCTTCCCCCAGCTCCATTAGCAGCACCTCAGGGGGGAGGAGGAGGTGATCCCCATATTGTTATATTCCCCATTATTATTGAGTCTGACAGGTAAGTCATCATTTCATTACGAATGACTAATTAATTATACGTACCCTAACTAGAAGTAGAGCAAGAAGAACATTTGCCTAACTTGATCAAATTGAAAATAAATAGGGAAAATTGCTAAGTTTTACATCTTTTGAAAGTTTGTGCTCGGAGGAGGACCAAAATCTTCAAGTAAGGGATGATTATTGAGGGGTACTGTTGGAAGTCAGTATCTGATCATCAAAAGGATACATATTGGGAGAGATGGAAAGTAAGTAAATTGACACTAAAAGATTGAATAAATGATTAAATTAATTATTTCTTTGAAAAAAACCGTAATTAACTATATTCATCATTTTCATCCATACTTCCGATGAGACCCATCGATTGATGAGGCAATCATGAGAGGCGCTTATGATGCAAATGCATGCGTTAGGTACGGCGCGTTAATGCACGGGCTCTGCGCCCTTGGCGTTAGGCTGAACTTTGTGACTAATGAGGCATGGAATAGATACTGTGATTATTGGGCGAGCGCAGATTTCAAGGCTAGGTCTGAGAAAGCTTCACTGAACAGAAAAAGTGAAAAGGACGGCCCTGGTACAGGCCATTCTAAGCACACCGGTAGCTCACGGTCTTTTCGGACCCATGGAGAGATATTGGTATGTGTCATGGTTGTTTAACGTTTCCTTAGAACTTTTAAGTTTGTCGCGACTAATAAGTTGTAAACTTTGATCTTTTATGTGTAGGCTTTGGATTATGATGATGTTACTCCTAATGATGTCTTCTTTCATGTCTATACGAAAGATCATGATGGGGTGACATTCATTGATAACAGATCAGCTCGGTTTCATGTAAGTGTCTTGGTAATATAAAATTTATAATTGCTTATAAATAAATACTATGATTATACATATATAATGAGATATCTTCCATCATGCTTGGATCGTGATTTTCGCTTACTCTAAATCTTTTATTGCATATGTTTAACAAGCACTTTTGTTTGTTGTTGTATTCTTTTCATAAAAAAATAATTAAATTGAAATATTTCCTTTTTTGAAACCATCAAATGCATATTGAGATAACTCCTAACAAACATTAGAGTATTTGACCACACATTTCAACGCATTATCTAATAATTTCGAGCAATAATTTCAATAATCAAGTGAGTCACTTGTAAGCTTACTTTTTCTATATGAAGGAACTGATGATAACATAAGATGATTAATTAGACTTTTGGAATGCTAGACCAAAGTGGTATCTTATTGGTCTTACAAAAAAAACTAGAATATGATTACTAGAAACATCAAAAGAGAGGATATAGAAAAACAAAACAAAAAAACTTTTTCTCCCATCAAGTTCTTCAACATGTTATGCATCATTATCAACTGCTCAATGTCTCTCAATTGCTATCTCTGTAGGATTACTTTCACTCATTCCAGTGTTTGAGCTTGCTAGTCATAGAAAGCCCATACGCTTATTAGTATGTAGTTTTCTTTAATTATTTTTGTGGGTGTTTAAGCATGTATCTAATTAATTGATTGCTAACTTAAATTTTATGATGAAAAAGCTTAATTATTTTGTACTTAAAAATTTTTCCAATTAGTCAAATGAAGAAAAATAATTTTATTGATAAAAAAGCAGCCCACCCACTATGAGGGTCGATCTAAAGTATGATGAATGCAAAAATATACTGGCTAAAATGACTTGAAATTTAAGTAAAGCTTGGTTGGGATTGCATGCAGGAGCACCCGATCATAAAGTACGATGAATTAGTAAATAATGATGTGGTATTGGTATATGGGCTGGCATTGGTATCATAATGTTCCAAGTTCTTGGTCTTATTAAGGAGAAGAGACTGTTAATTAGTTAGTTTAATTGGTGATGTTTAATTAATTAAGTTCTTTATGCTCTTTAAACTATGATCATTACTATAGTTTGAAGCATTATATCTTCTTGCTAATCAATATGTTGCACATGCATGAGGTAAGGTATTATAATTAAGAAAATAATACCCTAATCAATATGTTGCACATGCATAAGGTAAGGTGTAAATAATACCCTAAACTCATATTTAAAGTGTCACACCTCCTTACAGTTCGATATGTGTATTCTCATATATATTTATCTATTATATCTATTATACTTAATAAGCATGAATAGCAAAAGATTCTTTCGTTACTTCAATGGTTAGTTTTATCCCTTTAATTATCTATTAATTACTTGCTTCTTTTTTTACATGACTTTTGCTATTTTTAAGCACTATAAACGATTTTAGGATATCTAAGTTTTTTCTTCATTTTTTCAAGGATTTATTTTTATTTTAATGTTTTCTTTAAAGTCTTTGTTTTCGTACAAAGCGGAGCTCGTGAGGAGCGTGAGGAGCACACTCAAGCTACACCAGGATCGCCAATATATGAGGTGCAACTCTACTAAGATGCAATGGGGGACTGCCCAAAGGGGCATGTCTATGGGCTCGAATCACTTGCCATGAGGAAGATGAGATATGAAGATCCTGGTGCTAGCATGGCTCGAGAGCTTATGGTGCGGAGTTTGATGCAGTCATTCAAAGGCTCACAATTTGAGGCTTTCGTGCAGAGCCATTTGGGAATGCACATGGACTTCGGAGTGAGTACATCTCAGGCACCACCACCACTACCACCATCACCTCAGGAGCATCTCCAGCAGGTTGGGATGGATCCGGCTCATTCACCGGAGCAGCAGCACGATGATGATGTTCGGGACATTCAAGAATAGGTGGATGAGGAGCACCTTGGTGATGAGAGTTAAGTATTTTAGTTGGTTTATACAACTTTTTAGTTTGTAAACAAATTTCAAAAAACGTTTTGTGCATATTGAGATTGAGTTCTCTTTTTTTGGGTCTCATTTAGTATAAAATTTGATATTTTGTGTGAATGAATGGTATAAAATTTAGTTTTTGTAGATTTTATAGCACCCCCAAGTAGTTGTTTTAGGGCGAGGGGCGTTGGAGAAGGCCATTTGCGGGTTTTGTGTTTAGGAAAACCTGTTGGAACAAGATGTAATGAAAAAAAATTATGGGCATACAAATGTATTAGAAACGGAATACCAAGAGAATGCAAGTATTTCGTTGCTAACCCGTTTCTAATTAGAAAAGAAATCAAAACAGTTGTTAAATGTTTTGGGTTTATGAGTTGATGTCCATTGCTATTCAGTTGCTAATTAGCAATGAAATAGCAACATACATCAACTTATAACCCATTTTATGGTTGCTATTTCCATCTATGTTCCGTCTCTGTTCTATTTTTATTTAGAGATGGAATTTAATTCTTGTTGCTAAATAATTAGCAACAATGTTTTTTCAAACGAAATTCATTCTGTTGCTATTCCGTCTACGATTCTATATTCGTTGCTAATCAATTTCTATTTCGATGCTATTCCATTTTGAATCCGTTGCTAGATCACTATTTTTTCTTAGTGTCAAGATTATAGAAAGAATGAAATTAGAGGAGTAAGTGAGATGGTATACGAATTTTATTCCAATGCAAAGTTCACTATGAAAAATGAGCTAGTGAAAGTGAGAGTGGTATTTGTTCCCTTTAATGTGCGTAAAATTAATAGCATCTATGGATTGGAGCATTTAAGTATGGTTGGAGTGACCGAGTATCCCGAGATGTCTATATGAGAAACCCTATAACATATACCTCTTTAGAACCATAGAGAGAGCATTGGTTGTCGAAGGACAGCAAGGCTAGGTAATGGGAGCTAAGAATATGTTAAAACACATCAAGAAGGAAAGTGTTAGGAAAGTCTATCGAATTTGGCTACATTTCCTTGTTGCTTCTCTATACCCCACCACTCAGTAGGGAGAGATCAACAAGCCAAAGCCGACTTATTTATATGAGATTACGAAAAACGGGGAGATCAATGTCAGCGAGATCATCTACAACAATCTGAGGGAGTCCATTATGTCAGAGCGAGACAACAAATTGTTGTTTCCAATATTGATCACTCAGTTGTGCTTGAAGGCCGGAGCGCGATTGCTTAGAGATGAGAAATTTAATATTTAGGCCCAAATAACAATGGATTAAGCTTTTATGCTCACACTGAAATCACTGCATGGTTATCATAACTCCGAGGATGAGAGGGAAAGAGTCAAGGGAGCTACACTTGAGGCCGAATTAAGCAGCAAGAAGATAACACAACAACAACATCAGCAGCAGCAGAGCCAGCCCAGGAATTGGAAGATGAAGGATGTAGAGAGGAGGAGCACCAGCAGGGATTCACTAAGGGCTACGAGTTCGTAGACCCACTGATTGGGGTGCAAGACTTGGATGGTCCAGAGGTTTTTGCACCACCTCCTCCACTACAGCCACCAGTACTACCACTAGAGGACTTGACTTGTGACGGCCCCAGTTCCACAATCCTAAACTGGGCCCCACCTGGCCTAGACTTACATGGACCCCCGAGCCCATCTTGCTTAGTCGCGCAAGCCTAGTCAGCCTTCCCTTACTATTTACCATTTATCAAGCAATTAAAGTTGAGTTAATCAATTAGTGAGTTATCATAGTTATAGCGGAAGCAATTAAACCTCAAACTAAATGAAAAACTCAAAGACACGAGTTAAGACAACCTAGAGTATGGAAATCCCAAATATGTATATCATCATCAATGAACATTCGGATGAGAGTAAACACAATATATACATGCCCAAAATCCCTCAAAAACCCAACTCCCCGTGTTTCAAAACAAGTATATCTAATAATACAAAAGAATCATCTATACGAGACAAGTGGTAAGAAGCTGCTCTGGTATCCTCAAATGATATCTCCTATCGTGAAGCCTTCCCCTTGCTGATTTGTGGATCTACACTCCGTCAAACACAAAAATGACAAGCCCAGGTAAGTAACGCCAAGTAGGACATATATAAAGTATATTCGAAATAAATAAATCGGTTTAATTCATGCAATTAGAATGAAAGGAACAGGGAATGCATGAATATAAAAGAGCGTAAATAAATCAATCGATAAGTGAGGGTCCTGGAATACGAAAAATCGAATAGCAATGAGTCCCGACCAAAAGGTCGTCGAGTCGCGGCAAAAGCCCAGCAGATTCGGGTTCAGGACGAGACACAACCTACCAGCCCTAACCCTTATGATTATGAGATATCCATAGACCCGAATAAGTGCCCCCAACGTACATTCAATTAGGAGATATCAACGACGTCCAGATAAGAGCTCATATCATAGATAAATAGTAACCATGACTCCCTTACCAATGGACCACTCAACCAATAGAAAGTTCAAAAGAAATGATGAACATAGCAATAATAACAAATTAAAGCTCAAGAAATAACTGTGAAATTTCTCACTAGTTTACTTACCTGTATCCAAGCTAATACACACTCAAATCGACTCCGACACACCTCCAAATTAGTACCCAAACCCGACATTAGTAAAATATGCCCTTGATAATCATATGGGCAAATTTATATTGTGTTAGAACCAATTTTAAAAAAAAAATTAGATGTGTAAATCCCAAATTGTTCAAATTAGGAAAAAACATTGTGGTGACACACTTTTCGAGGAAATTTTTCGATGTAAAAACTTCCGACAACACAAAATCAACTTTTCTATAATTTCCTCAACCATTTCTATTTTTTCCCAGTTTTTCCTAAATTTCGTTACATGACTCTACAGTAGTAGAGGCTATGGATTACCGAGATGATGAGACAGTACCAAGAGGACAAGGCTTAGTATCGTGAAGCCTTGAGGAAATATGAGTAAGACAAATGGAACAGGCAGCGAAACTTCATGTTGTTTGCAGATCATCAAAGGGACGTAGCTAGATATGAGAGGAGTAGACAAAAATGATCTATTTATAGGTTTTTTGGCTTTCCAACAGCACCGGCTTACGTATTTGATCTAGATGTAGTGCAGAGCATGAGGATGGAACGTCCATTGACACCATCCTATGCTGGACACGATGATGCGGATGATGATGATGACACGCAGTCCTGATATTAGTGTCTTAGAATTTCTTTAGACCTGGGGAGATGAAAGATACATTGATACCATTTCATTCTAAATTTATGATATTTTATTACTTATTTAGTTGTTTAAATTCTATGTTTAGATTTGTTTATGCTTATATATCTTGTGTTATTATATATGTTTATGTGTTTTAGTATTTTTATGATTTCTGGCTTATTTTTAAACTTTAAGGACAATGTTTGGTTTAAGTTTGGGGACATCAACACCACAATACACTATAAGAAATGGTAAAAAAAATGATGAAATAAGGATAAACACTACAAGTATGATCGTTTAATTTTTATTTTTGAAGCAATTAAAGAGGAAAACATGGTAGTGTATTATTTGTTTCATTTACTTACTATTTGAAAATGTTAAGGTAATATAGATTATGTTATATATAGCAATATGTAATGGATAAGTAATTCATTTGCATGTTCATGCCTTTAATTGAGGATAAGTGAAATACAAGTGTCTTATTTATATGAAACTCAATAACGTGTTTTTAAATTTTTTAAGAAAATATGAAATGTAGCAAACAACGGTATGATTTCATGATTAGAAAACTAGAGTTAGAGAAGACCATGAACTTGAAATAAAAGCAAGGAGAATATGAGAACACTTCTTGTGAAAAAAGTTAGATCTCTAAGGAATTCTATAATAAGTGTGAATCTAACTTGAATAAAAAGCAAATAAAGACTTAGTACAAAGAGGGGAAGAAATATGCATTTTAAATAAATAGTTGGAGTTAACTTGCTTGATAGAGTAAAAGTGAGAAGTGCTAACAAGAGTTTTAAAATAAAAATAATAGAGAGTCCCACAAGTCTACATGAAATGGAGCAGAGAACTTGATGGTTGGAAAAAGTGAGGAAAAATGGAGTCCATAGGAAAAGGAGCAGGGACTGTGAGAAATAAAAAATAAAAAGGAGAAAAAGAAAAAAAAGATTAAAATAATGAAAAAATGCGGAAGTTAAAATAAAACTCTTCGAATAAAAGATTTAGCTCGAGTGCTAGTAGCTTTATTGAGTTAAGTTTTCTTTTCAACCATTTTAAATCCTATAGACTCTTGAAGTGCTAAAGTCTACAAAAAAAAATTAGTTTAATCTATGCTTATTTGTGAATTCATGAGCTTAATGAGAAATCATGAGATTGTTCACTTGCTACTTGAATGTTGAGGTGAAACAAACTTGTGAGTAGTGATAGTTTTGGTTGTGATCTACTTTGGTGTTTCGAAAGTGAGTTGTATGTGTTGTTAAAGCTACATATCTTGAAAACAAAGTTTTTGAAAAGAAAAACTCATTAGTGGATTATTAACTTGAAACTTAGTGAATGAAAGGATACTCAATGAAAAATGTAAAATGAATGTAAACTAGAGTAGTATGAGTAGTTAGGAAACTTAGTAAAATACAATTTTGCTTAGGACGTGCAAAATCTTAAGTTTTGGGGTATTTGATAAGTGATTATTTAGACTTATATATAGGGTTAATTTAATAGTATATTTAGTATAAATATCCATAAATACACTCAAATTGATGGTGTTTATGGATTTTCATATATGCGAGACATAAAGGAAAGAAATGAAAATCCAAGAAAAAAAAGAGCAAAAACACACCTAAGGAGGTTTTGGCGTCGTGGCTAAGCAGTGTGGCATTATAGGGCATTAAGGCACAGCGTGGGACATCAATGCAAGGCATGGGAGAGCAAGGAAGGAAAGAAAAGTGATAAGGAAGCTCGCCGCAATGGCGGCGCCGTGGAGGTCAAGGGAAAACGCGGAGAGTAAAAGAGATAGCGCCAGGACCACCGAAGAGAGAAAGTGCACACAGAATGCTCGGTGCAGTGGCAGGGCCGTCGGGAATTAAGTGACAACGCCGAAAAGAGAAAAAAATAGAAAGTAAAGTTTTACTTCATGGTAAATTGTTAAGTACGGTTTCTAATTATTTGGAAACGTGATTAGGGAATATAAATAGATAGGAAAACGTAGTAAACATAAAAAAAATAAGAAATTAGCCACCATTAAAATAGTTTAGCATATGTTTACTTTATTTTCGAGTATGAAGACAATTTGTGGAAAGAAGACATTGAAGACTCATGAGTGGTGATTCAGGTATTGTGTTTATTAATTTAATTGAAGTTATTTCATTATATCTCTGATTGCAATGAATACCACTATGTGCATGTTTATTTCAATTAAGTTTAAGTAGTCTATTAATCTTAGGGATCAATTGATCATATGGTATGAATGTTATGCTATAAACATAAATAGATTAGAAAGATAAAAAGTGCAATGGTTAGAATTTGTATTGATTCTAAGCATAATGCTACGAACATTTTGGTCACGTGTTTGTTGATATTAGGTTTTAGAAGTTATCATGGCCATTAAAGCTTTTAAGCCGAATATGGACAAGTACACAACCAGTAAAATACATAACATCGAGCGATAGTTGTTGATTTGGGAGGCCGGATAGTAAACTTAATTGGTTATGAATCTAAAAATTTGGAACATTAAAGCATTGCGGAGCTTACGTTATTTACACCGGTAGGTGGAGTTTTAATTTGCACGTTAGAATCTTTTCCGTCACGACAGTGAGTTAAAGTGGATTTGAAGGAAATATGTCTATTCTAATTAGGCATTACACACACACACATAATAAAGATGATAAAGTAAGTTGAAAAGCATAATATTTCATTACCTAGGTGAAGTTGTAAACTAAGATTGTCTTAATATAAAAGTTTAAGTAATTTGCATTGATTTTTTAGTATAGAGTAGTTTGGTTTAATTATAAAAACAATTAAACGGATTTCCTTAGCAACAAAGTAATTTTAGCTAAGTAGTAAGTGCATACATATTTCCCTAAGGACGATATCCGTAGTCAACGTAAGTTGCTTACATTATTACTACAACCGAGTTGTTATACTTGCGGCACGCACACTATCAACTCACTCTCAAATCATCGACTTGCGGATATGAATCTCACGAGTAGTTTAAGGTATGACCAACACCGTAGCAACAATCGAATCGTCATCTACGAGAGTGTCGAAAAGTGGTCATACAGTCCCGTCGACCATACAAGAACACACGCGGGAGTGGAGTAGTCAAATAAGCCCAAACTAGCGTAATTCAGCAATGTAAATGTATTCAAAATAAATAAATGTGAAGTGTTTTTCTAATGGGGTTTACTTACATCAAACAATTGTGAATAACTCCAAAATGTTCTGCTCACGCCTCAAACTGCGTACTTGACACTCGACTATACACTCCTAAATCCCTGATGTCCGAATAGACCATTTTAAATAATTTAGAGTCATATTAATTGATTTTATATTGTGAGAACAAAAATTATAATTTTATTTAAATTTTAGTTATGGCACCTTTTCGGGTTACATCGGGTGTCAAATGTTCGAAAAAGTCTCGAAACTCGATTTTCTACATTTTCCCAATCTTTCATATTTTATATGATTTTTTTTGAATTTTTTCATAATTTTCTATATTTTTTTCATATTTTCAGTAATTTATTTTATTTATTGCGTATTTAATTTTAATTTTAATTAATTTTTTATTATTTATTTGGGGTTGGGCCCACCTGAACCAAGCCCAGTTCGACCCCATTAGGTCGGGCACAGAGGGCTGCGAGCCGCACCCACGCACGCAATGTGCGTGCGAGCCTCCCCCTAAATCGATTTGGGGGAGACGAACCGCAACAGCAATTCGTGTCCGCCGTAAAAAAAAATTTTTCTCTTATCTCGTCTTCTTCAACAATTACAGCAACAATATAAACATCAAAGCAACTATATCAACAACAACAAATTGCACAATTATAGATTGAATTCAAGATCATCATCATCAACATGCATGCGTGCATGCATTGCATCACTGAGCCCCCAAACTTAAGAATTGAATCCAAAACCCCATTACATAGAGCTATAACACATCAATTTAAGTTCAAAAATAGTGAGAGATTTCTTTGAAATTCGTTTTTAACAAAGTCCTTAAAATTAAGCTTGCATTGATGCACATAAAGCATGGAATTCATGAGAAAGGATAAGGGTTTGATTACCTTTGATATGCTGAACCTTTATAAAATTTCTCTCCAATGATCCCATGAACCCTTGCAAACCTCCAACTCCGGCCACTCCTTTTCTCTCTCTATGAACTAAGGATATATGCATGCCGGAGATACAAAATGGACTAAATGTCCTTTATATAGTAGCTCAATTCATCGAGTTCTAAAACAAGTATCTCGAGGTTTATCCATTGGTTCTAATTAAGTCCATCCAACCATTGTATCACCCTTGTGTCATTATAAGGATCCTATTATCTCTTAACTTAAGTACTTTTTTCCATGACTTAGCCTAATTTGACCACCATAGGCACATTAATGAGTCTCATTAGCTTAGTCTATGGTTTATTAGCAATTTATATACCGTAATTAGACTAAGTTCTCGCTTACCCGGCTACCCGGCGTCGCGCATCACGAGGTAGTCGAGTCTGTTTTTTGGCCTATTGATGTTTTATTCAACTTACTTCAAGTTTGTTCGATGAATGAGCTTAGGATTTCATTATATATTGATAATTGATACATCTAAGCTATTACGTTCCTATACCCGCATCTCACACATCTCGAAGCGCTACCCGCCGCACTCGTAACTCACGCAAAAACACAGTAGCTAATGGTACACATGATGTAATGCTATAATCAATAGAAAAACAACCAAAATAAATAAACATTACACAAATATAACATTAATTTAATACCTCGACAAACATGCCCTACTCTAGTCACGTGACATCCAAATGAGTCTCAGCTAGATCATAGTTTGAAATTAAATAATTGAATAATTTTTAAATCAGGTGAGCCTTCACATCTATTCACTTTATGTCTCGTTTCATTGACTAAAATGATTTCTGTTTGAAGCCCACAATTTGCTATTTACCCGAAGCTCCTTCTTCTTGAAGCCCGAAGTAATCTGTCGGTGGTGCGATTCTTACTCTGCACCATAACATATGCGTGTTTCACAACCACAATTAACATATGCTTGTACGTTTAGCGCATAAATCAATATCATTTATATAATATACCAATTTGGCCAAACAAATAAATCAAGACAAGAACACTAGACAAGAACACCTCAATCATAGGCATTACATTCTATAAAAAAATAAAATTATGAATAGCTCATTATCCAATAATTAAGTTTTCCAGCTGTACCTCAATTGACTCATCATGAGGTGATGACTTGCAGTTTTACTTATTTAGTAAAAAGGGAAATGATTTTTTGACATCATCACAATACTCACACCAAAAGTCGATCACATTAGTCTTGAGAGCCATCTATATGCACTTCATCAAAATACACACCTAGCGTATTATGAAACGAGAACTGTATGTGCACGTATCTCGAAGCATGTACAAACGACTTTTAAAACCAATGGATATGACTTAATTAAGGGTGAGTTTGGTTATGTCAATGTAGCACTACTCCCTACTAAAAATGCTTCATTAATTAATTGACACACCACATGTCACTCTAGACCTTGATTTCCTTAATATATAGTTGGTGGCCAAGGCTACCTAGCTAGTTGAACACTTTGAGCAATCACACTTGTGTAGCTCTAGCTATCATCACTAATTGAGCTCTCTGCAAGGATGGAAATTGGTGGTGATCAAGAGGGAGTAGAAGATGTGGTGATCGTGGGTGGTGGAATTGCCGGCCTCGCCACTGCCTTGGCGCTGCGGCGAGTGGGAGTTCGAGCACTGGTGCTAGAGAGGTCGGACCAGCTACGAGCCAGTGGCGGAGCGATTCTTCTCTTCTCTAATGCCTGGGTAGCTCTCGAAGCTCTCGGGGTCGCACATAAACTTTCGTCCATCTATCCCCCACTTCTAAGGTACGTAATTACTATGAGAAAATGCATGAATAACATCTTTGGCAATTAATACAACACAAGGCACCCCTAGCTTGCATGGCGTCATGCATTTTGAGATGAGTAAGCTCACATCTCTAGGTAAACACTGACGTCGATTGGGAGGGTGTGCTTTTATGTTCTCCAGTTCCCAAAAAAGTTTTAATTAGTTTTTATATTTTATACTTCAATAAATATTAAAGTCATAAAAATAGTATAAATGATTCCAAATTTAAAAATTTAATGAGGCGAAATTAGTAAAGTACTAGTGGGTTAGAAATTGGGTTGATATACCATTAATTTCTTTTTAAAAAACAAGTAATTACTACTTCCCTTCGTTCCATATTATCTTACACATTTGGGGTTGTGCAGAGGAATTAAGGTGATGATTGAAAGTCTTTAAAAGATAAACATTGAGACTAAATTACCCATCATTAATTAATGGCATACTTTTCTTAAGTTTTTGTTTTAGAAATGAATGTGGAACCTCCAATTAGCATTAATGACATAACTTTAAATTAAGGATAAAATTGAAAAAAAAACCATAAATGCACCCTTTTTTATTTATTAGGTAAAAGTGTATTGATTCCTTAATCCTTTTTGTTTTTTGAAGATCATTGATATTTGGTTTTTGTATGTATTCGTAAATGATGTGACAGTGGATATGTTACCAATGGATCTGGAGAAGTAGTTTCGCATATGACGTTGCAAGAAAGGTATTAAGTTTTTAAGTTTTTTGATATTA
Organism: Stephania cephalantha; assembly: GCA_039657325.1. Taxonomy (NCBI): domain Eukaryota; kingdom Viridiplantae; phylum Streptophyta; class Magnoliopsida; order Ranunculales; family Menispermaceae; genus Stephania; species Stephania cephalantha. The sequence continues at coordinate 57,887,164 of CM077567.1, read as the reverse complement.
TTCCGAGTGAGACGCACCCTTCTGAAAACATATATATATGAATAATAAATTAATGTGTTAAATTAGAATTCAAATTAGTTAAAATATCTTAACATTTTGTAACTTTTTTTGTTATATCCTAACTTTTATAGGGTTTTTTTTTTTGTTTCCTTTCTTTTTTGTTAATGGTGGGGTGTGTTGAGTGGTGAAGGGCATGACACATCAGCAAGTTTGGCTATTAAAAAAACTTAGGATATAGATTAAAGAATAAGGTGAGGATATAATAACAAAATCAAAAAATTTAGATATAATAACAAATGTCACAAAAGGTTAAAAGGTTAACATATTTAAACCGATTTGACCAAATATACCGTTGCGGGGTGCTTATTGAATATATTTTTTAGAAATGTGAAGAGACCAGGTAGGCTTGTAAAACGAAAAGATGTGCTGGAAGCCCTAGCCGATGAATTGCCCACCAATACAATTCGTTTTTCTTCCAAGCTCAGCTCCATAGAAACTAGAACAAATGAAGCATCATCCTTAGCTCTTCTTCACATGGAAGATAAAACCATCATCAAAACCAAGGTGAGCTTATGTATGTAATTGAAATACCTCGTATACTAATTCATACATGAACATTTGAGGAATCGTTTAGTATGCATTATGTTAAGCATATGGAATTAATGATAGGTTTTGATTGGATGCGATGGAGTTCACTCTGTGGTAGCGAGCTGGTTAGGGCTTCGTAAGCCGGTTTATTCAGGTCGTTCTGCTTTTCGTGGTTTAGGCGTGATGCCTCAAGGCCATGGATTGAATAATGAATCTCATATATTTTTGCAAAATAGTCCTTCGAATGGTTGCCAATTTTCCTCCGTTGTTCTTACAACTTGTTCAACATACTGATCCTGCAACCTTGACATGGGCTCCCTTAATGTTTAGATTACCATGGGACCTCATGTTTAGAGATTTAAGCATTGGAATCGTAACAGTTGCTGGTGATGCTTTACATCCCATGACTCCCGAACTTGGCCAAGGTGGTTGCACAGCCCTTGAAGACGCTATCGTTTTAGGTCGTCATATAGGGACTTGTTTTCTCAAGCACAAGATAATTCAACCGTTAGAAGTAGCCAAAGTATTAAAGTTGTATGCAAATGAGAGGAGGTTTCGCGCTGTCAGCTTGATTTTGGCTTCTTATCTTTTTGGATGGTTTCAGCTAGATGGGTCTTTCCAATGGCTGAAGAGCTACGCAAGGGATACTATATTCTTCAAATATGTTTATCTAAGGACAATAGCACATGTCACTAAATATGATTGTGGAAAGTTACCCATCGTTTAATCTTAATATATTATTGTATATCCATATATATATATATATATCCTTAATATAATTAGAATTAACCTTTTTTTTGAAATTAGAGTTGCCGCTTTGATTTTTAATTGGGGTCCTGTTTGATTATCAAGAAAATGTTGTATATGAAAAAAACATTTTCTTAAGAAAGTTTTTCTAAGTAAATGTTCATAAGAGATTTTTCCTACATGTGTTTGATTTCACATATAACACTACAAAAAACAAATCAATATAAAAACAAAAATTAGCAACGGACTTAATTTTGAATCTAATTAGCAGTAGAATAGCAACGCCACTAGTCAAACTTTTAAGTTGGCTATTTAAAAATGAAATAGAAACGGAAAGCAACAGAATTTAGAAACGAAATAAATCCCGTTTAAATCTATTGCTAATTAACCCGCCAAATTCTCCCCCTAAAATTATGTTGCTAATTCCGCTAAATTTAGCAACAAAATTAACAAATGATTACACGACATGGACACGTGTACATTTTAATTAGATTTCGTAGCTAATTATGTTTGTAAATTTAGAAATGGAATTAGCAACGGACTTCACGAGATGAATATAAAAAGCCAATTAAGTAGATAGAGGAAGAATATAATTAAGGGGAAGAAAAATTTTGGTCTCACCAATTTCACATGAGTTTCGCGTCGAAGTTAAGGAGAGCAGATGGATCTCGCGGTACGCACATATCGATGACAAGGCAAGACAACAACGACGGAGGAGCAGCAGTTGTTGGCGATGACAAACTTACTTTGGTTCAAGTTAGTCGAACACCTCAACCTCATAACTCGGGGAAACCAATATATATATATAAGAGTTTTTTCCTCAAAACTCACTAACAATAAGTTTTGAAATAATTATGAAAACTTATCATATATATTAATTTTCAAATTAATTTAAAATATAAGCTTAATGTGTCTTTATATGGATACTCATTTTCTCAAAAAAAAAAAGCTTAATTTGCCCATCATAATAAGAAAGAAAATATTTGGGTCTATCTTAATATGGAAAATTGACAATCGTGAGAAAATATTATGCGAGAAAATCTTGACTATTAAACACAAGAAAATGTTATTTTTCCACGAAATTTATCATTTTTTTGGAACATTTTTGTTCTCTCATTCAATCAAATAGGGCCTTGTTATTTTTAATTAGAAAATCTAATGAAAACCAAAAAACATGGAAAAACTATGAAGTTCCTTTTCAATTTCACTTGAAATTTCAGTTCATTTAGTTTATTTCATTAGTAATATATCATAGGTTTTTTACTCATCCCTAGACCAAAGATGTTTTAAGAGAAGAATTGTCCATGAATACCTAGAAAAAGGATAATGAAGTCAGGTATTACGTCAGCACATTTGTTACTAATTGTAATAGCACGGACTCGTTGACGTTACAGTCAACGTGAGCTAGCGCACCCAATCCTTTAATTTCAGGTTCAATCTTGGTGGCCACGTAATGAGGTTTCCCATCTAAATTGAATGTTGACAGGTTTGTTTGACACACAACGAGAAACAACGAGAAAAGTAGCAAGTCGATCGGTGATCTATATACACGTGGATCTCAATGCAAGATGACGTAACTCAATCACTCCAAAAAAAAAATACAGGATTAGTAACTGGAAACCCATCTCTATATCAAAATAGCGATCAGATTAGCCACCGAAAAGCTCGTTGCTTATTCCTACATCTCTATTTCGGTAAAGCGTCGGGTGTCAGAAGTAGTGAGGTTCCCGTCGTTATTTTTTGACCGATTGAACAAAAAAAATTAAAAAAAAAACATTATTTTTGTCATCGAAAAATAGTATTATATTTAAAATGAAAAAAAAAACAAACAAATCAGACAAAAGCAATAACAAAACCTACAAAATAAACCCTGAAAGATAAAATAAATTTAGGCGGCTAAAAAGGATCCCAATTTTTGTTAAACGCACCTGAGTTTAAAAAAATTAATGTATTTGTGAAATGACCCAACTACCCCTCTATATAAATCGTTTTTGTTTACCCATACCCCGCTCACACTCACTCATCCATACCCCAATCACCCCTCTTTAGAATCGCAATCTCACTTCTAGCCTAAATCCGACGAAATCCGAGTGAAACTAAATCGATTCGACACCATGGGCGTATTCCCCACTTATATTTTGATGTCGACTTCTAGGTTTTCTTGGGTTTTTTTCTTGCATTATGTGAGTCGGTAGTGGTGTTTGCGATTTTATTGTTGAGTTTAGGGCTTTTGATTTGGAGCTTGTATCTCACATTTTTGGCACAAAAAATCGATGAAATCGAGAATATCCAGCGATTCCGAGCAAAACCCACTAATTTTTTGGTCGATTTCATGTATTTTTCTCGGAGTTTTAAAATTTTTTTGTTCGTTCTTGTCGCTTTATGAGTTTTAGACACACAAGGCCTAGACTATTTTGGAAGTCTCTGGCCACGCAAGTCCGAGATCGCTTTGAAATTCTCATCATCACACAAGTCCGAGACATTTTCGAGGTTTCGGTTAGCTCACACGGAGACCAACACAAGACCGAGACCTTTTTAAATGTATTAGTAAGAATTGATCGAGACCTCTAAAGATGTCTCGATGTAAAACGACCGAGAACTTTTTCTAAAGAGGTCTCGCCACGTGTGACCAAAACCCGCGGGCGACATTTCTTCACATCTAGGGCATCAGTAAGCAAGGGTATTTATGGAATTTATGAAAATACAAGTGGGGTAAGTTTAGCAAAATCGGGGTATGCTTAAGTAATGAGGTCTATTTAGCAAAAACTGGGGTCCTTTTAGCCACTGTCTAAATTTATTCATCAACAACAACTACTACAACAAAAAACAAATAAAAATAAAAACCCTAAAAAATCCAAAACAATAAATCCAAAATTTACAAAAAAAATAATCTAACATCTAACTTCGGCTTCGGTGAGAGGAAAGCGTCGTCCGGTGGTGGTGGATCTCGACATTGGTGATAACACGACTAGAATGATGGTGATGGGAGGCAGAGGCATTGATCGATACGGCAATGTGGGCGGTCAAGAGAGAAATCCGAAAAAAGGCGAGGGTGCGGTGATGAGGGTTTAATGGAAAACGAGAAGAGAGGGGAGGGGCGACTAGAGAAGGGAAAGGCTGCTGGATAGTGAGAAGAAATGGGAGGGACTACTGGAGGGTGAGAAGAGAGGGGAGGGGAAGGGCTAGGGGCTGGAGAGTGAGAAAAGAAGGGAGGGTTGGAGGGGCGGCCCAGAGGGTGAGGAGATAGGGGAGGGGGGCTACTGGAGAGGGAGAATAGATGGGAGGGGGCAACATGCACGAGAGTGAAATGAGAAGGGAGGGTGTGGTATTGGTGATTTTGGGGAGTTTATAATTAAGTGGGAGGGATTAGAGTTTAGTGTTGGTGTAAGAGAGAAAGCGTGGGCCCTACCGCCACTTGGGCGGGAAATACCCCATTGGGCGAGAATTTTCTCGCCCAACAATTAGGGACGTCCCTAACCTCGTCGCTAAATTGGTCATAGATCAAATACGCTCCTGTCAGAGATCCGGTGTTGAATAGCGACGAGATGAGAAATAGCCCGTCGCTATTCAGTTTTTTTTTTTTTTTTTTTTGTAGTGAACCAATGTATATAGCCCCATAAAAATATATGTTAAATCACTCATCCCTTAACCAAATGTCTCGTGCGAATTCGAGTTTTGGAAAGGAAAATAAACTTTTGGCCAGATGTGTTGTCTTTGTTGATGTGGTCCCACGTTCCTCGAGTTCGGGATTAGTCGAGGCTATGCCTCGAATACTGTGACAATAATTAAAAAAACCTCCAAAAGGTGTAGTGGTGTGAGTTTTAATTAGTAATCTAATCAAGCGTAAAACTTTCTCAATCGTGCGCGTGCGCAAAGGAGGGAGATAATCACTTATATACTTCTTTACAAAGTCATATTTAATCAATATGCGACTAACTTGCGGTCCACAACATCTCGATTAACACTTCCTCTTGGTCTGAAAGTCATGCATCCAAGGGCTATAAATTTTCTATCAGGTCTCATCTGGACCATGAGCTTTGATACTATGTAAAATTTTGTGCGGCGCGAGCCCGTAGATCTCCGCTAGTATCGATATTGCACACCTTCAACTCATTGGTGTAGAGTCTTAATTCAACAGGCCTCAGTACTATTTGGGGAGAGATCCACACTTAAGTACTTCGTTATGAACTTACACTTAATCGATAAGGGACTATATTTCGGTGCACACGTCCCAACAATCTCCACCTTGGCCCGAAATCCATACAAAGTGTCACAAATCATATGTTATGTCACCGCCACGTCTCGAGGAGAGACGATTTGAGGAACCCGCGACTACCAACATATATGCCTTATCCCCAACCGAACTATCGGCTATGATACCACTTTGTTAGGTCCGCCCGCACACGCCTGCACGGGGTCATACGTGGATCTCTAGCAGCATTGATTTTGTCTCTAACTTAATGACCTTCAAATCTTAGGGATGCGATTTTAACTCAAAAGGCATCGGTTCTAATTTAGGAAAGATCATCACTTATATACTTCTTTATAAAGTCATATTTAATTGATGTGGGACTAAACCTTTCGGTCTGCACATCTTCAACACCCCCACCTTGGACTGAAAGTCATGATCCAATGAGATTTTTCTCGACAAGTATTCTCAACCAAACCATCAGCTCTAATATCATGTTTAATCTAATGTTCGGCTGCCCAGCGGATGCGAGCCCGTAGATCTCCGCCAGTGCCGATATTTTCCCCAATTTAACTACCGATATTGTCCCCAACTTAACCACCTTGCACTAACATGTATGGAGTTTTACTTTAAAATGCCTCGATATTGTTAGAAGGGATATAATCACTTATTTAACAGTGTAATTTTTTTTTGCATTTTTTTCCTTTGACATTGGGTTAATAGTAAGGGAGCCCTCCTGCTAGGTTTAAATTTGTGGGATTATTCATACCTTAATCGGGAGGACCCGGGGCACTTCGGACACTCGTGGAAGTTGTCCAAAATTAGACTGGAAATTAAACCACAACGACTTTGACTTGTCAAAAGAAATAAGCAATTAAACCTCTAGAAACATAACGATGAGTATAAATATATATACAAACATACAACTTATTTAAACTTAAAACAGTACAGACTATAGAGAGCCTTGAATTCACTTAAAAAATGGGAGTTGGTGATGAGCACAAAATAGAAGATGTGGTGATAGTGGGGGCCGGAGTAGCAGGCCTGGCCACGGCGCTGGCGTTGAAGCGAGTCGGGGTCCGAGCCATAGTGTTGGAGCGGTCGCACGAGCTCCGAACCACCGGTGCGCACCTTTCTCTGTTTCCAAACGCTTGGACGGCTCTCCGAGCTCTAGGGATCGATCACAAGCTCACCTCCATTTATCAACCTTTCAAGAAGTATGCACCTGGACCTGCTTTCAATTTTTCCTTAAATTAATTTCTTCTATGAGAGTTTTATATATATGTTTATATGCGTTTCTGTTCTGTATTGAGTAACTAATGCTAGTGAATTGATTGTGCTTATTATATCTTTTTTGTTTGAATTCATGTAGGGGATACGTGACTGATCTGGAAAAGGTTCTAAGCAAGCATTGTCTTTTACTAGATCAATTGGTGAAAGGTGTGAATAATTAACTAATTATATACATTATTAAAACTTGATTATAATCTCAAATGTTTTTTTTTTTTTTTTGAAAACAAATGTTATTTTAATTATTATTAAAAAGCTTAATTTGAATGAATTGATAGTTGATTAATCAGTGAAGTAATGCAAGTTTAATGTGCAGATTCTAAAAGATTGAACTTAATTAATTAATTCTCAAACTTACTAAGTGTTATGTTGTTGAAATATGCAGGATTAATAATGCCACTGGAGCAAGGTCTGTGCACCGAAAGACCTTGCTAGAGACTCTAGCGAATGAACTGCCAACTGATGCAATTCGTTTCTCAATCAAGATTAAATCAATAGAAACTCACACAATTGAAGGATCAGCTTTGGTGCCAGTTCTTCACTTAGATGATGGTTCCACTATCATAGCAAAGGTTAGTTTCATAATTTTCAAAGTGTTATCTAAATTTAGAGGTCTACCGGGACATGCAATATTTTTTTTAGGCTTAATAGGCAAATATATGCTAACCTTTCAAGATTTTTGCCAAAATTTCATATCGTTTGAATTTTAACAAAAATATTATAACTTTTTAATTTCTTGTAAATTGTATCAACACTTCCTATTTTTTAGTGAATTACACTTAAAAATATAAAAAATTATGCATACAATTGAGAATATTATTTCATGTTAATGCAATTGGTATGTAATCTAGTGATCATTCATCACTTTGATTGTGGTTTGATACATAAAAATTACAAGTAAGGATGTACAATTTGCATGAAACTATGAAAGGATATGATATTTTTGCACGAATCGAAACGTTAGGACATTTTTGCAAAAATCTTGAAGCATTATGATGTATTTGTCTATTGCCTTTTTCACGTTAGATATCCGAACCAACTCGCCCCCTCCCGATTAAGGCCAAACTATTTCCTATAGGAAGGCTAGGAGGGCGCCACTACCACTAATCATAGATTAGTTCGTTTCGGCTTTGGATGTGGAATTAAAATTGGGATCTTGATTAAAAATTGAATCAATTGTAGGTATTGATAGGGTGTGATGGAATCAACTCAATTGTTGCAACTTGGCTGGGGCTGAGTAAACCCATACATTCAGGTCGGTATGCTGTGCGCGGTCTGTCTGTGGTGCCTCAAGGCCACGGATTGAACAATGAAGCGCATCAATTTATTTCTAATCAACGAAGAGCTGGTGCGGTTCATCTCACTGATACAGAGGTTGCTTGGTTCATAACTTATCCTTCTACTGCTAGTGAAGGTGAGCTTTTTTTTTTCCTTCTTAAATTTCATTAATAATTAGTATCTCTTTCAAAAACCTTTCCAATTATATATACATATAAATGTATTATACATACCCAATATACTCTTCAAATTTGAAAATTTTATTATTCCAATTAGCAATTAATTAAGCCGCATTAGAAAAAAAAAGTTACCTATTTTTTTCGGCCAAGAATAAGCTTGTTGTACAAATTATTGACTTTCTGATACTATCCAGACTCATAATCTAAAACGAGTTTTACTGTCCATGATAAAATAATATAATAAATCTAGAAATTAATTAAGAGCCAATATTCCAATGAGAGAGCTTATTAGTTTAGAGATTTAATTTATTGTTATCTTTTTTTTTTTTTTTTTTTTCTCATGGCTTAATTTGCTTATGGAACCAGATGAAGAGATGAAATCATCAGGAGATCCAAAATGGATACAACAAAAAGTAATGGAATACATATCATACTTTCCTCCAATGCTATCTGAGTTTGTTCAACAGAGTGATCTAAAGACATTGTCCTTGGCTCCTTTGAAGTTTAGAAAACCATGGGACCTTGTGTTCAACAATATTTGCAAGGGAAATGTAACCGTGGCTGGAGACGCATTCCATCCTATGACTCCTGATCTTGCCCAAGGAGGTTGTTCTGCCCTCGAAGACGCTGTCGTCTTAGGCCGTCACATAGGGAACTCTTTTCTCAAGCACAATAAAATTGTAGCAACAGAGGTGAGTGAAGCTCTGAAGTTATATGTCAAAGAGAGGAAATGGCGCGCCATCGGCTTGATTGTTGGAGCTTATTTTTCGGGGCGAGTTCAACAAGGGGGGTCTGGATGGTTGAACTTTGTGAGGAATGTGTTGTTTTATAGGTTTATCTTCAGAAGGCTAATTGAAGTGGCAGAGTATGATTGTGGAAAGTTACCTTCTGCAGCCTCCTTCAAACAGCTTGATGATAATCATAGCAAGGTTGAGTAGAGTTAATGTTGTTTCATGAAGTAGATTTGAAGGCATATACATATTTGGATGTTTAATTGTGAGCTTGGCTGCTTAATACATATGTTTATCAAAAAAATAATATAGGAGAAAAGTGTAGGTTAGTATAATTTTATTTTACTACTGCTGCTGCTGCTGTGGGCAACTTTTTTTGTTTGGTGCGAGTGTATATATATATATATATATGAAAGTTTTAATCTAAATAAGAATTAAAAAGTATTAGCGGATGCGTATCTTTGTCATATTTCATTTGTATGTAACTTTGGTCTTTTCTACAGTCCAAAAGTTGAAAAACACTTCCAAAGAACTCTTCACAACACACAAAAAGGCCAAAAGCCTTAAAATCAAATCACACTACGTGATTTTATTATCCTATTATTCTTGGGACTTCCCCAGAGATTAGGATGGTTTAGATATGAGATATATTGTTAGTTATCAAAAACTTTATCCGTTTTACACATGTAAAACGTGGCCCAACATCTCCCACTCGCACATCATGTGTAGACTTTTTTGTCGGATCGGGTCGATCACTCACATGGGTGCCTCGTATATTGATAACATAGACTTCCACTCGAACATCGTGTGTGAAAAAAATATTAAGTTCTCTATTGACAGTGTTTCATTGTAACTAATGGGCCGTGCGACCATGAGATAACCTGCAAGTGGGAGCTCTACACTAGCAACTCAATTAGAGTCATCATAGAGACATCTACCCTTTTTAAAAAAATATATATCTCACTTTGCCCCAGATCCATATAGTCATGTTTGTTCAAAATATTCTCTAACCCTTTTTAAGAGCAATATTTGAACCTTAAATTCATAGCATTATATTCTAATTAATATTGCCATCCAATTAATGCAACACTAGTGTCACGACATATAATATAAAATGAAATGATATGATTCCATATGATCTTCCTTTGCTCTCCCACTACTTGTTGGAGTTAATGATTTAAAGTTAATGTTTTTGGAGCATGTAGAACATGCCTACATAGTTAGATCAAATTAAATGCATGTGCATATGTGGCATGCGTAGAGGGTTGATGTTAGTTATAGGAAGTTACCATGTAATGAGTATATATATATATATATATATATTTCCAAAACCATGTAATGGGTAATTACTAGTTAGTGAAGTGGTGCATATATTTAGTGGTGTGAATGGGTCATGTTGACCAAGTCCATACATGTGTAGCATTATCTATAAATATATGTGTGATAAGTGTAAACATTAATCAATCAAAGAAGCAATGTAATCCATCAAAGTAGAATGATTTTTTGATATGTTGATATCGTTACTGTTTTTTATTTTTATTTTTTATTTTTAACATGGTATCAAAGTCGACAGTTCAATCTTGAAATTTGTTTGATTCAAGAAGTTGTTGCGAAGATAGTTCATGAAGAGGTGCTACAAGAGAATGACGATATTCAGGAAGCTCCAACGTGAGAGTGCAAATAGTCTGACATCATCGATGATAAGTGATTGTTGATCGTGTATGACATGATGAAGATGCATGGAAGTGACCGCCAACGAAATTGTTTTAGGAATGTGATGACAAGGGCATCGCACGTGATGTTTAGAGAGATAGTGCTCCAAGAACAAGAAAGATGATGACAAAGTGCGTTATCGTTGTGAAGATAAGTGCTTCACACTACAAAAAAAAAGCAGATCAGAAACGGAAATTTCCGTCTGATTTGCATAAATTCCGTCTCTAATTCAATTATGCAATGGAACAGAGACGAAATCTATTCCGTCTCTAAAATCATTGTCGCTGATTCAATCAAAGAACGAAAATGTGTTTCCGTTGCTGATTAGAGACGGATTAGAGACGTAATTTAGAAACGGAACAAAGACGGAACAAAAATGGAAATTCTTCTAAAGGGTACAATTGTAATTGCATTCCGTCTCTGATCCGTCTCTGATTAGCAACGGATCTCAACAGATCAGAGACGAAATTATTGGATTCCGTCTCTGATCCATCTCTGATTAGCAACGGATCAGAGACGAAATACAATAATTCCGTCTCGATCCGTGATCGATTCATGCATCTATTCCGCGAAAATTAGAGACGAATAGCAACGGAATATTAAAATTCGTTGCTAATCCGTCTCAATTCCGCTTTTTTTAGTTTTCAAACCTAAGCTTAATCCAATTGGTTCTATATAACCTCTAAACTCGAAAATACAACCCATGACCTACTCCATCGCCCGCACCCTCCAACAACTCCTTGGGGGTGCTAACATCCCCCCAAAAAGCGAGAATTTGACATACGTACACAAATCAACAATATATATCAACAAAGATTCAAATGAGAAAAACATAAAATTCGATATTAAAAAAGATTTATATATTTACGAAACGTAGTCAAGTATAATAAATGTTTAAGATACCTAAGTATCCATAAAAAAACTACAATTCTCATTGTTCTACAACAACCATAAAAATACCTAAGTATCATAAAGTTGTCAATCCTCGTTGTGCTAGCATCCTGGGATGTGCTAGCATCAGATCTACGTATCTTCTTTTCTTTCTCCATAACGACCGAGATCGTAGACACATCCTTTGGGACAGTCACCCGCCACCTTGTAGTACACCGCCTCATCATCCACCGCCGGTCCGGTGTAGTCTGGTCGGCTCTCGACGTCTCCTTTGGAGCTTAGCTCGCATGGACCAACAATATTTTGTTAACAATATAATAGTAGCATTAAGTTGAGAAGGCAAACAAAATGAAGAGATAAGTAAAAAAAAATAAAGTTGAGAAGGCAAATCTTACATTTATCAATTAAGTTGAATAATTCGCAATACCCAACCGTAATGAATCTCATATTCAAACACAAAATGATTCGTCAAGATTGGATCTCATGCTTAAAAAAAAATAAAAAAATTCTTAATCTCTAAAACCCGCATACCATACCACGAATCTTAAACAAAGCCTCAATCCCAAATTAGTAGGAGTTGGCTAACCTACACAATGTATCACATAATTTTTAACTCCAAACCTAAAAATCCTAAACAATTGCCATAATTCCCAAAAACATTTGATTTAAACTCTTAAAAGTTCTAGAAGCCTAAATCCAAGACATTGAAATCTCAACCCTAAGTAAGTCATGCACCCCTAAAACACTAAAGTTACACTCCATAATACCAAAAAAAAAGTCACACTCCATATCCTAAATTTGCAATTTCAGAAACATCAAAGCCACTTATAAAAAAGGAGGCAATATTGGAAGTAAAACTAGAAACAAGAAGTGGCTTTCTCCTTGAACTGCATTAAAATAAATTAGAACGAACCTTCAGATGTTGCTGGACAAAATCAACAGCATCGCTTGGTCCAAATACCTGCATCCACAACATTGTTTTGTATCTCAATAAACCTGAAAAACAATGAATTCAGAGAAATAATGAGATACACCAACGGATATTTCTAACCAACACATACCATCGAGAATCACCGTAAAAAGACAGCTAATATAAAAAACTAAGCTACAATTATAATGATAATCATAGTCATCATAGAATATTACAACGTTAATTTACAATAATGGAGTATTAAGAATACTTGAGGATTTGGGCTTGCGGTAAAAATAATGATAACCAAATCATAAACAAATGACAAACCATAATCCATATCTCTTCTCCATTTTCAAGACCTTCAATAGAGTAAATCATATATTTACCAACTCAACAAACTTCGAAGCTACACCCAGGTCCCTAGCATGCAAGAGAAGCAATCCTCCCGAAAGCTAGTGAGCGAGATACTAAAATCCAGATTAAGTGTATGTAACTGCATAAAGTTCCCAACCAAGTTTAACTTCCGTATATGAGAAGACCTCAAGTTTAATACTTGGCACATAAGCCCATTATAGGATAAATCCCTACAAGTGAAAAAGACAAGGCTATAATTTCTTGTTCATAAAATGATCTCGCTTTTTGTCATAGATTAGTCATTGTATTACGGCATTCACCATTTGCAAGAAAGTAAAATGAAAAACAAAAGAAAGAAACGAAAAAAAGTGAGCTCAACTAGTAAACAATGCAAGGACATGAGGAAGAATTATGCACAAGGCCGAGAGTCATTAGCCTGTCTATACCTCTATCTCTTCACTGATTGGTCTCATTTATTCTCCGGTGCGATCAAAAAGGCATCTAAGAAATTAAGAATAATGATTGATTAAGGGCATACCAGCAATACCTTTTCAAGAATTATGCACATGGATTTCTTTACTATTAGTATTTCTGTCAGTTATCGTAGGTGTTTCTTCTAACACATATTTGATCAAAACTATAATCGTCATTGATCAGTGCATGATATGTATAAAGAATTGTTTCTATGTAACAAAAAAAGACTGTTTCCTTGCATCAATTTTGTTTTCAACAGATTGTGTTCTTATATCATTAGTCTTCCAATATTGGTTCTGCTTTGAAATAAGGATACTCTAGAAAGTTAATACATACCGTAAAAAATCTTTCCCAAAAGAAGAGTCGTTTATATCCACAACTCGAAGTTTCTGATTAGCTTGCGCGCATCAATGACATAACATTTTCTCGCTTCAAAACACATGGAGATTCATTGATTATGTCAATTGAATCAATTTCATAAGACCCCATCAATGAGAAGGTCTCAATCAATGGAGGAACATCTACATCCATCAAAAGGTCCAAGAGAACATGTAGTATAGATCGCTCAACGCAAGACTTTTGAAGCTTAGCCTGGGTGATTAAATGAGAACAAAAAATTAGTCGAATTCAATTATCGATTAAGATCCGCATTTAATTAAATGAAAAACGAGTCGGGTTCCCTTTTAACTTTCTAGACTTGTTGGAGCAGATTCGAGGTTCTAATTATCACAACAAACCTTAGAAAAGCTTGACGCAATTGCATCATTTGGAAGCACTTCACGCTTTCGGCAAAAATCAATGTACCTAGTACCAATACTGAGCTAATACAAGCACCATAAACTTAAGCACAAGGATCGGACTAAAAGCAAATCCCAAATTAGTTGGGGTCGACTGGCTACATGGATCAAACTCTTCCATTGCGCTCAATTTAGTGCAAAATTACAATTCTCGCAAAATAATAAGAACATGTGTACAAGAAAACAAAGAGAAAGCGAGAGAGCAAATGCGTTGGAGAAGACCAATCAAACAACAAGAGAGAAACGAAATTCAATATGGTTCTCAGTTAGGGTTATAGAATTATGATCCATCTTTCATTTATTAAGATAAAGGTTCAATAACAATTCCAACAAGTGAAATTTTCATCTCTATAGCACCTAATTAGTCCTTTAATTTTAGTCTAAATTAGCTCCACAAAAACTTCAAATTTGAATCAACCGAAACAAAAACTAGAAAAAAAGCATGGCCATGGCTACTTGTTGTTTCAACAAACCGAAATCGGGTTTAATGAACGCAGCGAGAGAGATTGAGAGGGAACAATGGCGACGGCTTAGTGGTGCTTAAAGATCAGTGAAGTTGCTAATCAAAAACTAAATCCAAGATGGTCTAGCAAGTCTATGAGCGAAGCAATAAACGTTTACTATAATTTTGGAAGGAGCCTAAAAAACGAATCTTAGCTTTAGTCTACACAATCAACACTAGCAATAACAAACATTAACTAGAAAATATATCAAAGAGAAAATAATTTCGAGTATCTCTAGCTTTTCACCATAGCTAGAAAGATGGAACAATGCCATATTGAGCCAAAGCCATCATGGTGGAGGAGAACAACCATATATATGACATTAATTCATAAGCACCAGATTCATAAAACAAAATAAAGAAGAAAAGAAAGGAAAATTAAGTACAAAAAAAACTAACAAAAATAAACCGACCACCGTTGGAAATTCTTACTTTCGCCATTAATGGAAAACTTGAAAAAAAGACTCCATACATACCATTAATTCATAAGCACCAGGAACCAACCATATATATGACATTAATTCATAAGCACCAGATTCAACTTCATAACTTTACATACCATTTCAGAAATTATACACCTTAACTTTGTCATGAGAATATTAATTAAGACAATGAAAGAAAGAGAAACATATATATTTAGAGCTTACACTATGGCTTAATGTACAAAGTGGTGGTATCAGAATCGAAGGCGACCTTAGAGGCCTCATACTCCATCTCCAAATCTCGATAGTTGTGCCGCCGCACTGAGCACAACACACTCACTCCCATCATTCTTCACTTGGTCTTGTCCATCAAGTCCCTCCAAATCTTAAGTTTCTAACCGTACGGTTAGAAACTTAAGATTTCTTCGATTGTTCTTGATCCTGGCCTTATATCGACACTTGCACTTTCAAACAATTTCTCTCGATCTGTTGCATTATCTATGATGGCATATAAGAAAATCTAGCATTGAAAGAGCTCAAATACACTGATGTAGTAAAGAGGAAATGAAAAATCTACCCTTAGAGTCATTTTTCGCAAGTGGAGCAACAATATCAAGAAGTATAAATAACAAATATATCCAAATTTCCCAGAAAATAAGGAAATGAACGACCACTTTCTATCTTGTGAAATCTCTTTGTACAGGCAGAAAACAACATATCAACTTCAGTTCAAAACTAAAAATAAATCTCAACATTTAGAACAGATAAAAACTGAAGTGAGAGAAAGATAACAAAGAAAGAAAGAGAGACCCACCAAGCTAATTAGGCCATTTCGAAGAACAAGTAGTGCAACGATTGTGTACTCTCGACTCATTTATATTTCATCTATTGGGTTTAACGTAGCCAATATTAGAAATTGAGAAGAAAGAATTAAGACCTGGACTAGTTTTTCTTATTCGGATTTTATGGCATATCTTTATGTACATACAACAATCGTGTAACACCCGTGTTTCGATCTAACAACCTCATGTCTTAGATTAGTGATGAACTAAGTGAGCAATCAAACTAACTACTAAATTTTATTTCTAACATGCCCCCTTGAAACATAGATTAATAAAGACACTACTATGTTTGAAATTTTGCGTTAGTAAAACTATAGAAAGAAATATTCATGTCACATGGGCATTTGCAAAGCAAATATGGAATACAAACAATTTAAGAAAACTTGTAGCACTTACCTCTACCAATCCGACTAACCGAAACAAGTCCACAGAAGCGAATCTTGGTTAAGCATTTCTTTTATTGGTTCCTTTGCTAACTTTGTGATCGCTAAGAGGCGATATGCACGAAAATGAGAATATTTTGCTAACAAATGTAAAGAAGGGATTGCATAACTCAACTCAAATATTAAGCTCCCCCAGGATAACTCTTATAGGCGTGCATATTCATCTTTTGGATATAACATCCAGAAGAAAAAACATCCGACACAAATAAAGTAAAATAGGAAGCCAAACATGAAAATACGGTAAAGATCTTGCTCGCAAAATTTGACTACACCATTTGAAGAGGGGTTGATCCCACAAATCACACCAATGCCGTCTCTAAAATCTCAATGAAACCCCAAAACCCCAACACCCAAAGCGTACCTCTACTCAAATCCAACGCCTCTCTGTCCTTCCTTCTTCAAACCCAATGCCTAATCTGTCATTCCTTCTTCAAAGTCGAAGGCTTAGGGTCCCGGCGAGGGCTTCGGAGATGGCGAGGTACAACGACGAACAGCGGCGACGGCTTAGGGTGCGGCGAGGGCACACGGGGAGGGCTTCGGAGGCTCCAATCTCTGGCAGACTGCGACGGAAGACCCGACGGCCTCGTCGCAGCCTCAATCGCAGCGACGACAGATCTCGGTGTGATGAGTGTAAACATTAATCAATTAAAAAATCAATGTAACCCATCAAAGCATAATGATTTTTTGATATGTTAATATCATTAATGTTTTTTTAAGAAGAAATATTTCTTTTATTTTCATGTGTAGATTACTAATGATGAAGTACAAATTCATAAGCAACGATTCACTTCACACACTCTAACTGATTGAAGAGTTGGTACACACCAATAATTACAAACAGTTAAGTAGCTACCCACTACACGAGCACTACAACAAACCTTCACTCTAAACATGACACATGTCTCACTCTCTAACTTAACTGACTACATACTTGACTCCATAACTGCAACATTGTGGGCAGATTTTGAGAGCTCACTGCTTGTCTGACACACATTTGTCACACATAACATCAATACCCATGCATATTAATTTGAATCATATTCTCACACTACTTAGTTTACAATCAGCTGCTTTCATAATGTAGCACCTTTAGATCGAATCATATTTGACCATAGATAACTCACTAAAGTAGCAAGCACTTATTCCTTATTTTATAGTGTAGTCAAAAGTGATAAGGGCAATTCAGGAAGTCTCAACTATATAAGAACTTCTTTTAATTAGAATCATCAGTGAGGATTAAGGGATTTACTATTTACTCACTTCTAAGTGGTCGCAAAACAGATGTAATTCGTTACATGTCACAGTGGAGAAACTCTTAATAAGAGTGTATCCAATTCTCTAAATACACTATGCAGATCTGACGCAACGGAGATCTTCTAAACCAGTTGAACGAATCCACGAACAACTCGATCTAGGTCAGAACTTAAGCCAAAGTTCAAAAATTCTTTTATTCCAACCAAAAACTGCGAATTACATCCAATAGGTCGCTTAAATAGCGAAACCCTAAAATTTGCCAAAAATAGTAAAAAGTCCAAAAAGCCCTAAAATAGAAAAATAAAAACAAATGCCGCAAACGGCAATAAAAACGGAAATTCCTAATGAAAGTTATAAGCTAAACAAAACTTTCCTAAAATAGCAAAATTGCCGTTTCGAAGGGCGAAACGATGGAATTTCGCCGAAAAACGTCGTAATCACGGCGTAGCGGTGATCCGTGATCTCCACGCCGTTTCCAATCAACCCATGCCCCAGGAACGCCGAAACTCAAACGCCCGAACTTCACCGAAATTACCAAAATGCCATTCCTGTCATATCTTTCCATCATATTTTTCCAAGAATTTGCAAGCTAATTCTTGGACTTCATCATTATGTTGGGTTTTAGGGTTCATACGCAGCGGAGATTACAAAACAGTTTTGACAAAAACCCAAACAGATCCGAATCTAATTCCATTAAAAACGTTTAAACCATTAAAAAACTTAATCATACCTCAATCGCAATATACCTTTCTGAAGGTTAATCGATCTCTAAGGCGCTGCCAATGACGAACGCCCTCTATCAGCAGTCCACACACGAACGGCGGCCAAGATTTGAAGTGCTAGCTTCGAGAGAATACCAAACCTTTTTTGTTTCTCTCCAAAACGATCCAGAGCATACCAAAAAACCCTAAGTCGTTTCTAAAACGAAAATAGAGTTTCAGCCTTTTTCTTTCGTCGTCAGTGTGTTCTAACTTAAATCGTCTATTTATACAACCCTTGTATATAGACGGTTAAGTAAATTACACATATACCCCTACTTAAAGAAGTATAAGTGTAATACACCACAAGGACGTTTCCGTCATGAATTTTATCATATAAAATTCATTTTTTCGAACCATCTTAAAATCTCGCAAAACCATTCTTAGTGTGCGACCCAATAGGCTCATACAACGTTGGCGGTGTACCAAAACACATTTTGGTATACAAGTCATAAAGCGATCTCTAGCAAGACATTATGACTACCCAAGTTGTACGAATATCAAATCGATACAACCTAATCAATAGTGTATATAACATCCTTTTGTCACACGATATCCTTTTGATCAAACATAAGGCATGGAATTGTCATCCAACATGTTCAATCGTACTAGTCTCGATCTCTAGGTAGATCGAAAACATCCAAGTGACATTGATCAATATCAATTCACTTAGACTAGGCCTTTTAACGATCTAACACATCGAGGGATCCACTAGATATCTCTCTTTATATGAGAGGGACAAATTCTATCTCGATTACACAACTTCATCACATTGCTCACACATTAACCAATCACAACCTTTATAATCGTCCAGGTTAAAGACAACGTTTGATTGTGTCAAATTCTTGTGTTCCTAATGTTGAAGTCTCGGCAATCTCAAGTCGAGGATTTGAAAAATATACCTATCATGAGAAACAACTATGACTTAATCCATGTGATGTTCTCATAGCGGATCGGTCCAGTACTTTGTTCCTTAACAAGTACTCGTGATCTTGATTCGTATCCCTATACGTATAATCATCATATGATCATCAATCAAGACTCACACTAGTCTTAATTCATTATAGTTCCCAGTATAATGATCGACTAGGGACATTTAGGATATTTATGTAAATACCCATGGATCTTATTATAATGTAAACATGCAAATTAATTATAATAAAAAGCAAATGAAATCCTCTATTTTATTAACTAAAGTATTCATAAAGACAGTTAATGGATTGACCTAGGGCACATGCCCCATCATCTCCCACTTGCACTAGGGCCAATCATACATGCATCTAATGCCTAATGATCTAACATGACCATCATGTTTTGCTTGTGGAAGAGCTTTTGTCAATGGATCCGCAACGTTGTCTTCAGTAGGTACTCTGCAAATCTTTACGTCTCCCCTCTCAATAATTTCTCTGATGAGATGAAAACGCCTAAGTATATGTTTGGATCTGTGGTGTGATCTAGGTTCCTTGGCCTATGCTATTGCCCCGTTATTGTCACAATACAAACAAACAGGGTTAGCAATACTTGGAACCACACCTAGTTCGAAATGAACTTTTTTTGATCCAAACCGCCTCATTTCTTTGCATCGGACGCCGCAATATACTCAACTTTCGTTGTTGTAGAATCCACACGATATCTTGCTTCGAACTTTTCCACTTTTATCGCACCCCCATTCAAAGTAAACACATATCCAGATCATGCGATATAAAATCATCTATATCAGTTTGAAAACTTGCATCTCGTGTAACCATTTACAACTAGATCATTTTCAAAACCTCCATAGACCAAGAACACTTCCTTAGTCCTTCTTAAGTACTTAAGGATGTTCTTTATCGCTATCCAAAGTGACTCTCACCTGGATCGATCGATATCTCGCTTGTAGTGCTCAAAGCATATGATACATCAGTCGAATGCATAACATGGCATACATGATAGATCCAATAGCGATGCATATGGAATCTTATTCATACGGTCTCGCTCATCATTTGTCTTAGGACATTGAGTCTTTTTGAGACTTATGCCATGAGACATTGGCAACAATCCTCTTTTAGAGTCTTGCAAACCGAACCTATTCAAGACCTTGTCTATGTAAGCACTCGATTTAGACCTATTAGCCTCTTAGATCTATCCCTATAGATCTTTATCCCTAGGATATAGGTGCATCTCCTAAGTCTTTCATTGAGAAACACTTCCTAACCAAGACTTGACATTTTGCAATGTTGGGATGTCATTTCCAATGAGTAATATATCATCAACAAACAAGTACGAGAAAAACAACTACACTCCCACATCGACCTTCTTGTATACACAAGGCTCATCTTCGTTCTTAATATAACCAAAATCCTTGATTGCTTCATCAAAACGAAGATTCCAACTCCGAGAAGCTTGCTTTAATCCATAAATGGATCTTTGAAGCTTGCATACCTTCCTAGAATTCTCGGGATGTACAAAACCTTGAGGTTGTGTCATATACACGTCCTCAAGTAGCTTTCCATTAAGAAATGTTGTTTTTACATCCATTTGCCATATTTCATAGTCATAATATGCAAAGAATGGCAATTAAAATTCTTATGGATTTAAGCATGGCTATCGCGAAAAAGTTTCATCATAATCAACACCTTGAGTCACTGCTGAAACCTTTTGCTACAAGTCTTGCTTTAAAAGTATGCACTTTGCCATCCATGTCAGCTTTTCTTCTTGAAAACCCATTTACATCCAATGGTCTTACCACCTTCAGGTAAATCAACCAAGTTCCAAACTTGGTTATCATACATGGATTGCATCTCGAGTTCATGACACTCACCATTTATCCGAGTCTGGTCCGGACATAGCCTCCGATAAGTGGTGGGCTCATTTTGGTCTATAAGCAACACATCACGACTATCGTAATGAGAAATCCGAATCTCTCTCGGCTCATGTCTTACCCTACTAGATTTACGTGGGCCTTGTGTCACTTGTGGAGGTTCAATCGGTTCGAACGTTGTTGAACTTCCAAGAGCTGCTCAGTGTTTACTCGTGATTCTTGAACTTCTTCAAGATTTATTTCTCTCCCACTAGTGTCTTTTGAAATAAACTGTTTTTCCATAAAGGCACCATACCGAGCAACAAACACTTTGTTCTCAGCGGGATTATAAAAGTAATATCCTTTTGTTTCCTTAGGATACCCCACAAATAAACACTTGTCAGATTTAGGTGCTAGTTTTTCTGAGACTTGTCGCTTTACGTAAGCCTCACAACCCCAAATCTTAAGAAAAGACAAACTAGGTCTCTTCCCGTACCATATCTCATATGGTGTTTTATCAACCACTTTAGAAGGAACTCGATTTAGAGTGAAAGCTGCAGATTTGTAATGCATAACCCCAAAAGGATAATGGAAGATCTGCATGACTCATCATAGATCGAACCATATCTAATAAGGTTCGATTTCTCCTTTCAGAAACTCTATTCCATTGTGGAGTTGCTGGTGGAGTCAATTGGGAGACAATCCCACAATTTCTAAGATGATCATCAAATTCTTGGCTTAAATAATCACCACCTCGATCGATCGAAGTGTTTTGATAGTTTTACCAAGTTGATTATGCACTTCATTTTGCAACGTTCGAAACATCTCAAATGATTCACTCTATGTTTCATAAGATATACTTAACCATATCTCATTTGAAATCATCGAGTAAATGTAATGAAGTACGATAACCTCCTCTAGCCATTGTGTTTATAGGACCGCATACATCGTATGTATTAGACCCAATAAATCACTTGCCCTTTCACCGTGTCCAGTAAAGGGACTTTTAGTCATCCTAGTAAACAAAATACGCATGTTTCATATGTTTCTAAATCAAATGAATCTAGAAGCCCATCTTTATGGAGCTTCGTTATGCGTTTCTCGTTTATGTGTCCGAGACGACAATGCCAAAGATAGGTTTGATTACAGAAATGACAATTTTCTTCCTTTTCTTTTGGGTGTTTTGAAGCAGGAACAGGCTAGGGCTTGACTTGTTCCAGAGGCTTTGCGACAGGTGCAGCAACAGCCTTGGCAACTTAGCTTTGCCTTTGCCTTTCTTCTTCATTCCCTTTCCCTTTTGGACCATCAACACATTACTAGAGGGTTTCTTGATATTTTGTTCAGCAGTTTTGAGCATCAAATGCAACTCTGAAATTGATTTCTCCATATTATTCATATTGTAGTTCATCACAAATTGTGAGTAACTTTCCGGTAATGAATTTAGGATCAAATTCGTAGCCAACTCTTGGCTTATGGGAAATTCGAGTCTATCAAGTTGGTCAACATAGCCCTTCATCTTTAGAACATGAGGACTAACTGACGCACCCTCAGTCATCTTGCAAGAATGTAGTTTTTGACTGTCTCGAACCTTTCTTGCCTAGCTTTCTGTTGGAACATTTCCTTCAGCGTTATAGCCATGTCGTAGGCTTCCATTAGTTCCATGTCCTTCTGAAGTTCAGAAACCATAGTTGCCAGCATAATACATGCAACATCAGTAGAATCGTTGACATGCTTATTATGCGCATCCTTCACAAACTTTCGTAGCATTGGCTAGTGGGTCCTCGGGGATTGGAGCATCCAGGACATACAACTTGCGTTCATTCTTAAGAACAATTCTCAAGTTTCGAACCGTCAAGAAAGTTAGTCCCGAGATAGCTTATCCTTCTCAAGGATGGATCGCATGATGAGGGGATTATTGTTACTTGAAGAGGCCATTGATCTACAATAAAGATTATGCAAAGTTTATTTTAGTATAGAGGAATAGACTCCCACTAAATTAACAACCCTCCTAAAACGTCTTGTTTATTTAGGGGACTAAGATCCATATTTCACCTAATTCGTGATGACTATGGCATGAAACACCGAACTAGATTATTTAGGTAGGTAACGAGTTACCTATTACATCTTATGTAATTTTTAGATCATTTTATGAGATATGGGACATCTTATGTCTTAGCATGTTTTTATCTCATCATTTGCCTAAAGCTCAAAACTATTTTGATGGCTTTATTAAGTCGGACCATTTTAAACATTAAGGTAACTCTTACCCAACTTGTCTCACCAAGATAACACAATACACCCAACTATGGCATTTGAAACTATATTAGTGTGATCGAGGCCTTGACAAGTGTTTAAAATGGATGGCACGAGACTTAAAATTTAATAGAGGGATTTTATTCAGATTTTAGTGATTTTATGTAAACAAGTGAAATATCATATATTTTATTGATTTGTTCAATCACTAAACAATTTGGAAATTTTTTTTTTATACTTTTCACTAACAAAAGAATTTTCGTACGCTAAGATTAGTTAGATTTATGGTCCCATTGGCGTCGGTCAATGGACGGGTACAGGGGCATCGCCCCGCTTTTTTTTTTTTTTTTTTTTTAGAAGACGAATCTCAATTTCGAAAATTAAAATTTGCTATAGAAAATCATAATTTTTCGCTGATTTTATTATACTAAATTTACCCCTTAATTTATCCAAAATTAAGTCAATTAAAACATTTTTAATTAACCCTTAGGGCCCACATCTAACTAATCATCTTATCCTAATCCAATTAGGACTTTAGATATTTGAATCATAGTATATCACCAATAACAAGATTCTTGATATTTATCTCCTATTCTAATTTGTTATCTATCTTTATCAAATAGAAACTTCATAACGAAATAGATATAACAAGATAAATAATTAATTTCGAAAATTAATTATTTATTTTGGATTTAAGATATTTGAATCCTAGTATATCACCAATAATAAGATTCTTGATATTTATCTCTTATTCTAATTTGTTATCTATCTTTATCAAATATAAACTTCATAACAAAATAGATATAACAAGATAAATAAATAATTTCGAAAATTATTTATTTATTTTGGATTTAAGATATTTGAATCCTAATATATCACCAATAACAAGATTCTTGATATTTATCTCATATTCTAATTTTTTATCTATCTTTATCAAATAGAAACTTCATAACAAATTAGATATAACAAGATAAATAAACAATTTCGAAAATTAATTATTTATTTTGGATTTAAGATATTTGAATCCTAGTATATCACCAATAACAAGATTCTTGATATTTATCTCTTATTCTAATTTGTTATCTATCTTTATCAAATAGAAACTTCATAATAAAATAGATATAACAAGATAAATAAATAATTTCGAAAATTAATTATTTATAAATAAATGATTTCGAAAATTAATTATTTGCAATTTCGGTCTTCATCCAAATAATCACAAACATGTAATTGAATCATGAACTACTATCCCAATCGAACCTAATGGTGTCATGGATCATAGAACACGAAACTCAATTCATTAAAATTATTCAAATTAACCTAACATGGTTACTAGCATGTACGAAACTAATTTCAATTAAATCACGAATATATCTATCATATACACAAAACATGATAATAAATCTCACTGAGAAAACTTATGTATATCACATATACATCAACTATTAACATGCTTTCAATCATATATCATGTATATATCGAAGAAAACATGCAATGAGTTTAATGGAATCAAACTCGAAGGCTCACGATACCACTTTGTTGGGTTTTGGGGTTCATACGCAATGGAGATTACAAAACAGTTTTTGACAAAAACCCCAACAGGATCCGAATCTAATTCCATTAAAAACGTTTAAACCATGAAAAAACTTAATCATACCTCAATCGCAATATACCTTTCTGAAGGTTAATCGATCTCTAAGGCGCTGCCAACGACGAACGCCCTCTATCAAGCTGATCACA
Source organism: Stephania cephalantha (assembly GCA_039657325.1). Classification (NCBI taxonomy): domain Eukaryota; kingdom Viridiplantae; phylum Streptophyta; class Magnoliopsida; order Ranunculales; family Menispermaceae; genus Stephania; species Stephania cephalantha. The sequence goes on along the minus strand of CM077567.1, from coordinate 57,862,027 downwards.
CACGAACGGCGGCCAAGATTTGAAGTGCTAGCTTCGAGAGAATACCAAACCTTTTTGTTTCTCTCCAAAACGATCCAGAGCATACCAAAAAACCCTAAGTCGTTTCTAAAACGAAAATAGAGTTTCAGCCTTTTTTTTCTTTCGTCGTGTGTTCTAACTTAAAGCGTCTATTTATACAACCCTTGTATATAGACGGTTAAGTAAATTACACATATACCCCTACTTAAAGAAGTATAAGTGTAATACACCACAAGGACGTTTCCGTCATGAATTTTATCATATAAAATTCATTTTTCTGAACCATCTTAAAATCTCGCAAAACCATTCTTAGTGTGCGACCCAATAGGCTCATACAATGTTGGCAAAGTGTACCAAAACACATTTTGGTATACAAGTCATAAGCGATCTCTAGCAAGACATTATGACTACCCAAGTTGTACGAATATCAAATCGATACAACCTAATCAATAGTGTATATAACATCCTTTTGTCACACGATATCCTTTTGATCAAACATAAAGCATGGAGTTGTCATCCAACATGTTCAATCGTACTAGTCTCGATCTCTAGGTAGATCGAAAACATCCAAGTGACATTGATCAATATCAATTCACTTAGACTAGGCTTTTTAACGAGCCTAACACATCGAGGATCCACTAGATATCTCTCTTTATATGAGAGGGACAAATTCTATCTCGATTACACAACTTCATCACATTGCTCACACATTAACCAATCACAACCTTTATAATCGTCCGGTTAAAAACAACGTTTGATTGTGTCCATTATCCCTAGGGTGGACATAATTCGCCCTCGAATTGTCATCATCAGACGTATCCCCATGATAGGGAACAAGATGCTTGACATTAAATACATCAGCCGTGCGAATGTGACTTGACAACTTCAATCTGTAAGCATTAGGATTAATTTTCTCAAGAACCTCCACAGGACCAATCTTCCGAACTGACAATTTGTTGTAATCACCCATAGAGAACCGATCTTTAGTGAGAACTGCCCACATAAAGTCACCCACTTCAAACTCCACGTGGCGCTTCTTCCGATCTGCATATTGTTTGTACTTGTCAGTAGCCTTCTGCAAGTTATCTTTGACAGATGGATGAATCTCTTGCAGCCCACTAACAAAGTCTTCTGTCTTGCCATGCCATCTAGTCTTACTTGGCACTGGTAACAGATCAAGAGGACCTCGAGGTAGTACTCAATACACAACCTGAAAAGGACTAAACCCGGTATTTCGATTAACAGCATGGTTGTGTGCAAATTTTGCCTGGCTCAACTTGAAGTCCCAACTCCTGACATTCTCACCCACCAAGCTCTTCAAAAGATTGCCTAACGAACGGTTGACAACTTCGGTCTGCCCATCTGTTCGCGGATGATAAGCACTGCTAAATTTCAGCTGCGTGTTCACTAAAGCCCACAAACTGCGCCAAAAATGGCTAAGGAATCTGGTATCCTGATTTGAAACAATCGAGGTAGGAAGGCCATGCAATCTATACACCTCCCGAAAGAACAGCTGAGCCACCTTTACAACATCAGTGGTCTTCTTGATGGGATGAAGTGAACCATCTTGGAAAAATGGTCAACCACCACAAAGATAGAGTCATTTCCCCACTGTGTTCTAGGCAACCCCAGCACGAAATCCATGCTAATATCAACCCATGGCTGTTTTGGAATGGGCAAAGGCATATATAGACCGACATTAGTTGCGGTACCCTTCGAAAGCTGGCAAGTCCGGCACCGCTGCACATATCTGTCCACTTCCTTGCGAATGGTAGGCCAAAAGTAAGAGGCCTGCACCAGCTGCAAAGTGCAATCACGCCCAACATGTCCCTCTCCATGCAACTCTCTAATAATCAGCAATCTCAGGCTGCAATTAGGAATGCAAAGCTGGTTGCCTCGAAATAAGAAACCCTCATGGAGTGTGTAATCAGTACGCTCCCCACTCCGCACCTTCTCCACAATAGTAGCAAAGAAAGGATCAGTAGTAAACAAATCAAAGAAGGAGGAAAACCCAGGTACCTCAATGGTCATGCGGTTCAACAAACTTTTTCGTCTGCTCAGGGCATCAGCAACTCTGTTGGTCACACAAGACTTGTGCTTCACCACAAAAGTAAAGCGCTCCAAATAGGCCACCCAGGAAGCATGTCTGGCCGAGACCTTGTTTTGCCCATGTAAGTGTCGCAATGCCTCATGGTCTGTAAACAGCACGAACTCTCTGTGGAAAAGATAATGCCGCCAATGCTTCACGGCTTGTACCACTGCATAAAACTCCACATCGTATGTGCTATACCTCAACTTCGCCCCGACACGCCTTCTCTTTGAAATAGGCAACAAGCCTATTATTCGACTCAAGACAGCCCAATGCCTACCTTGGATGCATCACTATGCAACTCAAAAGGTAGGTGAAAATCTAGCAACACCGAATGGGGGCGGTGGTTAACCGCACCTTGATCGGTTGGAATGTTTCATCCGCCTCGTTGCTCCACCCAAACTTCACGCCCTTCATACTTCGTAATTGGGGCCATGATATCGTCTTGAAGTGTGGAATGAACCGCCTGTAGAAGGAAACCAACCCATGAAAGCTGCGAACCTCCGTGACGGTGGTGGGTCTAGGCAAGTGCGGATGGCTTCTACTTTAGACTCATCAACCCGCAACCCTTCTCCGAAATGACATAACCTAAGAAAATGACCTTCGGTGTCAAAAATGAGCACTTCTTCATCGCATCATATAACTTCTCCTCGCGTAAGATAGTCGAACATCTCGCACGCGCTTTGGAGGTGTTCCTCCTCGTTAGTATCTTGTATATCAATATATCATCAAAATATACCACAACACACTTGCCTATCAAAGGTCTCAGATCTCGGTTCATGACTCTCATGAAGGTGCTAGGTGCGTTTGACGCCCAAACGGCATGACTAACCACTCATACAGCCCTTCCCTGGTTTTAAAAGCAGTCTTCCACTCATCCCCAACTCTAATGCGAATCTGGTGGTACACACTATTCAAATCCAGTTTTGTAAAAATTTTTGCTCCACTCAATTGGTCAAGTAAATCATCCAAGCGAGGGATAGGAAAGCGATACCTGACAGTAATCCTGTTGATTGCTCTACTGTCCACACACATCCGCCAGAAGCCATCTTTCTTTGGTGTAAGGAGGGCTGGTACTGCATACGGACTCAGACTTTCATGGATGAATCCATTCGCCAATAACTCTTCAACCTGTCTGTGCAACTCCTCATGCTCACTGGGACTCATTCGGTAGTGTGGTCTATTAGGTAGTGACGCACCAAGTTCAAGGTCAATCTGATTCTGAATATCACGCAATGGTGGCAGTCCTTCTGGCATCTTATCAGGGAAAACATCACAAAACTCCTTCACAATAGAAATTGCAGCTTCAGGAACATCAACATCTCTATCTACCTCATTTCCCATCAAGATGTAAACTACCTCAGAATCCTGTAATGCATCTTCAAATCTTGCCAAAGACAGCAAGCAGCTAGATTCTTTAGTAGGCTTAGCTTCCTCCGGATCCTTGGCGGGTACTAGCACAATCTTCACTCCTTGAACATAAGGGTGTATTTATTGGTTTCGCCATCATGAACAACTCCCCTATCAAACCGCCAAGGACGTCCCAAGAACAAGTGGCAAGCATCCATAGCCACAACATCACACCATACTCGAATCCTTGTAGTTAGCACCAATAGAAAAAGTCACCAAGGCGCGCTTCGACACCTTCACCTCACCACCCTTCTTCAGCCAAGCTAGCTTGTAGGGTCTGCAGGGTGTTGTTCGGATTGCAAGGCCCAACTTCTAAACCGCTTCAATCGAGACGATATTCTCGCAATCGCTCGCATCAATTATGAACCCGCACACCTTGACTAAGATGGTACACTTGGATGAAAGATGTTATTCCGTTGCCCACTCATCATCGGCGACGACTTTATGAGTCATACAAGAACGCCTCACAACCAAGGCAAGTACCCACATCTCCAGTCACGATCTCCTCTTCTGTGTTGTCAGAAGTATCAAAGGCTGGTTCTGCAGTGATGTTGGCCTCTTCCCCTTCGTCTTCCTCTTCGTTCTCAATAAAGAGAGCCTTCTTCCCTTTACGTTATGACTTCCTGTGACCAACTTCGCCACAACCGAAACATTTAATCCCACTAGTGCTAGGTCTGTTTGTGCGACTAGCAGGGTTAATTGCAGCGGTATTACCTCCAGTATTGGCTGTCCCAACACTAACATTACTGGAAGCATTACTCACACCCCGATGCTGTTGTTTCTCCACCAACAATGCTCGCTGGTGCGCAGCAGATAAGGAAGCCGGATCAAACATGTTGACGACATCTTAGATCTGCACCCTCAGGCCACCAATATACCGCGCCACTAATTGGTCGTTAGTCTCCTGTAGTTCGTTTCTAGCGACTAACTGATAAGACTCAGTAGTGTAATCATCTACTGACTTTGCCCCTTGTCTCAGATTCTGCAACATCTGATACATAAGGCGTTGGAAATTGTAAGGCAAGAACTCAGCCCGTAAGTGCTTTTTCATCTTCTCCCACGAGGTGATCTTCGCCTTTCCATTCCTATTCCGCATCAACTTCGTTGTTGCCACCAAGCCGTGGCCCTGTTACGGAATCTGGTCGCAACCAGTTGCACACGCTTGCCTTCGGGCACACCTTTGAATTCTAGGACTTCTTCAACTGACGTCAGCCAGGCCAAGAATTTTTCCGGTTGAAGGGTGCCATGGAATTCTCGGGACCTCCGTCTTCATCCTGACTCCCACCGCCCTGCGATCATCCTCAATCGCACGCGGCTGTAGCGCCTCCTCGGTGCCTCAACATACTCATCCTCCCCTTCGGTAGAAGAATCTCCCTCGGTTCATCACCAACAGTTCCCTTCGATGGTTACGGACACGATCCATATTCGACCCAACAACCGATCGATTCGCGGTTAATTGTTCTACCACCGCGCCCATGCGTTGGTAAATTATTTGGCCAATTTGTCGATTCAGATTGTCACGGTCATACACCTCCTCGATACGCTCTTTGGTTCCTCTTCGACGACATGATTTCTCCAATCACGCCGGCAGACGTGCTCGATACCAACCGACGCAGCGTAGATCTTCTAAACCGGTTGAACGAATCCACGAACAACTCGATCTAGGTCAGAACTTAAGCCAAAGTTCGAAAATTCTTTTTATTCCAGCCAAAAACAAAGCGAATTACATCCAATAGGTCGCTTAAATAGTGAAACCCTAAAATCGCCAAAAATAGTAAAAAGTCTAAAAAGCCCTACAAGCCCTAAGCGGAAACTAGATGAAAAATAGAAACAAATGCCGCAAATGGCAATAAAAACATAAATTCTAATGAAAGTTATAAGCTAAACAAAACTTTCCTAAAATAGCAAAATTGCCGTTTCGGAGGGCGAAACGATGGAATTTCGTCGAAAAACGTCGTAGTCACGGCATAGCGGTGACCCGTGATCTCCACGCCGTTTCCAATCAACCCATGCCTCCGGAATGCCGAAACTCAAACGCCCGAACTTCACCGAAATTACCAAAATGCCATCCCGTCATATCTTTCCATCATATTTTTCTAAGAATTTGCAACCTAATTCTTGGACTTCATCAAGATCTCAGTTCGGTCATTCCCAAAGCGTTTAACTCGAAATCTGTATAGCTCACTATAATGAGGCGCTAATCATTAGATCTCGCATCTGATTTTTTATTCACAGGCTTAATAGATAGTGGGAAACCTATTACGACCTTGCAAAAATGATATCATTTTAACTCCTATCAAGGCGACATTTTATCAATTAAGTTTTAATAACTCAACTCTGCTTGCTATTACTAGCGCCCAAGCCGATTGCTTTTATGAGAAAGCCAATCAGTGCCTATTGCATACTTTCAGTCATTAATGACTTATATCATATCAAGAAATAATAAATTACAATAAAACTTATTTATTGAATTGAAATAAAAGTTATAGCAAACAACTTACAATCTACGCGATTCTAAGGATTTTACATGACTTAGAAAAATATCCATAGCGATAGGTTTTGTCATTGAATCTGCTGTCATCATTTGCGTAGGAATTTGCTGTAGGAAAACTTTTTTTCTTACTATGATGTGTCTCACAAAGTTATACTTTGTGTTGATGTGTTTTGTCTTTCCATGATACTTCAAATCCTTCATATAGGTAACGGCTGCTTAATAGTCACTAAATATAGTCACTGGTTTCGATGCACTTTTGATAACTTACAAGAGCATAACGAAACGTCTAAGCTATATTGCTTCTTGAACTCAAGCAGCGCAAGCGACAAATTTTGCCTCCATAGTTGACAAAGCAATGCATGTTTGCTTTTTACTACTCCATGAGATTGCACCATTATTCAATAGGAAAATGTATCTTGAAGTTGATTTGTGTTAATCTAGATCGTCGCTACAATTGGCATCAGAGTACCCAAGTAACTATAGACCATTACTTTGGTAACACAAATACAAATTCATAATGCCTTTCAAATACCTCAAGATCCTTTTCACCGCTTTCCAATGAGCTTGACCAGGATTTGATTGATATATGCTAACTAAACCAATGATATAGCATATATTGGGACGTGTACACATGATTGCGTACATTAAACTTCCAATTACACTTAGATATGGGACATTGGACATCTTATTTTTCTTAATTGGAGTCTTTTGGCACATTTCCGTGCGTAGGATTTCACCTTTAGCAATTGGAGTGTCATTAGGGTTACAATTTGTCATTTTGAATCGTTCAAGAATATTCTTAATATATTGTTCTTGCGATAGAACGATTCCTATGAATCTTCACACCCAATATGAAGTTTGCTTCACTCATGTTCTTCATGTCAAAATTAGAGGACAACCATTTTTAATGGCGACAACATAATCAATGTTATTTCTAGCTAAAAGTATATCATCCACATATAAGGATAATATCACAAATTACTGATATGAATGCTTGATATATACATAATGATCTTCATCAATCATATTAAATCTAAAAGAAGTTATGACTTTATGAAATCTTAAATACCATTGCATAAAGATTGTTTAAGACCATACATTGACTTTTTGAGCTCGCACACTTAGTGCTCTTGTCCTTTTACAACAAAACCCATTGGTTGTTGCATATATATGTTTTCATTCAATTCTCCATTCTGAAAAGTAGTTTTTACATTTAATGTAATTCTAAATCCATATGTGCAACAATAGGAAGCAATAGACGAATATAGGCAAACCTTACAATTAATGAAAAAGTTTCCTCATAATCTATTCCTTCTTGTTGTGTAAATCTCTTATCCACTAAACGTGCTTTAAATCTTTCAATTGATCCATCTGCCCGATGTTTGATCTTCAGAACCCATTTGTTCACAATTAGTCTATGTTTAGAAGGTAGATCTACCAAGTCCCAAACATGGTTAGATTTCTTAGACTCAATTTCTTCAGCCATTGCTTTTAGCCATTATTCCTTAGCTGATGATGATAAAGCCTCATTAACATTACAGGCTCATTTTCATCATATGGAGCAATCATAAAAGCCTAAAACTTAATTTAAAAGTCTTCGAGGCATAATTTTACGACTGCTTCTACGCAATTCTTATGTATTTGAAACATCTATTTGGAATGTCACTTCCACTGGAATCAAGAATAAGAGCCAAATTTGAATTAGTCTCAACTGCATTTGAATCTAGTTGTGGGATTACATTCTCTGAAGAATCATCAACTTCATAAATAGTGAGATCTCTTATTGCTTCATTTTTGCTAGGAAACTAATTTTCTAAGAGTGTGGCATCTCCTTATTCAAATTTAATAAAACTACCATCTGGTTGTTCACTAATGAACACAAACCTTTTTGAATGTTCAAAATATCTAATAAAAATAGATTTCTTTCCCCTTGATCCTAATTTTTCATATTTATTGGATGGAGAGTGAACATATGCTCCACAACCTAAGGGCGCAAATTTATAAGATTGGGATTTCTCCCAGTCCATAGGGTATATAGTGTGGAAACTACTAATTAATTTTGATGGTACTAGATTTAGTACATGAGTAGCAATGCATCTCCCCAATATGAAACTGGAAGACTTGCTTATGCCATCATAGATCGAATCATATCTAATAAAGTTCGATAATGCATTTCTACAACACTATTTTGTTGCGGAGTTCCAGGGATAGTAAGCTGTTTAACAATCCTTTTTTTCATTACAATATTCTTTAAATTGATCTGAAAAATACTCACGTCCTTGGTCAGTTCTTAACATTTTGACACGTTTCTCTAATTGATTTTCAACCAGAGTACATTTTTTTTCAACCAATCAAATGCTTCATTTTTATGTGAGATAAGAAAAACATGACCCAAACGAGTGAAATCATCAACAAATGTGATGAAATATGTGCACCATGTCGCGCTCTAACATTCATTAGACCACATATGTCTGAATGTATTAATTGCAATGGATTATCAGCTCTTACAACTATTCTAAATGGTTTTCTAGGTTTTTTTCCAGCTAGACAATGTGTACAAATATGCAAGTCAATTTTCGTGAGTGAGCCTAAAAAGCCTATATGAAGAAGCAGAAATGGGAAACAACCATTATTATCATCAATTTTAACATCGCCTTTGTTGTCCAAAATAATAAAACCATTAGACAAGTATCCAAAACCATAAAGTGAAGTGTCCAAAAACATAGTGACACCATTGTTATCGAAGTTCAAACTGAAACCTAAACTAAGAATGACGACAACTGAAATTAAGTTTCACCTTATTTCTGGGGCATAAAGAACATAATGTAGAAGTAGTGTGCGCCTGTTGCATAGGTTTAATTGACAGGTGCCAATTCCTCGAACAGCTACACGCGCGTTCTTTCCAACATACATCTACTATGCTCCTACTGGGATGCGACAATACTCAACTAAAGCCCCGAGATCTTTCACTATAAGGCTTATTGCTCAAGAATTAATAATTCACAAAGGATTAGAGTCAACAAATAAATAGCATTGCTAAAAATAAAGCAATTGTAAGATGCAATAAAAGAAAATACTTGATATTTTCTTGGTTTAAGATATTCCCTTGCAAAATGTCCTTTTTGTCTACAATTGTGACATGCCATCTCTTTCTTGTCCATCTTGTTGTCACCTCGCTTGCGATTGACATTTTTGAATTTCAGCGGGTGATTCACAATGTGTTTACGTTTCTTAGCTGCTGGCTTTCCTTTAGGTTTAAAAGAAGTACTCTGAGAGCCTCCATGCACAATCATTGCTTGAGTTGAAGTCTTAGCAGCTTCCAAGCGTTTTTCTTCTAACTGCACATGACGAGCAATATCATTAAAAGTCTTGATATTCTCATTGTGGGTCATCACAACTTTCGTGTGGTCCCAATTTTGAGGAAACGATTGGATGAATGCTTGGATTTGTTGTTCATCTGACTAAACATGACCAACAACATTTAGTTCACGTATCATATTCGACATCTCTCTCAAATGCTATTTCATCGAGTGACACTGACGCTTATATTTCCAGATTTGAAATGCATCACGATCCTTATGATGTTGAGGAGTCATACCCTCTTTAGGCTCCAACATCAAGTTCTTAAGACTCTCCAAGACTTCTTGCTCTTCTAAGATATATTGCACCTTTCAATGCCATATATATAAATTTTCACCATTGATCTTTTCGCCCTTGTTTAGCTCAACAATGATACTTTTTGTCGCTGAAGCCATATATTCTAATGACAAAAAACTATTCATTATTTAGATTATTCAAAAAATAATCTTACATTTATTTGCCGCTGAATTCATAAAATAATTAATAATTATTTATGGGTATAAGATTGAGAGCGCTATGCTTACAATCATCACTTATAAGCCAAAAAACATATTATTATTATTAAAATAATCCGCACATTTAATTTCCCACTTAAAATGCATTTTAAAAAAGATTAATCAAAGAGTAGCATGATATAACCATAACAAAAATAAGAAATGCATGCCTTGTGCACTCCTCCTTTTTGATGGAAAAATAGGATAAGATAACACTGCGCTAAATTCCTTAACGAATTTGGCATTGCTCTGCCTTTATCAGTTCATAAGATATTTCCCAAAAATTATTGAGAGAAATTCCCATTTTGATGAACTCCACCATGAGTTTCCAAGAAATATTGAGGGAACCAATAAGCATCAAATCTCTATTCTTATAGCTCACGTAAAACCCATTGTCCTTGATTATGTTGTACATTTTATTAAATGTACCTATATATTGAATGATTGAGTGCGTAAGATCATTTTTGTAATGTTGAAGCGCCTCATATAGATTGTCCCTTCTAGAATCTCACCACTCACATTCACGAGCCATTTTATGATAACAAATGTTTTGGTTATATTATGTATTTCTAACACTTTTTATAAAAAAGTGTGATATAAAAATTAAAAAATTAATTTTATTATTACTTTATTGGAAAATGGCCACATATCACAAAAATAATAATTATGCATGCATGTTTCTTAGTTTACAAAAACTAAATAAAAAAATTGACCAATCCACCAGTTAACCCAAGTGATGAGTCATATCACTCACATTCTTCCTTGACTAGATTTGATCAATGGTCAACCTTTAGTTGACTAGATCTAGAATGAATAAAGCCTTCCTTGCTTTCTATATTCACCTACTGGGGACCCGCTCCGCCAATCAAAAGCATCCGCGCGACCGTAATTCTCAGGCGAGCACCCAATAAGTCACCGAACTCCGACAAAAAACCCATAAAACCGTCACTTTGCATAGTGGTTTTCTTTATTTTTTCTTGGCTTTCTAACAACAAAAAACACCGACTATTAGTTCATTGAGATATGACCACAACACCAAATACCCCAGTAGGTGCCAACTTCGATCGTGACCAGATTCTGACAACATCGCGGAATTTGTGAAACCCAATTTTTTTAATAAAAAAATAGAATTAACTAAATAACTTTAAAAAATATTGATTTAGGAAGTATTCCAACCCAACTCGAAGAAAACCCCAAAATCATCTAGGTGTTCAAGATACTAATCACCTAGTTGCTCTAATACCAATGAAGGTTTTGATCTAAATAGGAATTAAGAAGTATTGGCGAAAGCGTACCTTTGTCATATTTCATTTGTATGGTACTCCTATCTTTTTCACAGCCCAAAAGTTTGGAAAAACACTTCTAGAGAACTCTTTACACCACACAAAAATGCCAAAAGCTTTCAAATCAAATCACACTATGTGATTTCATTATCCTATTATTCTTGGGACTTCCCAAGAGATTAGGATGGTTTATGTATGAGATATATTGTCAGTTATCAAAAACCTTACTCTTTTTACACCTGCAAAACGTGGCCCAACAATATATATATATATAAATATATATATATATATATATATATATATGAAGAGTAGTATTCAAATATCATGTTATTATGTTTTTTGAAGAAATAGAAATTTAATAAATCATCAATTACTCTTAATACATTGAATGGAACATGATGAGACATATACATATTTAGATGTTTAATTGTGAGCTTGGCTGCTTAATACATATGTTTATCAAAAAAAATCATAGGAGAAAAGTGTTGGTCAGTATAATTTTAGGTTACTACTACTACTACTACTACTACTACTACTACTACTACTACAACTATGTGCAACTTCTTGAGCTCGACTACTTTATACATATGTTTATCAACAAAAAATTATGGAGAAAAATGTTGGTTAGTATAATTTTAGGTAATTACTATTACTATACCGCTGTGTACGAATATAATGTTATTGTGTTTTTTTAAAGAAATAGAAATTTCATAAATCATCAATTGCTCTTAATTCATTAAATGGAATATGACGAGACATAGAATCAGTCACCATAGAAAATTGATTCGCTAATACTAATTCTTCAAAAGAAAATTCAACCACCATAAGGTTGGATTTCAAGAACTGTAACTATAACAATGAAATAGTTTGACAATCAGTGACTATTCTCTTGACAAACATCTGGAACACTAAAATACATAAATACATCACTCAAACCATAACGAAAAACAAAACTTATAATAAAGGAAGTAAACACAAAATTTTCAATGAGGGAAGACAATCTAAACCTTCCCACAAGAGAAAGAAATGATTGCTTATGAAACTAGATCTAATGACAAGTACCAACCTTATAAACATAAATCCACGCGTTGTCTTTCAAAAGTATGTAAAGAAGTGATTGTTGCCAATAGTGAAACTTATGGCTGCAACTTGGGATGAAACTAATTATCTCATCACATCTGAGCAAATCCAAAGTTTACTTGATAGATAAAATGCAAAAGAAGTTATTCGAGCCACTGTCGATCAGAAGAGAGGATCGACGATGGTTGAAAAAGTATATAGAATCAAAAAGGAGAACAAAAAAATTAAGGTTTTTGGCTTCTAGTTGTTAACGGATATATCACGTTATTGTTGAATCGGTGTCTCAAACTCACGGACTTGAGTTGGAGATGAAGTTAAATTATGAATTTGTGTCAAGATTGGAGGCAATGATGAAAACAAATTTCTGTTGAAGTGAAACACAAATTATAGTTCGTTAGTGGATATATGTGATGCGTGTGCATGGCTTTAGTTTTCAACATGGATTATGTGGGTGTTTTGTGGGTTTTATATTGGAATTTGTGTTGGACTTTAATTAAAGTTCTAAACAACCTATACAAAACATATGTATAAATATATAGGAGGGTATGAGCACCCAAAGTATAGTGTTATGCTTTGGGAACCGAGTGTCACGGCCCAAATCTCTAACCCATTTTAATTCCTTAATCAGGATCACCAACCCTTGACGTGGGACCTACACTGTGATACGTGCACCGATCGAGGCACGTGGCCGAGGTATATTGTATTTTTGTATTGATGTATGCCTAGTGTTACGTATTTTATAAGAATTACTAAGTCGGTTTGTACAGTTGTAGGCGTCGAGACGAGAGCGGGGACACGCCTCGAGTAGTGTGCGAGCCGGGGAACCGGGTCGTTAGCATTTTGGTAAGTCTTATTTAATACTAACAGGGGTGTATTCAATTGAGATTTTAATTGACTTTTGGTTACTTTTATTGACTAAAAAAGTTTAGGGTATTCAATTAAAACTTTTAGAGAGTTTCTAAAAGTAAGGTGTATTCAATGTGAACTTTTCTAGACTTTTAAAAAGTCTCTAAAAGTTTTGGGGTATTCAATTTAAACTTTTGTAAACTCTCTAATTGTAAGGGGTATTCAATTTTTTAAGAAATTTTGTGGATTTGTGGGTTTGGATGACTTTTCAAGACTTTCCACCTAACCCTATATATGTTGAAATTCTTCTTATCTCTTCAACCTCCACCAGAAACTTTTGTGAACTTTCCGTTCTTGTTGACTTACTCGCAGAGCTCTCTCCCACTTCTCCCTCGTTTGCTTCGACGCTACTGGAGGTAACATCCTAGACCATCTTCTTTCTCTCTCTTTCAGTCTTCTCTCTCTCTCCGTCTCTCTCCTTGTTCGTCTGTATTCCTCAACGCACAACGCTATCTGGTCATAAGAAATGGTCCAGCGCCATGCATCGTCATGGTCACAGTGAGGACCGGAGCAGTGAGGACTGACCTTGCCATTGATTTCAAAAAAGGGCTTTACAACATTGCGAGATCTTTAGGCTCTCAAACCCAAACTTACCAAACTATATAAAGGCGGTGGTGGTTGACCTTGCCATATTCTGTTCCCTGTTTTATTCAAATCGAATCGAATCGATTTGAATAAAACATTACAACAGTTTCTTTAACGAAATCTTTTTCATTCAAATCGGTGGTGGTTGGCCAACATTACAACAATTTCTTTAATGAAATCTTTTTCATTCAAATCGAATCGAATCGATGAATGCTTGTGTTTCCTCTTCGATTGATTGGTGTTTAGGGATGCGACTTACCAGGAAGACTTGAAAATTGTCAAAATCGCCTTTTGTAGTCAATTTGAACATCAGGTATTGAACTAGTTTGATTAAGGTTTAACTTACCCAAAGAAAACTAGAGTCTGATAGAGGGTTAGTGCACTAATTGGAAGTATATAATTAGATTTGGCGCTTGGTATTGTAGGGATGGTGGGTTAGTGCCATTGCTGTTGGGTGGGCTGGTCTGGTTTGCAGTGCCCTTCTCTTTGGCAACTTCTTTGGGTTTGGCTGCATTAGCACTTGATCTTCCAATAACCGCGAATGAGGCGAGCCATGGAATTGTGCCTCCTGCTGCTGCAACAACTTTGATGGGAAAGGGAGGGTCTATTCTTCTCCTCACTATGCTGTTTATGTGACTATTATAACTCAAAAGTGAAGTAGTCCCATGATTTTGAAATTCACCCAGTTAATGCACAAATTGGACACATGACCGTCTCCATTTGCTTTTTTTTTTATCAACGTATTCACCCATTCTTGCCATTGTTACTACTGCTGAAAAAAATCTCTAAAAAATTAGTAAGTAGGAATTGTGAGCTATAATGGAGCAAGCAAAGGAGTATTGCCATTAACTAGTCCAATCTAATACCAAATTTGACCAACCATTTGGGTGGCCCAATGATTTGGTATTGGTTGTGGAAGTGAAATGACATGGTTTCGAAACTGGTTGGTGCAAAGGAGTATTGCCTCCAATTTATCAAAAATACCGAAGTTGTTTAACTAGTATATGTTGATTTGTACATATTTAAATGCTATGTGTAGTTAAGTTCTCAAGATTTACTTGTCATTCATGTATGCACATGTACAATATGTACTGCAAATCCTCTCTGCAACTAATTTAACGGCTTAATCATGCACGTAACACTGTGAGAAGTAGATTTACAATTAGCTTATTTGTTTTTCCTTTTTCTTTTTTTTTTCTTTTGTTAGTGAGTTTTTTTTAATGATTAGCAAAATACCATTAGGAAGGTTTTATTAGGTTATGACAATTTATATATATATATGATTATAGTGCTATGGGGGACTCACAAGTAATTGTTGAAAACCAAAAAAAAAAGGAAAAGGTGTGGTAAAATATACTACATGGACTGCAGAAGAGAGCAATGAGTTGCTTAAATTGTTGGTTGATGCTGCAACTCGTGGATGGCGTGATACTAATGGTGCTTTTACTAAAGCAACCATTGAAAAAAAAATACTTCATGTTCTTAATGCAACACTTGGATGTGAAAGAAATTTCTTGAATTACAAAAGTCGATGGAAATGGTTCAAAGACCGTTATCAAGGCTATGTTGAGCTTATGCATTGCAACTCTAGATTTGGATGGGATCCCGTTACCAAAAAATTCACGGCAAGCGATGAAGTATGGGAGGAATACTTCAAGGTGAGATCTTTAATTATTTCATTAACATATTATACCGAAGTATGTATTAACTCCTTTTGTTTTTGACCAGTCTCATCCTAATCAAAGACATTATCAGACATACACGTTTACTGATTATGATGACTTAAGGATAATTGTCGGAAATGCAACTGCCTCGGGGAGATACTCGATTGGACTTGGGGATGATACTGATGCTAGGACATTTGAAGCAGAGGAAACTAGTGGTGATGTATTAGAATATCTTACTTACGACTATGATGCCGAGGCTTTTGTACAAAGAAACGTGCATCAACAGAAAAGCCTAAATCTACCTCCAACAGTTGGAATCTTTAATGCACCTCCAACAATTGAGCCAATAAATTTGGAGGTTCATTCAGTAACCAGAAAGAGGAACAGAGCTGAGAAAGAAGGAAATTTAGACTCAAGCAGAAATAATAATTTTCAAATGGATTCTTTGAATAAACTGACCGAAACAATTTCTAGTTTTGCTGATAAGGTTGATACATTTATGGCTAGAGACCAAGGATGTTGGAAGCTTATTAAGAAAATCCCAGATTTGCCTGATAGTACTCGTTTCAAGGTCCTCGAGTTGTTGAACACAAGAGCCAAAAAGATTGATTTCATGGAAATGTCTTCTGAAGAACGTTCTAAGTGGATAGCGTTCCAATTGACATAATAAGTAGTTATTTATTTTAGAATTTTTTTTGGAAGCCACTAAAATTTATTTTATTATTTTATTAATGACTACATTCTTATTTTATTAGTTAGAGATTGTGTTTTTTTTCAGACTCCGCCAGAATGTTGGATTGATGAATAATACTTTGTTTGAAGTTGATAATATTTTCTTAGTATTATTCAATATTGTCATTGTCAACCATGTTTGAAACTTCCACTTGTTGAATGTTATATTTTTCGGCATGTTTAATTTTTATTTTTTGATTTTAGGTGATATTATTTACATGATGTGTCATTTAAATATGCAAAGATATGATGAATCAGAGGAAGTGGAAATGGAAGAGAACGAGGTGGAAGAACTAACAGAAATACTTGAATGTTTGTTGGTTTCTATGCAAGCAATTCTACAAACATTGCATGAAGTTATACTTTCTATGTATTGTGAGCCCGTTACACGACCTTAACCAGACGCTCTGTAACTAGAAATGGGTCTTAATACATAGAAACAATATTGAACGAGGGTGCATAACACTTTCGACAAATTTATAGGATGTATCCTGATGTGTTTCGAAAGTTATGCAAAATTATTAGAGAAAAAGCTCTGGTACATGATACACGATTCGTAACTATTGAAGAAATGTTGGCTACGTTTTTACTCAATGTGGGTCAAAATTCTCGATATTGTTTGATTCGAAAAACCTTCAATAGATCGCATTTTAGCACCAGCCAAAGTTTCAACAAGATTTTAAGGGCTCTGAACATAATTGCAGTAGATATGATGGCGAAGCCTAAATCCTCTACCGCACAAATCATAAGAGATAGTACAAGATTTTATCCTTACTTCAAAGTAAGTTCTATTTATTGCTAGAGTTGTTATGATAGAAGTAATTTTTTTTGTTGTTGTTGTTGTTGTTGATGATGATGATGATAAAGATGATGATGTGGTCATTAATTGTTCTTGCACTTATTTTTTGGATTGTATTGGAGCTATCGATGGTACCCATATTCCAGCAATGATTGTTGGAAATGATAGTAGCAACTATCGTAATCGTCATGGCTTCACTTCCCAAAATGTCTTAGCTGCATGTAACTTTGATCTGGAGTTCATTATGTTCTTAGCGGATAAGAAGGATCGGCGCATGACTCAAGAATATTGAGTGATGCTTTATCTAGAAGAAATGAACTTAAAGTACCACAAGGTATGATCTAATTAATGTCAAATTTACTTGTTTTTATATTCTGTTATTTAAGTACCACAAGGTATGATCTAATTAATGTCAAAATTACTTGTTTTTATATTCTTGTATTTAATTTATTTATTTTTAGTATGTTTTTAGGTAAATATTTTTTGGTGGGTGGGGTTTTCGAATCGGCGTCAATTTTTAGCTCCTTTTCGAGGTGTTCGTTATCATCATTTCGATTTTTACGAGGCAAGGGCGACATCCCGAAAATGCTAATGAATTACTCAATCTTCGACATGCATATTTGAGGAATGTGGTTGAAAGGTTGTTTGGCATATTCAAATCGCGGTTCACAATTTTTAAAACAGCTCCTCCATTTCCATTTAAAATTCAAGCAGAGCTGGTGTTGGCTTGTGTTGGATTACATAACTATCTTCGCAAGGAGTGTCGTTCTGATGAATTTCCAATTGAATTAGATACTGAAGATGCATTGTCCTCATATAGTGAAGAAGATGATGATTTTGAAATACTTTCTGAAACTCAAGAACAACAAAGGGAGAATGCCAACCAATGGAGGAATTTTATAGCTACTGAAATGTGGAGTGATGTTGATGTAGTAAATAATAATATGCATTAGATCTATGTTATTTCTTTCATACTTTATTTGTTATTTTTACAATAAAATTTTTTAATAACCCTAGTAGTTTATATTTTCAATTAAAAAGTAACCGAAGCTTTAAAAAATGTGCAAGAAGTCCATCAAAGTCAATGTTCATGGATGTTTATCAAAAGTCATCAAAATCAAAAGTTTATCAAAGTCTATCAAAGTCCTTAAAAAAGTCTATAAAAGTTAACAAAAGTCATTAAATTAAAATCTATCAAAGTCTACCAAAGTTTTTAAAAGTCTACAAAAATCTACAAGTCTCTAAACGTCATCCACTTATAAAAGTAACTAAAAGTCTATTAAAATCTCAATTGAATACACCCCCCTAATATGAAATAAGGAGTTACTTATAAGCCTATGGTTGTGTTTATTAATGTAAATAAAATAAAAGGCCTATAGTTGAGTAAATTAAATGGAAAGCATAGGATTGGTCTAGAGATACACATTGGCACATCTAGGAACTAGGTGAGTAATGAAATGGTGTCACTTGAGGTTGAGTTAGTGGGAGTTAGTGGGATATTTGGCAAGAGGTGGACCATTAGATATTCCTCGGGATACATAAATCCATGGAGATCAAGGGCTAGGAAGGAACATCACCTTAATATATAATATTAGTGATCAAACAACATGCAAACCAAATCACTCATTCATTTTTCTTGGAGAAGAAGAAGGAATTGCTGGAGAGGAGTGAATCATCAAGGTGTTGAAGGAATCCATGGGAGTTGGTGAGAAATTTTCAAGCTAGGGTACTACATCAACTAGGTACACATCTTTTTTTGTTGAAATTAGAACAAGTTCTGGTTTTAGGTTAATTTCAGATGGTACATGATTGAGTATTTGCAATTGATTTATATATTTGGATTCCTCATTTCAAGCTGATAATCTAGCTATATTGAAGTTCTTAATTTGTTTTGAAATCATAAATATATGAATTTTTGAAGTTGCAATACCAAAACTAGAATTCTGCATGTTGTATTAGGAATCAACTTGGGTAATTTGGTCATAATCTGCCCATTTTAGATCCAAATTGATCCAAACCAGTGGAATTTGAAATCTTATTTAAAGGGAAATAACTTTTCTTAACTGAAGGTATTTTGATTCAAATGTTTTTATGTCCAAACATGCTCTACAAATAGGTACTAGAATTAAAAAGGAAAGTTTTGAAACTAAATTTGTTAAGGGCATATCTCCCTAACTACTTATACAAATGAGCTGATCATTTAGTATGTTGTATTTGAGTATATTTCCTGCCTTGTGACCAAAACTTACATTTTAAGGAACTATAGATTAGGAGAAATAGATTTTCTAAATCCGCTGGTTGGATTAAATTCCAATTAGACCTATGTTTAGTAAAATCATGACATCTCTTTCATTTTAAATCAGAATTTTGCAAACTAAACCTTTCTGGAAAGCTAAAAGAGAGACCAACAATAATTTTACTGATAGAGGATTTCGATTTTTGGACCATTTCATGCCTAAAAGTGCATTAAAATGTAGGACTCAAATTGAAACTTAGTTTATTCTTTAGGGGCTGATTTAGGAAGATTGATTTAAAGTCTATTGAACCAATTTGAATACACAATAAACACCACTTAATTGAGCTTAAACCCACTATATTTGAACTAATGAGACACAAAACTCAGGAACCTAGGAAAAGGGTATGGGAAAGCGAATACAAGATTTGGAATATCGGGAGGCAAGTAAAGCTAGGACTTTACTTTGTTGTTGTAAGTATACCCAATGGCAACTTCACTTGGAATTTCATTTCTATTAATTGTTGTCCTTGCATAGTCCTTTTGACTATTTTGCCTTTGTATTATTATATCATGTGTTCTTTGTGTCTATGCTCATTTGATGAGTCTAGTTTGCATGATATCCATTCATTTGATTTGATTCATTGATTCTATCCCATGCTATGTCTATTCTTGTTGTTTTAAATGTGAATTGAATGATAAATAGCATGCTATTAGGCTAGTGAATATCTTATAAATGTTTAAGAGGACTTGTATTCCTTAATTGTTTAGGTATGTAGATGTGCCTATGCCTTGACAATCCATACTTGGTATTTCTTGAAATTTTAAAAGTAGTTTTTGCATTTAGGTCACGTACTCGATCGAGGTGTGCGTGACTCACGGGTTTAGAGTCCCTGAGGATGTCGGCACATGTTACTTGACACTATATGACACTCGGGGTTAGAGTCCCCTGAGGTGGTCTACACACCGGGGTTAGAGTCCCTGGTAACACTTGGGTCAGAGTCCCTTGTGCTATATGATTATCTAGTCGAAGTGACATGTTTCACTGCCGACCGGACCTAAATCACCACTACTTAGCCTAGTGTCACTATCACTTGTTTAACTCTGGTATTTACTCGCATATGATTTATTTTCCAGTTTTCCCATTTATATGCTTTTAAATACCATTTGAATATTTGGAAATGCAAATTAAACTTGTCATCAGGGATTACTGTTTTATTCTTGTACTCACCGTCCTTTTTATGACGGTGGGTGCAGAGCCATCTACCAGCAGGTCGGGCAAGGATAAGATCGACGATTATCCCTGAGCCCGTGGCGTGTCACTGCATCGATTGTAGGTCTTCTTTTGGTATTTTGATTGTATATGTTAGGTCTTTTAGATACTATTTGGGGTTTTATATTGGGTTGAGCGTTAGTTTCCCCGACTTGACTTAGACTTTTTTACTATTTCAATGCATTTTGAGGACTTTATACATGTGATGTCATTTCCTGGTTTTCCACACTTAGAATTTTATAAATGGCTTCCGCATAAGTTACTAATTGCTTCCGCATAATCAATAAGACTTCCACTAATTAATTAATTTAATAAAAAGTTTTAATTAACTCTAAATCTTATAAACTGGTTGGATTAGTGTATTACTTATACCGAACACGAGAAAAGAGGCGTCTAGGTTGTAAAGGCTGACTAATACGTAGTTAAGTCCTGCGTGGATATGATTAGGGCTTAATTACGGGATTAGGTCGGGCGGTGCCTAGATTAAGAGAGGGGCCGTCACACCGAGTGTGTGTCGAGGCGTACAGACCTGCGAGCGGATACACGACACTGTGAGATACAATCTTATTGGAGTTTCTATATGGGTTTAAATAGAGGAAGATTTTTCTTAGTGCACTAAACTATTGATAGAGAAAATTGTTTCTTGCACATGATTTTTTTTCCTGATTTTGAGGTTTTCCACTTAACTTTACATGTTATTTTCGTTGTAGTTTGTTTACCTTTGCGTGTATTCATGTAACTGCGATTTTGGAACTTCCATGGTGATTCAACACAATAAACTAGTATCAGAGCTAAGATTTAGATATGAGGGGTTACACCATTAAGATGAAGATTCAGAGATGTTGAAGTACACAACTACGATAAAGTTCGATGTGGAGAAGTTTGATAGGAGGATGAGTTTTGGCTCATGGAAAATTTAATTGTTGATTCAATCGGGGCTAAGTCCAGCGTTGAAAGGTCGTGCGAAAAAAGGTGGTGAGGATTGAAAAGAGTTGGATATAATGGCGGTAAGTGTTATAAGACTTAATTTGGCAAATAATGTTTTTTCAAACATGAGGAATAATTCTTCGGTGAAAGGTCTTTGGGAAAAATTAGAGAATGTGTATATAATTAAGACCATGCCAAAATCGATTCTACCTTAAGGAGCAATACCATCACCTAAAGATGGATGAATGTATAATTATTATAGATCATTTGAGTACTTTGAATGAGATTGTCTTTGAACTTGAGGAATTGGGATCATACGTCAGTGAGGAGGATTAGGCGCTTAAGCTCATTTAGTCACTTCCACTTTTATTTAAGTACATGAAGCCAACACTGATGTACGTAAATGAAACCATCAGTTTAGTAGAGGTTACTACCATGTTAATATTTGAGGAAAAGCTTATGAAAAGAGAAAACAACAATTTATCTGAAAGCTCGATTTTGGTAGCTGCTAGGAAGAGTTCCAAAAAGTATAAGAAAATGATCTATTAGAGATGCGATCAAATAGGGCATCTTAGGAAAAATTATGGGAATAAGAAAGGAAAAGAAGTGGATTTGGGAAAAAAGCTCAAGCTTAACAAATGGGGATTCTGATATTGAAAGTGATGATGTTGATAATTTTTTGGTTCTTTAGACTGATAGTAATTACCCTATAAGTTTGATAAAAGGATATGATTGGTAATAAAAAAGGAAAATGAGTGATTGACAATAGGGCCATATGACATGTGTGCGTACATAGGGCATTGATGTGTAATTACGCAAGTTTTACAGGTGCCAAAGTTATGTCAATGGGCGACGTCTCTCTACGACCGATATTAGGAATTAGTAAAGTTTATCTGAAGTCATTTTGCATACGCGCCATAACACTTTGGGATGTTTGACACATGTTGAGTTGTACTCAAAATCAAATTCTCTCTCTAAATTAGATTTTAAGGGTTACAGGTATGTCGGTCGTGGTGGAGTGTTGAAAATAGTCCAAAAGACTTTGTTGGTCATTAAAGGAGTGATGAATAAGAACTTGTTTGTTTTGATGCAGAAACATGGAGTAAATTCTAGGCCTTAAAAGTTGATAAAAAGTGGGTTCTGGTTGTTGGTAAATTCAACATGACTAGATAGGACTTAGCTCATTCTCGGTGTTGAGGATGGTGGCCCGAAAGGGTGGGTGGCAAAAACAAAGTGGTGAGTTTTTGCTAAGCTGAAGATTTGTTGAATCGGTGTCTCAAACTCACAGACTTGAGTTTGAGATGAAGTTAGAGTTTGAATTTGTGTCAAAATCGGAGTCAACAATGAAGACAATTTTATGCTGAAGTGAAACATAAATCACAGTTCGTTGGTGGATATGCATGACTGATAAGTGATTATTTAAAATTATATATAAGCTTAGTTTGGTAGTATAATTAGTCTAAATATCCCGAAATGAGCTCGAATTGATGATATTTATGTATTTTCAGGTACACAAGGCATAAAGGAGACAAATGAGTGAATTTGTGAAGAAACAAAACTAAAATACACTAACATTGGTTTAACGCCATAGCACATTGTGTTGACGCCGTGGCATATGAGGTTGACCCTGTGAGGAGATAAGGCACAACGTAGGAGATGAATGCACACCGCCCAAGCACAAGAAGAGAAGAAAAAGAAAGTTAGAACAATCGAAGCTGTCACGGCACCGTTGAGGATAAGGGACGACGCTGGGGAAAATATATAGGGTGCCAAGTTTAATGAATGGAGAAATGCACACAAAGTGACCGAAGCTGTCAAGACGCAGTGGCTTAATACACACAATGTTGGATCATAAATGACAATACTGAGACTAATGAAAATAGAAAGTTAGAGTTCTATTTTGTGTGAAATTATTTATTAGGGTTTTTAATTGTTTTTAAATGTGTTTTAGGAGTAAAAATAAGTATTAGAACGTGGTAAACATATATATTAACATCCACTAGCAACCATTATCATATAATAGCATATGCTTACTTTATTCTTGAGTATTAAGAATATTTATGGAAGAGAAGACATTGAAAACTTACGTGTGGTGATTCGGGTATTTTTTATTGATTTAATCGAAGTTATTCGTTTAATCTTTGATTCCAATGAATACCACTATGTGCATATTTGCTTCAATGAAGTGTGAGTAGTCCATTAATTTTAGGGATCAATGGATCTTATGGTATGAATGCTATACTATACACATGAATAAATTATAAAAGTTAAAAGTGATTAGAATTTGTATTAATTCTGAGTGTAATGGTACGAACATCTTGATCACATGTTTGTTGATATTATGTTTTAGGAGTTATCA
Organism: Stephania cephalantha; assembly: GCA_039657325.1. Taxonomy (NCBI): domain Eukaryota; kingdom Viridiplantae; phylum Streptophyta; class Magnoliopsida; order Ranunculales; family Menispermaceae; genus Stephania; species Stephania cephalantha. The sequence goes on along the minus strand of CM077567.1, from coordinate 57,838,318 downwards.
TGTCCATTAAAACTTTTAAGCCGAATATAGATGGTACAACCGTAAAATATACAACTTCGATAAATAGTTGTTGATTAGAGAGGCACAAATAGTAAACTTATTTGGTTATGAATATAAAGATTTGGAACTTAAAGCAATGTGGAGCTTACATTATTCACATCGATAGGTGGAGTTCTAGTTTGCATATTAGAATCTTTTTCGTTGAGACAGTGGGTTGAAGTGGATTTGAATGAAATCTGTCTATTCTAATTAGACATTGCACACACATAGTAAAAATGATAATGTGAGTTGAAAAGCATAATATTTCATTACTTAGGTGAAGTTGTGAACTAAGATATTCTTAATATAAGAGTTTAAAAGTATTTTACATTGATTTGTTAATATAAAGTAGTTTAATTATATAACCCAATTAAAAAGGATTTCCTTAGCAATCAAGTAATTTTTACTAGGTAATACTGAGTGCATACAACTCCACCTATGTTGTACACTATGTGCGCTACATATGGTCCCAAGTCGGATAAAGGAGGAGGGTTGCGATAGGTTGATGACCAGGGTAAAACTTTTGTCACTTTTCATGAAATGGATCAAACATATATAAACGTTGGGCGTTCCCACCTAGCGACGCGTCGCATCGGAGCCGGGTGTAGTGAGAAATGAGCAAGGGTGTGTTTCACATCGCCGCCTGGGTGTGAAGAAAAATGAGCAAAGGTTCCCACACATAGGACGTGTGTGGGTAAAGAAGCTAGTCCCTTCACATCGTCGCCGGATGTGAAGAAAAATGAGCAAGGGTTCCTACACAAAGGACGGGTGTGGGTAAAGAAGCTAGTTCAAAACAAACACGAAAACAAAAACAAAATCATAGATACGGACACTAGATCTTTTAGACAAAATAGAAGTAGAAAAGGAAAACAAATACAAAGGGAGAAAAAATTCGCTTAGGAACATGGAACATAGGAACACTTACTGGGAAGTCAATAGAACTAGTAGATACCATGATTAGAAGGAGAGTCAATATTGTTTGCCTCCAAGAGACAAAATGGGTAGGAGAAAAAAGTAGAGAAATAGGAAGCACAGGGGTTTAAAAGCGTGGTACACCTAAGTATAGATAGAAAATGCAATGGAGTAGGAATTGTGGTGGATAATGATTATAAGGATAAGGTCGTAGAGGTTAAAAGAATGGGGGATAGATTGATTCTAGTTAAATTAATTATTGGAGACAAAAAAATTAACATACTTAGCGCCTATGCACCACAAGTAGGATTAAGCGAGAGCATCAAACGCAAGTTTTGGGACGATATGGATGGATTTATGCAAAGTATACCATTAGATGAAAAGGTTTTTATTGGAGGAGATTTAAATGGGCATGTCGGGGCAAGTAACGATAAGTTTGAGAGAGTTCATGGAGGTTTTGGTTACGGTAATAGAAATGAAGAAGGAGAATCAATCTTAGAATTTGCTTCAAACATACGATCTTCTCTTAGCAAATACTAGTTTTAGGAAGAGGGAGTCGCATATAATTACTTTTAGTAGTGGTCATAACAAGAGTCAAATAGATTTTCTTTTAACAAGAAAAATAGATAGAAAAATATGTAGAGGCGCAAAGTAATACACGGCGAAGCACTTACTACCCAACATAAGTTAGTAGTACTTGATATTAAGCTAACACGACGACATAATATAAATAAAAGAGTTAGTGACTCTAGAATAAAGTGGTGGAACCTAAAACATAGTAAACAAGTAGAGTTTAGAGAAAAACTACTAAAGGAAAATATTTGGAATCTTGACTTAGATGCTAATACAATGTGGCTAGAAGTGAGTAGTTGCATAAGGAGAGTGGGATCAAACGTATTAGGTATATCTAAAGGCTTGGGACCACCAAAGAAGGAAACATGGTGGTGGAATGAGGATGTCCAACGAGCAATTAAGACTAAAAGAGAGATGTATAGGAAAATACCTAAGTGTCAAGATGAAGATGTGTACAATCAATATAGAGAAGCTAGAAAACAAGCTAAAAAAGTAGTTAGTCAAGCTAAAACAAATTTCATGGAAGATCTATATACAATGTTAGGTAATAGAGATGGCGAAAAATATATATATATAGGCTAGCCAAACTAAGAGATAAACAGAAACAAGACCTAAGTCGTGTAAGATGCATTAAGGACGAAAATCAAAATGTTTTAACGCGCGAGGAGGATATTAAGGAGAGATGGAGAAGTTACTTCGATAGTTTATTTAATGATGGTCAAGTTGATACCATAATAGATGAAAACCCACACCAAGAAAGAAATGTCAACTATACACGCAATATTAGAATTGTAGAAGTTAAAGAGGCATTGAAAAGAATGAAAATAGGGAAAGCATGTGGCTCAGATGAAATACCCATAGAGGTTTGGAAATGCTTAGGAGAAATTGGATTGACTTGGTTAACAAAACTTTTCAATAAAATTTTAAAATCAAAACGGATGCCAATGGATTGGAGAAGAAGCACGCTTGTGCCAATCTTCAAAAACAAAGGAGACATTCAAAGTTGCTCAAACTATCGAGGAATTAAACTTATGAGTCACACTATGAAACTTTGGGAGAGGATAATTGACAATAGGCTAAGGAGAGAAACAACAATATCAGAGAACCAATTTGGTTTCATGCCTGGGAGGTCAACTATGGAGGCGATTTTCCTTGTAAGACGATTGTTATAAAAATATAGAGAAAAGAAAAAAGATCTTCATATGGTATTCGTAGATTTAGAAAAAGCATATGATAGGGTCCCTAGAGATGTTCTTTGGTGGGTTCTAGAAAGAAAAAGAGTGCATACAAGATACATAGACACTATTAAGGATATGTATGATGAAGTAGTAACGAGTATATAGACATTTGGAGGAGCTACAAAAGAATTCCCATTACGATAGGACTACATCAAGGATCGGCTCTAAGCCCATATCTATTTACTTTAGTTATAGATGAACTAACTAGACATATTCAAGAGGATATACCATGGTGTATGTTATTTGCAGATGATATTGTCTTAGTGGATTAAACTAAAGATGGAGTGAATAGGAAATTAGAACTCGGAGGAATACATTAGAATCTAAGGGCTTTAAGTTGAGTAAGACGAAAACCGAATACATGCACTTTGTGAGTTTAGAAACACTAGACATCGAGATGACGGAGTGGTAAAATTAGGGAAATAGAAGTTCCTAAGGTAAACCACTTTAGGTATCTAGGATCAATCATACAAAATGATGGTAACATTGAGAATGATGTCACACATAGAATTCAAAATTTGGATGGAAGAAATGGCGGAGTGCAACGGGGGTGATTTGTGATCGAAATGTTCCTACTAAGTTAAAAGGAAAATTTTATAGGACCACAATTAGGCCGGCTATGCTCTATGGAAGTGAATGTTGGGCGGTAAAGCAACAACAATTACATAAAATGAACGTAGCGAGAAATGAGGATGCTTAGGTGGATGTGTGGTAAAACTCGTAAAGATAGAATAAGAAATATAGAAATTCAAAAACATGTAGGAGTAGCACCAATTGATACAAAGATTAGGGAAGGGCGGTTGCGGTGGTTTGGTCACCGCAAAGACGACCTACAAATGCCCCAACTAGAAAACTTGACTCAATAGAAACCGTAGAAATTCGACGAGGTAGGGGCGGACCAAAGTTAACATGGGATGCATTAATTAGGAGGGATTTGAATGGTTTGGAAAGCTCACCATCAGTTGCACTTAATCGAGCACAATGGAAAAGTTTGATCCATGTAGCCGACCCTAGTTAATTTGGGACTGAGGCTATGTTGTTGTTTTTTTGTAATACTGAGTGCATACACATTTCCCTGGGGACGATATCGTAATCAACGTAAGTGTTGGGGCATGTGCCCTAGGTCAATGTACAAACGTTGTTTATCTTGTAATTTTAGTTAATAAAATATAAGTTTTCATTCGCTGTTTTATTATAAGTGATTGCATATTTACCTTATAATAAGATTCATGTGTATTTGTTGAAACATCCTTAATGTCCCTAGTAAGTCATTATACTGGGAACTATGATGAATAAAGACTAGTGTGAATCTTGATTGATGGTTATGCAATGATCATGCGAATAGGGATATGAATTGAGATCGTAAGTGCATGTCAGGGAACAAGGTACTGGACCGACCCGCTATGAGAACACCACATGGATTACGTCATAGGTGTTACTTGTGATAGGTATATCATTTAGTCATTTGACTTGAGATTACCATAGACTTCAATATTAGGAACATGGTAATTTGACACAATCAAACATTATCTTTAATCGAAAAATTATAAAAATTGCGATTGGTTACCATGTGAATAATATATGAAGGTGTGTAGTCAATATACAATTTATCCTTCTCATATAGAGAGATATCAGTGGAACCCTTGATATATTAGACTGTTATATGGCCAAGTCCAAGTAAATTGATATGATTAATGTTACTTAAATGTTTTTAGTCTACCGAAAGATCGAGACTAGTAGGATTGAACATTAAGGGTAACCTTTCATGCCTTATGTCTAATCAAAGGGTATCACACGACAAAAGGATATGATATATCTTATTCATTAGGTTGTATTGATTTTGATATTCATGCTACTTGGGTAGTCCTAATGCCTTGCTAGATACCACTTATGAATTATGTACCAAGATGGTTTTAGTTCACTACCAACGTCCCATGAACCTATTAGATCGCACATAAAGAATGGATTTGTGCAATTTCAATTGGTCCATAGTAATGAATTTTATATGATAAAATTAAAAACATAAAAGCTCTTACGATTTGTTATATGATAACTTATTAATAGGGGCGTTTGTGTAATTTGCTTTAATTGTCTAAATACAATATTTGTATTATGAATATGGTTTTTAAGTTAGCTTTTCTACACATATAAATAGAGGTTGAAACCCCAAAGCAAAATAAGACTTTTTTTTTGCAAATTTTGAGTTTTTTGGATTTTGGGAGAGAAAGAAAAACGTTTTCTATCTCTCTTGGAGATAGTACTCCAAATTGTGATCATCATTCATGTGTTGATTTTCAGTAGAGGACGCATAATTGAACGTTTTGGAAATCGAACAATCAGAGAAAGAAATCACTGATTAAGGTATGATTTACTTTTGTAGTTTTTGTTTAATGGAACTTATTTTTGATCTTGTTGGGGTTTTTCATAATTGTTTTGAATTTCTCATTGCGTATAAACCCTAACACATAATAGTAAGTTAGTCACACTATTACTACAATCGAGCCATTATACTTACTGCCGCGATCAAGTTTTTGGCACCGTTGCCGGGAATAGGTAGACACTTAGACTTCGTTAGTTTGAAAAATTGCTAAGTTTTATTTTAAGTATTTTACCTTCAAGTTTATAATAACAAAAAAGAAAAAAAATAAAAGGTTTAAGTTGCAGGTTTAACATCTGCACTTGATCTTTTGTATTTTCTTTTCAAGGAAAAATAGTGCATGCATAGCAAAGAAGAGAACGACTTAGTGCCTTACGATCCTGAGATTGAAAGAACCAACAAAAGAAAGAAAAAAAGGAATTAAGATGGCTTAGGATCAAGCACCAAACCAACAACAAGGCCGAGGGAATAACCAACCCGAATGTGATCTAGTAGCGGGACAAAGTGCGAGGATAGAGATGCCTTCATGACTACTTCAAACCATAAGTTCAAGAGACTTGCAATGGACTGATGAGGCTTCTAGCCAACACCACTGAGTTCGAACTGCGACCGTCTCTAATCAACATGGTGTAAAATAGCTTATTCAACGGGCCAGCAAATGAAGATCCAGTTGCACATGTAGAGAATTTTTCGGAGAAGTGTGACACAGTGGACATTATCAGAGTTACAAAAGAGGTGGACAGGATGAGACTTTTCCCATTCTCATTGGGTGGAAAAGCCAAATCATGGTTAAAAGGACTGAATGCAGGGTGTATGACCTCATAGGCGGAAATCAATGAAAAATTTCTAAACAAGTTTTTTCCTATAATGAAAAGTCAGTAAAAAGATATTGGAAATCAATCAATTCAAGCAGGAATATGTCGAGTATCTTGGCAAGGCTTGGGAAAGATTCAAGAAGATGCTTAGGAGATGTCCAAGACATGAATACGTGAAATGGCCATAACTCCAAATTTTCTACTATTGGATGAACTGCAGCACAAGAACACTAATAGATGTTGCAATAGGTGGTTCTCTACTAACTAAGGATGAGGATGGAGCATTGAATCTCCTAGATCTTATATCTCAAAACTCTACAATCGGTAGTCGTTCTATAGTGAGAAAACCAGCATGTGTATATGAGAATAATTGGCAAGCTGCGATCATGGCACAACTATCAAACCTGAGCAATCAAATGGCGAAGCTTCAAATAGGACAACAAAATTTGCAAGTGCAGGCTATATATCAACCCATTAATCACCAATTCGTGGTGGTAATCAAATGGACATGCAACATGAAATGGAGCTAAATACAATAGTTGTATTGCGAATAAGGTTTTTAAGTAAGCTTTTCTACAGATTTAAATAGAGTTTGAATCCCTAATTTTACAAATTTTGAGTTCTTAGGATTTTGGGAGAGAAAGAAAAATGTTTTCTATCTCTCCTTGGGCTAGTACTCCAAATTGTGGTCACCGTTCGTGCGTTGATCTCTGTTAGAGGACGCGTACTTGAACTTCTTAGAAATCGAACAATCAGAGAAAGAAATCACGGTTGAAGGTGCGTTTTATTTTTGTAGTTTTTGTTTAATGGAACTTATTTTCGATCATGTTAGGAATTTTCATAATTGTTTTGAATCTTTCACTTGCGTATAAACCCCAAAACCCAATAATAAGTTGGTCACACTATTACTACAATCGAGCTATTATACTTGCAGCCACGATTAAGTTTTTGTCGATGTTGTCAGGGATAGGTAGCCACTTAGACTTAGTTAGAAAAACTGCTAAGTTTTATTTTAAGTACTTTACTTTCATGTTTATAAAAACAAAAAAAAGAAAAAAATAACTGGTTTAAGTTTCAAGTTTAACATCTGCACTTGATCTTTTGTATTTTCTTATAAGGAAAAAGTAGTGCATGCTTAGAAAAAAATAGAAGGACTTAGTGCCTTACGATCATAAGATAGACATAACCAAAAAAGGAAAGAAAAAGAAATGAATCAAGATGGATGAGGATCAAGCACGAAACTAACAATAAGTCCAAGGGAATAACCAACCCAAAAGTGATCTGGTAGCGCGGGACAAAGTGCGAGGATAGATATGCCTTTGTGACTAATTCGAACCAGAAGTTCAAGAGACTTGCAATGGACTGATGAGGCTTCCAGCCAACACCACAGAGTTCGAACTGAAACCGACTCTACTCAACATGGTGCAAAATAGTTTGTTCAACTGGCTAGCCAATGAAGATCCAGTAGCACATGTAGAGAATTTTTTGGAAAAGTGCGACATCGTGGACATTACCAGAGTTACAAAGGAGGTGATCAGGATGAGACTTTCCCATTCTCATTGGGTGGAAAAGCCAAATCATGGTTCCAAAGACTGAATGCAGGGAGTATGACCTCATAGGCATAAATCAACGAAAGATTTCTATACAAGTCCTTCCCCTAGTGAAGGTCATGTTGGGTTTTGAAAATTACAAAACAATTTTGACAAAAACCCCAACCGGATCCGAATCTAATTCCATTAAAAATGTTTAAACCATGAAAACTTAATCATACCTCGGTCGCAATATACCTTTCTGAAGGTTGATCGATCTCTAAGGCGCTGCCAACGACAAACGCCCTATACCAGCAGTCCACACACGAACGGCGGCCGAGATTAGAAGTGCTAGCTTCGAGAGAATACTAAACCTTTTTTTTTCTCCAAAACGATCCAGAGCGTACCAGAATAATTCATTTCTAAAACGAAAATAGAGTTTCGGCCCTTAATCTTTCCTCTGTGTGTTCTAACTTAAAGCGTCTATTTATAGAACCCTTGTATATAGACGGTTAAGTAAATTACACATATACCCCTACTTAAAGAAGTATAAGTGTAATACACCACAAGGACATTTCTGTCATGAATTTTATCATATAAAATTCATTTTTTCGAACCATCTTAAAATCTCGCAAAACCATTCTTAGTGTGCGACCCAATAGGCTCATACAACGTTGGCGTGTACCAAAACACATTTTGGTATACAAGTCATAAGCGCCTCTAGCAAGACATTATGACTACCCTAGTTGTACGAATATCAAATCGATACAACCTAATCAATAATGTATATAACATCATTTTGTCACACGATATCCTTTTGATCAAACATAAGGCATGGAATTGTCATCCAACATGTTCAATTGTACTAGTCTCGATCTCTAGGTAGACTGAAAACATCAAGTGACATTGATCAATATCAATTCACTTAGACTAGGCCTTTTAACGATCTAACACATCGAGGGATCCACTGGATATCTCTCTTTATATGAGAGGGACAAATTCTATCTTGATGACACAACTTCATCACATTGCTCACACAAGTAACCAATCACAACCTTTATAATCGTCCAGGTTAAAGACAACGTTTGATTGTTTCAAATCACTTGTGTTCCTAATGTTGAAGTCTCTGGTAATCTCAAGTCGAGGACCTGAAAAATATACATATCATGAGAAACAACTATGACTTAATCCATGTGATGTTCTCATAGCGGGTCGGCCAAGATTACTTTGTTCCCTAACAAGTACTCGTGATCTTGATTCATATCCCTATACGTATAATCATCATATGATCATTTATCAAGACTCACACTAGTCTTAATTCATTATAGTTCCCAGTATAATGATCGACTAGGGACATTTATGATATTTCTATAAATACCCATGGATCTTATTATAATGTAAACATGCAAATTAATTATAATAAACAACAAATAAAATCCTCTATTTTATTAACTAAAAGTATTCATAAAGACAGTTAATGGATTGACCTAGGGCACATGCCCCAACAGGTTAGTGAAATGATACTGGAAATCAATCAAATCAAGCTGGAAGGTGCCGAGTCTCTTGGCGAGGCTTAGGAAAGATTCAAAGATATGTTTAAGAGATCTCCAGGACATGGATACGTGAAATGACCACAACTTCAAATTTTCTACTATGGGATGAACCACAATATAAGAACACTAGTAGGTGTCACAGCAGGTGGTTCTCTACCTACCAAGGATGAGGATGGAACATTGGATCTCCTAGGTCTTATGTGTCAAAACTCTACAATTGGTAATCGTTCCACAGTAAGGAAACCAACATGTGGATATGAGATTGATTCACAAGCTATGATCATGACATAACTATCAAACCTGAGCAATCAAATCGCGAAGCTTCAAATGGGATGACAAAATCTGCAAGTGCAGGCTATACAACTACCCATTAATCACCAATTCATGGTGGTAATCAAATGGACATGCAACATGGAATGGAGCATGAGGAAATTAACTTCATGAACAACCAAGGCTATAGAAACAACTTCAGGCCGAGAGGAATGGACCCTCAAAGGTTTTATCAAAGATACAACAACCAACTTTTCGTATAGAAGTCCTATTAATGCACTAAAGAAGTTACCTCTAGGCTTCGATCAACAAGCCCAACAAGGGAAGCTAGGGCAGAGCGAATAGATAACTTCATTGAAGCCAATTAAGAAACTCTTGCACAATTTGGACATGAGCAATAGGGAATTCCATGAGAAGCTAAAGAAAAAGATAGAGAATATAAAGAAAGCTATGAAGAGAATGGACGATAAGAGATCATAATCCACCAAGAACTAGGAAAGACAGACTGGTCAGTTAGCCACCGCGTTGAATTCAAGGAAGGAAGGACAATTTCTAAGTAACACTATCACGAATCCTAAGGAGAACGTTAGTGCTATTCACATGATGAGCACTACGACAACGAATGAGTCAATAAAAAAGCAAGTGATATACAAGTCAGAAAAAGCCAACACTTTGGCTATGAGGAAACATGAAGTGATGCATGAGAATGAAATGGAAGTGAGGCAAGATGAACTCAAAGGATTCAAGAAACAATAGATCAATTCCTTGAAAAATCAAAAGAAGGGGAAGAAATAATGGAAAGCGAAGCAACAAGATGAAGGACCTTCTGAAGAAGCACCAAAAGGAAATAGAACCAAGGTGGTTCCAAGGTAGCCGAAACAAAAGTTTAAGTTCATACCGAGACTTCAACCAATCAAAAGGAGAGATCCTAGAGACATATGAGTATCGATAAGCATTGATGGATACCTGTTTAGAAATTTCTTATGTGATACGGGAGCCTCAGTTAATGTCATGTCGATAATGGACATGTTACACGCCGATTTGAAGATCAATTGCCTTGATATGGGAGGCAGCCTACGGGTTTTTTAAATTTCAAGTTTTTTAAATTCAGTCAATCAAGTAGTTATTTAGTTTAGTTAAGGAGAAGTCAAACGTTTTAGTTTCTAACTTTTGAAAATTTGTGCTAAATGTGCAGGAAAGACCATTTGTTGAGTGATGATTCATCAGAATGGACAAATCTTTCCTAACTCGGTAAAGAGCATAAAACAGCGAAGGAGTTAAAACTGGTAAAGGTAAGGTACAAGGGCAAATCTGTCAACCCCCTCGTCATTAAGACGACTAACCGACCTAGGTTACCTTAATCAACTGATTATCTAGTTAGCCTAATCCCTTTTTTTCAATTTTAACCTCAAAATAATTTGCATTTTAATCATATAAGGCTCCAAAACTAAATTTATCCTCAATGAAACTTAATTCATGATTTGTTCAATTGGAGCAAATTAGGAAATAATACGGATTATTCTCAATATTTTTATAAAACTTTTGACAGCACCTCTCCTAAATATGGCATGCCGAAAAACTTTCACCTAATAGACAACAAAATTGGGGAGAGGCTTAAAAGGACTCACAACTCCACGTTGTTCACAATATATATCAAATTCAAATTTACAACTAACTTAGAGTCTCTGCAAGCTTAATTACAACTTTACAATCTCATAGTAGACCAAAATTGAAATTTAAACCTCTCAATTTATCTTAAACTAAGTTAGGAGACTCTGACAACCATTCAACAACATTTTACGTCCTACACTCACCCAAAAATCCTGAACAATATATATAAAAAATTTACAACAAGAATTTAGTTTAATTTTTGAAAATAAGTGCGACAATCTTCGAGTCTTATCCATTCATCCCTTGTCTTCATATAAAATTTGACACCATAAAAAAACAACTCGAAGATGTCATGTAAGTAAATTCCTACATTGACCTGTACTCCTGCAATTGTTAGTCTGATACATGGAGACACTTAATTGCATTTAAAAAAAACAATAAGTTATATACCTCAACATGACATGCAATCCACTCTGTCGTTGTCTCCTAAATATAATTAAACGTCGACTTCTAAAAATAGTACAGAGATAGTATTAAGAGATCATGAAATGCAGAGATAACTTGTCGGTGTTAGACTCCATTAGTCTCACTAGACAGCGTAGAGGCATGACTGAAACCTAGTTTCAATCAAACCAGACTCCGAAACAATCTTATCCCCCTCACTCACTCTATGTATGCATGACCAAGAATGATAAAATACGATGCAGACTATGATACAATTACACGTACAAAAATATTCAATCAATAGTAAAGATCACTGTATGATTTACTTACAACCAACCAATTTTGAGCTTATTTTTTGGGGTTCCCGAAGCGTCGAATCACCTTGAAAATAGATCCAATAACTTCCCTGTATTCCTAATTATATTATGGGTCAAGCTTCAAGAGAAACTAAATCACAAAACCCAATGAAATATGCAGCCAAAGTATGCTTGAGAACAGTTTCCAAAAACATTAATTAATATAACTGTTTCAACTGGCTTTCAACTTGCCAACTTGGGGTAACTTTTTAACCTTGAAAACCTCATTATTTGTCATGATGACCTAAAAGAAACTTGTAGTACTCATATCATACTTTTCATAGACTTCAAGAACACTCAAATCAAATCACAGATAGAAAAGTTATGAATTTTCCAATATAGCATGCCAACTAGGCTAACTTTATTTTATTTTGAACTGAAAACCTCTTCAAATCAATATTTTCTCAATTAAAACTTCAAAACTTGACAACAAAGACCACGAAACCACTTAAGTCCAATATCAAAACATTTCCATAGCCCATGTAGTCGATTTGAACAAAAACCAATAATCCAATTTGTCCAAGATCCTGATGTAATTCAATATCAACTATAAAACATCTCCAAAATAGATATCAACTGAATCACATTAGTTCAATTCATCAAAACTCTAACCCACGTCAGTGGAATTTATTTCAAATTAGAGCACATCAACCTAATACATCAATTTTCAACAATTCCTACTAATTCCTATCAAAACCCCGCAATAGAAATCGAGAAATCGCAAGAATTAAAATCGAATTTAGGAAAATGCCTGAATTGAGAATTTACCAAACTGCAGGCCAAATACCTTATTTCCACTGCATAAACTTGGCTCGAGCTGACCGTTTTGTGATGCTCTATTGTTTTGCAAAAAGAAGTCGGGCGAAAATCGAATGTTGGGAGCTCGCGGAGTTAAAACCTGAGTGAGAGGGTTTAGAGACGAAATTTTGTTCGTTCTCTGCTAATGAATGAAATGAAATGATTCTTTTTTTTTCCTTACATATATATATATATATATATATATATATATATATATATATATATATATATATAAACCCCAGCTGCTTGTTAGCAGCCTAATTTCTTTTTATTTATTAATTCCTAAAATCTATATTTTGATGTGTTTTGGGTTCCGGTGCTCGTTTTCGATCCGATTTTTCACCAAATTGAACCAAACTCTTGACAAAATAGTCCATCTTCATAAAATGTCCATAACATAAAATGTCCATATTAAACCCTTACTAATTTTTTGATTACACCAATTTGAACCCAATCTTAACCTTGAGGTAAAGTCTTGCATCAACTACATTTTCATTTTACAATACCACTAATCCCGACTTGGAAGCAAATCGAGACAAATCTTCACGTAAGGATTAACACTTAGTTAATATAATTTATTTTCGGTCGTGCCCTTCAGATACGCATTTGTAACCCCGAGTATGAAAAACTGAGGATACACCTCAACACAACCTGACTTCGTGACAAAATACCATATAATACACACACTAAGCACACAACATACAAAAATAAAATATATCTTATAATCTCTGGTCCATAATGAGTAGGTCCCACTTCGGATACTTAAATTTCAAATAAAATCTAAAAATACTTAATTAGTCCCTTAGTCAAGTATATGATATTCTCGGATGTCACAATCTCCCAACTAATTAAAAATTTCGTCCTTGAAACTTAAACTTACAGGTTACTTAACCAAAAGAGATATGAGAAAATTATACTTCATATATAACTCTTTCAATCTAAACATGTAAAAGTCATTTCTAAGGTGAAACCTTTACGTCGACCCAATCACTTTCATTGTAATCAACAACTCGATGGTGGAGATCGTAAACACTTCAACTTTTCATTTCCAATTCCTTGGTTTAATGAAAAATTTCTTCTATTACTTTGCTAATCTCGGTAATTTGTGAATTTCTGACGAGTTAAATAATCGACTTTGTGGAATATTCGATAACCTTACTTCATTTCACATTTCATACCTTGAGTCTCATTCAAACATTAATACTTAGCAAGATCTAACATATCTTGCTTTTCATAGACCATTTGCGTTGGTATTGAATGCTATTCCATAAACTGTTGATAATTCTTTCTATATCCACTCAAACCATGGTACACATCCCAGTTTACGTTCTCATCACTGATCATTCCTTATTAGAATTGTTAATTGACCAATTCTTAGACTATCATCAGTATAAAATTACATAGTGATGTAAATAATACTTAGGCGCAACATTAGATACAAATTAGAGTTGCGTGTTTATTTGATCCATCATCATTTTAGTGTTTCTCAACAGAAATTTGAAATTACACAAGTCATCCCATGACTATAGATTTTGAATTACATATGTCATTCCATTACAAGAGATCTTAAATTACAATCTGATAAGAAAATGAAACTTGACACATCGTGCAACTCTCACTCATTCTCCAAATGTCTACTCACAATATTATTTAGGTTGTGGACTATAAAGCAATTACCAATTCCTACTTGTCAACCGATTCACTTAACTTTCTATTTGAATGGTTAGAAAATTAATGACTTTTCTGACTATATCAAATTATTCTCTAACCATGAGTTCATTAAGAAACTCATTCATTTCACTTAATCATCAATCTCAATTATTTATGTTCACTAGACTACTCTCATTACCTAAATAAAGACAATTATCCAAAATCTGAGTAGACATACGTATTTAAATAGAGATATCGACATATTTTATGATTATACTCTCATAGTATAACTTTTAACTTGTATCGCATACAAGTTTATAAATATGTTATCTCTTTTTCATTTCTATTCAATTACAGTAAAAGAATATTCAATTCTTCAAACAAACGAAGTCAGATACACTATCCTCTAATTAGCATTTTCAACCAATACAGATAATACTAACTAACTAAGCTATAAGTTGTACATCTCTTTTCATTTATTTGTATTTTCACTGCCATTTCAGATTTCTTACATAAACTCCAACTTAACATAACATAGTGCTTAAAACTTCACCACTGCTTAATCAGGTGGTGTAGCACTAAAACCGAACCAATGTACAATGTATTCACTGATATTAGTTATATGCTGCTTTGGTTCAAAACTTTCAACATTTGGAGTTTAATTTCTCGTAAGATCCTTGTGAAGATAAATTAAGTTTCATCAAACTTATAGTTTGATATCCTAAGTCTTATCAGGACTTGTTGACCTGAAATTTTCATTTTCATGCGTATGTGAGAATGTCTTGACCATTTAGTTGCCTATGCTTCAGCTTCGAATTGACTCCGACGAAACTTCATAGACTCTTTTATTTTGACCGTCCCTGATTCATTCAGTTATTCAAAGATGAGTGAGCATGTTACACTAGTCTTCTACGCTGTGAAGGAATTATGATTATGATACAGAGTTACTCAGACTTTTGGTCATGCACAACTACTCCAGTGTCTGGCCTTGACTAAAGGAGTCCGTTCGTGTCACTTCCATCAGTCATAAGTTATCTCAACGTCTCATTTTATTTTATGCACAGACTTTATTCCGTTTGATTTTTGTCAATCTTAGCTATTCTCACATTGATCTCAATCTTAGTCCCTTTATAAACTTATCACGACTTTCGCTCAATAACAAGGCCGCTTACAGCTCCTTAATCCCAACTTAGAAAGAAAATTTATACCTCTTCTCTTTTCAAAACTTTAGTTAAGGATAATACGACTTCTTATGATCATTTAATCAATTAAAGTCTTCCTTGGCTAACTTTTATTCGGAACAGAGAGATTTTGCGACTTAAATAGTTCTACTGTTTGTTATTGCCTTAATTTGTTTCCATTAGTCTCATATTTTTCAACTTTTCTTTTTCTCAAAAATAAAATTCGGTAATTCTCAAGAGACTGTGTAAGAGAACTTTATATCTTACTTTTCATCAAATTACTTTTGATGAATTCACCTTCTATTATTATTCAACTAAATAGATAGAAGAATTAAAATCTTCAAACTATTAATCAACTTTATGACTAATCAAGTTCGTAAAAGATGTTGTTTCAATCTTTTAATTCATATCAACAAAATTTCTTGCAATATAGGAGCTCATATTGACATCCTATACCAATAACTTACTAATATTCAATCAGTACAACTATCTATTCATTTATTATATTTTAGGTCGTAGTGATATGCATCATTACTTAATGTTTAAAAGTGATTATTAGGTACTTTGGAACTCAAAACACAATTGCTTATGTTGATGTTTAATAGCTAATCCAGCTATTATTAGACCACTTCCCCAATACATTAACTTCTAACATGTTGATCTTATCACTATACCTTTCATTTTCATGTTACATGTTTTTGTTGATCTTTGTTCTATAACAACATCTAATCTGGTGTTAACAAAGATTACTTCTAATTTGACTTGTGTATTTCCATTTGTCTTATCATTTCTTTATTCGATTCATAGAACCAATATACTCAACATCGCTTATGAATATGTAACTTGAGTAACAAACAATAAAAAACATTATGTACTTCTATTTTTTTAAGTCGTTTGATTGCTTTAAACTGTGGTTATATTCCACGTTTCACTTGGTGTTTGTTTCGAAAATGAGATAATACTTTACTTCAAAGTATTTTATTTACGTAGAAACTGACTCAGACAACTTGAGTGATCCAATCACAATCCCATTGTGATTTTTCAGTCAAATTCAGTTTATCTAATAAATTTCTAGTTTCAAAACAATGTGTCTCTGTTTTCCTTGTCGAAACTATTTTAACATTCTCCTAAGTGTTTTACAATTGTAATAGTTCGATAATTTTGATTTCCAAGAAAAATTCATGTTCAGTACTTATGTAGTTGAATCATTTTGACTTCCTTTCCAACCAATTTCCTATTGGTTTCATAACTAATACTTTCATTAGTTATATTAGTACCAAACTACTTACAACAACTTTGTGAATTCCGACTTCACAAGACCATTTCACATCTAATTACACTGGTTTTGTCTAATAAGTCTATTCTCTCTTTTAATTATCCATTTCTAGTCTTACTTTTCATATCATATGAGATAAGTATCAAATAGATAAGGAGAATAAACTTTTTATCGCCTATCTAGAGATATTACATAAATACACATCACACATATAACATAATAACAAAAACATCCTATCTCACAATCACTTCCCAACTAATCGCGCTCAAACACCTTTTGGTTCTCAACCAAAGTTTATCCTCAATTGAGCCAAACCTAGGCTTTAATACCAAGTTTGTCAGCCCCTCGTAATTAAGACGACTAACCGACCTAGATTACTTTAATCCTCTGATATCTAGTCAGTCTAATCCATTTTTTCAACTTTGACCTCATAATAATTTGCATTTCAATCCTTAATAAGGCTCCCAAACTAAATTTATATCCTTAATGAAACTTAATTCATGATTTGTTCAATTAGAGCAAATTAGGAAATAATATGAATTATTCTCCGTATTTTTATAAAAAATTCGACAACACCTCTACCAAATATGGCCTGTCGGAAAACTCCCACCTAATAGACATCAGAATTGGGGAGAGGCTTAAAAGGACTCACAACTCCCTACAGCTCACAATATATATCAAATTCAAATTTACAACTAACTTAGAGTCTCTGTAAACTTAATTTTAACTTAACAATCTCATAGTAGACCAAAATTGAAATGTAAATCTTTCATTTTATCTTAAGCTAACTTAGGAGACTCTCGTAACCATTCAACATCATTTCACGTCCTACACTCACCCATGAACCCAAAACAATATATATATATATATAAAGAATTTACAACAAGAATTCAGGTTAACTTTTGAAAATAATTACTACAATCTTCAAGTCTTATCCATTCATCCCTTGTCTTCATATAAAATCAGATAACATAAAAAACAACTCAAAGATGTCAGCTAAGTAAATTCTTAAATTAATTTGTTTGCAATTGTTAGACTGATACATGGAGACATGTAATTGCATTTCCAAATACATAATAAGTTATATGCGTCAACATGACATGCAATCCACTATGTCGCTGTCTCTTAACTATAATTAGACGTCAAATTCCAAAAATAGTACATATACAATATGAAGAGATCATGAAATGCATAGATAACTTGTCGGCGTTAGACTTTGCTAGTCTCACTAGACGGCGTAGAGGAAAGAATGAAACCTAGTTTCAATCAAAATAGACTCCAAAACAAGCTTATTCCCCTCACTCACTCTATGTATGCATGACCAAGAGTGATAAAATGCAATGCAGACTATGATACAATTATAGGTACAAAAAATATTCAATCAATAGTAAAGATCACTGTAGGGTTTACTTACATCCAACCAATTTTGAGCTTATTTTTCGAGGTTCCCAAAGCGTCGGGTCACCTTGAAAATGAATCCAATAGCTTCCCTGTAAACCCAATTATATTATGGGTTAAGATTCAAGTGAAACCAAATCATGAAACCCAATGAAAACTGCGGCCAAAGTTCGCTTGAGAATAATTGCCAAAAACATTAATTTATATAACTATTTCAATTGGCTTTCAACTAGCCAACTTGGGTAATTTTTTAACCATGAAAAACCCCATTATTTTTCATGATGACCTAAAACAAACTTGCAATACTCATGTCATGCTTTCCATAGACTCTAAGAACACTCAAATCGGATCACCGACAAAGAAGTTATGAATTTTCCAATATGGCATGCCAAGTAGGCAAACTTTATTTTATTTTTGAACTAAAAAACCTTTCCAAATCAATATTTTCTCAATTAAAATTTCAAAAATTGACAACAAACACCACGAAACCACTCGATTCAAACATCAAAATATTTTCATAGCTCGTGTAGTCAATTTGAACAAAAACCAATAATCCAATTCATCTAGGATTCCAATGTAAGTCAATATCAATTATAAAAAATCTCCAAAATAGTTATCAACTGAATCACATAAGTTCAATTCAGTAAAAGCCTAACCCAGTCGATGGCATTTATTCCAAATTGGCGCACATCAACCGAATACATAAATTATCAACAATTCCTACTAATTCCTATCAAAACCCCGCAAAAAGAATAAAAAAATTGTGAGAATTCAAATGAATTGAGGAAAATGCTTGAATTGAGAATTTACCAACTATGGGCCAAATAGCTTGTTTCCACCGCAGAAACTTGGCTCGAACTGACTGTCTCACAATGGTCTACGATTTTGCAGAAAGAAATAGGGCGAAAATTGAACGTCGAGAGTTCGCGGAGTGAAAACTGAGTAAGAAGGTTTGGAGAATGAAATTTTTTTCGTTCACTGTTGATGAATGAAATGAAACGATTCATTTCAATTTTTTTTTCTTTATATATATAAGCCCTCAGCTGCACCTTAATTTCTTTTTATTTATTAATTCCTAAAATCTCTATTATAACATGTTTTAGCTTCCGATGCTCGTTTTCGATCTAATTTTTCAAGAAATTGAACCAAACTCTTGACAAAATAGTCCATCTACATAAAATGTCCATAACACTAGTTTTGGTCACACCAAAACCCAAAAAGTTTATCTTTGTTCATGATATATTAAACCCTTATGGACCGATTTTCTTGTCATACTTAGCCAAACTTACATGAATATGAACCCAATCTCAACCTCGACCACCACCAATCGACATAAAGCTCAAGGTAAGGTCTTGCACCAACTACATTCTCATTATACAATACCACTAATCCCGACTTGAACATAAATTGAGATGAAATCTTCAAGTAAGGACTAACACTGGGTTAATTAGTTTTCAAACAACTAATATTTTATTTTCAGTCGTGCCCTTTAGATACGCACTTGTAACCCTGAGTATGAAAAACTGAGGATACACCTCAACACAACTTGACTTCATGAAAAAATACTATATAATACACACACTAAGCACAAAACATACAAAAAAAATATATCTTATGATCTTTGGTCCATAATGCGTAGGTCCCACCTTGGATACTTAAATTTCTAATAAAATCAAAAAATACTTAATTAGTTGCTTAATCAAGTATATGAAACTCTCAAATGTCACAAAATCATGAGTAAGTTATTATAAAAATTTTATATATACATGGATTTCATGCGGTCATGACACCTTATGTAATAATATACAAAGTAGGGAGAGCGCCAAATAAGGAATTAACGAAAAAATATGCAAATAACGTGGACAGACAGGTCGATGTCGTGTGTGTAAACACATGGCGTCGTGGGGTCTAAGCCATGGCACTAGCAGGGCGCCAAGCTGTAAGGACAAAAACCTCACAGTGGTTTCGACGCCGTCACGACGCTGTCACGGCCCCCGCCCGCCCTATAAGGGATGATGCCTGTGTCAAAGAAGGGGGTTTTAAACTCCATTTCATCACTTCTTGCAAACTTGCAACCTATTCGATACACAATCGACTAGGCATACATCCATCTAGAACCCAAGATTAATCAATTCTAAGTGAGAAAAGAGTGTTGCAAGTGATTTAGAGTGAGAAAAAGAGAGTGCATTATAGATTTTCACAAAGAGTAGAGTTAGAGCATTGATTTGGATATATGACTCAAAAAGAGCATTAGGGTTTTATTTTGTGAGCAAAGTGAGAGAGCTTGGATTGATAAAGGCTTGGAGGAATATTCTACACTAAAAAATAGTTCGACATTGAGGTGATTTGAAGACCCATATTGCTAATTGTAGTGTTGTGTGAATTTTGACATAAAAATGCCAAGAATAAGGAGGCAAGCAAGTCAAGTGAGTCAAGTTAGAGCAAATGATTTTGCAACATTATCCTCAAGAGATCCGAATGAGGATGAGCCGAGACCTTTCAAGTCGAAGTATTTCTTTAGTAGAGAGGCTATGGATAGATACGAGGTCATTGAGAATAGAAAGTTCATTTGCAAAAGAGGAATTAATATGTTGGTCAAATATGATAAAAGAGTAAACAACTTCATTAGGCAATAATTTTAAGAGTAATTCACTCAAAACTATAGGGAGAACAAAGTTAAAGGAGTGAGTGAAATTGTGTACTAATTTTACGCCAACACGAAGTTTACTAAGAAAGGTTCCATTGAAGGTGAGAGGGGTGTTTGTCCCCTTTAATGAGTGTACAATTAATAACATCTATGGGTTAGAGCATATGTGTACGATTGAAGCCAAACATAGTTTCCCAAATAATTTATATGAGAAACCCTATAAGCTATACATTTTTAGAGCCATAAAATAAGCATTAATTATTTGAGGACAACAAGGACGGGTATGGGAGTTGAGAACGTACCGAAGCACATTAAGAAAGGGAGCATAAGGAAATATAAAAAATGTGGCAACACTTTCTTATTTTTTCATTATACCTGACCACTCGGTAGGGCGAGATCAACAAGCCAAAGGATACTTGTTTATCTGAGATTACAAAGTACAGGGACATCAATGTGGATGAAATCATCTACAAGAACCTGAGGGAGTCCATCATGTCAGAGAGAGACAACAAATCGTTGTTTCCAATTCTTATTACTCAGCTACGCTTGAAGGCCAAAGTGAAATTGTTTCAGGATGAAGAGTTTGATATTGATGCCCCGCTAATCATAAATGAGGATTTTATGCTCACACTAAAATCACCAACTGGTTATCAAGACTCCAAGGATGAGAGGGAGAAAGTCGATGGAAACAGGCTTGAGGCCGAATCATTGACAAAGCATCAAGAAGATCACGTAGCAGAAGCAAAAAGATCACGTAGCAGTTTCAGCAACAATAGAGTTAGCCCAAGAGTTGCAAGAAAAATGATATGGAGAGGAAGAGAATCACCATAAAGGATTTACTGAGGGCTACGAGATTGTAGACCCACTTATAGGAGATGAAAACTTAGATGGTCTTGAAGTTTTTCGACCACCTCCTCAACCATAGGCGGCAATACCACCACTAGAGGACTTGACTCCATAGAAGTAGCGGTTGTGGATTGTTGAGATAAAGAGACAGTATAGAGAGGACAAGGCTTAGTATCAGGAAGCTTTGTTAAGTTATGAGCACGATAGAGAGAGGGGAATGCAAGACCGACTAAATGGATAGCATAATTTCATGTTGTTTGCATATCATTAGATATACGTAGCTAGATATGAGAGGAGCATATAGATTACACCTACTAATAGGTCTATTGGATTTTCAATAGCACTAAACTATGTATTTGATCCAGATGTGGCTATGAGCAGAAGGGTAGAACATCCATTGACACCATCCTATACTGGAGCTAATGATGTTGATGATGATGATGATGCGCAATCCTAATGTCAGTTTCTTATGATGTCTTTAGACCTTGGGGAGATGAGAGATACATAGATATTAATTTACTTTACATTTGGGATGTTTTTGTTATTTTTTTAGTTGTTTAGATTTTATGTTTAGTTTATTATATCTTGTATTATTATTATGTTTGTGTTTTAGTGTTTTCATATTTTAGGCTCATTTTTAAACCTTGGGATAAGGTTTGGTTTAAGTTTAAGGGCATCAACACTACACTACACTATGAGAAGTGGTAAGAAATGATGAAATAAGGATAAACACTGCAAATATGATCGTCAAAATTTTATTTTTGAAGCAGTTAAAGAGGAAAGCATGGTAGTATATTTCTATTTCATTTACTTACTATTGGAACGTGTTTATGTAGTATAGATTAGGTTGAATATAGTAATATGTAATGAATAAGTAATTCAGTTGCATGTTCATGCATTTGATTGAGGATGAGTAAGAATACAAGTGTCTTGTTGATATGAACCTCAAGATAGTGTTTTTGAATTTTTGAAGAAAATATAAAATGTAGTAAACAACGGTAGAATTTCATGATTAAAAACCTAGAGGTAGGGAAGACTGTGAACTTAAAACAAAAGCAAAGAGAATACTAGAACACTTCTTGTGAAAAAAGTTAGATCTCTAAGGAATTCTATAATAACTATGAATCCTACTTATGTAAAAAAAGTGAATAAAGACTTAGTGCTAAGAGGGGAAGAAATAAGTATGATTTTTAATGAAAAGTTGGAGTTAGCTTGCTTGATGGAGTAAAAGTGAGAAGTGCTAACAAGATTTAAAAAAAAAATTGAAAAAAATAGAGAGTGCCACAAGTTATACAGGAAATGGAGTAGAGAACTTGATGGTTGTAAAAATTGAGAAAAATGGAATCTATAGGAAAATAAGCAAGGGCCGTGCAATTAGAAAAAATATAATCATAAGAAGAAAATAAAAGAGAGATAAAAATAATTAAAAGAATGAGAAAGTTAGAATAAAACTCTTCAAATAAAAGATTTACCTCGAGTACTAGTAGCTTAATTGAGTTAAGTTTTCTTGCTAAGTCATATAGATCTTGAAGTACTAAAGTGTATCAAAATTAGTTTGATCTGTGCTTAATTGTGAATTCCCGAGCTTAATGAGAAATCATGAGATTGTACACATGCTACTTGAGTGTCGAGGTGAAACAAACTTGTGAGTAGTGGTGGTTTTGGTTGTGATCTACTTTTGAGTTTTGAAAGTGAATTGTATATGTTGCTAATGCTACATGTCTTGAAAATATACGTTTTTGCAAGGAAAAAAACTCTTGAGTGGATTATTAACTTGAACTTATTTGAATTAAAGGATACTCTATGAACGATGTAAAATGAATATGAACTAGAGCGATAATAATAGTTAGAATACTTAGTAAAATACACTTTTGTTCGGAACGTGCAAAATCCTAAGTCACGGGGTATTTAAGAAGTGATTAATTAGACTTATATATAGGTTTAGTTTAGTAGTATAATTAGCTTAAATATCTCAAAATTAGCTCAAATTGATGGTGTTTATATATTTTCAGGTACATAAGGTATAAAGGAGACATATGAGTGAATTCATTAAGAAAAGAAGCTAAAATAAACTAACATGGGTTTGATGTCGTGGCACATGGGGTGGACGCTGTGGGGAGATGAAGCCACGTCGTGGGAGTTTAAGGCATATCGACGAGGCACAATAGAGAAGAAAAAGGAGGTCAAGACAGTCGAAGCTGTCACGCGCCGTGCAAGTTAAGGGACAACATTGAGGGAAGATACGTAGGGCGCCGAGTCTACTGAATGGAAAAGATGCACAAAGTGGCCAAAGCAATCATGACACCGTAGCTATGTACCACAGTGTCAAGACTAAAGAAAATAGAAAGTTAGAGTTCTATTTCGGGTGAAGTTGTTTATTAGGATTTCTAATTGTTTTCAAACACGTTTTAGGAGTATAAATAGGTATTAGAATGTGATAAACATGTCGTTTACCATCCATTAGTAACCATTATCATAGAGTAACATAGGTTTACTTTATTCTTGAGTATTAAGAAGATTTGTGGAAGAGAAAACATTGAAGACTCATGTGTGGTGATTCAGGTATTGTTTTATTAATTTAATTAAAGTTATTCATTTAATCTTTGATTGAAACGAATGTGACTATGTGCATGTTTGTTTCAATGAAGTGTGAATAGTTAATCAATCTTAGGGATCAATGGGTCCTATGATATGAATGCTATGCTATAAACATGAATAGATAATAAAAGTTAAAAAGTGCAATGGTTAGAGTTTGTATTGAATATGAGTGTAATGCTACAAGCATCTTAATCACATGTTTATTGATATTAAGTTTTATGAGTTATCATGGCCATTAAAGCTTTTAAGCCGGATATGGACGGTACAACCGTAAAATATACAACATCGATAGATAGTTGTTGCTTAGGGAGACACATATAGTAAACTTAATTGGTTATGAATCTGAAGATTTGGAACTTAAAGCAATGTGAAGCATACGTTATTCACATATATAGGTGGAGTTCTAGTTTGCACATTAGAATCTTTTCCATCACGACAGTGGGTTGAATTAGATTTGAAGGAAATCTATCTATTCTAATTAGGTATTGCACACACATAATAAAGGTGACAAAATTGAGTTGAAAAACATGATATTTCATTACCTAGGTTGAATTTATGAACTAATATATTCTTAATATAAGATTTTTAAAGTAATTTACATTGATTTGTTAGTATACAGTAGTTTAGTTATAAAAACCAATTAAAAAGGATTTTCTTAGTAATCAAATAATTTTGACTAGGTAATACTGAGTGCATAAACATTTTCCTGAGGACGATATCCGTAGTTAATGTAAGTTGGTCCACTACTATTTCCATCGAGCAGTTATACTTGCGGCTACAATCAGTGACACATGTGCATGGCTTTGGATTTCAACATGGATTATGCATGTGATTTACGAGTCCTATATTGGAGTTTGTGTTGGACTTTAATTAAATTCCTAAACCAACTATATGGAACATATGGATAACTATATATGAGGGTGTGAGCATAGAAGCATAGTGTTGTGCATTAGGAGTCAAGTGTGTGTCATGGCTTATAGGTTTGGGAGCGGGTATGCGACACTGTTAGATTGGATTGTGTACGGGTTTAGATAGAGGAGAGTTTTTATTTATGTACTAAACTATTTATAAATAGAGCATTTGTAGGCATTTTTGGAGGTGTCCAAATCACTGCAACCGCCCTTCCCTAATATTTGTGTCAATTAGTGGTACTCTTACTTTTCTTTAAATTTTTGTATTTCATATTTTATCCTTACAAATTATGCCACACATCCACTTAGGCATCCTCGTTTTCGCTACATCCATTTTATGTAGTTGTTTTTTCTTTATCATCTAACGTTCACTTTCATAAAATTTTCATAAAAACATGATAGGCTTTGTGCCAAAAAAGTATGATAGGCTTAATTGCAGTTCTATAAAATTTATCATTTAGCTTGGTAGAGATATTTTGATAAAGAAAAAAAAATGGCAGACACCCAAATCTCCCATTTTGGGTGGTGTTTTGCATACTTAATTTATGGAGGTGCCGCTCGAGACGCCTTACGAGGTGCCCTCTTGGCATTTTAAGGCTTCAAATCTTGACTTCCCACTCGAAGTTCTAACTCCAAGTGGTCTAAAACTAAATCAACAACACCAATGGTAGTCCAAACATCAACAAGGAAGTGACATACATTAATATGAAAGACCAAATCATGAATTTGAGTCAAAACAATGGTTTTGGCAAGATTAGAGCCAAATAAACTGAAACCATTTCAAGTGCACCATGAATAAAGGTCAAACCATAAAATCAAGTGTGATAGATCGACTTCAAACAACTTTAAAACCCAAATGATCACTACAAATGATGGCTAAATAGCTACTCAAATAAGCGTAAGACTCGCATATGTAGTTAAATAGCAACAAACTAGTGACAAAACACAGTCCTGCCAGTTGTTGACTAAAGTCCAAGATATAGTGACAAATGTTAGCAACAAACCAAGTTTTAACTCTTAAAGAAGAAAAAAATGACGAAAGAAACTAAAGTTAGTTTGGAGTGTCAGCTGTTTTTTTATTTTCACTTTTCCTTTTTGATTATTTTAATGAGTTGGCTTATCTATTACACCCTTTAGAAATAGAGGGTGTGATAGATAGTGTCTACCTTTTTTTCTGCCATGTCATCTACACATTCTCAATCCACATCCCTATTGGAGAAGATTGTTTCACACCAATGTACAATCTATCCTAGATGGCACCCCAATCCATAGCCCCATTGGAGATGCTCTTATGAGTTAAAATGTGTTTAAAGTTAAAAAAATAAATAAAACTAAAAACATAATGTGAAATGACACATAAAGGTAGCTGAAGAGATAAGGAAGTTAAATAGACATATAGGACAATTTTGTCAATTTTCAAGTCTAAACTATTTAATGTGGTGTAAACAGAGAAGGGGTACAATTAAAACCCTCATATCCCTTATTTTTTAATGAAACCATAAGCTCTCCTCTATCTCTACCTCTTACTTTCTCGAGTGTCGACTCACTATCCGTCGGCCATCACATCTCTCTCATTCAACTTCTCAAAAATAATATCTCACTCTCACCTCTCCCTTAAGAACTCTCTTTTTCTTTCTCTCTCTCTCTCCCTCTCTCTCTCTCTTAATTTTCCATTGGAAAATGTGAAAATGAAAATCATTTGAGGCATTGATTAGAGTGAGGTAAGTTTTGTGTTTTTGATTGATTTTGATGGAACTATAGGATTTTGGTTGGGATTAAGGTTTTGGGTGAGTTGGTGTTGTTGTGGTGACCAATTTGATAAGGGAAAGGAGTAGTGATTGATTGAAAAAAAATAATACAACAAATACATGAACATTGTTTTTGTTGTTGCTATGAGCACCACCACCACGATGGTGCCCTAGCGTGGCTAGGGCTGATCCCAATATCCCAATGAACAGAAAATAAAAGAAATATAATTTTACAGAATCCAAATAAATAAGAGACAATAATTTTTTTATGTGGTAAAACCCTAACAAGGAAACATTCACGGCTCTACAAAGAAAAAAAAAATCCACTATGAATAAAAGTTTAAAAAAGAGTACTGAATTAGGCTAAAATCCTTGGTATCAAACTCTCTCCCTCAAAATTCCCTTTACTTCCTGATTTTTTTTTCTCGTAAATCTCTCTATGTTATTTTTTCTCTTCTCATGCTTTGATGGATATAGAGAAAGAGATAAACCCCGGAAACGTGTTCATAGTGGGAACTAACTAGAAGCAATTGAAACTAACTCAACTTCTTTTTTTTTCTTTACATAAAAAATAACAAATCAGATCTCTCCATAGGAGGCTTTTGGTCCTTTAAAATCATTCTACTAACTAAGTGGGGAAACTTCTCTCTCATTTGTTCTTCATAGTACCACTTCGCACGATTTGGAAATTGACCCTTTTAACATATCTAAAAAAATTCATGACTGCCTTTTCTGATCTTTTGAGTCTTTGTGTAAAGAACCAAGTTTTCTCTAGGCGCTTCACTTGGAACTAGATCGTGCACTGTTGGAAGTACTGATGATTCTTCGCGTTCGTCAATTAGTGACGACTCAAATAGCTTAAGGTTCTTTGTATTATCAGCTGAAGACATCTAAATATAACTCGACAAATCTAGCTTGAAAGCATTGGTTCCATATTGCTCTAATATGCTGAATGGACCATATCGCAAAGGCTTTAATTTTCAATCAGGTCGTTGCATTCGAGCTTTTCTAATAAAGAGGCACACCAAATCTCCCACTTGAAAATTATGTTGGATGCCATGTTTATCATTCCACTCTTTTTATTCTTGTTAAGCCTTCTCCATATTCTCACAAACTTATTGGTGAATTTGATGAATCATTTGGATAAATTTAATTGCATTTATCTCTTCTGATTTGTTACCTTGACCATGCTGATTCGTAGAAAATTCCAAATCATAAGGTGATTGAGGGACAAAACCATAACAAACCTCAAATGGCGTCTTCCTAGTTGAACTATGAATTGATATGTTATAACACTATTGAATATAAGGAAGATTTTCATCCCAATTTTGAGGTCATTGCTGATCGTAGTAACTAAACAATTGTTTTGTTCACAACTTCAATCTGCCCATTAGTTTGAGATTGGAATATTGTGGCTCTTTACAATTTGGTATCCATCAAGTTCCAGAGTAACTTCCAAAACTTGCTCATAAATCGACTATCTCCATCACTGATAATGCTTTTTGCAACCCAAAATATATGAGAACATTTTTGAAAAATGTTACTCTTCAGTTGTAATAGTTTTCTTGCATTGTAACATAATTGCCATCTTGTTGAACGGTCCACCAAAATAAAGGCATAGTCATGACCTTACTTAGTAGTTGAGAGACCACCTAAGAAATCCATAGAAATATTATCCCAATGCCATTCAGGAACTGGTACTGGTGTGCGGAATTTTGATTTTCTGTTATTTGCCTTACTCATGCAACATATTATGTAACGTTTGTAACCTTTGATGAACCTGTCAAAATATGATGTCATCCCAGACCAATGCACATAACACTGCAAATTTGCAACAATTTTTTGCACCCCAAAATGTCATGTAACAAATGATGTGTGAGCCTCACAAATCAAGTGTAGACGATGTTCATTCGAAATGCATAATTTATTTTCCTTGAATAACAATCCATCTTCAATGTAATGCCCAACATGCTGAGAAACATTCTGATAAAACTCCTTCAAATCTCCTTCCTCTAATTAACTATTTTTGTAAGAATCAACTGTATAAGGTTCTACTTGCATCACCATTGCCGCTAATTTAGAAGGCGGTTTAGAAAGGAAATCAGCTAATTTGTTTCTAAATCCTTTCTCGTATTTGATGACCAATTTATAGTGTTATAGATAACTCATCCACTTGAAGTGTCGGGTCTGTTTCAATTTGCTTTGTGTATGGAGATATTTTAAAGGCTCGTGATCAGTATGAATAGCTATCTCTTTCCCTTAAAGATAATGTCGCCACTTTTCGATTGCTTGAACCATGGCATTGATCGCATGGTCGCAAGTATAACGGCTCGATTATAGTAATAATATGACCAAATTATGTTGATTATGGAAATCTTCCCCAGGGAAACGTGTATGTGTGATGACCCAAATTCTTAATCCTAGTTTAATTCTTTAATAAGAATCACTGACTTGTGACGTGGGATCCGAATCGAGATACGAGCTCTAACCAAGGCAGGTGGCAGAGGTATATGTTAGATTTGTTATAGTGTATGCCTAGTGTATTGTATATGTGTAAAGTTGCTCCTACTTGTATTTAGGTGTCGAGACATGAGCGGTGATTCGTCTCGAGATAGATGTTGGTGTGGGACCGAGGTAAAGAGTGATGTGGAAAGTTAATTTAATTTAACATGGCTTAAAAAGTTAAATTAGATGTGGCTATGATGTGATTTACATTAAATGTACCTAAGTTAGAAAGTTGAAACATTAGTCATTGATAATCCTTGAGATACGTGTTGACACATCAAGAGACCAATTGAGTTTCAATTGGTGTTAGTTAGATGGAGTTAGTGGAGTTGTTTCAAGATGTAGGCCATTAGATCAGTCTTGAGATACGTGTGTACATTAAGATCAATGGCTATTAATCAATCATATCCTTTATATATAAATGCATGGGTTTAAACACATGTAATTGATTTCGTTTCATATACTTAGAGAAAAGGTAAGTTAAAGAAGAAGACCAGAGGAGAAATTAGTAAATTTATGAAGGAGTTTTGATGGATTAGAAGGAGTTGATCAAGTTGGTGGTGTATAACAATTAGGTAATGCTACTTACACCACTAATTTGGTTTAATTTGATGAATTTATGATAAATTTGAAGTGTGGCTGTTGTAATATTGTTAATGGGTGTCTTAGGTATTTGGTAGGTTAGAACAAGGATCCCAAGGCGTTGGAGTTAGCTATGTGTGGAGAGAATTTAAAGTGCAGAATTCTAGATTTTCCTGTACATAGCGCACTAGACGTGCTAGCTAGCGGGCTACCTGATTGTAGCGCGTTAATAAGGTTGACTAGCGTGTTAATGAGGTCATTAGCTCGCTAGACATTCCACCCAGTGTGCTAAGTGCTCTAATAGAACAGAATATGCAATTTTCTAATTTAAAATTAAACACATTAAATAAGTCCAATATCCTAATTTTAGGTCTAAACATACTCTAAATCGTATGAAATAATACCAAGAGCCTAGGGAAGAGTCTCGAGGGTTAGGGTACACATTTTGAGGTGTCGGGAGTGTAATGGCCCAATATTTTATTAATTGTATTTATTCGCAAGTTTCGAACTATGACGCCAGCACAGGTCCACGTGGACACCGTGGATAGGGTTAGAACACCTCGGGCTAGACAAAAAAATAGTTATTTGTGGGTGATGGTTTTTATATTGCTACGTTTAAATTGTTGATTGCCATATTGCATCACATGTGTGTACTAGAGTATTGTAATCGAGTGAGATTGTGTGCCGATAGTTTGCCTTGAAAAGTGTGTCGACGCAGGTATCGAGTTGGCAAAGCATGTAAACACTAAGGCTTCACAGTGCCAAAGTAGAAAACTCGACTAATTCATGTTAAGATGACTAAGTCATCAAATAAAATAAGTAATGTAACCATAGGCCAAGTCGATTAAACTATCGGCATGTCGAGATGCGGAGCACCGGGTATCGGGTAGCCAAAGGTTAGAGGGACCATAGTTGGTAAATTTTGGTAAATAGAAACACTAACCATATGATTTAATGAGGCTTAACGTAATGTAATAAAAACAAATGAGAACAAGCCTATAGTTTGAGTTAAATAATGGGGACCTTAAATGGACGTTAAGATGATCTTAGGGTGTGAAACTAGGATAGTAGTGGGCTATTAGAGTCACTAAACAAGGTGACAGCATGGATAGAGACCCCAAGATAATCCTCGAGATACGCATAACACATTTGATCAAGATAAACATATATATACCAAGTGAGTGGGATATTTCATCTCCATTAATTCATAAACACATGTAAACCAGAGAAAACCAGATATTTAGGAGTGATTCATAACTTAGATTTAGCACTTGGGAGGTCAAATTAGAGGATCAAATTGAGGTAATCATCATCTTCTACACTTTCTAATGAACCCAATTTGAGTGTTTTTGGTAGAATTCGAATTTGAGGGTTAAATCCCTGGTTTTTGATGAAAACTTGATGAATTATATGTTAAATGACTATTTCCAATGAGAATTTGGAACTGATTTTGCATGAAGTGGTGTTTTGATGGATTAGGGAAAAACTATTGAATGTTTGGAATTGAATGATTTTGATCTATTTGATGTTCTGATATCAATTTAACTAATGTTTCGAAGTAACCATTGTGTGGAGTGTGTGTAAACCAAGTTAGGTTAGCTAATTAGGAAGGGAAGGACATAATTCTTGACTTGAGAGTTTTGTCACAAAGAGCAATTAGCGCGCTAACTAGGCTGGTTAGTGCACTAACCAATCTTGGCTCTCAACAGTTTTTCAAAATGAAGAACAGTAGCGCGCTAGATCAATTCCCTAGAGCGCTAACTCCACGTAGCACGTTAAGTAGGGTCATCAGCGCGCTAATGACAGATGAAACCTGCATATTATTGTTTTGATGATTTTTGACTTAATACATATCTAAAAACTTGTAAACAACTTAAATTTACAAAATTGGACTTTAAGGACTTAGGGGATAGTAGCTCGATGTCGGGGAGCTTGTCGAGTCGGATACGGGAGTCTGGGGAGGTCGGAGCACATGTTGAGGTGCATAAAACTCTTGAGAATGCTTCATAGAATGTAGTTTGTTTATCTTATGTATTTTACGATTGCCAGCTGTTTTATTTCGATGTTTTATTCAACTGCAAACTATACCGTGTTATCATGATTTACTGTTGTTTTGGTTCATATTGAATAACCATACTTTATGCGTGCATCTTGGGATTTTTTAAAGATCGGTTGAATTGGTTCATCGTGGTTTTGCTAAAGACCGATTGAGTTAGTTCACCAAGGTTATTTAGTGTTTTTATGCTTGACAATATAATTTACCGGTTGAGTGGTTCACTAGGGCTTTAGAAGACGTGATATAGGAGTGACTGATTAATCAGTTGAGTGGTTTATCGGGGATTTTCATACCGGGATGTGTGGACAGACTTGGGTACATTATATTATAGCATGTGTGATCAGGCCCTCAGTGAATTGCGACCCGAGCTGCACTAAAGTGCACGTGTCGGTGTAGCACATGATATAGGCCCAATGCCGCGAGGACTAAGGTACCGAACAATGGAGGTTGTTAGGGAAGCCTATTGGAAATATCCTTAGCTCCGAAGTATAGTATAGTTTGCTACACAAGACACATCCTTGGGTTTTCATCGAGACATTTATGGGTATATTAACTTAACGGTTGTATGTTTACATTCTCGTTTACCTCGTTAACTGCTACTTTGTTTAATTATTGTCTATTACGATGTGTTACTATTATTGTATGCTACTTGTATCTTTCGTATTGCCCTACATTCGTGGGAGTGTATATTTCTATTTCCATATAACATACTTGCATGTCTCGTAGTTTTATTTGATTTCTTGCTGAATATTGTGGGGACTTCTTCTGGGATTTTACTCACTAGGATCGTCACTGTATTTGTTGGATGATTGAGTGCAGATCCTTCTACGAGTAGCAGCAAAAGGGAATTTTAGGCGACTATCTCTTTCTGTTGATGGTTTTGGACATACTAGTAGCTGTTTATATTTTGATATATTTTGCTTCATTATGGGTATCAGGGGACTATGAGAGACATTAAACATGTATATATACACTGTTTTATGGTATTGTTGCTATATATAGAGTATTTTTTGAAGTTTTCCACAATAGGATATGCTCATATGGAGTTTATTATGCTAATTTAATATTTTACTTGCTTAAATTAAGGTTTTCGTTGAATCATTGTTAACTTGTAAAATACAAACCACTAGCACGGCTAGGACCCGAATAAGCTATAAATGGTTGGACTTAAGGAATTTTAAACACTTAAGGAAATAACCTAAGAAAACATAAATAATCAACTAATTAAATCATTAACACACATGTGGACACAAACATCGAGACATGAGGTGGACGGGTAGGTGCCGGACACATGCAGTTGGGCCCACATGGTAATGAATGCATGACACGACGACACCTCGAGGCAGCCAGCGGGGCGTGGGGTCGTCTTAGGAAGGCTGAATTAGCTAAGAAATTTGCATGGATTGTAAGTAAATTGATTGAGATATTCCTTTACATTTCATTCCAAGATTGTTATCTATTTCAACTATTTGAATTGAATTGTCATTTGCATTATACATGCCATGACTTGTTGTTTCTTCTCATTTTATGAATTTGGTATCATGGCATTGGTTTTTGATTAAATGGTGTCATTGACTTTAAATCGTGCGCTATGTCATTCTTGATTGTGGAGATCAAGTCGAGAATTTTGTTCTAACCCTGTCAATCATCTACCTTATTGGTTTACACATGTTTTACATAAAATATTAACTTCAAAGCAACATCTAGCACACTCCAGAACATAAATTTCAACCTAAATTCTTTAAATTACTGCATTCACCACAACTTTCCAATTTCATAAAAATCATCAATTCGAATTAAACCAGTGGTAAATTCCTTGTGAATATGATCTAATAACATGTAATAAATCAAGGTTTCACATGAAATCAGTGGTTTAACCATTAAATCTGAATTCACTTAATTTAGTCAAAAATGGGTTCATTGAAGAGTGGAGGAGATGAAGATGATGATTACATTGGTTTGAGCTCTTGATTTGGTCTCTAATGTGTGAATTCTCAGCTTGAATTATCTCTCTCTCCCTTGTTTTCTCAGATCACATGAAAAAAACTTGAGAGGATTGATCAAAAACTCCACTAAGTCCTGTATATATATTTGATTAAGATCAAGTGTGTGTACGTATCTCGAGGATTATCTTGTGGTGTATAAACATGTTGTAACACACTCCTTAATGACTCCAATAGCATACTCATTTCCTAGTATTACTCATTATGATCATCTAGATATTCATTTCATGGTCTTCATTATTTATTGTAAACTATAGGCTTAGCTTATTTAATTGATGTCACATTACATTAAGCCTTACAAAACCATATGGTTAGTGTTTTATTTATCCAATTTACCCATCTCATAGTCCTACTAACCTTCGGCTACCCAATATCAGGTGCCCTACGTCTCGACACGCATTTCGAGGAACGTCATAGTCTATTATTTAAATTTCAATATAGTTAGCCTATGATTACATTACCCATTTCAACTTAATAACTTTGTCATATTTATGTAAGTTTGTTGAGTTTTCCTAGTGTACCCGTCGTGTTAACATGCACTTCGAGGTGACTACTAGTCACACACCCTCGCACGATATTTCTATTCAAATACACACATGCAATATATTAACAAATAAATTTATGAAATGCATCGCAAACAAGCAATCCAACACACAATTTAATAGTGCACCTAGGTCTACGTGTGTCCTAGCCTACCCGCGGTGTCCATGTGGATCTGAGCTGGCGTCCATGTCTGCAATTACGATATAAATAATTGCGTTAATAAAACAGGCCGCTACAACTAAGTTCATCTTTCATTTCTCTTTCCTCAAACCTCTACCTTTACTACTTCCAACCATTTGAATAAGTACAAGTAAAAGAATGAAAATGTAAAACTATTTCAAACCACATTGTCAGAAAGATGTTCGATAAAATTCAACTTATCTATCTAATAAGGAGAAATTCATCAAAAAAGTCATTTATAAATCGAGAGTTTAAGATTCATATGAGATTTATCCATAAAACATCATTGATAAAAAAACAATCGTTTGTAATTAATTCAAATCATGCGATAGACAAACATAAAAACCCCCAAACTTATTTAAAACTTAGTCTCAAATTAGTTTGCGTATAAAATTCAATCCATTCGCTATGTACTATAAATAGTTCAAAAATTCAACATCAGTAAACAAATCATCACACCATTCTCATACTAGTATTATAATTGAAAACATCCGATATCAAAACCAATTTGGAGTAAAAATTTTGAAATTTAGCTTCTAACCTAAAAAAAATCCAAAAATTGATGAAAACTAAAAATTTAATCGATAAAAGAATAAGGATTTCATTGATTACCTACTTGAAAGTGAGTGTTTCAAGATTGGATTCTACACTCCTTGAGAACACTTTTTCGAGCTCTAACTTCGAATTCTCCTTGCTCACGCCCTAGTTGGCTCCACGCTCTCAAAACTCACCAAATTTTGAGTTGAATGTGTGTCGATTGAGCTAGCAATCACTTAAATTCACTAAAATATAGCTTGGGGAGGTTGAATCTAGTCGAAAATTGGTCTCTTGATCAAAAAGTTGCAATGGTTTGTGAGTGTGAAATAGATAAATGTGGCAATTTTAGGTTTCTGTTTGTAAAAACTCGTATTTATTCTCAGTGAATCAGAGTCTAAGTGGATTCGCTGGGAAATCACTAACTAAATTGCTGAAAATGAGCCTCGGTGGTTCAACAATTAGTTCAGCGAATCCTAGTTATAAGTATAAATCGATGAAAAATTGCTGACTCAAAATTACACTAAAAGCTCTGCACACTATTGTCGATTTTCTCAGCAGATTCCAGTACAAACTGAAATCATTGAGAAATCACCAGCCTATTTTAATCGTTTTTTTCAATCTAATTTATTTTCCCATACATTTATCACATATATATATATATCTAATTAAAAAGGTAGAATTATTCAAAATTATCATAATTTAACTATGATTTGTACTTAAACAATCATTTTATTACTATAAATAACCAACTAGTATAAAAATAATGCATAAATATAATATAATATGGAAATAAATTGGCTCGATCAACCCCTTACATGAAATTATTTCATAATTAAATTTCTAAAATATCCCCATTATAAGAGTCAAAAGTTGAGAGAATATAAAAATAACTAACTAATCATAATACTAAAACTGAAAGTAAAGATAGAGTATGGGCTGCCTCCCATAGAGCACTTTTGTTCATTGTCGTTGGCTCGACTGAACTACACAATTCTAAACTGGTTCTATAAACTTAAGTGTAGGATTGTCCACTATAATGTCATTCCAAAAAGTGATTTAGCCATGCACCCTAAAAGTGATTGTCTTGTTCATAGTATTCATGACAGCTTACAAAGTGGCTAGGAAAGGTCGTCCTAAGATTCATGGAGGATCTTTATTGATGAAGTGTGACATAACCAAAAAGTCTGTGGGAATAATCTACTGATCAATTTGAACTGGTACTTTAGTGACCACTCCTATTGGTTTCACTGATAACCATTTGGTAGAATAACTTTTCAGAAGCAAGTACACCCAACTCCTGTTGAGTGTGAAAAAAAAAAGTGAATTGGCATGTAGTTTGCTTTAGAACATGTATCACAAATAGCTTTAAAATACTAAGCCTATTTAACTTTTATGTTTATGCATATATCTTATGGATCATCTTGCTTCACAATTGCTAAATTTTTTTTTCCTCTTCTTATTCTTCGTAGCGTTAAATTCCTCCATTTTAAGATCATTCTCAACATTGTTCAGCTGCTTAACCCTCAATTATTGGGTTATCGTCTTTTCATATGAAGTATCTTCAACTTGCTTATTCTTTGTCATAACATTTTTGTTTTCCATTGGTACTTCATTAATGACATACACTTCAGCTTTTAAATTGTGATGATTCAATTCTAAAGATTTATTATCATTAGTTTGTTCGTTATTAGGTTCATCAGAATTATCATAGACATATTCATCATTAAAATGAAAAGTGACAATATTGTTTTCAAATTCCATAGACATTGTTCCTTTAAAAATATCTAACTTGGTTTTAGTTGCTTTAAGAAATGGTTTTCCTAAAAGTATAGGCAAAGATTTAGATGATACTAAGTCTCCCATTTCCATGACATAGAAGTCAGCTAGAAATACTAAGTTATTTACTTTTACTAAGACATCTAGTAAACCATGAGGTTTAATAGTTGTGTTATCGGCTAAAGTAAGATTAATAGTTGTATTAGTTAACGAACCTATTTTCATTGACTCATATAGTTTAAGTGACAT
Source organism: Stephania cephalantha (assembly GCA_039657325.1). Classification (NCBI taxonomy): domain Eukaryota; kingdom Viridiplantae; phylum Streptophyta; class Magnoliopsida; order Ranunculales; family Menispermaceae; genus Stephania; species Stephania cephalantha. Next base: position 57,801,117 of record CM077567.1, on the reverse strand, counting down.
AAAATTAATTAATGCTCCAAGATAACACATAGCAAAATCTATAAAAGAAGTTCCTAGCATGATAGGTATTCCAAACATTCCTGGATCGAAACATTTCTCAGGTATTTTCTTTTTAATTAAAGCAGACACCTTTTGTCTTAAATCTTCTTCAGATTCTTCTAAATATTTATCCTTTAATTTAGAGAATTCTTTCAAAACTACGTCATAATTAGAGAATTGCATAATTGATTCCATCAATGATTTATTGATTTTTATTTTTCTAAATGCTTCAAGAATGTCTTCATTATTTTCCTCCTCCTAGCATCAACTAATCATTGTGGAATGGTAGAATATAAATACATATCTTCATTCAAATTATCATGAATTTTATCATTTTCATCCTTATCAATTAATTCAGATTTTTGTAAAGATTTTTTATATGCTTCAACTCTTGCTAAATACCATAGGTATAGCCTTTTAGAAAAATGTGTATATTTCAATCGTTCAGCCATCCATTCTCTATTAGGAATGACATTAGTCATCATTTCTTCTTCTTCTTTTTCAATAGTCTTATATGCTTTCTTTTTATTACCTTGTTTGAATATCTTTCTTGTTATAGAGGTGTTTTTCTCATCATTGAATAAAGTATTAACTTGTGCTTGATTAGTAGAAGCAATGGTAGCTTGATTAGGTGTTTTAGCTTGATTGCTCTATTGAGTACTTAACCTATTTATTTGTAGATTCATTTGACTTAACCAATTTTTTTCAGTTCATAATAGTAGTATCAGTCTTAATTTAATTTTAAAAAATCTGTGTAAAGTTTCGATGACTTTGTTTCCTAAAATTATGCAGGATTTATATTAATTTCGATTCGTATGTTGAGCATTTTATTGAGGTTGCTGATTAGGTGCAGATTGCATTTGAGCGCTTGGTCTATAAGTATTGTAATTTTGATTTTGAGAACCATAACTAAGATTTGGATGTGGTTTTCCAGGATAATAAGAATTATTATTATATTGGTTTTTTAAGGGACCAAAAAGTTGGTTCATTATTGCATTAACCTCTTTAGTATTCTCTTCATGTAGAGTAGGACACACATCTATAGAATGTGTAACCTCATTATAGAATCCATAAGCTTTAACTTAATTAGATATATCATTAATTAACAACTTAACCATCTTAGATAATTCATCAATTTTTTCATTAGACGTATTATTTTTTTTATTATCAACTTCATTAAGTTTCTTTCTTGAGGATTCAACCTTTTCACCATATTGCTTAGATTGTTTTGTCATTTTATTGATTGCTTCTTTTGCTAAAGTAGGTGTTGTTTCAAATAAAGATCCACCACATATTGTGTCTAATAACATTTGTTCAAAGTGATTGAGTCCTTCATAAAAATGTTCTAATAAAGCTCTTTGAGTATATCCATATTGTGGACAATAAGAAATTAATCTTTGAAATTTATCCTAAAATTCATTTAAATTTTCATTATCTTTCATCTTTGCAACTATGATTTGCTTTCTATATGAAATAATATTTCTAGCAGGCATACATTTAGCTAGGAAAGCTTCTAACAATTGAGTCCATGTAGTTATTGAATCTTGTGGGAGATAGAACAACCAACTTGTGCATGATCTTTCAATGCAAAATAAAAAGCTTTAAGTTTGAATTGGTCTAAAGTAGCTTCTTTTGGTTTCATCTCATTAACTTTATGTTGATACTCCCTTATGAATTTATGTGGGTGGTGTTTGTGCCGCAAGTATAATGGCTCTCTAGTAGTAATAGTGCAATCAACTTACGTTGATCACGGATATCGTCCTCAGGGAAAGGTTTTTGCACTAGTTGTATATTACCTACTTAACTTAAATTATTGCTAAGGAAATCATTTTTTAATTAATTTTATGATAAACTAAACTATTCTAAAAAATCAAATTAAACCTTACTTGAACTCTTATATTAAGGATATCTTAGTTCACAACTTCACCTAGGTAATTCAATACTATGATTTGTATTCATGTTTACGTCTCAATATGTTTTATGCAATGCCTAATTAGAATAGACAGATTTCCTTCAAATTCACTTCAACCCACTGTCATGACGAAGAAGATTCTAATGTGCAAACTAGAGTTCCACCTATTGGTGTGAATAATGTAAATTCCACATTGCTTTATATCTCAAATCATTGGATTCATAACCAATTATGTTTAATATTCGTGCCTCCCTAATCAACAACTATCTCTCGATGTTGTGTATTTTAATTTTACGGTTATACAATTTATGTCCAGATTAGAAGCTTCAATGATCATAATAACTCTTAAAGCCTAAGTTCATTAGACACTGATCAAGATGTCTAAAGCATCACACTCAGAATCAATACAAATTCTAACCATTACATTTTTTATTATTACTTTTTGTTCCTATTCAAAGCATAACATTCATACCATACTACTCGCACATCATTGAAACACACACATCACAAATTAATATAGAAATCATTGTAAATTAGAGATGAATATAAATATTATCTTGAAGTAATCACCAAAACCAAATATTGATTGCAAACGTGGAGTCTTTGATGTTTCTCCAACAAAAACTCCTTAATACTCAAACTCAATGCTAAATTACTATAATGGAGGCTAATATCCTTTTATGTGGTTGTGTCCTCTTAGTTTCTCGCTTCCTAATACATATTTATACTCCCTAATAACAATTAAAAACCCTAAATCATAATTTAGCCCGAATTAAAGCTTCACTTTTTAATTTATGTGAGGTTGGCCCTGTCACTCACTACACCGGCGCCGTGTGTATTAAGTCACAGCGTCGTGATTGCGCCAACGATTTTATGATATGTTTTAAGCTCCTAGAGTCTCGACGTCGTCCCCTTTGTGTCTCGGTGTTATCCTTGTGCATCATGGTGCCACCATTACACCAGACCTCCAGAGTTGATTTTCTTCATTTCTTCTTCTCTCCCACATTGTGCCTTATTTCCCCATAGCATCAATACATGCTCTCATGGCACAAAATCTAACTTTGTGAGTTTTTGCACCATTTCTTCTCGTTTTTCCTTTATTCCTTCTAATACACCTTAATTCCCTGAAAATACAATAATACCATGAATTAGCACTCATTTGAGGATATTTAAACTAAATATACTACTAAACTAACCATATATATGCATAAATAATCACTTATCAGTGGGTATTCATTGTCTTCACCATAGAAGTTATGTAAGGCACTAATAAATTCAGATCTAAATTCAAATTTAGGAAATCCATCGGGGTATGTTATGCACATAGCTTCATATGCGATGACATTTTGATTTCTTTGTCTAAAAGTAAGTTCTCTACTATTTTTCTTATTATTATTGATAACTATATTATCATTATTATTAATGACATTGTCATTATTATCATTGTTGTTATCCTCCATCCTATTAGCTAAATTTTCCCTAAGTTGTTGTTGCCTTAAACTTCAATTAAAAGTTCTATTTATTTCAGGATCAAATGGATGTAAAGATCTTGTAGAATTAATACAACGAAGTGTGTAGACCGTACAACATCTAAAATCCTTATAAATTATTTTAAAATCCCCGACAACGACGCCAAAGATTGACACATGTTGAGCGTGCATAATAGTTCCCCGTATTTTCAAAATATTTGTGGTAGTGATAAATGGGATATCATCTCCACATGAATTTTGCAAACTTCTATGGAAAGTATTTTTGTCTTGTTTTTTTTTAATTTAGCTAATCTAATTAAACGAGAATTAAAATACCAAATAACTGAAAACTATAACTACTAACTTAATTAACCAAATTAACTAGACTAATTCAAACAATTCAATGCAAACTAAATTAAATAAAATTCAAATTCAATATAATGCAAATATCTAAATAAACCCCCTAAAAATATAATGTACTTGGATTGCATTTAAACACTAGAGCATTACATCACTCCATAACGTAGTTATAATTATATCACATGGAATCTTGGAATAATTAAATCATAATTCATAATAGGTTGATAGCCTTTAGCAAACCATCGATTTTCCTATATTTAATGGAAATCAGGCCATATCCTAATAATTGTAAATTTACCTATTAGATAAAACGCAATAAAATAGAAATATGATAGCATAAACACTCAATAAAAATCATGCCTAATCTAAATCAAATATTAATCAGAATAAGCTAATTAATAAATAACTTAAACACAATCACTTAGAACATCCACTCGAAAAATTTGCCCTATAGATTAATCGTACTTACTACTTATATAATTGTAGTCAATAATCATAGACGTAGAATTAGAATCAAAATACCATAATACATATTCGCAACTATGCATGCAATATCAATCTTCATTAGTTGCAATACGCAAAAAAAAAAACTTGTTAAATTTGTATTGACGTGTATGAATATATTTTAAGCATTAAGTTCATTATTCCTTAATTATAACTGTATAGCAATTCAAATTATATACATATCTAGGGTTTGTTTGGATTGATAAACTATTCACTCACACTTGGAAATAAATAATACAATAATATAATTAAAAAATATAAATAAATAAATAAATACTTAACGAAATAAACAAAGCTCCAATGTAGCTTCAAACATAAACTCAATAAAACTAAACTTATGAGGGCAAATCGCTAAAAGAAAGATCATAATTTCAAAGCCCTGGGTTTCTATTTATAGTTTCTTAAGTATACATATCATAGATAAACTCAAATCCTTAATATTAATCTAAAAAACTTGTAACACCGACCTTTGCGATTTGTTAGTAATTCTATTTTGTTCATAAATCGCTGAGTTAATCACTAAAAATTGGTATATGTGCTCCACCGATTCAACTAGTGATTTCTAATATATTTTCCAATTCGGTACTGATTCGCTAGCTCTTCTCTACTGTCGATTTAGGTGGCGATTCCTAGTGTATACCTGTATCACTGTCTAATCGTTTGACCTCTTCTAAAGTTGACTATTACGCTCTTCTTCCTCTTTCCTTCCATTTCTACATTTTCCTAATTAAATCCTAAAATCACAAAACAAGAGAATCCTAATGTAATACCATTATTTATTTAAAATCAACCTAAATCACACTACTAAACATGTCTGATTATTGACTTGTCATTAATCAACAACTATCTATCGATGTTGTATATTTTACGCTCATACCGTCCATATCCAACTTTAAAGCTCAATGACCATGATAACTTATAAAACCTTATATCAACAAACATGTGATCAAGATGTTCGTAGCATTACGCTCAAAATCAATATAAATTATAACCATTAAACCTTTCAATATTCTAATCTATTCTTTATAGCATAGCATTCATACCATAGGATCCATTGATCCATAAGATTAATGAACTACTCACACTTCATTGAAACAAACTTGCACATAAAGGTATTTAATGAAATCAGAGATTAAACGAATAACTTCAATTAAATCATTAAAAACAATCCCCGAATAACCACAAGTGAGTCTTCAATATCTTACCTTCCACAAATCTTCTTAATACTCAAGAATAAAGTAATCTTATGCTAAACTATGATAATGGTTGATAATGGGTGGTCATCTATATGTTTACCACATTCTAATACCTATTTATACTTCTAAAACACGTTTAAAAACAAGTAGAAACCCTAATAGACAATTTCACCCGAAATAGAACTCTAACTTTCTATTTTCCTTAGTTTCGATGTTGTCACTTATGATTCAGCGTTATGTGTGTTATGCCACGGTGCCGTGACAGCTTCGGCCACTTTGTGTGCTTTTTCCTCTTTCAATAGACTCGGCGCCCTACGTACCTTTTCCCGATGTCATCCATTATACACCAACGCACCTACACTGCACCGGTCATCCTGAATCATTTCCTTAGTGTGGCGGCCCTTTCACCTTGGGGTAACGTGTCTTTGTGTACTCCTTGCCAGCTGGCCCAACTACCCGTGTTCAGCACCTGCCCGTCCTCTTTATGTCTCACAAATTGTGTCCACGTGTATATTATCAAATTAATTAGTAGATTATCCTTATTTTCTTAACTTATTTTTTATTGGTATTTCACTATTTCAACTGTTACTTAATTTGTAGTTTATTCTAATGCTTAACCATACTAGTGGGTTATTTCTTACAAGTTAACATAAATCTCCGGAAGCCTCAATTGATACGATTAGTATAAGTAATTTAGCATGGTAAACATGATTCAAAAGAGCAAATCCTATTGTGGAAAACCCTATAAGTACTATGTATATAAGCGACAATACCACAAACAAGGTATATATACATGTAAGGTGTCATCTCAAGTCTCCCAATACCAAAAATATACAAAATCTCAAAAATAAACACGTACGAGTAGGTCCTCGACAGCGGGCAATCAGATGTTGTCGCCTAGGATCCCCTTACCCCTACGGTACTAAGGTCTGCACTTAATCATCACAAAAGACAGATGATGAGTCCAGTAAGTAAAATCCCAAGGAAATCCTTTAAGCATTCGTATAACAAAGTAAAGGAAATGCAAGGAATAATGTCAAGTAAACATGCGGAATATGGATATAGACAATTTTAAATGGCTCATCGCATGAATAGATAACAAACAAGCTAACAAATGTGTGTGCTCACTCCAGATGGACTAGACAGTACTTTGGGTCACCAAGTTCCTACCAGTGGTCGCGCCCAATTGGCCTAGTATGGGAAACTAGGAAATACAAAGCATCACATGCATGTATGTATATCAGTGTCAAACAGAAACTGTACACTCAACCCAATATAAAACCCAAAATGTATGGTAATAATACAACAAAAGTCGAGTCATACATTCTAAGGTCGAAGAATCGCTGAGATGCTCATAGAAAGTCGTCGATCTTCTTGTTCCCTGGTCTGCTACTGCTCGACGGACCTACACCCACCGTCACAAACTAGACGGTGAGTATAGTGATATTTAAGTAATAACTGGAGAATTATATGCCACATTTCCAAAATAAAAGACTGGTATTTAAAAGCATAAAGTAGTGAAAGAATTGCTGAATCGAATAATGTAAGTAAATACCACAGTTAAAAATGTAGAGACTGACACAGGCTAAGTCGAGATGATCTACGTCCGGTCGGCTGTGAGAACCTATCACCTAACCTTTTCCACTACTATATGGAGTTGCGCTCAAGATATTCCACACCAATTACGGAGATGCGCTCTACGCTTATACAACATAAATCTCATGGTTTCCAACCACCCCGAGTCTCATAACTCGTGTGTCGCGCAAGTGTAGTGGTGAGTGCCGGAACCCCGGTAGACCCATGTCCCAGTGAACCGCACATTTCTCGTGCAATGGACACTAGATAATCTCTACTTTCATTTTCAAAAATAGATAGTTCCAATTCTCTAGGATCCCAAAACAAGTTACATTACAAAGCCCGAAGGAATAAAATACAAGTCTAGTCAAATCCAAGTTATCCCAATAGCATGCTTTTCATCAATTCTTTATCAAAAATGACAGCAAGAGTAGGAATCGAAGTCAATGAAACAATTCACAAGGCATCATGTCACAATATTCACTCATGAATAGAAACAAGAACAACATGATGTGAGATTACAAGTAACAATGTCTACAAATAGACCAATAAATGATAAGAGACAATGAAATGAAATATAAAATTCTCACAGCTTTACTTACAATGCACAATGTTAGTCCTAGCCTATCCGATCTCTCGACATTCCAAAATGCGTTCCCAAACTCCTGAGATCTCATTTTTGTCCCCTGGTGTTGTTTGATAGGTTTTAGAGTGAATTTGGATTTATAGTGGTTAAACCATTTTTAAACTTTGCTGATTTTTAGTACTAGCTGGGAAATTGGCGCGCTAATTGTGAACAGTAGCGCGCTAATTGCCACATTAGCGCACTACTCAGTGTTAGCACGCTAACTTTTGACATTAGCGCTCTAATCGAAACATTAACGCGCTAATTGATATTAGCATGCTAGATGTTATACCTAGTGCCCTATGTCCAGCAAAACCCAGAATTCAACACTTCGAATTATGGGTTTGTGCGACACATAGGCCTTGTTATCACCTTAGGGATCCTCATACACAATACAAGAGGTCCCTAACACCTATCCTAATGTATACCAGCAGCCACAACATCAATTTCATGAATTAACAAACTTAAGCTTGTTAATTCAGTGGAGGAGTTACCTTACTTGATGAACTCCTTCTTCACCAAAGCTTCATTGGATCACTCCTCTTCCTTACCAAATCCACCCCAACAAGTTCTCTTCTTTCTCTCCTCCTTGCACAAACGATTTGATGAAGATAAGAAACCAAATATGTTGACTTATATACTCCATTTGACTATATAGATATATTTGAATGATAGTCATTGATCATTATGTGCACACGTATCTCGAGGTTTATCTCATGAAACACATTGTCCCACTTGTCCCTCAAGTCACCATTGAGTGACTCAACAAGTTGACACCTTGTCTCTTGATGAGTTAATGCATGTCTCGATGCACATCTAATGCTTATTATTTTATTTTCACTAACTATAGGCACCTTAATGTTTATTTCAATGTGGCCACATTAAAGCTACTTATTAAACCAACATAAATTCACATTTAACTCAAATTAATTAAACTTATCCCATATGCTGCTACCTCGGTCCTACGTCGACACTCGACTCGAGGTACGTCCCCACTCATCTCGATACCTATACACCCGTATAAATTGACTTAATAGTGTACACATATACAATACACTAGGCATACATCACAAAACAATATATGCCTCGGCCCTTGCCTTGGTCAATGGACATATCATGGTATGGGTCCCACAGTACGGGTCATCGATCCTGTTTAAGGAATTAAACACGGTTAGAAATTTTTTACCGTTACAACCACTGTCTATATACCTGAACCATCTGTGCCAGAGTCGGAAGCACCATAGAAAGAAGATGGATTCGGAGGAGCTGAGGCATTAAATTTCATCTACTGTGAAGTTTGACCAGCTCGAGAGCCCATATATTTCATATCTGCTCGGTAGTAACATATTGTCGCAGAGTGTCCAAACTTGCCACAAATTTGAGAAGTAGGCTTGATGTTGCTAGTAGATGATTTGAAACTACCTCTATCTCTGAATATGCCACCTCCACGGCCTCTAGAATTGTTTCCACCACGAGAGCCATTGCTATAGGAGTTTCATAATTATTGTTGAGAATGATTACTAGAGTTTTGATTTGGAGTTTGATTCTTTCACCTCATCTGCATTAACAGAATGAGAATCTTGCAACGCTAAAGAGTTTAAGCCTTGTGCAAGATTGTATTGCTCCAAATTAGTTTCAAACCCTATCAGAGATTAATGTAATTCTTGCCAGTGTAAATCCACTATGCCTTACAAGAATGTTGCGATAAGCAAATAATCGCGATCAAGACCAATTACAACACTTGACACCAAATCCTCAATGCTAACACAAGAACCAGCAATGGCTAAATTGTATAAGATTCCCTTCATCTTAGCCAGAAACTCATTCATTCTCATATTTCCTTTGCGAGTTATATGCAATGCCTTATTGAGAGCTTGAATATGAATCTTGTTACTTGATCCATAATATTTCTCGATTGCTAACCACAATGCATTAGTTGTCTCCTTTGGTTCACTTCCAATGATCTATGCTGCTATCTCTAGCACCATAACATTCGTCAGCCATCCTAATAGGAATCTATCACAACTGAACTAGATCTTGTACTCCGGATTAAGTACACCATCTGATAAGATCTTTGTTGGTGGATGTAGGATACCAAACAGGTAACCATCTAGATCGAACCCTTGAATAGCTGGTACTATAATAGACTTCCATAACAGAAAATTCGTTTCATCCAATTTACTAGTCACAAACTGACTCAAAGAATTACCAAAAGGTGTAAATGGAGATATAGAACTCGAACCCGAACTTCCACTTGACGTTGACGATGATGGAGATCCTTGCTCAAAAACATCGGATCCTAGTGTTATGACTCCAGATCTTTAGATCTACCAGATCTACTATTGAAGACCCCTTTCTTCAACTGGCAAACTTCAGATATGTGGATTCTACCACTAAATCTGTGTGTTCCCTTCTTTGATTCACCTTCAAGACGACCAGATCTACAAGTTCTTGATCATCTTTGCAAATCTTTTCAAATTTGCAACTTCCTTCACTGATTCTAGGTATTCAACCCAGATCTATGCAATTAGGCCTCAGATTGAACCTCACCAGCATTTGTCGTTGATGCTCTGATACCATGTTAACGCTCAAGAGGAGCTTCACAGTGAAACCATATAAATCTTAAAAGAGGATAACACAAACTCTTTATTTTTGACAGAATCGTTGAGTGAACAGTAGTCTTACATTTCATTTATATTCATCTATCATATGATGTGGGTCGTTGATCATCATATAGACCAGCCGTTCGATGTTGTACACACTTTACATACTCATACAACATACAACAGAACATCAGCATAGATACACCTCGAAATCAACATATTACAACACACCCACTAATGATTAATTCTAACAATTCTCATATATATTGTGAATCTCATAACTGCAATATAGATGAAACACCTCATATTTAAAATGAAGTTGTGTGTTGAAACCACCGTTAATCAAAAGAAAAAATCAGTGGTGGTTCAAAAATTTAAATAGAACTAGAAAATTAGAGAAAGCAATGAAGATTCTTAAGGTTCTGAGAGAGAGGCCAGTTTTGAACAAGTTAGAAATTAAGCTTATAATTTATACTCCCTGCGGTCACAAATATAAGTCGTTTAAGGTAAGGGGACAAGAATAAAGACAACCTTAATTACAAGTATAATTTACGTATACATCATTCGACATTAAATGAATTGAAGAATTGAAGAATCATAAATTAATATTTGAATTGTATAAAGGTATAATTGATAAAAATAAAAATAAATGCACTCTCGAATTTCGAAAACGACTTATAATTTTGATCAAAAAGTTTTTGCTAAAACGACTTATATTTTTGACCGGATGGAGTATATTTTTTTATAAAAAAAGCTTAATTTGTTGGCAAATATGTAGCAATTTGAATGGTGCAAGGACAGTGCATCGGAAGGCTTTGCTAGAAACTCTAGCTAGTGAGCTACCTATCGATGCCATTCATTACTCATCAAAGCTAAGTCGAATAGAAACTCACACACATGAAGACTCGTCTATACCTATTCTTTTTATGGAGGATGGTACCATCATCAAAGCCAAGGTACGCAATTATATCTATTTAATTGATACTAAAAAAAACTATTGCATTATCATCTCCAAATTGTTAATTAATGTGAAATATTAATTGTAATTAGTATGGATCAAAAAGCAAGGTTGACAAAAAGGACTTCGAAATCATTTTTGAATGCATAACTAGAAATTGACAATTCCTGAAATGAACGAGGCATCACTTGCCAAAGTCAACGTTTAGGGATGTCGTGGGTTTGGCTCCTATTAAAATCAAAATAAAATATTTAATAATTTCTCGAAATAATTAGGGTCACGCTATATGCACCCCATCCTTTATGTAAGGCAAGCCATTAAAAAATTGGTATCATTTCCTACTATACCTTCCAGAGGGAATCACACACTTCCTATAAAGGAACGAATCCCTCTACTTTCCATCATTCGATCGTTGCAACCGTGTAAACCCACCATTCATGAAAATCGAGTTGTTAAGTTTCCTTCACCAGTTGGAAGTCGCGTTCGACGCACCAACGTACGCACACAAACCCTATAAGTCTCTATTTCATTTTTTTAGGTTCAAAACACGTGTTTTGAACTATTTTCATGTGATAAATGGTGTTTTTCCCACGAGCCATACCTAAGGGAATAAGGGCATAAATTAGTATCAAATTTTTGAGAAAAAAGGTTAGTTCTTCTTTGTTACAACATGGTCGGTAATACAAGTCGGAATCTAATTGTGACATTTCAGCCCCCAACAATCGGGACTATGGGTCGTGTGTCGGTTTTGGGTCATCTAAGTGAGTGCCTGAGTCGATACCATTATCGGTTCAGTTCATATCAACAGAGAGACAGTGTAGACTCTCGATTATAGGTAAATGAGATTTCCATAGTGTGTCTAGGTGACGAACCACCATTATAGTTATTCATCTATGTGTGAATGGTTCACATGTCATAAGTGACACCTCTGTGAATCTCTCGGTGCCCTAACACCGAGACACTAATGGCCTGTTTGGTTCGTGGGATTAGCCCGGATTAGCTACATTGGACTAGTTAATCCGTTGTTTGCTTGGAGGATTAACTAGGCCAGCGGATTAGTTAAGAGGCATGGTAGTGGATTAAACAATACCACCATTTTTGGTGGGATTAGCTAATCCATTGTAAGTGAAAGAGGAGATTACCACTTTACCCCTCACATTAACCAAATCACAAACAACCAATCTCTCGACGCAAGGCGAAACTCTCTCGATCTCTCACTCATTTCTCGTTCTTCGATCGGATCTGGTTTTGGCGTGTTCTGTTGGTTTTCGCTTGATTGGTGTTTTGATTGGGGATTTGTACGTGGTTGTGGTTTCTGGTTCTCGATCGGTTGTTCATTTGGTTGTTTGGTTGATCTGATCTGGAAATCTGGAAAATTTTGGGTTTGTTGACTTGTGGATCCGTGGAAGATCGGTTTTTGTTCATTTAGGGTTGATAAAAGTTGAGAAAGCTTTGATCTTTGATTCGTTTTCGGCGATTTACGGTGGTTTGAGTTAAGTTTCGTGTTGATTGGTCGTGTTTGGGGGTTTGATTTGGGATTCATGTTTCTTGGTGAATCAATTTGCTTATTTTTTGTTTATTTAATCAAGTTTTAATTTTTCTTGTTTCTAGGGTTTTGGCGTGGCTGTTCTTTGATTTGTATGATTGTGCAAGTGAAGAAACTGCAAGTGTGATGTACTGATTTTTCTGAGCTCTGTTTTTTCTTTCTTCTTCTTTAAAGGTTAGGGAGGAGGATAACATGTACAAATCTTCATGAGCAAAGAGATGAGAAATGTGTGAAATGGGGGGTTTTGGTGTTATTTATCTAAAGGGTACTTTGGTAAATGTACATGTACAACCTCATTTAATCCCAACCTTAAAACTCCCAACCAAACAAGATACACAAATGGGACTAAACTATCTAAACCCATGTGTTAGTCCCATCACTAATTAATCCCATGTGTTAGGATTCACTAAAATGTGAACCAAACAGGCCATAACATTGATGTCGGTCCTGTGTGGCTGAACAAAGCAAAAGCACTAGCATGTTCTCCCTTGACTAGTAAGTCGAAATAAACAATAATAGCACCAACAACGATCAAGAAAAATACATTGAAAAATGTAATTGAAACAACAATTTGCCAACTTATTTTCGTTTCAATTAATGCCAAAATCTCCACCAATCTATCATCACCAGGATAAGACTCCAAATCGTGACAAAAATACACTAGACCTCAACTAAAACCAACAACGGTGAAGATACAATGCATAAAATGATCGATTTGAGAGGTTATTTTTCGGGTCTAGGGTTGCTATGTGAAGAAGATGTGTTAGCGCGAAAGGAAATAAGGGTTTTTGTTTGAATCTTGTGGGGTGCCTCCATTAATGCAAAAGGGGCATTTTTGTGTTGAGATGTGTGGACCAAAGTAGTTGTCGCACATCAATTAGGTAAGACTTCACAATGAAGTATATATGTGATGATCTCCCCTCAACTAGTATTGATGTCATTTTATATAAAACCTCATACCTATGACTTGAAGGTGGTTAAGTTAGGCGTAACATCGGTGGTGGTGGAGATCATTGGCTCATGAAGAAGTGGTGTGGGTGGGTCAGTTGTGGATAACGTATCGTGTGTAAGTAACGAATTAACATGGTATTAGAGCCATAACCCTAATTCTAAATCAGTAGACTTTTGAGTAGGCAACGTATTCGTGGTGTTTGCTTCTGTTGATGCTCATTTTTTGTTTGTTGTATGTCCATTGATCTTCCTTGCAACCCGTTTAGCAGGCGTTTTCGTGTGTCCTGCATCTTCTTTTTCACGTCTATGATTAAACTCTATGTTTGAGATATGTTGACCATCATCCCTATAAACCATTTGCAACAAATCAAATTATTTTTCTTTGATTTGCACTCGCGCGTGACATCATCCATCATCACACCATCACCCGTGCACACATTTTCCTTGTACCACCCGTATGCATATGCGCACATCATATGTTCGTGTGTCGTCTTTGCCTATTCTAGATCTATCAAGCGTTTTGCTCTATTCGTCGTGCCTTCATCTTGTTATGTGCAAGCGAAGCTTCTCATTCTTTCTTTTTTTGCCTGAACTCAAGTTAAAACTCATGTCTGAATTCAAGTTTGAACTCAATTATGAACTCAAGTCCAAACTCATGTCTGAATTCAAGTCTGAACTCCTGCCTGAACTCCCATCCAAACTACTGTCTGAATCCCTACCCATTCATATTAGAAAAAAAAACCACACTCTATTGTTAAGGTTTGGAGTTGTAGGGCAGGAGACGAAAAAGACTCTCATTGTCTAAATGAGACAGTGTCACAGTTACAATAGAACCGTAGCATATAATCACATAGTTACATCTCAAAATAATCATAGCCATCTAACGAGGACACACATTTGTACACAATGTGATTACATCACCACATATACAACTCTCTCAGGCATACATATGTGATCACATTAGTACACATGTGATCTCATCACCACACATACAATTACATTTATACCCTCATAAATTCTCTCAATTACAATCTTAATGATTTATTTTAATACCCCCTCAAACGAAGGGGTAGAAATCACACCAAGTTTATCCCTTAAAAACTGAAACCGAGACTCAGGAAAGCCCTGAGTAAAGATGTCAACAATCTGATCTTGAGTAGTTTCATGAAGAACACTCACCCAAATCAATAGACTCTGTCACGTACATAATGGATATCCAACTTAGTGTGCTTAGTCCTGGCATGATAGACTGGATTCTTCGCCAAAGCTGGAGCAGACTCATATGTCACACCATACAATAGGAGGAGCTGCGAGAGGAATATACAGTTCAGATAATAAAAGAAGTTAACCATGAGATCTCAGTAGTAACTTAAGCCAATGCACAATACTTTAATTTAGTAGAAGATCGAGACACAATAGGTTGTTTCCTAGATTGTCAAGCCATCAAATTTGTACCAAGAAAGACTGCATATCTCGCTATTAAGCGTCTATCATCAGGGGAGGCTGCCGATCAGCATAAGAAAACCATATCACAAACAATTGAAACGCATACCGAAAGGATATACCCATGTCAACAGTGCCTTTAAGATACCTAAGCACCCTCTTTAAAGCCTGCCAATGAGTAATAGTAAGAGCTAACTAGTATTGACTTAATCTATTGATAATATACGAAATGTCTGGTCTAGTAATAAAAACTCTCACTATAGAATTCATGCATTTATACTCTTTATGGGTAGAACTATACCCTAAAACAAATATTTTTCTTACCTAAATTGGTATTATGATTATTATAAGGTCTAAGATAAGGGAACTAAGAGCAACCAAAGACTCTAAGTAACTTGTAGTTAAGTGGAGTATGATATAGTTTTTCATAAGGAGACAGACCTTGGAGAACTTTGGTCGGTAAGTGATTAATCAAGAAAGAAGTTGTTTCACACGCATCCCACTAAAACTTCAAAAGTAACCTACTTGTGGCTAACAAGATCAAACTCATCTCAACTATGTGGCAATGTTTACTTTCAGCTCTACCATTTTGCTTATGGTTATGAGGACAAAGATGTTGAAAAATAATGCAATAAGAATCTAGAACTGATTTGAAAGACCTATATTCCCCACCACAGTCAGGCTGAAAACATTTAGTTTTAGTTTGAAATTGATTTTCAACCATGGTTTTAAAGTGAAGAAAAGCTTTAAGAGCATCAACCATCAGACTTGAGACGTAAAGGGTATAACCAAGTAAACCTAGTACAGTCATCCACAAAGTGTATATAGTAATTAAAAGCACCAAGAGAAGTAATAGGAGAATTAAATTTAGAACATGTAATGCAATACTCGAAGAAGTAGTAAATGGTAAAAACATGTATTTTCCCAATAGGGCAATGTGAACAAAAATCAATTACAGATGGAATTTGCAAATGAATATTATGATGCATTACCTGGTGCAACACTTTGTGTAGAGGATGTCAAAGTCTTAAATGCCATAGACTGGAAAAAATTTTATTGGATGCAAGAAAAGCATAAAAGATGAGCATGAGAAGACTTCAACGAGCTAAAAAAACAATAGAGACCATTGTGAAGTAATCCATGAAGAAGCACTTCATTGGTTTGAGATTCCTTCACAAAGCCATAATTGGAATGAAATTCTATCAGGACATTGTTATCTTTAGTTAACTAGGAGACACTAAGAAGATTTTTCTTAGTACTAGGCACACACAACGTGTTATGAAATTATAATTTTGAGCTATTAGATGGGCTTAATGCAGTTCTAGTGCTAGCGATCTTCAAATATTCACCATTACCAACCATTAAAGAGTTGTTACCTCCATAGGCATGCAGTTCATCATTTGAGGTTGATCAGTAGTGATATGGGAAGATGCTCTACTATCCACATACCAATAGGAATCCTGAGAAGGTTCAACTGCACTAAAGAAAGATGACTGAGCCTGAGGAGCAGCATTGTGGATGAGCAAAACATGCAGCTGGTTGTGCCCCCATATATTTCATATCACCTCTAAAGTAATATACTGCAGTAGAGTGACCAAATTCTCCACATATGTGACAAGTAGGTCTGGGATGATTAATGAACTTAAATCCACCATGACCTCTATTTCAACCACCACCTCTGCCACGATTACTTGAGCTAGTACCACCATGTTGATGTCCAGAACAACCATTCTGAAAGCTCACTTGAGAAGTATGATATTGAGATTTATTATAAAATTGATTGCCTCTAGATTTGGTTTCAACAGAGTTTGTGGTTGGAGTTTAGTCTAGAAGAGACAATGAATTGATGCCTTGATTGACTTAAAATTGATCTAACGTACTCTCAAAATCAAGAACTATGGACTGAAAATCTTGCCAAGTCAGTAGATGAATCTGACGATGCAGAACTGCCGTAATTGGAATATATTCAACTTCAAAACCAATCAAACAATTGGAAATCAAATCTTCCACACTAATTGGTGATCCAGCCATAACTAAACCATCTGTAAACCCTTTCATCTGCAGTAGATAGTCACTCACCCTACAAGATCCCTTCTTCATAGACTGCAGTTGTTTCTTGAGATTATGGACTCGAGATCTATTACATGTACCACAATGAGCTTTAATAGCCAACCACAGTTCAATCGTTGCTCCACGAATCTTTGGATCGACAATGTTATTAGCTACTTTTGGAGAAAATGTCGTCATCAATTATCCATACAACTAATGGTCTCTACCAAACTAAAATCTGTAAGTCGGATTTGGTGAACCATCCTCAAGAATCTTCTTTGGACATGCTGGAGTGCCTAATAAGTATCCATCCAAATCGAATCCTTTAATAACTGGAATCACTGTTGCCTTCCATAATAGAGAATTTATGGAATCTAGCTTAATCGTAACGAATTTGTTGAGAGAGTTACCAAATGGACCACTCGTTGGTCCAATGCTGTTGTGACTCATCACGAACTGAGAAACTGATGAATCTAAATGTGCGGACGTAGATCCAAACCTCATGTTTTCCAGAAACATAATCCATAACCAAAAACTTCAATTTCTTGATGTTTCTTGCACATATATGACCACACTGACCTTGTATCTACTTGTTGTGATTCAAGATTGACACCTCACAAACTCATATCTATACTTTTAGTACCCATATCTACACTCTAAGACCTTAGCTCTAGCTTCTTGAAACTCAAATCTACACTCTTCAGTTGTAGATATTCAACAATATCGAATCTCTTGATCTGATTTGCACTTTCTTCAAATCTGTCATTGCTAGCATCAGATCCATCTTGCTATAATGTAGATTTATGCTTGCAACCTCCAAATCTTAACTTCTCGACTTTGGATTTGCACTATCAGCTTATCACTCTTTCGATCTGTAATACTTTAGGTACAAGATTTATTTCTTTGGATAGCAAATATATGTACCATCTCTTTAGATCTATCTTCGTCGGCGTTAGTCGATCTACTCTGATACTATAAGTGAAGAAACCAATCTCCATTGTTAGTTTCAGACCCCACCTAATTAGGGCGTCTGACCGGCCTAGATTACCTTAATCCCTTGATAATTTAGCAGTCTTCACCTCTCCATCAATAAACAATTAAGATTAAGATCTTGTAATCATCATTTATCAAACTTTATTAACCATATAGGATTACAAAGTGAATCTTAAATCTCAAAGTACATTTAAATGAATTAAATTATCCTCAAAATTTCTGTAAAAATTTTTCGACAGCACCTCCTCTATTTTTAAGCCTACACCGGAAATCCCGGCCTTCAAAAACCTTTAACAAAGCTTGCTCAGCTTTGGTGGAAATTTCGAACGACTCACAATCCACCTCATAACAATATAAATTGCATTTACAAAATTATAAATTCATTCTAACCTGATCTGAAGTACTAAAAACCTTAAGCTAACATTATCTTAACTCAAAAATTATCTCAATTAGTCTTAAAACCATTCCCGTCATTCCAAAGGAGATCCTAATCACACTCGAACCCAGAAACCCAATTCTATAATATTATATATTCAAAAACCAATACATACATAGAGAAAAGAACTAAGCAAGTCAAATACAGTCGGAAAGCTTTCCTTTTCCCTTGTCACCGTTAGAACTTGTCGTTATCCAATTATAAAAATTTGATAATGTCAGATAAGTAAATCTCACAAATCCAGTACACCTGTAATAATCAAATGCATAATAATCCAAGAGATTAAACGAACAATATAATCTAAGGAATTTAAATACAACTGTGAATCCATCCCATTTTTTGTTATCCGACCACAATTGAATAACGTTCTCTGAAAGTGGTAAGTAAACAATAATAAGGACTCATGTCCAAAGAGGATAACCAAACGAGTCTCGTTCCCCGAGTCTACCAAAGTATGATCAGGTTCAACGTGATTTCATGATAACCACGTGATGCAAAGTAACAGTGACTCTAGCCCCTCAACCATAATATAGTTCTACCATGTACATATAGTCAAGTATACACTATATAATTCTACCCTGTATATACAGTCAGGTAACTTAATATACCCTGTACATACAGTCAAGTATACAATATATAGTTCTACCATGTACACACAGTCAGGTATACACTATAAGAAGACTCGAATTGACCTTATCCTCCCTATCCGTGTATACATGTATAACAAAAATGCAATATCAATTATCAATACAATTTATATGAAATTATAATCATACAATGTAAAGGTTACTATGGGATTTACATAAACCTTACAAATGCGATACATAACTCCCTTGCGCTTCGAGTCGGTAAACTAGTCCACACAAGGCTCTAATTGCAGTCCTACAATTCATTTATAAGTTCGATAAGTTTCCATAACAATGCCACAATTTGTTTCGAATTAGTTCCAATTTAATTGACCCAATTGCATCCCGAAACCCCTAAAATACTTCCAAAATAAATTATTCGATGCCCGAATTTCATTTTTTGACTCAAAGTTATGGTTCAGCATCAAAAATCACGTTGTCTAGACTGAAATATAATTTTTAAGAATTTTTATATATTTATCGGTCCTACTCGACTCGAAAAACCCCGAAATCCCTCCAAATCAACTCCTCGGATGTCTGGATCTCAATTTTGACTCTGAATTGTGGTTTAAAATCGAAAACTAACCTAAACTAGTCTGTAAAATAATTTTTCAAATTTTGGACATTTTCATGTATTTTAGCACGCATTACGAGGAAAACCCAGTATAAATCCTCGAGAAAATCCTAAAATCCTTATTTTTCATAAAAATCCACAATTTCAATTTATTTGGCTCAAAATTTTCTCATTTTCTGGATTTTTTTTTTAATTTTCTAGCAATTTCTCCCTTTTTTGGGGTATCTCTAAATCGGACCGGTCCGGTTGGGGATCAAACCCCCTCATCTTCCTCTGTTGTTTGATCAACAACCATGAATTTTTATTTATTTTTTAAAACTTTTCGACTTTTGTTAGGGTTGGGCTCCCAACCCCAACCTCAGGTTGAGTTGAGGCAGGAGAGACCTTCTCCTTCCATCATCTTCCTCCATCAACCAACTCCACAACATACACTACAACACCCATCGACAACAACAACTAACAATCAACGACAACAACCATCAACAACAATCAACAACACAACAATCTTACCTTCATCGTTGTCGTCTCTATCTCGGTCTCGATTCTCTCCTCTAAGTCTCCATCTTTCTCCTCTCCCAATTTCGACTCTAATGTTGAAATAAATAAATAAATAAATAAATAAATAACAAAGGAGACGATTCTGGTTTGGTTTAAAAATAATCCCTCTGATCATTTATAAAAGACGTTTAAAGTAAAGATACAAGAATTAATGCAGTCATAATTATGAGTGTAATTTACATATATGTCTTTTGGCATTAAATAAATTGAAGAATTGAAAAATCATAAATGCTTGAATTGTATAAGGGTAAAATGGGTAAAAATGTAATAAATAGACTCTTGAATTCTGAAAACGACTTACAATTTTGAACATGAGGTTTTTGCTATAACGAATTATATAAATGACCGAAGGAAGTATATATTAGATTTCCTCGATATTCGCATCACGCAAATCTCAAGACAAATCTAATAATTATAATTTCATAATATATATTTGATCTTCCTCGATATACGTACTACGTATCTCGAGGTCAATCTTTAGCTCAAAACGAATTAATGAGGCTATGTATGTTCTGGTTCATGGTAAAAATATATATATATTTGATTCATCGAGATTCGCATCATAAGAATCTCGAGGCAAATTTAATGATTCATTTATATATTCCTTTTTTATTTTCCTCAAGATACGTACTACATATCTCGAAATAAATCTTGTGGCTATTAACAAGATAATCACCACTTCTTGACTTTCTTTGAGATACGTAAAATGTATCTCGAGGTAGATCTTATGGTTTAATATCATCGTAACTTTGATTTTCCTTGAGATTGGACGTCACGCATATCGAGGCGTGTACAAATAATCTCCAACAGCAACGTTCAACCATTTCTTTCCTCGGAGATCACGCTACGCGTATCTCGAGGCGAATCCAATGTATACTTTTTGTTTGAATTAAACTATAGGATTGATTTATATATTTATATATTTTGTTGTAAACTAAGTTGGAACTTGCTAAGAACTAGAGAAGAAAATTAGAAGACTAAGAACTTATACTACTACAAAAGAGAAGAGAAGAAATAAGATAGTTGGAATGAGAAGTTTTCATTCAACTTGGTGTGCTCTTACAATG
The DNA here is from genome assembly GCA_039657325.1 of Stephania cephalantha. Lineage (NCBI taxonomy): Eukaryota > Viridiplantae > Streptophyta > Magnoliopsida > Ranunculales > Menispermaceae > Stephania > Stephania cephalantha. Next base: position 57,779,633 of record CM077567.1, on the reverse strand, counting down.
AAGGTAGTATCATTTATATAGGCAATTTGGTATGATGACAAATGTGCCTTAGCAATGTGGGACTAAAACATACACCCCATGTACATTGAAATGGTTACAAAGAACATGACAATACACGAGACGGTGGAAGTACATAACTACATGATATGTTGGTTTACATGCATGGTCATCCACACTTCACAACACTCCCCTTGGATGACACTTGCTTAGAGATTGTGCCTCGTTAAAACTTCTACTAAGAAAAACTCTGTGGGAAAAAATATAGTAAAAGAAAAAGAGTACACTATTCTCATAAATATTAAGACGGGTATAATATTGTTAAGATTGCCTCATTAAAAACCTTGCTAGGAAAACCCAATGGGATAAAACCATAGCTAAGGGAAAAAGAGTGCAATACACTAATCAATAACTCCCCCTCATGTGAACATGGGTGAAACTTGTTCAGTTTCTTTGCTTGCAATGTCTTTAAGTTTACGCAAGCCAATACCATATGTAAGCCTTTTAAATGTCGTAGTTGGTAAGGCTTTTGTGAATAGATCAGCAAGATTATCACTCGATCGGATTTGCTTGACATCAATTTCACCATTCTTACGAAGCTCATGCGCATAAAAGAATTTTGGTGAAATATGTTTTGTTATGTCCCCTTTTATGAATCATTCACTTAATTATGCAATACATGCTTTGCGTTATCTTCATATAATATGGTTGGAGAATCTTTTATTGAAGGCAATCCACATGATTCTTGAATATGTTCAATCATATTTCTCAACCATACACATTCACGACTTGCTTCATGAATTGCAAGTACTTCAGAATGGTTGGAAGAAGTAGCAACCATAGTTTGCTTTACTGACTTCCATGATACAACAGTATTACCACATGTGAATACATATCCCGTTTGAGAACGGGCCTTGTGGGGATCAGATAAAAATCCAGCATCAGCATAACCTTGGATATTCAATTTTACCCCTCTCGAGTAGAATAAACCCATGTCACTTGTTCCTCGAAGATATCGAAAAATATGTTTAACACCATTCCAATGTCTTCGAGTTGGTGATGAGCTGTATCTTGCAAGTAGGTTGACAAAGCAAAAGCAATGTCAGGTCTTGTACAATTTGCAAGATACATAAGTGCACCAATTGCACTTAAATATGGTACCTCCGGACCAAGTAGCTCTTCATCACTTTCATGAGGTCGAAATGGATCCTTATCCACTTCAAGTGATCTGACAACCATTGGAGAGCTCAATGGATGCGCCTTGTCCATATAAAATCTTTTTAATATTTTTTCAATATAATTTGATTGATGGACAAATACTCCACTTGAAAAATGTTCAATTTGCAAACCAAGACAAAGTCTTGTTTTTCAAGTTCTTTCATCTCGAATTCCTTTTTCAAGTATTCGGATGTTCTAACGATGTCGGCGTGGTTTCCCACTATATTTAAATCATCAACATATACAGCAATAATCACAAATCATGTTGATGATCTTTTAATAAAGACACATGGGCAAAGCGGATTATTTACATATCCTTCTTTCAGTAAATAATCACTAAGGCGTTTATACCACATTCGTCCGGATTGTTTCAATTCGTACAAAGACCTTTGTAATTTTATAGAATGCATGTTATGAGGTTTTGATTTTATTTCATCGGATATTACAAATCCATAAGGGATTTTCATATATATCTCACTGTCTAGGGATCCGTACAGATATGCTGTAACGACATCCATTAAATGCATATCAAGCTCTTCAGAGACTGCAAGGCTTATCAAGAACCGAAATGTGATTGCATCTATAACAGGAGAATATGTTTCCTCATAATCGATGACAGGTCTTTGTGAGAAACCTTGAGCTACAAGTCTTGTTTTGTACCTTGTAACTTCATTTTTTCTGTTTCTCTTTCGTACAAATACCCATTTATATCCAACGGGTTTTACGCCATCGGTGTTTGGACAATTGGTCCAAAAACCTCTCGTTTCCTTAACGAGTTTAGCTCGCTTGGATAGCATCTTGCCATTTTTGTCAATCGAGGTCTTTTTCGACATTCGTCCACTGATCGTGGTTACGGATCATCATCATTTTCACATATTTCAAAGGACACATTGAAAGCAAATATATCATCAGGAACAATTTCATTTCGATCCCAAATCTTACCAGAGTTTAAATAATTTATTGAGATCTCATTATTTTCATCTTTTTCCTCTTTTTCTAGAGGAAGTTGTTCCTCATCAGAATCAACTTGTTTTGACAAACCCTTATCAAAGAATTCTTGTGCTTTCTCAAGAGTATTTTGATTTGTATTTATTTTTACTCCCGTTTTCCTCTTTCGAGGAATTGTATCCTTTGAACCAATGGTCTTCCACGCTTTAAGCGTTTCGTTGGTTCTTGTGCATTTTGTTGCACAGAGACATCAATTCTTGCGGGAACATTTACAATTTGGAATATGTGATTTTGTCACTTGTTTTGCATCATTAAATGCATCAGGTAATTGATTTGCAATTTGTTGCAAATGAATGATCTTTTGAACTTCAAGTTCACCTTGATTTGTGCGTGGATCATAATGTGATAAAGTTGATGCATTCCAAGCAATTTCGCGCCATTCCTTTTGAATTGGCTTCTTATCTCCCCTAATGGTGGGAAAATTGCTTCATCAAAGTGACAATCAGCAAAACGTGCAGTAAATAAATCCCCTGTTAAGGGCTCAAGGTATCTTATAATGGACGATGAGTTAAATCCAACATAAATCCCAAGTTTTTGTTGTGGACCCATCTTAGTTCTATTGGGAGGTGGTATAGGAACATACACTGCACAACCAAAATTCTCAAGTGTGAAATATTTGGTTGTTGACCTAAAATGAGTTGCATGGGGGAATGTTCATGGTATGCAGTAGGCCTATAACGAATGATAGATGTTGCATGAAGGACTGCATGTCCCCAAACTGAAGTTGATAACTTAGTTCTCATGATTAAAGGTCTGGCAATTAATTGAATGCGTTTGATAAGAGATTCGCCAAACCATTCTGGGTATGCACATGTGGAACAGAATGTTCAATGGTAATTCCTATAGACATGCAATAATTTCTAAATGCTTGAGATTGAAATTCCCCGGCATTATCAAGACGGATGGTCTTGATTGGGTTGTCAGGAAATTGTGCTCTTAACTTAATGATTTGTGCTAAAATTCTAGCAAATGCAACATTGCGGGTTGAAAGCAAACAAACATGTGACCACCTAGTTGATGCATCTATCAAAACCATGAAATATCTGAATGGTCCACAGTGAGGATGAATAGGACCACATATGTCTCCCGAATGCGTTCTAAGAAAGCGGGGATTCCACAACAATTTTACTTGGGGATGGTTTAACTATCAATTTACCTTGAGAACAACTAGCACAATTATAATCACCAGTTGAAAATATTTTGTGACTCCTTAAAGGATGTCCATGCGAATTATTAATTATTCTTCGCATCATTGATGATCCTGGATGACCAAGTTGGTCATGCCATAAAATGAATGTCTTTGGATCATTAATTTTCTTATTCAAGACGACATTCGTTTCGACATGCCTTATATGAGTAAAATATAATCCAGATGATAAAGTGAGAATTTTCTAACACTTTTTTTTCCCATTTGAAACCAATGTGACATATAGAAATTATCTATTATTTTCGTTCACGGTTTCAATGTGATATCCATTTTGTCGAATATCTTTAAAGCTCAAGTAAATTTCTTGGATTTTTCAGAGTATAAGGCATTGTCAACATGAATTGTTGTTCCCCAGGCAACATAATATTTGCTCTTCCCGAGCCATTAATCAAATTGGAGATGTCGGATATTGTTTGAACATTAGCCTCACTAAGTTCAAATTGGAGAAATATTCTCTATTTTTAAGGATTGTATGCGTTGTAGCACAATCAAGCAAGGCATATATCGCTCTTATTTGATTCATGACTTGAACACATGATTTGTTGATCCATCTCGGACAAATAATGTTTGGCAAATCAGAAAAAGAGTCATATTTCAATGATAAAATTCATAATATTTTGCCTTTGATTTTGAAGGCATGGTAAAGGTCACAAAAATATTCGGGCATATATATGACAATATTTAGGCAAAATAGCCTTTCATATATGACTAAAAAAAAATGTCACAATTATGAGCACTCATTGTCAATAATTATTTGCCCTTTGTAGTGGTGCACCACTTTTATTCCAATTTTTGGTGGAATTGTCAATACGACCTTTACCTTATATTTTCACCTTTTCCACGTCCATAAATTTATTATTGCGATCATGATCATTATATGCAACATATGCTTCTTAATTTGAAGCTGAACTAATTGGACGGGAGCGATATTATATTTATAATATCTCATTATTTTACTCAACTACCATGAGACAAGAAATCAATCCTTAATATTTATTGGATTGACGTGCGCACTCGATATTTGTTGCAGCAATAAATCGAGGCGGGCCACGTGACCCTTTTATTGTCTCATCAGTTATATATATTTCCACATAGCCTCAACATAGGGGTAATTAAAATTGTGGAATTATAATTAATATTTGACTGATTAAATTTTGTAGCATGAGACCCACCGCTCATTTTGAGCTTTTTGGAGCATTACCCTTTTGGTATGTATATATATAACTCCATAAGGTGAAAATATATATAAAGTGAAATATTCACTTTTCAAATCTCTAAAGAGAAATTTGTGAATGATTGTGTACAACATACAACCTTGCATGAATACAAGCTTTATTCATAATTTGTAATATCTAATTATCATGACAAGAATTATAATAAGATAACAAATTCAACTATGGTTGATTAATATTTTGAAAGTAAATATAATATAAAATAATTTTCTCTTTTCTTTTATGTAAAAAAAAATATAACATATGATTAAGTATATGTTCACAACTTGATTTATTAATAATCAAATGTACTATTCGTATGAGTTGGTGGGACAACCTCCAGGTTGGGTGGCGAGACAAAGTCTCGCTTAATGTCATGCCTCCTCGAACGGGATAACCGTCTCCCTTTCAATGTTTAGCTTCACCGAGGACAAGGCTTACTCACTATCAACTCAAACTTATAGCATGATTTGTATTATAAAATCAAGAATAGAACAATAACTAATCGTTTGTAGTTTTAAGAGAAAACTAGTTATGTCACATATTGACTTTTGATTTCTGATGTAGAAGATCGTACAAGACGCAACTACAGAGCATACTTTCGCAATCGGTGACGCTATAATGCATAATATATGAATAAAGTATGCATAGATAAAAGGAAGCAACCATGATAATATAGAAGTAAATTGAACTTATTTAAATAACAAAAGTTATACCTTCCTAGCTTTCTCTCCTTAACAAGCCTTCTTGAACTTCAAGATCTCCTTAATGCTAGAGCAAGCTCGTGCGATAACGTGTTGTAAACTAAGTTGGAACTTGCTAAGAACTAGAGAAGGAAATTAGAAGACTAAGAACTTATATACTACTACAAAAGAGAAGAGAAGAAATAAGATAGTTGGAATGAGAAGTTTTCATTCAACTTGGTGTGCTCTTACAATGAAGTTAGTATCTTTTATATAGGCCATTTGGTATGATGACAAATGTGCCTTAGCAATGTGGGACTAAAACATACACCCCATGTACATTGAAATGGTTACAAAGAACATGACAATACACAGACCAGTGGAAGTACATAACTACACGATATGTTGGTGTACATGCATGGTCATCCACACTTCACAACATATTTAACTATATTATATATATACCCCTATGTATTTTTGCGGCTATAAATTCGCCATGCATGCCAACGACAATCCTTGGACGTGCACACTATTGTACGTCCCATTCGTATCACTAGGTGCCCTCCAATTTATTTATTATTTTATTTAATTTCATGATTATCTCTAAAGTTTATACCCAAATTAAATTCCGAAAATACCCAAATCTCACCAAAAATTGAGAAATATTTGCAACGGTCTCCGAAACTCGCGGACACTACGATACACTCCACTTGACCTTATTTCGCGTCGAAATAGTGTACAATATATCAAATAGGCACACAGCACATAAAAATAATATTAAATTTATGATCTTCGATCCGTAACACGTGGGCCCCACCTTAGATATACTTAAATCCCAAAATTAAATTCGAAAATATTTAAATAGCCACCTAATCAAGTTTATAAAATTATCGAAGGTCACAGTTAGGGTTTGGAGTTGAGATCAAGAAGCCTCTTAATGTCTCAATGAGACAGTCTGTATTGTTTTCATTTTATATATGAGTGTCACAGTTACAACAGACCCGGAGAAGGTAATCACATATGGACATCTCAATACATTCCTAGCAATCTAACTAGGACACACATTATGTACATCTCAATACAATCCTAGCTATCTAACTAGGACACACATTCGCACAATGTGATTACTTTTTTTTTTTGTCAAAGAGTACACAATGTGATTACATCACTATACATACAATATACTCTCAGACGTACACATGTGATCACATCACCACACTTACAATTACATTAATACCCTCATACATTCTCGCAATTACAATCTTAATGATTTATCCTAATAATGCAAACTCAAATTGGTTTCACTATCACCACTTTGAATTTGAGGAAGGATGTTATACAACATATATAGAGTTGCTATATTTGTGTGATTATGGTATTTATGGTATTACTATATTTGTGTCATGATTACTTTCTTTATTGATATATTGTAAAGCTCTATAAATAAGATTATCCCATTGTATCCATTTGCCCTGATGGATACAAATTCAATTACATAAACATTTCGGGCTTTTGGTTGCAAAAATGTAGTGCACTAAAAAATTTCATAGACGCCCTCAAAACTGGCTTGCCTTACACAAAGCGTGGGGTGCGTAAAGTGCGGCCCAATAATTATTTTAGAATCGTTTTTGAAATTTCCATCATCAACATTTTTACTAGTGCATGCATATATATATAATGTCTAGAGTGAATAACAGGTTTTGATTGTTAGAGTTATAATCTAAATTAGATTAGGAATTCGAGTTAGAGTATGAGTCTATTTAGGGTCTCCTAGTTGGATTAGGAGTGTGTTTATGTGATTCTATAAATTAGAGTTAAGCCCTCGCATTGTAATTAACAAGTTTATTAGAGTGATTAATAAAGTGTGTTATTGCGGTGTCTCTAAACCTAACATGGTATCAGAGCATGTTAGGTTTAGAGACACCGCAATGACACACTTTATTATACAACACTTAGATACACTAAATCAATTTTTGTCTTCATTGGAAGGATTGTGGGACCCGCAGAGCAATTGCATTCCTATTTGTTCAAAAGCGTGCACCAGTGCAATTTGAACAGTGACGTTCAATAGTGGTGATATGGCAACAATTGGAAACGGTCAAGTTCAACCGACACTACCAGTTTTCGATGGGAAGAAGTTTGATAGATGGAGCACTCAAATGAGAGTCTTGTTCAGTTTTCAAGACTTGCTCACAGTAGTTGAAGATGGGTTCGAAGACCCAGGGGCCACCGCTACCTCGACACAAATGGAGCTTCGCAAGAAAGATCAGAAGGCACTTTATTTTATTTTGCAAACGCTTGATGATGTGGCGTTTGAGAAAGTGCAACTGGCGAAGACATCAAAGGAAGCGTGGGACACTTTAGAGACGTCCTACAAGGGTGTACAGAAAGCCAAGAAAGTTTGATTGCAAACTTTAAGGCGACAATTCGAGTTGATCGAGATGGATGACTCCGAAGATATAGAGAAGTACACCAATTGTGTTCAGACAATCGTCAATCAGTTAAAGATGAATGGCGAAGATGTCGCAGATCTCGATGTGAACGAGAAGATTTTACGCACCTTGACCACGAAGTTCGACCACGTAGTAGCTGCTATTATGGAGTCCGTGACAGATTATGAGACCAAGTCAGTTGAAGAAATCATTGGTTCATTACGAGCACATGAGCAAAGAATCAATGAAAAAAGTGAAAAAGTCAAGCCTACTGAGCAGGCATTGAAGACTACAGTTGTCCCGAAGCTAAACAAGAATCATGAAGTTAAAGGCTATGATTGGGGTTTGTCCAATCTGAATTATGGGGGGATGATGTTTTGTTTTTTAATTCAGATAGGTAATTTAGATTATGGGAGGATGTTAGAGTTATAATCTAAATTAGATTAGGAATTCGAGTTAGAGTATGAGTCTATTTAGGGTCTCCTAGTTGGATTAGGAGTATGTTTATGTGATTCTATAAATTAGAGTTAAGCCCCCGCATTGTAATTAACGAGTTTATTAGAGTGATTAATAAAGTGTGTCATTGCGGTGTCTCTAAACCTAACATTGATGAAAAAATTACAAATGTACTGTTGAAAATAAAATAAATTAGTAAAATAAGTTAGGATTAGTTTTTATTACAAAAGTAAGGTAACTCGCATTTTGCAAATGCGTTTTGAGTTGGAAAAAATTTAAACGCTAATGGCGCATTCTCAGAATGCGCCATTAGTGTCCTACGTGGCGAGGTAAAAATACACGAATGGCGCATTCTCCGAATGCGCCATTAGCGTAAGGCAAATCCACGTGGCGTCCACGTGGCGTAAACCCTAAACCCTATACACGAATGGGGCATTCGGAGAATGCGCCATTCGTGTTTTAGGGATTGATCCACGTGGACGCGACGTGGATCGGTCCCTTACACTAATGGCGCATTCTCCGAATGCGCCATTAGCGTAAGGCAAATCCACGTGGTAAACCACCCGTAACCATTCTCGAGGTGTGCAGACTAGAGGGTAGGCTGTAGGGGGCCGGGGGTTATTTATGGTTGATGGTAATGGACGGGTGTTGAGCGACGTCGAGAGAGCAGAGGCAGAGAGAGGGAGAGAGCAGAGAGAGTGGGTGCGGCAGAGAAGAGAGGGAGAGGGTGGGGTGCGGTAGAGAGGGAGAGGTGCGGCAGAGAGAGGGAGATGGTGGGGTGCGGTAGACCGAGAGAGCGAGAAAGAGTAGGGTGACCGAGAGAGAGAGTGAGGTGGATCAAATTTTTTTGTTGTGATAGACTTGGGTGACTTGTGGGTCAAATTTTTTTGTCAACCTTGAGATACGTTCGTGTTGTTTGAATGGGTTGCCCACCGCCAGATACGTGCGTGTCATTTGCATGGGTTAGCCCCTCGAGATACGTGTGTAATGTTTGCATGGATTGTCATCAACCTCGACATACGTGCATGTTGTTGGCAAGGGTTTTCCATGGCCAGATATGTGTGTGTCGTTTGCATGAGTTGGCCCCTCAAGATACGTGCGTAATGTTTGCATGAATTGCATGAGGTTACATGGGTCGGCCACCTCGACATACGCGCGTCGTTTGCATGACTTCTCTGCCGCGAGATACATGCGTGACGTTTGCATGAGTTGTCCACGTCCATATACGTGCGTGTCCTTTACATCAATTGTCTACCTCGAGATACGTGCGTGATGCGGGTTGTCCATCTCGAGATACGTACGTGATGCAGCTTGTCCATCTCGATAAGTACATGACGTTTGCATGGGTTCACCGCTTCGAGTTGAACAAAGTACTCCTTTTGAGGAGTAAAATAGAGGTTGTGTATTTTGTATAGATGACTCCTTTTCAAAAGATGTCATTCATTTTGTATAGATGACTCATTTTCAAAAGGAGTCATTCACTTCACCTCATCAACACACATCGCCACATGGAGCTACATCATCACCAAGACTCTTTTTCAAAAGGAGACATACCTTAGTTTTGTAAATTAAAAGTAGCCAACCTTATTTTCAGAATAAAAAACTATTCCCACCTTAGTTTTTGAAAAACCCCAGGTTTTGATAGGATGTGATGGAATTCATTCCGTGGTGGCAAGTTGGTTAGGGTTGAGCGAGCCTGTTCTTTCAGGGCGCTTTGCGGTTCGTGGAGTAGCAGTGATGCCTCAGGGACATGAATTGAACAATGAAATGCATCAGTTTTTGCATGATAGGAGCAGAGCTGGCGTTACAAGTCTTACAGATACAGAGGCCTATTGGTTTTTAACCTACCCTTCTACATTTAGTTAAGGTACTTATTTTTTTTTCAACAAAGAAGTGTTGTGGAATATGGATGACCATGCATGTACACCAACATATTGTGTAGTCATGTAACTTGTATTTCTCACTTAATAGTACCTCCACTTGTCTATGTATTGTCATGTAACTTGTAATCCTCTCCAATGTACACCAGCTCTTCCATGTATTGTCTATGTTGCTTGTGATGTGTTGTATGACTTGTGGTGTATGTATAACTTGTACACATTGTATAAGTACAATTATCATCATCACCAAATGGCCTATATAAAGGGTGCCAACCCCATTGTAATTCACACACCAAGTTGAATGAAAACTTCTCATTCCAACTATCTCATTTATTCTCTTCTCCTTTGTAGTAGTAGTTTGTAGTAGTAGAAGTTCTTAGTCTTCTATTTTCCTTCTCTAGTTCTTAGCAAGTTTCAACTCAATTTACAACACGTTATCAGCACGAGCTTGCTCTAGCATTAAGGAGATCTTGAAGTTCAAGAAGGCTTGTTAAGGAGACAAAGCTAGGAAGGTATAACTTTTGTTATTTAAATAAGTTCAATTTATTTCTATATTATCATGGTTGCTTCCTTTATTACATGCATCACTTCTATATGCATACTTTATTCATATACTATGCATTATAATGTCACCGATTGCGAAAGTATGCTCTGTAGTTGCGTCTTGTACGATCTTCTACATCAGAAATCAAAAATCAATGTGTGACATATAGTTTTTCTCTTAAAACTACAAACGATTAGTTATTGTTCTAATCTTGATTTTATAATACAAATAATGCTATAAGTTTGAGTTGATAGTGGGTAAGCCTTGTCCCCGGTAAAGCTAAACATTGAAAGGGAGACGGGTTATCCCGTTCGATGAGGCATGGTATTAAGTAGACTATGTCTCGCCACCCAACCTGGAGGTTGTCCCTCCAACTCATATGAATAGTACATTTTGTTTATTAATGAATCAAGTTGTGAACATATACTTAATCATATGTTATGTTTTTTACATAAAAGAAAAGAGAAAATTATTTATATTACATTTACTTTCAAAATATTAATCAACCATAGTTGAATTTGTTACCTTATTATAATTTTTGTCATGATAATTAGATATTACAAATTATGAATAAAGCTAGCATTTATGCAAGACTGTATGTTGTACACAATCATTTGCCAATATCTCTTTAGAGATTTGAAAAGTGAGTATTTCATATATATTTTCACCCTATGGAGTTATAAATATATAAATATCAAAAAGGTAATGCTCCAAAAGCTCAAAATGAGCGGTTGAGTCTCAAGCTACAAAATTTAATCAGTCAAATATTAATTATAATTTCGCAATTTTAATTACCTCTATGTTGAAGCTGTGTGGAAATATGACTGATGAGACAATAAAAAGAAGGTCACGTGGCACGCCTCGATTTATTGCTGCAACAAATATCGAGTGCGCACGTCAATCCAATAAATATTAAAGATTGATTTCTTGTTTCATGGTAGCTGAGTAAAATAATGAGATATTATAAATATAATATCGATCCCGTCCAATTAGTTCAGCTTCAAATTAAGAAGCATATGTTGCATATAATGATCATGATCGCAATAATAAATTTATGGACGTGGAAAATGTGAAAATATTAGGTAAAGGTCATATTGACAATTCCACAAAAAAAAAATTGGAACAAAAGTGGTGCACCACTACAAAAGGCAAATAATTATTGACAATGAGCGCTCATAATTGTGACATTTTTTGGTCATATATGAAAGGCTATTTTGCCTAAATATTGTCATATATATACCCGAATATTTTTGTGACATTTACCATGCCTTCAAAATTAAAGGCAAAATATTATGAATTTTATCATTGAAAATGGCTCGATAAAACAGGCACGTCGAGATGTGTTTAAATCGTGACCTAAATATGGGCGATGAGTTTATGTTTTGTGTATCGTGCTACATGCATGTACATTATAATATAAAAGTGAATATTTATCGAATTCGAACTTAGCGGAGGCTAATGCTCAGGCAAAATCTGATAAAACAATTTTATTGTTAATGTCTTATTCAGAAGAAGTCTACTCAGAATAATAGAAAATTTATCTATATGAATATGATTTAATCTGAGTATAATATTTCCGGCTTTAACTTCTGGAATATATAAGGCACATTAAAACGAATGTCGTCATAAATCAAATGACATTCATTTTGTGGAAAGATCTATTTGATTATCCATAATCATCAATAATGTGAAAATATCGTAAATTCGCACGGACATCCTTTATCGAACTGGATTTTTTTTATCAGCTGGAGATTATCTCAAGGCAAATCAATAGGAGACTTATATTGATTTAACTCTCCATCAATCATATTATAAGATGCCTTGGATCCCTAATAGAGAATTTATTTATAGCAAGTTTTGCTAATTGTCACTTTGATGAAGCAATTTTCCCACCATTATGGGGAGATATAAGTCAATTCAAAAGGAATGGCGTGAAATTGCTTGAAACACATCAAATTACATTAAATTTGTTGTATTATGATCCATGTATAAATTAATATGAACTCAAAGTTCAAAGGATCGTTCAGTAGCAACAAGTTATGAATCAATTACTTGATGCAAGTACTATACACAAAAGAGTGACAATCATATGCTTCAGCATTAAATGGTTCATATAGAAAACGATGTCCATGTGCAACAAAATGCACAAGATGTCGCACCCATGTGAACATGAGGGGGAGAATCAAAAGGAGTTATTGATTAGTGCATTGCACTCTTTTTCCTTAACTATGGTTTTATCCTACCTGGGTTTTCCTAGCAAGGTTTTTAATGAGGCGATCCTAACATTATTATACTCCATATAAAAAGAAAAAAATTATGAAAGCAAATAATATACTCTTTTTCCTATACTAGATTTTTTCCCACATGGTTTTTCTAGTAAAGGTTTTAACGAGGCATATATATTCTCTCAAAGTGTATCGATGTGTTGCACTCTTTTCCTTAGCTATGGTTTTATCCCACTGGATTTTCCTAGCAAGGTTTTTAATGGGGCAATCAACAATATAATACTACAAATCAAGATTGACGATAACATTGTACTCTTTTTCCTATACTAGATTTTTTTTCCCACAGGGTTTTTCTAGTACAGGTTTTAACGAGGCACAATCTCTAAGCAAGTGTCATCCAAGGGGGAGTGTTGTGGAATATAGATGACCATGCATGTACACCAACATATTGTGTAGTCATGTAACTTGTATTTCTCACTTAATAGTACCTCCACTTGTCTATGTATTGTCATGTAACTTGTAATCTTCTCCAATGTACACCAACTCTTCCATGTATTGTCTATGTTGCTTGTGATGTGTTGTATGACTTGTGGTGTATGTATAACTTGTACACATTGTATAAGTACAATTATCATCATCACCAAATGGCCTATATAAAGGGTGCCAACCCCATTGTAATTCACACACCAAGTTGAATGAAAACTTCTCATTCCAACTATCTCATTTATTCTCTTCTCCTTTGTAGTGGTAGTTTGTAGTAGTAGAAGTTCTTAGTCTTCTATTTTCCTTCTCTAGTTCTTAGCAAGTTCCAACTCAATTTACAACAAGAAGAATTATTTTTTCTATATAAATTATACTTTGTAATGCTTGTACACTTTCCCTAGTACTTAAATCGACTTTGCTTAGACGATGATTGTTAATATACAAAAAACTTTGTTGCACATATATAAGTGCATCACCTAACAAACAACAACAACGACAACATAGCCTAAGTTCTAAATTAATTAGGGCCGGCTATATGGATCAAACTCTTCTATTGTGCTCGTTTTAGTGCAATTGATGGCGAGTTTTCCAAACTATTCAAATCTCTCCTAATTAATGCATCTCAAGTTGATTTTGATCTACCCATACCTCGTCGAATTTCTTCAGTTTCTATTGAGTCAAGTTTTCTAGTGCGAGCATTTATAGGTCGTCTTTGCAGGTGATCACCAAACCACCACAATCACCATTCCCTAATCTTTGTGTCAATTGGTGCTACTCCAACTTGTCTTTGAATTTCTATATTTTTTTTATTCTGCCTTTACGAGTTTTGTCACACATCCGCTTAAGCATCCTCATTTTTGCTACGTTCATTTTATATAGTTGTTGTTATTTTACCACCCAACATTCACTTCCGTAGAGTATAGCTGGCATCATTGCCGTTTTATAAAATCTTCTTTTTAACATATGCATTTTTTGAAGTAGAACAAAAGGGCTGTTGATTCACTAACATAAGCATTTTTTTAGATCATAGAACTATAGGGATCCAAAACTTACATACATTATGAAGTATCCATTGATAATGTTAATAAATAGTCATTTTTTTATTTAAACGTGTTCTTCTTTTGTTCATGAAACAGAGGAAGAGATAGGAACAGGAGACCCAAAATTAATACAAAGGAAAGTCTTGGAAAAGTTGGCCTACTTTTCTCCAATGTTGCTAGAGTATGTTAAACACAGTGATCTTACAACTTTGTCTTGGGCTCCTTTGATGCTAAGACTACCATGGGACCTTCTCTTCAAAGATTTGTGCAAGGGAAATGCGACAGTCGCCGGTGATGCTTTGCACCCCATGACTCCTGACCTCGGCCAAGGTGGTTGTTCAGCACTCGAGGATGCAGTCATCCTTGCTCGTCACATTGGAAATTCTTTTCTCAAGCACAAGAAATTTTTTCCAATGGAGATGACTGAAGCCTTGAAGTTTTATGTTAAAGAACGGCGTTGGCGTGCGATGGCCTTGATCACAGGATCTTATATTTTTGGGCGTGTTCAACAAGGAGGGTCTAAATGGATGATGAGCTTTATAAGGGACAACTTGTTCTACAGGTTTCTCTTGAGAAGGATGGCTGGTTTTACAAATTTTGATTGTGGAAAATTACCTTCTATGAACTCTTCCAAGGAGGTTGATGATGATGATGATCATAACAAAATAGAGTAGGAGGATGTTTCTTTTGGAGGTAAAATTATATTCTTGAGTTTTTCAAACAAAAAATAAATGAATTACATTCTTGAGTTTTGAGGTAATTCGCATGGTCTTTTTACCCCTCAATTTGTGCAGCTTCACTGCTTGCCTTTAACTTCTTCACTACTTGTTTAGGGAGTGGCTTTTATATAATTACGAATTGTAAGATTTGCACAATTACCAATCGCTGTCACGTGTCATTTGATATAAAAAAAAAATGAATCTTCTAATTTTTGTATTACTAATTTACCCCCACTTTAATTGACGTCTTCTTTTAAAGAGTGCCGCTAAGGGCACCCCACCTTTTCATGAAGGCACCCGGTTAATGTGGGCACAAACCAATTTACCTGGGGCACCCAAAAATTAGACCCGAAATACCCAAAATACCCCTCGTGCAAAAAACTCTCGCACCCCACCACCCCCACCACCACCTTCACCGAAATCTTGTGGAAGAATTGTTGAGTCGTTAATTATGTAATATTATATATATTTTATTTATATATTTTTATTGTCAAGTCTCCAAAATACTAGTCTAATTATGTTTATTTATTATTTTCAGTGGTTAACGGAGTGCGCGGTTGAATTCGTGGCGGAAAAATACTCAAAATGGAGTATTTACTTGCGGTGATCGGATGCTTAGGACAATTTGCCTCGAAATACGCGTTGTGCGGTGGGTCGAATAGCAGACATGTGGTGTTCCACCAATCGAGAAGATGACACGTCGGCAAGCGGAGGTGCCAACGCCGGCGCTACCAATCGGGTGTCGCCACGCGTCAAGCATTCTTCATTACCGCTACCAATCGGGGACGCCACGCGTCGACACGTCGCCAGGAGATATATGTCACCAGAGATCAAACTTCTCTTCGTTTCGGACACCATCGATCGCCTCGAGATCCGTGCCACAAAACTCCCTGTTTTTTATTGTGCAATTTCACGAGCCACGTGGACGCCACGTGGCGTGATTTCACTCGTCCAACGCGTTTCGGTGACGTGTTCCAGCCAATCACACGGAGCCACGTGGCGCCGAGTCACCACACACAATCGAACGCGCGAGAATCTTCGTAAATCATGCGGCACACCTCGCCGCGATGACGAGGCGGTCCAATGACGGTGCGACACGTGGCGAGGCGACATTTCTAGCCAATCGGCTATTGACACGCAGAGAGAATGGAAACCAATTCACTTAGGGATTTTCGGTTTTTAATTTTGGTTCTCTCTCTCTCGGGGCGGGTCTTCTCTCTTCTCGCTTCGGGCCGAACGCTCTCCTCTTCCCCATTCTTTTCTATTTTATTTTTCTTTGTTCTTTGTGTTCTTCAACGATGCGAGGCTAAAACCTCTAGCCTAGGGCAAGCTGAGGAGGTTCGATGCGCATATCAATGGATTTGTGAGATTTATATATTTTAATTTCACTCTTTTCATTATTATTTTATTTTCTTTGGTATTGTTTGAACAATCAAAGTTAAACACTTGTTTAAACTTTGATTTATTTGTCAGTGAGTCGTAAGCGCCCGTAGTTGTGCAATAAGACCACACTAGTGGCAATCGACCATACCGATTGATTCGACCCTTTTGGGACCGGTTGAATACCTTAGAAATCTGGGCTAAATCGGACACACTAGTGATCCGGTTGTCTAGGTGTAGTGCCTTCGGGAAGCTCAATGCGGTCAACGCATTAAACCCAATTCACTTGAATTGTGGTTATGTGTTTGATTAGGAAGTAGTCACCGTCGTACCTTGGATATCGAGATTAGGAAGTGCGAGGAACCGCGTGCGTCACCGGGTCTATAGCTACACTAGGATATTTTGATTTGCATACTTTACATAAATCGACGACCAAATCCAATCTTTTACCGAACCGAACTTGTATGTCTTGACCTAGGTATTTTTATTAATTATTTTATTTTCAATTTTATCTCCTTGCTTTAATTATTTTGTTGATATTTAGATTAGCTTTTATTATTCACTCTCTTAAACCCCGATTTCCCTTTTTGTTCTTTTTAAACCTTAGAAAGATTACCAGTCCCTGTGGGATCGACCCTTTGCCACTATTCTACAAAATAGTTGGTTTAGGTAAATTTTTAAATATTATTGACGCGTTCGGCGCGCGTCAATTTTTGGCGCCGTTGCCGGGGATTGGTTTTTTTCTTTCTTTGGTTTTTATTTTTTATTTTTTTTTATTTTTCTTTGATTTTTTTATTATTATTATTTTGTATCTAGTTCCTTGTTTCTAACATTTTTGCGGGTAATTCCATAATGGCCTCCTACCCCTACATTTATGATCGATTCGAAGACTCACATTACTATAATGTGAATGAGGTAGGTATGTTATATAATGGACACCAATTTTCTGACACGCATTCTTTTGTGCAACAAGTCGAGTTTTGTGAAATTTGTGAAGATTATTCTCACTCCATATACGATTGTACGTATTATCATAAGAATTATAACTGTCCTAGTTATGCATCTTCGCAACTCGATTTTTTGGGCACATGTCAAGTCCATGAGTCCTCAACAAAGCACCTCTTTAGAAAATATGATGAAAAAATTACTAGATGATCAACAAACGGTTTCACGAAGAGCTTCAACAATTTTCGCGTGAGTTTCCAAGCTTGCAAAACTTGGAAAATCAATTTATTCAATTGAATGCCACACTCCGAATATGCGTGATGAGAAAGAGTGGTGTAATACACAACAAACTTCTTACTTAGAGGAGAATGTGGATGTTGATACATTGAGTAATGTTGAGGAGAATGCTTGATACACCTAGGTGGAGAACTATTGTCGCGAAACAACGCAAGGACTTGAAGTCCTTCCTATTGAGCCAAACATGTCCATTGCACCGAATGATGATGATGATGACGTCGTGTTAGAAATTGGAGTCATTTCAAAACGGTCGAGGAGCGCAGATAGAGAGCAAGGAAGACCAACCTCGGTGTTGGTGAAACCACCCACCCTCCCATGCATATTTGATAAACCCTATACGGGGTGGAAGTAAAGGAGCGTTCGCATATTTTTTACATCGCTAACACCTTTGTGTTGGAGGACCATGATGTGACAGATTCATTTGTGTTAGAAGTCTCGAATGAGCTCCCATTACGAAAGAGGGCGTGCATGCCTTGCATTGCCCAAATATGTTGATGCGCCATTCGTTGTTGACATCTCCAAAGGAGAGGGCATCACGTGATGAATCGTAATAAGTCTAGCCAAAGACTTAAAAGAAAGGCGCTCGTTGGGAGGCGAATTTGAGCTTTTGTTTTTATTGCATTTATTCCAGTTTAATTTAGTTTTAATTTTTTTTATGTTTAATAAATCCCCGACTTGGTCTCTTGGAGTTTTGCAGTGTAATGAATGTTTGATGAGCACGATGGCACTAGACCACCCCCGAGTTTTGCTAGGTTTGACTATGGTTTACATTATTTTTGGAGTAATTTGAGCATATTCTTTTTTAGGAATTAACATATTATTAGAGTTTTAGGTGTTTTGAGACTTGGTTGGGACATATCCAACTTAAGTCGCCACATTAGTGGCGGGTCTTTAAGTAGACCCAAAACCCTAAACTTCATTCCATCATATTGTTGACTTCACCCGTAGTTGAAAGACCCGAGCTCGCAAGATTTGATAGGAATCATTTGAATTAACTCCTATGCTTATTAGTTCGTGCTCTTTTTATGATAATTTTATTTCATAGTTTCCTTAGTCACCTAGACATGCGAGATTTGAGCACTCACTAGTTTTTGGAGACTTTTGTTATGTGTGCACTTGTATCATCTTCTTCTTATATCCATATTCTTTTCACCACTATTCTTTGTCTTTTTGTTGCATGGATTCCTTGACTTGTTTTGAACCTTGAGGACAAGGTTCGGAATAAGTTTGAGGGTACTTTAGGATTTGTGGATTATGTAGGATGGATTGCTCTGCGAGAGACCGCAGTGAGATCGTTTAAATTTTTTTTCAATTATTTGCGGCGATATGTGGTTGTTGGACAAGTATTGATGGTGTTTGATATCTCTTATTCATTCATTTCTTCCATTTCTCTTCCCTCCATACTCATATTTCTCATTAGGAGTTGATACACTTTCATGCATATATTTATTATTATATTGTTTAGAGTCACCCGAAACTTTGTTTCATGCCTTTAGTTGTGGATGAGTACATTATGGTTGCCTTTTTTTACTTGAAACTTATGAAAAATTTGGAGAAATACTCACTCGAGTCTGCAGACTTAACATTTTTATGATTTCATGATTAGGGACTTAGTATGATGGTTAAGCCTTGTGCTAGATACCAAAATGGGTAGACGGTTGAAATTGTGCAAGTGATGAGACTTTAACCCACATTGGGGAATTTGCTTAATTATAGTGAAAGTGAGAAGGGCTAACAGGAGTTTTCTTAATATAGAGAGTCCCACAAGTTTCCACAGGAAATGGAGCGGGGAAACTTGTGGTGGGAAAAAGTGAGAAAATCGGTCCATAGGAAATGGAGCAGGGACCGTATCATTTGAAAAAAAAAAAAAATTTGGAGAAGAAAAAAATAGAGAGTATACATATAAAGTGGATAAAGGCGGAAGTGTATGGAAACTCCTCAAATAAAAAGATTTAGCTCGAGTGCTTATAGCTAGATTAAGTAAAATTGTAAACTTGCATGTTTGAATTTGTAGACCAAGAAAACCCGTGAGTAGTTGATGGCGTTTGTCTTGACCATATCTTTGTCTTGAAAGTGTGATCTTAATTGTGTTTGGGTTGTGGTTCTTGACATATCTTAACTCCGAAATTTCTTAAGTGGCTTGTTAACATGGCAACTATGTAAACTAAAGGAACTCCATGAATTTCGAATCGGGTATAGGATTAGCCGAGTCTGTACATATCTATATTATGAGTCTAGTTTATTTGTGTGTTTGTCATTTACACTTTGCTCGGGACGTGCAAAGTCCTAAGTTTGGGGGTATTTGTTGAGTCGTTAATTATGTAATATTATATATATTTTATTTATATATTTTTATTGTCAAGTCTCCAAAATACTAGTCTAATTATGTTTATTTATTATTTTCGGGGTTAACGGAGTGCGCGGTTGAATTCGTGGCGGAAAAATACTCAAAATGGAGTATTTACTTGTAAAGTGATCGGATCCCGGACAATTTGCCTCGAAATACGCGTTGCGCGGTGGGTCGAATAGCGCAGTGGTGTTCCGGCCAATCGAGAAGATGACACGTCGCAAGCGGAGGTGCCAACGCCGGCGCTACCAATCGGGTGTCGCCACGCGTCAAGCATTCTTCATTACCGCTACCAATCGGGGACGCCACGCGTCGACACATCGCCAGGAGATATATGTCACCGAGAGATCAAACTTCTCTTCGTTTCGGACACCATCGATCGGCCTCGAGATCCGTGCCAAAGCCAAAACTCCCCTGTTTTTCGGTCTACTATTGTGCGATTTCACGAGCCACGTGGACGCCACGTGGCGTGATTTCACTCGTCCAACGCGTTTCGGTGACGTGTTCCGGCCCAATCACACGGAGCCACGTGGCGCCGAGTCACCACACACAATCGAACGCGCGAGAATCTCCGTAAATCATGCGGCGACACCTCGCCGCGATGACAGAGGTGGTCCAATGACAAGGTGCGACACGTGGCGAGGCGACAGATTTCCAGCCAATCGGCTATTGACACGTGGCAGAGAATGGAAACCAATTCACTTAGGGATTTTCTGGTTTTTAATTTCGGTTCTCTCTCTCTGGGGCGAGTCTTCTCTCTTCTCGGCTTCGGGCCGAACGCTGCTCCTCTTCCCCATTCTTTTCTATTTTATTTTTCTTTGTTCTTTGTGTTCTTCAACGATGCGAGGCTAAAACCTCTAGCCTAGGCAAGACTGCGAGGGAGGTTCGACTGCGCATATCAATGGATTTGTGAGATTTATATATTTTAATTTCAGTCTTTTCATTATTATTTTATTTTCTTTGGTATTGTTTGAACAATCAAAGTTAAACACTTGTTTAAACTTTGATTTATTTGTCAGTGAGTCGTAAGCGCCCGTAGTTGTGCAATAAGACCACTCTAGTGGCAATCGACCATACCGATTGATTCGACCTTTTGGGACCTAGGTTGAATACCTTAGAAATCAGGCTAAATCGGACACACTAATGATCGGTTGTCTAGGTGTAGTGCCTTCGGGAAGCTCAATGCGGTCAACGCATTAAACCCAATTCACTTGAATTGTGGTTATGTGTTTGATTAGGAAGTAGTCACCGTCGTACCTTGGCTATCGAGATTAGGAAGTGCGAGGAACCGCGTGCGTCACGGTCTATAGCTACACTAGGATATTTTGATTTGCATACTTTACATAAATCGACGACCAAATCCAATCTTTTACCGAACCGAACTTGTATGTCTTGACCTAGGTATTTTATTAATTATTTTATTTTCAATTTTGCTTCAAGAATCCATTTCTTTTGAACCGAGGCCTATGAGAGGGATCCCGAAATCGTGTTTCCCGTGTCTCCCCTTGTGTTTCTCCTTCGTTGTACGAGTTTTTTGCAGTTCGTAGGGTCGGGGTGTGAGCCGATTTCGTTTCCAAGTTAGGGCTCGGTTGAAGATCGTCGAACACACATATTTTGCGTGAAATCGATCGTTTGAAGGTACGTTTTTAGTATACTTAAGTTACATTTAGTATAGTAGTTGTAATGTGTGTGTGGCGGTTTGTTGAATGGTTAAAAAAATGGGAATTCGCGGTTCTCGGCCACACAAAGCAGAGATCGTGCTACCGCTGTCTCGGTCAAGCATGGCCGAGACGAAGCTAAATTTTGGGAACTCGAAGTCTCGCCACAAAGGCGGAAGAGTTCAAAGTGTCTCGGTTACGCATGGCCGAGAATACTTTAGTTATCTCGGCCGAGACATGACGAGAGCTAGAATTAGTGCTAGGTAATGTGGTGTCGGTGGTGTACAACCGAGAATTTGCTCCTACTCTCGGTTGTACACTGGCGAGAGGGTTACACTAGGCTCGATCGTGATAGGACGAGAGCAAGGCGAGTTGAAATGGTCAATCCATCTCGGTGGTATACAACCGAGACTTTTCTATTGGACTCGGTTGTACACCGCCGATATATTGGAGGCCTTGTCGATCATGGGTGACCGAAAATATGGGTTGTTTCACGAACCTGCTTGACCGAGACATCAGAAATGGATGAATTTGAACATTTTTTTTTGTAAATTTTTTTCGGGTTCTGTTCCATGCGCTTATATGTTGTACTGGTTTCAGGTATGGCTCGTCCGAAGGTACCGGTGACTAGGGAGGAGGCTGGTATTGAGGTGCCGAGGCCTAACCGGGGGCGAGGTGGCCGGAGACCCCGACAGCATCGTACCGGAAAGAGAAAAAGAAGGAGAATGAGGATGTTAAGGGAAAGGCCAAGGTAGATGGTCATCGTGGAAGGTTACATTTGCACGATGAGGGTTCGAACATCGATGTTGGGCGACCTGAGGATCTTGTTGTTGCCCGAGGGGAAGAGGAGGGGAATGCATCGAAGTCGAGTAGCAGTGACTCTTCAGAGGCGGGGAACACGGTCATTCAGGGCCGACACGTCTGTTCCAGCGAACATTTCCAACTAACTATACAACTAACTTTCCAAATAACTTTACACGAATGAAAATGTTCTCACGACAGTATGAACCAAAACGTAATTAAGTATATATCAATATAACATTCAAAGTCACTATACAAGAATCAAAATGTACAACAATACCCCAAAGCTGGTACGATATTTAACTCATTGTATATGCATACAACATTCGAAGTAACTTTCAAAATTGCTAAATGTACAGCCATCAAGATTTCTAGGAACAATTTTAACACTATGGTGTACCTAAATCTACAACGGATATGGTGGCTTCATCAACAGTTGCAATGGGCGCGATGTCTCGAAATACGAATCCATCTCGCCAACCTTTTGCGCAGTCCTCAACATACCGGTCCCACGAAGGATATAAGGATGGCAACGGTGCATTCACACGCAACTTCACCTGTCAAAGTGAACAGTATAACATAAAGATATTGTCACAAGGTGTAAACGTGTCCTTGTAGTCTGGAAATAGGGTAGAAACCGGCATTACCTGCGATACAAACAGTGTAACATTATAATCAACCTAAATGTACAGCACAATCACAAAAAAAACCCTAAAAAACAGGTTCTCGGTTGTACAGGTCCGATACTTTCTTCCGCGTATCGCTCACGTACGACCGAGAGTTACAAAGTACTCTCGGTCGTACCATACCGTGACCTAAGTACACATCTCGGTCCTCTATGACCGAGACATCACCATACATCTCGGTCCTGCGAGGCCGATACAATCGCGCACATCGACAGAAACTTCGGATAACCGCAAAAAAAATACAATAAATTTGCAAAATTACCTCAAGTTCGACCTCCTCTTGCACCGTAGTAAAGATAATCCTCCATTATAAGTGGAAAAAAGTTCGGATTTGAGGAAATTACCAAACCCTACGTTGACAAACAAATCATCATTTTCACAGTTTTTCACAACTAAACAGTTCTAATAAACCATCATATGGTTGTCAAACATTGTTACCTCGTCATTTGTCGGATGATGTCAATCCGCAAGAATCGATAAACGCTCGACAAACGCAATGTGGCTTTGTGGTTCAACCTTGTGGTGGGGTACCCTTTTTCTTTATCAAAATGATTTGTGGGGTTTGAATCATTATATATACAGGGGCAAAAGGGTCTTTTCCAGTTTTGCTGGAATTTTTACAAATAATTTGGGTGCCTTCATTAAAAGGTGGATGCGACCCTCCTTTTAAATTGGAGGAGAATAATTTTACACATTTACCATTTTATGCCTCGAGATATGTGCATGAGTGCGCGATCGATGTACGTTTGGAGTGTGTTTTTTATGATGTCAAAAAATCATTTCCCTTGTTTGTAAAGGGTAAATTGGTAATTGAAAAGTTAATAGATTATCCTTCTTTTATTCTCTCCATCAAGGCCTCTGATAGATTTCAAAGAAGAGTCTAAAAATTGTATTAATGTAGGCAAATTGAGTACAATAGAGTGCTCTTATTTATAGAGCTGAACAAATCATAAAATAAGGAAAGTTATCAAAACTACCTAGATATCAAAATATAGAAACTTTCTAAATACCTAAACTACGAAATATAGCAACTATTATGATTTCCTTAACACCCTCCCTCAAACTCAAGTTGGTTCAACTTGAGGTTGTCAATCGAATCAGTAAACCTGACAAATCTAAGGTTCGTTGCGGAGCAGATCAACGACCACCCAAGACGACAAATATAAGGTTCGTTGCGGAACAGATCAACGACCACCTAAGACGGCAAATCTAAGGTTCGTTGCGGAGCAGATCAACGATCACCGAAGACGACAGGAAACAGATTCTGATGCGGTAAATTTAGAACAACGGAACTGTAGAACAACGGATATCAAAGTCAACAAAGTCGACGACGGACAGATAGCAGAGTCGACATAGTCGACGACAGGCAAACAGCTGAGTCGACATAGTCGACGGCAGGCAGACAACGAAATGTGGCTAGATGTAATTAGGGCAACGACATCATAAATTGTAACCGAATGATGATGAACATACCAACATATATGTGTACCGGTGTTGGGCAGTGACGATTAAAGAAAAACAACCAAGAGAGTGAAAACAACTGAAGCAGAGAAACTAAAACAAACGAGCACAAGCGGAAGAGAACACCACGGAGCGGTCGTCGACTCGAAGGTCGACCGACCTAGCACTATAAACCAAGTTATGACACCATGATAGATTTCAAAGAAGAGTCTAAAAATTGTATTAATGTAGGCAAATTGAGTACAATAGAGTGTTCTTTTTTATAGAGCTGAACAAATCATAAAAAAAGGAAAGTTACCAAAACAAATTCTCTCTAATGGGAACATGGATTGTGAATGTATAATAGCATCTCCAATGTGACTATTAATTGGAGTGGAAATGGATGCACCTAGGACACAATCTACATCCAACCCAAACAAATTCTCTCTAATGGGAACATGGATTGTGAATATCTAGATGATATATCAAAGAATCAAAGTGGAGGGTGCCTACCAATTGTAGTTCATTGCCACATCATCATTGTTTGTTATAGAAAGTTAAAAAAGTCACAATCCATAGTCTAAATCCACATTACCAAGATCATTATGGAAGTTGAATGTCTATCTAATGCCACATAGGATAAACAATATTTTCACATCCATGACAAAGCGTCAATCTATGTTCTAAATTCATATTACCTCGCGATGCTCTAAAAGCCGATTCCGCTTGTTTATTAGTCGATTGATATATAGGTTGCAACTTTCTTTTAGAGAAGTTGCAAACATTTCTTCCTTGAAAAGAGAAAGTGTAATTGGGTGGCCTTGAACATTTTTTTGTTTTAACTCCAAATAGTCAATTTCATACTTGGCGTCCTATTAAGAGGTCATCAAGGTATTTTGATATTTTTTCATACTAGGTGCATTTGGGTTAATTAGAAACAATATGTTGATTATTTTTGTTTAACATTGGGGTCACCATGCAAGGACATTATGTTTTAAAATCATTTTCTTAAAATAAAATTTATTTTCTCATACTCTAAAAGGTGAAAAAATATATGAGGTTTGAGATGAAGAATTAACAATCATGAAAAAAAAATGTTCAATAAGAAACTCTTGATTATCAAGAAAATGAGGGCCGCTAAGGGCACCCCACCTATTAATGAAGGCACCCAGTTAATGTGGGCACAAATTGATTTACCCGGGGCACCCGAAAATTAAACCCAAAATACCAAAAATACCCCTAGTGCAAAAACCCTTACACCCCACCACCACTACCACCACTACCGCCACCACCACCGCCACCACCATCACCGAACCCCGAGCACCCGACCACCCCCACCACCACCTTCACCGAACCCCGAGCACCCCACCACCTTCACCGAATCGTTGTGCAAGAACCCATTTAGTTTGAATCGACCAGTGAGAGGAATCTCCAAAATCGTGTTTTCCGTGTCTCGCCTTGTGTTTCTCCTTTGGTTTACGCTTTTTGAGGTTCGTAGGTCGTGGTGCGAGCCGATTTCGTCTCCAAGTTAGGGTTCTGGTTGAATAGTTAAAGAAATGAGAATTCGCGGTTCTCGCCACACAGCCGAGATCGAGCACAGCTCCCGCCTCGCATGGCCGAGACAAAGCTGCGCTGGGAACTCAAGTCTCGCCACAAAGGCCGAAGAGTTCACAAGTGTCGCTGCTACGCATGGCCGAAAGTACTCTAGTTCTCTCGCCGAGACATGACGAGAGCTACAATTAGTGGTAGGTAATGTGGTGTCTGGTGGTGTACAATCGAGAATGTGCTCATACTACTCTGGCTATTGTACACCGGCGTACCATACCGTGACCTAAGTACACCTCTGGCCCCTTAGACCGAGACATCACCATACATCTTGGCCCCGCGAGGCCGATACAATCGCGCACCCGCACAAAAACTTCTCCCAACCGCATAAAAAACACAAAAATCTCGCAAAATTACCTCAAGGACGACTTCATCCGCACCGAAGCATTACAATCCTCCATTATATAGTGGAAACAACTTCGGATTTGAAGAAATTACCAAACCCTACGTTGACAAACAAATCATCATTTTCATCGTTTTCCACAACTAAACAAGCTTCTAATAAACTATCATATGGTTGTCAAACATTGTTTACTCATTGTTGGATGATGTCAATCCGCAAGAATCGATAAAAAGTCGACAAACGCGTGTGGATTTGTGGTTCAACCTTGTGGTGGGGTGCCTTTTTTCTTTGTCAAAATGATTTGTGAGGTTTGAATCACTATATATACAAGGGCAAAATAGTCTTTTCCACTTTTGCTGAAATTTTTACAAAAACTTTGGGTGCCTTCATTAAATGGTGGGGTGCCCGTTCAACCTTGGGAGCCAAGCAATCAAGCAATCAATATTGGTGTGCGGCGTTTCCTCGTGCAGTCACATGGTCTTCAGTGTAACATATCATTATTATTCTAGCCCTTCTCTAAAATAATTATCCATAAATAGAGCTTTCGATGTGCCCATTAACATAACACCAACAATACTAGTTATGTACGTTACGCACTAATGGAGTTCCACACTCAGGAATTGGAAGATGTGGTGATTGTGGGTGCGGGGATCGCTGGCTTAGCCACGGCTGTGGCGCTGAAGCGAGTCGGGGTTCGGTCGGTTGTGCTCGAGAGGTCCGACGAGCTGCGAACCACCGGGGCAGCCCTGTCTCTGTTTCCAAACGCTTGGATTGCTCTTGAAGCTCTTGGGGTAGCTCAAAAGCTCACCGATATGTATCGTCCATTCAAGAGGTACGCTTTATCTTGTTTGAAACGTTATTTTGTTTACTAAGAAAATTGATTGGAGTGAGATGGACCGTCTGAAAAGCATCGAGATACGTTGGCATGCCGGAATGTGTTTTATGAGTATCTCTATGTGATCAACGGACTGTAACTCATTTTTTGCAATTTTTTTTTGAAATCGTTTCTTCCATTTTTTTCATTGTTCGTATTTACATCAGAAATGAAATAAAAGTAACAATTGATGAACTTAAAATATTCTATTTGGCGTCCGGACCTGCTTGACCCCATAGTAGTCGGGGTCCATTGGGCTTTAGATAAGAGTAATTTAGTTAAAAAAATATATAGTTAAGTGCCTTTGGTTTTTATTAGAAAAATGTTGTCCATGTTTCAGGTAGGACGCGGGATGAGCACGCACCTCCTCAACCACCTTTGATTCTTGGGCGCACAAGCATCCCGAGGTCTATCGAGGGAGGATGATGAGTGTGTGCCCCGTGCCTGATTCAACACCAAGGAATTTCCCACTGCTACCATATAGTATTCATCTCTATTCGGTGATAAATAAACCACCCGTACCTCTTTTGATCTCTCGGAAATTTCATAGAAGGGTCTTTCTAAAGACCCCCAATGACCAATCCTTGCATGAATCGGTAAGGATCCAATGAGTCCAACATTGATTCCTTCGTATGTGTCAATTGGGCAAATACTTCCATAGTGACTGGGATGGATATCTCCTATCCGAGAACTAGCAGTTCGGCCTGTCAATCCCCCAGGATCCAAATAACTCAATTTTTGCCCATGAACTATTTGTGTCAATGGATTTGTTCGATCCAAAACTTGAGATAAAGGGGGTTTTTTTCCTTGAATCAAAACTTAATGTAGAGCATTAAATTGAATGATTTATAGAGAATAAATATTGAGTTTATCTTATTCTTATCGAAATAAAAAAATCAATTAAATTATAGAAAGCATCAAAAATTTCGGGTAATTACTTTTTATTTTATTATTTCCTCTAGATCTATTTTATAGCTACTTTAAGGGGGCGAGTAGGGCGACTGTCCCCCTCCGGGCTCCACTTTTTTAAAAGTATATATATATTCATAATTAAAGAATTACTACTTATTAAGTAATAAAATGTTACTTAACAAGTTATTCATGTATTTTTAAAATAAAATTTTAATTTTGTACGTGTATAAATGGCTCTTTCAACTTAATTCTCTCATTTTTAGTGACATTATCTTCGAATTTGCATTTTTTATGCGTTATTACATTTTACTTTTTTTTTAAGTATGATTGAATTTTACTTAATGTGAAATATTTTGAAGATGTTTCGAGAGCCTTTAATCACGCTAATTTGTATCAATTGAGCAAATTTTTGATGAGATTTAAGTCTCTAATATAGGTATAATTTTTATTTATTTATAATTGAGGGGCCTCCAAATTATACTTTAGACTTGCCCTGATCCTACCCGAGGCACCCTAGCACTTCTCTTTCAGTTATTATTATCCATAAAAGTACACACACTTTGTAATTAAATGCTTATAATTCACCTATTTTAATTTGTTAAAATGCAGGGGATACGTAACTAACTTAGTGAATGGATCTGTGCAAGAGATGTCTTTCAATAGCGTACTCGATGAATGGTGAGATTTGATTTAGAGCTTGTATTTGAATTGTAAATGATATTGTGATACACACACTGAAGCTGCCTCCATATAATTAGTCTTAATAAACATAACTTTGACGAGTTAGCCCAACAATAAAGGCAGGGGCGGATCTACATCTCTTGCCCTGGGCTATAACCCAGGGCAAGATACATGTAACCCTCTATATATACATAGGCCACTTCAATTTTTATTTTTATTTTTAAGTTTAGCCCACCCATTAATAAGATTTTTCAAGCCTAACCCACCCAAATAAAAAATCAATAAAAGAAAAAAAAATTAAGTAAAGTTCATTTGTAGACATTCAATTAAAAATAAGGAGTCAAAGCATCTCCGGTGAGATATCACTTGCCAAAAGGTAAGCTGAGAGGTCGTATGTTCGATTCTCTCTTAAGTAAAAAAAGATAAATAAAAAAAGAAGGAAAAGGAAGAAAAAGTTTTAGCAAAGTTTAATGTTTATTTCATTGATTCAATCAAAAAAAAAAATGTTTATTTCATTGAACTGGTGTTATTGAAATAAAATCAAAGTGAGTTAGTTTTGGTAGAAACATCATTTGCCAAAAGGCAATGTTTCAAGAGGTGGTGGTTCGATTCCCATTGAAGTAAAAATAAAAGAGCACCGCTATGTGCACTTCAATTGTTTATGAGGACACCCCAAAATGCATGTAAATTGGTACACTTTTGGGGTGCCCTCATAAACAATTGGGGTGCCCTCACATAGCGCCCCTAAAATAAAAAGAGCTAGTTTTGGTGGTGGTGTAGTTAGTGTAACACCATAATGGAATTTGAATTGCACCTCCATCGTCCTGATCGCAATCGAGTTGAACTTTATAGTATAATGTACGTAGATACATCATCTTTATTCTTAGAGAAAAATATAATTAAAACTTGCTGATATATTTTCGAAATTATTTATTTAAACAAAAATGACCCTACTATATATTGTAACTCAGAAAAGTCACGTATTTGTTGGCGTCCCTCTGACAAGCATCAAGATGCGTGCAGGCACACATGTCGGGAAAAGTCAAGGGATGTCACTAAGTGCGTGTCAACTTTTCTACATTACAAAAGTATTTTTTCTTAAAAAAACATTTTCTAAAAAAAATGCATATTAGTATTTAAGTCTAGCCTATGGCTACTTAAAATCCTTGATTCGCCCCTGATTGTAAGGGTGAGCTTGAGATTGTGTGGGTTAGACGTACAGTCTCGAGTTTGATTCTATGTTGCGTCAAGAATGTTCGAGCAATTGGGCTGTGCTCAGACTGATCTCACCAACACCTCGTGGAAATACTCAACGAGCTCGTCCAAATACCCACCAGCCACCAGTATTAACAATAAAATAAAATAAAATAAAATAAACACACTTATTGGTGTGTGTGTGTATGAGTCTGCGACCCCGGCCAATGTGACACTATTAGGTTTAGGTAGCATTGTTTCATGTGTGTGTACTAGTTGGGGCCAAATGGTTAATTTACCTCACCGACCAATTGCATGGCTCAATGGTTTGGTATGAGATTTGAAAGTAGGGGGTCATGGGTTCAAACGTTGGTGAGTGCAAAAATTGTTTCTTTCCTATAAAAAAAAAGTTAATAAAAGGAGTATAGCCTCCATTCAAAAAATAAAAAATAAAATTTATCCCTACATGAGCTAAAAGTATTTCGAGCTAGCTATATATATGGTTTAGAAAGCTTAATGTTGGTGAATATAGGAATGCGAATGGTGCAAGGACAGTGCATAGGAAAGCTTTGCTAGAAACTCTGGCTGGTGAGCTACCTAGTGATGCCATTCATTACTCGACCAAGCTGAGCTTTATAGAAACTCGCACACAAGGAGACTCGTCTATGTCTATTCTACATGTGGAGGATGGTAGCATCATCAAAGCCAAGGTATGCATATTTATTTCAAGACCAATTTTGTTTCCGTACCATCCCAAAAACTTTCAATTACTGTGTGATTGAAATATAAATATATATTTACGAATTACGATAAATAACAAGGCCTAGTCACGAAAAAAATAGGGAATTAATTAATAAAAGCTCATTATATATTAATTAGACCCAAATTAAAGAAGGTTAAATGAAGAAAATATCGAGGACAATAAAAAAATTGACATTTTTTTTGGATGAATTGTCTTTAGAATAATTTTTCGAAATGCATCCTTAGTTTTCCATTATCAATTTTTCAATGTGCAAGTTTAATAATATGTTTGGAGTGAGTAACAGGTTTTGATAGGATGCGATGGAATTCATTCCCCCGTGGCGAGTTGGTTAGGGTTGAGCGAGCCTGTTCATTCGGGTCGTTTTGCTGTGCGCGGATTAGCTGTGATGCCTCAAGGCCATGGATTGAACAATGAGGTGCATCAATTTTTGCACAATGGTAGCAGAGCTGGTGTTACACATCTTACTGATACAGAGGCCTATTGGTTCATAACCTATCCTTCTACCTTTAGTGATGGTGACCCTTTAATTCCTTCTTCTTTCTTTTCAATTATTTATTCTCACTAGTTAATTGCAATGCACAATGCATGCTAGATTGATACGATCTTTAACAAACTTTTCCTTGTACTCGTGTCAAAGTTTGGTTAAAGAATTTGAGTTTCATAATAAACCATTTGACTAGGGAAAATTCAAAATAGACATATATACATCAGTAGTTATCCATTATTAATTTTTATAGACTCTCATTTCAGTATAATAAAAGTGATCTTTGGTTTTATGAACAGAGGAAGAGATGAGAGCAGGTGATCCAAAAATGTTACAAAGAAAAGTCTTGGAAAAGTTGGCCAACTTTCCTCCAATGTTATTGGAGTATGTACAACAAAGTGATCTAACAACTTTATCTTGGGCCCCTTTGATGCTTAGATTACCATGGGACCTTCTCTTCAAAAACTTGTCCAAAG
The DNA here is from genome assembly GCA_039657325.1 of Stephania cephalantha. Taxonomy (NCBI): domain Eukaryota; kingdom Viridiplantae; phylum Streptophyta; class Magnoliopsida; order Ranunculales; family Menispermaceae; genus Stephania; species Stephania cephalantha. The sequence goes on along the minus strand of CM077567.1, from coordinate 57,747,644 downwards.
GAAATGTAACAGTCGCCGGTGATGCTTTGCACCCCATGACTCCTGACTTAGGCCAAGGAGGTTGTTCAGCGCTCGAAGATGCAGTCATCCTCGCCCGACACATTGGGACTTACTATCTCAAGCACAAGAATATTGTTCCAATAGAGATGACTGAAGCCGTGAAGTTATATGTTAAAGAACGACGGTGGCGTGCTATGGCCTTAATTACAGGATCTTATCTTTCGGGGCGAGTTCAACAAGGAGGGTCTAAATGGATGATGAACTTTATAAGAGACAAGTTGTTCTACAGGTTTCTTTTGAGAAGGATGGCTGATTTCATTAACTTTGATTGTGGAAAATTACCTTGTGTGAATCCTTCTAAGGAGGTTGATGATGAACATAACAAAATAGAGTAGGGATGTTTCTTTTTACGATCAAATTTGAAGATGTCTTTATGTTTGTGATCTTTTTTTTTTTTTTTCCTTTTATTTGTTCTTCATATCAGTTCATTGCTCTCTTATAAGATTAAGAATAATAAATAGAATAAAAAATATGAAACATTGTTATTTTCATTAAATGCTAGTTTTTTAAGGCCTCATCAAATGTTAATTTTCATTTTTTTTTATCAAAGATTAAATGTTAATTATATATTATTTTATTACAAGCTTACGAGGAACAACCCCTACCTTTATAAGGAGCATCTTTATCCTAGTTACAAGCTCATGAGAAGCAATTTTAAGCTTATTGATGTTTATTGAACATGCCTTAATTATAATATGTTATAATAGACCTGTAAAATTTAGGAGGGTTACAATGAATTTATAGAGCCTAGTTGAGTGAACCATATAGGCGGGTTCACTTAACTATTAAGATCTATAGTAGACTTAAATTATTCTACAAAGACTCATGGTGCATGGACTTGGACTAAATGTATCAAGTAAAGGTCTAGCATATGTTACTTAGTCCACAAAGCTCGAACCTTGTTCACTCAAGTGCCAATACTAGAATTCGGCACCGTAGCAACTTTATTATGGTTATGTTAATTCTCGATTCTACAATACACATTGTTCTGTTTTTAAAGTAAAATAGAAATTTCATCATTTATTATTAGCTTGATATAGGACCAACCAAACGTAGAATCAATTAATAAAATTATATTAATTCGTTAAACTTACTTATTCAAAAGAGCATATAACTACCTAAATGCTAATGTAATATTGAAACAACTAGTTGTCACCCCGCGCATTGCGCAAGGAGTAATATTTTTTTCATTGATAAGTTAAAAACATTAGATTTTTATATAAATAAAAAAAGTTACAATCCAATTGTGTTAATCCTAGACTCAGGATTTTTTCGAGGAAAAACAAAGAGAAAGTGACATACAACGTTATATGATATCATCATCGAGTTATGTGATACAATATTAGTAACCGAGATATGTGTAATCTATTAAAAAAAAGAATATAAGGATAAAATATACACAATACAAAAGCTTTCAAAAAACACTTGTTTGGATAGCAACGCAAATTATAATTGCATCACAATAATTTCACAACGTGGATGAAAGTCTGAGCATGAGTAATAGCTAAAATATGTTAATATATAATTTGGTGAAAATAAGTTTGATTAGGTAAAGAACAATAAAAAATAATTCACTTATCATGTATATTCTTTTATGTACTCAAAGCCAAGAGCAGTATATTATCTCTAATATTTTTGAAAAAAAAAAGAATACATAACTAAAAAGATCAACATCCCTTGCTTGGCTCATGAAAGAGACATAATATCAATAATAGATCAAATACATTAATAAGTACTTCATCGAAAAGAAAAGTAATAAAAAGAAAGAATGACTTATTATGTTGTGACAACCCCAATTTCCCACAAACTGGGCCCCGCCCAGCCTAAGCCCAAGTGGACCCCTGAGCCAATCTCGCAAGGTTAACGTAGGCCTAGTCAGCCTCTTCATCCATTCATATAAGTAAATTCATAATTTTAAGTCGATTTATTTGTATATTTTTCAAGTTTTACAAGTTAGCAGAAACAATTAATATGGTAAATAACTCACAATAAAGTAAAAGAGTTGGACATCCTAGATGTGGAACCCCGTAAACATGTTTAATCATGTATATCTTGTGTGGAGTGTAATAACTAAGCAAAAATGATATACAAGTCATGTGTATCTCTAAACCCAAACAAGTATCCCAAGTATGATAACAACATATATAAGTAATACAAAAATCAAAAACAAAAAAAAAAAACCTCTAAAAGTGAGCAGAGGAGGGCCGTTTCGATATCCTCAGAGTAGATCGTCAAGTATTGGCGACTTGCCCTTGCTCGGCTGCGGGTCTGCACTCGGTCAAACACAAGAATGCGAGCCCAATAAGTAAAAGCTAGTAGGATCTAAACAATAATTAAAAGTAAATAAAGTAGTCTAAAAGTCATGCAGATAGAAAGAAAACTATAAGGAATGCATGATAGTAAGACTGTGAAAATGAAAATACAACGAGAAATGAATGTCAAAAGAAACAATACAGAGGTGCCCAAGTATATAGTTCAAGACCACCGAGTACGGGTGCCACAGGGTAGGAGTCAAAGAGTCGCGGCAACGCCAAAAAGACACGGGTTACTAGGACGCGACATCGCCTGCTGTACCTAGATTGTCGCGAATGAGGGATATCAACGGTGCCCCGGATAAAACACATCTCATTCCGACCAAATACTCCAGTGACTCGAGGTGGCCCCAGTTGCAAGCCGGTAACCACTCCAATCAGAGACACTCTCATGACTCACTTGGCCCTCGGACACTCATAAATAAGGTGGGAATTCCAAGAAAGAGACATAATACAATATCGATAAAATATAAGCTCAAATGAACTACTGTGCATTTCCTAGCTGATTTTACTTACCTCAATATCACAAAAATACCAATCAATCGCAACTCCCACACACCTCAAAGTATGTACCCAATGCCCGACGCTAGTTTCCTAGGCTCCTGATTATCAATTTACAATGAATTAGGTGTGTCAAATCCCTAATCCAAAATAATTTATTTAATATCATTTTCTTTCCATTTACCTTAATTTGTTGAAAATGTAAGATTTTTTTTTAAAAATTGAATTGAATTGCGGCCACATCGATCATATCTCGAGTCGAACTGCGTTATTCAATTTTCGGCTCGACCAATTTTCTTGAAAATGATATAGACCCAGGGGAACCAAGTCCCATCAAATAAATGAGTTTTCATTGAATTGTTCACATCGCACCAATTAATCGATTTGGAAGACTTCCGCTGCATCAGTTTGGTATCAGAGCCTTAATTCGGTTCGGGTGACAATGCAACTGATGCAGCGGAAGTCTTCCAAATCGATTATCGAAATCCATGAAAAATCAATTCAGGGCCTTGAGAATTAAAACTCCAATTCTCTAAATAAAAAGAAACAACGCTCTTTATTCATCAAAAATCAATCACCGCGGTATTACATAAATATGATAGCCATATGTATAGGCTTTTGTAAACAAAAAAATAATTAAAGAACTTATATAAACTTACTAAAACAAAGGAAAATTCCTAACTCATCAACTAGCATAGCGTACTAATAAAGTCACGTCATTTATATATATATATATATATATATATATATATATATATATTTCTAAAAATGAGGTGGCTAGTTAACTACTTATAATTACACACAAAAATTTACTAAATCTACTAGCTAGACTCATGACTTAATTTCTTAAATAAATATAAACTTTACTAATTAAACTAAATCACCCATGACCCTTCTTGTGCGTACACGACGTTGTTGTCCGACCCAACATGCTATGTGATCATCTCCATATATTTGACCTTCATCAATATATGATATTTATATCTGGATATGTTGGTATACTAGAAAAGTTCGCCCAGTTTACTTTTCTCTTCCCAAAACGTAGTAAAGTCTTTGCTTATTTTGTGGCTGTTATAGTGTATCAGTATTTTGTTCTTCTATTCTACAATATATCTGATTGTCTTTGTTTATCAAAAAAAAAAAAAAAAAAAAAGCTGAATGTCTTTTTGTTTGCCAAATCAATTTTTATGTACATTTCTTTAGGGAAAACAATGCCGCTAGAATCAATTTTCTACCATATTGTATCCTCCGCAATTTACGTTTGAAATAATATGTTCTAGCCATATGGAAGACCATTCTTAATACTATAAATTACAAGAACTATTCTTACAATACTATTAATTTACCAATGTTATAGCTAGAGATTGCCCCCTGGATTTTGAAAACCTAGCTAGAAACTATTTCCTTCTATCGTTTTTTTTTTTTTTTTTTTTTTGGCTATGTATTGTTACTTTATCCATATCCTTCCAAGGAAATCGGCAACTTGATTAACTACCTGTTTTGCTTTGTATTGCAGAATTAATTGACAATTAAAAATGGTTGAATTGAATCAAAATCTTCAATAGCCATATGCATAAGTTCCCATGGAGTAAGTATGAGGTTGTCGTTGCGCGAACCCAAGATGACCTTGTCTCCCATTATTAGCATATTGTTGCCACATCAACTGCTCCTCGACCAGTAGCTTTTGCTTCTTCTCCATCTCTGACATTTGCACATACGGTGGTGGAGGCATCGAGAGTGATGCTTGAAAAGGGTCCCCGCCGGCGATGGTGCCACCAGGCGCCGGAGGTCCTGGCAATGCAAGCATAGTTGGCCACCCAGATGACCCAAGTGCCATGCTACTTGCACTCCCAGAAACACCATTTTGATGCATTAATGTGGTTGAAATGGTTGGTTGCTTGTACATGTTATCCAACAATGACATATCGAAACCACCCCCTAAAGTGACCTTCTGGTTAGATAAATGACTTGCTGATTGAACCAACGTAGTCTCCCAGTCTGTCGAGTCATCGGGTGACCCAAATGCTTCCCACGCCGATACTGTTGATGCCGTTGGTGCTATAGCACTTTCACCGTCGAATAAAGCTAAAGCCATCCTGTCTCCTGGTTGTTCATGTGTAGTTATGTCGTCACTTAAATCTAATAGATCTGCTTGTTGGTTGTCTTGCAATTCTTCCTTCTTGTTTTCTTTTTTATCTTCGACGATGTCAATGAAACCTTCCGGTGGCGGTAATGCTTTAATTGCATTTAGGTCGTCTTCGACAACTGTGTCCATTTCTTTCTCTTCTTCAACGCAGTCACTCTTCTTGAGGGATTGATTATTTGCTCTTCTACTTTGCTCCAAGATGGACTTGTCATGGATGAGATCAGCCATGGCTTCTAGCTTCTCAGGCGTGATTTTCTCAACTTCTGGGTAGTCAGAAGATCTGGCAACCCCAACTGCCTTGCACCAGTTGTAAAAGTTTTCGAGCAGAATGAATTGCGTCCCAATTCGTGTGAAAATCTCATGTACTTTCACACACTGGGGGATTTGAAGCTCCATGAATCTATCAACCAAAATGCCCATCAACTCTGTTATGTCATAGTAGATCTGGAAGCTCTCTTTCACTACTGGGTACAGAGCAACTAGTACAATCCTGCTATACCTTGTTTCGCCTGCTCAAAAACAATAGTTTGACCCCTATAAGTGATCAATCAAATTTTGAAATTCCAAAAAAAAAAAAACCTTATTAAAACCAATGTAAGAAATTAAGGTGGGAAGTGAATGTTGGGCGGTAAAGCAACAACAATTACATAAAATGAACGTAGCAGAAATGATGATGCTTAGGTGGATGTGTGGTAAAACTCATAAAGATAGAATAAGAAATATAGAAATTCAAAGACAAGTAGGAGTAGCACCAATTGATACAAAGATTAGGGAAGGGCGGTTGCAGTGGTTTGGTCACTTGCAAAGACGGCCTACAAATGCCCCAACTAGAAAACTTGACTCAATAAAAAATGTAAAAATTCGATGAGGTAGGGGCAGAACAAAGTTAACATGGGATGCATTAATTATGAGAGATTTGAATGGTTTGAAAAGCTCACAATCAATTGCACTTAATCGAGCACAATGGAAAAGTTTGATCCATGTAGCCGACCCCAGTTAATTTGGGACTGAGGCTATGTTGTTGTTGTTGTTGTAAGAAATTAAGGTGACTGAAGAATTTACCATATGTATTGACAGAGAAAAAATAAAATTCCTTGGTAATTGCCTAAACCAAATCTTGATTGTATATTTTTTGTCAAGTATGTAAAATGTAGGAAATGAAAAAGAAAATTAGCAATTTCAGATTTGCTTTTTAGTTTCTTGTCGCTGTCTGTCGTTTATAGTCTCATGTGTTCTCATGTCATCATCAGGAAAAAAAAAAAGCATGAATTTGGTTGTTTACATATCATTAGTATATGCAAGATGAAACTGATAAGAGTCTGGTCTAGTCTGTTTTTTGATACATATTATTTGTGTTGATTGCTATGCCTATTTGATGTTGTTTACTAAGCATTTATTGAGTTAAAACTCCAGATGATTTAGAGACCAATTAATTCTCATTTTCGCTTACCTGCAGGTCGACACGCTAAACATCTCTCAAGCAGATTAAGCAAGTGCTGAGCCCTCAGAAAGATCCTCTCAGTTCTCATATCTCGTACTGGAGTGCTATTACCATGCCTAAAGCTTCCATCCCACTTGCCATGTTCAACAGGTTTTCCCGAACCACCACGAATACGTTGTTGCATCTGCATTCGGAAATCCAATCTCTCATCCAGGTACAATGCGTACGCCCGAACAAATGTTGAGAAATCCCATGATGCCGAACGAAAGGTGTTACGAAAATCAGCCATGTTGAGCATCCGTGTTCCCCTTCTCGTGGCGTGGAAAATCTCTTGCTCGTAGTTTGCATCGCCATCCAACAGAAGCCGGTGCACTAGCATGAGAGACTTGAGGGCAACCACCCAATTGCTAGTCTTATTAAGCCTCTTAGCTATTGTTTTGACGCAGAATTTGATGTAGCTTTTCGAGTAGCATGTTAGGCTTAGAATGTATACTATGTGTTTCTCATTGGCAGGGCGCTCTTCGTGCATCGTCGCCTTCACTATTGCCACTTCGAGGTCAGAGATTCTGGCGCCGTTGCTAATGATAGCGATGCCGATTCTGGTCTGGTCTTTCACTGTGTCGAAGGCCTTGCGAAGAGTGCTTGAAGCCATTGATGTGTAGCCAATGTGTACGTGTAGTTAGGCTTTTTAGTTCAGGGTGGCCTTGTAGATATAGAGGAAGGAGAGTTGTGATATCAACCTGACAACATGGGAAAGTTGGAAAGAAAGAAACATCAAACTAATGTTTGGATCTAAAACATGTCCAATTAAATTAATATAAAATTGATAATTCGGTTATTTTTAATAGATCAATCTATAATTTTTTTAAAAAATGTTTTCATAGAGTAATAATTTTACATCAAGTGAGACGTATATAGAAACACAAGTCTTTTAATTGATATTAAGATGTGCCTTGAATTACACCAAACAAAAGATTTTGATTTATATGAAATGTCCCAAATAATGATGTAATTAATTATAGGGTGGGGTTCAAAAAATTAGAAGATTCAAATTCATGGCTTCAAAGAGGCACAAGTGAAAAATAGCAATTCTCAACCATATATATATGTCCTTAATATACTAGAAATTATTTTAATGAAAGAATGATATAAGTTTTTTTGTAATCTTAATTCTTATGCTTGTCTAAACATTCATATGGCCCCTCCCTTTTAAGGCTCGACTACTCTTAAGAGAATTAGTAGAGCACCTCAACTTCATGATCGATCAGAGAGAAATCGACATATTTAAAGTTGTACGATTGAATTTGATCTCATGAGAACCTTTTGGATGCCGAGTGCATCTCATTTTCAACTTAGCCACGACACAATTTCATAAGCGGCAATTTGCATGCTCCAATAATTATTACAATATATATATACAGTTAATTATATACAAAAATACATTCATAATGGAGTAACTTACAAGATTTGTATTGTTTGCTTTGACCAAGGAATGATATAAACTTCCTTCAAAGCTGCAACAATAAAAACAATAAATTTGCTGATAAAAAAAATGTTAGGAGAAGAAAGAAAGAAGAAAGACTTGCAGGTTAATTATTTTGCAATAAAGCCCAAATCTCCCTTCTTTCTTCTCCTCTCTCTCTCTTTTTCTCCCTCCTCCTCTTCTACTCTCAATAATATTCGATCTCTCACGTGTGCCACCACCCGAGAATTCAAACCATGTAAATTTGATTTCAACAAATAAATATATACCCAATACAGCTCTAAAGGGCACAAGTGGAACACTTGGCACTCAATTTACCCGTTGAATATTGTCCAAGAAGTTAGGTAATTCAGTTCCACATTTAGCAATATTTTTCATGCATCCACCTGTTGACCAGGTCTTCTTTCTTTGACTGCCACCCGAGCGTTTATTTTGTTAAGAAATGTGAAAATTAAATGAAGCCCAACATGCACTGCCATGCATGTTGAGCCCGTTATTAACAAGGCCCAAAAATAAAGGTAACTTTTTTAGTCTACAACACTTTTCTTTTTTTTTTTTTTTTTTTTTTGGAAAGACGGCCCGAAGGCCTTTGATTAAAATTTAAGTAGCTGCCCTGCAGTTTTACAATCATCTATCTACATATATATATATATATATATATATATATATATATATATATATATATATATATATATAAGTGGAAGGAGAGAGAAAGTTAAGAAGCCACCTCCTCCCACCATTCTAATTTTCTTATTTTCTGCTATTTACTTATTTCTATTATCGGTTGTTTCAAGAGATATAATTATATATTATGTGTGCATCTATTAATAATTAATAATGGTTATCTTATCAACAAATGATGAATATAATGAGTACGTTCAACTTGAAACCATGGGCATATACATGGAATAATGGAGTGTAGTGCAAGTTCTATGAAATCATGGGCAGATACATGTAATAGAGTATAGTGCAAGTTATATTCCCCCTATAAATTTCATCTCCCGTCCATTCTTGTTGCAATCCAGTTGGTTTTTTTTCCCTTCCTCCTTTAAAAATTCAGAAAAAAAAACAATACAATTCCACATACTTCTTTCATTTCATTTTTTTGTTAACCTTTACTAAAAATATGGTGTTGTTTTGAATTCAGCACTTGAACGTAATGTCCAAATGTTTACCTTTATTGGAATAATTTTTAGTATTGGGCAGATGATATAATCGTAATATCATCCAAAGATATCGATGTGGACACTTAGTTAAGGATGTAAAATAATTTAATAATATAACCCTTCTATTGTATAGTTTCATAACACTTGCGCAAAGCGCAAGCAAACGACTAGTTCTCCAATAAAATGGATACATTTAATTAAAATTTGAGTAGCGTATGATATTCATTATACGAACAACTCGACTGGGGGGGGGGCGGGGCATGTGATCGCTTAAATAGCGAAACCCTAAAATTGCCCCACCCATAGAGACTCTCCCTCGAATTTATTTATGTAGTATATTAGTATATATGCATTTATAGTTTTTTTTTAAAATTTTATCTCGTGGTGTGCGTGGTTGGCTCGATAATTATGTGGCGTTATAGAGAGCCCCTACTTAGATGAATCTCACCTTAAATGGCTATTGTCGGCTCATTATGTAGCCCTACTTATATATATCAACCTCTCCCTCTCTCTATCTTTTTAAGAAGTATCATCTCTCACTATAAATCTCATTACCCCGCTATTCTCTCTATATGTAATAAATTAATAAAACCTACATTTTTTTCATTTAATAATCGAATATTATATTGATTAAAAAATATATTTATGTAGTATTTAGTATATATGCATTTATAGTTTTTTTTTAAATTTTATCTCGTGGTGTGCGTGGTTGGCTCACTATAAATCTCATTACCCCGCTATTCTCTCTATATGTAATAAATTAATAAATTACCTATTCTCTCTATATGTAATAAATTAATAAAACCTACATTTTTTTCATTTAATAATCGAATATTATATTGATTAAAAAACATTAGTAATATACATAAACTTATCGGTATGATTATTATTTGTGTAATTGTAATAAATTAACAAAGCTAACATTTTCTTTTTTTCTAGAAATTAATTGATGTTTTGATTAAAAATCACTACAAAAATGTACCAGAATAGCGACAGGACAACCCGTCGCTATTCGATCTAGTACGTCCCATCGCCAAAAACTAATAGCGACGGGGACGACAGTCGTTATTTTCTTTTTCAATGGCGACGGGTACCCGTCACTATTTTTTTTGCCACGTGTATCGCTCGAACCCGCTGACCGCCATGTCATCAGGATTAGCGACGGGCTCCCGTTGCCAAAACATCTGTCAGCCATGTGGACAGGAACAACAACGGGAGCCCATCGTTGCGCCCGTCGCTAATCGGGAAAAATTATTTTTTAAAAAAACATTTTTTCATTTTAGTTTTTGTTTTCAAAATAGATATCAATATATATATATATATATATATATATTTTTTATTTATTTAAATTAATAATAAAATTAATTTTTATTTGAAAACCTGATAAAATATTTTTATTATTAAAATTAATACTGGAATTAATATATTTTTTATTTTAAACATTTTAAAACAATAACAGTTTTTAATTATATTACAATTTTTCTGAAAAACATTATAAAACATATTAAATCCATTTAAATTAATAATAAAATTAATTTTTTTGTTTTAAAACATTTTTATTATAAAACAATAACATTTTTAAAACATTATAAAACATTTTCATTATAAAACAACTTTTTTGAAAAAAATAACAGTTTTTAATTACAAGTAATATTTTTTATTTTTTATTTGATGAAAACAATATTTTCCAAAGAATAAATAAATATAAACGAATTAAATTAAGTAATTGAGATAAATAAAGAAATAAATGAAATAAATATAACCAAAGAAAGTTTACAAAGTCTAAAAATGTACATGTATGACTACAAAATATGAAAAAAAAAAAAAAGCAAAACATATTATTTGGTCCTTAAACTTTGAAGCACTTATTCTTTTGATCCCTGAACTTTAAAATCTGCACATTTGGTCCCTCAACTTTTATTGGTCATTTCACCATTTGACCCGGTTAAGTTTTGCTTAGGTGGCTAACAAAAGTGCTACGTGGCTGTTTCTTGAGTGGATCACATTCATCATTGAACTAGGCCAAACCAAAAAAAAAAAAAAAAAAAGTCCCAAATCAAAAGTCAATCACGTACCCTAGCCCTCACCCTCTCTGGATTCGTATCTCTCATTTCTCACACACAATCCCTTCTGTTTTAAACAAATGAACACAATCACAGACATGATTTTGCATTTCATTGATTATTCAGTGTTTTAAATCACTAATCAAGATTGACCACCGAAGTCCCCTCCATTGTGAACCCACCACACCTACCTTCTCATGATCTCAAGCTTTTCAACCAGAGCAATGATTTATAAGAAGAGAGGCCTCTATAATAAATAGTAGGTCGTCAAAGAAGTTGCCTAATTGCGAAGACATCGATGGATTGGAAGTTCCTTTGATCAACATTACTTCGAACAAGAAACCCATCATCTCTACATTAATGGCCCCAAAGGTCAAGTCATCTGAAATTTTCTTCAACGATAATGATCTGCCTTGATTTGATCAAGTTTTAAAAAGAGATTAAGTACACACACAAAAAAATTTGGGAGTTCATCAATTTGGTTTTTTTGGTTTGATCCCGATTGTGAACCTCCGGTTTAGAGTAAAACCGGCCACGTAGTTCAATTAGCCACATAACCAGTTAAGTTAGTCATGTCAGCAATTTAGACTTCCCTAATAACAAAAGGACCAAATGTGCACTACTTGAAAAGTTGAGGGATCAAATGTACAGTTTTGAAAGTTCAGAGACCAAAAGCATAAAATGTTGAAAGTTTAGGAACCAAAAGATTGGTTTTGCCCAAAAAAAAGCCTAAAGTCTACATAAGTGCATACATCAGAGGACTCAGTCATCGAGATCATGATCACTCTCTGAATCATCATAAGCATCTGCTGGAGGCGCGAATGAAATTCCAAGTCTGTCTATCAAAGTCTGCTCCATGCGACATAAACGTCTTTGGATCTTTTGCAATTTATCACGGTCGAGGGTATTGTCATTGATAACCTTAAAAGACTTCTTTGTATTTCTTTAATGTCCCCCTCAGCTGCTCAATAAGCTCATCATTAGCAGACATAGGCCGAGAAGATCCTGCTCCAGCTTGTCTACGCTTTGGCCCTGATGGTGTCCATCCTAATCCATATGTCCGTCCTTTGTCGTCACGCTCCACGACAGACAAATACAACTCAGTCTCATCAATCGGCATGTTAGGCTGCGACTGTGTGAGCTCGTTGCGTCTGTTGCGTATTACCGTCTGAATTATTATAATTTTCTTTCAATATATATATAGTGTAAGTACTTTTTTTTCTTCAAATTTATTTCGTTTTGTTTCGATTTATTTTTTTTCGAATTTATTTTGCTTAATTATGTTTCTTTTTTCAGTATAGATACTATAAGTACTATTTTTAATTAATTAAGGTTTTGAAGTACGGTAATATAACTTTACATATAGTATAAATTATTATAATTTACTTTCAATATATACATAGTGAAAGTGATTTTCTTTTACAAATATATAGTACAAGTTCTATATATATAGTATAATTTGTACATCCATATGGTATATATAAGTTTCTAAGTGCTTCAAGTTGTTTGAAAATTTTGGTTTTAATTAAGTTTTTTTCGTCTGCATATAGTATAAATTATATATATAGTATAAGAGCGTTGTTATATATTATTTTATTCAATCAATTATATATTTCCTAATTAATTTTAAAGTGCTTTAAACATATCTATAATATAATATAATATAAATTAGCCCATTATTTTTGTCCCCATTGAAATGTAATTAGTCTAATTAACTTTTATCATTTAAATAAGATTTTAATAGTAAAGTGCACATCATTAATATTTCATTAATTTACTTTTTAAACAATAATCTTAATTCGACTCGACATGCATATATATTATTTTATAATTTCTCAAAACTAAATTATAACAAATTACAAAAAAGGTGCATATCAATATTAAAAAATCATATACAAACATCACAAATAATCACAATTAATAAAAATTAAATTACAATCACACATCTATTTTTTTCACTAATATAAAAAATCATACAAAACATCATAACTACACATTTCTCATCAAAAAATTACCCAATTATAAGATTTTATTAAAACAATTTTATTCAAACAACTTAATTTTTAAAACGATTTTATTCCCGAGCCATTATAATTAATCATACAAAATTATTATAATGTCTTATTCAAACAATTTTATCAAAATTATTATTATAATCACAATTACATATTTCTCACCAAAAAATTACAAATTTTTGATATAAAATTATACAATTACACATTCCTACATATAAAATTATTATAATATTTTAATCACAATAAAAATTGAATTACAGTCACATGCACATGCATTTATTTTTCACAAAAATTAAATAATCATACATATCAACAAAAAATTTATTATACAAATCCACAAATAAATTAAAATTTAAACAATTTCATAAAGTTTACACATTTATTTTAACTGAAATAAATAAATAAAAATCAATCTACAAATTAATAAAAATCACATTAAAATAAAAAATAATATACCTAAAGCACCGCAGAATGCGACACCGAAAGGGGCATGTCGGGGTGGCGAGCAGGGAGGGAGGAGAGGAGGCAGCGGACGAGCAGAGAGGGTGATCGAAGTCGAGGGAGAGGAAGGCGTTAGCTGTTAGGTCGAGGGAGAGAAGGAGAGAGGGGGGCCGAAGGCGAGGAGGTAGCAGGGGAGGCGGCTGTTAAGGTTTCAGGGGAAGCAGAGAGAAGAAAAGAGAAGTGAGATGAAGATGGAAAGAGGGAAAGGGAGGGACGTTTGATCGAGGGTGGGGTCATGATATTAGCGACGGGATTAGCGACGAGTAAACCCCGTCAGTAAATTTTCCCGCCTAACAATTAGCAATAGGGGGCCATCGCTATCCCCGTCGCTAATCTGGTCAATGGGTCAGATGACAGCCCCGTTGCTAATCCCTTGCAATTTGGCGATAGGAAATAACGACGGGAAATAGCCCGTCACTATTTCTCGTCGCTATTTGGGTCATTTTTTGTAGTGAATTTAATGATTACCCAAAAAATGATTAGCCTTATACAATGGTAAATGCATCACTTGCCAAAAAGCAAAGTTTGAGAATGTTGTGAGTTCGACTTCCACGTAAGTCAAAACAATTTTTTTTGAAGTAAAAAAAATAATTAACTTTTTGCTTAAATTATCCATATTGATCATATCTTTAAATACATATAGTACTTTTTATATATTAATTTTATTAAAAAAAACCATCTTTTTTTCAAAAAAAAATTTATATATAAAAAGAAAATGCGTCGTTCATAAAATCATTACTATACTATAAAAATATTTTAAAAATATTAAACATTAATACGATACATATAAATCATATAAGAGAGGCTATATATGTTGTTGTTGTTTGTCGTATATAAATCAAGAAGTATCCTAGTGCACAAATATTTAAAATTAAGGTACCAACCAATAGGGCGACCCAATTATTTGTTATGGAGTTTGAGAGTAAGTGGTCATGAGTTCCAATCTCAGTACAGGGTAAGTTGTTTATTTCTTATAAAAAAATATTTAAAATCAAGGATATTAATGATTGTGTGATTATTCTAGTGGGCAAACGATATATCATTGTTTATGCCTTTATTATACATATATGATAATTAAGTAAATGCATGCGAACCATATTGTTTACTCCCTCCGGTCAATTTATAGGTCGTTTAGGCATATTTCCCTTGGTTAATAATATAAGTCGTTCCCTACTTTCAAAACATATATTACCTCTTTTGCCCTTATTAAATAATGTAGCCGATTACCAAAATAACACAAAACGAAAACAAAGCCGTTGCTTGGAATATGAGAAGAAATAATGGAGTCTTGGTTTTGCCCTCAATAATGAAGTTTTCATTTGAGTAAGTTGGGAAGATGGAGAGTCTTGATTTTGCCTTTATAGGTGTGGTTGGAGTTGAGTTTTTTTCCTATTTTTGTTTTGGGAGAAGATGGAGTCGAAGCCTGACAATCCGAACGAGCGAGGAGAAAAACTAGTTCAAAGGGGGGTTCGATTTCGACTTAAACAAACGTGCATATCTAGGGTTTGATCTGAACAAGTTTTCAGAAGAGGAATGTCAAGTTTTTGAAGACGAGGGATGATGAAGTCCAACAATTAGCTTGCAAATTCTTGACAGGATAATGATGAAGTCCAAGAATTAGTTTGCAAATTCTTGACAGGATAATGATGAAGTCCAAGAATTAGTTTGCAAATTCTTGGAAAAATACGAAAAGATATGACAGGATGACATTCTGGTAATTTCGGTGAAGTTCGGGCATTTGAGTTTCGGCGTTCCGGGGGCATGGGTTGATTGGAAACGACGTGGAGATCACGGGTCACTGCTATGCTGGGACTACGACATTTTTCGGCGAAATTCCATCGTTTCGCCCTCCGAAACGACAATTTTGCTATTTTAGGAAAGTTTTGTTTAGCTTATAACTTTCATTAGGAATTTCCGTTTTTATTGCCGTTTGCGGCATTTGTTTCTATTTTTCGTCTAGTTTCCAGTTTAGGGCTTTTAGGGCTTTTGGACTTTTTACTATTTTTGGCAAATTTTAGGGTTTCGCTATTTAAGCGACCTATTGGATGTAATTCGCAGTTTTTTTGCTTGAATAAAAGAATTTTCGAACTTTGGCTTAAGTTCTGACCTAGATCGAGTTGTTCATGGATTCGTTCAACTGGTTTAAAGATCTCCGTTGCGTTCGGTTGGTATCGAGCTCGTTTCAGCGTGATTGGAGAAATCATGCCGCCGAAGAGGAACCAAGAGCGTATCGAGGAGGTGTATGACCGTGACAATCGAATTGACAAATTGGCCAAATAATTGACCAACGCATGGGCGCGGTGGTAGAACAATTAATCGCGAATCGATCATTGTTGGGTCGAATATGGATCGTGTCCGTAACCATCGAAGGGAACTGTTGGTGATGAACCAAGAGGAGATTCTTCTACCGAATGGGAGGATGAGTATGTTGAGGCACCGAGGAGGCGCTACGGGCGCGTGCGATTGAGGATGATCACAGGCGATGTGAGTCTGGGATGAAGACGGAGGTCCCGTAATTCCATGGCACCCTTCAACCGGAAGAATTCTTGGGTGGCCGGGCGTCGTTGAAGAAGTCCTCGAATTCAAAGGTGTGCCCGAAGACAACGCGTGTGCAGCGGGTTGCGACCGCATTCCGCAACAGGGCCATGGCTTGGTGGCAACAAAGCAGAAATTGATGCGGAATAGGAATGGAAATGCGAAGATCACCTCGTGGGAGAAGATGAAAAAGCACTTACGGCCGAGTTCTTGCCTTACAACTTCCAACGCCTTATGTATCGAGGTTGCGAGAATCCGAGACAAGGGCAAAATCGATAGATGATTACACTACTAAGTTTTATCGTTAGTCGCTAGAAACGAATCGCATGAGACTAACGACCAATTGGTGGCGCGGTATATTGGTGGACCGAGGTGCAGATCCAAGATGTCGTCAACATGTTTGATCCGCTTCCTTATCTGCAGCGGTGCACCGGTGAGCATTGTTGGTGGAGAAACAACAAGCGTCGGGGTGTGAGTAATGCTTCCAAGTAATGTTAGTGTTGGGACAACCAATACTGGAGGTAATACCGCTGCAATTAACCCTGCTAGTAGCACGAACATACTTAACACTAGTGGGATTAAATGTTTCGGTTGTGGCGAAGTTGGTCACAGGAAGTCAGAATGTAAAGGGAGGAAAACTCTCTTTATTGAGAACGAATAGGAAGACGCAGGGGAAGAGGCCAACATCACTACAGAACCAACCTTTGATACTTCGACAACACGAAGAGGAGATCGTGGATCGGAGACGTGGGTACTTGCCTTGGTTGTGAGGCGTTCTTGTATGACTCCTAGAACTATTGCGATGATGAGTGGTCGCGGAATAACATCTTTCGGTCAAGTGCACCATCTTAGGCAAGGTGTGCGGGTTCATGATTGATGCAGCGATTGCGAGAATATCGTCTCGATTGAAGCGGTTCGAAGTTGGGCTTGCAATCGAA
Source organism: Stephania cephalantha (assembly GCA_039657325.1). Classification (NCBI taxonomy): domain Eukaryota; kingdom Viridiplantae; phylum Streptophyta; class Magnoliopsida; order Ranunculales; family Menispermaceae; genus Stephania; species Stephania cephalantha. The sequence goes on along the minus strand of CM077567.1, from coordinate 57,730,483 downwards.
CAACACCCCAGGCCCTACAAGCTAGCTTGGCTGAAGAAGGGTGGTGAGGTGAAGGTGTCGAAGCGCGCCTTGGTGACTTTTTTTATTGGTGCTAACTACAAGGATTCAGTCTGGTGTGATGTTGTGGCTATGGATGCTTGCCACTTGTTACTGGGACGTCCTTGGCAGTTTGATAGGGGAGTTGTGCATGATGGCAGAACCAACAAATACACCCTTATGTTCAAGGGAGTGAAGATTGTGCTAATACCCGTCAAGGATCCGGAGGAGGTTAAGCCTACTAAAGAATCTAGCAGCTTGTTGTCTTTGACAAGATTTGAAGATGAATTACAGGATTCTGATGTAGTTTACATCTTGATGGGAAAGGAGGTAGATAAAGATGTTGATGTTCCTGAAGCTGCAATTCCTATTGTGAAAGAGTTTTGTGATGTTTTCCCTAATGAGATGCCAGATGGACTGCCACCATTGCGTGATATTCAGCATCAGATTGACCTTGAACCTCGGTGCATCACTACCTAATAGACTACACTACCGAATGAGTCCCAATGAGCATGAGGAGTGTGTGAGACAGTTGAAGAGTTATTGGCGATGAGTTGTTTGTGTAAAGGGAGCCCCGATGGGTTCTTGATCTGTAATGGGTACAAGGATGCAGAGTATGTGTCGCTTGCATTGGTGGCGATGAGGCTTGAATTGAACACTGTGATTGTGCTCGAGCAAGAGGAGGAGATCGAATTGGTTGTCGAAATCGATCGGAAGATCGGGGTTCGACCGGTGATCGGGATGAGGGCGAAGCTGAGGACCAAGCACGCTGGTCATTTTGGGTCTACTTCCGGCGAGAATGGCAAGTTTGGGCTCACGACGGCGCATGTATTGCGCGTCGCGAAGAGGCTTGAGACGGAAGGAATGCTTGGTTGCCTTCGCCTTCGCATTTCCACATTGGCTCCCAAATTCCCTCCACCGCATTGCCGGTCGACGGGGTCGGCGAGGCCGCCCAAATTTATCGAATTGGTCCGTCTCTGGTGCCGGAATGAGGGTGATTGACGTCGGGGGCGATCTCGGCGTCGATTATGATGGTTCCCGATCGCCCAATTCGGATAATTCGGTTGGTTACGGCGTTCGTCAGAGTACGCCGCGGCGGTAGTCCAAGCGATCCGCCTCGCCTGCGATCGGAAATTCGTCAAGCACCCTATCATCTGCACCGAGAGCGGCCGTGCATTGATCTCCCACCACTCGGTCCTCATCTTCGAAGCGGTATCCGCGACGAAGGGAGCGTCCCCGGCGGTCCCTCCACTCGAATTCTTCATGGAGAGCCTCGCGGACTACGCCTGATCCGATTACTTCAACATCAGGGCAGCCGCCAGTAGAGAAGACTTTGTGCGGGCAGTTCTCACTAAAGACCGGTTCTCTGTGGGTGATTACAACAAATTGTCAGTTCGAAAGATTGGTCCTGTGGAGGTTCTTGAGAAAATTAATCCTAATGCTTACAGATTGAAGTTGCCAAGTCACATTCGCACGGCTGATGTATTTAATGTCAAACATCTTGTTCCCTATTATGGGGATACGTCTGATGATGACAATTCGAGGGCGAATTCTGTCCACCTTGGGGAGAATGATGAAGTCCAAGAATTAGCTTGCAAATTCTTGACAGGATAATGATGAAGTCCAAGAATGAGTTTGCAAATTCTTGGAAAAATATGAAAAGATATGATAGGATGACATTTTGGTAATTTCGGTGAAGTTCGGGCATTTGAGTTTCGGCGTTCCGGGGGCATGGGTTGATTGGAAACAGCGTGGAGATCACGGGTCACTGCTATGCTGTGGCTACGACGTTTTTCGGCGAAATTCCATCGTTTCGCTCTCCGAAACGGCAATTTTGCTATTTTAGGAAAGTTTTGTTTAGCTTATAACTTTCATTAGAAATTTCCGTTTTTATTGCCGTTTGCGGCATTTGTTTCTATTTTTCGTCTAGTTTCCAGTTTATGACTTTTTGGACTTTTTACTATTTTTGGCAAATTTTTGGGTTTCGCTATTTAAGTATTTTTCGTCTAGTTTCCAGTTTAGGGCTTTTAGGGCTTTTTGGACTTTTTACTATTTTTGACAAATTTTAGGGTTTCGCTATTTAAGCGACCTATTGGATGTAATTCGCAGTTTTTTTGCTTGAATAAAAGAATTTTCGAACTTTGGCTTAAGTTCTGACCTAGATCGAGTTGTTCATGGATTCGTTCAACTGGTTTAGAAGATCTCCGCTGCGTCAAGGGACTTCAAGAAGTGTATTTGAAGATGTTGCGAATTTGGCTTCCCAACTTTATTGATAAAATGGTGTTTTTTTTCTTGTTTTGATAGCTTTGGGGTATTTTGATATAATAGCGTTTTATCATTATTAGATGCCATTAGATGGGTACTGGAGTTTGCAGATTCCTCTGCATTATGTGTTTTTTTTTATGAAATTTTCATTGTACGTGTGTTATGTGGATCAAGTGATGAAACTTTTTATCAAACTTATTTATGACTTGAAGGCAAGACCAGTGACCGATTCAAGGTATCTTTAAATAGAATTTTTTGTTTTTATATGCTAAAATTTCTTACTATGTGAGCCTTTTTTGTATTTGGGAGAGGTTTTTTTTGCATTATGAGCAATTTTGTTGTTCCTCTAGAAACAACGCTTGAAATGTAACCAATATTGGTAGTAGAATTGTTGCTTGCCCCTGCTGCGAAGGCATGCACTGGACTCGTCTCTGCAATTCTGTAATATAGTAGTGCAAGCCCCTACTGCGAAGGCATGCACTTCATGATCTATTACGGATCTTGAAGAAAAATATAGAGTAAATGTGGGTGGGCGGATTTCATTGGACCTTGAAATAGGATCATAGGGTTGTGCGACCAACTCTGAACTGAGGTTTGGGGGGCTGTGCAGAGTGGAGGGGATCAGCAGCAGGGACGTCCATATCAGATGAATGGTGGCAGTCTGTGGGTGCTGTTCCTAATTCATGTTCAAGATGTGATGAGTCTGGAAGCACCATTTCGGGCAATGCATCTACATTGATCTCGGATGAAAAAGTTTCTTATGATACTTCTTTTTCTGAGAAGACGCTTACCAATGCTACTTCGGACTATAATTTTCACACCTTGAACACAGAAAAATCAACTCATCTGGGTGATGGAAGTGGCAGTTCACAGCCACTGAAACCAAAGGGAACAAGGTCATTGTCATGTGCTGATTTTGATTATAAAAAGCTTTCCGTTAGTCGAGAGCATTCTGATTTGCCTATTAAGTCTTTAGAAGTTGAAGGAGCTCACAAAGTACGCCATGGATCATTAGAGATTGCGAACTCTATTTCTTATGCTAGTAATAGTGTGAAAACTTCAGTGAGAAAAGTTGTTCAACAGTTTAAAGCCTATAAACTTCCAAAGCACTGCTCGCCGGGGTTTACTAATATTTCCAATAGATATAATCATAAGATATATGCTCTTCCCATATGAAGTTTTCATCAGACTTTATAATTGGAACAAAGTTGATTTGCATCCATGTGGTCTTCTAAACTGTGGCAACATTTGCTATGCTAATGTTGTGCTGCAGTGCCTGGCATTTACTCGGCTTCTTACTTCTTACCTTCTTCAAAGACTTCATTCTAAAACATGTCTTAAAAAAATGGTGTTTTACTTGTGAGTTTGAAAGTCTAGTTCTGAAGGCTAAAGAAGAGAAGTCTCCAATATCTCTTGCTGGAATACTCTCCCATTTGGAAACCATAGGGAGACATCTTGGCCATGGGAGAGAAGAAGATGCCCATGAGTTTTTAAGATATGCTATAGATACATTGCAGTCTGTTTTTAAGATATGCCCATGATACTTTTAATTTGTACTAAAAAGGATCCACATCAAATTGAAAAAACATAACTAACAAAGTAACTTTTTGACAACAACAAAATCTTCCTAAACAAAATACAGTAAGTAAGTTTGTTTAACTGAAAAAAAAAAACACTGAGATGCCAAGCCATTTTTAGAAGTTTTTAAACTCCGAGTAATCGCTATCTGAGATCATCGTCTGATACCATGCCTTGCCAATGCCTTTGATAGTAGCAGCCGCCTCCTAAAAAAAATGCAAATTCAATAAATTAGATAGCACTTTGATTCTCACTAGAACATTTTGGACCCTTAATAGAGGTTTTAAAACCCCTATTAAATAGAGTGTTATTAAATGTCATGTAAAAATGTGTTTTGTTTTAATTTTTAATACATGAATTATATAGAGGTTTTTTAAAACTCATATCAATTAAGTGTTATTTAATAACACCACCCTTTAATAGGGGTTTAAAAACCTCTATTAAATACCGAAATTGTTCTAGTGTCTATACAAGGTATTATACATACAAAACCCTTAGGCTTTTAAAACGTATCAACACATAGCACATACACTTGTTTATAGGTATGAAAATAATTGAGGAGAGTAAACTTAGGCTTTGAAAAAGTACCAACACATTGCACATACTCGTATAAGATAGTTTGTTCTACAGAAAAGTCTAGTTTGTTCAATAGCATAATGAGGAATATCAAGAACAACATACTTGATAGTAGCAGCTACCTCCTAAAAATGCAAATTCAATAAATTAGATAGCACTTTGATTTTATTCAAGGTATTGAAGACACAAAACACTTAGGCTTTTGAAACGTATCAACACATAGCACATACACCTGTTTATAGGTATGAAAAACATTGAGGAGAGTAAACTTAGGCTTTGAAAAAGTACCAACACATAGCACATACTCGTATAAGATGGTTTGTTCTATAGAAAAGTCTAGATTGTTCAATAGAGAGCTTACATGGTAAGAGGACTTTATAGAATATGAATGTAAAGACTATGAAGAAAGCATAAATAAATCTATTGATTACTCTTTTCAATTAAATAAAATAAAAAATACATTCAGTGATTTATCCAGAGTTTCAGATGCCTAATCATATCTTTACACGCTTGATCAAAGAAATAAATATATTTATGTAAAAACATTATGAACTATTAGTTTGAAGTAGTGACGTACCAATTAGTCCTCATATGTGCATTATTGGATCATAAAGTGTTGTTCTTATGTCAACTAGCTTGCAATATAAGAGGATAATTTCAACAATGAAGACCAAAAGCAAAAAAAAAATAAAAAAAATAAAATAATAAAATAATAAAATAATAATAATAATAATAATAATAATAATAATAATAATAATAATAATAATAATAATAATAATAATAATAATAATAATAAATGTTGCAAAAAAACATACTTAAACAATTTCCAAAACATCTTTGACCCAGGTAAGATCACATTTGAATCGAATAGGAAGGCTTTGTTCTTCCTCGAGCCTTCTTTTGTTAACATGAGGTTGAAACTTTTGTAAGATCACATTTCCAAAACTTACTTTCATAATTTCTATCATACACAATTGTTGTGTTAAGAAAATGCGATTGAATTTCAAAGTTGGATATTCCTCGAATGACTTCATCACAACGCTAACAAGCTCTTCGACGCTTTTAGGTGACTCCTTGTATTTCAAAGATTGAATTGCACTAAAAAACTCAAGGTCTAAAACATTCAAATCAAGCGAGTTAGGAGGTTGACACATCAAATGTATATTAAAACCATTTTTTTGAGTCGCTTGGTGAAATTCGACATTATTGACATCAATGTGTGTCCTTGCATTGTCTTGTTGAATAAGCATTAGATAGTCGATATCCTCCACTGGTCATTTCTCCTTGATGGCTGGTATTAGTTTCTCAATCATGTATGATTTAATTGTTTCTCGTTTAACTGCAGTCATTAGTTTTGTCTCCATTGTGCCTGAAGGTCTATTAACTCTAGACCGTTTAGCCGCTTCTTGTGTCACAAAAGGAAACACACCAATTTTTCCAAAGAAGATTTTATTCCCTAGTTCATCAAACCTTGGACGAGCTACGACAACAAGAAACATCACTTTTCCAATGAAATTTGTACTTTTACAACTGCGTATTGGTTCATTTTCATCAGGAAGTAGGTAGTAAGTTTCACACTTCTTAGTCATATAAAACCATTTCCATCAATATGAATGACGTTATACATATCCTTAAATATTGGATACAGTGATATTGTACTTTCTTCAAGCATTGATAGGCAAAACTGCAGCTGAGAGATTTTATTTTCATCTCTAAAAAAAGGTTTAATTGCATTTGAGTGTCTCCTTATAATTCCAGATTTGAGAAGATTAACTGTTGTGCCCTTACTCACCTTCATATTTTATTCACTCGGTCAAGACAAATGTCATACTCTCTATTTTTTTTCTTCTCCATTTTTTTTTCTCAAATGATACGGTCCCTGCTCCATTTCCTGTGGACCGATTTTCTCGTTTTTTCCCACCACAAGTTTCCTGCTCCATTTCCTGTGGAAACTTGTGGGACTCTCTATATTTTGAAAACTCTTGTTAGCCCTTCTCACTTTTACTATAATTAAGCAAATTCCTCAATGTGGGTTAAAGTCTCATCACTTGCACAATTTCAACCGTCTACCCATTTTGGTATCTAGCACAAGGCTTAACCATCATACTAAGTCCCTAATCATGAAATCATAAAAATGCTGAGCTACGGACTCGAGTGAGTATTTCTCCTACTTTTTCATAAGTTTCAAGTCAAAAAGGCAACCATAATGTACTCATCCACAACCAAAGGCATGAAACAAAGTTTCGGGTGACTCTAAACAATATAATAATGAAAACTATACTAAATACATGCATGAAAGTGTATCAACTCCTAATGAAGTGAGATAGATGAGTATGGAGGGAAAAGAAATGGAAGAAATGAGTGAATAAGAGATATCAAACACCATCAATACCGTCCAACAACCACATATAGCCGCATATAATTGAAAAAAATTTAAACGATCTCACATGCGGTCTTTCGCAAAGCAATCCATCTTACTCAATCCACAAATCCTAAAGTACCCCCAAACTTATTCCGAACTTTGTCCTCAAGGTTCAAAACAAGTCAAGGAATCCATGCAACAAAAAGACAAAGAATATTGGTGAAAAATAACATGGATAAAATAAGAAGATGATACAAGTGCACGCATAACAAAAGTCTCCAAAAACTAGTGAATGCTCAAATCTCGCATGTCTAGGTGACTAAGGAAACTATGAAATAAAATTATCATAATAAGAGCAAGAACTAATAAGCATGGGAGTCAATTCAAATGATTCCTATCAAATCTTGCGAGCCCGAGTCTTTCAACTACGGGTGAAGTCAACAAGATGATGGAATGAGGTTTAGGGTTTTAGGTCTACTTAAAGACCCGCTACTAATGTGGCGACTTAAGTTGGATATGTCACAACCAAGTCTCAAAACACCTAAAACTCTAATAATATGTTAATTCCTAAAAAAAGAATATGCTCAAATTACTCCAAAAACAATGTAGTCCATAGTCAAACCTATCAAAACTTAGGGGGTGGTCTAGTGCCATCAGTGCTCATCAAACATTCATTACACCTGTAAAAATCCAAGAGACCAAGTTAGGGCTTTATTAAACATAAAAAACTAAAACTAAATTAAAATTGAAATAAATGCAATAAAAATAAAACAAAGCTGGGCTGCCTCCCAACGAGCGCCTTTCTTTTAAGTCTTTGGCTAGACTTATTGTGATTCATCACGTGATGCCCTCTCCTTTGGAGATGTCAACAACAAATGGCGCATTTATAGCTTTGGGCAATGCAGCATGCATGCCCTCTTTCAGAGTTCGGAGCTCATTCGGGACCTCTAACACAAAAGAATATGTCGAGTCATGGTCATCCAACACAAAGGTGTCGGCAATGTAGAAAATCCGTGAACGCTCCTTTACTTCCACCCCCTTGCAAGGTCTAACAAATATGCATGGGAGGGTGGGTGGCTTCACCAACACCAGAGGTTGGTTTTCCTTGCTCTCTATCTGCGGCTCCTCTGGCCTTTCTGAAATGACTCCAATTTCTATCGCAGCTTCATCATCGTCATTCTGTGCAATGGAAATGTCCGACTCAATTTGACACCAATAGTTCTCCACCGATGTATCAACATTTACCTCAACATTCCTCAATGTATCAACATTCACATTCTCCTCTGAGTAAGAAATTGGTTGTGTATTACACAACTCTTTCTCGTCAAGCATATTCTGGAGTGTGACATTCACTTGAATAAATTGAGTTTCCAAGTTTTGCAAGCTTGGAAACTCACGCGAAAATTGTTGAAGCTCTTCATGAAACCGTTGTTGATCATCTAGTAATTTTTTCATCATATCTTCCAAAGAGGTGCTTTGTTGAGGAATCTGTGGACTTGGCATGAGCCCAAAGAAGTCGGGTTGTGGTGATGCATAGCTAGGATAGTGATAATTCTCATACTTTGGATAATACGGACAATCATATGTGGAATGAGAATAATCATCACAAATTTCGCAAACCTCGACCTGTTGCACAAAAGAATGCATGTTAGAAAATTGATGTCCATTATATAACATACCTACCCCATTCACATTATAATAATGTGAGTCTTCGAATCGACCATAATTGTGGGGGTAGGAGGCCATCGCGGGGTTGCCTGCATACATGTTAAGAACAAGGGACTAGATACAAAAAAATAAAAATAAAAAAATAAAAAATAAAAAATAAAAAAATAACCAAAGAAAGAAAAAGACCAATCCCCGGCAACGGCGCCAAAAATTGACGCGCGCCGAACGCGTCAATAAAATTAAATTTACCTAAACCAACTATTTTGTAGAATATTGGCAAAGGGTCGATCACACAGAGATTGATATTCTTTCTAAGGTTTAAAAATAACACAAAAGGAAATCGAGGGTTTTAAAGAATGAATAAATTAACAAATGTTTAAAATAAATAAACAATACAATGAAAATAATTTGAAAACAATCAATAAAAATACCTAGGTCAAGACATATAAGTTCAGTTCGATAAAAGATTGGATTTGGTCTTCGATTTATGTAAAATATGCAAATCAAAATATCCCCGACAATGGCGCCAAAAATTGACGCGCGCCGAACGCGTCAATAAAATAATTACCTAAACCAACTATTTTGTAGAATAGTGGCAAAGGGTCGATCCCACGAAGATTGATATTCTTTCTAAGGTTTAAAAAGAACAAAAATAGAAATTGGGGTTTAAGAGAGAATGAATTAATTAACTAATCTAAATATAAACAAAATAAACAAAACAATGAAAATAATTTGAAAACAATTAATAAAAACACCTAGGTCAAGACATACAAGTTCGGTTCGATAAAAGATTGGATTTGGTCTTCGATTTATGTAAAATATGCAAATCAAAATATCATAGTGTAGCTATAGAACCGATAACGTACGCGGTTCCTCGCGCTTCTTAATCTCGATAGCCAAGGTACGACGGTGACTATTTCTTTAATCAAACGTATAACCCTATACTCAAGCGTATTGGATTTAACACGATGACCGCAATAGGTTTCGTGAAGGCACTACACATAGACAACCGAATCACTCGTGTGTCCGATTTAGCCTATATTTCTAAGGTATTCAACCGGTCCCAAAAGAGACTAATCAATTGGTAGGGTCAATTGCCACTAGTGTGGTCTTATTGCACAAGGACGGGTGCTTACGACTCACTGACAAATAAATCAAGGTTTAAACAAGTGTTTAACTTCGATTGTTCAAATAATACCAAAGAAAATAAAATAATAATGAAAAGATTGAAATTAAAATATATAAATCTCACAAATCCATTGATACGCATCGAAATAACCTCCCTTCCAAGCCTTGCTAGGCTAGAGGTTTTAGCCTCACATAATTGAAGAACATCAAGAGAAAAAGAAAAATAGAAAAAATGGGGAGCCAGAGTTCGGCCAGAGAGGCCGAATAGAGAATAGCGGCCCCGCCAAGCACGTTTCCCTTCCTTTCCACTTTCTTCCTTTTCGATTTTTTTATTTTCTTTCCATGCATATCTTTCTTTCTCAAGATATCTTGCTATTTTGCATGCATATCTGTCCATGCATATCTCATCTTTACAAAATTCGGTCGTTTCTATCTCTCCCTATTTTCTTTATTTCCTTCCCATATATTATATTCCTATTAAGACCAAATCAAAGAAATATTCCTAACTTCTATCCTAAAATCATGCAAGCACACCTATGGACACATGTATGCCTAGCTGTCCGCCACATCATCTCTTTCGTGTCTCACGTGTGGGCCCCACCAAATTTGCATCGGGATGTGTGCTAACGCGATTTTCGGTGTAAAACATATCCAGACATATGAATACTCGATTTTGCGTAGTTTTTCGCCCCGGATTCAACCACTCACTCCAATAACCCTGAAAATAATAAATAAACGCAATTAGGCTAGTATTTTGGAGACTTGACAATAAAAATATATAAATAACCTATATATAATATTACATAATTAACGACTCAACAAAGTGCAACCAACTTCAAGCACACAATCATAGATGTTTAGTACCCAACAAAAAAAACATACAAACAGAAAGACATAATTGTAAAGTGATCCAATAAGTGGTCGAAAATGAGGTAGTTAATATAAAATTCAAGACGTTGATTAAATAATTCCATTATTATAAAATTCAACTGGTAATAAGGAAACAAAGGTTACATGATCTAGTTTTTCCAACTCAGCTTAATCGGGAGCTAGCTAAGCTAAGTTGTGTGCATATACGAATCAAACCAACTCAGGTTACATGATCTAATATTTCTTGTCCGTCATGCTAGTTAATATATGCAATTGCTATTGACTCAATTGCTGTTTAAAGATTTAGGTGAGGCATTTCATTTGATTGCATAAATTAGTGTCAATTTACGCCTTCCTTTGCAACCTAAACCAGCACATAAAAAGATCTGGATGAAAGGAATGAAAACTTGCAGTTGCGCAGAGGTGCCCTTTGGAGCACAATCATTTTTTTGTAATACCAATTGCATATACTAATATATCTTTTATGGTTGAACAAATACTAAGCCTTGAAGTTGTAGCTGTTAATGTTCCTTGAAACACACCCTAGTACATGCTTGAAGTCCAACTAACACGGACCGATGGCTGTGCACAACTAATATGTCAGCATAATAGGTCTCGTATTAGAATGTTGGGTGTAAATATTTATAAAAATATGTCAAATATAAGAGATTTCAAGTATATATGTGCTGGATCTGTACTTTTTACAAATATAGATCTATTTTTTCCCCTCTATTTTCTTCAAGCAAGTTCTTGTCTTCTAATTTCGCTTGTTGATCTAAAAAGATCTCAATTTTGCTATTTCTCCCACCAAGTTTTATCACTATTATACGAGAGATATGTTCGTTAGGAATTCGGATTATATATACACTATACTTTTCAAAAAATTTAGAAGAAAAGAAACTAATAACTTGTTTAAAACTGCGGTTAGTTGGCTTGAATAAAATCTTAGGATATAATAATCCTCAATATTTAGTCGATACCGAAAATTAAGGAAATTTAAAACTCAATATGAAATGTAGTCTTGCTTATAGCTATTATTAGTGCATCCAAAATTCGATAATCAGTGGTAAAAATCATCTTAGAAAAGAAATTGTCTCAGGGGTAACATATGTAGCAAGATAGTTAAACAAATGAGTACATGAAGTATGAAGTTGTAACTTTCATCAACCGCCTGGCCTATAGCACTAGTGAGTTTAAACCACAAGTGTATGATCCAAAATCACCTTCCTATGAAGGCTATTTTGCATAGAGCAACAACAGATTATTGCAAATGGGATTAATACAAATGGAACATACTAAAAATTCTTCAGCGAATGGTTCACTATTTAAATCGAACATTGCCATGTTTGAAGAAGACTCAATCATGCTTCTAATTTTAATTAAAAATCAATCAAATCCTACTAAGGAATTCAAATGGTTTCCCTTTTTAAATTATTGCAAATGGTGTTTTTGAAGTTGGTGGAAAAAATTCAACATAAAAATCAATCAAATTTTAATTTTAGAGCGGGAAAACCATTTTTTGTGTTGTTAAAGCCAAATATGAGGCTAACAAGAATCGAAAAAATTTAATAGGGCCGGACAGAAACTACCAAAAAGTATTTATTGAATTGTTGAAGTTTGAAGTCTTCTTCTTCTTCTTTATTGAATTGCTAAAGTTTGTGTCATTAATGTTTGAAACCCCAAAACTGAGTTGCCTTAAAAAAAAAAAAAAAAGGGTAGTGATATTTGGACTCATGAGTCCGGACTTAAAAGTTTTTTTTTAATTTCAAAGTCATCCTCAAGTAATTAATGAAGCAAACACAATCACTTGTGAAAATTTTAAAAACACCCATATGAGTCTGGACTCATGAGTCAAAGTAAATTTATTGAAAAAAAAAAAAAAACCAAAAACTGAGTTGTTTGTCTATCAAAATCGATTGAGTAAAAAAAAAACCAGCAAACTTTAATGAGTCTTTCAATAAAACAAAACACATTAATGAGGGGTATTTTAGTAAGATCGATGTGTAATTATGGACTCCTTAATCTGTGTGCGTTAACCTTAAACGACCTATAAAATTGACCGGAGGGAGTATCTATTTGGTACAAACATTGAATGCATGAGCTTTATTGCCTTCCGCTTTACATATTCTTATCATCATGCATGTAATAAGGCCATGAGTGATCGCCAGTACTATTTTTGATAAATGGATCTATTTCCTTTCGTCACATAACATTAAAGATTAATTGGAAGAAAAAAAATTAAGGAGATCTCACTTGGCCACATATAATATTGTCTCTTCAAACTTTTTTTTTTTTTTTTTGAGGGGAATCTCTTCAAACTTGGATCTCATTAAGTAAGCATTAATGTTTGAAGAACACAATAATATGTGGATACGGTCATCAAAGAGCCGTTCCCTCTAGGGCATGCAAGTGTATGTATACATCTACTACTTTAATTCATGAAGTGTATATACACTTTTTATATATATCATTGTCTTTCAAATAAAACGATGTAAAGATAGATTTGAACGGCCTAACATTTATGCTTTGAGAAGCACAGGTGGATTGACAAAGGCCATCCATGTATATATGTGTGTGGACTTCAATTATAGAGAGAGGTCTCCATATGGGTCTCTCACTACCATTAACCAGTGTACTAAGTCCCCACACAACTCCAACCAACAGTCATGCATGCACGTATATGGCCTTCACTTGAGAAATATATTCTATGTTAATAGGTGAGTACAATAATTAATTAACGTGCGTGTTTTTAATTTATATGGGGCACATAATGTTTGATTAGAGCAATCATGAGAAACTTTGTTATTGGTCACTGAAGCACTCCATGTCATTGCGAGGTCAACCTAGTTGTGATCTGGTAATAGTGTTGAGCCACTACTCCACGATATATATATATATATATATATATATATATATGGGTTCAGACTAGCTGATTAGACACAATTGGGTCGATTTTCTTATTTCACGAGTTTGAGGACAATTGAAAGTATATGTACAGCTAATTGGAAACAAATTGTTCCAAAGTGATGTTTTTAATTATTGAATATCAATTATTAGTTTCTTTCCGATCACTAAGTGGCTAAAGAAGCATGCTTTAGTGTGCCGTATATAATCAATATTGATAATGCGTTATGTCTTATGATGACTAATTAAGTTTGGGGATATAAAGATTAACTTTATTTAGGCAACTTTACGATTATACATTCACCAAGAGAAGAGCACACGTAACTTGATAAATCAACCAACATCTATGGGATGAGGATCGATCTAGATCTGCTTGTCCTATATATAAAGCTAACATGACCAATTATTTGATGAAAACATGGGTCCTATATGCTTTGCATATTATTCGACTCGTGTATTTTGGATGAAAGTTGACTATAATGTTGATTTTTTTTTTATCAAACAAAGACTTTGTTTTATATAGCCAAAAAATATGTACTTTACAGGGAAACATACAATCTGTTTTTGTTAAGATTTGAGATCATTCATTTATTGTAACCAAAAGATATTATGGTTGTAAATGTTATATATATAAATAGGTGGTTTGAGTGTATTTATTAGTTCCTTCTCTTGCGATCTCTTCGAAGCTCCTTGAGATGGCGATAGGGCTGCCATGTTGACGGCTAGGGTTATCACTTTCTCGGGTGATTAGGGTTTTGAGTCTCCAATCATCTGAGTGCCCTTACTACATCCGAGTTCAATTATAGGCTCTGCACAAGCATTTCCAATAGATTTATGGATTCTTTCAACCTCGACAAACCGGTCGAGGCTTTGTACGAGGCAAAGCCACTCGAAATCATCCTTAAACAAGTAGTTTACGAAGCGGGACGAGAAAAGATCAAACTCTGCCTCATAGGAAAAATCCATGGAATAAAATCAGTAAACCAGGAGGGCTTCATCAACACCGTTAAGAGATTATAGGATACCATCAATGGGTTCGATGTGGAACAGATCGTTCGAGAGAATGCTTTCGCGTTCTATTTTAGATCAGTAGAAGATAGAGACAACAACAACAACAACAACAACAACAACAACAACATAGCCTCAGTCCCAAATTAACTGGGGTCGGCTACATGGATCAAACTTTTCCATTGTGCTCGATTAAGTGCAATTGATGGTGAGCTTTCCAAACCATTCAAATCCCATGTTAACTTTGGTCTGCCCCTACCTCGTCGAATTTCTACAGTTTCTATTGAGTCAAGTTTTCTAGTTGGGGCATTTGTAGGTCGTCTTTGCAGGTGACCAAACCACCGCAACCGCCCTTCCCTAATCTTTGAATCAATTGGTGCTACTCCTACTTGTCTTTGAATTTGTATATATCTTATTCTATCTTTACGAGTTTTACCATACATCCACCTAAGCATCCTCATTTCTGCTACGTTCATTTTATGTAATTGTTGTTGCTTTACCGCCCAACATTCACTTCCATAGAGCATAGCTGGCCTAATTGCGGTCTTATAAAATTTTCCTTTTAACTTAGTAGGAACATTTCGATCACAAATCACCCATGTTGCACTCCGCCATTTCTTCCATCCAGCTTGAATTCTATGTGTGACATCATTCTCAATGTTACCATCATTTTGTATGATTGATCATAGGTACCTAAAGTGGTTTACCTTAGGAACTTCTACTTCCCCTAATTTTACCACTCCGTCATCTCGATGTCTAGTGTTTCTAAACTCACAATGCATGTATTCGGTTTTCGTCCCATACTCAACTTAAAGCCTTTAGATTCTAATGTATTCCTCCGTAGTTCTAATTTCCTATTCACTCCATCTTTAGTTTCATCCACTAAGACAATATCATCTGCAAATAGCATACACTATGGTATATCCTCTTGAATATGTCTAGTTAGTTCATCTATAACTAAAGTAAATAGATATGGGCTTAAAGCCGATCCTTGATGTAGTCCTATCGTAATGGGAAATTCTTTTGTAGCTCCTCCAAATGTCTTTATACTCGTTACTACTCCATCATACATATCCTTAATAGTGTTTATGTATCTAGCATGCACTTTTTTTCTTTCTAGAACCCACCAAAGAACATCTCTAGGGTCCCTATCATATGTTTTTTCTAAATATACGAATACCATATGAATATCTTTTTTTCTTTTCTCTATATTTTTCTAACAATCGTCTTACAAGGAAAATCGCCTCCATAGTTGACCTCCCAAGCATGAAACCAAATTGGTTCTCTGATATTGTTGTTTCTCTCCTTAGCCTATTATCAATTATCCTCTTCCAAAGTTTCATAGTGTGACTCATAAGTTTAATTCTCTGATAGTTTGAGCAACTTTGAATGTCTCCTTTGTTTTTGAAGATTGGCACAAGCGTGCTTCTTCTCCAATCCATTGGCATCCGTTTTGATTTTAAAATTTTATTGAAAATTTTTGTTAACCAAGTCAATCCAATTTCTCCTAAGCATTTCCAAACCTCTATGGGTATTTCATCTGGGCCACATGCTTTCCCTATTTTCATTTTTTTCAATGCCTCTTTAATTTCTACAATTCTAATATTGCGTGTATAGTTGACATTTCTTTCTTGGTGTGGGTTTTCATCTATTATAGTATCAACTTGACCATCATTAAATAAACTATCGAAGTAACCTCTCCATCTCTTTAATGTCCTCCTCGCGCGTTAAAATATTTTGATTTTCGTCCTTAATACATCTTACATGACTTAAGTCTTGTTTCTTTTTATCTTTTAATTTGGCCAGTCTATATATTTTTTTTTCGCCATCTCTATTACCTAACCTTGTATATAGATCTTCCATGAAATTTATTTTAGCTTGACTAACTATTTTTTTAGCTTGTTTTCTAGCTTCTCTATATTGATTGTACACATCTTCATCTTGACACTTAGGTATTTTCATATACATCTCTCTTTTAGTCTTAATTGATCGTTGGACATCCTCATTCCACCACCATGTTTCCTTCTTTGGTGGTCTCAAGTCTTTAGATATACCTAATACGTTTGATCTCACTGTCCTTATGCAACTACTCATTTCTAGCCACATTGTATTAGCGTCTAAGTCAAGATTCCAAATATTTTCCTTTAGTAGTTTTTCTCTAAACTCTACTTGTTTACGATGTTTTAGGTTCCACCACTTTATTCTAGGGTCGCTAACTCTTTTATTTATATTATGTCGTCGTGTTAGCTTAATATCAAGTACTATTAACTTAGGTTAGGTAGTAAGTGCTTCACCAGGTATTACTTTGCAGTCTCTACATATTTTCTATCTATTTTTCTTGTTAAAAGAAAATCTATTTGACTCTTGTTATTACTACTACTAAAAGATAGAAGATAGAGACAAAGTTTTAAAATGAGGTCCGTGGTCTTTCGATAACCAATTGTTGGTGCTTGTCAAACCTGATGTGGTCGGCGAGATCGAGACGCTCGATTTCATGAAAGCCTCTTTCTGGATTCAGATCCACAATGTCCTGTTGGCATGCATGACAGGGGTCGTGGCGGCATACCTAGGAAAACATATAGGGGTCTTTGAGGCGATAGAATCAGGAAACTTGGGGGATTGCAAAAGGAAATTCATTCGAGTTTGAGTCAAAATCAATTTGCTAGAGCCTATACAAGTTGGTTTCAAGGTGTTCCTGGAAGAAGCGAACAGATCGATCCCGCTAGTCTTACAATATGAACGTCTTCCCGACTTCTATTTCTACTGTGGACGCATATGACACCGGTACAGAGATTGCATTCTGTTAGAGGGGAAGTACACAAAACAACATAAATTCATATATGGCAACTGGCTTCGGGCGAAGCCTCCCCTTGTCCAGCATCAACGGGCAGACAAAGAGGAAGGACCATCAAAATATGAACCAAGAAGGGGAGGAATATCCCAAAGTGGAGTTGATCGAGGCGAGGAGGCCGCGTACCATACTCAAGGCGCACTGGCTTTCTAGAACCCCCGGAGGTTGTTGAAGGGAACCTCGAGGGTTACCTACCAAGGGCCATTATGGCAGAGGGGACGGATGGCCAAAGAATAGGGAACAGAGAACGGGGGGGGAGGGGGGGGAGCTGGGCATTGCTATATGGGGAAACCATCAAGTAGTGCGTCGACTCTCTCTCCACCTCCAACCGAGGGTCCATCAACCCCGACCACTAACCCAGGCCATGACCTTATGGTTACAGACATGATACCTACTGAAACTATTATAGGCAGTGCAATAAATAACCAGACCGACTCTTCACATCATACACAAATCCAAATAGACCTACTGGAACTCCCCCTACCCACTAGGATATATGGCGATCGTTAAGAAGCAATAATTTATGATAAACTCCCCCAAGACACCATTGACGACCAAGGAGGGTCACAGGATACTGGCTTAATAGCCACACCCAACAATGTAAGCCACCATGGAAGAAAAAGATTTAAACACTTCGCACGACACTCCCACAAGTCCCCACTAAAGCGACATAGCCCTAGGCACGGGGGAAAACACTCGCCCGCCAAAAAAAAAGTTAGATAGTAAGTAAGATGAGTACGACATACCAAAACACTACCCCAAAAGGCAGGTGTACGCTAGAGTTACCTGAGGAGCTCTCTCTCCAACCTAATAGAAAGGTAAAGAGTACTGATAATCCCATGGGTGACTCTTATAGCTCCAATAAACCAACAGCAGCAATCATGATAATCCAGGACATCCAACAGTTATGACGATCATTTGTTGGAACGTGCAGGGATAAAGGAATCCCTACACTATGTTTGCCTTACGACATTTAATTCGAAAGGAATCCCCGGGACTAGTTTTTCTCTCAGAAACTAGACTTTACGGTGAGAGAGCAAGCGAAGCCAAAAGAAAGGTAGAACACCAGAATGACTTTCAGGTTGACAGTAAAGGTAGGAGTGGAGGTCTACTACTATTGTAGTCCGAGGAATGGAATGTGGAAGTTAAATCTTTCTCGCCGAGTCATATTGATTCTTTCGTCTATATGAAGGACGAAATTCGGTGGCGCTTTACGGGGTTTTATGGAAACCCAAAGAAGGATGAGCGACTCCACTTATGGGAACTGCTGCGAAGACTTGCCACATAATATACTATACCATGGGTATGCGGGGGGACTTCAATGATGTCACCAACCTAAATGTCAAAGTAGAAGGATTAGACAAAGCAATCTTCTCAGTAATGGAATTCCAACAAACCCTCATTGGGTGTTCTCTAAATGATATCGACTTTTTGGAGTCCCGAATGACTTGGAACAACAAGGGAGAAGGGGGTGAGAACATTCAACAAAGACTTGACAAGTTTGTCTCCAATGAAGCTTGGAAAGTCCACTTCTTTGAGACATCTGTCTACAACCTCGACTTCTCCAAATTTGACCACAGACCCATTAAAATCTCCCTGAAAAACTGAGAAATATGGGGCCTACACACGAAAGCAGGGAGAAGCTTTATGTTTGTGCCATATTGGACCAAAGAAGATTGGTGTGCACAAGTCATTGAAGAACACTAAGGAAGCGGGGAAGAAATGGGGGGCCACATGCTGAACTTGCAGAACTGACTTGCTCGGTGTAGGATAGCCCTTAAGACTTGGAGCTCCAACACTTTTGGAAATGTGAAGGCTAAAATCGACAGGATGAACACTGACCTGGCCTCGAATTATGACAATAGTACAGCTCTAGGAATGATCAAGCAAATCAAAGGTTTAGATAGGGAGTCGGAAAAACTACTTCTCACCGAAAAGAATATTGGAGATAGAGATCTAGTGCTGAATGGCTAAAATAAGGGATAAAAACACAAGATTCTTCCACCTTAAAGCAAAGCAAATAAGGAAAAAGAATCACATTAACAAATTGCAGAATTCCCAGGGTCAGTGGGTATAAAAGAATGAGGAAATTGTCGAAGTTGTGGACGCCTATTTTTAGCATTTATTCACGTCTACATCCCTTTCACCGCATGACATTGATGCAACAACAAATTGTATCTAATTAGAGCTATTAGAGGAGGCCCTCTCTACACTCCAAGAACCCATCACTAAGGAAGAGATAGACAATGCATTAAAGGGTATGGGCCCGACAAAAACACTTGGACCAGATAGTTTCCACGCTATGTTTTACCACAAACACTGGGACATGGTAAGACCCGACATCACGAGAGCATGTTAAAGGTACTTAATGAGGGTGAATCCATCAAAGAAACCACTTCAACCAATATAGTCTTAATATAAAAAAAGAAACATATTGAGACAATTGGGGATTTCAGACCTATCAGCCTATGTAATGTTCTCTACGAGATAGTAACCAAAGCTTTAGCAAACAGACAAAAAAATGTATTACCAGAAATCATCTCAGAATATCAGAGCGCCTTCGTGCCCGACTGATAGATTACTAATAATGTAATCGTGGCTTTTGAAATGCTCTACTCTCTACATAAAAGGAAGAAAGGTAAAGGTGGCTACCTGGCCCTAAAACTATATATGAGCAAGGCTTATGATAGGGTTGAATGGAAATTTATTGAGCTAGTGATGGCCGACAATGGATTCGACTGGTTATGGACTGCATCTCCACCCCAACGTTTGCCTTTTATGTGAATGTAGCAGTGATTGGGAATATAAATCCAACAAAAGGGTTAAGACAAAGATGCCCATTATCGTCGTATTTATTCCTACTTAGTGCTGAGATCTTATCCAATTTACTCTCTCAAGCAGGATCAACGAAAACCATTCAGAGGATTGCATGTTCGTGATACTGCCCAAAGATCAACGATTTTTTTTCTAAGAGATGACAGTCTTATTTTTTGTAAAGCCAAAAGTGGAGTGGGGAGTTATATCAAAAAGATCTTGGGAATATATGAGATGGCCTCAGGGCAAAAAGTGAACGTGGATAAATGTGCTCTGACCTACAGCTCTAACGTAGCCTACACAATCAGGAAATAGGTGGAGGATGCAGTATGACTCAATATGGATTTCTTGCCACAAAAATGGTTGTACTTCTGATGCTTCTGATTATTTGAATTCACTTGTGATTGATGTTGCATGTAATTGTGAGAAAAAAACATGAATAAAAAATTCTAATGATATATGCATGTGTATTGATTAAACATTTTTCCACTAACTTTGTATATATCACCATTCAAGCGACGACATAGCCATTTCCAATCATCAACTATATCCACCAATTTTTTAGGTGGGTGTTTCTCTACTTCTTTGATGGATCGAAAACTCAGAAAATGTTGATGGCATTCTGATCGAAATCTTCTAAAGGTTGATGCCATAATGTCATCACAACACTTCTGAATGTGTGGTAATGATATATCAATGTCGAAAGATTCCTATTTAAATATTAAAGAAAAAAAGGGGTAAGGAAAGAAAAAATAAATTGTACAGTAGGATCATGGAGATTAATAAAAATTAGAAATTTCATATCCATACACATCAATGAGAAAATCAACAGCCAACATCAAGTGCGGATGAAAAGTTTAAGAAACATGGCCATTGATGCTTTGGAAAAGTTAAACCCAGAACTCAAATAAATTATGGACAAAAAAAAATAAAGATTATAAGAGAAACAACAATGGAAATGCCATATTTGGTACCAAGATCATACTTGATAAGCTATATATATTTTTCAGATTAGCAATTAAATTGATATTTGGAATCTATTTGCAATACTACTTTAGAGTGTTCGAGAGACATATGGTCTAATAAATATTAACTATAAAATACCAAATTCAAATCCACTGAATCCCATTAAAACTCTTAACATAAAGAATCATATTAAGAAATTTCAAAATGTATCAAACAATTAATACTTAAGAAAATGCAAATAAAAGAAATAAGATAAAATATAAAATTTATCAAAAGCCTATCATGCAATTGCTCTCTCTTTTCATTTAGGATTTCATGCCAATGCTCAACTTGTTGTGGCACAAAACTTCGAACAATAACATCTCATTCATTTAAAAATTTCGATGCATTTTGACAAGTACGCTTCCTAACTTCTAGCTTAATATTAGAATTTATTTTTCCAAAAGTCTTGACCAACTTTAGTAACGCACGACCCCTTGTATCTTGTCTTACTTGTTTTCTTGGTCCTACACAAGCAAAGTAATTAAAAAAAAAAACCAAAATTTAGTACAATTAATAAAGTAAACAAAATGCTTTATAAAAAAGATAGTGAATTAAGAGTATTATACAAGAACTAGTTTGAATAGTAGATGTAGGAGGGACACCAATATTAGGTGGAATATCAGCAATGGATAGTGACCGCCTATCAGGAGCCATGCTAGTAAAAGGGTCACCTGCAGTAGGAGGGACAACAACAGTAGCAGGAACTAGTCGGGAAAGAAACCCAAAAGTTAGTACATTAATAAAGTAAACAACATTCTTTATACACAAAAGCTAGTGAATTAGGAGTATTATACAATAATTAGTACGAATAGTAGATATAGGAGGGGCCGTAATAGTCGGTGGAACATCAACAATGGAGCTTGACTGTCTATTAGGAGCCATGCTAGTAAAAGGATCATCAGCAGTAAGAGGGGCATAATCACTAGTACGAACTAATCGGGAAAGAAAACCTAAAAGTTAGTACATTAATAAAGTAAACAACATTCTTTATATAAAAAACTAGTGAATTAAGAATATCGTACTAGAACTAGTGCAAATAGAGCGTGATTGTCTATAAGGAGCCATGCTAGTAGAATGGTCATCAACAGCAACAGGAGCAACAGTAGTAGGTGGAACTAGTCCAAAAAAGCCAAATATTTAATACCATTAATAAAGTAAACAAAATTCTTGATAAAAATAAATAATGAATTAATAGTATCATACTAGTAGGTAGGTCAGTAGGTGTAGGAGGGCCAGCAGTAGTAGGTGGAACATAAGCAACAAATCGTGACCGTCTATTAGGAGCCATGCTAGTAAAAGGGCCACCATCAATAGAAGGAAGAATAATAGTAGGTGAAACCAATTGAAAAAAAAAGTTAGTAACATTAATAAAGTAAACACATTCTTTTTATTAAAAAAAAGTAGTGAATTAAGAATATCATACTAGAACTAATGCGAACAGTAGCCATAGGAGGGCCAACAGTAGAAGGTGCAACTTCAGCAACAGAGCGTGACTGTTTATCATGAGACATGCTAGTAGAAAGGTCAGTAGCTGTAGGAGGAAAGGCAGACGTAGTAACTGGAACACAAGCAAGGGAACGTGGTCGTCTACCAAAACCCATGCTAGTATAAGCATACACAACAGTAGTTGAGTCATTAGGAGTGGTTG
Organism: Stephania cephalantha; assembly: GCA_039657325.1. NCBI lineage: Eukaryota > Viridiplantae > Streptophyta > Magnoliopsida > Ranunculales > Menispermaceae > Stephania > Stephania cephalantha. The sequence continues at coordinate 57,707,767 of CM077567.1, read as the reverse complement.
AACATGAATTATTATTTGCATCTTATCTTACTAACAATCATTATCACTTTCATAGTATCCTAAAAGTTCTTCATTTTCATCAAACTCATCATCATAATACTCTAATAATGTATCATCATCTATATCAGAGTTTTCTTCTATAGAATTAACGTTAAAGTCATCCTACAAAGTTACTGGTACCGCACCTCCTCTATGTAGCATTGCTTGTTTAATATGTTCAACATCAATATTACAAGTCACTTCATTTGATTCTAAAGGTTAAAGTACACAATAATCAGCCCCGGTTTCATCTTCTTGTTGTGTGTCATTATGAACATTCACTGGCACATCCCAAATGTTTCTACTATACCTTTTGAGCCGCAAACCAATCTTGGCCAAATTTGGTATCACTTAGGTAAAATACTTGACGTGCTTGAGATGCAAATACGTAAGGATCTTTATTGTACAACGTATATGACGTGTCAACACATTTAAAACCACGATTAATTTTTGAGTATGGCTTCTTAAGGTTAGTGTTAAATCATTTGCACTTAAAAAACATATTATAGCCTAAGATATACTTCAATTCGAGCACTTGTTGAAAGACACCATAAGACTCATGCAACTTGTCATTATATTCCCCCTCAACCATGACCCCTACTATTTTGACAATTTCGATGATCATCACGTTCTTTGACATAAGACTTCGCACCATTACACGCACATACATCGTACTCTCTAGCACAAAAGTCTGGTCCACATACCAATGCATATAATGAGTTCGAAACTTCTTGTGTGGTACTAGAACGCAATAATATAACCTGGTTTAAGACATAAAATATATGCTTTGATGTAGAGTATCATGCATGTATGAAATTTGACACTATATGCATAATTAGAAGTTGAGTCCATACTTGATTCTCAAACAAGACGGGAAATGCTTTTTGATGTCTTTAAAAAAGATTGAGTGGACTTTCACCATTCAAGACTTGAAGATGACCACTGGTATATTGATTTAAAGGTTGCATGAGTCAAAGGTTGTTATTTAAAGAAAAAAATAATGAGTTAAAATAGCAAAAAATAATTATAAAAACCTTACTTACTCAAGATAAGGGCGTGTTTACTCACTATTATGTAACACATACCAATGAGCTTGAATATGCCCATGCACCGATAAATCGGTATACTTAGTACTACTAAGTGTTGTTATCCTTTGTGAGAAAGCCTATACAGAAAAATCTCCATAAGGTGGAATGTTGTCGTAATTTTGCACTTGGTGGTTAAATTAGTCTCAACTTCACGGAGATATAGAGAGCAAAATGTAAGACACTCTTTTGCAATGTATGATTCAGCTATCGATCCTTCTGGTCTAGCTTTGTTCTTGATATAGCCCTTAAGCATTTATAAAAATTTCTCTAAAGGATACATCCACCTATAAGCAATAGGGCCAGCTATACATGCTTCTCGAGGTAAATGAACAACTAAGTGTACCATTACATCGAAAAAGGCTGGAGGGAAAACTTTTTTCATCTTGCACAATAATATTTTAATTTTTTCTTGCATATCATCCAAGTCGTTCATATAGAGAGTTCGAGCACATAATGCATTAAAAAAATTGACAACTCAACCAATATATTGTAAATGTCTCATCTTGTTAAGCCTCTAATACAAACAGGAAGTAATCTTTGCAACATGACGTGAAAATCATGACTCTTCAAACCATGAGCTTTATCATCATTCTCACTGACACATTTTGCAAAGTTTGATGCATACCCACCGATAAACTTTATAGATTTCAAAAAAACCGCAAAAGCTTTGTCTTTATCGGTGATTTAGAGTTTATTGTACATATGGTTTAACCCAACGACCGTTTTTGTTCCTTAAATGTAACTCACTCCTGATATTCTTAGCCAAATCTAATTGGGCATTATTAGTGTCATTTGTCTTCCCTTTTATCTTTAGTAAAGTGCCCAAAACATTGTCGCAAATGTTTTTTTCACATGCATGACATCAAGATTGTGTCTAAGAAGTAAGATATGCCAATATGGAAGTTCAAAGAAAATGCTTTTATGGGTCCAATTCAAATTGTCATCTAGTCTTATCCTCTTTTTATTCTTTGAGTGCTTCCCATGTTTTACTTCATGTAACTCAGTAATTTGTTCAAGTATGTCATCACCTATTCGCTCAATTAGTGCCGAACTAGTCTCATTTTTTCCATTAAATGCCTTACTTGTTTACTATGAATGGTTGGCAAGTAAGTATCGTCGATGTCCCATGTAGCAAATTTTATTTATCAGTAGCTGAAATGATGTGCTTTCCTTGCATATAGGGCATGTCATATATCCCTTTGTACTCCACCCACAATGGTTAGCATATGCCGGAAAGATTTATAGTCCACAACATTGATGCATGCATTTGAAAAAACTCACCTTTACTTGAATCATAAGTATGTGCACCATGTTCCCACAACTCTTTTAGCTCTTCCATCAATGGTTGCAAATACACATCAATGTCTCTACCAGGGACTCGTGCACCAGGAATCAAAATGACATTATGAAAAATGGCACTTTCATACATTTTCAAGGTGGCAAATTGTCACGGCCCAAATCTCTAATCCCCGTTTTAATTCCTTAATCAGGATCACCGACCCTTGACGTAGGACCTACACTATGATACGTGCACCGACCGAGGCACGTGGCCGAGGTATATCGTATTTTTGTATTGATGTGTGCCTAGTGTTATGTATTGTGTAGACTTACTAAGTCGATTTGTACAGTTGTAGGCGTCGAGACGAGAGCGGGGACACGCCTCGATATGCGTGTCGACTCGGGTCCCTGGTAGTTGACAGGACCGAATATTAGGTCGGGGAAAACGAAAAACATACAAATTAAATAAAAATTTGTCAAGTAAATTATATGGAATAGATATTGGGTGGCTAACAACGCGGCGGTACGCGGATATCACGGTTCGGACGCGAAATCGGGCGTCGAAACGCCCGGAAACACGGGCGAGTGTCTTAGCTGTGTTATAATTAGGTGTCAAGACACCTAACATCACACTTGTCCAAACTACACCACACCTGTCCAATTTCCATACAAGTGTCCATCCACCCACCTACACCTACACCACCACACACACACACACACACACACACACACACACACACACACACACACACACACACACACACACACACACACACACACACACACACAGAGACCAGAACAGGGAGGCCGAGAGGAAACAGGGAGGCCGAGAGGAAGAAAAAGGAAAAGAGAGGAGGAGGAGAAGAAGGAACGCGCCGGGAAGGAGAGGAGAAGGTGGAGACGTCACAATCGAGGTGAGTCCTCGTTGTTGTTGTGGGTTCGGTGGTTGGCGGTGGGGTAGCCGAGAGTGGGTTTCGGTCATGGAGGCCGAACTACATGTCCGAACTGGGCCGAGGTGGAGATGGCAGGGTATCTCCCCTGCCATCGGTTCCACCGGGGTTGGGGTGGAGAACAACCCCAACCCATCGCCAGAAGAAAAAAAAATTCCCTCCCGATCGAACCAAAGGTTCGATCGGGGAAGAAGACCCTGTTGGGACGAGCCTGGACCTGTTGTTCGGTTCGGTCGGGTCGGGTCCGACCCGTTTGGGTCGACCCGACCCAAACAGAATTAAAATAAAATGAGAAGAAAAATGAGGGAAAATTTTGGAAAAATTCCGAAAAAATTGGGAAAAATTGGGAAAAAATTATATTTCGATATTTTGACCATTTCATGCTTAAACCCACTATACTTGAACTAATGAGACACCAAACTCATGAACCTAGGAAAAGGGTATGAGAGAGCGAATACAAGATTTGGAGTATCGGGAGGCCAGTAAAGCTAGGACTTTACTTTGTTGTTGTGAGTATACCCAATGACAACTTTACTTGGCATTTCATTTCTATTAATTGTTCTCCTTGCATAGTCATTTTGACTATCTTGCCTTTGTATTCTTATATCATGTGTTCTTTGTGTCTATGCTCACTTGATGAGTCTAGTTTGCATGATATCCATTCATTTGATTTGATTCATTGCTTCTATCTCATGCTATGTCTATTCTTGTTGTTTTAAATGTGAATTGAATGATAAATAGCATGTTATTAGGCTAGTGAATATCTTATAAATGTTTAAAAGGACTTGTATTCCTTATTTGTTTAGGTGTGTAGATGTGCCTATGGCTTGACAAATCCATACTTGGTATTTCTTGAAATTTTAAAAGTAGTTTTTGCATTTAGGTCCTGTACTCGATCGAGGTGTGCGCGTCTCACGGGGTTAGAGTCCCTGGGGATGTCGGCACTTGTTACTTGACACTGTATGACACTCGGAGTTAGTGTCCCTGAGGTGGTCTACACACCGGGGTTAGAGTCCCTGGTAATACTTGGGTTAGAGTCCCTTGTGCTATATGATTATTGAGTTGGAGTGACACGTTTAACTCTGGTATTTACTCGCATATGATTTATTTTCCAGTTTTCCCATTTATATGCTTTTAAATACCATTTGAATATTTGGAAATGCAAATTAAACTTGTCATCGGGGATTTCTGTTTTATTCTTGTACTCACCGTCCTTTTTATGATGGTGGGGGTGCAGAGAGCCGTCTACCAAACAGTCGGCAAGGAGAAGATCGACGATTATCCTTGAGCCCGCGGCGCGTCACTGTATCGATTGTAGGTCTTCTTTTGGTATTTTGATTGTATATGTTATATGTCTTTCAGATACTATTCGGGGTTGTATATCGGGTTGAGTGTTAGTTCCCCGACTTGACTTAGACTATTTTACTATTTCACTGCATTTTGAGGACTTTATATATGTGATGTCATTTTCTGGTTTTTCACACTTAGGATTTTATAAATGGCTTCTGCATAAGTTACTAATTGCTTCTGCATAATCAATAAGACTTCCGCTAATTAATTAATTTAATAAAAATCTTTAATTAACTCTAAATTTTATAAACTGGTAGGACAAGTGTATTACTTATCTTGACCACGAGAAAAAAGACGTCTAGGTTGTAAAGGATGACTAATACGTAGTTAAGTCCTGCGTGGATATGATTAGGGCTTAATTACGGGATTAGGCCGGACGGTGCCCTAGATTAGGATAGGGGCCGTCACACAAATTATATGGGATAAGCACAACAGGCCACATACTATAAGTGGAACTCATATTATTAAATGGATTGAAACCATCAGAGGCAAGTCCCAACCTTACATTATGAGGGGTCACTAGCAAATCATTGATGCAATGTATCAAACTCTTGTCATAGCGTAGAATTGGTTGGATGTCTCATCACTCCTTCAGCGTAAACACATTTTTCCTTGTGACAAATCATATCTTCAGATACGTGTCTAGAGATATATAGGTGTTGTAACCTAGGAGTCAGCGGAAAGCAACGGAGAACCTTATTTAGAATCATTTTACCTTTTTTTATTTTTTCATTCCATCTACTCTCACCACATTCTGGACAAGTGTTCACATTTTGTGATCTTTCCAAAATAATATGCAATCATTTGTGCATGCATGTATGGACTTGTAACCTAACCCACCCCGCACAACATCTTTTTAGCTTCATAATATGACGAAGGAACATTAGCACCTTAGGCAACAATTTAACTAATAACTAAAAAAACATATTAAACGACTTGTCTGTCTAATGATTCTTAACCTTCATATGCAATAACTTTAAAATGAATGATAAAGCTGAAAACTTCTCGTAACCAAGATACAACCTACATTGTGCCTTTTTTTAGCAATTCGTAAAAGTCGGATGCATTTTCATCTAAATGATCATTCTCATTCCTAATACACTCTGCATGTTCAGTATTTATATTTGCCCCGACAAATGACCCACCATGTACATCTTCTAACAACTCAAATATATCAAATCCCTTATTATCATCATCATTATCAATTGTATATGTAGCCTAATGTAACTCTTCAATTATACTATGACTTTGTTCAACCCTAACAACCTCACCATGATTAGTCCAATTTGTGTATGTTTGTGATATCCTATAGGCAAATAAATGTCTATCGACATCTTCAAATTTTAATACTGGGATATTTAAATAATTACAACAAGGACAACAGATCATGTCTCCACTAACATTAGATCGTGCAAATTCTAAAAATGAATTGACCCCATCTATGTACTTCTTGCTAAGTTTATTTGTTTCGAACATCCAACTCTTATCCATTGTTTATACAAAACCTACATTTCAAACCATTAGCATAGAATAAAAATTGAACCATTAGCATAGAACAAAAATCAAAGGAAAAAAGAAAACTAGAAAAGAACATCTACATACAAATCAACTTTGAAGATGCAATAACATGAAAAGGAAAGCAAATAAAATTAAAGTTGATTGTAGTTATGAGAACACATCACCGAACATAACTCTCCAATGTGACATCAATATAGATGCATATCTTGAAACGACCCCAACTTCTAAATAGGGCACCACCCGGCTCAATGTGGCCACATTAGCCACTTATTAACCCACATCAATGCACATTTAATTCAAATAAATGAAACTTACTACAATATGCCGCTACCTCGGTCTCATGTTGACACGCGACTCGAGGTACGTCCCCACTCGTATCGATGCCTACACACCCGTAGCAAATTAACTTAATAGTATACACATCTGCAATACACTAGGCATACATCACAACAAATATAAAATGTACCTCGGCCCTTGCCTGGGTAAACGGACATATCACGGTGTAAGTCCCACAGTACGGGTCGTTGAGCCTGTTTAAAGACGTAAACACGGTTAAAGATTTTTTTGGGCCGTTACATATCTATCAGAACACATACACATAGAACATGAAATTTGTTAATGAAAAGAGAAAATCTTAGGGATAGTCTAGTATTGGCTAAAAAGTAATTAATAAGACAGAGAGCCTAACCTTTGTTTATTAGGCAGGCTAATTAAGAAGCATAAACGAAGCATCTCTAATGAGATGGTAAAGCCTACCTATCCCCACCCCATTAGAATGATCGTAGACCGTCTGATCTAGGTAGTGGTACCACTGACTGTTTCAAGTATTGGATCAATTTAATTCTATGCAGCTAGGCCAAGCCCTTATGCATGTTAAAATGCAAGGATTTTCGACAACTCTGAAAGACGAATGGCGTGCTATGAATGCAAGGTTTTTAGTTGTTTTAAGGAACAACTTGTCTTTAAACAGTCACGGGCGATTAGCACTCCTAAAGATCGAAGGCAACTGATTGTCACCACCATATGAAGAAGACCCATGAACCTGACCCTCCATATCTCCCATCTCACTCTCCATAGCCTTACAAACTCAATAACCCCTCCAATAATGTAAATGTAACTAATTAATTAAGGAGTGATGAAAGAGACATTAGAGAGGGCCAGCTAGTTTGTTGGTAAATAATGTGATTTAATTTGATGAGATGATCATGCCAACAATTGAGTGCAGAGCCCAGCCTGCTTTGAGCCCGGAATTAAAAAGAGAAAAGCTACTTGTTGGATCAAACTTTTCTTATGTTAGAGTTGGAATCCTTAATGACACTGGAGTCCAATTTGTAAGTCCATATACATTTTTCTCCATTACAACATTTGTAAACTAATTAATTTGTTCAATTGTAATATTTAGTTAATTAATTTCAAACACATGTCTAACTTTCATGAATGTGCATTAATTTCTATCAAAAAATGAATGTGCATTAAATTGATAATAGCAAACTAGCATTAAATTTTCTAAGTCATGTAATCCAATTATACATTATAATTGTAGGTGAACATAATAAGGATTGGAATGCAATTAGAACTATTTCAAGAATACCAACAAAGACTAGCTTCCCTTGTAGTTGTTCCACAAGCTCGAATACATATTAGTCAGTTTCTAACCCTCATCACACTACGAGGAAATGAATTTATCAACAACAACTACAATTTTACGCATAGTCTACTAGCATTTGAATCGCTTTCACTAGTTTTATCTGGTTCTCGCAATTGCGTCTTGTTAGAGATCAAGATCTACCTAGTACAGTTGATGATGGAACAACACAATGTGGATTGTCTGATCATGGTTAAGGCAGTTGATGATCATGTGTTCTGGTTGTCAAAACTTGTAACAAATTGTTTGTTATTCTGTTACAAAATTTTGTTAGTTCTGTTAGTTAGTTTTTGATTGTTGTTAGTTAGTTAGATGAGTGACGAGCTGTCATTTGTATGTATATATATATACAACACTCACTGAGTTGCTGTGTACACAATTCTTCTCAATCAATACAATTATTCTTTCTTTCTTGATTTCATATAGTTTAAAGTTACAGAGCATTCTCTCTTTAGAGAACTCTCACACGTCTAATTGGTTATTTTTGTTAATTTACATTCACATTACATTTCTCAAACTAATATCAAATTCCTTGCTTATCATCATTCCTACTCTTCTTTTCCTTTATCATTCACATCTACTTAACATTGTAGCAGCCAAAAACATCACAACGCGAAATCAGAAATGTAACCGAAAGACTTCAATTCAAGAAGACATCAAAGTAAAATGTCGAAAGAGCATGCAAGATCAAAGAAGAGAAGAAGTTAATTAAATAAATAGGTAGGTGACAATAATATGGTGTTGTTTAACCAGATTCTTGACTCTTTAATTTATTTAGCTTATCAATAATAATACATAAAATATTTTTCAAAAATATAAAGGAGTATTATTATTTTTTGACTATGCCTTGAGTAGTCTTTTTTTGGCTTAAGTCATTTGGTATTTGAAGCCCAATAGGCTTGACTAATCTCCAGTTAGGTAGGACTATTAAGTAGCGATAAACCTCTTCCTTAAGAGTTTGAGATTTCATACTCAAAGCCCCAACTTATTTCTTTTTATTATGTCTTCAGTGTGAATTAGTCAACGTGCGGTGTTGGTACACTAAGTTTGTAAACCTAAAAAAATTAGATCTTTTAAGTTACTTTTCGTCCATGGAAGTCACTCCACCTGAATCAATATCAATAGTACAATGTACCAAACAATTATCTCAGGTTCAAGCATTAAATTTGTTGTAATTAGGGCATTTTCCATTAGATGAAAAGGTTTTTATTGGAGGAGATTTAAATGGGCATGTCGGGGCAAGTAACGATAGGTTTGAGAGAGTTCATGGAGGTTTTGGTTACGGTAATAGAAATGAAGAAGAAGAATCAATCTTAGAATTTGCTTCAGCATACGATCTTGTCTTAGCAAATACTAGTTTTAGGAAGAGGGAGTCGCATATAATTACTTTTAGTAGTGGTCATAACAAGAGTCAAATAGATTTTCTTTTAACAAGAAAAATAGATAGAAAAATATGTAGAGACTGCAAAGTAATACCCGGTGAAGCACTTACTACCCAACATAAGTTATTAGTACTTGGTATTAAGCTAACACGACGACATAATATAAATAAAAGAGTTAGCGACCCTAGAATAAAGTGGTGGAACCTAAAACATAGTAAACAAGTAGAGTTTAGAGAAAAACTACTAAAGGAAAATATTTGGAATCTTGACTTAGATGCTAATACAATGTGGCTAGAAGTGAGTAGTTGCATAAGGAGAGTGGGATCAAACGTATTAGGTATATCTAAAGGCTTGGGACCACCAAAGAAGGAAACATGGTGGTGGAATGAGGATGTCCAACGAGCAATTAAGACTAAAAGAGAGATGTATAGGAAAATACCTAAGTGTCAAGATGAAGATGTGTACAATCAATATAGAGAAGCTAGAAAACAAGCTAAAAAAGTAGTTAGTCAAGCTAAAACAAATTTCATGGAAGATCTATATACAAAGGTTAGGTAATAGAGATGGCGAAAAATATATATATAGGCTAGCCAAATTAAGAGATAAAAAGAAACAAGACCTAAGTCATGTAAGATGTATTAAGGACGAAAATCAAAATGTTTTAACACGCGAGGAGGATATTAAGGAGAGATGGAGAAGTTACTTCGATAGTTTATTTAATGATGGTCAAGTTGATACCGTAATAGATGAAAACCCACACCAAGAAAGAAATGTCAACTATACACGCAATATTAGAATTGTAGAAGTTAAAGAGGCATTGAAAAGAATGGAAATAGGAAAGCATGTGGCCCGAGATGAAATACCCATAGAGGTTTGGAAATGCTTAGGAGAAATTGGATTGACTTGGTTAACAAAACTTTTCAATAAAATTTTAAAATCAAAACGGATGCCAATGGATTGGAGAAGAAGCAGCTTGTGCCAATCTTCAAAAACAAAGGAGACATTCAAAGTTGCTCAAACTATCGGGGAATTAAACTTATGAGTCACACTATGAAACTTTGGGAGAGGATAATTGACAATAGGCTAAGGAGAGAAACAACAATATCAGAGAACCAATTTGGTTTCATGCCTGGGAGGTCAACTATGGAGGCGATTTTCCTTGTAAGACGATTGTTAGAAAAATATAGAGAAAAGAAAAAAGATCTTCATATGGTATTCGTAGATTTAGAAAAAGCATATGATAGGGTCCCTAGAGATGTTCTTTGGTGGGTTCTAGAAAGAAAAAGAGTGCATGCTAGATACATAGACACTATTAAGGATATGTATGATGGAGTAGTAACGAGTATAAAGACATTTGGAGGAGCTACAAAAGAATTTCCTATTACGATAGGACTACATCAAGGATCGGCTTTAAGCCCATATCTATTTACTTTAGTTATAGATGAACTAACTAGACATATTCAAGAGGATATACCATGGTGTATGCTATTTGCAGATGATATTGTCTTAGTGGATGAAACTAAAGATGGAGTGAATAAGAAATTAGAACTTTGGAGGAATACATTAGAATCTAAAGGCTTTAAGTTGAGTAGGACGAAAACCGAATACATGCATTGTGAGTTTAGAAACACTAGACATCGAGATGACGGAGTGGTAAAATTAGGGGAAGTAGAAGTTCCTAAGGTAAACCACTTTAGGTACCTAGGATCAATCATACAAAATGATGGTAACATTGAGAATGATGTCACACATAGAATTCAAGCTGGATGGAAGAAATGGCGGAGTGCAACAGGGGTGATTTGTGATCAAAATGTTCCTACTAAGTTAAAAGGAAAATTTTATAGGACCGCAATTAGGCCAGCTATGCTCTATGGAAGTGAATGTTGGGCGGTAAAGCAACAACAATTACATAAAATGAACGTAGCAGAAATGAGGATGCTTTGGTGGATGTGTGGTAAAACTCGTAAAGATAGAATAAGAAATATAGAAATTCAAAGACAAGTAGGAGTAGCACCAATTGATACAAAGATTAGGGAAGGGCGGTTGAGGTGGTTTGGTCACCTGCAAAGACGACCTACAAATGCCCAAACTAGAAAACTTGACTCAATAGAAACTGTAGAAATTCGACGAGGTAGGGGCAGACCAAAGTTAACATGGGATGCATTAATTAGGAGGGATTTGAATGGTTTGGAAAGCTCACCATCAGTTGCACTTAATCGAGCACAATGGAAAAGTTTGATCCATGTAGCCGACCCAGTTAATTTGGGACTGAGGCTATGTTGTTGTTGTTGTTGTTGTAATCAGGGCATTTGCAAGAACTAACATGTCAAACAGAAATGCAAGTGTAAAATTAACAACATCAACAACTTCATAGATGGTACAATAATCATCAGTTTCTTCCAATATAAGCACATGCATATACCATCTTCTTCTTCAAAAAAAAAAAGCAAAAATTTTCAACCCAATACTTTATAGTTTAAATCTCTATTACAAGTCTCTTGAACAATGAATCAATGATCAAATAAATTTGTTACAAAAAAAATCAAATAAAGTTACCAAAAGAACTATAAGGTGTTCCTAATTGCACCTGACATTAAATACATATTATGTTTTGTAATTGTCTCAGCATAACTATATAGGTTTAAAGCTTAAACTTCTCTGTTCTGTCTGTTCTTTGCAATAAAATCCACATCAAGAGAATCTTCTATGCTAAAAGTTCTAATGTGTTAAACATAAATAGCTTGAGATTAAAATTTTTTGCACACAATCCAACAATTTAGAAGATTTACAAGGAGATAATGAAGAAAAAATATCCTAAAAGCCAAATATAATAGAAAATAATGCAGTTAAATGCATAGTCAATAGAAATTTCAAAGACAAATATTATTTTGTAATATTAGAAGATATGTCATAGTCCTAAACACTTTTGATATACGAGTTTGAAGAACACAGTGTATGTGCGCCCAAAATGATGCATAACACTATGGACTCCTACAACTATGTATTGAATGTACGTGTGTACCAAAACTATATAGGAAAATGCTAGAGTGCACCACAACGGGCACACAACAACCACACCTACCCAATGTGGAGCTCAGTCAGCACTCGCGGGCTTATCATATCAGCAGCTCTCCTATTTTCTTTTGTTTTTCACCGAAACTCAAAATAAAATTGTCAACTCATTTGTTAAGCTGACAGTGCCTCAGTCGGCTATCAAGTCTTACTATCAAGTTGTCAATCAACTTACGACTGAAAAATTCAACTACTGCCAATTTCTTTCGTTCTCTTTCTTCCTTTCTCTCATCCATATCTCATCCACACAACCATTTTCAAGCTTTTCATCAAGAACCAGGGCTGAACTGAACTAAGAATCTGATCTACTTCAACACAACCATATCTCACATAAAACGCAAAAGAGAGAACCAGAGCTCGGACAAACCATTTTTGTCACAAAAAAAAAACTGAGCTTCGACAACACGATTGTTCGTGAGCCAGCCACCACAAAGAAGAAGCAAAACTTAGACAGTGTTTTTTGCTCATGAGCGCGCCACTACTTCTCCACAAACTGGGCCCCGCCCGGCCTAACCCTACGTGGACCCTCGAGTCAGTCTCCGCGAGGTCAACGCAAGCTTAGTTAGTCTTCCAATCTATAATTATCAATTAACTTAAAATCTTAAGTTGGGTTATTAATATTTTGCATGTTTTACAAGTTATCAGAAGCAATTAATAATTAAAATAACTCAACAATAAAGTAAAGGAGTCGGACAACCTATATTTGGAACTCTGTACATATCTATATATACAGAGTTCAAGTGGACAACCTATATGTGGAATTATATATATATATATATATATATATATATATATCAAACCTCTATATCAAGTGATAAGTGCAAAGTGGATGCAAAAGTGATATACAAGTCATATATGTCTCTCAAACCCCAAAAAGTATTTCAAGCGTAATAACACAACATATATATGTAATACAAACAGTTAAAAACCTATAAAAGTGAGTAAGGGAGGGTCGCTTCGATGTCTTTAGAGTAGATCGCCTACTACTGGCACCTTACCCTTGCTCGACTGCAGATCTGCACTCAGTCAAACATAAGGATGATGAGTCTAGTAAGTAAAAGCTAGTAGGATCTAAATAGTACTTTAAAATAAATAAAACAGTTTAAAATTCATGCGGATAGAAAAAAAAACTATAAGGAATGCATGATAATAAGACTGAGTAATGAAAGTATAATGAGAAATTAGTGTCAAAAGAAGCAGTAAAAAGGTGCCCATGTAGTCCAAGACCACCAAGTGAGTAACAGCCCAAATTAATTAAACTAGGATTAACGTTAATCTCGGGGATTAACGATCGTAATTTGGGCGTTACGTGGTAAACTCGGTTGGCTCAGACACGAGAACCGATGGAATATATTATTTGTGGATGATGGTCATTTATATGTGGTGTTTACAATTATTATTATTATTATATTGCACCGCATGTGTGTACGCCACTATTGGGCGAGTTTGTGTGACAGGTGTTTGCCTCAAAAGGCTTGCTAACACGGGTATTAGGTAGGCGAACTATGGGTACACTAGGAAACTCGACTAATTCACGTTATGATGATTAGTTAATCAATTAAAATGAGTAATGTAACAATAGGCTAAGTTGATTAAATTAAAAATAATAGGCTATGGTGTACCTCAAAGTGTGTGCTGAGACGTGAGGCATTGGGTGTCGGGTAGTCGAGGGTTAGTGGGATCACAAATTTTTCCATTTGGTAAATAAAAACACTAACCAAATTTATCATAATGGGCCTAAAGTAGTTAAATTAAATTAAATAAATCAAGGCCTATAGTTTGGTTAATTAATTGAAAACCATATGATTTACATAGAGATACGTGTTGTCACATCTAGGAGTCATGAAGTAGCTAGTTAGTGTCACTTGAGTTTAGTTAGTGGAGTGTAAGTGGGTAAGTGGCATGAGATGGGCCATTAGATAAAACTCGCGATACGTAACCACATGAAGATCAATGACTGAAAATGAATCTCACTTTGATATATATTGATGTGTTGATCAAACACATGCAATCAAACCATTTACATTTATGAAAAACCAGAAAGTAGAGGAGGGGATTTGGAGATGGAGATTATCAATTGAAGGTTATTTTGAAGGATCAAAGCCAAGGTAATCATCTTCTCCATCTCATCTACATAAAAATGAGTTAAATTTTAAGTGTTTTGGTGTAATGGAATTTGAGGAAATTGATCAAATTGTTGTTCTGAGGTTGTACTAATCGTTGTTTTTGGTCAATTTGATATGGAGAGGGTGTACAATGGGTCTAGTTAACTAATTGGGGAGTTTGGGACAGAATTCTTGAGTTGAGAATTATGTCACATAGGGTAATTAGCGCGCTAACTAGACCAATTAGCACGTTAATGATTATGGGCACTTAACTATTTTTCAAAATGAAAAATAGTAGCGCGCTAGACATATCCCTTAACGTGCTAACTCCACCTAGCGCACTAGGTAGACCCATTAGCGCACTAACGACAGACAGAAACTAAATTTAAAGGATTGTTTTGGGGAATTTCGACTTAATACATACCCTACCACTAGTAAATAACTTAAATATGTAAAATTGGACTTCAGGGACTTATGGTATTGTAGCTCGTGTCGGGGAGCTTGTCGGGTCGGATACGGGAGTCCGGGGAAGTCGAAGCGCGGATTGAGGTGAGTAAACACATTGGAATGCCTCACAGAATTCATGATTTGTTTTATCGATGTCGGATTACATGTGTGACTGCTAGTGGACACATACGGGGTTTCACCCCTATTCCGATTTGCGTATATATTGGTTGTGACTAAATCGCTTGCACGGGTTACTTGTGATAGTGCTCGTGTCGACGGTAATAGGATATAATTGCGATCGTCGGGAGGGATTAGGGTGGTCTTGATGTGTACCAACGTCAGGAAGGGACCATGCCATTTACCGAAATCGGGATTTAGTCTATGTGAGCCTGTAAGTATAAACGTGGCTCCTATTCGATTTATTGATTACTGGCTGGTGTAGATCAGGGTTTTCTCATGATTATAAAGATGTTTACTGATCAATGTTTTATTTCTGAACTGGTTTAGGTTGTATATATTGTTAATTTTTTTCACGCTACAGCTTTTGCTTGTCGTGTACTGCCTAATTCATGGGAATATGACGTACTATTGCCAGGTGTTATATTTGCATGTTTTGTAGTTTATCAATTTTATTTCATGAATATTGTGCGGACTTCTCTTAGAATTTTACTCACTTGACTCGTCACTGTATTTTTTAGGTAACCGGGTGCATATCATTCGATGAGCAAGGGCAATGAGGTACTAGGCGACTAACTCTGAGATTGTGGTGCTAGCTCGTGTGTGACTACAGTATGTACTTATTTATTTTACTTTTTTGGGTTTTAAGGACCATAGATTACTGATTACATGTATATGGAACTTTTGTTATACTTATCTCGCCTTGATATATACATGGTATCTTTTGTCGGGTTTTCCACTACTTAGGATTGTTAAATACTGCATAACTTACTTAATTTAAGACTCCCGCTGTAAGATCTTAATACAACTTGATAAATTGAATAACGGGCTAACTAAATCATTAATACTTATAAAGAGATTAATTAGTGAAACAAAAGGTTAGTTGGAAAAGTGTAAGCAATCAGGTGGTCACGGGACGTCAAGGATAAGCGGGCCATGACGTGGCAATGCTTGGTGATGTGGAATGCTATGTGGCAGGTCCCAAGGAGGCTTGGGATTTGGGGTCGCCACAGAGTGCGGGTGCCAAAGGGTCGGGGTCATAGAGTCGTGGCAACGCCAAGCAGACTCGGGTCCTAGGACGCGGTAGCACCTGCTGTACCTAGACTGTCGGAAATGAAGGATATCAACGGTGCTCCAGATAAAACACATATCATCGCAACCAAACAATCCAGTGAATCGAGATCATAATTCCGGTAGCTAATAGACAACCACTCCATAAGAGACACCTTCCTGACTCATTTGGCCCTCAGACACTCATATTTGAATAGGAATTCCAAGAAATGTAAGATAGTGCAATAGCAATAAAATTTGAAGCTCATCGAATTACTGTACATTTCCGAGCTAGTTTTACGTACCTCGAATCAATGCTAATACTCTCTCACGGCTCTGCCACACGTCCCAATCAACTCCTCGACACCCGACTCTAGCTAGCTAGGTACCTAGTGTCCATTTTGATTGGTTATGTACGTGTTAGAGTCAATAAGTTGTATTTACTATCATTGTTGCTAATGTAGTTTAATTGTAGTCTAACTTGCACATTTTTAATTTTACACTCCGTGTTCTTAGTATTTGGCTATTAAGATTATTATTGTGTGAGCAATGTAAATTGACATTTTGGTACGAAGCAATCCCATTTTGTGACTTAAAATCAACTTAGGCTTTTTATTCAATTAAATTCAAGCCCTCTAATTTATTTAAATGATTCAAGTGTAATTATTCCATTAACTTATTAAAAGTCAATAATTTATTCAAGTAAATTAATTCATTTGTCATTAGGCCTAATTGTCATTATTTCACAACTTAGGCATATTAGATAAATAGAATTAGCTTACTTTATTTATTTGACTTAGGTACTTAAGTATTTCTAATTAATGCATAAGTTATTAGCTAACTCAATGTTGTACTCAAATTTCTAATCCTCAAATAACTTAATATTAGCTAATGAATATGCCCTCCATCTATGCACCATTTCTTTTATTAATGCACATTATTATTATAATTATTATTTTCATTCTTGTTAGTCATATTCATATCAAGGTTCCAAGACATTTAGGCCAACCCGACAATGAGTTGTAGCTATTAATGTGGATCAACCTTAAACATTCAAGGAAGCCATACATGAATTAAGTTGATCAATATACATATGTGTGTGTTGTTGATTAATTAAAGGGGCTGCAAGCAAGATTAGGGAAATGAGAGTATAAAGAAGAAGTAGCATGCATGAATTAGATCATCATAAAAAAGAAACAAATAAATAGGAATCAAAAGCATGGATAAGAATTCAAATAGGAGAAAGTATTAAGGAGAAGGTGTAGAATATGTCTTGAGACCATATCAATTTTTAACTCCTTGTTATCTTCAAGATATCTCCAACTCCATTAATGGTGGGAGTCCTTTCAATTTCCTCTCTAGAGCTCTTAGAAATGAATTTGAGTTAAGTTCCTAATGACTTCTACCCCTTTATACTTTTATTTAAAATTCATTAGTGATGGATTAATTAAGCTAACCTAGCTTAATTAAGTCTTAAATCAAAGCTCTCCATCTCATTTCTACATATGCCAAGTGTCCTACAAAGTGTAAACTGGCAATTTTGCCCTTAGTTTATCCATGTATTTTTCATGCAACCAAGACATTTACATAGATTAAGTGACCTTATTTTTCAATATATTTACCGAGCATATCATAGGCCTTTGAATTTAATATTGGTTATGAATGAAGGAGAATTTTACATTAATTTCAATCATCCATAGTACGTCGCTCGAGGTACATCATATGCCTTATTTATTTCTACACTTTAATCATAAGTTACTTAGATGTGCATTGTAATGGTATAGTAATGTGGTAATCTAAATAAGAATTTCAACTTAGGTTATTATCTTAATCAAATAGCATTATAGTCCTACAACTATTTTTTTGTCTTATCTTATTGCTTACTCTTACCCAGGTACCCATAATATACATGCATACCAACCATCAAACCTTACTCGTATTTCGACTCAATCGGGCCAATAATTAACTGAAATTTGATATTTTTGAGTATAAAATAAATACTACACACACCATACACAAAAATATACCTTAGTGTCGACTCCCAAAGGTTAACCAATTACACTACGTCAAATAAAGTTCATGTCAGAGTCCTGCAGTGGCAGTGACACGTGACACGAGTAAGATTATTCAGGTCGTTACAGCTGAATAAGTGAGATTTTGTTCAGGGCTTAGGGTTTCGTGTTCTTTATTATTTAGGGTTTGTTATTCTTTCTTTCTTTATTCCCCATCTCAGCCAGAGAAAACCATTTGTGCCACAGAGAAGAACCTGTGTTGAGACTACATTTTTGCCACAAAGAAGAACTTATGTTGAGACTGCATTGTTGCTGGTAAGCCAGCCATTAGTTCTTTAAAATTCAGGTTCGCTGCTTACGGTAAACTCAAGACCTTGCTGCTTGTAATTTTTTGTTGTTAATGTTATGGTATTTATGGTTTAGGGTCCATGCAATGTTATTGATGTTGGTAAATAAAGTTTTCCTATTGAAAGATAATGCTTTAGCACTTTGTTTGTTGGGTCTTATTGTATGGAGATATAGTGACAATGAGAACACTCTAGCATTTCGATGGTCATAGGATTGAATATGTGAGATTTTGTTCAGGTTTTAGAGTTTTGTGTTCCTTATTGTTATGTTTTGTTGTTTGATTAATGGAAAGAATCCTGAATAAGTCATGAATATTAAGGTATTAAGGTCCAACGTCAATGTTTATTTTCATACTTATTCTTTTTTTATCAATTTCCATTATTGACGATGATCTTGATAGGGATAATGCAACTTTGCTCTCAATTTTAAGGATTTTTCTCAATCTAATTTGAGGTTCTCAATTGAATTTGAGGTTATGCTTGTCGACTTTATTTTATTTCATGTCCATACTTTATTCTTTGTAGGTTATTACTAGCAAGGGCAAAAAAGGTTACGTTGTATTTAGCGGGTGAGAAATAGGTGTGTTCAATACATGGGAGGAATGTTGCTGGTCCATACATGGGTACAAGGGTTGTAGCTACAGATGTTGCTCAACCAAAGAAGAGGCCATTGCAGCCTTTGAGAGATCACAAATAGCAAGGTCCAAATTTATAGGCGATGCTTCTACCTCCCGAACAGATAATGTCACTACTTAGCTACGGGTAGCGCCAAACTATTGGGATGAGTACAGAGGCATTTCCTTACCTCCGCATCCTCCTGGCCAATAGATCATTGACGCCTTACAAGCCATTACGTGTTGCAGTCAGTGTGGAAGTGATGAATGTGTCTCGTTGCACGGTGGAAGCTTTGAAGGAAGGTTTTGGTGTATGTGTTTATTGTTTAATGGAATCAAATATTGACTCTAATTTGTATGTATGTGTTGGTTGTTTAGTTTTATATGCTTGTATGTGCTTGTGCCTGTGAGCCATGGAGTTTGTATGTGCCTGTGGTTGTGAGACATGAAGACTTAACATGATTGTGGTTGTGAGCCATGGAGACTGTTTAATGGAACATCAATTGTAGACACACCTCAGTAGAATTATCAATGTTTTATTCTCTTGTTTTTGTCACAAGTTGATGTGGGTCATGAGTACAAATGAGATATAAACCTTGTATATGTTACTAGAAAGAAAAGAAGTAAATAACCAACCAATGTGACTATCCATTACATAACAATAATCCCCATTGCAACAAACCATTACATACTACGAATGAGTTGAGCAATTAACATAATCAATACTATGAAAAAAGCATCATCAATTTACAAAATAAGTGTATTTGTACTTATTGATCAAAAGACTAAACATACCATAAAGTTCAAGTGCCACCATGAAAACCTTAAAAGATCAAACCAAGTGTGTAACCATGTTTATGCCTCTTGAGCTGAAGTAACATACAAACATAACCTAACAACGAAAAGATCAAACCAACTACGTAACCAAGTTTATGCCCCTCGGACTCAAAATACCATACCAACATACAATAAACCTCTTAATAAGTAGAAAGAAAGTCAAGTACGCCAAATATAAATGAAATGTAAAAGAGATGTTCATAGTCTCATTGTCAGTCAAATTACTTATTTTTCCCCGAGAGGTATGTTCAACCGACCCTCCCTTCATGTCACCTAGTGTAGCCAAAGTACCACTTGGTACGTTCTGTCCAGCTGAGTCTCCATTATAATAGCCCGTTTTATTAAAGTCATTATTTATTTCATAATTTTAGACATGGACGTCAGCTCGGATCCACGTGGATGTCGCAGGTAGGCTAGGACACACGTCGACCTAGGTACATTAGTGAATTGTGTATTGTATTGTTTAATTGCAATGCATTTTATGAAATTATTTGTTAATACACTGCATGTGTGTATATTGAATGGTTATATCATGCGAGTTTGTGTGACGGGTAGTTGCCTCGAAGTGCATATCAACGCAGGTATCGAGAGGTGAAATACGGGTATGCTAGAAAAACTCGACAAACTCACATAAATATGACTAAGTAATTCAATTGAAATGGGTAATGTAACCATAGGCTAATTAAATTAAAAATTGAATAATAGGCTATGGCATGCCTCGAAATGCGTGTCGAGAAGCAAGGCACCAGATATTGGGTATCCGAAGGTTAGTGGAACCATAAGTTGGTTAATTTTGATAAATAAAACACTAACCATATTTTTTAATGAGGCTTAATATAATATAATTCAATTAAATGATAATAAGTCAATAGTTTGAGTTAAATAATGTGGACCCTAAATGGGCATTGAGATGATCCTAGTGAGTGAATCTAGGAAAGTGAATGTGCTTTTAGAGTCATTAAGTGATGTTTTGCGGCATGAATAGAGACCACAAGATAGTCCTCAAGATGCGCATAGCACACTTGATCAAGACCAAACATATAAATAGCATTGTTAGTGGGATCTTGATTAAACCACTAACATAAAACTCATGCAAATTCTGGAAAACCAGAGGAGAGAGGGGATCCTAGGCGACTACATCTGATTGTCCGCCGTCGAGGACCTACTAGTACGTGCTTATTTTGATATTATATATTATTTTGGGTATTTGGGGACTTGAGATGACACAATACATGTATATATACACTGTTTATGGTACTGTCGCTTATATACAGAGTACATTTCCAAGTTTTCCACAATAGGATTTGCTCTTATGAATAATGTTTACCAAGCTAAATTACATATTCAAATCATATCAATTAAGGCTTCCGCTTATATATGTGTTAACTTGTAATATACAACCCACTAGTATGGTTAAGCATTAGAATAAACTTTTAAATACTTATTGAGAATAAGTTAAGTAAATAATGATAATCCACTAACTAATTTGATAAAACACATGTGGACACGAATTCTGAGACAAGAGGTGGACGGGCAGGTGGCAAATACGTATAGTTGGGCCCACCTATCCAGTAGTACATGGAGACATGTCACCCCGGGGCGGCAGGGCCGCCACAGTTGGTATCAGAGATCAATTTTTCAAGGAACTTGGGAATTTAAAATGAAAATAGCATAAAATTTAATAAATAAACTTTAGTTGTGGAAACCCAAAGTTATTGCCTTAGAACTTTAGTTGGGAAGTGATGTAAGGCGGGTAGAGAAAAGGTTTATGTACGTGTTATATTTTCATTATATATACGATATACATATATACATCGAGGCTGACCCGGAGCACACTTCTCAATGCAGATTATGGACGGACAGTCAACTACACCTCATGCGACTAATCAGGTTAGGGATTCCTCAGTTACAGCTAGTATGGAGGATCGACTCTCAATTCAGGAAACTAAAATGGTCAAAGTATTACGCCTGTTACGAGATCAGACTGCCGTATTGACAGCACTTGCTACAGCTGTAGCAGCACCCAGAGAGCCAGTAAGTTAATGTACCTACGGGGAAAGCCGTCACCTCGGTTGTTCCCCAAACACTCGTTGAGAGGGTAGCAGAGGAGAAACAGACACAGAGAGCCATCGCAGTTGTTCTTCCACTGTATACGCCGACTCCTATGCCTCCACCCACGACCACGGATCAACTGACTGCTACCACTACTACCTCTACTACACCGGGATTCGTCTTGGCTCGAGAGGCAAACATGTTGAGAGAGTTTCTAAACTTTTAGCCAGCCTTCTTTTACGAAGGAGGTGACCCAAAGGCTGTGGGGAAGTGGATTTTGTCTCATCAGCATTTCCATAAGCTGACGAGGAATGATGAGAGTGTTCAGGCACTGTTATCCGGGGCATGCTTGAGATGCCACGCAACAATATGGTGGACCACAGATCAGGATACCCATCTAGAGCCGACGACATAGGCTGCGTTTAGGGAGTTGTTTTATGATTAGTACATACCCATGGAGGTGAGGTTGCAGTTGAGAGAGGAGTTTTTGACCCTAAGATAGGGTATCCCGACCTTGCTGCAGTATATGGAAAGATTCCGCTACTTACTCCAGTTCTCGATGGATGTAGCTAGGACGGAGCGTCTGCAGATATACTATTTCACTATAGGAGTTGAGGATAGGATTGATTTGGCAGTAGTATCGTGTGAGACACCCACTCTGCAGGATATATTTGATAGAGCTTTGGCGCATGAGACCTATCTGATGCAGAGGGATGGAAAACGTGTGCAGGATATATTTGATATTGTTTCACTAGGGTAGTCAGTTCCAGTATGAGGAGAGACAACCGGTTCACGTCATTGCACCAGCACCAGTGGATCAGCGTAGGCCACAGCCACAGATGGACCGTTAGGGTCGAAATAAGGGAAGACATGACAGGGGTCAGGGAGACCGGGGTCAGGGTCTGAAATCTAGAGACGGACAGACTGGTAGGCTGGACAGCCCAGATGTCACAGGTGTGGGCAGAGGTGACACTTGAGAATATACTGTAGGACACCACCGTCACCACGTCGAGAGCCAGACCGACCAGAGAGAGCCCATGCAGTAGCACAGCTGGATGGTGGGGCGACCAGACAGTTCGTCGAGGTTACGTTACATATTTTTGGTAGTCCTTTGCATGCTATGCTTGATTCTGGTAGCACTTTATCATTTATTGTTGGGCGTATTGTTAGAGAGCTAGGGTTAGATACACAGACACTAGACATACACTTTTTCCTCAATATGGTCGCTCGGTCCTTAACCAGATATGTAGAGACGTGATGATAGAGGTTAAGGGACATCAGTTGTTGGCAGATCTTTGAGTGTTAGAGTACTTAGAGTTTGACGCTCTTCTCGGGATAGATTGGTTGTCACCCTATCATGCACTGATAGATTGTTATGGTAAGAGGATTGAGTTTTATATTCTCGGTATACCAGAGTTCTCACTAGTTGGATCCGTGACTGACTTACCTATCACTAGAGGCCGACTAGCTACAGCGCAATAGATGGAGGCATTTGCAGCGATAGTTGAGTCGGAGGTTAGGACAGAGTTCAAGATTGAGGACATTCCGGTAGTTAGAGATTTTATCGATGTATTTCAGATGATCTACCAGGATTACCACCGCCACGAGCTATTGAGTTTATCATTGAGTTGATACTAGTGAGACAACCGATGGCTAGTATACCTTATAGGATGTCACCATCGGAGCATGAGGAGGTTAGACGATAGCTGGATGAGTTATTAGAGAAGGGTTTTATTCACCCTAGTATGTCACCTTAGAGAGCTCTAGTGTTATTTGTGAAGAATAATGATGGTTCGATAAGGATGTGCATACACTATATGAAACTGAAACAGGTGACAGTTAGGGACCGTTACCCATTTCCTATGATAGATGATATGTTCGATCAGTTGGCATGCGTCAGATTCTTCTCGAATATTGATCTTCGCAGGTTATCATCAGTTGAGGATTCGAGATGAGGATATCCAGAAGACCGCTTTCAGCACGAGGTAAAGCTATTCGAGTTCACAGTCATGTCGTTTGGGTTTACTAACGCCCAAGCGATTTTCATGGATTTGATGCACAGGGTCTTGAGACCGTATTTGGACAGATTTGACATCTTGATCTACAATAGGACTTGTGAGGATCACGATAGCCATTTCAGGGCAGTTTTGACGACACTGATAAAGCACATATTGTACGCCAAGTTCAGTAAGTATGACTTATGGCTGAGTACGGTGAGATTTCTATGAAATGTTATTATTGATCAGGGTATCTATGTGGATTCAGAGAAGGTTCGGGCTATCATTGACTGAAGGACACTTGAGTTTGTTGCCGATATTCGAAGTTTTCTCGGACTGGCAGGATACTACTGACGATTTGTGCAGGACTTTTCCTCGATTGCAGCATCGATGACGAGACTAACCAAGAAGGATGTTAGATTTGATTGTTCAGAGGAGTGTGAGCAGGCTTTCTGTGAGCTAAAGAGGAAGTTGGCTTTCGCACCAATATTGACATTGCTGGAGCCGGGCAAGGCTTTGACAGTATATACGGATGCGTCAGGCATTGGTCTTGGATATATATTGATATAGGAGGGTAGACCAGTTGCGTGTCTTTCCAGACGATTGAGATGAGGAGAATTATCCAGTGCATGACTTGGAGCTTGTAGCGGTCATCTTTGCACTGAAGGCTTGGCGACACCACCTTTATGGAAAGAGGTTCATATTATATACAAATCACCAGAGTTTACGATATATCTTTACTTAGAGGGATATAAATAAGCATCATAGGATATGGCTAGAGCTGCTGAAGGACTATGATTTTGCTATTGAGTATCGCCCTGGAAAAGTAAACGTCGTAACGGACGCATTGAGCAGGAGCGGGATTGATAGTCCAACTGTGTTGCCACATATGACACACGAGCATGGCTTTTTATAGGCGACATAAGTTATGTACATGACGAAGTTGTGGAATACGGGTGAGCGGCACATTTGTTATCAGATAAGAGTTCTGACCGTATCGATTGAGAGGGTTGCCGAGTGTCAGAGGGTTGATGGGCTTTATAAGCGGTTTAGTGGTCTGGCTCAGGATCCATAGTGCACTGATTAGGCAGAGACCACGGATCGATTTGAGACACCGAGGGAGATTGTGGATACCTGCGGATCAGGAGATACAGGACGGGATTCTGGAGGAGACATACCGATCTCGCTACACAATTCATCCTTGTCAGACCAAGATGTATCATGACTTGAGGTGACAATTCTGGTGACCAGGGATGAAGGCTGACGCAGGGGCGTACGTCAAGAGTTTTCACATCTGTAAGTGGGTGAAGGCTGAGCACAGGAGACCCGGTGGACTGTTACAACCGTTACCTATTCCATAGTGGAAATGGGAATACATTATTATAAATTTCGCTAGTGGACTACGAGAGACATCGACTCGTCACGATGCAGTTTGGGTTGTGATTGACAGACAGACGAAATTGGCTCACTTCATTTTGATTTCTATGAGATACACGTTCCCACAACTGAGCATATTGTTTGAGGGGAGGATTATTAGATTGTATAGGGTGCCGATTTCTATTATGTTAAATAGAGATCCTAAGTTGACTTCGAGGTGCTGGGAGGCTATATATGAGAAGTTTGGCATCAGGTTACAGTTTAGTACGGCTTACCATCCTCAGACCAACAAACAGTTAGAGCGATTGATATAGATTATGGAGGATATGCTCGGGGTTTGTATATTGCAGTTTGGGGGTTTGTGGGAGGATTGTTTGCCTTTGTGTGAGTTTGCATATAACAACAACTATCAAGTGAGTATTGGCATGCCACCGTTTAAGGCTTTGTATGGGAGGCCCTAGAAAGCACCTGCGTGTTGGGCAGAGCCGGAATATACAGCTATCGTTGGGCCTGAGATAGTTGTTGATCACACAGAGAAGATTAGACAGATTATTCAAAGGTTACGAGCTACACAGGATAGACAGAAAAAATTACGCGAATCAATATCACGAGGGTCTGAGCTATGAGGAGGGCGACATGGTATATATGAAGGTTTCCCCTTGGAAGAGTCATCAGAGGTTTGGTATTAAGGGGAAAGTGGTACCGCGATTTATTGGATCATTCAGGATCGCAGAGAGAGTAGCCAGTGTCGCATATCGCCTAGATTTACCTGCAGAGTTAGCTGGGGTTCATCCGACATTTCACATTTTGATGTTGAGACTAGCTAGTTAAGGGCCTAGATCGACTATTGATTTGGGGCAGATTGAGGTTTAGCCTGACGTGACTGAGGAAAGGCCGATAGAGATTGTTGACCGCAGAGTTCAGATTCTTAAGAACAGGGAGCTCTTTATGGTCTTAGTTCATTGGCAGTATCATGGGACGTGGGGACTTACCTGGGAGCTATAGTTAACGATGCGAGAACGATACCCTTAGTTATTTCACGGTACGACATTCAGTTATGTTAAATTTCAGGACGAAATTTTATTTAGTTAGGAAGAACTATAACGGCTCGTTTTATTAACGCTGTTATTTATTTCGTAATTGCAGACATGGACGTCAGCTCAGTTCCACGTGGACACTGCGGGCAGGCTAAGACATACGTCGACCTAGGTACACTAGTGAATTGTGTGTTGTATTGTTTAATTGTGATGTATTTTATGAAATTATTTGTTGATACATTGCATGTGTGTATGTTGAATGGTTATATCGTGCGAGGTTGCGTGATGGGTAGTTGCCTCGAAATTCATGTCAACGCGGGTATCGAGAGGCGAAATACGGGTACACTAGAAAAAACTCTACAAACTGACATAAATATGACTAGTAATTCAATTGAAATGGGTAATGTAACCATAGGCTAATTAAATTAAAAATTGAAAAAAGGCTATAGCGCACCTCGAGATGCGGGGAACCGAATATTGGGTAGCCGAAGGTTAGTGGGACCATAAGTTGGTTAATTTTGATAAATAAAACACTAACCATATGGTTTAATGCGGTTTAATATAATATAATCCAATCAAATGATAATAAGCCTATAGTTTGAGTTAAATAATGTGGACCATATATGGGCATTGAGATGATCCTAGTGAGTGAATCTAGGAGAGTGAGTGTGCTTTTAGAGTCATTAAGCGATGTGTTACAACATGAATAGATATCATAAGATAGTCCTCGAGATGCGCATAACACACTTGATCAAGACCAAACATATAAATAGCATTGCTAGTAGGATCTTGATTAAACCACTAACTTAAAACTCATGCAAATTTTGGAAAACCAGAGGAGAGAGGGGATCCTAAGCGACTACATCTGATTGGCCGTTGTCAAGGACCTACAAGTATGTGCTTATTTTGATATTTCGTATTATTTTGGGTATTTAGGGGACTTGAGATGACACAATATATGTATATATACCCTGTTTATGGTACTGTCGCTTATATACAGAGTACATTTCCGGGTTTTTCACAGTAGGATTTGCTCTTATGAATAATGTTTACCATGCTAAATTACAAATTCAAATTGTATCAATTAAGGTTTCCGCTGATATATGTGTTAACTTGTAAGATACAACCCACTAGTATGGTTAGACATTAGAATAAACTTTTAAATACTTAAGGAGAATAAGTTAAGTAAATACTAATAATCCACTAACTAATTTGATAAAACACACTTGGACACGAATTCTGAGACAAGAGATGGACGGGCAAGTGGCGGATACGTGTAGTTAGACCTACCTAGCAAATAGTACACAGAGACACGTCACCCCGGGGCGGCAGGGCCGCCACATCCATTCCCTTGAGTAACTTGTAGTTTAACTTGTGCCACCTTTCGTTTCAACTCGACCCCTGAGTATTTATGTTCTAATCCAGCCATAAAGGATTTGCAAACTAGAATTCCCACACTATTGTTGAGTATGATTTTTTTTGACTGCTTTATAAATACTTTTATTTCATCTGTAGAATTGAGACTTAAACAGGCTAACATCATGGTTGTGCTCAAGTGTTGCCTTTATAATGTGTCATTTAAAGTCTGGGTTTAAGCGGGTAGACACTTGAGTTTTGCAGCCTCATCTTGATTGCAAGTTCTTCACATATTTGCCTTTCGTTCGAGCATAACCTTCCCTAGCACATACAAGAACGTACTTTCAAGTTACGTTGCGCTTCTTATGGGTAGACCTCAGTCTTACCCTAAATCTTTTGGCCTTCGCATATCATTTGAATGTTGCCTTAACCTCATTAATAGTTTCAAAAATCAGTCCTTCCTTTGGGCCTTCTGGAAGATCAATTGCTTCAATTCCATCATCTCCATCATTGACACTATCATAGCAATCATCTTCATTGCTACTTTCCTTATTGTCATCCTCAATATCCACCTTGTCAACAATCTCCACATTATCCTCCTCATTGTCAATAATATCCATATTATCGTCATTTTTAACAATGTTTTTATTAATAAATTCAACATGCTCCTTGTCCCCATCAAGTAAAGTGTTACTTGTCTCACTCCGATCATTAGATGGGTCCAAATGGGACATTGTTGTCTACAAAATAGAGGAAATTTTAAAAAATAAAAAATTTCTCTATGGTCGACTATATGAGTCTACACCTAACATCAAAGATTTGTTTTGTATAGTCGATTAATTTTCCTTTGTAGTCGACTAAATGAGTGAAGCCTTAACAGCACACCACAATGTTCCCCAGAGGTCACTGCATTAAGTGAATAATTATTGCGCGTACACAAGGTACAGTGAAAATGAAAGAAATGAAGCCCCATTGAGAGTCGACTACACTAACTTTAATGCTTCTAACTACCATTAGTAAAGGACTTGAAGTGAAGCCATTCCAATCCATAAATACATGGTCAACCCTAAACTCTAAATGTATTTGACATCCTTGCCCTAAATGCACAACCAACTAAATCCTAACAACATCTAAATGCAACAGACCCTAAACCACTAGTAAATGTACCACAACCCTTGTACTCAACAACACATAGCAAACAAACATAATCTTTTAAGAGACAAAACGAATAAATATGTTCAATCACCATCTCCTCTCAGCTTTTCCAATCCTTAAATAAGGTCCCGTGAGCAAAGAATCAGAATCTTGAAGTAAATCAAATTCTTGGTTCAGTTCAGCCTTGATTCTTGATGAAAAGCTTGAAAAGGGTTACGTGGTTGAGATGAGATAAGGATAAGAGAAAGAAAGAAATTGGCGAGAAGTTCAATTTTTCGATCGTCGATTGACTGAGAGCCTTATAGTAAGGCCTGATAGCCGACTGAGGCAGCGTCAGCTTTACAGATGAGTTGACAATTTTATTTTCAGTTTCTGTGAAAAGCAAAAGAAAATGGGGGAGCTACTGACATGGTGGGCCTGCGCGTGCTAACTGGGCTCCACGTAAGGTAAGTGTGGTTGTTGCGTGCTCGGCGCACTCTAGCATTTTCCAACTATATAAGCCATAATAGAGCAACCACATTGCATAAAAACCTAATTCAATTTCCAAATCAGAACTCCGTTGCCAACGAAGAAGAAAATCTGGATCCAGAACGAGCTTCGTCAATCAAACACACACACACACACATACATGCATGAATGCACAGAGATCTAAATTTCACGATCTTAAATCTAGATCTAACCAACACAAAGAGACCAAATCGGCTAAATCGGTCGAAATCGACGTGCATTGGCTCATCAATTGATCGAAAACCTCAACGTAATGAATCTAATATCAAAGTCAATACGAGAAGTGAAACGAAGAACATCAATAGATGTAGAATGAAATCCTTGTTTTCATGGAAACCAATTACAGACTCACAAACCATTAGAGTTGGTAAACCAAACGAAGTTGCAACCAAATCAAAGACTCACAGAATGAATCAAATCATCGGAGTTTAAGAGTTCAGCCAGAGACTTAGAGATCTGAAGCACAAACCAAATGAACTTGCAATCAAATCAGATCTAGAACCAAATAGTAATGTGAGCCAACAGAGGAAGTGAGAAGACGAACTCCTTCACAAATTTGGTGTTTGAGATGAAGCTCCTTCATAGATTTGGTGTTCGAACTGAAGCTCCTTCACTAAGAGTGGCGAGAGGAAAGAGAGATTGCGAGAGAGATCGCGAGAGAAACACAGAGATTTCTCGTCGAAAAGGTCGATTTCTCGTTGAAGGATTGGATCTTCTAATAGTGAAGGCACTGAAGGGAGTGGAAGATTACGGTAGAATCGACGGCATTAGGGACGGAGGCGGTGGCGGATCATTGTCAATGGGGTCGACTGACGAGAGTGCGACAGAGCTTCAAATCCTCGCGCGATAGATCTTCAAATCGTTGTTTGGTGAGTGTGAGTGTGAGTGTGAGTGTGAGAACGCGTCAATGTTGATCTTTTGTTCTTTTTGTTTGGTGAGTGTGAGAACGCGAAACAAAAGTAGAACACCATTTTTGCCCTTATGATGAGTTTTTTTGTTCCTAATAATGCTATATTGCAATGAAAGTTTT
Organism: Stephania cephalantha; assembly: GCA_039657325.1. NCBI lineage: Eukaryota > Viridiplantae > Streptophyta > Magnoliopsida > Ranunculales > Menispermaceae > Stephania > Stephania cephalantha. The sequence continues at coordinate 57,677,345 of CM077567.1, read as the reverse complement.
GTTGTTGTTTCTTATCTTCTATAAACAGGAACAAAAGGTATTGTTTTGTTGCTTAAAAGGGTTTTTAAAACACCAAAAATTGCTATTATGATAGTTAGGTACAAAATTAATGATTTGCTGCTAAAAAGTCAGTGTTTAGCAATAAAACTTAATTTCATTACTGTAAATTTGTTACTAAATGCATAATTAATTGTAGTGTTTAGTATGTACCACGTAAGTAGAGCACTTGCTCTCTATTTGTGTTAATGGGTAAGAATGTAATTTGAATGCATAATTAATGTTTTTCTCTTTTTTTATCCAATTAATACTTTTCTTAATACATGTCTTTTGAGCAAATCGCCTCATATTTTTTTATCAGAGGAAATACTTTTTTATAAAAGTATGAGATGTGTAACTAACATTAAATGTGTGTCATGCATGTATTGTAAATTTATAATTAATCATTGCCTTGATGTAGTAGTTGTGATCTACTAGTTGTTCACTTTACCTTTTATGATGTTTCAGTTGGTCAAAATCAATCTCTTAATTTTTTGAGGCATATATATATATATATATATATATATATATATATATGTAGCAGAAATGAGGATGCTTAGGTAGATGTGTGGTAAAACTCGTAAAGATAGAATAAGAAATATAGAAATTCAAAGACAAGTAGAAGTAGCACCAATTGATACAAAGATACAAAGATTGAATGTTGGGCGGTAAAGCAACAACAATTACATAAAATAAACGTAGCAGAAATAATGATGCTTACGTGGATGTGTGGTAAAACTTGTAAAGATAGAATAAGAAATATATAAATTCAAAGACAAGTAGGAGTAGCACCAATTGATACAAAGATTAGGGAAGGGAGGTTGCGGTGGTTTGGTCACCTGCAAAGACGGCCTACAAATGCCCCAACTAGAAAACTTGACTCAATAGAAACTGTAGAAATTTGACGAGGTAGGGGCAAACCAAAGTTAGCATGGGATGCATTAATTAGGAGGGATTTGAACGGTTTGAAAAGCTCACCATCAATTGCACTTAATCAAGCACAATAGAAAAGTTTGATCCATGTAGCCGACCCCAGTTAATTCGAGACTGAGGCTATGTTGTTGTTGTTGTTGTATATATATATATATATATATATATATATATATATTTGCAGGGTAGAGTGTGCATGCCTTTTGTGAAGAAAAATGATGAGGGTGCCCGAATTGGGCATGTTTGGCATCTTCTTTTTGTGAAATAGTCAAGGTAATCTTAACATCACAATATAAAAAAAATGTAAGAAAGAAATTGTAATATATCATAGCCTTTACTACTCAAATGCATACGAAGAGAGAGAAAGATAATATAGCTTCTTATATACACGAGAGTTGTAGCTCTTGTACACGACAGTGCAGTATTGTATGCAAAACCGCTCAAACCAACCATACCGCTTTGGTCTAGTCTAGTTTTTTCTACTTGCAGTCTGGAGGTGGTTTATAATTAAAATCTTAAAACCGCAGTCCCCGACTTTGGTGGTGGTTTTTCTTTTTGAAAAACTGCGCTTCACCAAACTTAACCACCTTAAGGGTATTAATTATAGAAATTTCTAATTGTTATTTGATTAATGTAGGAACAAGAATGAAGTTAATTAATTAGAACTTGGAATGAAATGGGGTTGAATGTCACCTTTTGCTTTTCCATATTGTTTTAACATTTGAAAATGAACTTAGACTTAATTACAATTTGGATTGTTTGAATACTTAATTGTATGTTTTGGTGGATGGAAAAATATGGACTCGTGTACGTGATTTATTGTACTTTTGGTGATGGACATATATGGACATCGGACATCTGAGGCTTTTTTTGAAAATGTGTTACAAGAAAATTATGAAATCAAATCGATCAATTGGGCAAACCGCCTGAGTTTGATCATGATTTGATGGTGGTTTATAAAATTATTAAACCACGAACTCTCAATTTAGTGGTGATTAATTTAAGGGGTATGCCACCAAATCGTGGTTTGCAAGTACCATGCAACATCAAATATAATGAACATGAGTTAATTTCAGAGAGCGCTCTCGGAGTCTCACGACTCGGATGCATGCATAGCTTCTATTTTTAGGGGGTTTGAGGAATGCATTGCTGTATTTTATTCCATGAGATGTAACAAAACAAACCAGCCACGTATGGAGGAAATCTGTAAAGCAACTATATGGATACAAACATCTCAATCACTTTTACTGATTATTACTCGTAAAACATGAAGATTCCTTATCTCTTCTCTCCAAATAGAAATACCAAAAAAAGAAGATAGACTTAGCTCAGCTATTTTGTCTATCTATATCAACTGATACCAAACTACTTATACATTTTCAAGATTTGCTATTTCTTATAAAAAAAATAAAAAATAAAAAATAAAAAAAAACTTTGCTCTATGTTATAATTTACCATATAGTTTTTTTATAAGATATTTTATCTAATACTTAAGTAATCTTGAGTTCATGATGATCAAATCTCCTTTGCGCATGCAGAAGTTTGCTTTTAACTCTCTTGCAACCATAATTATATCACCAAAATAATCCACAAATCGGCTAGCTTGGCAATTATTTCAAACAAGCTACAAAATTCCTCTAACACATGACATGTAGGCGGGAGTGGATCTAGGGGGCGGCAGCCTCCTAACCCCCAGGACCTCCTATAGTACCCTTACGTATAGTAAGAAAAAAAAAATTATGTTTAGTTTTTCATACGGTCGCCCCTCGTAAACCTCGAGACCCCTTGTAGTTCCGTCTAAAGTCGCCTCCATAACAAAATTTTTTAGTTCCGTCACATGTAGAAAGTAAGAATTGAATTACTATAACTCTCTTAAGAGTTGTGAACTCAACTAACTAGCAATAAAATTCCTCTAACACATGTAGGAATAAGTAGCTAGGAGTTGAATTAATAATCTCGAAGTTGGGAACTCAACTAGCTAATTTTTTTTCTTTTTTTTTTTTGATAGGAACAACTAGCTAATTGTTTGTGCTGTTAGTTGAGGACTTTGTGTATGGCATCTCAATTAATATATATCAAGTATCAACAATATTTTTTAAAAACATATATATCAAGAATCGACATATAGAACTTTTTTTTTTCTTTAAGGGAATTTTTTTCTTTTAGGATATATTTTTATATCTTGTGGTAATATATATATTTTTTAAGAAAAAGAAATCTATGCTTAGGAAAAGATTTAGAGTAGGTAGATTTAGGCGTGAAATACGTACGCACAAACAAAATACACTTGTCCCTCTAAATTAATTTGATTAAATATTGCATCTGATCACACTTATATATAGCTAGCTCGCATTGTTGAACGTTATTATTATGAAATATAGTGTGTTCGAAGAGAAGTAGTGAGAAAAAATTACAAAAGTACTAATGTTTTTTAGGGCCGCTAAGGGCACCCCACCTTTTCATGAAGGCACCCAGTTAATGTGGGCACAAACCGATTTACCTGGGGCACCCAAAAATTAGACCCGAAATACCTAAACTACCCCTCGTGGAAATCCATCTGCACCCCACCACCCTCGTGCAAACCCCTTGAGCACCCCACCACCCCCACCACCACCTTCACCGAACTCCTTGTGGAAGAATCCATTTGTTTTGAACCGACCAGTGAGAGGAATCCCCGAAATCGTGTTCTCCGTCCCTCGCCGTGTGTTTCTCCTTCGTTGTTCGAGTTTTCTGCATTTTGTAGGGTCCGGTGTGTTAGCCGATTTCGTCTCCAAATTAGGGCTCGGTTGAAGATCGTCGAATTAAGTTACATTTGGTAGAGTAGTTGTAATGTGTGTGTGGCGGTTTGTAGAATGGTAAAAAAATTGGGAAATCGCGGTTCTCGGCCACACAAAGCGAGAGACGGTGTCAAGCGTCTCTGGCCAAGCATGGCCGAGACGAAGCTAATATTTTTGGGAACTCGCATCTCGCCACGTAGACGGAAGAGTTGACAGCGTATCGGTTACGCATGTCCGAGAATATTGTCGTTATCTCGGCCGTGACATGACGAGAGCTACAATTAGTGATAGGTAATGTGGCGTCGGTGGTGTACAACCGATAATTTTGTCCTACACTCGGTTGTCCACTTCTGAGAGGGTCTCAGTAGGCTCGGTCGTCATAGGACGAGAGTAAGGCGAATTGAAATGGTCAATCCATCTCGGTGGTGTATAACTGAGAACTTGCTATTGGACTCGGTTGTAAACAGCCGATATATTGGACTACTTGTCGGTCATGGGTGACCGAAAATATGGGTTGTTTCACGAACCTGCTTGACCGAGACATCAGAAATGGATGAATTTGAACATTACTTTTTGTAAAAAAAAATTTGTGGTATGTCAAACTAACAATACAAGATTGAAAATCCAGCACGACAATTTGCACCGAAACTTAATTAATTATAAATCTCCGTAGCATTCAAACTGACTCTAAAAAGGGTCCATCCATAAGTAAACAACAATCAAAATACAGCACAACATTTGCATATACATAGAACATTCGGAGGAATTGGCAAAATTTCTAAATGTTTAGCCATCAAGGTTTCTAGGTACAAGCTTTAACCTACGGTGTATCTAAATCTACAACTGGTATGGTGGCTTCATCATCAGCAGTTGCAATGGGCGCGATGTCTCGAAAAACGAATCCATCTCGCCAACCTTTGGCGGAGTCCTCAACGTACCGATCCCACGATGGATATAAGGATGGCAAGCGGTGCATTCACACGCAATCGCACTGTCAAAGTGAACAGTAGAACATATAAGATATTGTCACAAACCCGATTAAGGGGAAACAAACCAATTCACAAAAAATCATAGAACTTACCCTAACCCAATGGATATTCCTTTCATTTGCCATTGCAATGATAAGTCTATTGTGCAATGACGACGGTGGAGTACTACGTAGAGGTAGGAATGTGGAGGCACTCCCATGCGAGAGGTTGACGAGAATGACATTGAATGCGGTGGATACTAACAATCCCATGTCCGGAAGTGTCAACCATTCTTTGAAAGATGCCCCTCTTGCTTCTCTCGGGCAATGCACCGCATTCTTGACAGTCTCGAAACTCGAGCCAAGCATTTCCCGCCAAAGGTCTTCATACCCGATAATCTCATCGTACATCCTTCTACGCACAATCCTCCACCCGTCTACGTCGGCAAGTCGAAGCCCAGAGGCTATACACCGATATCCACAATTTCCATCGGAAACCACATCGATAATGGCCTCAACATGTGGCAACCAATCCGGTTCTAAGCAATGACCATAAGCCATGTTAGATCCACTTTGCGTGCGTCGACCGGCACGACGCATTTGTCGAACAACCTTGCTCTCTTCTCGCCTAGAAGTGGAGGCCTCTTTTGTGGAGTGGGAGGACTCAAATCCGCTCTCCACCCGTCTCGTCGAAGAATCGTCATCATCGTGTTTTCTCTTCGACACCGGGGTGCCTCCGATTGGAGACCCCGGTGTCCTCCCACCCGCATCCTCAACTTCCGCTCGCACTCCACAAAAGACGAAGGCGGACTAATCTCCCGAGCCGCTCACTTTCACTCCTCCCCCGCATCCTCAACTTCCTCCTCCCCTTATCCAATCTTCCCGCGGTGTCGTGATTGTGCCTCTCACAAATCACGGTGACATACCATAAGAGTCGAGCATTTTCCTTGACGTTAATTTGGAAATGGCATCCACATTTCTTCGTACAAGTGTGACTCCTCGCCTTTTCATCATTCCTTGATTTCTTTAAAAATTTGCCGCTTTCCCCTTCCCTACTCTCTGAGCCAGTCCCCTATATGTCCCAGACCTCTCACAGCAAGTTTCACCCTTCCCTTGCGCTTAATGCCCCGGGCATCCGAGCGCTTCGTTACTAACACAGACTTGTTCTCCCGGCCTATGATTTGAAGCCATGAAATAGCCGCTTCTCGAGAGGGGAATGGCTTACAAGGTGTGAAAGTGTCCTTGTAGTCTGAAAAATTACTAGATACCGGCATTACCTGCAATACAAACAGTGTAACATTAGAATCAACCAAAATGTACAAGCACAATCAAAAAAAACCCAAAAAATAGGTTCTCGGTTGTACAGGTCCGAAACTTTCTTCAGAGTCTCGCTCATGTACGACCGAGAGTTACTCAGTACTCTCGGTCGTACCAGTCCGTGACCTGCGGAAACATCTCGGTCCTCTATGACCGAGACATTACTATACATCTCGGTCTGCGAGGCCGAAACAATCGCGCACCAGACGAAACTTCGGATAACCGCATAAAAAACAAAAAAATTACAAAATTACCTCAAGGACGACCTCATCCGGCACCGAAGCATTACAATCCTCCATTATATAGTGGAAACAACTTCGGATTTGAAGAAATTACCAAACCCTACGTTGACAAACAAATCATCATTTTCACGCTTATACACAACTAAACAGTTCTAAAAAACCCGAATATGGTTGTCAAACATTGTTACCTCGCTGTCGGACGATGTAAATCCGCAAGAATCGATCAGCTCTTCGCCAAACGGAATGTGGCTGTTGCTTTGTGGTTCAAGCTTGCTGGTGGGGTGCCCTAACTCCTTGTCAAAATGGTTTGTGGGGTTTGAACCATTATATATATACAGGGGCAAAATGGTCTTTTCCATTTTTGCTGGAATTTTTACAAATAAGTTGGGTGCCTTCATGAAAAAGTGGGGTGCCCTTAGCGACCTACATGTTTTTAGTTTAAATCCGAAAAATAAGGTTGTGTTTTTTTCTTTTTCTCCAGAATAGGCAATAACGCCTTTTCAAAATGCGCTATCAAAGTGGGTGGATTTTTTGCTGACGTGGACGGTCCACGTAGGATGACCACGTGGACATGGGCCGACCGAATAGCGCCTATGGGTTGTACGGGTTGTCCGCCTCGCAATACGTGACACGGTCCACGTAGGATGACCACGTGGACATGGGCCGACCGAATAGCGCCTATGGGTTGTACGGGTTGTCCGCCTCGCAATACGTGCTAACGTTTACATGAGGTCTATGGTTTGTAGTGGATATGCATGAGTTGCCCCCTCGAGATACGTGCATGACGTTTGCATGAATTGCCCACCTCGGGATACGTGCATGACGTTTGCATGGATTGTCAACCAGGAGATACGTGCGTGACGTTGGCATTGGCTTTACCACCTCAAGACACGTGCGCGACGTTTGCATGAGTTGCATGAGGTTGCATGGGTCGCCCACCTCGACAGACGTGTCTGACATTTGCATGAAATCTGCACATCGGCATACATGGGTGACGTTTGCATGGGTTGTCCACTTCGATATGCGCGTGCGTCACCGCCACCTCAACGCCACCTCACCAACTGCAAAAATAGGCAATAACGCCTTTTCAAAAGGCGTTATTGGAAGTTTCAAAAGGCGCTATCCATACAATTGCCCCGCCACCTCACCGCCACCTCACCAACCTCAAAAGCAATAACGCCTTTTCAAAAGGCGTTATTGCCTATTTTTGTGAATTCAAAGTACACCACCTTATTTTGTGAAATAAATTGTAAATGTGCCTTACTTTTGGAAAAACACCGAAGTAGTGATGTAATGCAACAGTCTCCTCACATGGTCGAGTTAGGTCTCGATCTATTTAATTAGGAAGCGGCTAAATGAACCCCACCTTTTACTAAGTGGACCCCAATTTTGAATTTTGTTAGTGTCCCCTAGTTAAATGATCCAACTACCCCCTCCATATAAAAGATTTTGTACTCACTCATATCCCGCTCACCCCATTCACTTATACCTGATCAGTCACCCTCTTGAATTTCACTCTTACATCCGCCCAAATTCCACGAGATCCAAGCTAAACCTCATCGATTCGATGTCGTGGGTGCAATCCTCACTTCTTTTCATGTCGATTTCTTATCTTTTTTAGATTTTTTTTTTTTACTTTTTTGAGTCGATAGTATATTTGTGGTTTTGTTGTTGAGTTTAGGGCTTCGATTATTTGTGTCTTGAATCTTGCATTTTAGGCACAAAATGTCAACGGAATCGAGAATATCAAGCGATTCCGAATAAAACCCACTAATTTTTGTCATTTTCATATATTTTTAGGAGTTTTGAATTTTATTTTATTTTTGTTCATTTTTATTACCCGTGTGACGCCCCCAGACCCCACAACCTAGGCCCCGCCTAGCCTATTAAACCTACGTGGACCCTCTCCCGCAAAGTCAATGCAAGCCTAGTCAGCCTCTTATCCAAGTTATTCAAATATTTGTTGCTTATTTGATTTGTTATTTGGTTTAACAAGTCTTAATGTTTACGCATCGGAATTTAATAAATATTTAAAGCAACTTAAATAAATAAATGGTAGTCAGGACATGCCTAGGTGTGGAAATCCTGCAAAAGTAGATCTCATGTATGTATCTGGTGATAAACTGTGTGAAGAAGTGTCATATACATGTATCAAACGTCTCAAAACCCAAAATGAACCCCGAAGTAACCAACAACATAAATAGATATCATATGTACAGTCCAAAATATCAAAATAAAACTATTGTAGTAACAGAGAGGAGCTAACTCTGAGGGAAGCTCAAAGGAAGTCACTGATCACAGGCTCCTTGCCCCTGCTACTAGATGGACCTGCTATTGTCACCAAAGGCGGAGACAATACCAGTGAGTAAATCCAGAAGAAGTTCAACAGTAATTGAGATTAAATAATAAACGAGCCCATAAATCATGCTGGAAGGAAAAATAAAGTGCTGAGAAAGAGTCAATAAAATGCATGATAGACTATAATAATCAACGGTAGGGACCAAGTGACCAGAAAACAAATGATAAGGAGTAAGTGGTCCTGACACTCTACACGTGGGCTCAAAGTCACTTAAAGCGTGTAAATATATAACACTGGTATGGCGGGTCAAAACCGCATCGACCACACCTAATCCGTTCGGCAGCGTCGGCTTGCTTGAGCCGCAGACTGAGAAAACATTCCAAAGGGAGCCACAGACTTAGTTGGGTGCTTAACCACAATGGAACTCGAACAACTGGGATGAGCAGCGACACCTGGCGGATGCTCACTCAAAGGATTCAGGCCCGCCGAGGAGCAACAAGAGCTAATCGGCTACTCAACCCGCGAGTGGACACAACTAGACTAGACCACTTAGACCCTATGTCACTCGGTAGGTAAGTATAGACCAATAATAGTACTAATTCCATCAAATGTAGCAAGGAAATGAAAAGAATAAATATTAAATTTCTTACTGGTTTACTTACCTCAATAAGCAAAATCAAGTAAATCGTGGCACCCACTCGCCTTGGAATATGTACTCAATACCCTACACCAGTTCCCTAGGCTTCTGGTATCAATTTACAATGTATTAGGTGTGTTTGAGCCTATTTGATATAATTTAGATCTTAAGTCCTAGAAAAAGTTCAATAGTAGGAAATTTATTAGCGGTAGCACATTTTTCGAAGGAGATGTCGGTGTAAATTTTTCAAAAAATCTCCAAACTCGCTTTTCCACAATTTTTCTCATTTTTTCTTCTTTTTCCTAAATTTTTCCTATTTTCTTGAGTTTTTTTTATTTTTTTATGATTTCCTGTTATTTTTACAAATTAAAATGTAAATATATATATATTTGAAATTATATATATTTGAAATATGGGCTCGGTTCCCCTTTGGTCTAGGCCTGGCCAATGTCAGGCCCATTAGAGGACCGCACGCACGCAATATGGGCTCGGTCCTCCTCTCCCCCCAGATCACGTTGTGATATGTGATCTCCATTTTTTTCTTTTTTCTTTTTTCTTTTTTCCTTTTCCTTCATTCTTTTTTTTTTCTCTTCTTTTCTTTTCTTTTTCTTCAACCAAATCAGCAACACTACTTCACAATGATCAATAGTAACTCTATTTTTCTTGTCCTTTAAATCAACCAAACTAAAATCAACTCTACTAAAATCATCTTACCAACAATAAATTAATCAATTATACTATTTATTAAGTCTATCAGATCAAGATTTAAATAAAATTAAATGTTAACTTACTTGGTTTTAATTAGGATCTTTAAAGAATTTGGTCTTCTTCTTCCTCGCCACCACCTCTACACCACCTCTAACTTAGATAAAACCTCCATCTTCATTTCTCTCTTTCTCTACTCTCATTAAGAGTGAACCACCACCACACAATTTTCTTTCTTGTTACTATTTATTAAATTTGTCATTATCTCTCCATAAACCACAAGAAGTTGACACCTCATAATTCTAATTTATATTTTAAAAATTCTACTTTGTGAAATGACTAAGATTCCCTTATAACTTATTTTAGCATTTCAATTAAATAAGTTTCATTAGACCAACTTAAATCAATATCGTTGACCTACCCAAATACCCGAGTACGCGCACATCTCGAGGACTAAGCTCACTCGTTAATTTCGACAACAACGTCAATAAAGTTGTGCATGCACACATAGATAAACATAAACTATTCACGGCATCACACACAAATAAAATTATTAAATTATTACCTCGGTGTCGACATACGACTTCTGACCGAGTCGCCACATAGGATTAGTCGCCATGTCACGATCCTATTATGTAATTGATTAGGATTAGATTTATTAGGGTCGTTACAGCCTTCCCAACTAATAAAAATTTCATCCTCAAAATTGAAATATCTAAAACAAAATTACTTACCGAAATCAAAAGAGAAATGGGAAACTTTCGCACTTATAGGACTCCCATTGATAAGTTGGTATTTACAGGGTTTTAGTAGTCTATTTTAATATATTTAAGATGTAAAGTCTCTAAAATATATATTTAATTATATTTATTGGTCGTTTTCAGGTAAAATGGAGTGAACAGTTGAATCCGGGGCGAAAAATATGTGAAATAGTGTGTTTACATGCAGTGATAAGATGCTAGTAGATCTACCTCGAGTTATGTATTGCGCAGTTGGTAGAGTAGTGACTAGCATACCAAATAATGTAGGGGAGTGACATAGTTAAGTCACTTGGAACCAACTACTGATGGATTGCCTCGAGATGTGCGTTGTTCAGGCTCCTACTCCTTCGCACACACTCGTGGGATTCTAAACCAAGCCAGTTGCATGCCAAGTGTCGTGTTTCCATTTATCCACCGTACCTTCCTTCACTCCAGATGCCTCCACGTGTTCTCACACCATTCGTCTAGCACGCTACCAAGCAGCTCCATTTCTTCTCAGCAGCATGCGTTGATTCTCCTCAGGATGTGTGTTACACAACCTCCCATAATTTGACACGAGTTCGAGCGATTTCTCATCTCGCCTTCCTACCTCTACGTGTCGCCTACCAGTTCGTCTCCAGCAATCCAACGACGTCCCACAGCCTATCAGAATGCGCCACGTGTCGTGTCCATAGCAGCTTAACCAATCCGAGCTTATCACGTGTCCAGAACTCCGAATTTCAAGCCCAAAACAGTCATAGATGCTCCTCGGCGCACGTGACACAAGACCAACCCATAAAATTAGTTTCTCTCACCTCCAGGGACCAATTTTGGTTAGTTTTTTATATTAGGAACTTAAGGTATTATTTAGGTATCAAATTTTTATTATTTTTTAGAACGTCAGAGACGCTCGAAACCATGTCCAGCTAAACAAACCCTTGCCTAGGTCCGAGGGAAAACAAGTCGCGATTCTTGATTCATGGCATAACTTGTGAGATCTATTATTTTTATTATTTAAGGTTAATTTAATTCCTTCTATTTCATTGTTGTTGATTTTCATGAATATGGTTTAAATCTAAGGTATGTATATGGTCATTGCATGCTTTTAGATGGACAATCTATAGTTAATTGGACCAATTGTATCTGTAATTGTACTTTTGGACCAATAAAAGTGACAAACACTCACCCGTTTGCCGTAAAAATCTTTCAGTTCTTGAGTGTGCAGCAATTGAATCTAGGTTAAACCGGAAGTGTACGTGATTTGGTTATCTCGGATTAGTATTCCCACGGATCCTTATTATTGCGGTTAGTGTGTTAAACCTTATGGTGAATGTCTAGGATTGTGCATTAATTAGGGAAGTAGTTAGTGGTGGATGTCATGGCTACCGAGATTAGGGGAATTAGGAATTTTTGGCAGATGTTGATTTTCCATATCTAATCTTGGAGAATTTGAATTAATAATCTTTTGGGAAAGATTGAAGACCGTGATATGCCATTGAATCTTGATTCTAACTTGTGGAACTGTAGATCTAGGTGTTACCTAGGTGCCCATTAATTGTTTTCAAAATTATTTTTATTACTTTATTTATTTATTTTATTTAGTTTAGTTTATTAATTTATTTATTTAAAACCCTCAATTTCCTTTTTGTTGTTTTTGACCTTAGAAAGACTACTAATCCCTGTTGGATCGACCATTTGCCACTATTCTACAAAATAGTTAGTTTAGGTACTTTACTTTATTGACGCGTTCGGCGCGCGTCAATTTTTGGCGCCGTTGTCGGGGATTGGTATTTTTCTTTCTTTGATGCTTTTTTATTTATTTGTTTTATTTTATTTTATTTTCTTTATTTTGTCTATCTAGTCCATTCCTCTTAACGTGTATGTAGGCAATCCCGCGATGGACTCCTACTACCCCCATAAATATGGTCGATTCGAAGACTTACATTATTATAATGTGAATGGGGTAGGTATGTCACATAATGGATATCAGTTTTCTAACATGCATTCTTTTGCGCAACAGGTTGAGGTTTGCGAAATTTGTGAAGATTATTCTCATTCCGCATATGATTGTTCATATTATCCACAGCCAGAGAATTATCAATATTCTAGCTATGCATCGCCACAACCCGACTTCTTTGGGCTCATGTCAAGTCCACAGATTCCTCAGCATGAAGGAAATCAACAGTTTCAACAAAGCACCTCCTTGTAAGATATGATGAAGCAATTGATAGATTATCAGCAACGGCTTCATGAAAAGGTTCAACAATTTTCGGCGCGCCTCGATTTTTGGATCCGTAAGTTTCAAAGCTTGCAGAACTTGGAAACTCAACCTATTCAATTGAATGCCACACTTCAGAACATGACTGACAAGGAAGAGTAGTGTAGTACACAATCAATTTCTTACCCATAGAAGAATGTGAATGTTGATACGTGGAAAAATTTTGAGGTGAATGAGGTTACACAAGTGGAGGAATATTGGAGCGAAACAACAGAAGGACTTGAAGTCCTTCAAATTGAGCCAGAAATTGTCATTGCACTAGATGAGGAGGGAAATGAGATGAAAATCGAAGTCATTTCAAACAGATCGGAGGAGCCACAAATAGAGAGCGAGGAAGACCAACCTACGGTGTTGGTGAAACCACCCACCATCCCATGCATACTCGTTAAACCTTACAAAGGGTGGAAGCAAAGGAGCGTTCGCAGATTTTCTACACTGCCGACACCTTTGTGTTGGATTATCATTATGCAACAGACTCTTTTGTGTTGGAATGTCACGGCCCAAGTTTCTAATTTGAGTTTAACTCCTTAATTAAGATCAAGTGACCCGTGATGTGGGACCCGCAATGAGATATGTGTCATAAACGAGGCAAGATGGCCGAGATATATGTTATATTTGTTATGGTGTATGCCTAGTGTATTGTATATATGTAGACTACTAAGTCATTTCTACTTACGTATAGGTGTTGATATGTGTGTGGGAATGCGCCTCGAGTTGAGTGCGGCGTGGGATCGAGGTAGAGAGTGATATGGTAAGTTGGTGTAGGATTATATATAGCTTTTATAGTGATTTATATATGGATATAGTTGATTATACATTTAACGAAGCTAAGTTAGTGAGTGAAAACCAAAGTGGGACATTTTTTAATAGGTGTATCACTAGATGAGCCACGAGACACATGTGTACAATTAGATCAATGGTTATTAATCAACCACATCCACTTACTATATAAAGCTAGTAATCAACTCATAAACCAAGTCAACTTCATTTCATTTGCTTAATTGAGAAGGAAACTTGTTGGAGAGAAGGAGAAGGGTTGGAGGAAGAAGAAGACCAACAACCAAAGTGGGTTTGGTGAAGGAGAGATCAAGTTAAGCTAGGTGTTCATCGAACTAAGTACATCATCTCCCTATTTACTTCAAACCCGTTCTTGTTTTTGATCGAATTCAAAGGCTAAATGATTAAGATTTTGCAATTGGTTTCTATATTTGGGTTTCTCATTTCAAGCTAATAATCCAGCTATATTAAAGTTCTTAATTTGGTTTTGAAATCATAAAGATATGAATTTTTGAAGTTGTAAGACCAAAACTGAATTTCGGCATGTTGTATTAAGGATTAGTCTATGTAATTTGGTCATAACTTGCTCATTTTAGATCCAAATTGGCTCAGACTGGTGGCATTTGAAAGCTTACTCAAAGGGGAATAACTTTAACTAGAGATGTTGTAATCCATATGTTTTCATGTCCAAAAGTGCTCTACAAGTAGGTGTTGAAATGCAGTAGAAGATTTTTAAAACTAAAATTGTTAAAGGCATAACTTCCTACCTACTTATCCAAATGAGCTGATCTTTTAGTATGTTGTTATTAGGTATGGTTGCTGCCTTGTGACAAAAAATCACATTTTTTGGAAGTATATATTGGGAGAAATAGATTTTCTAAATCCGCTGGTCGGGTTGGATTTCAATTAGAGCTATGTTTAGTAGAAATATGATATTTCTTTCGTTTTAAATCAGAATTTTGAAAACTAAACCTTTTTGGAAAGCTAAGATAGAGACCAAAAATTTTTGTAGTGTGGAAGGTTTTTGATATTTGGACAATTTCATGCCTAAAATCACGCTGCAATATAAGACTAAAACTTCAGTGTTGTTTAGTCTTAAAGGGTTGTTTTGGGTTAAAGTTCCTAAAACCCTTTGGACCTGACTTAAACCCAACTTATTTAGATTTGTTGGGAAGTGTTCCGGAGATTCAAAGACGAGTTTCGAGGTGTTGGGAGACCGGAGTAGCTTAGGAAATTGCGTGGATTATAAGTCAACGGATTGAGATATTTATTTACATTTCATTCCTATTTACATGTTCATTTCTAGTCATTTGGAATGATTTACATTTGTGCTCAATATGCCATGACTTGTTGTTCTTTCTCATTACATGAGGTTGCTTTCATGGTATAATTTGTCGATTAAATGATTTCATTGACTCCAAATCATGTGTAATGTCATTGTTGATTGTTAATACATGTGGTCAGTGAAATAGCATGCTATTAGGTAGGTGTTACATAGTATTGTAATCTATTTCCTTTGTGCATTAGATATGCAGTTGCTTTATTGAATTCTCAAACCATGTTATTTCTTGAAATATGAAAATGGTTTTTGGATATAAGGGGGTCGCTAGACTTCCAGGGTTATCGGGATCTCTCCACTATCTTGCGCAGCACAGGGAAATGAGTCCCAAGGTTGTTGGCAAGTATATATCGTAGGTGATTTGCACCAGCAAAAGGTTATAAAGGCAAGAGCACTGCTCAGACCTTCACATTAATGTAGAGCTCAGCTCCATCCTCATACAGTGGAAAAGGCTTATGTGATGAAGATCACGGCCGACCGACCCTATATCATTACTACTTACACTACAAGAATAATGTGGAGTAGCATCAAAAAATTGCAACAGACTTAATATGTTGCTAAACAACAACAAATCAGCAACAGTTCTGCAGCAGATAGAGCGTTTGACTCGGTTTACCAAAAAGCAACAAATCAGTGACAGATTTGTGACAAAAATTGTGACAAATTGCATTATGTCACTGATCTGTCGCTGATTTCTCCCGCCATTAATTTCCCACCAATTTTGTGACAGATCTGCGACAGATCAGCTACAGAAACTAGTTTGTCGCTGATCTGTAGCTAAATCTATGACAGATCTGCTACAGATCAGCGACAAACATAGTCTATCACTGATCAGCGACATATTCAATTTCGTCGCTGATCAGCGATAAATCAGCAACAGACTAGTCTGTTGTTGATCTGTCCCTAATCTCACAAATATTAATTCCACGTAATGGCGCTGATCAGCGACGGATCAAAATCTGTCGCTGATCAGCGACAAAATAGCAACAAAAAATCAAGCAACAGACTAGTATTGCTGATCTGTCACTAATTTCTAAATGGTTTTTACAAACCAGGGGCTCTCCTCCTCGTCCCTGCAAACCCATTTCGTCGCTCCCACACGCCAAGATCTCCGCCGCCGCACCGTCGCCGAAGAGCCGCCGCCACCACCGTCGCCGTCGTCGTCGCCGCCACCACCATCGCCGCTCAGTCCGTCATCCGCGACCGCGAGTCGCTCGCGCTCCTTCATCCCTGCCCGATCGACCGCGAGGCGCCGCGCGCTCCGCGGTATTCTCTCTGGCGCGTGCTGCGCCGCTGCTGGCTGCGCGGTATTCTCCTCCGCGCCATTGTTTCGTCACCGCCGCCGCCCTTCTTTGGATCTGCCGCCGCTGGCCCCTTCTTTAGATCCGCCGCCGCTGCCCATATTGTCGAACCGCCGCCGTTGCTCCCTGTGACGCCGTGATCCGCCAAGTCCGAGGCCCCTGTGCTGTGCCGCGACGCTCACGTCGCCTCCGCGATTATCCATCGCCATTGCTCGGACCCGCGCCCGCCGCCGCTCGCTGGTCGCCTCCGCGATCTTCGCCGCCGCCTGGTTGGGCCCGGCTCGCCGCCGCCGTTGCTCGGCCGACTCTCCGCAGCCCGCTGTCGCCCTCGGCTCCTCCTTGGCGAGTTTCGGGTATCATCTGCAACTCGTGGATTGCCTCACGACTAGGCGTTAGGACATTCGAATCACAAGTCTTGGTTTGCATTTTCTTGAACTTCTATTTTGATATTTTGGTTGATTTTGTTTTCATGTGACTACCAAAATTTGGAAATCTATGGTTTCCTTTTACATATCAACGAGATCTTATACTTAGCCTTCGAAAATAGCGACAACGCGACACTGTGTTGCTAAACAGCAACAAATCAACAACTCAACCATCTGTTGCTAAACAACAACAAATCAACAACTCAATTTTCTGTTGCTAAACAGCAACAAATCAACGTCAGAACAATCTGTCGCTAAACAACAACAAATCAACAACTGGACAATCTGTTGCTAGACAGCAATAGATCAACAAGTACAACGAATTGGAACTTGCATTTAGGTACGCAGTTTAAATTGTCACCATGAATTTGTGATATGACAATCATCATTTACTATTGTAAACCGTAGTTCGTATATAGTATGTTCATTGAATAATAATATAGTAAATTAGTAAATATGTACATTGTATAAATTATTGTTTGGCAGTGCATGCATTTCCAACTAAAAATGAGATCTTATTGAGTTATAACTTATATATATTGTTATAATGTTTACTAATGTGATTGTCATTTAGTTGATACGTATTTATATTTGGAAACTCAATGTAGTGTCTATATCTCTGTTGAATTGAAGAATAATTATATTTATTTGTAAAACAAAGAAAAATATATTTAGTTATATACTTCATTAGTAATAATTGATAAGATAATAGATTTTGCATAAATTAATATGATAAAACAAATCATTCAACTCCAATGTTTTGATCACATCCTGCCAAAATTAATGTTTGAAGTCTAAATTTTCTAGAGCCAAAAGAATTGCAGAAAACAAATCACTCAACTCCAATGTTTTGTTAAAGAAACATATCGATCAGGCTTTAATGCTTGGGCAAAATAAAACAATAGCAAATTAAGAGAACTACGACTAACAACACTGGCATTTTGGATAGCTAAGTAGACCAACTAAAGAATGATAGCCAATAGTGCCGGCAGAATCAATGAAGTATATATAATTTGATACATAACAACTCATATCATCAATTAATAAGCATATGCATTAGATAATAGATTTTCTTACTCGACATTGAATAATAACCACATGCAACAATAAAGGTGGGAATTACCCTGGAAATGCAATAAGATTCATTTTAGATGGAGCCCATTGCTTGAAAACCTCTAGTGAGAAACCACCACTTATCATTCCTTGGGAGACAAAGAGTACGCATGGTCCAAAAGCATTTATGAAAGACCTGTCAAAATCGGAAACTGCCACAGTAATACCAAAACATGTCAATGACCAACTTCTAAAAATATAGAACATAGTGCCTTCCAAAATGTGAAACATAAAATGCATATAGAGAGAGGAACAAAATAGCTGACTCTTTCGCACCCAAATTACAGAAATACAAGGAAAGAAAGAGGCCCAAAGGCCCAACAAAAAGTGAATGCGAGTAGTTTAAAAAGCTATTAATTGTATTAGAAGCAACCAAAATAATAAGGATTCACTCTCTGACATTGGCGCAAGGCATATCCAAAAAGCATAATTGAAGACATAACTAATAACTAATTGAAAAGCAACTTACATGTCCGTAGATAAACACATTACTTGTGGATAACATACTAATTTATGAACTACAATTTGGGAAAAAAATTTAAAAAAAAAAACATATATGGCATAGGAAACACTAGAATACCAATAAACTGAAACGAGTTACACTTTAGTAATTAGCTGATAACAAAGTATTTTCATTTCACAATCAACATTATCCCCACTCGGAGCCCAACTACCAACAAGTTTAAGACTTCACTAACAGGACCATCAGTTATCTGAGCCAAAAAACCAAAGAAACACAAATTTCTTAAACCAATCCTTACCCTTCCAAACAAAAGGAAGTCGATCCCTTGGAAAACTAGGAGCAAAAAACCAAAAACCAACACATTTGACATAATTCTCAATTCATGATGGTGAGGAATAAAATTTACTTGATACTTACTATAGGTATGTATCTATATTAGAAATCTCAAGGTTATTTATAATTCAATTTATAGAATATTAATTTGGATTAATTTCTGAATATATAGTTAATTTGTAGGATTTATATATATTAATTTGGATTATTTTATGAATATATAGTTAATTTGGATTATTTTCCTTAACTCGTTGTGTGTATTTTGGAGTGGTTGTGTTGGTCATGTTATACATCGAGATATGAAGACTGTGATAGATAGTGTGTACTCAGAAACAACATTGTATTCAATTTCACTTTACTTGGATGTGATGTTATTTTCATTTGTGTTTGAATATTTTGGTTGCATTTCAAATATTAGTGTTATGCGTAAAATTATGTTAATTGCGTGGTTATCTAGGTACTCTTGTCTAGTATACCCTCTTTTAGGTATTGTTCCATGGCCCTTCTTACAATTGCTATTCATTTTCTGGTCCTTCCTCTTTTAGGGGAATGTTGCCTTATAGAATGTTGTTATAGTTATAAGCATTCACTTTATGGAGTAAATATTGGTTATTGAGGATTGGTAACATAAATGAATTCTGTTGGTTTTTTAGTTATGAAATTAATTGAAGTTAGAAACTTATGGACATGTAACAATATTCTATGTTCAATATATCTAATATTGGAACTTGAACCACATGAAAGAATGTACAAGAGGAAAAAAAATTGAAAAAAAGCATGGAATGTCATGTATGGAAGTTCATTCAGTCCCTTTTGAGTTGGAAATTTTTGTGTGTCACTATGTGCGATCTTTTATGTATGAGATCGATGACCAATGCTTAATTTTAGAATTTTTTTCATTTGTGTTTGAATATTTTGATTGCATTTCGAATATTGTTCAAGTTTTTCCTTTTCATTTTCAGGATTTGGATGGGACACGCACTCTTAGCCCCAGAATTTGTATGGTGCCTATCTTCTATAGGTGAAACAATTGGGTAAGAGTGTGGGATTGACATTGTATATATATATATATATATATGTAAATTAATTTGTGTAGCCATCTTAATTTGTGTAGTATTTTATATTTTGTTGAATTATGTTCATTTAGTAGTATATAGTATACTACTAGTTAATTATGAAATGTTAATCTCCACATTTTGTAGATATTTTTTGTCAAATTTTGATAATATACAAACAATTTCTCAATTTTCGTTTTAATTGCAGCAGGAAAAATTGTTTTTTGCAAATTTTACTCCTGTAGGATTTCAATTTACTATTTACTGTGAACTGTAATTTTTAAAAAATTACCATTCCAAATCGAAGAGACCAAGTCATTCTTGATTTGTACGATCAAGAAAAAAGTTGTTCATTGTTGATCTGTCGCTGTTTTACAACAGATCGCGATGACAGACAATGGTTTTTGTTGATGCAAATCATGACAGACTTGGTCTGTCATTGATTTTGCAATCAGATCAAGAACAGCGCCGCTTGCTTGATTTCAGCAAATCAAGAATGACTATGTCTGTCGCTAATTTGCAACAGATTTGCAACATAACCTCTTTTAAAGACTGTACTGCAATCTGCAACATATTTGTTTATGTTGCTGTTCAGCAACATATTTATGTCACAAATATGTCGCTGAACAGCAACAGAACCAAAATATGTTGCTAACTTCAATATGCAACAAAGAGTTTAGCAACAGATCTGATCTATTGTTGATCGTCATGCAGAGTCGCTTAGCAACAAATCCGTACCAATTCAACAACACATTAGTTTGTTGTTGTTTAATTTTTTTCTTGTAGTGTTAGCCATATGTCAGTTTCATGTTATTTAGCTGAAGTATCTCTTTGCATGTTCTCTTTTCAGCATAGTTGCTATTATCATGATTTTTTATATTTATTGCATAATTAGTAAGGTGAACAAATGTCTCTCAGTATTACTTTCTATTTTTCTGTACTCACCGTCTAGTTGTGACGGTGGGTGCAGATCCATCGAGTAGCAAAGAGAAGATCAGTGACTACCTCTGAGTTAGTGGAGCACTACTACACCCGATGTTATAGGTTCTGATTTTTTATGTATTACTTTTATATGTATATAATATGCTTTTGGGGTTGTATATTATGGGTTGAGTGAGTAGTACCTTGAGCAGACATATGATATTATATATTATTGTTTCATCATATATATGTGTGTGATCTTTATTCACTGGTTTTTCCATAATTGTTAGGCCTCATGTTATAAGCTTTCGCTAAATTGTTAAGACTTATGCTGAATAAACTTTTAAGTAAACAAAATTTTAACTAACTCTGATTTATGAATTGACATAGGATAAGATAGGTTTATATTCATAATAAATATTAAAATAATAAGTAGGTTAATGGTTTTAGATAGGCTAACTAGTCCCTTGTTAGGTCATATATGGTGAGATTATGGCTTAATAATGGGATTAGGCAGGGCGGTGCCCTAATTTGAGAAGGGTCGTCACATGGAAGTCCCGAATAAGCTCTCAAATCTGAAGGAGGGTGCGCATGCTTCATTGCCTAAATATGTAGATGAACCATTTTTTGTTGACATCTCTAAATGATAGGGCATCACGTGATAAATCACTCCAAGTCTAGCCAAAGACTTAAAAGAAAGGTGCTCGTTGGGAGGCAGCCCAACTTTGTTTTTATTTCACTTTCATTTCTTGCATTTATTTCAGTTTTAGTTTAGTTTTAGTTTTTCATGTTTAATAAAACTCTAACTTGGTCTCTTGGGTGTTTGCAAGTGGTATGTTATGTTTGATGAGCACTGGAGGTATTATAGCACCCCTGAGTTTTGTAGATTTGACTTTGGATTACATTTTTTAGCATAATTTGAGCATATTTAGGGAATTAACATATTATCAGGGCTTTAGGTGTTTTGAGACTTTGTTGGGACATATCCAACTTAAGTCGTTGCATTAGTGGTGGGTCTTTGAGTAGACCCAAACCCTAAACTTCGTTCCATCATCTTGTTGATTTCAACCTTAGTTGAAAGACTTCGGGCTCGCAAGACTTAATAGGAATCATTTTAGTTAACTCCTATGTTTTTTTAATTTTTGCTCTTGTTATGATTATTCTTTCATAGTTTCCTTAGTCACCTAGACATGCGAGATTTTGTGCATTCACCAGCTTTTGGAGACTTTTGTTATGCATGCATTTGTATCGTCTTCTTATTCTTTATCCATGTTCTTCTTCATCATTATTTTTTTCTTGTTGCATGGATTCCTTGACTTGTTTTAAACCTTGAGGACAAGGTTCGGAATAAGTTTGGAGGTACTTTAGGATTTGTGGATTGAGTTGGATGGATTTCTTTGCGAAAGACCACATGTGAGATCGTTTAATTTTTATATACGCGATTGACGGATGGTAATGGTAGTGTTTCATGTCACGTCACTTATTTCCTCATTTCTTTCATTTCTTATCCCTTCATACTACTCTCTCATTTCACTAGGATATGATACATTTTCATGCATGTATTTAGTATAATTTTCATTTTCTTATTATTTAGTGTCACTGAAACTTTGTTTCATGCCTTTGGTTATGGATGAGTACACTATGGTTGTCTTTTTTATTTGAAACTTAAGAAAACTAGGAAAAACACTCAATCAAGTCCGTAGCCCAGCATTTTTATGATTTCATGATTATGGACTTAGTATGATGGTTAAGCCTTATGTCAGATACAAAAATGAGCAGACGGTCAAAATTGTGCGAGTGATAATATTTTTAACTCACATTAGAGAGTTTGCTTCATCATAGTTGAAGTGAGAAGAGCTAACATAAGTTTTCTTAATTAGAGAGTCCTACGGGTTCCATATGAAAAGGAGCGGGGAATCTTGTGGTGGGAACAAGTGAGAAAAGTGGTCCATAAGAAATGGAGCAGGGACCGTATAACTTGAAGAAAATGTGGAGAAAAAATAGAGAATGTAAAAAATAAAGGCGAAAGTTGTAAGAACTCCTCAAATAAAAAGATTTAGCTCGAGTGCTTTAACTAGATTAAATGGGACTTTAAACTTGTGTGCTTAAATGTATAGACCAAGAAAACTCATGAGTAGTTGACGGCCTTTGTCTTGACCGAGTCTATGTCTTTAAATTGTGATCTTAATTGTGATTAGGTTGCGAGTCTTGACATATCATAACTAAGAAGTTTCTTGAGTGCCTTGTTAACTTGGTGACTATGTAAATCAAAGGAACTCAATGAATTTTGAGTCGGGTGTAGGATTAGTTGAGTCACTGCATATTTATATTAGGAGTCTAGTTTAGTTTGTGTTGTCATTTACACATTTGCTCGGGATGTGCAAAGTCTTAAGTTTAAGGGTATGTGATAAGTTGGTATTTATAGGGTTTTAGTAGTCTATTTTAATATATTTAATATGTAAAGTCTCTAAAATTTATATTTAATTAAATTTATTGGTCATTTTCAAGTGAAACGGAGTGAACAGTTGAATCCGGGGCAAAAAAAATCATGAAATAGTGTGTTTACATGCAGTGATCAGATGCCAATAGATCTGCCTCGAGTTACGTACTACGCAGTTGGTGGAGTAGTGACCAGCAGTCCAAATAACGCAGGAAAGTGACACAGTTAAGTCACTTGGAACCAGTTGAATCCTGGATTGCCTCGAGATGTGCGTTGTTCAGGCTCACACTCCTTCGCACACACTCGTATGATTCTAAACCAAGCCAGCAGCATGTCACGTGTCGTGTTTCCACTTATCTACCGTACCTTCCTTCACTCTAGACACCTCCACGTGTCGTCACACCATTCATCCAGCACGCTACCAAGCAGCTCCATTTCTTCTCAGCAACAATCATTGATTCTCCTCGGGTGCGTGTTACACAACCTCCCAGAATTTTGCACGAGTTTGAGCGATTTCTCATCTCGCCTTCCTGCCCCCATGTGTCACCTCCCGGTTCGACTCCAGCTGTCCAGCCACATTTCACAGCCTATCAGAACGTGCCATGTGTCGCGTCCATAGCAACTTAACCAATACGAGCTTGCCATGTGTCCAGAACTCCAAATTTCAAGCTCAAAACAGCCATAGATGTTCTCCGGCGCACGTGTCACAAGACCAACCCACAAAATTAGTTTCTCTCACCTCCAGGACAAATTATGAGTAGTTTTTTATATTAGGAACTTAATGTATTATTTAGATATCGACTTTTTATTATTTTTTGGAACGCCAGAGGTGCTCGAAACCATGTCCGGCTAAACAAACCCTTGCCTAGGTCAGAGGGGAAACAAGTCGGGATTCTTAATTCATGGCATAACTTGTGATATCTATTATTTTTATTATTTAAGTTAATTTAATTTCTTCTATTTCTTTTTTGTTGATTTTCATGAATATGGTTTAAATCTAGGGTATGTATAAGGCCATTGCATGCTTTTAGGTGGACAATCTATAATTAATTGGACCAATTGTATACGTAATTGTACTTTTTGACCAATAAAAGTGACAAACACTCACCCATTTGTCGTAAAAACCTTTTGATTCTTGAGTGTGCAGCAACTGAATCTATATTAAACCAGAAACGAACGCGATTCGGTTATTTAGGATAAATATTCCCACGAATCCTTATTATTGCGGTTAGTGTGCTAAACCTTATGGCATATGTCTAGGGTTATGCATTAATTAGGGAAGTAGTTAGTGGCGGATGTCAAGGCTATTGAGATTATGGGAATTAGGAATTTTTGACGGATGTCGATTTGCCATAGCTAATCTAGGAGAATTTGAATTAATAATCAATTGGGAAAGGTTGAAGACCATGATATGTCATTGAATCTTGATTCTAAATTACGGAACCGTAGATCTAGGTGTTACGTGGGTGCCTATCAATTGTTTTCAAAATTATTTTTATTACTTTATTTATTTAGTTATTTTAGTTAATTAATCAATTTATTTAAAACCCCCAATTTCCTTTTTGTTGTTTTCGACCTTAGAAAGACTACCAATCCGTGTGGGATCGACCATTTGCCACTATTCTACAAAATAGTTGGTTTATGTACTTTACTTTATTGACGCGTTCGGTGCACGTCACCTGTTCCCATGTCAATTCCTTTTCTCTGTGGTGTTGCCACTTGACAAGAACTAACGGGATGTCCTTGTTCCTCAAACTCTGTACTTTGCGGTCCAAAATCTGCACAGGCTGCTCCTCGTAAGTAATATTCTTTGCTAGGTCAATCTGAGTCAGGTCCACTACCGATTTGTCTCCCACTCCCGACCTGTCCAATCTCAGCATTGAAATATGAAACACTGGATGAGCGCTTGCCAGGTGCGGTGGTAATTCAATCTTATAAGCAACCTTGCCAATTCTCTATGTGATTCTGAAAAAACTATAAACCTCGAAGTGAGCTTTCCTTTGATTCTGAATCATTTGTGATCCTTCAGTTGTGAAACTTTTAGGTAGACAAAGTTTTCCACTTGGTACTCTAACCTATCTCGATACTTGTCAGCATATTTCTTTTGTCTCTTTTGAACTCCTCGAAGACTCTGACATATCAGTCGTATCTTCTTTGTATGATCTACCATAATCTCTGATCCAACTGTAATTATATCCTCAAGCTATGCCCAACATGCAGGTGATCTACACAGACTGTCGTAGAGTGCCTCAAATGATGTCATCCCGATGCTAGCCTGGTAACTATTATTGTAGGCAAATTCACACAAATGTAGATACTCATCCCACGACTCACCGTACTCCAACACACAAGCTCTGAGCATGTCCTCTAACACCTGAATCAGTCTCTCTGACTGTCCATAAGTCTGCTGGTGGAAATTCGTACTATGCTTTAACCTTATGCCAAACTATGCTTGCATGTTTCTCCATAACATGGATGTGCATTGCGATCCTCTGTCTGACACAATAGATAATGGCACCCCATAAAGTCTGACAATCTCTCTCATAAAGAACGTTCAGTTACACAAACTTTTATTTGGTAGAAACTGCCAAGAAGTGTGTAGATTTGGTCAGTATGTCCACAATCGCCCAAATGTTATCATGCTTGCACGGAAATCGAGGTAAACCACTAAGGAGATTCATGGCAATATGCTTCCACTCAGGAATGGGAAGTGGCTGTAACAGTCCTCAAGGCCTCCAATGCTCAGGCTTAACCTGCTGACAAATCTAGCAACTCTTGATGTAATCCCCTACGTCCGCCTTCATCCCAGGCCACCAAAATAAACGTTTCATATCCTGATGCATCTTGGTCCTGCCCGGATGAATGGTAAAATGTGAACGGTGAGCCTCCTGAAGTATCTCTGTACTTAACTCAGCCACTGATGGAATCCGAAATCGTCTTATATATCTTAAGCACGAGTCTATCGACTGACTCCACTTTGGATGATCTGAACTCTCTGCCAACTCATGGAATCTCTGAAACTGCTCATCGGCTTGATGACCATCTAAAACCCTCTAAATAAAGACAAGTTGAGTCATCATCTGTCCACAAATGTGTGCCTTGGTAGTAGTCAGAATGTCGGCTGAACTCATCATATATGCCACCTCGAAGAGTGTAAATTCATGTTTCATCTAACAAATAACAATCTCCACATCGGATCTCTTACGGCTCAATGCATCCGCCACTACATTTGCCTTCCCTGGATGGTACTCTAAGGAGAAGTCGTAATTCTTAAGGAACTTTAGCCATCTGCGTTGTCTCATATTCAGGTCCTTCTACATAAACTTTAAACTCTTATGATCAATGAATAAAGTAAATATTTCGCCATATAGGTAGTGCGGCTAAATCTTCAAAGCAAATTCCACTATCGTCAACTTTAAGTCATGTACCGGGTATTTCTTCTCATGAACCTTCAGATGTTGATACGCATAAGCAATCACACCATATCCCTGCATCAGAACACACCCTAGTCCGACCTGTGACGCATCGACATTCACAACCATGTCATTTCATGCCTCTGGCAGTACTGACAATAGAGCTGTCGTCAATCTCTCCTTCAGTTTCATGAAAGCCTGATCACATTTCTCGTCCCACTCAAACGTAACATCCTTCTGAGTCAACCTCGTCATCAGGGTCGCGATCTTAGAGAAGTCGTGCACGAATCTTGCTAGACCCAAAAAGCTGTGAAACTATGTCACTAACTGTGAGTTATGCAATCCATCACTGCTTGGACCTTCAAAGGATCCACTGATACTCCATTAACTCCAACTACATGTCCCAAAAATCTGACCTCTGACAACCAGAATTCACATTTGCTAAACTTAGCATAAAGTCGATGCTCTCTCAATGTCTGTAAGACTATCCTGAGATGACCCTCTTAATCCTCACTAGTCCTGAAGTAGATCAAAATATCATCTATGAAGACAATCACGAAACGGTCCAAGTACTGTCTCAACACGCGGTGCATCAAGTCCATAAACATCGCCGACGCATTCGTCAGCCCAAACGGCATGACTGCAAACTCATAATGACCATAACGAGTACCGAAGGCAGTCTTCTCTCTGTCCTCATCCCTGATCCTGAGCTGGTGGTATCCTGAGCTCAAGTCAATCTTTGAAAACCACACTGCACCTCTTAACTGATCAAACAAGTCATCTATTCAGGGATGTGGATACTTGTTCTTAATCGTAACACGATTCAACTGCCTATAATCGATGCAAAGTCTCAAACTTCCATCTTTATTCTTCACAAACAGTACTGGAGTGCCCCATTGAGACATGCTACGATGAATAAATCTTAAATTCTTCAACTCCTCAAGTTAGGTCCTCAGCTCCTCTAACTCATTCGGTGTCATTATATATGGAGGTATCGAAATCGACTTCGTCCCAGGGACTAAGTCGATAATAAAGTCGATCTCTCGTGGGGTGGTAATCCGGGTAAATACTCAGGGAACACACCTGAGAACACGCACACCATGGGTACCTCCTCAATAGTCTTCACTAATTTCTCTATTGTATTCAGAATACTGGCGAATGTCTCCATCTTCTGGCTCGTAGCCACTCTACCTCTGGTACTCTGAAGCTGCGTCGAAACGCCGCGAAAACTAAACTCTGACTGCTCAGGAATCCGGAATGTGACTATTTTACCGAAGCAATCCAACTTGCGTGATATGCTACCAGCCTGTCAATTCCCTCTATCTCGATGGTACAACCCTCACAGACTATATTAGGGTAAATTTTGTCCCCAGCAGTCGTGTTGAGGATCAAGTGGGTGCTAAGCCTAATGGGTTTCAACCCTAACTCATCTACCATCCGTCCAGAAATAAAAGACACAGTCGAAACAGAATCAATCAAAATATGCATCATGCGATGAAAAATAAAAATTATACCATCTATGAGCTATCGCATCGCCTGTGGGTCCGCCTGAGCCATTACGTATGCTCTTTCTTGGGGTCGCTATTGCGGCGAGCTCTACTGCACGCCAACAAGTTGCGAACAATTAATTTTAATATGATCCTCATGTTTGCACTGAAAGCATAGTCTCGGTCCCTCGCCCGGATCGTCCGCTCTCGCCACCGGCTCGACATCCGCTCTCTGTCCCGATCTTTGGCCCGCGTCGCCACTACATCTGCATCTAGTCCTATCGTCGGCAGCCCTAAACTGCTACCCTGACTGAGAAGCCTGCGGTGCCTGTAGAGGTCTGGCTGTGTAACTCTGCGTCGGGGGAGGCGCGACTGCATAAACTGGATGCTATGCAATGGAACCTACATACTACTCTCTCCCGAACCTCTGATGGTTCCTCTTTCTCTTCTTGTCTCTACAATAACCTTGCTTAGATCTCCACCCTGAACTCTGAGCAATCTGTGTCTCTACAGTTCGTAGGGCGCCATCCTCGGGGTGCATGATAAGACAAGCCTCTCTAGTCAAATTGCGTTTATAAGCCCTTTCAAGGTTACTCGGCTCGGTCGTAACCACTGTGCCCCCAATGGCAGGAAGCAACCCCTCACAAAAGAAATGGAGCTGGTCCCTATCACTGTCAGCAACACCATCGACAAATGGTAAGAGTTGCTGGAATCTCCCCATATACTAAATCATAAACTCTCCCAGCCTCTATTGGATATGCATGAATTTCGACCTTTTGGTGATCCTCATTAAAGGAGGAAAGAACTTCTGGTTGAACAACCTCTTGAACTCCTTCCATGTCTGCGGCTCTCCCTGGGTGGCTACCAGGTTAGTTCACCACGTGTCTGCGTCCCCTAAAAAGGAAAAAGATGTCAACCCAGGCATCTTGCTATTATCTAACCTCAAAATTCTTTGGATCTTCTTGTGACTCCTGATGAATTTCTCTGCCTCAAACATGTCAGAATCTCCACTAAACTTCCTCGGTCTGTACCTCTCATACTTCCTAGTCAGTCTGGTTATAGGCGTCAAATCAAAGTTAGTATATCTCTCAATTAGAGTCGTAACTATTGGCGTTGTTATCTCGGGTATTACGGCAGTAATTGGTGTTGCATGCACCGTAGATCGTGACGGAGTCACTTGAGGTGTAAGCATCCTCGCGTCCAGTATGGAAGCTGTTGTAGGGGTCAATGGTGATGGCAACTATCCCCTAAGAAGAGCCAAAATCTCTTCCAGACGTCTATCTTGTGAAGCAACTCTCTGCGTCAGGGCCTGAAAGTCTGTTGGATTAATAGGGCCTGGACCTGTAGCTCTACTCTGATCATAGGTGTCCCGTCGATCGGCCATCACGATCTGCAAAGGCGAATAGCGAGCTTCGGTCAGTTTTCTTAACTATCGTTAATAGTATATAATACATATCAATCAATTAACATGTATAATCTAAACTTAGCTTCCCCAACTCTCTACACTTCCCAACTAATACTCTAAGTCAGGCTCACAGGATTTCCACTCTACGTTCAGCTGTGTCCTAACTTTAAATTTGTATTTTAGTCGAGTTATGGGTTACATAGAGTTAAGGTATAAACCTAGGTTCTAATACCAACTGTGACGGTCCCAGACCCCACAACCTAGGCCCCGCCCGACCTAATAAACCTACGTCGACCCCCGATCAACTCCCGTGAAGGCAACGCAAACCTAGTCAGTCTCTTATCCAAGTTATTCAATTATTTGTTGCTTATTTGATTTGTTATTTAGTTTGACAAGTCTTAATGTTTACGCAACGAAATTTAACAAATATTCAAAGCAACTTAAATGAATAAATGGTATTCGGGACATGCCTAGGTGTGGAAATCCTGCAAAAGTAGATATCATGTATATATCTGGTGATAAACAGTGTGAAGAAATGTCATATACATGTATTAAATGTCTCAAAACGCAAAATGAACCCCAAAGTAACCAACAACATAAATATATATCATATATATAGTCAAAAATATCAAAATAAACCTATTGTAGTAACAGAGAGGAGGTAACTCTGAGGGAAGCTCAGAGGAAGTCACCGATCATAGGCTCCTTGCTCCTGCTACTAGAGGCACCTGCAATTGTTACCAAAAGCGGAGATAAGTCAGTGAGTAAATCCAAAAGAAGTTCAACAGTAATTCAAATTAAACAATAAATGAGTCCATAAATCATGTTGGAAGGAAAAATAAAGTGCCGAGAAAAAGTCAATAAAATGCATGATAGACAGACTACAGTGATCAACGATAGGGACCAAGTGATTAGGAAGCAAAGGATGGGGAGTAAGTGGTCCTGAGACTCTACACGTGGGCTCATAGCTACATAAAGCGTGTAAGTATCTAACATTTGTGCGGTGGGTCAAAGTAGCATCGAACGCACCTAATATGTTTGGCATTGTTAGCTCACTTGAGCCGCAGTCCGAGAAAACATTTCAAAGGGAGTCACAGATTTAACTGGACACAACTAGACTAGGCCACTTAGACCCTAGGTCACTCTGTACGGAAGTAGAGTCAAATAATAGCAATAACTCCATCAAATATAGCAAGGAAATTAAAATAATTAATATTGAATTTCTTACTAGTTTACTTACCTCAAAACGCAAAATCAAGTAAATCGCGGCTCCCACACGCCTCAAACTACGTACCTGATACCCAATTCTAGTTTCATAGGCTCTTGGTATCAATTTACAATGTATTAGGTGTGTTTGAGCCTATTGTATATGATTTAGATTTTAAGTCCTAGAAAAAGTTCAATAGTAGGAAATTTATTAGCGGTATCACATTTTTTGAGGAAGATGTCAGTGTAAAGGTTTTCGAAAAATCTCCAAACTCGCTTTCCCGCAATTTTTCTCACTTTTTCTTATTTTTCCTAATGTTTTCCTATTTTTCTTGAATTTTTTTGATTTTTTTATGATTTCCTATTATTTTTACAAATTAAAATGTAAATATATATATATATATATATATATATATATAATTTTTGGGATTTGGGGGCTTTTGGGCCCCTGAACCGGGCCCGGTTCATCCACCAGACCTGGGCCCGGTTCCCTTTTTGTCTAGGCCTGGCATTAACGTTGTGATATGTGATCTCCATCTGTTTTTTTTTTTTTTTCTTTTTTTCTTTTTTCCTTTTCCTTCTTTCTTTTTTTTCTCTTCTTTTCTTTTCTTTTTCTTCAACCAAATCAGCAACACTACTTCACAATGATCAATAGTAACTCTATTTTTCTTGTCCTTTAAATCAACCAAACTAAAATCAACTCTACTAAAATCATCTTACCAACAATAAATTAATCAATTATATTATTTATTAAGTCTATAACATCAAGATTTAAATAAAATTAAATGTTAACTTACTTGGTTTTAATTAGGATCTCCAAAGAATTTAGTCGTCTTCTTCCTTACCACCACCTCTACACCACCTTTAACTTAGATAAAACCTTCATCTTCATATCCCTCTTTTTATACTCTCATTAAGGAGTGAAGCACCACCACACAATTTTCTTTATTTTTACTATTTATTAAATTTGTCATTATCTCTCCATAAACCACAAGAAGTTGACACCTCACAATTCTAATTTATATTTTAAAAAATTCTACTTTGTGAAATGACTAAAATGCCCTTATAACTTATTTTAGGCATTTCAATTAAATAAGTTTCATTAGACCAACTTAAATCAGTATCGTTGACCTACCCGAATACTCATGTACGCGCACATCTTGAGGAATGTGCTCACTCGTTAATTTCGACAACAACGTCAATAAAGTTGTGCGTGCACACATAGATAAACATAAATTATTCAAGGCATCACACACAAATAAAATTATTAAATTATTACGTCGGTGTCGACGTCCGAGTTCTGACTGAGTCGCCACGTAGGATTAGCCGTCACGTCACGGTCCTATTAGGCAATTGATTAAGATTAGATTTATTATGGTCGTTACAACCCGCGGGTCTCGAACTAACAGCAAGGTCGACAGTTCCAAGGGAGTATCGGACACACAAGGCTGATAGCTCTAAAGAAGTTTTGTTGGATCCCTTCGTCTCCCACTGAGGCCGAAACCTCTTCACAATCTCGATGGGAGACGACCAAGGTCTCCAAAGAGGTCTCGGTCAGAGCCGGCGGATACCTCTTCAGCGATCTCGGCCCTGTGCGTCTGAAACCCGCGGTGGACACTTCTTTACTTTTAAGGAACGACGAGACCACATCTGAACTTGTTCGAGGAGAAATTACCCTACAACATACGGAGACCTAGTACAAGTGTTTTACAATAGCTAAAACCGATAAATGGAAAGGATTGAGAGGTTTTGGGGTGAGGGTGATACAGGGCATTTTTGAGATTTTGAAAAAAAAAAAAGTGGGGTAAACTAAAAAAAAGTTAAAACTGGAGTGCAATGTATTAGGTATATCTAAAGGCTTGGGACCACCAAAGAAGGAAACATGGTGGTGGAACGATGATGTCCAACGAGCAATTAAGACTAAAAGAGAGATGTATAGGAAAATACCTAAGTGTCAAGATGAAGATGTGCACAATCAATATAGAGAAGCTAAAAAACAAGCTAAAAAAGTAGTTAGTCAAGCTAAAACAAATTTCAGATCTATATACAAGCTTAGGTAATAGAGATGGCGAAAAAAAATATATATAGGCTAGCCAAATTAAGAGATAAAAAGAAACAAGACCTAAGTCATGTAAGATGTATTAAGGACGAAAATCAAAATGTTTTAACACGCGATGATGATATTAAGGAGAGATGAAGAAGTTACTTCGATAGTTTATTTAATAATGGCCAAGTTGATACTATAATAGATGAAAATCCACACCAAGAAAGAAATGTAAACTATACACGCAATATTAGAATTGTAGAAGTTAAATAGGCATTGAAAAGAATGAAAATAGGGAAAGCATGTGGCCCAGATGAAATACACATAGAGGTTTGGTAATGCTTAAGAGAAATTGGATTGACTTGGTTAACAAAACTTTTCAATAAAATTTTTAAATCAAAACGGATGTCAATGGATTGGAGAAGAAGCACTTGCGTCAATCTTCAAAAACAAGGGAGACATTCAAAGTTGCTCAAACTACCAAGGAATTAAACTTATGAGTCACACTATGAAACTTTGGGAGATGATAATTGACAATAGGCTAAGGAGAGAAACAACAATATCAGATAACCAATTTGGTTTCATGTCTGGGAGGTCAACTATGGATGCGATTTTCCTTGTAAGACGATTGTTAGAAAAATATAGAGAAAATAAAAAAGATCTTCATATGGTATTCGTAGATTTAGAAAAAGCATATGATAGGGTCCCTAGAGATATTCTTTGATGGGTTCTAGAAAGAAAAAGAGTGCATGCTAGATACATAGACGCTATTAAGGATATGTATGATGGAGTAGTAACGAGTATAAAGACATTTGGAGGAGCTACAAAAGAATTTCTCATTACGATAGGACTACATCAAGGATCGGCTTTAAGTCCATATCTATTTACTTTAGTTATGGATGAACTAACTAGACATATTCAAAAGGATATACCATGGTGTATGCTATTTGCGGATGATATTGTCTTAGTGGATGAAACAAAAGATGGAGTGAATAGGAAATTAGAACTCCGAAGGAATACATTAGAATCTAAAGGCTTTAAGTTGAGTAGGACGAAAACCGAATACATGCCTTTGTGAGTTTAGAAACACTAGATATCGAGATGACGAAGTGGTAAAATTAGGGGAAGTAGAAGTTCTAAGGTAAACCACTTTAGATACCTATGATCAATCATACAAAATGATGGTAACATTGAGAATGATGTCACACATAGAATTCCAGCTGGATGGAAAAAATGGCGGAGTGCAATAGGGGTGATTTGTGATCGAAATGTTCCTACAAAGTTAAAAGGGAAATTTTATAGGACTGCAATTAGGCCAGCTATGCTCTATGGAAATGAATGTTGGGCGGTAAAGCAACAACAATTACATAAAATGAACGTAGCATAAATGAGGATGCTTATGTGGATGTGTGGTAAAACTCGTAAAGATATAATAAGAAATATAGAAATTCAAAGACAAGTAGGAGTAGCACCAATTGATACAAAGATTAGGGGGGGTGATTGCGGTGGTTTGGTCACTTGCAAAGACTATACATCCATTCTCGATTAGTAGACATCTCGATCCTAAGTTTTCCAGCCGATCAATGGATAAATCTTATCAATTCTTAAAAAGGAAGTATATAAATTCTTATAATTTTCTTTATTTTTAAAAAGTAATCTAAATTAATATTTATTAACTTGGATTATATATAATCTTGAGAATTCAAATATAGCTACGTACCTAGTAAGTATCAAGTAAATGACAATCATAATTAATAAACAATATAAGAAAGAGTAATAACTCAATAAGACATCAATTTTGGTTGAAATGCACAACCAAACATTAAGTTAAACAATGTATGTATTTATTAATCTATAATTCCCGCTTGTCTCTCTATATATACGACAGTGTACTAAATCACTTCAAAGTTGATATATAGTCACATGAGAATAAGCAACCAATTTAAAATAGAAGGATGCAAAGATTCCTCAAAATTGAAACAATATCACAAGGAAAAGCAGCAAAGAGATAGTAAGTAAAAATCATCTTTCGTTTAAGGAGAACAAGAAAGTATCTTCAACCGTTAACGAATAGAATGTCTAAATAATCAAATCTTCGCACAATAATGATTGAATATCTTTTTGAATGCAACACATTAAATTTGTACCACTCACTCACTCATTAGCCATTGCCTATCTTAGCCGACAACCTTTCTAGTATCCTCCTTGCATAATTTCATGGTTAGGACTACATGTTGTAAAATTTTGGGGTGCATTATCATCTTGGTTGTGTTGTAGTAAGGTCTAGGTCTGGCTTTTGCAGGTTTCTTAGACAATATTACAATGTATGCATTTTTAATCTCTTTTCCAACTTTCTAACCGTATCAAAGAACATATTTGCCAAATTTGACATGAAATTTAAATGTGCAAAGGGACATATGTTACCGCTTCTTCAGGTGTGCTTCCTCTTCAAACATGCTATGTACAACAACTATGTAATTTTTTTCCTCACCATGAATTGCCCAATTTATTTATTTTTTTCAAAAAATCCGTATAGTCTCGACATTTCTTATCAATTCTTACTAATGAAGTATATAAATTAATATACTTTTCTTTATTTTAAAAATAGATCCAAATATTCATCAATTCAAAATATATATACAGTCTTCAGATTTCAAATATAGCTACGTACCAATTGACAATCACAATTAATAAACAATATAAGAATATATAGTTATAACTCAATAAGATATCATTTTTCGTTGGAAATGCACAGTCAAACAATAATTTAGACAATGTACAAATTTATTAATTTACTGTATTATTAATCAATGAACATACTATGAACTAAATTTAACAATAGTAATTGCTAATTGACATATGACAAGCTAAGTGAAAATTGAAACTACCTAAATGCCAATTCAATTCGTTCTAATTGAGTTTTTTTATGTTGTTTTGATTCGATTCATGCTTTGCATCTTCTATAATCATAAAATCAAACATGAAAATACTAATTTTAAGTTGGGAGTTATATTTGACTCTGACAATATTTGTAACCAAAATAACCACATTAACATATGACCATAAACTTAGGTTGTTGATTTGTTGATGTTTAGCAACAGATTGTTGAGTTGTTGATTTGTTGTTGTTTAGCAACAGATTGTTGAGTTGTTGATTTGTTGTTGTTTAGCAGCAGTTGTTGATTTGTTGTTGTTTAGCAGTTTGTCGCTATTTTTTTATGCTATTCCACCATATTCTTGTAGTGGCTGGAAGCATAACCTAGGTACGATTTCGTTGAAATATTAAAGGTAAAACTTAGATTTCCTAATTACAGTAGTAAAAGAAAATAACATAACGATTCAACATATTCCAAAATAGAAGTAAAAGAAAAGGCGCAAACCACGAGTGCTCCGGCGAGGATGTATTGGAATCGGGATTAAGCGAGGCTGGGACTATGATTCAAAGGTCCACCGCATCAACTTCCTAGTCGCGAGGCACTCCACGAGTATGTTATGCCTTCGTGCTAGTCCACCGGGGTGAAGCTCGGGCCGACGGCGGTGTCGGTGTGCGAGCGGTGTATGAAGGGGAAGGAGAGAGGTGGCGGAGTCACGGATGAGGAGACCCACGGCGGAGTCGCCGATGAGGCGAGCACCGGCGGAGTCGCAGATGAGGAGAGGCAGCGGAGTCGCGGATGAGGAGACCTGCAGCGAGGAGTGACGGATGAGGAGACCAGTGGCGGAGTCGCGATCAAGGCGAGCAAGCGAGTCGCGACGAGGCGAGCGACGAGTCGCGGACGAGGCAAGCACCGGCGGAGTCGCGACGAGGAGACCACGGCGGAGTCGCAGATGAGGAGACCGGCGGCGAGGAGTCGCGAGATGAGGAGACCGGCGGCGAGTCGTGGATGAAGCGACGAGCGAGCGCGCGAGTCGAGAGAGAGAGAGAGCGAGCGAGCGAGCGACGCTCGGGCTGATGGCGTCGGCGTGCGAGCAGCGGGCGATGCAGAGGAAGGAGAGAGGCGGCGGAGTCGCGAAGGACGACGATGATGAGAGTGGCCGACGACGACGGCGGTGGTGGCGATAGTGCTGGCGACGATGATGCGATGGGCGGTGAAGGGGCTTGGCGGGGGTGGTTTGCGCAGAGAAGGGACGAGGAGGATGGGTTTTGGTGTTCTATTATTTTCTTTTTGCGACAGATCAGCGACAGATTATGTCTGTCGCTGTAATATGTCTCTGATCTGTCGCATATCAGTATACTTTGCTACAGATCAGCAACAGAATCATGTATGTCTCTGATCTGTAGCAGATCTGTCACAGCCTCATTTTTAAATATTTAAACTTTGCTACAGATCAGTGACAGAATCATGTATGTCACTGATCTGTAGCAGATCTGTCATAGCCTCATTTACTCGTATCTCTATGTTCATCATATTGGCGGGAAATGTATGGCGGGAGAAATCAGCGACAGATTTGTGACAACATACGATCTGTCACAATGTTTTGTCACAAAATCTATCACTGAATTGTTGCTTTTGGGTCAACCGAGTCAAACGGACTGTCTGATGCACAACTGTTGCTGTTTAGCAACATATTCTTTCTGTCATAATTTTTTGATGTTATTCCACCAAGTTCTTGTAGTGTACAAATGCCCCAACTAGAAAACTTGACTCAATAGAAACTGTAGAAGTTCGACGAGGTAGGGGCAGACCAAAGTTAACATGGGATGCATTAATTAGGAGAGATTTGAATGGTTTGAAAAGCTCACCATCAATTGCACTTAATCGAGCACAATGGAAAATTTTGATCCATGTAGCTGACCCCAGTTAATTTGGGACTGAGGCTATGTTGTTGTTGTTGTTGAGTGCGACAAAGTAATGGGGTCCCCTCAGTAAATCGTGGGGTCCATTTTGTCGTTTCTATAATTAATTGCCTCTCTTAATTGGTCTTCTACAGCATATTATACTCACATGTTTGAATTTTATTTTATTTTTGTAATAGTACACTCTCTTGTTTAATTAAGCTTTGCAGAGTCATACAAGCAAGACTAGGTGCTTCAAGCAACTACCAATTCGATCGAGGCCTCAATAAATTGGTTTGGATTGACATAGAACTACTATGTCGTCGTCTAGTCATTAATTTGAGGCTGCAGAATATGAACTGGGGCCCCTATTTTTATAGCTTGGCATGCAATTCAGTCTTTGTTTCTGATCCGATCATTCATCCAAGTGCACATGCCTTGCAAGTCTAACCAACATTAATTTGTATATGCTGTAGTATTATTTATTCTCTTCGAGTTCCAAGTGAATGCATGCATGGGTGCTGAAATCTGAACACACCTAACATGCATGCTTCCCAGTTTGATTAGGTTTAATTAAGATTGGAACTATTTCAAGCGAATGCATGGGCTTGCGTATTTGATTAGGGTTAACTAATCGATTAATTGTCGATAAATTATTCTTTTCTATACATAGTACGTGATCTCTAAATATATAGGGTAAGACTTTAGTGTATCAAAATTAATTTTATTTTTATGATTACATATATATATATATATATGTATGTATGTATGTATCTTACTTAGATTGAATCTACTGATGAGAAAAGCTTAGAATAAATAAAATAGAAAAGAAGAAAATCCGTTTCATATTAATCAACAATTAGTTTTTTTGAAAGGAATTTATTGATTAATTAATAATTGAATATCATATTTTTTTATTAAAAAAAGAATAAAAACATTTTTATTCGCTTTGTTCTATTAATTTTAGTAAGAAATTAAATTTAAAATGATCTTCATGGGACCAGGGGTAAAAATAGAAGTTACCTACCAAAAACTAGAAAAAAAAAAAATTGAAGAAACCAAAAACTAGAAATTATGTTATTAAATACTCCATATTGTTCTTCTAATTGTTGTAAAGCGACAATTTTACAGAAAAATCTTTTTTCCTTTTAATTGTTGCACTTGCGAAAAGTCAAGGTTCGTGAAAGTCGTGAGTTTGACTCCTATTGAAGTCAAAATAAAAACATAACCTTAATATTCTCAATTTATTTGGAGTTGTTACATAGATCAAATTCTTCTATTACGCTCAATTTAGAGCAATTGATGGTGTGCTTTCCAAATCATTTAAATCCTTCATAATTAATGTGTCTCAATCAAATTAACTTAGGTCTACTCTTACCTCGTCGAATTTATTCGGTTTCTATTTAGTCAAGTTTCTTAGTGTAAGCATTTGTAGGCCATTTTTCTGGTAGTGTCCAAATCACCAGAACCGTCCCTATATGCTAATATTTTTGTGAATTGGTTAAAATGAAAGGAAAAATAAGTAGTGGTTAAACTTTGCCAAATTTAATTAGATTATTAACCATAATAATAACAATGTTGATATGTATGTATGTATGTATGTATGTATGTATATATATATATATATATATGTAAGTGTTTGTATGTATATACAAAAGCATTAAAACACACAAATAGTTTTATGAACGCTAACACATGTTTGTCCTGTTACATAGAAGAAACACACCATGTAAGTGACGACCAGTCCACGTCAATATTATAAGGGAGCCACTATTAGCCCCCCACCACCTTATATCAGCCCCCATTTAATTTAATACATTTTTAAACTAAAATGTCTTTACACAAAATTACATAAATAACTTCACTCTAAATCATGAACTCGTTTCATTTCTTTTTCTCCTTCTACTTTCTACTCTCGACACCCCTCTTCAACTTTATTTTTCACTCTCTACACCCCTCCCTAAATGAAACCTTAAACTCACCCCCAACTCCTATCTCACTCACTACACTTACCTTATCATCTTCTACTTAATTTTCACTTTCTATATCTCACCCAAATTAAATCATAAACGCATCTCATTTTCTCTTCTACTTTCTAATCTCTATACTCCTTCTCATCCATTTGTCTATACGCTCAACAATTCACCATTAAATACTATATCTTAATTATAGTATTTAATTTGGTTGAGATTTGATTCATATTTTTGAATGGTTAAAAACATTTATTTGTGTTGAATCTTAGCTTTTAAGCATCAAAGAATCAATCTTGGAATGCATATGAAGCAAATTGAGTTAAGGGGGAGAAAAAGATGAAGTGTAATAAGGGGTTGAAGGTTAAAGATCACAAATATGAAAAGAAGGCTTTCTTTGGGGTGAGAGGGAGGCAAATATAAACTAGGGGCACGATGGAGAGTTTACTAACAATTTAGGGGGTGCTTAGATCATGAACTAACTTATTGGGGGTTATAAATAACATTAAATTAAATGGGGGTTGATATAATATATAGGGTTGCTAATAGTAACTACCTATTATAATTACTTTTCTTTCTTAATTATACACATTAAAACAATTACTAATATTATTACTGTACTTTTTTTTCTACATACATAAAAACGTAAATTTCCTTTTTAGGAATTCTGTGCGCATTGGCTGATACAGTGGTGTAGTGCAGACGTGCGAGTCACAGTCATTCCATTAATTACCACCCTCGCTACCTAGCTAGGCCCAAAACTTGAAAAAATTTACCCAAAATGGAAGAGCCAATGATAGCGAGAAAAAGAGGCAGAGAGACAACGAGAGGTGGCATGAATTGGGAACCAGATGTATCTTAATTCGATGCACCGGATAAGACCCTATTCAATTTATCTTTCTCTCTCTCTTAACACACTAATGCACTGTTGTCACTCAAATCTCTCTCGCTCTCTCTCACTCTCTCTCTCTCTCAAGCTGCTACAAATCAAATGAGATTCAAAGTATCCACCGCACGTTCTATTTAGACTCATGAGTTCGAATTTAAATATTTTTTATTTTAAAGTTGTACTCTAACAATAAATGAAGTAAGCACAATTATTTGTAAAAAAAATTTGATAACCCTTAAATATTTGCAAAAAATCTTAAAACCCATGTGAGTACGGATTCATGAGTCTAAATAGATTTATTATTATGAAAATAGTTCTTTATGCATAAGTTCTCAAAGACACGGGCCACATGCACGCCACGTTAAGAAGTGTAACTTTGAGTGTGACTATGGAGTGTCATGCTAGCATTTCCTCTCTCTCTAATCTATATATATACACACACATCCATCACATGTTGATGTGTGTGAAATCATTCACTTGTTGCTGGCCTCTCTCATCACTCATCACACTTGTGTTTTTGGGGTTTCTCTGATATCTGATTAAGCAACGATGAACAATATTCTTCACTTCTTCTTCGGCGTTTGTGGTGGGTTTTCAGCTTAATTTACTACACAGATTAATCACTTAATTCTTCATGATATCAATCTTGTTTTGTGTGATTTATTAATGCATGGTTGTTCGTTTGTTAATTATGCAGGAAATGCTTCTGCTCTGTTCTTGTTCCTGGCCCCCATGTAAGTACTACCAAACAATAATATATTTTAATTAATTTTATACTCTCATCATCAATTTAAATTGATGATTCATGATTTATGTATGTATGCATGTATGGTGTATGTATCGTGTATGGGCATGCAGCATCACATTCCGGAGAATCATAAAGAGCAGATCGACAGAGGACTTCTCCGGCGTGCCATACCCCATGACCATGCTCAACTGCCTCCTCTCTGCATGGTATGTATGTATAATGTATTTTATGTCCATGTCCATGCATGACCGGCCACTATCAGTAATCCATATCAGTTCATGTCTGCATATGTTGATGAAATGACGATTGTGCCCCTGGTGAAGGTACGGCCTGCCGTTCGTGTCCCCGAACAACATACTAGTGAGCACGATCAACTTCACGGGCGCGGCGATCGAGACGGTCTACGTCCTCGTCTTCATAGCGTTCGCTCACAAGAAGGAGAGGCTCAAGACTCTCGGAATGCTGGCGTTCGTGCTGGTTGTGTTCTCCACGGTCGCTCTGGTTTCGGTTTTCGCCCTTCACGGGCACGCTAGGAAGATCTTCTGTGGCTTCGCGGCCACCATCTTCTCCATCTGCATGTACGCCTCTCCCCTCACCATCATCGTAAGTCAATCATCATCATCCCCTTAATTAATTAACTTAATTAAAGTAATATGGGCTTAATTAATTAAGTACTACTTCCTTAATTGGGTTGGTTTTTTTGGTAAATAAAATATGCTAGAAAGTTCTTCGGGTTGGTTTGTTTGTTTCCGGTGCTCCCGAGTGTTGTGGGGACGGCAAACACGGGGGCTTCTAAGTTATCGGCGTGTCTGAAATCATTCAAAAAGCGCGATTATTGGGGAAGGCACGTGGGAGGGGAAGAGGTGTGGGGGTGGGGTACCTAACCAACATATGGGAATGCATGATCTCTCCAATTCTTTCTTGATACCAAACACGTGTTGATCGTGGAATGACCTTTCTAACCTTGCTTTGTCTAAGAACCTAAACATACATATTGCTATTAATATTTGTTGGACAAATATTTGTTGGAAGCTGATACATGTACTCACTTTAGACCGCAGTCGTGCACCGTGGATACATCTCAAGCTACGCTTTTGAAATGTATTGAACAGCGTACAATCGGTGTGAGCAAAAGGATGTCCCCTAACGTTTTCCGTTTTGCAAAATCATTATTGTTTCGTAGTGGTTTTGTGTCAATCTCTTCGTGTTTTAGGTGGGCCTCATAGCTATCCAGCATCTGGGTGCGTTCATCTGCCGATTCTGCCCTGTTTTTTTTTTTTCTTTTTTTTTTTTGATAATGTGCTTGGTGCCTATATCTACTTGGGCCCCACCGCATTAAGTTTGTTCACCTTTATACGATTGATAGGAAATCGAGAATCCCATCATGTCACAATTGGAGTCATTTTTACTACCGCGGTACATAGATTTGCATATGCTACTATAGCCTGCAAATAACATGCACGCATTTCGAGATATATTGAACATAACATATTATTTATAAATTAAGTTTGCGGGTTACAACATTTTTTTTATTGAAAATCATTTGATTTATGCATTTGCACATCTCGATATTTATCTTAGCATATGCATGGGTTAAAAGTACATCTCGATGGCTATCAAGGTATAAAACACTTTGGGGAACAAATATATATGTAAAAGACACGCCCTTTTGTTGCATTAATTAAAGGGCCCACCTCCTCCCCTCATATTCAAAAAAAAAATTAAAGAGGTTTTAGACACGTGTTACATTACATGACCAGTGTTTTTTTGAACGAAATGTGGCCTAGCAAAGTATGCTCACTTTGTATATATTTTTTGTGAGGCATGTATTTTAAGTTTTTTGGGTCTCATTAAATTTTCTCAACATTTTATTTGTTGCAGAGGCTAGTGATCAAAACAAAGAGTGTAGAGTTCATGCCTTTCTTCCTTTCGCTATTCGTCTTCCTCTGCGGCACCTCCTGGTTCATCTTCGGCCTTCTTGGCAAAGATCCATTTGTCGCGGTTAGTATGATTAACCAAAAGCTCAATTTAGCATTTAATTAGTTCCGTGCATTATTATCGATTAATTTGTTTGCACCCTAATTTGATTGAGTTCGATAGAATTAGGAACATATGTAGATGTGCAAAAATAACAAAACATTGAATATGTACACAAGTATTCCTTTAAAATTAAGTAGTGTGATTTCGTATGGTTTGGGCAACGGAACAGTGAAGTGAAGAGGACAGTGACAACCGCCCGCGTAGATCCGATACGTTTTTTCTTGTCGTGTAGTGAGGAGGCCGTTGGCGCTTCTTAATTGCTGCATCTAGTTGCAGCGTAACACTGGCCCCCACAATTGGTCACTGAGCATATT
Source organism: Stephania cephalantha (assembly GCA_039657325.1). Taxonomy (NCBI): domain Eukaryota; kingdom Viridiplantae; phylum Streptophyta; class Magnoliopsida; order Ranunculales; family Menispermaceae; genus Stephania; species Stephania cephalantha. Next base: position 57,633,961 of record CM077567.1, on the reverse strand, counting down.
CTCACATTTATATCTGCTCATTTTTTGTTTTCTTAACTATTGTAACTCTTTTTTTTTGTTTTCTTAACTATTATAGATTGGAAAAATGTTTTGTAACCAACGTTGGACACTCACTTTGAGCATTTAGTGGGTGTTCTTCATTTGATACACCTCGAAAAGTGTGAGCTCATATCTTCAAGTGTTACGCGCAAACCACAAAATGTATATCACATGGATCGACACCACTTGACCCACTAGGTGTCTAAAGTAGGTATCCAAAGTGGGTTACTCTAGCTCTTGAAAAAAAAAGTGGGTTACTCTAGCATCTCCCTAATATTGATTAAAAAAATATTATAGATTAATGATTAATTATGGGCAACACTATTGACTTTCTAATTAAAAAAAGGCCTACTTTTTGAAAAAAAAAAAAGAATAGAAAAAATGTGTGTTTTTAATTAGTGATTAATGTATTCAATGATTTTTTTTTCTTATTTCTCGTGCGTTTCCATGGTTGGGCATTGTCAAGTCTCATATATCTCAATTCAACTTTTTCATCCACGAGAGACTCAAACTCAAAATATTGCTCAAGCGAAACCAAGTCGTTTAGCACTCGAACTAACTGATTTTTTTTCAAGCTCGAACCAACTGATTGTTGGTAACATATTCAATGGTTTATGATCAAATAATGTTGTGTTTTTTGCTATAATAATAAAGTTTGATGAAGAATAGCATTTGTTATATATATGAGTTTAAATCTTTTAATTCTATTCCAAATTTGTGTTCTTCAATTTTAGTCTTTTTTATTAACTATGGGTATCTAGACACTTATCTGACTAGTCTCATGGACCTCGAGAATGCAGAAAGAGACAATCAGGGGCCCAACATTTGACTATCGTGGGGTGCCCAACGTTTGTTTCTTTTATTCCCTAACACTTACGGGGGTGGGAAATTAATTAATTGCGTATTGATCTTCTATGGAAGGTCAATTTGGAATCCACCTGCACCCTTCGAATGGCTTCCTCTAAAAGAAGAATCCTTTTTTATTCTTTTTTCGAGGGTCAATATGTTTTTGCATTTTCTTATCGAAATGCTACCCTTACTTGGTGAACACACTTACCTTCCACTATCACTCACGTGGCACATTTTTAAGATGTGGCCATATCAGTTTCGAGGCACATAACACGGTCGCTAGAGGAGTGTTATTTTATGATTCTTTTCAAAATAAGAATGTTTATCCGGTTGGGGTGGAGTAGACGACATGTCATGTGCCATGTAGGGGATGTGGTGAGTGAGTGTGTGAACCAATTACATGTTGCATTTTTCTTAATTTGCTTGATTGATTGTTGATTAATTAGTACTGTAACCATTGTTGATTTTATTTTATTTTTTGGTGTAACACCATTGTTGATATTGTTTCTATTATATATGAACTTAAAGCATTATTTACTTATGCTAAACTTCTATAATTTATATCTTGTGCCCTGCTTATGATTCATCCCTAGCATTATGTACTAGAGGATATTATTAGAAAAAAACTAATGGATTGTTGAAACTCAATTGCAGGTACCAAACGGGTTTGGGAGTGGACTAGGAACACTGCAGTTGATTCTATATGCGATTTACCGCAAGAACAAAGGCAATACCGCTACTGCTTCGGACGACAAAGATAACAAGGCTTCCTTTGTAGAGATGAACTCTGGAAAGACAGCAATGAACAACAACAACAACCATGTTTAGCAAGTACATACCTCTTGCTGATCATCTGATCATTTGATCTCAAGCCCAAACTCTGTTCAATTTCAGTTTTATTCTCTGTGTAATGAATAACATAGCACGAATTGCATTGATGCAATTATATATTAGACTATAAGTAGTACTAATCTAATCCTAGTGGTAATTACTAAGTGATCACCTAATATAAGTCATGTAGGTTCTTGATTTTTCACTCTTGTTAGTTTCTGAATGGAATAAGTTTATTGTGTAATGATCTTGTGTACAAGGTAATCTATATATACACGTACAAGGCGTAGAATACAAAAGGAAGGTGCAATCACAAATGGAAACTATTAATTACACGAGATACTACTTTCCTTAACTGCTGAATATATTATTGAGTTGTCATAACTGGTAGTTTCCTTACCCGACCGCTTTTCTTAACACCTCCTCAAACTCAAGATGGATTCGTAGAAATCAACTTGAGTTTGTCTACCAAGGCATGAAAGCGACCGGAAGATGAGTTTTAGTAAAGATATCAGCCGTCTGATTGGAGGAGGAAACAGAGGAAAGCTGAAGAGTGCTCCGAACCAGATGCTGACGGATGAAGTGACAATCATTCTCAATATGCTTTGTTCTCTCATGAAAAACATCATAGTGTGCAATTTGGATCGCATTTTGATTGTCACAATGCAGGATGGTAGAAGACTCATGTGTAACCCCCATATCTTCAAGTAACCATCGAAGCCAAAGTAATTCAGAAGTGGCATCGGCGAGAGCCCGATACTCGATTCGGTGCTAGAGCGAGAGATTTTGTTTGTTTCTTCTTGCTTCGCCAGGATATTAACGAGTTGCCCAAGAAGAAACGGTAACCAGTAGTGGAACGTCGGTCGGTAGGATCACCCGCCCAATCTGCATCTGAGTAACCCGATAATACCAATGGAGAGTTGTCAGAGAAGTGGAGTCCATGAAATAGAGTACCTTTCACGTATCGAAGGATACGAAGAACAGCAGTGAAGTGAGCAGTACGAGGGGCTGACATGAACTGACTGACAACATGCACCGCGTAAGCAATGTCCGGACGACTAACAGTAAGATGAACCAAACTCCCCACAAGTGACGATATAAGGTAGGATCGAAAGAAGCTGTACCATCCGACGGAGTCACTTTGACATTCGTGTTTAATGGGGTGGATGCAATATCGGTATCATGTGATGTGAAACGAACGAGAGAGCAAATCAGAGGCATATTTTGCTTGTGAAAGATAATACCCATTAGAAGTAGAATTTACTTCAAGACCGAGAAAGTAGCTCAAATTACCCAAGTCCTTCATCTCAAAGTGGCTTTTGAGATATTGTTGTAAGTCGAAATCCCGGTTGAGTCATCCCCGGTGATAATCATGTCATCGACATAAAGTAGGAAAATAACCATGCATCGTCGGTTCGTCGGGTAAACAAGTGCAGAATCATGAGGACTTGATCGAAAGCCAAAGCTGTGTAATAATGGGCCGAACTTGGCAAACCAGGCACGGGAGCTGTTTAAGCCCATATAATGCGCGACGGAGAAGGCAAACTTGTTTTGAAGGATGAGAATAGCCAGGAGGTGGACACATATAAACCTCTTCTGCAAGATCACCGTTCAGAAATGCATTTTTAACATCCATTTGAAACAAAGGCCAATGTTGAGCATTTGCTACTGACAAGTAAACTTCGAACGAGAGGTCGGCAAAGCTACAGGGCAAACGTTTCTTCATAGTCAATGCCATATTCTTGTGTGTAACCTTTAGCAACCAGACGAGCCTTATACCGCTCAATAGAGCCATCAGAGCGAGTTTTTATTTTGTAAATCCACTTGCATCCAATCGGAGTTTTGCTAGAGGGTAGCTCCACTAAGTCCCAAGTATGAGTCTTCTCCAAAGTGCACTCGTTCTTCGTCATTGCTTGCTGCCACAAGGGGTCAGAACTAGCCTCTCGATAGGAGGAGGGCTCATGTAAAGAAGAAATAGCAGAGAAACAATGATAATCTTTGAGGTAAGGAGGAGGATCAGATACCCGTGCAGACCGGCGAGGTGGGACAGTGCAGGAACAGGAGTATCAGAGGGGGCCGATTCTTCGACGACGGGTGCGGGAACGGTATCACGATCATTGAGCTCATCTGACATACCTGCAGTAGGAGATGGAAAAAGCTCGATAGAGGGGTTAGTGAAAAATGGTTGAGGACAGGATAGCGAACTGTCGAATTTGGATAGGGTAGAGAACATTGTATTTTCCCAAAAAGTGACATGGGTGGAGATGCGTAATCTCCTAGAAAGATGATCCCGACACCTATAGCCCTTATGTTCAGTTACATACTCGAGGAAACAACATAGACGAGCACGCGGTTCAAGTTTGGTATGTTCAGGAGGGTTAAGAAGAACGAAACATGCACAACCAAATACCCGAAGATGAGAATAGTCTGGTAGTGTACCATACAATCGTTCAAAATGAGAGATGTTCTTTAACACTCGGTGTAGGAAGTCGATTAATGGTAAAGACACAATTTAAAGCAAACTTCACAAAACTTTTCGGACGGGGACGAGAGAGAAGTTGGGGTCGGACATAATCTAGGATATGTCGATGTTTTCTTTCAGCTTCGACCATTTTGTTGAGAGGTATACGGGCATGAACGTTGAAAAATGGTACCGTGTTGTTTAATAAATGAAGAAGCATAGAATCACGGTATTCTAAAGCATTGTCGATCGCACGAAGAATTTTGATCGTACGTGCAAAATGAGTTTTGATCATATTAGCAAACTCAATATATGTTTGAGATATTTGGATCGACGCTTTTGAAAATATATCAAGTGAATCGGAATAGTCATCAATGAACAAGTACAAAATATCGATAACCATTCACAAAGTGGAAGTAGGTGCAGGACCCCAAACATCATAATGAACTAACCCAAACGGAGTATTATTGATGGACTCGTTAAGACTGAAGGAATAAGCAGGTTGTTTTGCTAATTGACAATGCACACAATCAAAAGACTCAAATTTAGAAATACCCAATGACCCAGCTGGAAACAAGAGTACGGAGTTTCTTGGTGATGTATGACCTAGACGAAGGTGCCACCGATAGGCGAGGGGGTAAAAGCTGCTGCGAGAAATTTGTTTGACGGCAATCATGTAAAGTGACGTGAGCTCAAATAATCGTCCTACTTTGATCCCCGTTCCCAGAATCGACCCGTCTCGAATGTCCATGCACCGACAACTAGTGGGAGAAAATAAAACGATCAAGCCTTGGTCACATAATTGACCAACGAAATTAAGTTCGAGTGAGGTTGGGAACGCAATGGGTGTCTGGGAGATTCAAACTATGGTTGAACACGGTCCTGAGTGGGTAATGAGACATGGAGCTACCGTTTGCGGTTTGAATTCTCAAGGAATGTAGCGAAGGACTACTGTTAGACAATAGAGATAGATTTGGTGTCATATGATTACAACACCCAGAATCAAAGAACCATTGGTTACCTGAGGTTAGAGATAGGGTAGTGGGTTGGGTAGGTATCACTTGTTTGATGATTGCTTCCAAGTCACTCATAGAGAACATCGGAGAGGGAGGTGGCCCATCAGACACAACAGCAGCAACAGAAGAACCAGTGTTAGAGACAGATACAGACTTAGGTGTGCCTTTGGGACGAGATCGTTTATTTGGACAGCTCTGCACTATGTGACCGCGTTCATGACAGTATCGACACTCAATTGTAGGACAGTTGACAAACGAATGTCCGTTTTTCTGCAAAGTTCTTACAAGGGTGGGGGCAGATTTAGGCCATGATTGAGTAGTTGCGAGGGCCACTTCTGAGGAGGGGGCCGAGTTGACCAAGCCAAGCCGTGTTTCCTCAAACAAAATCTCTTTTACAGCTGTGTCGAGAGAAGGTAGTGGATCGCGATGCAGGAGGGCCGCACAGACTGATTCATATTCAGGGCGAAGAGCCATGAGAACTTGGATGAGATGAAGGTGGTCTTTGCTTGATTTCTACTTTTATGCTTGGTTCCATATTGGTTGAATGAGTGCTAAAAATTCATTGATAGATTGACCAACTTCTTGTTTCAAATTGTTCAAGGTGGTGAACAATTAATAATATTGTGCCAAACCAGTTGTTTTGTATCTAACGGCCAAAAAATCCCAAATTTCTTTAGCGTCTCAAAATCAATAAACCGAATATGAATAGAGGGAGTAGATGTGTTATAGAACCAGGTGATAATCGATGATTTTTCTTGTCCCGGTCGTCAAGTCGGTCAAGAAACTTGGCTTGTGTCTCCGTGGCATCCTTTTCTGGTTTAGGGTTATCTCCCGTAACGATTCTCCAAAGTTTTCGACCAATTAAAAAACTTTTAATTCGTTGGGACCAAAGTGAGTAATTTGTACCATCAAGAATCATGGAGATAGGCTGTGAGACTTCAAGTTTCTCCATCAAATAAGAAACTTGTCCGATTGTCGGATGACAGATTTGGTGCGCGGGCGACGACGGCGTGCTGGTCTGAAAAGTTTGTGCCTGTAGTCCCTGATGAAGAAATTGTATAGTAACAGTGCCTTTTCTCCAAACCAAATTTCAATTTCCTCCAATTCTCGAGCAAGCCAAATAATATATTCAAGACAAATTGTTTGAAACAAAGCAGGGCGAACGACGGCGCAAAGAAGAAAAGTGCAATGGTGGCAGCAAATGCGGCGGAGATCGCGGAGTGCAACGGTGGCAACGCGGCGGCGATCGCATGATGAGCAGATCCGAGCGGCGAACGACGGCGAGCAGTCCTTCCGCACTACGTCGGCGACGGCAATGGCAAAGGCCGAGCGAGGAAGAGAGTGAGGCGGTGGCACGGCGGCGGTGGCGCGGCGGCGAGCGATCCGAGCGGCGGAACGACGGTGAGCAGATCCGAGCGGCGGCAGCGGTGAACAGATCTTTGCGGCGGCAGCGGCGACAACAGAGGCGACAACGGCGAACGAGGCGCGGCGGCGAAACGAAAGAGCGCATGTGGCGGAACGAGGCGGAAGCGGGCGAACGAGGCGATCGATCGGTGGTGGTGGTGGTGGTCGGCATTTGGTGTGTAGGGCTTGACAGTGTTGTGTCTCACACAACCAGAGAGGTCAGAGTCGTGTCTCGCACAACCAGAGAAACCCACAATTAGGGCTCTGATATCATGTTAGTTTCTGAATGGAATAAGTTTATTGTGTAATGATCTTGTGTACAAGGTAATCTATATATACACGTACAAGGCGTAGAATACAAAAGGAAGGTGCAATCACAAATGGAAACTATTAATTACACGAGATACTACTTTCCTTAACTGCTGAATATATTATTGAGTTGTCATAACTGGTAGTTTCCTTAACTGACCAGTTTCCTTAACAACTCTCTTAAGTATTGTCTTGCTCGTAACCAAAAATAAAAAATAAAACAATAGTACTGTCTACAGCAGAGATTAATTCTACTTTTAAAGCTTTGGAGATGAATTAACTGTCTTTTTTCTTTTTTCTTTTTTTAATCAAATCTCAATTTCCATTCAAATCATTTAGCTTGCATTTGGTTTTTTCCATGCTCGAAACTGGGACGAAAAAATTTGGTACTAGTCTTCTTTTCAAAATTTTGGATGCAGTTAATAGTCTTTGAATGATAGAGATAGAATGCAAATAATGATGAGAATTGCTAGAATGACAACAACATGTCACACCACAAGACACATTAGTTTACAAGAGTCATCCATGCACGCCTCGAGATATGGGCATACACAGATCTTGATGCATAATACGCGGGTCGAGGTCGCATGGAAGGCTCTCGTGAGCCAATATGTCTTATGGTGTGACATTGTTGTTGTCATTCTAGCATTTTTCAATAACTATAAGGATCTTCCATTCTCATAAAGGATATTTCAAAGGGTTGAGCACTTGAAAACAAGCTTCAACTTTAGATTGAGTATTTTTTAGGTGTGATTTCGAAAGACCTAATTGTGCTTTTGATCTTCAATACACCTCTTTATTCTTTAAGGCATTTTATTTTTTTCATAATTGAACACCTATATGATTTCGAAAGACCTAATTGTGCTTTTGATGATCTTCAATAAACTCTAATTGGTGACTGCAAAACATAATATAATATACAAGAATACCTCGATCGGACTATTCCACCCGAGAAACTCACCCTATAAAAGATATATGCATTGAAAAGTTAGAAGATTCAAACTTCGGACCTTAAAAAGGCACAACCGAATAACTAGTACATCCTCAACCACTAAATCAAGACAATAATTGGTGCTCCAATCCATTAACATATTTAAGAAAAAAAAAAAAAATACAAGCACGATTCCTTCTACCTAAAAGGAAATTTTTGGGCATAATTGAAAGTCATGCGAGTAGTTCATATTCCTAAAGAATGTTAGGACCAGTTAGGAAAAGATCTATATATTCTTGTGCTTCACGTGAAGAATTTCTTCATTTATAACCAGCACATCCAAAACTATCTCAGTTTCAAAAGAGAAACTCAATGAGCACATGGTTCTTCCTAGCAGTGTTTATGGCTGAACCATTCAATTTTCCAACATTTGTCTTTATTCTTTTGTCTTGGTCATTTAATTATCCTAACTGATGAGACTTTTGATCCTATTAGTACATGATTCCCTTCAATTATGAGCCTTTGGTTCTAGGGATAAGCATCATACTTATGCCTAGTCATGCTTGTTCACACTTTTTTTTTCAACTTTTTGTCCATCAAGTCCTTTCATATGTCAATTTTTACTTGGATTAGGAAGTCTAATCTTTTACTAACTACGATTAATTGAAATTTAACTCAAGTTATCCCAATTAAACTAAGATAATTAATTAATTATGTCAGTTTTATGCTCTAAATTAATTAGCCTCATTAAATTATCTATTTTCAGTAACCTCGCTAATTACTGCAACTTGGCCAAAGAGGATTTAATGCTATCCTATAGAGTTGCACATTTAACTCATAATAAACCTACTATGACTTTAGGGGTGCCTTTTTGAGTTTTCCTTGGCCACCCAATACTTTATAAATATACCTTAATAAATCCCATGATTAGTAGTTAGTAGTTACCTATTGAAGTTCTTTTCTTAAATTAATTTTTCTTGCTAGTCTTTCTTTTTTTGGTTACAACTAGGCGCCTCATTAATTATATTGTTTCAATTCTTTTTTCAAAGAAGAGAAGGAAAAAGGACTTCGTTATTGGTACCTATCAAACTTAATTAGTAGTTGATAAATAAGGTACCGAGGCTCTTTAGTTTCCTTTTTGTGAGCAACCAAGGTTTATAGTTTTATCTACATGACCAGAGTGGTAATATCAAACTAAACCCTAATGTACCTGTTTCCCAATTCTCTTCTATTACATGGTCTAAAATTGATAACAACCCATGTCCATTTAAGGCTAAGGGTGTGTTTGATCCACTAAGAAAAGATCAAACTTCACTAAAACCTTATGTTTGATCGTAAAGTTTTTTAGACGGCAAATTCTCTAAACAATGCTTATTTCTCTTCTAAATCTAAACATATTTTCTCAGCTTTACACATTATGTCATTAAAACCTTGAATATGAAAACAAAACAGGAGGTACATAAGTAGTAGGGAAATGGATGCTCTAAAAACTTCTCCCTAAACAGATGTGCTTTTTAGAAATGAATATCAAAACAAAAAGAGGTACATAAGTAGGAGGGATATCTCTAAAAACAATTGTGTGCAGTAACCAAGACTCGAAGCAAGTTCTCCTCAAAACTATTACCACTAACAAACCATCTACTTTGGAGCCCTGAAGGCAAATGCTTATGCTTGTATGCAGCTAGATTTCACAGCACATATGGTTGGAGAGGAACATTGGGGAAATGCAAGCCACTGCGAGATCAGAGAAGCTATCATCTTTGAGACAATGAATGTTGACATGGATTTTGTTGCCCTAGTTTCTGATAAAGGATCAATTAATATCCTTAGTAAATGACCGCCGAGTGCCATGGAAGACTGCTCTCGCCCCCCTAAATTGCATTTGGCTCTTGCAGAGCTTCAAGGTCTTATGGACAGGCATTGCTAACATGCTCATAGAGAACTAGATGAGCCAAGCAAATTTCATGACATCCTTGGTGATCAACAATGGAGATCCGTCCAAGGAATTATTTTTGCTTCTAAAAGAGGGCAGCAGTGGATTCATAAATCACAGACATTCTGCACAGAGATCACTGTAAATATTTGAAGAGTACAATACATCACTACACGTTCACTATGCCAAATATTTTCTTAAGTTGAAAAAATATATTAATATAAAAAATAGCAAAGCCATCAATTAGTTCAACAATTATTGAAATTGAATGCACCCTGAAAAACAATCTCAAGTATCACACTAAGAGGCCAGACTTCCTTTAACCCTGCAAAAGGTCGACGCAAACTAGTTGAGGCAACAAGTGTAAGAATAACACAAACTTGTCTACTATATAATCCTACAACGTTAGTTATAAAAGAGCCAAAAACTTGATCAATGCTTAATAAGCACGTCACCATTACTTTTGTTCCACACCATACTTTTTTCCTTTTCTCAGTTAAAATTGCTTTTGGAACAATACTCCTCTCCCCAGAAGCATACTGAGAAAGTGGCCAAACAACCTTGTACAAGAAACACACACCCCAAAACTATACACCACAAGCAAGACCTGTTTCTCAATTGTTATCAATGAATCACAAATACTAATAACAAACCTTCCCTTTCAACAACAGATTATAAATAATTATACCACCTTTTGCGTCGAAGTATAGCAGTGACTTGTCACTTTATCAGAGAATCCAGCCACTTCTGAATGAATGGGGAAAGATGTTATGCCGAAGCGGTTCTGCAATTCCGATGTCTCCTGCTTGAATGGAAGGTTTCACGACTATTTTCTTTGCTGCATGTGAAGATCAATCCGCAGTATGGATGCTCATTCTCAACAGTGTATATTACAACCTTTCCCAGGTACAACCTCTCAATCAAATCACCTTCTGTACAGTCGGCACCAACGTTGCTGGTTAGTGGAATAAATGTCCATGGCTTGTCAACCACCAGCAATGAAATTTGACTCTACTTTACATGAGGGAGAACAAAAACAACCCAAATACAACACATTGGCCCGATAAGCTTCCGAGCAAAATTAGCCGATACAATTAAACGTTTCTCTCTGCAAAACCAGACCACATTGGCCCGATAAGCTTGTCAATCCTCAAACTCAGTCCAACAACCTCAAAGTACTTCAGCGTGCAATCAGCTCGATCTTTTAATTCAGGCATTGGACAATGAAGTGACACATGACCCATTTCAATCGAGGTAAGGACCATATAAGGGCAATAACTTAATTTGATCACTATTCCAATCACAATATTCCATTCAAAACACGCTGGTAGTAGTCATACTGCCGCGTCCGCCATGCATCTAAGCTGCTACTGATCAAGGATAGCACCAAGGAGACGCATTGCTGCTTGGTCATATAGACATGCACATTAGAACCAGATCAGATATCTTTTCTAGATATGCAGATTATAAACAGTTGCAAAACAACAAACATGAGAAAAAGAAAATAATGATTACTACCTCTTCCGTCAAATTTAAATGAAACCTTTTTCTGAGGTTCTGTATAGTCCGAGGACCACCTCTGAAGCATGGGTAACCAGAATCCTGAATTCAACATTTAAAACATTGTTAAGCCCAAAACACGTGATGGATATCCCGAGTGTTTCTTACAACAAAATTTAGCAAAATATTGCCATGCATCAATTAATATCAGGATTGAAGACAATCTAAACAGCAACATGGCAAAATGATATATTCACAAAGATGCAATCGCGAATTCTATTTTCACAACAAATGTAACTAATTTAAGAAAACAGAAATACTTTCAATGTCGATGGATTAAGTGTAGAGATGGAGCTTCTCAATTTTAGGGTTTAGGGTCTAAAACTTCCCTCCAACCATAATGCTAATTTAGATGTTAGTTCAAGACATAATGGGTCCAATGGAACCCACGTGTAAATTTGTTTCTACTTAAATAAAATAAACGATAAATTAAATGGTAGTGACGCGCAAATCCTATTACCTGCATCATTTCAACAAGAAGTATGATCCTTTCTGCATGCTTACGGCAAGTTAGAAACCCGTGAATGCATAAAACCTGAAGCATAAATCAAGGTTAACAAAGAATATTGAGCTTGAAATCCTGATGGAGCATCTGTGAGGACAAAAGAGATCAAAGATGGAAGAAAGTACTTTAAAATAGTAAAAATACTCGCTTGGGGCACCTTCCGCATCAGAGTCCATGACCTACAATCAGAAAAATATGCAAATTAGTCAGCTGATAAAAGCTGTAAAGAATTACAGACATTAAACATCAAGTCACAAAGTATGAAAGAGCTTAAACATAAGATATTTGGATAAAGAATCATAAGTTAATTAAGTTGTATCGAACCTCTAGAAGTTCACGGGTTAACTTAAATGGTGCACTTTCAAAATTCACTCCTCCAGGTGAATTAGACAGCATGAAGCCAAAGTCAATATGTATAATATGCCCTTCTTCATCAATCAGCAAATTTCCATTGTGTCGATCCTTCACCTGCATAAGATTGAAATGCTGATGAGAACTATGAACTGAACAATATCACAAGAAACTACAAAAAGAAAACAAAACAGAACAACAGCAACAAGTAAATGTGAACATTATTCATGCAAATTTCATACAACATAAACATGTAGACATGGTGAAGTTTCAAACAAACATCACGCGGAGAATTTAAATCTTCTATTCCATTTGCTTCGCATTTGAATAGCATGTTCATAATAGCCAACATATTTTGCAACAACATTCCATGGAAGTATGCACAAGGTTCCTCCAACGCAAGGTATGAAAAACAAATCAAAAAGTTGCCATTTACGAGAAACAGCCATAAGGTAGCACAGTAGTGAAACAAATCATGCTAATCAAGTGAAAAGGATCCAGAAACAAGAAGAGGAAACAGGTATAGATACCGAACGAACATGGAACCCTATTTTACATGACATCCATCAAACCCAGTCTGAGAGATGGGGAAAGCTACCATCTCCACTCTGTTACAGTCAATTTTACTCTTCCTAAACATAGTATACAGTGAACCAGATAAGAGAGCAGGACAAGATCCAGAAACGAATTAAGAGCTGCAGACAGGAAAGAAAACAACCGACATTCAACAGTTTGGCGACTCCATTTACAGAAAAAATTGAGCGCTCATGCAATATCAACAATTGGGAGACTTTCGACTACAGCCCTTCAAAAATTCAAGTTCTCAATGGAAGGAAAGTCATCCCCAATATCCGAAAACAAAACTGAACATCATCCTTAACTCAAATTTGCCGCCCAAGTGCAACTGAGAGCATGGTCAATAGCTACTTACCTTGAGAAGTAACAAGCATCAAACCAGCATTCAACAGATAAAATTCCCCCTAACTTACATTGCTGAACTCACTCCGTCCTAGATCCTCGTATCTCATGTTAAAAGTGGGAAATGGCCAATTGCACAAATTTTGGACATGCTGAGGTACTGCTACTTACTCTTTTTCCCCAGCTATGTATGCATTATCTTCTAATCATAACTAGTCTATAACTTCCTTCCTCGAATTTCAGAACCGTCAACAATTCCTTCACTAGAAATTTAGATTTTCCATGAACCTACCAGATGGGATTATGGGAAAGCCCTACATTTCATCTAGATAGTATTGTAAATCTTTATTTGGCGACCTAATTGAAAGCCCGTATGCCACTCTTTCTCCTTTACATGGACCCCCCATTTGTAGCAAGAGACAAGTTTAGGTCAGTCACCTTGATAAGAATAAACACCAGTGACTTATCAAAAAATTGATGTCTTCTATGTCCCCAAGTTGGTGTAATTTGCACAGCACTAACATTCTCAATCAGTAAAGCATTTGTTCACATATGTGCCGTTTCGTCGCCACACCTCCACTATGCAGACTCTTCTTGGTGTAGCAACTTTGAGAAAAGCCATGAGAAGTGTTTCCCACCTTCTCAATATGTCCTGAAGTGTGTAATTGTGAAAACGGCATTAGGAAGGTGGGAAAAGAAAACAGTAAACTTTTGACACTAAGTTTTTGGGTCACGCTATAGGCACCCCACAATTTATGTAGGGCAATCCAATGAAATTAAATGGCGCTCCTCCAAAAATACCCTTGATGGAAATCACATTTTTGCCCCCACAAAAGATTGATTTCCTCTCTTGTATCTTGCAATCGTGCACCCTAGCATTTTTGAACACCAAGATTGCCACCTTCCCTCACCGATCGGCCCACCCTCCCTCGGCGGTGTATCTTGCAACCATACATCCCATTTTCACCTATTCGGCTGTTTTTATGTTGAAATGACACAAGAATATTCATTGAAAGTGGATGCGCAACATGAAGAGGTAGTTTCCCATCATTTTTGTAATTTTTTTCTTGCATATGGGTGTCGATGTTGTGAACACTCGGTTTACGAGTAGGTCGGCCTCATAGGGTCGAGAGACTCTAGTGTATGTCCCGCTCGATGCCCACTGAGTCATTAACTGAGGTCTTGGTTGGAAAGGGTCGACCATGTTGTTTCTTGCAGTCAAACATCACTCGGCCATGTCCAACCGAGATCGGGATACCAAGACTAACGTGAGTTGTCACGGTACCCAACCACCGAGACTCTCACATCGCTCTCGGCCCTGTGTAACTGACTGTCATGAGAATCCCAAAGAGAAGAAAACTAGTAAATAACGATGAACTTGTGGAGTGGTGGTTCGGATCTAGGGTATGTGCTAACGAGAGAGGTAGAGCACAATGGGAGATGGGACAGTTTTGTTGTTTCAATAGGTGGGGTGCCTCGGTTCACATAAAGGGCAATATGGGGCATTCAATCAAAATAGACGGGTGTGTTAAAAAATTTTACTTTTTCATCGGTGTGCCCTCAAAACTGGCTTGACCTACATAAAATGTGGGGTGCATATAGCAGGATCCAAGTTTTTTGACACTGGGAGAGTTTGGAAGACTGAAGACTTCAATACGATTCTGACTACAAGATGCCAAAAAGTAGTTGAATGGCAACTTGTTTTCAAACTCTTCCACTTTTTGGAGTGGTAGTTCCTAAATATATGAAAAGTTCAATCTTTTATTACATAAAATAACAAATAAAATGAAATGGTAAATAGATGCTATCAAATGCAGCAAAGTATATCCAAATTAAGCATCCTTTCTTGCCCGCCTCCCTTTCCCCCACAAACCCACATCTTTTCGTTCCTGCCCTACCGCGACCTTAGCCTCATCTTTTCATCCTGTTGCCCTGCCCGACAGCGGCACAACTAGTGAGTCATTGTCGACTCCAACAGCAGCACAAAGAGTGTGCCGCTCCCGGCAGCAAATTACCTTCAATCGGAAGTCGTAGCTGGCAGGGGGTCCTCCTTTCAACCACTGCCAAACATGGCATTGGATCCTTATCGGTCTGCTACCCGGTAAGACGAGATTAGCATCCGATCCTAGATCTCACATGACCAAGGACAATAATAGAAAGATAATCCTAAACACAACATACAAAAAACAAAAAAAAAAAAAAAAAAAAAAAAAAAAAAAAAAAAACACTAAATTGTTACCTTAATTTGTTCTAAGCTTTATGAAAAGTTGTCGAAGGATCGGCGAGAGGTTGTTGACGGAACTTATTGAGTGTAGAATATGGGGTGTGGAGAGTGGAAAAGTTGAAGGAGAAAGAAGATGGGATGCAAGGTTTAAAAAATCGACAAACTTCGCCTAAACTTCGCCGAACTTCAGGCGAAGTTTGTCGATGTACAGGTGAGCGAAGCGAATTTGGAAGACAGCAGGATAAATGCAAAACTTCGGTGAACTTCGACCGAAGTTCAAAAGCTTCGGTCGAAGCTGATGAATCGTGAAGAAAAATAGATTGTTTCGGCGAAGTTAGGGCAACTTCGACATTAGGGAATCAAAAAAGCTTGAAACGTACCTGGTTGAGCTGTGAGTCTGTGACGTGCTTCTGTCCAATTTGACATCTTCATCAACTTCGCTCATAACTTTAAATGAAGAAGAGACAGTCTTGACCTAACAAGCCAGGCTCTCACATCTTCATTCACTTAGTCACACTTCTCTTCTTTTTAAAAACCCCCATGTGAAGAGGCAGGAACTAGGGTTTTTTGGATTTTGAGAGTAGGCTCACTAGACAGAGAAGAGGAGAGAACAGACGACGAAGAAGAAGAAGAAGAGACGAGAGCGAGAGAGAGAGAGAGAGAGAGAGAGAGAGATCGACGAAGAAGAGAAGAGACGAGAGAGAGGGCTCGGACAGGGGATTGGGGAGAGAGGTCGGATGAAGAAGGAGAAGATCGAAGAAGAAGAGACGAGCAAGAGGGCTAGAGAGAGAGAGAGAGAGAGAGAGAGAGAGAGAGCAACAACAAAAAAAGGAGAAGAGGCGAGAGAGAGGGCTCGAAGGAGTCTCGGACAAGGGGGGCAGGGAGGAGTCTCGGCAGGGAGCAACGAAGAAGAAGAAGAACTGAAGAAGGAGAGGTCGACTCTGGTCTTTGTTAAGGCCGAAGATGAACTGAAGAATGAAACACAATATATTTGTGTTTAGGGCACTATGGGCCTTGACTTGGGCTTTGTGGGCATTTTATTTGGGAATTGGAACCTTAACTAAAGGGCCTTTGTGACTTCAATGTCATGCGTGTTGCAAATTGTGTGTTTATTGCAAAATAACTATTTTAAACAATTGCATTGTGATTTTTATGCATTCTTGTTGTATGATTAAGTATATTTCTAGCATCTCTATGAAGAAACTTGAGTTTTCTAGCATTTAAAGTGTACTTCCGTACATCGTCGAATTTTTGTCAAACTTCCATTGTCAAAGTTGACTTCCTCGAATTAATTCCGAATTTTAAGTGAGCGAAGTCGTAGGCGAAGTCGAAGTTTCAAACCTTGATGGGATGTGAATAGTTTGAATAATAAGGTTATCTAGGTAATTTTACCTAGGAATATTTTAGTTCAAAAATATAATTAATTAAATGGGGGTCTGGTATATGGTACATAGGAGGGAAGTCAATGCTTCCTATAAATATCTAACACTGGAATAAATGAATGTATGCAATTGCCTCTAAGTTTACTGTTTTCCTAAGAGTAACAGTTTCTAACAGTGGTTTCAGAGTCAAAGCTCATCTAATAGGCTTGTCATTGTTGCAAGCAAACAGGTCAATTTACCAAAATTTGCAAATTCAAAGACAGGCCCTCAACAAGCACAAGCAGTACATACCAAAATTCAAAAAGGGTTAGCTCTTTGCAGTGGATCCACCATCCAATTGACTTTCAATGCAGCCCTTTTCAAGAAACTTGATTAATCATATAGTTCCAAAGTAAAGGTTGGCATTGGAAACAAGATGGAAATTAAAAGACGAGAACAATAGTCATCCAAACACAATCATGTATCAAGCAAATTTGTTGATGCTTGTGCTTAATCTTAACCAAAAATTTTTGAAGCGTCGGCCAATGTTTAAAAAACAGCAAGGCGTAACGAGGATTGGAGAAGAAGCACGCTTGTGCCAATCTTCAAAAACAAATGACATTCAAAGTTGCTCAAACTATCGGGGAATTAAACTTATGAGTCACACTATGAAACTTTGGGAGAGGATAATTGACAATAGGCTAAGGAGAGAAACAACAATACCGAGAGAACCAATTTGGTTTCATGCCTGGGAGGTCAACTATGGAGGCGATTTTCCTTGTAAGACGATTGTTAGAAAAATATAAAGAAAAAAAAAGATCTTCATATGATATTCGTAGATTTAGAAAAAGCACATGATAGGGTCCCTAGAGATGTTCTTTGGTGGGTTCTAGAAAGAAAAAGAGTGCATGCTAGATACATAGACACTATTAAGGATATGTATGATGGAGTAGTAACGAGTATAAAGACATTTGGATGAGCTACAAAAGAATTTCCCATTACGATAGGACTACATCAAGGATCGGCTTTAAGCCCATATCTATTTACTTTAGTTATAGATGAACTAACTAGACATATTCAAGAAGATATACCATGGTGTATGCTATTTGCGAGATGATATTGTCTTAGTGGATGAAACTAAATATGGAGTGAATAGAAAATTAGAACTCGGAGGAATACATTAGAATCTAAAGGCTTTAAGTTGAGTAGGACGAAAACCGAATACATGCCTTGTGAGTTTAGAAACACTAGACATCGAGATGACGGAGTGGTAAAATTAGGGGAAGTAGAAGTTCCTAAGGTAAACCACTTTAGGTACCTAGGATCAATCATACAAAATGATGGTAACATTGAGAATGATGTCACACATAGAATTCAAGTGGATGGAAGAAATGGCGGAGTGCAACAGGGTGATTTGTGATCGAAATGTTCCTACTAAGTTAAAAGGAAAATTTTATAGGACCGCAATTAGGTCGGCTATGCTCTATGGAAGTGAATGTTGAGCGGTAAAGCAACAACAATTACATAAAATGAACGTAGCGAGAAATGAGGATGCTTAGGTGGATATGTGGTAAAACTCGTAAAGATAGAATAAGAAATATAGAAATTCAAAGACAAGTAGGAGTAGCACCAATTGATACAAAGATTAGGGAATGGCGGTTGCGGTGGTTTGGTCACCTGCAAAGATGGCCTACAAATGCCCCAACTAGAAAACTTGACTCAATAGAAAGCGTAGAAATTCGACGAGGTAGGGGCGGACCAAAGTTAACATGGGATGCATTAATTATGAGAGATTTGAATGGTTTGGAAAGCTCACCATCAATTGCACTTAATCGAGCACAATGGAAAAGTTAGATCCATGTAGCCGACCCCAGTTAATTTGGAATTTGAGGCTATGTTGTTGTTGTTGTTGTTGTTGTAAAAAAAGGCGTTTTGTCCGCGAGATGCAAAGCATAAGACTCAATAAAATTTTGAAAAACCATGTAAAATATTGTCAAAAACTCAATAAACATAAATACATTCACAAATACAACTATTATAAACAAATAATAGTACTTAATAAGATGAAAACAAAGTGTAAATAAGTAAATTTGACGTACTTTATCACTCAAATGCAACTATCCATATAAATTTTTGGAATAAAAATGCTTCTGGTATGGTCAATAGATTTGACCCAAAAAGCTTGGGCTCTGCTTCTTGTATCTTTTGGCTCCGAATTCCGCCCAATCTGGGCTCAAATGGGAAACCCCACAAGACTCTTGTATACAGTTTTGGTTTCTGGAGTGATTGCTTTGCTGGCTGTGCTTTGTTTGTTTGGATAAGTATGCTACTATCATGTGCCTAAGCAAAACAAAGATGAGCTGGATAACAACGCAAAGAAGGGTATAGTTCTTGCCTTCTTGGCTACAACATGCGTCCAAAGGCTAAATTATTTTTGTTTGGAAACTAATGATGTATTTGTCAGCAGGAATTATAAATTTGATGAGATGACAACATGGACTTGATATCTAAATTACATTCAGCTGCAAATCAAAGTCAACGAGAAATCGTTGCACTTGACAAGTTCTACTATGATGAATCGGTTAAAGGAACAAGAACCTTGCAAGATATCCACCAAAGATAGTCTTGCTATTTCAGAACCATCAAGCAAGCTAGAAGCAAACAAGTTCAAGCATGGAGAAACGCAATGTTGGAGTAGTTTCAAATGATAAAGAAAACAAAGACAGCCAACTTTTTTTTGTCAAATTATTTTATCAACCAAAAAGACAGTTACTTGTTGAAAGGCCAAAAGTCAAAAAGTGATCACAAAGCAATGTTTAGTTGTAAGAGGGCCACACAAAACACGAAGGGATTGATTACCAATAAATTTAGCTCCAATTGCAGGGGTACGAAACACTAAGAGGGCTCATTGTGCTAGCTGCACATATATGTTGGTGAATTCACCAATTAGATGTGAAGTATTATCTTCTTGATGGAATTCTTAAGGAAGAAATCTACATCAAGCAGCCCCAAGGACTCAATTGTTTATGGCAAAGAAGATCATGTTTATCTTCTTGAGAACACTCAGTAAGGTCTCAAACAGGCTTCGAGAGCACGGTATAGTTGAATTGATAATCATTTGCTGCAGCTAGAACTAGTAAAAAGCACAAGTGAAGCCCACTACATATGACAAAGCTAATGGGAGTCAACTTATAGTTGTTTCTTATAGTTGATGATATGCTAACCACGAAAAATGACTCCAAACTTAATTAGAATTTCAAGATCACATGGAAAGAGTCTTTGAAATGACAAATCTTGGTCTAATGCAATATATCCCAGGCATGGAAGTCAAACGAGCAAGCAATGGCATCTTCATCTCTCAACGCAAGTATGCAGCTGAAATTTCTAAAAAATTCAACATGGAGGATCACAAACCAACAGCAAACTACTCAAGCAAATGAGAAGCTAGGCAAAATGAAAATAGACAAAAGGCTAATCAAGGGCTTTATAGAAGTCTTATTGGTAGCTTGTTATATCTTGCAGCAACCAAACCTGAGATCTTGTTTGCAAAGAGTGTTATGTCAAGATTCATGTAGTTTCCCTACTTCGCTTAAAACAGAATTCTCAGGTACCTAAAAGGAATCTTAGAGCTTGGTGTTCTATTTGCAAGGTCTGAAAGAATATTCTAAAATTGGTTGGCCACTCAAACAGTGACTGGGGAGACTAGGGTGGTTCTATTGATGATTTGAAGATCACATCAGACACGCTGAAGCCTGCTGTCCTCAATCGGAGTTCAAAAAAGCAAGAACGTATAACTTACTCTAACGCCAAAGTAGATCAAATTGCTGCTGCATCTGCTCAAAATCAAGCAATATGGCTGCGGAAGCTTTTATGTGATATGGATTTTGAACAAAAATCAGCCACGGATATAATATGCTAAATTTCAATAAACCATGTCTTTCATGGCAGAACCAATCATTTAAATATCAAGTGTCCTCTGTTAGGGAAGCACAGCAGTCCAATGAAGTGAATTTGGTTCATTCTTTTTATGAAGATCAACTTCCCCATTTGCTTGCAAAAGCACTGCCTAAAGAAAGGTTTGAAAATCTGAGGAAAAGGATTGGTGCTCTTCAACAAAATGCCAACTGCCAAGGAATGTTGAGTTGGCATTTTTTTGTTTCAGCAATAAGATCAGCAGGACACAACCAAATAAATATGGCTTGGCACTGGTAGCAGTCCAGTAGATGAAGTCGGACAATCATGCTTTCCCAGCATCTTGAGCTCAAGCCTAATAACTAACTTCGTGCATTCTTATCATCTCAATCACCAATTAAGGCCCAAATTGTGATATGTGGTACAATAAAAGAAACTGCAACTAATATGAAGTAAGCCATTAAAATAAACAAATAAAACCAACATTGTCGCCCAAACCCAAAAACAAAAAAACAAAAAAAAAAAATGAAACGAAACAAGAAAACGACAAAACAAACAAACAACTCCCAAATTATTTGGGGAAACAAACAAATAAATGAAAGAAAAAAATATATAAAGCTTACTAGTGCACAGATTAAACAAAAAGCAGTCTAATTAGAGACATAAATAAGAACTAGAAGAGGGAAAGAACACAAGACAATTCATAACAGGGTCCTAAGCCTCATACTAATCCAAGCAATGCAAGAGACAAAAAAACAATTGTACCTGCAATAGGTAACACAATATCGAATACCCAGCCATACTCTCCACGAAATTCCTCTGCAATCACAAATTAAGTAGCCAGAAAAGTAAACATGAGTAAAATTTCTCAAAACAGACGAGACTTGAACCCATGACCACAAAGCTGGCTACCCATAGCTAAACATGGAGCCAAGCACAAAACACCAAAACATATAATTTAACTTGCGTTCATCTTATAATTAAGATTACACTCCAGAACAAAAAGAGATGGGACTTGAATCCATGATCTCAAAGTTGGTTTTACATATGGCTACCCAAACAGCCAGGCGTTCAATGCTAAAACACAGAATTACACTTGAGATCAACTTTAACTTTAGGATTTTACTCTATGGCATTAGAAGTAGATGAAGCAAATCAGAAATGCACGTGAGGAGGTGCAAGTCCACTACTAAAAAAAATTTCGCAATACAACAGAAAATAAGTGAAGAATAAGAATAATAATATCAAGTTGCCAACGTATTTAAAAATAACTAATTATGTTGACAGATGTATTAAACCATTCAGGGGGTCAAATAGTTTTTTTTTTTCTGTTTCTCTAGTCAAATTACTTATTTTGGCAAGTACTATAGACTGGATTTCGAGTCCCAAGACATAAGAAGTATTGTCAAAAACTTTTAGGGGACACTGCGCACTACCTAGGGTTATTGTTTCTGAAAGCTCGATGGATTAAAAACAACAACAACAACATAGCCTCGGTCCCAAATTAACTAGGGTCGGCTACATGGATCAAACTTTTTCATTGTGCTCGATTAAGTGCAATTGATGGTGAGCTTTCCAAACCATTCAAATCCCTCCTAATTAATGCATCCCATGTTAACTTTGGTCTGTCCCTACCTCGTCGAATTTCTACAATTTCTATTGAGTCAAGTTTTCTAGTTGGGGCATTTGTAAGCCGTCTTTTTGGGTGACCAAACCACCGCAACCAACCCGCCCTTCCCTAATTTTTGTCTCAATTGGTGCTACTCCCACTTGTCTTTGAATTTCTATATTTCTTATTCTATCTTTACGAGTTTTACCACACATCCACCTAAGCATCCTCATTTCCGCTACGTTCATTTTATGTAATTGTTGTTGCTTTACCGCCCAACATTCACTTCCATAGAGCATAGTGATACGATCCAGGGCCGTCCCCCAATTCACCAAGTGTACATGCGAAAGAGAGTTGGGAATAAGAGGTCCAAGAATTCAGTGGGCCCAGCTGAGAAGGGCCCAAATATACAGGCATAAATACACAGGCATAGTTACTCTAACAGGAGGCCCAGTTACCATAAGCAAATGGGCCCCCATTTATACTGATTCTGAGTCCAGCCCAGTAGTACATAAGTGTGTCGATTTTGGTGTCAATAGTAGAGTCGGTTTTGTAGATAAGAAGGGCTACAAGTAAGTCGGTGAGGCATATATTGATTTTGTTGTTCATTTCGGTTGGGTTTGGTGGTCTGGAGACTCTCTCGAGCTGGTTGTGAGGAGTCTCCCCCTCCATTCGGTGATTGTTCTTCTTTCCTGTTTGGGGCTTATCAATATACTACCCGAGGCGACCCCTCGTTCCCCTCGTAGGCGTCCCCTTATCACTACCTCTTGGGACGGAAGTTTGTGGTTCGCAGTGACCAGCGAAGTCTCAAGTATTTACTGGAACAGCGGGTGATCGCTCCGGAATACCAGCGGTGGATTCTGAAACTGTTGGGTTTTCAGTTTGAGATTCAAGACAAACGGGTCCCTCTAATGCGCCGCCGATGCCTCTCCCGCTTCCCTTGCATGGAGCTCCAGTCGCTCACCACTACATCCCTTCTTGATACGGCGCTTCTTCATTCAGAGGTCTTACAGGATTCCTTCTTGTGCCCAATTATGCAGGCTTTACAACAAGGGTCCGAGGTCCCCCCAGGCTGGTCCCTCTTCCGGGGCCAATTACGTTTTGATGATCGGATGGTTATTTCAGCGACCTCTTCCCTTAAGGAGCGCATCCTTTCTGAATTTCATGCGAGTCCTATCGGCGGTCATGAGGGCTTCCTTAAGACTTACAAGAGGATCACTACGAATCTGTTTTGGGTTGGCATGAAAAGGATATCAAGGAATTTGTGGCTCCTGCGACGTCCGTCGCGTCACAAATACGAAACCTTGGCCCCATTTGGTTTGCTCCAACCTCACGGTCCCTACCGCCATCCGGGAGCATATATCCATGGATTTCATTGAAGGGCTTGCCGGTGTCGTTGGGTGGAATGCAATCCTGGTCGTGGTGGACAGATTTAGCAAGTACAAGTCATTTCTCGCCACATGAAGCATCTTTCTCCGCCAAGACGCGGTTGCCACGGTTTTCCTTCACGGGGTGGTCCGACTCCATGGATTCCCTCCGAGCATCGTATCCGACCGTGACAAAATTTTCCTTAGCCACTTTTGGTGCGAACTCTTCCGCCTCCAAGGTACAAAATTAGCCGGAGCTCGGCGTATCATCCCCAGACGGACGGCCGAGTGAAGTGGTTAACGAGATGTTTGGAGACGTACTTGCGTTGTTTTATCGCCAACGTCCGAAGGAATGGTCTAAATGGTTGAGTTGGGTGAGTATTGGTATAACACTTCCTTCCATTCATCCCCGAAATGTTCGCCTTCGGGTGGTTTACGGCGAGACCCTCCTCCGTCGGGTGCGTTCGGGCTCGGTGGCCCATTCCTCAAACGTCGATCTCATTCGCGCCGTTAGCCGCACGCGACGCCGCCTTCCGGAGTTGCGCGACCGGTGAGTGCCGGCCCGTAACCGCATGAAACAACACGCGAGACAAAGTGGCCGCCGCGACGTCTCGTTTTCTTTGTCGGCGACTTGGTCTACGTCAAGCTCCGTCCTTACCGCCGCAAGATCGTCGTAGCTAGCCGCCCAACAAGAAACTAAGCCCAGGTTTTTTGGTCCTTTCAAGGTGGTCTCCCGACTCGGCCCGGTGGCTTATAAACTAGCCCTTCCGCCATCAGCGACGATCCATCCGGTTTTTCATGTGTCCCAGCTGCGTAGGGTATTGGGCAACCATACCGCTGTCCCGGAATTGCCTCCGCTCCTGTCCGACGCCCTCACCCTTCCGGCTGAACCAGATGAAATCCTGGCCTATAAGGGTGGCCCGATGGTCCTGGTCCGTTGGCTCGGGCTGCCGGAGGCCGATACCTCATGGGAGTTAGTTTCCCACATGCGCCGTGCTTTTCCGTCTTTCCACCTTGAGGACAAGGTGGCTCTCCTTGGGGGGAGTATTGATACGATCCAGGGCCGTCCCCCAATTCACCAAGTGTACATGCGAAAGAGAGTTGGGAATAAGAGGTCCAAGAATTCAGTGGGCCCAGCTGAGAAGGGCCCAAATATACAGGCATAAATACACAGGCATAGTTACTCTAACAGGAGGCCCAGTTACCATAAGCACAATGGGCCCCCATTTATACTGATTCTGAGTCCAGCCCAGTAGTACATAAGTGTGTCGATTTTGGTGTCAATAGTAGAGTCGGTTTTGTAGATAAGAAGGGCTACAAGTAAGTCGGTGAAGGGTATTGATTTTGTTGTTCATTTCGTGTTGGGTTTGGTGGTCCTGGAGACTCTCTCGAGCTGGTTGTGAGGAGTCTCCCCCTCCATTCGGTGATTGTTCTTCTTTCCCGTTTGGGGCTTATCAATATACTACCCGAGGCGACCCCCTCGTTCCCCTCGTAGGCGTCCCCTTATCACTACCTCTTGGGACGGAAGTTTGTGGTTCGCGAGTGACCAGCGAAGTCTCAAGTATTTTGCCGGAACAATGGGTGATCGCTCGGAATACCGGCGTGGATTCGAAAGCTGTTGGGTTTTCGTTTGAGATTCAAGTACAAACGGGTCCCTCTAATGCGCCGCCGATGCACTCTCCCGTTTCCTTGCATGGAGCTCCGCCGCTCACCACTACATCCTTTCTAGATATGGCGCTTCTTCATTCGAGAGGTCTTACAGATTCCTTCTTGTGCCCAATTCTAATGACTTTACAACAATGGTCCGAGGTGTCCCAGTGGTCCCTCTTAGGGGCAATTACGTTTTGATGATCGGGTGGTAATTTCAACGACCTCTTCCCTTAAGGAGCGCATCCTTTCGAATTTCATGCGAGTCCTATCGGCGGTCATGGGGGCTTCCTTAAGACTTACAAGAGGATCACGGTTGAAGCTGTTTTGGGTTGGCATGAAAAGGATATCAAGGAATTTGTGGCTCCTGCGACGTCGTCGGCGTCACAAATACGAAACCTTGGCCCCATTTGGTTTGCTCCAACCTCTGCCGGTCCCCTACCGCCATCCGGGAGCATATATCCATGGATTTCATTGAAGGCTTGCGGTGTCGTTGGGGTGGAATGCAATCCCTGGTCGTGGTGGACCATTTAGCAAGTACAATCATTTTCGCCACTTTGAAGCATCTTTCTCCGCCATGAGACGGTTGCCACGGTTTTCCTTCACGGGGTGGTCCGACTCCATGGATTCCCTCCGAGCATCGTATCGACCGTGACAAAATTTTCCTTAGCCACTTTTGGTGCGAACTCTTCCGCCTCCAAGGTACAAAATTAGCCCGGAGCTCGGCGTATCATCCCCAGACGGACGGCCAGAGTGAAGTGGTTAACAGATGCTTGGAGACGTACTTGCGCTGTTTTATCAGTCAACGTCCGAAGGAATGGTCTAAATGGTTGAGTTGGGCTGAGTATTGGTATAACACTTCCTTCCATTCATCCCTGAAATGTTCGCCTTTCCGGGTGGTTTACGGGCGAGACCCTCCTCCGCTGGTGCGTTCGGGCTCGGTGGCCCATTCCTCAAACGTCGATCTCGCTGCGCTGTTAGCCGCACGCGACGCCGCCTTGTTGGAGTTGCGCGACCAGCTGATGCTGGCCCAGAACCGCATGAAACAACACGCGGATAGTGGCCGCCGCGACGTCTCGTTTGCTGTCGGCGACTTGGTCTACGTCAAGCTCCGTCCTTACCGCCAGCAGTCTGTCGCTAGCCGCCCCAACAAGAAACTAAGCCCTGTGTTTTTGGTCCTTTCAAGGTGGTCTCCCGACTCGCCCGGTGGCTTATAAACTAGCCCTTCCGCCATCCGCGACGATCCATCCGGTTTTTCATGTGTCCCAGCTGCGTAGGGTATTGGGCAACCATACCGCTGTCCCGGAATTGCCTCCGCTCCTGTCCGACGCCCTCACCCTTCCGGCTGAACCAGATGAAATCCTGGCCTATAAGGCTGGCCCGATGGTCCTGGTCCGTTGGCTCGGGCTGCCGGAGGCCGATACCTCCTGGGAGTTAGTTTCCCACATGCGCCGTGCTTTTCCGTCTTTCCACCTTGAGGACAAGGTGGCTCTCCTTGGGGGGAGTATTGATACGATCCAGGGTCGTCCCCAATTCACCAAGTGTACATGCGAAGAGAGTTGGGAATAAGAGGTCCAAGAATTCGGTGGGCCCGGTGAGAAGGGCCCAAATATACGAGCATAAATACACAGGCATAGTTACTCTAACAGGAGGCCCAGTTACCATAAGCACAATGGGCCCCCATTTATACTGATTCTGAGTCCAGCCCAGTAGTACATAAGTGTGTCGATTTTGGTGTCAATAGTAGAGTCGGTTTTGTAGATAAGACAGGCTACGGTAAGTCGGTGAAGGGTATTGATTTTGTTGTTCATTTCGTGTTGGGTTTGGTGGTCCGGAGACTCTCTCGAGAAATTTGGTTGTGAGGGAGTCTCCCCCTCCATTCGGTGATTGTTCTTCTTTCCCGTTTGGGGCTTATCAACATACTACCCGAGGCGACCCCCTCGTTCCCCTCGTAGGCGTCCCCTTATCACATAGCCGGCCTAATTGCGGTCCTATAAAATTTTTCTTTTAACTTAGTAGGAACATTTCGATCACAAATCACCCCTGTTGCACTCGCCATTTCTTCCATCCAACTTGAATTCTATGTGTGACATCATTCTCAATGTTACCGTCATTTTGTATGATTGATCCTAGGTATCTAAAGTGGTTTACCTTAGGAACTTCGCTTCCCCTAATTTTACCACTCCGTCATCTCGATGTCTAGTGTTTCTAAACTCACAAAGTGCATGTATTCGATTTTCGTCCTAACTCAACTTAAAGCCTTTAGATTCTAATGTATTCCTCCAGAGTTCTAATTTCCTATTCACTCCATCTTTAGTTTCATCCACTAAGACAATATCATCTGCAAATAGCATACACCATGGTATATCCTCTTGAATATGTCTAGTTAGTTCATCTATAACTAAAGTAAATAGATATGGGCTTAAAGCCGATCTTTGATGTAGTCCTATCGTAATGGGAAATTCTTTTGTAGCTCCTCCAAATGTCTTTATACTCGTTACTACTCCATCATACATATCCTTAATAGTGTCTATGTATCTAGCATGCACTCTTTTTCTTTCTAGAACCCATCAAAGAACATCTCTAGGGACCCTATCATATGCTTTTTCTAAATTTACGAATATCATATGAAGATCTTTTTTCTTTTCCGATGGATTAAACAACCATTCTTTAAAATAGAATTGGTTTATATTTCAGTCCTACCTCTTAGCATTACCATTCAGAAACTTGATGAAGTCTTCTGAAAAAGTGAATCTATACCTTCAGGCAGCAAACTTGATTCAATTGCAATTTTAACCTTAAATTTGATTGACGTACGTCCCTTCAACCAGTTATATCTTTACTAATTAAAGAAGCTCAACAAGAGAAAGCACCTGCATGCTTCCATGAAAGTAAAAACCAATTTTTTTTTTTTTCTATCATGAAACAGGCAAATAAAGCTGAATATGAAAATCAGTTATGTCTATACATGAAAACAAGTTTTAATGGCAATATGGACGGCATTCCAAATATGGAAAAAATAAGAAAAACAATAAGCGATAGATCTCAAGAACTTGATTAAAAACCAGATGGAAATTAGCAATGAAGCGTGAAACCAATCAAGAGACATCTCTCTTCCATTAAACAACAAAGGAGTTCTTTCTAGTAGTACCAATCTTTTCCACATTAATGTCACAGCAAGAAACAAATAAGGAAATTCACCTCGATAATTAAATGTGAGAGGAAAAACAAAAACAATATAAAGGTATAATATTTTTGTATATATTTTTGTATATACTAGTATTATTAACAAGTGCATATGCATGTTGTTTCTAATGAAAAAAGGTGCATATGCATATGCAAGTCACCATATTCATTAAGACGTCAAATGTTCTCTAAAATATGTTATTTTAAAGGAGTTACAATTAATCTTATCAAAAAATTTACAATTAACCAAAAAAAAAAAAAAGAACGAGATTTAAAAATAGGCATCATGTATAATAACTGACGTCTTTTTTAATTTCTCACTAAAGATGGGAAACTGTTCTAAAATATTACTAGTACCAAATATACCCAAAACATTAAGATGTTGCTTTTGAGGGGTATTTTGAAACTTTAGCAAAGTGTTGGCAGCGTGAATTTACAAGTATATCCACTATCGATATTACTTTAAAGTTGTCAAAACTTTAATTTCGAGCACAATGGAAGAGTATGATCCGTGTAGCCGACCCCAACTGATTTGGATTTTGACGCTTTTGTCGTTGTTGCTGTCAAAACTTTAATTAAAAAAGAAAACGCACTTTTGTTTTGCTTTACTTTTTGTTAGAATTTATAAGTATCTAGACCAAATTAGCCTTTAAATAAATATATATAATAATGATGCTAAATTCTTTGTTCATCTTAATTTAATCAAGAAAAGATCAGAAAACCCTTTTTGAACTCTTAAGTTCACCTTATTTAACTGAAATTCAAACACGTTAAATATACCAGCTAAAAACCAAATAATCAAGCACCGAAAATAAAATTACCCACATTTCAATAACAAGAAGCTTCAGTCCAAATTAGTTGTTTGGGGTGTATTTCTTATTCTATCTTTACGAGTTTTACCATACATCCATCTAAGCATCCTCCTTTATGCTACATTCATCCTATGAATTAACACTTCAAACTAGAAATTAAAGAACATATATATTAATAACAAAATGCATAAAATAATAATATATGCAATGTATGAATAAAACCCAAGCACAATACATTATACAAACCATGTATTGGTGTGGTAATACTTTAACTAAAACCATTTTGATAAGAAAAAATAGGCCTAATATTAATAGCCAAAAGAAATTATCTTTGAAATTTCATTTAATTTCGTCTGAAATAAATTCCTATGAAATCCTAAAAGCATTTTTCTGACAAATATATGCGCTAGCTACAATCTCTTTCGTATCACTAAGCATTCAAAAACAAAAACCAAGAAGTTCCTATGAAATTTACATATCATGTTGTTCTCACCCAAGTTTGGAATTTCATTAAATTTCGTCTGAAATAAATTCCTACTTCAATGTTCAAGAAAATCTAAATAATTTAGAGAACTTTGGAGCATTTTCATATCATGATTTGGTTGGACATCCAAGTCTTTATTTGGAACTAGTGGTCCTATAGCTCTAGTTTACTTGCTTCATACATTCTGTCATAAACTTCCTTTCCTCAAAAGAAATCAAGGTTGGCATGTTAAGAGCATCTACAATGGTAAATGTGGATTAAGACCATGGATTGGTGCCACCTCATGGATATGGGCAGAATCTCTATCCTACGTGGAACCCAATTCCACTAGATAGACATTCAAACACAAAAATGGTCTCCAATGCACAACGTGGAATGAGACATTTGTTTTGTTTTTTGTTTTAATTTATATAATAAAAAATGATGATATGACAGTGGGGAGAGTATCCACCACAATGTCTACAAGTAGAGTGGTAGACATTGAGGTATACACCCTCTACTTTGATTCTTGCCACACCGGCTACACTTTCACAATCCATGGTTGCATTGGAGAGCCTCTTTTTGAGTTGAATGTCTATGCATCTTAGGTGGCATCCAATTTCACCCCAATCCTTGGTTGCATTGGAGATTCTCTTATATGTTATACATGACAAAGCAGCAGCATTTCCATTAAAGTTCACCAATCAAAGACATAGATCTAATCTATATTGCAATATCGGGATAGCATTGCTTTCTAGCTAAATCACAGGAGACTGAGATTTGAAGCAAGTTATTCTTGCATTAATACACAGATGGTAAACAAGAAGTCACAGCTGCTTCTATGTAAATTCATGATACAAGCTCCAATTAACAACTTAAAAGGAAAAACTGACAAACCTGAGCAAGCTTAAAAATTGGAGAGTTTTCTTCGTACTTGGCAACAAAAAAGTCACGCAGGCTTGTGACACTAGGAAACCTACTTTTGATAGAATGGATTGACGCCTGAAAGCAAACTAATGTCAGTCTTGATGACAAAAACTACATTTGGCAATAATAAACTCTGAAAGCAGAAAATTACCGTATTGGGAATTGTTTCAATGAGGGCAGTGTAAGAAGAAGTAACGAGCACTTCATATGGCCGCAACCAGAGGGGAAGACCAGCCTCTTGGAATATGTCTAGAATTCCAATATAATCAAGTTTAGTCAAGTGTATGACACGAGGGATAAACAGGATTCAAGAGACATCATTGCTAAATCCTTTTCATAGACTAAAACAATGGCCCCCTGAAACATATACCCAGGCTGACACTATAAATTTTCCTCATGATAACTTCCTCACTATTATTATCCGAAAAGAAAAATTGCTCCTTACTATTATATTGAGACCTAAAAGATGTAAAACATGTATAGCATGAATAATAGCATCTTCGGAAGAGTTAAATAAGACGACCTTACAACACTCTAAAAAGTAAAAACTTACCAAATTATAAACAATTGACCATCCAATATTGTATATGATAATGAGCACATAAATGAATGTAATAGAACCCAAAAGGTTTAGACTTGCTGCATGTGAGAGAGAAATATTAAAAGAAAAATAGAACATTTCAAACAATCACCTCAACGCTTCAAAGGAGATTTTGAGAAGTGCAAAAAATCTTATACAAATGGCTAAATAGTTTTCAATGAGGTCTAAAATATCTAATAAATCCAATACAAGAGGCATACGTCACACTTCATGTCAATTAACTGCCAACAGTCAGCTACCAGTTCAATTGCAAATCGATATATATATATATATATCCAAAGCCTTCATGAGTTGAAAAACAACAGTCAAAAATCAACTTAATTGTCACCGCAAAAATCAACTTAATCACCTTTTAGAAAAATTTAACGAAATTTTGAAACCAACAGTCAGACATGACAAAAGGCGGTTTGGATATTAAGCAGAAGGAAAGCAAGGGAAGATGTTCAGGACAAACGGGCAATTGCTTTGTTTTAAAAATAAAAAGAGCATTAGTGATGTCTAGGCATTGGCCCTAATTAGACAATGAATGACATAAGTAATAAAATTGTATAAAATGTATAATGTAAATCTGCAATACATCTGCTGTTCTATAATTTTCACTTAAAATAACTTGCAAATAAAGTATGTGCATGTCCTGCATTCACACCTGCGTGCGCTCACATCTTCATACCTGTGGTTAAGTTAATGTTATTATATGTTGGACTCGCAATTGCCAACTCTAGACTTGGCCCTCATTAGGTAATGAATGGAATAAATGATAAAAGTTATATAAAATGTAAAATGTAAAACTATAATACATTTGTTGTTCTACAATTTTCAAGTAAAATAACTTGGAAATCAAGTAGGCAAAGGGACAAATATTTTATGCGTCATGCATGCACATGCACGCACTGCAAATATTTGTCCCTGTGGTGAAGTGAATGTTATACAATGTCACTTCTTAATTGTTATATGAAAACTCGATTGAGATTAAAAAAAGAAAAGCACATAAATTAAGGAATGTTAAGTAGGCCACTATGAGTAAACTAAGAGGGAGACAAAATTGATATTTTCACACTGTTAATACAAATAAAACCCAAGCACCCACCATAGAAGTGAAAAACCAGTTGTACCGCAAGATGCTCCTGCCTACAATCATCGCCACTTTTCACAATTGCCTAAATAAGAAACAAAAGAAGAGAAACACAAAAATGAGACAGGAAAAAGGAATTATAAATGGAACTTCCTCAAAAGAATAGATCATGCTATCAAGGGACCACAATAAGTAGCCATGAAATACATATGAAAATAGGAACTGCAAGCAATAAGGGAGACCAACATAACTTAACAGGGGATAAAAAAGGTAAAATAGGAAAAACAATCTCTAAAATAATTACGGCCAAGGAGATTCTCATCTGTTCTCGGAATCTACCAAACCATAAACCTACTTTTTTGGGATCCTTTTACATGACATCAAACCGTCTCATCTACGACTTGACAAGCCCATTTAGTCAAGTTATTTATCAATATAGATCCATACAGTAAAGTCATACCAAAGATTAAAATAGAGACAGCAGAACACAAAATACGAATAATCTTTGAACTAATTGACAGATTAAAAACAATACTCAAAGAAAACATATCTCAAAGGTCAAATAAACAAAATGCAAACTGGAACACTTACAGAGCGCAAGTCCCAACCAGGCGATTTCCCATAAATTGAAGTTTTGCGTATTCTCTCTTTCTTTACCTCCCAAAGTTCCCCAGATAATGGATCAGTTGGCTTAGGAATGCCACCATTTGCTATCTATTCAAGATAAAAACTCAGGCTCACTCTCAGATTTAGCATTTCATCGATGGCTATTGATTAGTGTACAGAAAAATAATGAAACCATTAGGTAGGTCTCACCTTTGGTTGAGCATCTGCTGAATCCTGGCCTGCACCTTTCAAAGGAAGCCCAGGAGGTGCCTCCCCTTTTGCTGCAGCAGCCTACAATAGCAAAATAACAAATTAGACAGGCAAGCTATACCAGAAAAGAAAAAACACAAGAATTTCTATGAGAAAAGAAGTTCTATACTTCTTCCAAAATAGTTTTTAAACTAGTAGTTAGTCCTTCAAGTTTTGCTTTCTTGCTGATGTTAATCCTTTACCTACTATCAACTCATGTTGTGTGCTCGACTAGCCCCCATGGGATTAGTCAAACTGAAGGTTTGGATACTCATGGTTCTAAAAAAATAAAATAAATAATCAACTCATGTTGAACAAGTGTAAATAAGAAAATGTAAAATATTCATGGAAGCAACCACCACTCTAAATTCTCCTTGTTTGAGAATCATTAATTGTAATGTTACCAACACTGTACATGTGCCATATTCTTACAAATAGTGATACATAAAAACAAAGCGTTCAAGTTCAATGTACACAAGAAAATTTTTATTTCCTCTTTCATGAGAAGAAACACAACTTTTAAGTATAAAAATATGAAAACAACAAACACAAATATATATAAGAATAAAATCAAAAATAAATCAAAACATACATTGAATGGACAATTATCTAAAACTAGGAGACAAGAAAATGAAGCAAGGAAACATCAAACAGACAATAAAATATGAATCCAAGCCTTCAGAGAATTAAACATGCATACAGTCTACCGACATTATTAAGTCCCAACCTTTAAACATATGGTAAATAATGTAATACCGTTCTTTTTTCCAATTAATTATGTTCCAACATTTCTGTGATTATGTTCTGTAGGGTATCAGTCATTCTAAATTCTGATGGTTTCAAAATAAATTGATTTCACCAACTAAGCGGTAGCTCCAATGGTTTCATATGTGGTCACCTATACTTGAGGTTGAGGGTTCAAGTCTTCTCATGTGCAAGTTTAAATTGGTTTCTTATGAAAAAACAAAAATTAATTTCTTAAGCAAAAGCATCACAAAGGATTTAAGCTAATATAACCAAGAGAAAAAAAAAAAAAAGACAATGTTTCAAAGCGAAGGGAAAATGAATATAATACACAAATTACACAACACAACACATCAGCCAAATATACCTTGAGATGCACATCTATCAACAAAACTCAATGCTATGAAATAGCTGAACATTAAATGGGAAACTGCACCAAGTGGCTAGCTCAGTGGTTTGATACGGGTCGCTTGTGTAAGAGGTTAGGGGTTCGAGCCTCAATGGAGGCAAGTTGTGGTTTCTTTCCTTTTTTTTTTTTGAGAATTCGATCAGCAAACCTCACAGAGGTGGGAGCTGCAGCATGCCTTTTCCACTGCGATACAGGCATGGTAGGCAATTGTGGTTTCTTTCTCATCAAAAATAAAATCAAAGAAATAAAAAAATAGGAAACTTAAAATGTCATGACTCATGAGTCATGACATATAATATTTGACCATTATATGGCTGTGAATTCGCTAGAAAATATACACTGTTACCATTTCACTTACAGGCCCACCTTTACTTCCTCTATAGCAATAGTACTTGGAACACGGCGGTGGTCCTTTCGACGTGGCGGCTCCTGATTGGCTATGTCGTCCATGTTAATGCCCGGATCAGCTGTTAAAACAACTCTCACCCATTCCATATCTCGATCACATTGTTCTGTTAACCGCATAACAGAGTCCTGTGAACGACTGCCCACTGAAGTTTGCAGGGAAGCTGGAGCAACCATTGATAGATCGGATTGGCTACTGCAATCTGAAATAGATGCTTCACCATTCAGCTTTTCGAGCACTAGCTTGTCTAGCGCAACAGTGACATGTACAAAGTTCATTTTATTCTCCCGTAACATAGCCTGATCAATAGCTTCTGAAGTATACTGCGACATCTTGTCACTACCATTTCGATGCATATCCTGCAAACTCCATAGCGGATATGCCCATGGAGGAGGCTTAGGCAACTGTGCATCTCCATTGGCTAACGGAATACCTCCTTTTGAAAGCTTCTGAACATTAGATGTGTCTTTTTTATCATGACTGAAAAGGTAAATAGGACACGGCAATTGAGTCATCAAAGCACTAATGTAGCCTGAAAAACAAACATATATAGGGTGCTTCTATAATAGTGATTGAATGAATAACACTATTGTTTTGCAATAAGGATCATAAATGTAGGACATTATCGATGATCATTGGATTAAGAACCAATTCTCGTCATTTTTAACACTGTTGAATTGCGATTTTCTAATTCTCTATTGAATAATTACTTACAATACATACATATGTAATAGACTAATAGTTCAATAAATGACATCTGACCAAGTGACTGAGCATCGTATGATTTCACAATTACCTTGGAGTTTCACCTTTTAAAACCTCAATGCATATAAGGTATGGTGCCTTCTCTCTAGAGTTCAAAAGAACAGCTTCATCTTCCGGGATATTAACTACTCGATACATTCCTTTTCCCATGGGAAAGCACACTCCTACAAATACAACTCCAGAGGGAAACCATTAAAACATATGAATGTGTCTTAAGATTAAGTTTTGGATCATTAAAATATTAAATGATGTATGTCACCTACATACATATTTGTGTGGTATAAATGAGTCATTTGTTGCTTATTTGACACAAAAATTATTTTGTTTGAAGTGTGAATAGTGAAGATGCAGGAAAATATGCATACATACTAATATAGGAATTATGCTCATGTAGGTGACATACATTTGTTTTTTGCACATAACACCTATATATGTATGTATGTGTATTTTCCTCCATCTTCACTATTCATGCTTCAAACAAAAAACTTTGGGTGTAAAATAAACAACAAATGGCTAATTTATATTACGCAAATGTGTGTATGTATGTGTATGTGAATGCAGCTAATGCGGGTGTGACGCATGCCTGTGTTTGCATACATTTAAAATCACGAAAATAAATTATTCTTTCATGTAATAAGAAGAAATGACCCATTTATCAAACCAGTCACAAATATGGGCCCATCCGATAAGATTTCGAATAATTACAAAAGAACACACAAAACCCATCAAGAAACTGATTGAGCGATATAGGTATGAATATGCAGGATTATTCTCCGCGATTTGAGGCTATGTTGTTGTTGTCTTCTCCGCGATTAGCGCCAGAAAATGGCATCTTGACATGCAAGTGTAATTATAACATCAAGATTTGAATAGATATATTTTACAATTTAAGTTTAAGATACATCCTAAATCGATTCCAATCTGTACATATGCGAACCATAAGAAAAAGTGAATCACTTAGAATCATAAGTAGATCACGCTTAATACTATTATCAAGTAGTACCCAAGACAACTTGGGTTCCGTTACTTATGAAGGATTTAAACAATTAAGAAAACACAACAACTGAATTAAATTAAGCTGAGTTAAAGCCAACCCCAACTAATTTGGGATTCAAGCTTCATTGTCGCTGTTATCAGAGTACCCAAGATAAACCAAGATTTTCAAATTTTTTAAGGTCAATTTTTTATATAAGGAAAAAAATTCAAATAGATGTATCTTAAGTCTAGCAACACCAATACAAATAACACCATAATTAATCCAAAGTTAAATTTTTTAAAAAAAAATTGAAATTCTAATATCAAACTTGCATTAGCTCTTAAGCAAAATAAACCAAAAAGATGAAAAAATGTGGAATTGTTGATCGTAATTATCCTATTAGCTTTATCTAATCACAAGAAATTGCAAATTAACAAGTGAATGAAAAAGTCTCTTTGAAATCCACCTAGCCTGAGAATTATTATCATTAATATTTAATAACATGAGATTTATTAAAATTCATAACATTCTCCTAAATCTTATGATTACCCCATCTGAATACCATTTTCTTAAGCTTATCTAAATACTAATTTCATTCCCTGATTTGTACCCCGTTCACAACTCCAGACCATGGTTGGGCATGAACATGCAAAACTTTGATCGTTCTCCCTATGTATATAGGGTAGCAATTATTAAATGATGTTTGAACACACTTGTTCAACTGGACGAGCGTTTTTCAGTTTTTCCCAACTAAGCTATAATATTCTAAACATATTATATTTCAGACATGCAGGATAAAATCAAGTACCTCCACTAGTTTGAGCTGCCGCTATTTGAGAATTGATCTCCACAAGCGACTGGCACAAAAAATGAAGAAATCAGTACGCGTAAAAGGCAAATGACTAAATAAAAAAATGTCAGCTATGAAAGATCGATAAAACAGAATGCATTGAAAATAAACCAACCTCACGAAGAGCACTTTTTCGGTCTTCGATTGGGAATACATCCACTAGTCCATAAGATGTATCGCAAAGGGACTGAACAAAATCCAAGGAAACATGATATGTTCCTTTGCGGAGCTGTGATGTGGTATTATTTGGC
Source organism: Stephania cephalantha (assembly GCA_039657325.1). NCBI lineage: Eukaryota > Viridiplantae > Streptophyta > Magnoliopsida > Ranunculales > Menispermaceae > Stephania > Stephania cephalantha. The sequence goes on along the minus strand of CM077567.1, from coordinate 57,596,417 downwards.
AAAGGAGGCTTTACATGCGCTTTGTCATTTTTTTGCTTCGGTGAACCTGGACGCTTCTGCAAAGAAAGAGTGTTGCAGTTGAATTACTTAGGTAAATTAATCGCAGGATGTGCACAAAGTAAAATATTCTACTAAATTAAACTCGTCATAAGAACAAGTTTACCTGATCAATTTAGAATAATCATATGACTAGTTCGCCATTCATTTACATCAATGAAGTGTCATAATACCCTAACAAGAAAGATTTGTAATTGTCATTGTAATTAGAAACCCTACTTTTTTCTTCGAGAAGAAAACTGAAAGGTTTAAGAGTGTCTTTAGATCTCTAATCTGATGTTCATAGCACGCATGGTTTTTACTTGTAATGAGGAAATATATATGATCAGAAACAAATTTCCAATAAAGGACAGGTACGAAGGCATTGTTGATTCAAGGGCTCATGATAAGCATAGACCATGTTGTAGTAGCTCACGTGGCAAGCATGCAACTCTAGTACGTGAGTGATAGATCCTAACCAAGTCCCAATTACACTTAAGAAACCCAATCCATATTACAACTGACTCACAGCTATTTATACTCCAACTAATGTACAAACCCATTGATGTGGCCAAAATACCTTTGGTTGGGGATCTAGCACATGAGTAATGAGTAAAGTACACAAGTCTCCGTCCAACCTGGAGGCAAGGTTTTCAAAAAATCAGAATCCCCATCTTACAGATTCAATGATATCACAGAAGATCAACTCTTACCCAATTCCAAAATACCCATCCCCAATGCTACAACCACAATATCCGGAGGTCCCAATAAAGGATCTCAATTCTAACAACCTTGCTTTGACGCACCTCAATTTCCTTGATGGATGGAAATGGATGTAGACATAATGTGTAACCTCAACCTAACCTTAGCCTCTATGGATTTAACCCTAAAGCAAAACTCAAATTATGTATGCATTGAGACTGGACGAAACACTTAGTTTGTCTTTTAAATTTCATGTAGCAAATTACCAGTAATTTTTTTTTGATGAATTAATTCTAAAATATTAAAAAAAAAATTAAAGGCTCTATTCAATGTAAAATATTTATATTACGATGAAAAAGCCATGAGGCTTCAAGCCAACTGTACGAATCCTTGTCTCGAGTTAACATGCTTCTCTCACAGAGGTTAAAGTTGTTCTAAATAGCTTGTACAAAGCAAGTCAGCATTATAGTGTATCAAGAGATAAAGTCAAAAGGGTGTGCACAGGTTGATCCAATCCAATCATAACAGATCAACAAATCGCAATCCAACACAGTTTATTTCTTCCATTAATCCAACGAGTCCAATTCCAATTTGCTAAATATGGATTGGATTGGATCAACCTACGCGGATTGACAATTATCAAATTAATATACTTATAAAACTACAAAATTAATATTTAAAAATTAAAACATATTGCCGTACGCAAGTATCGATCAGTAACAAAGAAAGTTGTCATTCAGTGATAGCAGTGAGACTTGTGAATTCGACTTTTAGTTCAAGTAAATTAACTTTACATTTTTCTTTACTTCACATGTACGGCTTAAATTGTGTGTACTTGAATATGAAAAGAACTAACTTAAGCTGCAAAATTTCAGATCTTCAAATGTGCACAGATACATAGTAGATAAATTACTAGTATCAGAATGTACTCATCATCTTCATATCATTCAAGATTTTAAAACTGCATATATTGATATTGTTATGTGTATAAAGGTTAACTAGACCCAACTACAGATTGAATTCGCATAGTAAGGCATGCTATCCACAATCCAATTCCGTGTGCATTGCAACTTTTACAATTAAGTCGAGTCACATGAACTCAGAAATTGAACTGATTAGAGCAAATTGAACCAAATCAGATTAGATCTGAACACCCATGATAGTCCTTTGATAACCACCAAGTGACAATGTTAATAAATGTAAATTGTAGTCAACCGCTAGCCAACGACATAACATGTATATCTTTACAATTTATAATTCAGAAGGGCCAAAAAAAAAAAAAAAAAAAAAAAAAAAAAAAAAAAAAAAAACCATCTAAATGACAAAAAGTTGGGCCATTAATAAGCTCCTAAACATTCGTCAAAAGCCTTTGTGACCACTTCTAATTTCTCCACGAAAAGGATAAAAAGAAATTAAGAAACACATCTGTCGTCAACCCCAAAAAAACAGACAAAATGAATTCAAAAGATTTTGAGTAACAGAACAGATTTAAAATGTGTATGTTGTTTCGTGCATGGTATCCGGCGTCAACCGCACCAACTAATCCATGCTTCTTCAAATAACTGCAAGATTTATTTATTTTAATCTTGCTACAATTTTTTAAAAGAAGATTTTAAGTGGGATTAGGATCAGAAACACAGTAAAGGTCGGCTTCAATGTCATGCGGAACACAACTAAATCCAAGCAAAGTGATGTTCCAATCATGATGCACAAACAATTAATTTTGATCTCCGTGTTTGGTATTCCAAACCTATGCCTAATGTGATTTAGATGGAATCCTGAATGCATAGGCAAGGTAAGGTTAAAGATCCTTCTATATCATGATCCACATCCTGCCTTCCAACTTCCAAGAGAACTACCATACATCAAAGTCGGTTACTAACTGATCTGTTTCTTAATATAAATATGGCCCACAAGATTAATAATTCATGCTTAAGATTCTCATAATCAACAGCCAGTTCTTCATGCTACCAAAAGCACAGCACATTCTACTGAAGACATAATAAAGAAAACCAATAACTGTATCATAAAATGTACCACACCACTTACATGCAGCAAGTTCTTTATTCGGAGCACCACAAAACTGAGAATTACTATTTCCTATAAATTGTATATATAAAAAAAAAACTGAGAATTACTATTGCAATAGTAACTTTCATGATTCACAATTCAATTCAATGGTAAAAGCAGACAGAATTATATCATTATTTTATACCATAAAATGTACCAAACCACATTATACAGCAAAATCTTCCTAAAAGAGGTGATAAATTTAAGTTACTAAAGGAATTAGAGAAACCTTTCCAAAATCATATACTTTCTCACCACCCATAATTTACATATTTGCCTCCTCTACAACAACGGGAATTCTCACAAGGGTAAATCCACCACCTCTTGGAAACTCCATTTCAGGAAGAGCCTCTTTCATGATGAGCTTAACTTCCTAGCTTCCTTATTTGATAGGGGTTAGTAAAGTTAGAACTAAACAGGTGTTGAAGATAGAAGAAGCAGAAGCCTAAGCAAGCAAGGATAAACTCATGGAGTTTTTTTCTTTCATCTTCGATTTTATACTTTTCACTCCTCCAATGAAAATCAACACAAGGATTCCACTTAGCTCAAGTTTCAAGGGTGGTTCCAGTTGTTTACAAGTTGTCGGTGATGGCCTTCAAAGTTCAAATGAATATATTTACAGTTACAGGTGAAGCTTTCTCCCTTTGCTCGTTTTGACATACAATAGAAAGGACGTTAATCACAAATTCCTAAACAAACCATTAACTAGTAGAGTTTCGATTAATAATTTCCAGGATTTGAACTGGCGTAATCACTCCAAGGAGCTGCAAAGATTTGTTAAATGACTACTTTACCTTATGTTGAAGCAAGAACAAGAGATTGCATCATCATGCACGTGCACGTGTATGTCTACTTTGCAATTTAATTTTCAAAACAGATCAAACATTCTTCACCAAAAAAAAAATCTAACGATTTTTAATATTTTAATGGAGTGATGAGAAATATGGACTTAAATTGAGTAAATACTCACGTTAATTCTTCTGTATGGATGGCCTTGGACAAAAACTGAAAGAAGTCCTCACCTTTTCAGCTTCTGATTAAGTTCACATATGGTGCGATTTTGTTTTAGCTTTTTCTTTTGGGTGGATTCACTTGATTGTTTGTTTTAGTCTTTTTGTACGAAGAATTGGAAACTGTTTCCCAGTGGGAGATGATATATAGCAATACTTTGCTTGGACAGAAAAATGAATTTTGAAAAATCCTCTTTTTGACTGCAATTGGCTACACGGTTATGATTTTTTCCATTTCCATTTGAAAAAAAATTTCTTTGCGTCCATGTGATTGTTCTGACACGTACTTGTCACCGTTTGATGACAAAGACAATGAGCTACCTCTAATGTCAAATTTGTCATTTGTTGCAAATTATTTTAGCCAGTGAGTTCTTTAACTCAAACAAAGCTAGAAGAGAAAGAGTGTGTAAATAAGTCAATTGAACGAAAACAGCCAAAGCTGGAGTAAGGCAATCAGTTGTTCATATACAATTGGATACTCCAATATGAACCAGTATCAACTATCAAACAAGATAAAGGCAGCCAGACATAAACTGTTGCAATTCAGTTGCAACCTTTGGTCATTCACAGTTTTTTATTTGTGAATGACCATATACCAGATTGGTTATCCAAAAAGGTAGCTCAGATTTGTTCACATCCAAAAATCCAAATTTATGGAAGCCAACAAACGTTCAGCAGCATTTTTATAGACATTAAGTAAGGCATACTCAAGGCAATGTATGAAAACAACAAGTCCATCAATTAATAGCAATATAAAATAATTTTCCGAATATATACATTACTTACCTCTTTGTGCTTCTTGGAACCAAACAACTCAGAATCTTCCAAAGAACGATCACGATCCCGAAATAGCTTCCGAAAAAAATTTTCTGTTCCAGGGCTACTTTCAATTGAACCACTACAATTACCATTTTCATTAGAAACTTGAGTTCTAGCATCTTCTGGATGCACACGAAACAATCTACGAAACAAAGGAAAATCCGAAGACTCTCCTTCCTCGCCATTCACATTTTCTTTATCCTCCTCATTGGTTCTATCAATGCCATCTTTCTTATCCTCAAACTTCTCCTTAAAAAACTTCCGGAAAAAACCTTCTTTTTCATCATCTTCCACAGATTTTCGGCATGTTTTTTCTTCAGAATCATTTTTACTATCACGAAATAACCTCTTGAAAAATCCATCCGAGCTTGATATCAGCTCTTCGTCATCATCTTTACTTTCTTTGAGAAGTCTACGAAAGAAACCTTCTTTTTCCTCGTATTCCGTTGACTTTGAAACAGCTTTTTCTTCAGCGTCGCCTTTGCTATCACGAAACAACTTCTTAAAAAAACCGTCTGAGCTCGACGACAACACCTCCTCCTCGTCATCTTTACTATCCCTCATAAGCCGCTTGAAGAAACCATCCTTCTCAGAATCTTCATCATCTTTTTCTACTGATTTCCTAAATAGCAGCGCATCCCGAACTTTAGGCCCTGGAATGAACTTCTTAAATATCTTATTCTCATCAGGCGTGAGCTTGTTACCCTCTTCCTGCAACAATTTGCTTCCCGTACCTGATGAGGGGGACGACAAAGAACGCTGGGGCGGAGGAGAGGAAGTAAGAGATAACAACCTTTGCTTCGACGAGAGTAACTTGTTCAAAACCTGGTTCTTACTCCCAGGGATGGAAGCGGAATTCGGCGGCTGGATCAAGGGTGGCCATTCACCCATCAAGGTTGCTGCTATCTGACATTTCTCCTGAATTCTACTGATACCCTCATTATCATCTGAATCCTCAAGCTCCGCCATCAAAAACCATTGCACCTTCAATGCAATTTGCAGCGATTTCGAGCACACATCAATGACGAACTTATCAAGTGATGGGCTCGGCTTATGCACCATCATGTAGCAAATCTGAAAGAGGTAACTCTCAATGCCCGACAACGGAAGCGTGTACATCCGATTACATAAATAGTCCCTAACACCAGAATGATCATGCTTGTATAAATAACTAACTGCAATCCACTCACAGAAGAACGCCGAGTCGAAGAATCGAATAAGCCAACCACTATCACCGCTCTCACTACTCAAATTAGTTTTCGTAATCTCGCGAGGCAACTCCAATTCTCCACGGCTTAATCCCAGAAGCCGCGCCATTATCAATCGACCATCATACACTCTAAACACCACCTATAGAAACCCTAGTTCCAAAACAAAATTCTCAACCAACTCCACTCCAATCTGCACAATCAAACACTAACCACAAATCCTACCAAAACAACAACAACATCAACAACAACAACAACAAGAAGAAATCCTACAAATTCGAAACCCTAGTCGTCCTCTTCTCTCCACCTGAATCAATCCCCAAAATGTCCAACCTAATAGTCCACTTCAAACACCGCAATCAATCAGAAACCCAGAAACCCTAATTCCCCATCGGAACAACTTCAACTTCACGATCAAGTGAGAACTAAACAAACCTAACAATGATCGAATGTTGGAATGGTCGACTCGCGAAGCATTCGCATTCGATCAATTCGCGCAAAATTGAATACAACAAACAGAGAAAGGGTTCGAAAATCAGAGATTCGAAGAACAATCATCAGCTCTTCGACAAGAATCGGAGAAGAAAAGCTTACAGCGAACGAGCGAACGAAGAATCCCCTTTTTTGCTAATTCTCTTCGCTGTCTTCTCCTTCGAAACGCTCAGCAACCCAAACAGGTCTTAACAATATAAAACGAATATAATAAAATGACAAACCATATTTGAAACCAAGAAATAAAATATTGAGACTAACGTGTGCCAGTGTTATGGCGTAGGGTGCGCGTGTAGATACAAAGAAATTTCACTTTGTCTCATGAAAAAAAAAAAAAAAAAAAAAAAAAAAAAAAAGCAAAACATATTTTTTTGGTCCTTAAATTTTGAGATTTTTATAATTTTAGTCTCTGAACTTTCATTAATATATATTTGGTCTATAAACTTTCATTGTTGTACATTTGCTCCCTAAATTTTTGAGTTTTTTATATTTTTGGTCCCTGAACTTTGAGTTTTTTATGTTTTTGGGAGAAATTAATATTTTTTTCGGCTTTTGACGGTCGATGTGAGTCTTTTAGTTCAGTAAAAAAAAAACTATTTTACTCTTCTTGATTAGTCACACGACAATTATATTACTCACATTGCTGAAATTTAACACTTAAAATGGTGGAATGACTGAATGTAGATCTCTGTGAAAGTTCAAGGATCAAATGTGTAGTAATAAAAGTTTATGGACTAAAAGCATAAAAACACAAAGTTTGGGGACCAAATAATGAGTTTTGCCAAAAAAAAAAGTCACTTTCTCTTTTGGGCAGTATTAATATTGAGACAAACGTGCGCCGTGTTATGGCCTCGTTTGGTTCGTTTTTGCTAACTTACAATGCAAGCGGAGTTAACTCATTGGAGTTAACATCCTTGGATTTAACTTACAGTGAAAGATCATATTTTCATATTTGGTTCAACTTTAAACTGGCAGAGAAGTTGTAAGTTTTTAAACAATAAAATATATAAATTGACATAAATATCTTTTAAACAAAATAGATAGAAGGTAATTAATAAGGGGTAATTGTGTCCATAAACTCGTGGGAGATAATTCCCCTAGGAGTGGGCGGGGGAGATATCTCTCACCCTTGAGTGTGAGTTATGAAATAATTTTGAGAGAAGTTGGGCAATCAAACAAGATTAGTTCCAACTCCCTTCAAAGTTATCTCACGAGAGTTAACTCCACCCCATAACCAAACAAGGCCTTAGGGTGACATGTAATAGACACCCAATTGTTAGTGTCCACTAAATACAAATCGATTTATGCACGCATAAATTTTAGTTCAAAAATTTAATAGACACCAATAATCGAGTGTCCAAAACGAACCACCCAATCATTTTCCTATTCTTTTCTCTAACTACGTAGATTAATCCATGTTTTTTAGCCAAAGCATCTCTAGTGAGATAAAATGAGGCATCACTTACTAAAAAGTTAGATTTAGATAAGTTGTGGGTTCGACTCCAATTGAAGTTTTTTTTAAAAAAAATCATGCTTTGGATACCGTTGCACTTCAGCGAGGTTACCCCTTTCAACCCAATTTACTCCATTCATAATATTAGAAAGTTGAAACCAAAACTTTGTTGGAGATCATTTTTTTTTTTTGGTCAATTTAGCACAACGATGATCTTCTAAACTAAATTTTTGAAATCCACGAACAAGCAATTTTGAGTAAGAACTTCAATCAAAGTTCGAGATTTTTTTAATTAATAAAAAACCAACGAATTACAACCAAAATAGTGTTTTACATAACAAAACCCTAATTTTGTCAAAAACAATAAAAAGTCTAAAAAAAAATAAACCATAAACTAGACGAAATAAGAAACTCAGTGTCACAAATGACATAAAAAATGGAAACTCCTACTTAGAGTTATAATCAAACTAAAACTTTTTAAAAATAGTAAATTTGCAATTTTCAAGGCCTAAACGAAGGCATTTGGCCAAAAAACGTCGTTATCACAACAACTTCGTGAGTATTGATCACCACATCATTTTTAATACATCTATGTTCTCGAAACTCCAAAATTTCTTGATTGGTCCTTTCAAAACTCAACAAAAATGAATTTCAATCAAACTTTTTTAAAAAACTGTTTGTCATTTCTTAGACTGCATCTCATTCTAATCATTTGATTGTTGGGGATGGAAATTAGTACTACTATTTAACGACATTTGGAATTTAAAAGATTAAGTGATCAAGTGGAACAGGGTGCAGGTTAATTAATGAGGTGGGAAGGTCAATGGAACTGAGATTGTGCCACGTGGAAGAGCGGATGTGGTGGAGTACTCACGTGAAGGAAACGTATGGTAGCCTGGTAGGTGATGATGAGAGACTTGTTGAGAGTGGCTTAATTTGGTAAGACCATGTGATTATGACAAACACTCGGTGCAACCACCGGCTGGTCCCATGACTCGGACCTACGAACCATCGGCTCAGCCTGGTTAAGAACAGCACCATCACTAATGGTCTCTCAAGATACGTCAAATACGGTATTGGCTAGGGGTGGGCAAACCGCAGTTTGGTGGTGAAAACCGCGATCAAACCGAGGGTCTACGGTTTGGTGATTTTCAAACCACCACCAAATCGAGAACCACCAAAATCGCAACCAAACCGAACCGCGGTTTGCGCGGTTTGATCGGTTTGGTTTCGCGGTTTTGGTGCGAGGCGGCATGCGAGTGCGGGCGGCGAAGTGAGACGGGCGGAGCGGGCGAGCGCAAAAGGGGGCTCGCGGCGGAGCTCCAGCAGCAGCGAGACGAACGGCGCGACACCGGCGAAGGCGCGGACGCACGGCGCAGCAGGCGGTGGCGATGTCTCAAGATCGGCGGCGGGCGCAAGCATGCGAGGCCGGCGCAGCGGCGTGCTGCAGCGATGGCGGACGCGACGCCGCGAAGCAGCGATGGGAGCCGGCGAGCGGAGGCTGCGTGGGGTGGTCCGGGAGTGACCGGAGTGACGGGAGTGAGGAGCGGGAGTGAGGAGAGAGGACGGAGAGGAGGAGAGAGTGAGGAGAGAGTGGGAGAGAGGAGAGAGAGGTGAGGGAGTGGATTTTTTTTTTTTTTGGTTAGCTTTTTAGGGTTTTTGGTTTATATTTACCAAAATGTCATCGGTTTGGTTAAACCACGCTTTTTTCAAAATGAAAACCGCGACCAAACCGCGATTCTGCGGTTTTACGTTTTCCAAACCGCGACCAAACCGCGAGTTTTAAAAACCAAACCAAACCGTGCGGTTTGGTCGGTTTGGGCGGTTTGAGCGGTTTTTGAAAACCGCCCACCCATAGTATTGGCATGGGAGGGGTAGAGCCAAGATTTCATGCTTGGCTAGATACCAAGGGTAGTCTAGGTATTTTTTATAAGTTTTTTAAGCGATCATGTCGGAGATGTTGGGATAGTCCCACATCGACTACTTGGAAATAAAAATAAAGCTTATAAGTGTGGAGTGGACATTCCATCTTGCCTTGACATTTTGGAGTGAACCTCACTTGTAGCCTATATACATAAAAATTAGTCACCACATTCTCCTCACCTTAGATTGTGACCTATATTACAAAATTGAACAGATCAAGTACTACATGTAAAAATTCTTCAGGAGCCTGCGGATCTCCGCTAGCACCCAACTTAACCACCTTCAATTCTTATAGGTGTAGTATTCTATCTCAAAATGCCAAAGTACTAATTGGGATGAATTAATCACTTGTATACTTCATTTCGAAGTTTCATTTAATCGATGTGAAACTAACTTTCGGTCTACACATCTTCAACACTACATTTATAAGGGAGCACATATAAAGATGTCGTGGGCTCTACCCTAGAGCAGTCATACATGTGGGTCCACCCCTGAGGTAAATAAAAGTTAGAGCACTTAATTGTCTTAGTCTCACTCGTCTCTATATCATTTTGGATATCAACAAATTTAAAGCATGGGAAAATCACATATAAGAGACCTCACTCCTTTTATGGCCCTTGAAAAGATCTGACACATATGAGTTCATTTAGCCACCTAGCCTACAATACTATTAAATAGTATTAATGATGCAGTCATCTTACAAAATAAAGAGAGAAAGAGAGAGAGAAAGAATTGAAAAGAATATTAGAATTAAATTACGAAGAGAGATCAGAGTTTGAGAGAAGGAAAAACAAGAACAAGGAAGAGTTTCATGAATTCATTTCCTATTCCATATTTTTCTCACACGTACAGTACATATTTATGGTACTGCCCTTACAAGTAAACCCTACTTTATAGATAGATCATAACTAATAGATACTATTATATATCTCTAACTACTAACGATTAACCCATGATCCTATATATATATATGCATGCAACAATTACTTGAAAAATCTTGACAAAAAAAAACAATTACTTAAAAAACCAGTTAAATCATTTTATTTTTTTTCTTATTCCTTATAGCTGCTATATCGATCTTTTCATTCTATATATATGATTGATGATACTAATGATATTTATTCAATTAATTTTCATTCTCGGACTCTCGTGTGCATAAACATGCATATATATATATATATATATATACTAGTCAATGGTCACGCGCTATGCGCGTGAGGCGTAAACAATAAATGTACCAAATAACAAACATGAACGTCAAGTACCTCAAATAAAGAATAAGTATTTCAAAAACACAAAATAGAAAATATACAATAGAGAAGTTTGTTAATGAATATTCAGGTGGAGTAGATATATACAAACATGCATGTCAACTAACAAAAAACATTCAAATACATACACATAATACAACAGAAAAATTAAGAAAAATTCAGGAAATTACATATCTTAATTTTTCATTTTAAAGGAATCCACCAATTAAGTCCATCTCCACCTCTAAGTCAAGTCTTCTCAAAATGACTCCACCAACAAAAATTGCTTCTCCACCGCGATGTAATAGCTTATCCATCTCTCGATGCTTCTACGAATTTAGTAGATGGTAAGACTCGAGAATTTCTAATATTAGTTGTCATCTAGCTCACATATCTTATCTCTTTAACCTTACCTAAACATATAAATATTTTTGTGAGTTAGATAAAGTTTTTTCCTCTTAACCAATATGATGAATACATACACGTATGTACTTTATCAAAAAAAATAAAAAGAATAAAGTTGAGCAATGTATAAGATATCATAGTTCATATACATACATGGCATGCCCAATGTACCCAACATCCGCCAACATATTGTGGTCTCATTTAACAAAAATAAAATTAGGTAAAATGGATGGACTCCACAAATCCTCATATCAGTTGTTATTTAACCAATTCAACCATTCTTTATTGACGCTCCATCATGTGTTCGGTTGATCAATGTTGCAAAGACATAAAAAAGCGAGACCATTAAAGACCTAGGATTACTAAAAGTATACCTAAGAAGAAAGAAAAGTTTTGTACAAAGAAGGGCCAAAGTGTACATCATGATTCTCTCTTGGTGCTTGATTAATTTACAATGACATTTGGTGCGGGGCCAACTTCTTCCAAGATCTTCACGTGAGATCGGTCGTACGGACCACTTCTAGTATATTGTTCCAACTTCTTCCAAAATCTTACAAACTTGATCTCGTGTCAAGCTTTCTCTAGAGTTTGATATAATGGAGAAGGTGTCCGATTTCAATAATGCACATAATAAAACGTGGAATAGTTATCTTTTTTGTTTTTGTAAGTGTGGGAGTAGTACTTATCCTTTTTTAAAAGTAGAGGAGTGAGTAGTTATCTTAACAACTCCACTAAATAGGGATTAATCGTATGGGTAGTTATTTTTTAATTCAAAAGCACCTATTTATTTGGGTTTGGTAATTAAATTACCACATTGCCCCGAAATTTTAATATTTTGATTTAAGTACATAAGGATAGTTTTGGAAAAATTTGTCAAAAAGGCTTCACGGTTAACCGTTTCTTGTTTGCTATTATAATAGTATAGATACGGAAAATGCTTATTATTATTATTACATACTACCTAAAGCTAATTAATATCTACTTTTCTTTCCCCCATGATCAAGTTGATGTCTTGATTATGGCTACGACATCCATGGAGACACCGGCTAGTCTGTTCTTGAGAATCCAACACGATACAAGCCATTTGAACCCCTCCAATGATTCGGAATTTATTTTTGATTGGATTGAGCAAAAATTAGTTTCCCTCTGCCTAATGAAACCTCAGATACATACATTTCCTCCACTCATGATATTCAAAAAGTATTTCATAACTCCAAACGAAATCCATATCATACTCGCTATCCTAAACAAAAACAGTTTTATTCGCGACCATCCCCTTCAGATATCATCATTGAAGAAAAGACCAAAAGACAACAAAAATACGATGGAAATTCAATCTATGATTGGAATATTGATGGATTATCCGAATATCAAATTCTCAAAGTCGTTTATCAAATGCAAATATATTCAAAAGCCTGTCTAATTCATAAACATGCAGAACAAACAATAGCACTTGCCATTGCAGCTGGATTTACAGGACAACTCTATGGTTGGTGGAATTATGCATTTAATACATCAATACGTCTCGAAATTATACAGTCTATTTGTAAAGATGACAATGGGAATGTCCTTTTAGATATACATGGAAAACCGCAACCCAATGGAGTCGATAACTTATTAGCTAATATCATTTGGTATTTTATAGGAAAATTCTCCTCCCTTGATGAGAAATTACGAGATCAATTGCAAAGTTTACGCTGTAGAACCATGAATGATTACCGTTGGTATAAAGATACATTCTTCACTAAAGTCAATCAATTAACTTCCCATGACGGTTTATTCTGGAAAGAAAGATTCATTGCTGGTTTACCTTCGTTTTTTGGTGATAAAGTTAAAGAGTATATTAAAACTCAAAATAATGGAAATTTAAATTGGAATTCTCATTCTTATGGAGATCTTCTCCAATATATACAAACATGTGGTCTCGCTATCTCGTAATGATATGCGCATCAAGCGTCAACTACAAAAGAATAAAGGTACATTGAAGAATGACTTAGGAAAAGCGTGTTATGAATTAGGACATGATCTAGATATTACCCATCTCACCACCAATACCTATCACCGAGAATAAAACGCCATTCAAACCGTCTTTCTCCTACCTTCACCAAGAATTCTTACTATCGAAACCACGTCATAAGAAACAGTCTTTCAAGGGTAGAAAATCTAGTACGATTAAGAAACATAATATACAAAAATCAAATGTTTGTTACCATTGTGGAAAGCCTGGTCATTACGCCAATAAATGTCATTTAAAAAACTATAAAAAGAAAATACACCAAATTCAAGCATCTAGTAGCTCATCTCAAGACGATAATCCATGCCATTGTGCGGCTAATATAGTTAATACCACATCTTCATCTTCTGAAACAGAAATTAATATGTTAACTGCTCATGAAGAATTAATTTTAGAAATAGGTGAACAAATAGAAGATCCGTCATTAAAATATAAATACTTCACCCAGGTTATACAGTCAAAACCTCCTCTTGAGTCCTCTGAGACTGATAAAGACTATACAAAAAGCACCATAATTTCAAACAACAAATACATATTGATCCTAATAAATATTCATTCGCTAGTATTATGGAAACTGTCAACAAACGTCCTCAACAAGCAACAATCCAGTCTTTACAAACCGACGTTAATATTTTGAAAGATGAAATTAAAACACTCAAAGAAAGAATAACATCCCTCGAAAATTCTACGACCGCCCTCTTCCGAATTTAATCCAGACAATATTTTCATAGAAACCCTTACCCAATATATGCATCAAAGATGGTTTACACCAATTACCATAAAAATTAAAGATTTTTCTCATACATTGTCATGCATTAATCGACTCTGTGTCGACCTCAATTGTATTCGTGAAGGATTGATTCCATTACGATCTTGTGATTCAACAACTAGTAAGATTTCTACGCAATGGGATTAAATCCTCTATTAAGTACAAAGTTCTGCATTTCATATCTGTCATCAATCTATTTGCATTCCTACATCGTTTATTATTGTCAAAGGCCTTCAAAGACGATATCCTCTTAGGAATACCTTTTCGCAACATATTCACCATTTTCGATTTACAACTTTCGGTATTACTACGACTTTAAATAATCATAAAATTAAATTTCATTTTGCTCAACCTCCTAAAATCAAATATTTGAATCAACTGATAAATCAAATAGAATATAAAGAATCTCATATTGCATTTTTACGTTCGAAATTAATTTTCTTAAAACTGATCAAATTCTACAAACTCTCGCTTTTCAATCAAAATTAGCTCTTTTTCAAAATAATTTAACAAAACAATGTTGTTCGATATTCCTCTCGCTTTTTGGGATCGTAGAAAACATATAGTAACTCTCCCTTATATCGACGATTTTAATGAAGCAAATATCCCTACCAAAGCAAATCCATCGCAAATGAATGCGCGCCATCGTCATTATGTGAAACCGAAATCAAGGATTTACTCGCTAAACAACTAATTACTCCTTCTAAATCTCCTTGGAGTTGTACAACTTTCTATATGTAGAAAATGCTTTGAGCTTGAACGTGGTGCTCCTCGATTAGTCATAAATTATAAACCTCTCAATAAAGTTCTAAAAACAATTCGATATCCATTACCCAATAAGTATGATTTGATCAAAACCACAACTACTGCAATAATATTTTCAAAATTCGATTTAAAATCTGGTTTCTGGCAAATCCAAATACATCAAACTGACCGCTATAAAACAGCTTTCAATACACCTTTTGGACAATATCAATGGAATGTCATGCCTTTTGGCTTAAAAAATGCTCCTTCAGAATTTCAAAAAATTATGAATGATATTTTTAATCCTTTTCGTGATTTCATTCTTGTATACATTGATGATATTTTGATCTTCTCCAATAATCTTGACCAACATTGGAAACATTTGAATACCTTTCAAGCAATAGTTATCAAAAATGGTTTAGTTTTATCTCAAAAGAAAATGCATTTATTTCAAACCTCAATAACCTTTTTAGGTTTCAAAATCGCAAATAAAACTATTACTCCAGTTAATAGAGTTATAGAATTTGCCAATAAATTTCCTGATCAACTTACTGATAAAACTCAATTACAACGATTTCTTGGTTGTCTCAACTATCTATCTGATTTTTATAAAGATGCAGCAATTGACAGAAAACCATTACAAGAGTTACTCAAAAAAGATCAAAAATTCAGTTGGACTCCCGCTCATACAGCTGCCATCCAGAAAATCAAACAAAAAGTAAAAATCCTTCCTTGCCTCCATTTAGCTCATCCAGAATATTTTAAAATCATTCAGACTGATGCCTCTGATGCTGGTTATGGTGGTATTCTTTTTTACAAGAGATCTCATCTTGGAAAAGAACAATTAGTTTGCTATACCTCTAAACTTTGGAATCCAACCCAACAAAATTATGCCACATAAAAAGGAAATTTTAGCCATTGTCCTTTGTGTTCAAAAATTTCAATATGATGTTTTAAATCAAAAGTTTTTAATTCGTGTTGATTGCAAAACAACAAAAGAAATTCTTTTAAAAGATGTTAAAAATTTAGTATCAAAACAGATTTTTGCTCGTTGGCAAGCAATATTAAACATTTTTATTTTGATATTGAATATATTAAAGGTACTCATAACTCTCTTCCCGACTTTTTATCCCGTGAATTTCTTACTACTCATCGCTCATATTCATTGCATACAGATCAACATGATCGATAAAGGCAAATCTCCAAAGATCCAATCGATTTTCTCCTCTTTTTAATACTTATAATCAATCCGATATCAATAAATCTTTTACCGATTCAAGAATCGTCATCTTATTACTCTACTTGAGTCTTATCTTCTTGATAAATCCCTTGATGCCCAAATTCATCTCGTAATGCCTCCCGACCTTCATTTCATCCCTACTCGTCCTCACATTACCATAAAATTCTATGAAAGCATTTTGACTACAACACAATCTGTTCTTATTGAACATTTTACAAGAACGAATTTAGATGAAGTTGCTTACTCCAAAATGAAAATACAAAAGGTTCTCTCTGGTGAAGAATGATGTCAAGCACAACAATCTTTGATTCAAAGATAGCCCATTTCATTATCATCCAATGACATTGCTAAAGGATAAACCTCCATTTCAAGTGAACTATAAAGACTACATCGATGCATGGCACAATATCTTGTTCTACAAAGATCCAAATTCAGGACATTCATGGTATATCGCATTAAAAAGATCTCTCAAGGTTAATCTCGCCAAATTGGTTCATGGCAGAATGGTGGAAAAAATTCGGTCCAACAATTGACTATTTGCCCTCAGAAATTTTTCAAAAAGTATGAAGAAGAAAAATTATCACTTTTTCAATTTTTACATACACATTCAATCCCGTGGATCCTAAAATGGCATTATGCTACCCATAAAATTACAACAATCGATAACTTAACCCTTACCTACCTCTCGCAAGACATTCAATGCAAATGGTGGGATAAGTTTGATATTAATTCTCTTGATATCTCTCCTGTCTCAGCAAGTCCAAATAAATTAAGTGATTTTCCCTCTCTCCCAAAAACTAGTTATAAAGCTGTTATTTCCACTCCTTCTCCTTCGAAACCAGCCTCAACATCCTTAACACCTGATGTCGCTCAAGCCATACTCCAACAGCTACAAAAAATGCAACAAACTCAAGATCTCATTGAAGACAGACTTAAACAAGTTGAAAAATATTCGTCATCCAGATCAAGATCATATTCAGATGATAACATCCATTCGATTGATTCAGATTCAATTGAAATATGAAGACACTCGCCCGAGCACTTCAACATCCAGCCATACAGCAACCATTAATTGAGCATATCCTTCATGACTTATATTCAAACGGCGTGGAACTTTACTGGAATTCAATATTAAGCAAACATGAACTTCATGTTTTTGCTTGTCAATCCATCATATGGTCTCAAGAAGAAGCAAACAGTCTCCTGGCGTTATGGTATCTCCTCCAAAGAACCTCAAGTTCGAATCTACATCACTTATCCAGATATCTATCGTTATACAAGTTATGTTCATTTTTATCTCTCGGCATATTTTGCTTACGTAACCTATCCGATGATCTTGTACCTATATTAATCAATAGTCCTAGGCCCATGCCACTTATTATCATCAAGCCCATGCTTCCTGGTTGTTTGCCTACCGTCTCGTCTAATCAAAAGTAGTCATCGCCTTATCAACATCATCAAGAATCTTATCTTACTTTCATAAAGTAACTTTTGCTTTTGTCGTTGTAATAGATCTTTTTTTTACTTTGCTTTATGTCATCTTTATCTTATTTTGCTTTTGCTTTATTTATGTCGATTGTTCTGTTTTACTTTGCTTTTGTAAAAACAACACGTCTAGCTTTATTTGTTTTGTCGTCACATATGTCAAGTTCGTCTATAAATATATGTTGTATGTAAGATTGTAGGTATCGAGTAATTAAGTAAGCAAGTTCGGTTTAGTTTGTTCTTGTCTAATGCTCTAAGGCTCTTGTGTTGTAACCAGATTTCAAATCATAGATTCATATTATTATCTAGCAGACGTTCCATATTATTACCAATCCAATCATAATTGTCATAACAAGTTAATCCCAATCATTCATAACCTCAACCATCAATTCAAACAATACCCAGTTTGTTATAACTTTGCATTCGGACGATCAATTGGTATCGAGCCACTGATCATAGAAGAAGCTCTTGTAAGTATATTCAATCTTTTAATAAAACTTCTTATTATTGTCTTGCCGATTATTTTTGTTTGAATTTTACTATTTGTATTGATTTTGATTTAATTTGATTTGCTCGATTCAATTTTATTTCTTTACCGATTTGGTTTGTTCTTCGGGTTTTTCTCAACACTTTCCTTGTCGCGTCGTAAGTCTAGCAGAAAACAAAAGAGTTGTAAGTCTAGCAGCAATTCGTTGAGCAAGTGTAAGACAACCCTCTCATTCAAAATGAGTAAAGTCATAAAAAAGATTTCTTGAGCTTTATCAACTAAATCATCATCAATGAAGTTTGAGTCAAGCTCTACTTCAGACACTTCTGGAAAACCTCTTCAACCCATGAAGTCAATAGATCTCAAAAATATTCATGAAGTTTCTTTTTCTCAGATTGAGCAATCTCTTTGTAATTGGGAAATGCCACCAATCAAACTAGCAGATGTCTACAATAAAGGTTCTTTTTCAAAACATCAAAATTTTGTTATCAAGTTAGAAGAAGATACACAATCAATTGATGAAGATGGCCAAGAAATACTATTAATCTCTCCAGAAAAGATTTGTCAATACAGAGAAACCCATAAATATCTCCATATTGGTTTAATCCAAGTTGCTATAAAGCCCCTTACTATGTTAGGACTCAATACATCCATTCTTGTTTCGGTTCGCGATAAACGTCATACAGAATTTAATGACTCATTCTTGGGAATGATTGAAGGAAGTCTGACAGACGGTCCAATCTATTTCAATTGTTTTCCTAATTTCACAATAAGTTTACATGATGAATTTGCACATGAAGCTGCTACCCTAGGTATTTATTCCCAAGAGTATAAAATGCGAGGAATCTGTTCTAATGTTGCAGTTGTATATCGCATTTATTATAAATCAATGCATACAATAATTCCCGATGTAGCTTATACTAATCTCCAAAACGGTTCGACAACATTATTTTTAACAAATATTAAGAATACAAAGATCGATCGAAAACAATTAAATATCAAATGGAAAGACATAGACATTCCTCATAAATGGACTATAGTAGATACAAATAAAAAAGAATCTCTACAGACTACCCAAAAAATTCATCAAGTCATCACACATGAAGATGGGAAAGTTGATATAATCTTCGCTCCTCGTACTTCTTTATCCAGACGATATGCAGAACATAAATCTTCACCCTCTCCTTCTACCTCTTCGACTTCTCCTCCACATCAGATACCACCTCCGTTTACGGGAACAGGAATTGCTTATCCAGTTTACTCGTCACCTCCTAAAACTGATAACGTTAGTATTAATGATTTTGTTGAATATCAAATTCATACTATTTCTATAGAGTCTACTGACGGAGACGTAAATGAAGAATCCCATGAATTTCAATTAGATTATATTGCATTAAAACAAAACTTTTTACAACATCCATTAAAGCCTACATTTTGTACTTTATATTCTATGCAAGCAACAAGTCATGTCATACGAGATAAATATTACATTAAAACAATTCACCATAATTTGCCTTTCTTTGAATTTTTAGCCCAACATTGCCCTTCTATAATTCATAAAGTTAAACCTTGTGTGGGAAAGTACTACTTTTGGTGAAACATATCAAGCAAAAACATCCTCCATTAGCACCTCTTAAGGTCAAAGAAAATATTAAGGCGATTCCTTTTAAAACTACTATATCGATCCAGGTGCATAACCAAGAAGATCTCAACCATGTTATTGAACAAAATAATTTTACAAATTTATATTTGTCAACCCTTTCTTCCTCCACTCCCGTCTCTCATATCTTGTACAACCTTACGTCCCTTCTCCATCTAACACTTTGCAACTGCTCCTTCTTCTCTTTCTTCATTTTTACCCCCCCGTACATCTATGCCATCTCTCTCTCATCTATGCCATCTCTCTCCTCGTTCGCACCAAAATCCGCATATTCAGCTGAATTCTTTGAACGCATCAATGTGCAACTTGCACGCTTAGAACCACCTAGTAAACCTACTTCTACTTCGAAAAAAGATAAAGATAAAGCCCCTGTTATTGCTAATCTAGAACAACTCTCTTCTCCTCCATCCGAATCTGATAAAGAAATTAGTTTCCCTCGCCTAATGAAACCTCAGATACAGACATTTCTTCCACTCATGATATTCAAAAAGTATTTCATAACTCCAAACGAAATCCATATCATACTCGCTATCCTAAACAAAAACAATTTTATTCGCGACCATCCCCTTCAGATATCATCCTTGAAGAAAAGACCAAAAGACAACAAAAATACGATGGAAATTCAATCTATGACTGGAATATTGATGGATTATCTGAATATCAAATTCTCAAGGTCGTTTATCAAATGCAAATATATTCAAAAGCCTGTCTAATTCATAAACATGCGAACAAACAATAGCACTTGCCATTGCAAATTTGGATTTCAGGACAACTCTATGGTTGGTGGAATTATGCATTTATATACATCAATACGTCTCGAAATAATACAGTCTATTTGTAAAGATGACAATGGGAATGTCCTCCTAGATATACATGGAAAACCACAACCCAATGGAGTCGATATCTTATTAGCCAATATCATTCGGTATTTTATAGGAAAATTCTCCTCCCTTGATGAGAAATTACGAGATCAATTGCAAAGTTTACTCTGTAGAACCATGAATGATTACCGTTGGTATAAAGATACATTCTTCACTAAAGTCAATCAATTAACTTCCCATGACGGTTTATTCTGGAAAGAAAGATTCATTGCTGGTTTACCTTCGTTTTTTGGTGATAAAGTTAAAGAGTATATTAAAACTCAAAATAATGGAAATTTAAATTGGAATTCTCATTCTTATGGAGATCTTCTCCAATATATACAAACATGTGGTCTCGCTATCTGTAATGATATGCGCATCAAGCGTCAACTACAAAAGAATAAAGGTACATTGAAGAATGACTTAGGAAAAGCGTGTTATGAATTAGGACATGATCTAGATATTACCCTCTCACCACCAATACATATCACCATGAGAATAAAACGCCATTCAAATCGTCTTTCTCCTACCTTCACCAGGAATTCCTACTATCAGAAACCACGTCATAGGAAACAGTCCTTTAAGAGTAAAAAATCTAGTACGACTAATAAACATAATGTACAAAAATCTAATGTTTGTTACCATTGTGGAAAACCTAGTCATTACGCCAATAAATGCCATTTAAAAAATTATAAAAAGAAAATACACCAAATTCAAGCATCTAGTAGCTCATCTCAAGACGATAATCCATGCCATTGCGCGGCTAATATAGTTAATACCACATCCTCATCCTCTAAGACAGAAATTAATATGTTAAGCTTGCTCATGAAGAATTAATTTTAGAAATAGGTGAACAAATAGAAGATCGTCATTAAAATATAAATACTTCACCCAGTTATACAAATCAAAACCTCTCTTGAGTCCTCTCGAGACCGATAAAGACTATACAAAAAGCACCATAATTTCAAACAACAAATACATATTGATCCTAATAAATTCATTCGCTAGTCTTATGGAAACTGTCAATAAACGTCCTCAACAAGCAACAATCCAGTCTTTACAAACTGACGTTAATATATTGAATGATGAAATTAAAACACTCAAAGAAAGAATAACATCCCTCGAAAATTCTACGAATGATCCTCTTCCTGAATTTAATCCAGATAATATTTTCATTGAAACCCTTACCCAATATATGCATCAAAGATGGTTTACACCAATTACCATAAAAATTAAAGATTTTTCTCATACCTGTCATGCATTAATCGACTCTGGTGCTGACCTCAATTGTATTCGTGAAGGATTGATTCCATTACGATACTGTGATTCAACAACTAGTAAGATTTCTACTGGCAATGGGATTAAATCCTCTATTAAGTACAAAGTTCCTGCAGCTCATATCTGTCATCAATCTATTTGCATTCCTACATCGTTTATTATTGTCAAAGGCCTTCAAAGACGATATCCTCTTAGGAATACCTTTTCGCAACATATTCACCATTTTCGTTACAACTTCTGGTATTACTACGACTTTAAATAATCATAAAATTAAATTTCATTTTGCTCAACCTCCTAAAATCAAATATTTGAATCAACTGATAAATCAAATAGAATATAAAGAATCTCATATTGCATTTTTACGTTCGAAATTAATTTTCTTAAAACTGATCAAATTCTACAAACTCTCGCTTTTCAATCAAAATTAGCTCTTTTTCAAAATAATTTAACAAAACAATGTTGTTCGATATTCCCTCTGCTTTTTGGGATCGTAGAAAACATATAGTAACTCTCCCTTATATCGACGATTTTAATGAAGCACATATCCCTACCAAAGCAAATCCATCGCAAATGAATGCGCGCCTCGTCATTATGTGAAACCGAAATCAAGGATTTACTCGCAAAACATCTAATTACTCCTTCTAAATCTCCTTGGAGTTGTACAACTTTCTATGTAGAAAATGCTTCGAGCTTGAACGTGGTGCTCCTCGATTAGTCATAAATTATAAACCTCTCAATAAAGTTCTAAAAACAATTCGATATCCATTACCCAATAAGTATGATTTGATCAAAACCACAACTACCGCAATAATATTTTCAAAATTCGATTTAAAATCGGTTTCGACAAATCCAAATACATCAAAAATGACCGCTATAAAACGACTTTCAATACACCTTTTGGACAATATCAATGGAATGTCATGCCTTTTGGCTTAAAAAATGCTCCTTCCGAATTTCAAAAAATTATGAATGATATTTTTAATCCTTTTCGTGATTTCATTTTTGTATATATTGATGATATTTTGATCTTCTCCAATAACCTTGACCAACATTGGAAACATTTGAATACCTTTCGTGCAATAGTTATCAAAAATGGTTTAGTTTTATCTCAAAAGAAAATGCATTTATTTCAAACCTCAATAACCTTTTTAGGTTTCAAAAAGCGCAAATAAAACTATTACTCCAGTTAATAGAGTTATTGACTTTGCCAATAAATTTCTGATCAACTTATCGATAAAACTATTACTCCGAGTTAATAGAGTTATTGACATGCACCGACACTCAGATCTTGTAGTTGCCCGAGGCGAAGATGAGGCTCATGCATCAGAGTCTAGTAGTAGTGACTCATCAGAACCGGCGGACACCACAAGTAGTGATCGTAATGTGGGTGGAAGTACTAGTGGTGGAGGTGCCCATAATGAAGGAGAGTCACTAGGACATATGGAAATGTGTGCTCCTATCCCCAATGGTCCCGAAGATGGATCATTGTTGAAGAGCTTTAAAGATCATGTCGCATTAGCGATTTGGAGCAATGAGGTATATAAATTTTCGTTGAATGGAGTAGTTAAAAATTTTGGGTTTTCACTAAGTTGATGGAATGTTTTTTGTTGTTGCAGGATCGTCTGACACTCAAGTGTATCAATCACGGTGCTCAGATCCAAGAATGGGACTTACAGTCGTGCCACCCTGACACCGCGGGCCTTTAGAGGATTATTCGGTGCTCGGGTTGAATACGCGATCGATCGCTCATACCGCAAGGCTAACAAGGAGGTTATCTGCGCTTTGTGGAGTGGTGGGCCGAGGAGACGAACACATTTCACTTACCATTCGGTGAAATGTCGATCTCCTTGGAGGATGTGAGCATGCTCCTGAAGATTCTGTCACGGGCAAGGTGGTGGCAGTTGAGAACTTTGCGAGGTACACCGACGAATCTCGCTCGGATGCGATTAAGCTGGTGTCCAAACTATTTGGGGTTAGCATCGAAGATGCTGAGGATGAAGTGAACATCAGCAAGGGGCTCACAATGCAAAAATGTTGGCTGAAGAGTCGATGGTGCCCCAAAGCTGGATCGAGGAACACAACTTATCCTCCCGTAGAATGCACAGCCCGGGCGTACTTGTTGTACCTACTTTCTTGCACCGTTTTTGCGGATAAGAGTGGATCTCGGGTATCCATTGCGTTGTTGAAGCTTCTAGAAGATTTGGCCGACGTGGGAAACTATGCATGGGGCAAAATTTGTATTAGCCTACTTGTACCGACACTTGGGGTCCGCCACCGAGTACAAGTTTCAGAATTGCGGCTACCTCACATTACTTGAGATTTTTTATTAAATCGACTAGAATTCTTTTTCGAGTAATTAGTATTTATTTTTGCATTTTTCCTCTAACTAGCGTTGTAACTATTTGCGGGGATGGGTGTACGAGCATTTCAAACTTGGACTCGCCACACCCAATGCAAAATACATGGACTACGTGCAACCTCGTGTCTGTACGATGGGTTCAAAAGCACGAGACCGTGATGAATATTGACAAGGTTGGGTCCATTAGGCGAACATTGGACGGGTTGCGCCCAAGTGAGGTGAGATACTGCACCCTTCTTGTCGGTAAATGTTGCATTTTGTTTCTGGTTACTAATTATGGTTGTCTACGTTTCATAAGGTTGCTTGGGACCCATATGTTAATCACCGGGAGAATGGAGTTGTGCACGCGATGGCCTTCTACAGTGGCACATTGAAGTACATGGATGTGGTGGAGCCCTACTATCCGGAGAGGATTCTGAGGCAGTTTGGCCACGTGCAATCTATACCAGATCTTCCGTACCGGCCATTGGAAGCACATCGAGGCCCTTCTGCACTCAAATACTCGGTCAAGTATGGGTTCCAAGCAGACAATTGGGAACGTTGGCGCAACCATTTGTTGGCCCCGAAGTTCGCGGTGAGAAGAAGCGAGTTCGAGTATTTGGCTACACCGAACTATCTACCTTGGTTCCTCAAAGTCTCTCACCCATTGATCACCAACCCGAGGTACTTTGATGATGACATGGTTGCCACGACCATCGCCGACAATGAGCTACTTGAGGTATTGAATGTGGTATAACTATTATGTAGAAGTGTTAGCCAACTCTTGAAAACCCGATATGTATTACATTAATAGATTTAATTCTCTTTTCATCGAGCGTAATAGGCGGGCGTTGGACGCGGCATTAAGGTGGAAATTATTGCCGCCGGAGTTGTGCACGTTGGAGTCGCAAGGCAAATGACGAGTGACGTCGTCAATTTCCTTTCGGGGAGGAGTTTCGGTCCCACCACCACCACCACTCTCGCCCCCACCACCGCAACCGGCACAACCGCCACATCGCCCTACCGAAGCGCCCCTAGACGGCCCCAAAGCATGATAGCACTTCTACATATTCCACACTAGGTAATGCACTACCCGCAACGGTCGATGCTCGCCCCCAAAGAGAATGCATGGCAAGGAATACCAAAGAAATAATTTAAAGAGGCCAAATGAATGAGGGAACAACGACCTTGGTTCATCAATAGTTACTTGAGTTTTTGTTGGATTGAGGAACAATTACTTGAGGTTTTGTTGAATGGTGGATTAAACTGTATTTGTTATGTTTGTGTATTGAAACCATTTTGTGTAAGTGAGTTTTATTGGGAAAATAATTGGTGAATATGTTCAGCTTATGCAAAGTGCTCCATGTTTCTTCTTATGGTATTACTTCTGTTTATAAAGCGATTTGTCGCTTAATATTTGGCTGTTTTGAAAGCTGTGTTGCTGTTGTTGGTGTTGAGTCATGTTCCATTAATTCCCATTTCGGTTGATCGTAATTTTTGCATCAGGAAAGTAGTCTCGGTCGTTCAGAGCCGAAACCAAGAGAAACTTGCCGGCACTGCACAGCCGACATGTTAAAATATGTCTCGAACTTGTCCCTCCGACATCTTCTGCTGATCCTCGTTGACTTATAACCGAGAGTGATGTAGACCCCAAAACCTCGTCTCAGACTTGTCCCTCTGATATCTTCTGCACAGCCGACATGTTAAAATACTTCTGTTTTTATTAATCCTGATGCGATCTTCCTCATCAGTGCAAGCATGAAACTTTTGCAACACTCTTTCAATCTCATCGTGCACATTGTACCCAGACCGATCCACATGATTCTCAGGTATCATACTCAACTTTCGCCAGTACACATGAATGTCCTCGAGAGGGATGAGTGACCCAGCAAATTTATGAAGGTTTAGCTCGTGTGCACAAGGAAGGCCATGTGTGGTACGTATCTCGCAACCACAACGAGTTGAGTCGTGTCCAACATCCTCTCCACGTTCCAATTCATCTGTAATTAACTTAAACGCCCGTTGAGAGACATAACCATGCAATCGGCGATATAACTCATCAAAATATTCATGTTGGACCACATTCAAACTGAGCTCAAATGATGCCTTGATGTTGTTATGTTGGATCCTAAGGATACCATCAACCACACTCCACAAAGTCTCAAAATTTGCTTGACTGTTGCCAAGATGTTGCTTCAGAGTGGAATGCGCAGACTCAACCCTCTGTGTTGTTGTTTCCCCAAAGTGCATAATTCGATTTGTCCATGCCGGTACAAATTTCTCCTTGTAGGTCTTTACCCATGTGTTATCCAAGTAATCATTAAGACCCTTCACATTCCCGAACTCACAACGCAAGTCATTCATCTTAAGTTCGAATAAGGCCTTCGACTTAGCATACATCACACTCGTCCACCTATCCATGAAACGAGCGAAGCCTTCGTTATCCCCAAACATCTTCTTAGTCTTGGCCAATACTACTTCGTTGATGTGCCGAGAGCAAAGAAGGTGAGACGATGATGGAAATACTTCTTCGATGACACTAATAAGGCCTAACTCCCGATCCGTAACAAACACGTCAGGTTTGGGCCACCCATCCAATATGGATCTCAAGTTCTCCAGTGCCCAAACATAATTTGCATGAGTCTCCGATGATATGAAAGCAAACCCAACGGAGAACGTCAAATGCGTAGAAGTGATGCCAACAATCTCCAATAACGGCATTCGATACCTATTTGTTTTGTAAGTGCAATCCATCAAAATTACCGATGAGAAACACCTTAGCAAATTGATTGAATCAGGATGTGACCAAAATAAATCGGTGACGACATTCGTATCGGGATGCTTCCTATGCCACGACATCCACTTATTCTTCTCCAATATGTGTAATAGTTGTTGCATTTGAGTCCTCCCACCCGCATCCTCAATTCAGAATTTTTGTCGTGCATTATATATTGTCCGCATTGTCGATATGTTTGTAACATCTCTTTGCTTCAACGTATTGATGATGTCTCTTGGCTTCACATTACCCTTTGTCATCTGCACCACAACCTCCTGCTCCCCCTTATCCAATCTTTCGGCAAATGAGTGGCCGTCCAAGTTTTTCGCGGGGTCGTGATTGTGCCTCCCACATATGACTGTGACATACCACAAAGAGTCATCATTTTCCTTGATGTTAATAAGGAAAGGGCATCCACATTTCTTTGTACCGGTTTGAGTCCTCCCCGTTTCCTCTTCTTCTTCATTTCTTGGTTTCAAAGCAAATTTTACCGCTTTACCCTTCCCAACTCTTTGTGACATTCCCCTATATGTACCATACCTCTCACAAGCAAGTTTCACCATTCCCCTGCGTTTAATCCCTCCGGCATCAGAGTGCTTCGTTACTAACACAAACTTGTTCTCCCGACCTATCATTTGAAGCCATGAAATTACCGATTCTCTAGATGGGAATGACCTACAAGGTGTAAACTCATCATTGTAGTCTGGAAATAAAGTAGAAACCGTCATTACCTGCAATACAAACATTATAACATTATGATCAACCAAAATGCACAGTAAATTCACCAAAAAACCCAAAAACCCAAGTCTTCGGTTGTACAGGTCCGAGACTATAAGTACAATTTCGTTTATGTCCAACC
The DNA here is from genome assembly GCA_039657325.1 of Stephania cephalantha. NCBI lineage: Eukaryota > Viridiplantae > Streptophyta > Magnoliopsida > Ranunculales > Menispermaceae > Stephania > Stephania cephalantha. The sequence goes on along the minus strand of CM077567.1, from coordinate 57,568,539 downwards.
GAGACCTACGAAATAGTCTCGGTCGTTCCATACCGAAACCATGACTTCGTTTCGTTCACTTCATGACGTGAACTACACACAAGTTTCGGTGGATGTTGACCGAGACGTTTGTATAACTCTCGGTCCTGCGAAGGCCGAATCAATCGCGCCCGTGAAAAATCGTCGAAAATTTGAGAAACCGCAAATAAAACACATTAAATTTCAACAATTACCTCTTGTTCTACCTCCTCTTGCACCATTGCAAAGTACAATCTTCCATTTTATAGTGCAAACAAGTTCGGATTGGTCGAATTTACCAAACCCTACGTTGACAAACCAAATCATCAATTTCACGCTTTTTTATCCAAAAATAGTTCTTTCAAAGCTTCATATGGTTGTCAAACATTGTTACATCGCTGTCGGATGATGTCAAGACGCAAGAATCGATATACGCTCGGCAAACGCAATTGTGGCTTTAGGTTTCACTTGTGATCCAAGGTGGTGGGGTGCCCCAGTTTTGCTTTGAAAATGATTTGTGGGGTTTGAGTGAGTATATATGAAGGGGCAAAATAGTCATTTACATTTTAGATGGGAGAATGAGAAAAAATATGGGTGCCTTCATGAATTGGTGGGGTGCCCATAGCGGCCCTCTAATTAATTGATACGCATTGGCGCGCATCTCAATGCGTGCACATCAAACACTCATTTTATAATCATTTTATTAATGAATGTGGTGACTAGTGATGATCAGGGATGGATGAGGTACCTTTAGCCATTTGTGAATTCCGCTTTTGTACCCGGTGGCAAAGATAATTGCATCAAACTTGCGTATCTCACCGTTACTGAATTTTAAGTTGGTCTCCTGAACGCTCACTAATTCTGGTAACAGCTGTTGCACATTGTTCACAAAGTTCATCAATATATATATACACAAGTTTGGGAGCGTGCTTGAACGTGCTCGCTACGCTTGCGAGAATTTAATTAATCTAATAATCTATTCCATATTCCAAAAAATATACTACTTCATTTTTATTCATATTTTTTGACAACTAAATTATAACTATTTAGATATAATAGCGAGAAGGCCTTTAATTAAGTGTAGAATAATAAATTTAAGTGAATGTTTAATGACTTAATCAATGGTTAAATAATAAATTCGAGTAACGGTTGAAAGACTTAATTAAAGGTAACATATATAGTAAACTCAAGTGATGGTTAAAAGTTTGATTATTCTTGCTTATTAAGTATACAATACAATATAGTAGATATAATAGATATGAAGGGATAGTTATCTGAAATATATATGCATATATCGATCTAATTAAATTAATATAGATTTTTTAAGGATTTAGCAGGTCTTCTTGATCACAGTTCCAATCAAAATTATTAATTACTATTAACTACTTAAAAAGATAATTAAGGTTCTCGTATATATGTTATTACGTACCTTAATTTCTCCTTCTCTAATCTTATTGTGAGTTCAACATCTATAGCTCTTGATCGCCTTGTGTAGCTTTGATGTAAAAAGGCCCATTTGCAGGTCTTTCAATACCATACTTGGCCAAATTCCCATACCAAAATCTTGAAATTAAGGTGATGAAAGAGTCAACAAAGGAGAGTGGAAGGTACTTCAATAGCACCATTCCCAAATGCACCATCTATTTTGTTAAGAAAGGAGGTGAAATGAAAGAAAATGGGAGAAGTGAAAACTAAAAGGCTCAATACTGAACAAGAGAAACACTCATAGCTTAGTAGTATTTAGAAACACAAATGTTTACAGAGGGTGTACAGATAGAAAGTCCAACTCAAGAGAAGACTCAACAAACTTAAGAACTCAAGTACAAACTCAAAGCTCAAACTTATAAAACTTCAAACTCAGACTTAAGCTGCTTGCTCTAACTTCGAATGCCTCTCTTCTCTGCAGAAGGTGGCATTTATACAAATTTACAGACGCGAAAAGACAAGACACAAGTGGCCAAGACTATTCCCTTTTTGAAAAGGAACGACTTAGGTTTAAAGAAAGAAAAAGACGCACTATCGTGTAAAGATAGTTCGACATTACAGACACACAGTAGACGCACTATCAAAAGCAGATGCTCCATATCTTGAATAGATGCTTGATGAGACATAAAGTAGCCGACAGGATAAAAAGTATCGTCCAACTAGCCCTAGGCATGATGAAACTTATACTTTACCCGAAAGACTATGCTTTTGCCTTTACTTTATCCGTGATGTGACAACATACTGGTATAGGTGAATTATTGAAGGAAATAATAGAGGCATGCAATATGGGCCTGGAAGCATGGGCTTGATAAGATGACTGACATGGACCAGATGGCAGGAAATCATGGAGGCATGGGCCAGGAATGATATGCGGCATGTGCCTGTAGGCAAGCAATATGGGCCTGGAAGCATGAGCTTGAAATGATAATCGACATGGGCCTGAGGCGTGAAAAGATTTTTTTTTTATTCATACCAAAAGAAATCACAGAAATATTTCAGTGGTAATGTGAGGAGAGATGTCCATAGGCCAAAATGAACATAAGCGGGAAATCTATGGAGATTTGTATAATCAATATAAACTTGGATTCTGGGGAAGCCAAACATGTACCATAAAAGAAGGAGAAGATTGCCTTCTGCATTGGTCCAATTGTGAGCCTGAGAGGCATAAATGACAATTTGATTGTTCCACCATATAGCATCGGGATCAAGTCCTAATAGATATAGTTCAGAGATTATTCTGTTAAGGACTGGATGATGAATGGCTGGATGCATAATGGCTTCATAGAAAGACGTCATCTTCAAATATCAATGAAGTCAGGTGCTGCGGAGGTAGCATCACCTTCGGAATTAGTTCTGGATGTCGCATAATACATGTCTTCTATTTGCTTAAATCTGGATTCCATTTTTTGTTCCATATGTTGAAGGTGTTGAAGAATAGTAGTAGCAAGATCAGGGGTAAGAGAGGTAGAAGAAGTGGTCGATTTTGCTGGAGATGTTGCAGGTGTAGGAATACTCGCATCTTTATATGTTTTGGGTAATGAAGGAAAAGAGGAAAGTAATTCGGTTGGTGTTATTGGTTTACGCTTGAGAGGTGTAACTAAGGGAGTTACGAAAGTTTCTTGAATTGATTCTGACACGGCCTAAATAATTAATACACGTTTAATTCGCTAATCAGGAGACAATGACCCGTGACGTGGGACCCGCTGCGCGATACGTGTCACTACCGAGACACGGTGGCCGAGGTAAATGTTATATTTGTGTGTTGTATGCCTAGTGTGCTGTATATGTGTAGACTACTAAGTCATTTACGGGTATGCGATATCGAGACGAGCGGGGATGCGCCTCGAGTCGCGTCGACGTGGGCCGAGGTAGCGGCTCGTGGGGTAAGCATAACTAGTTCAAGTTTATTGCATATATATATATATATAAAATGAATAAACTAGTGGTCCTTACATTGCCACATTACTTAATATATTGTAGCCACATCACTTTGATTTTCTAAAGTCGGTGGAGAGAGGAAAAAACGTAGGAACGAGAGAGAAAAAAAAACGACGACGACAAAGAAGAAAATCGGGAAAAGAAGAAGAAGAAAGAAAGAAAGAAAGAAAGACAGAGAGAAAGATCGAGGAACTCGAAGCAAGGTGAGTGTTCTTGTTGATTTTTGTTGTTGTTGCTGCCGTTGTTGTTGTGGTTGTCGTTGTTGGCCGCCATGTTCAGCCATGGAAGGCTTGGCCTCCATGGCCGAGAGGCGTAAGGAAGAAGATGGCAGGGGTGTCTCCCCAGCCATCAACTTCTGATGGTTTGGGGATGGACGCCAAAGTCCCAACGCCTCAACGAAAAAAAAAAAAAAAGAGAAACAGAGCCGCTGCTCTGTTTCTCGCAAGGAAGAAGACCATGGGAGTCGGGTCGGGTCGACCCGAACCCATATGGGTCGGGTCGGGCCGGACCCTGACCCGAGGGGACCGGTCCGACCGACCCGGGTCCGGCTGGATCGGGTCGGGTTGACCCGGATCCACTTCAATAAAAAAATATATTTAATTATTTAATTAAATTAAACTGATTTTGAATAAAATAAATTCCAGAAAATAGATAAAATTATGAAACAATTCAAGAAAATTCCAGAAAAATAGGGAAAAATATATTTATGACCCAAATCAATAAAACTTCACAATTTCTATAAAAAGCGAAGAATTAGGGAGTCGGTCGAGGCGTTATATCTGGGTTTTACCACGAAAAACGCGAAATCGGCAAATTGGTCTCGAACTCAATTTTGACCGATGTCGACCAATTTAGGGATGTTAAATCATTAAACTAGAATCTAAATTGATACATTTTCAACTGTTAGGATCCTAGAGGAGCTATTACGGGGTTTGGGTGCGTACATCGACGCGACGGAAGCTGGATAGCTTAGGAATTCTTTGTGTGTATGTAAGTAAACTGATTTGAGACATTTATTTACATTTCATTCCATTTATTTATTCCTTCTCAGTTATTCGAACTGAATTGCCTTTGAAATCCATATGCTATGACTTGTTCAGTTACTCATTTTAATGATATTCATAACATATTCTGTTTTTGTATATCATTGATTCTAATTCCTATACTTTGTCATATTGATTGTTGTGTATGAAAGTCAGTGATATAGCATGCTATTAGGTTAGTGTGTTTATTTGACTCTAATCCTTTGGGCATTAGTATGTTGTTACATCTCTTGGATTCCAATGCTGTGTCATTTTTGAATACGAAAGTGGTTCTTGTGGTTAGGGTCATGTGATGATAGAAATTCAGCTTTCATACGGGGGTCACTAGACTTTCCGGGATGTCAGGGGATTTCTCCACTACCTTGCATGACACACGGGGTAACGTGCCTCGAACGGGGTAACCGGACCTCGGGGTTTGTTGGCGCAAGAATAACTTGGGTGACGAGTTTTAAAACTCGGGTATGTTGGCAAGTATACATTCCGGTGACGATTAATTCACTTGGAATAGAAAAGGCGTAATCGTAAGTACGACCTTTTGAGATTATGATATAAAGCTCAATTTAAAATGAAATGATATAGAGCAGAGCTCAAATCGTAGTGGATGGACGGTCGATGTGATGAAGATCACGGGACCGACCCTAATCCATTACTACTTAGCCTTGAGTCAGTTTCATATTTGTTTAACTCAAGTATCTCTTTGCATGATGTTTCTTTCAGCATAGTTGCTATTTAAATTATGCCATTTGATACTTGTTGCCTGTTTGGGAATGTGGATCAATGTCTCTCAGTATTACTTAAATAATTTCATGTACTCACCGTCTAGTTTGTGACGGTGGGTGCAGATCAGCCGAGTAGCAGACCAGGCAAAGAGAAGATTGGTGACTATCTCTGAGCCAGAGACGGACTGCTACGACATATTTTTGTACGTTTTTGCATTCTTTTGTATTATGTTTTTATGTACATGATATTCCTACGGTTGGGTTGAGTGATAGGAACTTCTGATTTGACACATGTTATATATATCGCCATTTTTGTTTATATATGCATGTGATCTTTATTTCCTGGTTTTTCCACAATAGGTTAGGCCGTAGGATTGAAAGTCCACTAGTAACAATGACTTCCGCTGAATAACTTGTTAGAAAAAAAAATTAATTAACTAGCTAGTTAACTGTAGGTGGTATCATAATTAGTAGATGTAGATGTTTAGGTGTTGAGCTAAGGCTGACTAGTTCCTTGTTAGGTCCTATAGGGGAGATTAGGGCTTAATTAAGGGATTAGGCCGAGCGGTGCCCTTATTTGTAGATGGGGCCGTCACAGGTGGTATCAGAGCCATGGTTTAGAGACCTCGATGGTTTAAGGCCATATGATATCACCACAGGTGGTATCAGAGCCCGGTTTATACAGCTTGGCTTACTTATATGGTTTTAGGCTAACACAGTTTGTATCAGTGCCATGGTTTTGAGAAAACATGGTTCTAAGATTGTAGAATATGAAGTTTCTACAATATGATACCACAACTACAATATGTAGTGAACGACCTACCTTGTTCAGCTAGAAACAAGTAAAAGATTTTAAAATTTTTTTTTGTAGAAGTTAGAAAACCGTAGTTAGATGTGGAACACCTGATGATCCTCGCCTAGAAACTATTAGTTGGGAAGTGAGTGAAAGTGAGTTGCGGATTTGATATATCTATATACATGTTAATTTTGTTATGTGTATATATGTGTTATCCACGTAGTAGCTGATTCGCGTTCGTTATCCATTTGCCGTTGGAGATGGCAGATTCACGCGATAGTGGTGATGCGGTGCGCGGCGGCCAGCCAACCTTCGATACCATCAGCGGAGGATTTCCAGAGGCTTTCAGATCGAGTAGCGCTAGGGTCAAGAAGCGGAGGATTTCATTACACTGATGACTTCCCGCTTTGCCCCCCACCCGCGGCCCAAAGCACAGACAACAGATCCTACTACGACTGCAGTACCGACCGTAGTGTCGGTCGTACCCGCGACACCGATGATAGCGACCCCAGCAGTGGAGATAATGTCTACACCATCTTCCACACCCCATTAGCTAGTTCCACAACGGTAGTTCAGTTGGTGAAAGATTTCATCAGACTGAAACCGGTATACTTCGACGGTCAGAGAGATTTTGAGAAGATCGAGAAGTGGGTCCTGTCGCAGGAGAAGTTACATAGAGTCTTGCAGATTGATGATAGACTCAGAGCTGAGATATCGTCGTACACATTGCAGCGAGACGCCGATGTGTATCATTTTGGCGACGGATTGAGGCCAGATATTGGTTTTATGTGGTCAGTTCAGGTGTCAGGACACTGTGGGAGATTTTCGAGCGTGCACTTGCTCACGAGACTTATTATATGAGCCGAGTGGCTGACGGGACACCCTTAGTACCCGCGCTGACACCTGATCAGGTAGCGGAGTATGAGCGGAGGAGACAGAAGGGCAAAGGACCGAGGAGATGGGATAGAGGTGTTCAGGGGGCAATTGTGCCTTATGTAACATCTCCTACACCTTTGCAGACTATTGTGAGTAGACCTCCCGTACCACCACCAGTCAGACCTGCATTGCCAGCTCCTACGACGTCTACTTTACCAGCTTTACCAGCACCACCAGCTCCACGTCAACAACATGGTGGTAGAGGCAAAGGTAGAGGTAGAGGACGAGGACGAGATAGTTCCAGACCAGGGCAGAGACATGCATCTACACAGGCCCAGGATCGGACGCAGGGTCAATCTAGAACAGTCACGTGTTTTCGATGTGGCAGGTTGGACATGTGATTCGAGATCGACCACGCCGACGGCGACAGTGATACCTCCACTGTCCGCCTTGCGAGAGGTCGTCCATATGATTGCACAACCAGACGCAGACGCTTCACGAAAACTTATTGAGGGTATGGTTTCTATTTGTGGTCATCAAGCTTATGTTCTATTTGATTCGGGTTCGACATTTTCTTTCATTTCTGGTCGCATGGTCAACATGTTAGGGTTGAAACCAGTTAGTATTGGAGTCCATTTGATTTTGAGTATTGCAGCCGGAGATAAAGTGTACCCTAATTCTCTGGTGGAAAGATGTCCAGTAGAGATTGACGGGGTCGAGTTACCTGCAGATTTCAGAGTGCTTGAATTTTTGGAATTCGATGCGTTGCTAGGGATGGATTGGCTAGCATCATATCATGCTCATATCGACTGTTTTACAAAAATAGTGATATTTGAGATTCCAGGGCGTCCAGTGTTCATGTATAACGGTAGTACACCGAGAGCCGAGGGCATTCGAGGTCGGCTTGCAACTAGTGGAGAGATTGAGACTTTGGTATCAGTATATACCATTGCTGAGAGTCATGGACCTAAACTTGAAGAGATTCCGATTGTGTGCGAGTTTCGGACGTGTTTAGGAAGATTTACCAGGTTACCACCACTGAGGGAGATCGATTTTATTATTGAGTTGGTGCCAAGTACGAAACTGATATCCATACCACCATATCGCATGGCTCCACGGGAATTGGAAGAATTAAGGAAACAGTTGCAAGAATTGAGTGAGAAGGGATTCATCACACCTTCGATATCACCATGGGAGGAGCAGGCCTGTTTGTGAAGAAGAAGGACGGTACCTTAAGACTGTGTATTGATTACAGACAATTGAACAAGGTCACAGTCAAGAACAAGTATCCATTACCACGTATCGACGATTTATTCGATCAGTTGAGAGGAGCGCAGTTTTTCTCTAAGATAGATCTACGATCAGGATACCATCAGTTGAGGATCAGGGAGGATGATAGATACATAACAACGTTTAGTACGAGGTATGGACACTATCAGTTCACAGTCATGCCGTTTGGTTTGACTAATGCTCCTGCCATGTTTATGGATTTGATGAATCGAGTGATGAGACCATATCTTGACCGCTTTGTGATCGTATTTATTGATGATATATTGGTGTACTCGAAGACTCGAGAAGATCACGAGCAAGCCTCGGGGAGACGTTGCGAGACTTTGATGGAGCACAGACTATATGCCAAATTCAAGTAAGTGTGAATTTTGGTTGTCGAGGTTAAAGTTTTGGGTCATGTTGTTGGAGCGGCAGGTATTCTTTGTAGATCCATCAAAGATTCATGCGATTTTGGATTGGCGCGCGACGTCGTGGATCGAGATTATGAGCTTTTCGGGGTTAGAGGCTATTAGAAGGTTCGTGAAGGATTTTTCGAAGATCGCTTCACAAATGACCAAGTTGACCCAAAAAGACGTGAAGTTTCAGTGGTCTGAGGAATGCGATGAGGCATTTGCTCAACTGAAGAAATTGTTGACTACTGCACCAGTGTTGATATTGCCAGAGGCTGGAAAGGGTTTCATGGTGTACAGTGATGCTTCTCATATGGGTTTAGGTTGTGTGTTGATGCAAGAGAAAGACACAGTGGCCTATGGATCAAGACAGTTGAAGATACATGAGAAGAATTATCCAACTCATGACTTAGAGTTGGCGGCGGTAGTGTTTGCTCTGAAGATATGGAGACATTATCTGTATGGAGAGAAGTTCACACTCTATACTGACCATAAGAGTTTGAAATATCTCTTTACACAGAAAGAGTTGAACATGAGACAACGCAGATGGTTAGAATTTCTAAAAGACTATGACTTTTCTGTGGAATATCATCCAGGAAAAGCTAATGTCGTTGCAGATGCGCCGAGTAGGATTCCGACTGGAGATGCCGAGATTATTCGATGTCATAAGACGCGCGAGTATGGTTTACTTAAGGCGGCGGCGGCGAGGCTGAGTCAGTCAGATATTGCTAATGACACGGAGGTGAGTTAGCCTAGAGTCCCGAGTGTACTGACTGGACTGAGACGACAGATCAATGTCTCAGATTTCGAGGCAGATTGTGGATACGGCGGTGGGCGAAAGCGAGAGATGAGATTCTTCAGGATTCGTATCGTTCTCGGTTCACTATTCATCCAGGAAGGACCAAAATGTACCATGACATGAAAAGACATTTTTGGTGGCGTGGGATGAAAGCGGACATATCAGAGTATATCAGGAACTGTGGGATCTGCCAGCAAGTGAAGACAGAGCATCGTAGACCTATAGGATTACTACAACCCATTCCACGATGGAAGTGGGAAGACATCCATGGATTTCGTTCGAGGACTCGCGAGGACTGTTCATAGACATGATTCCATCGGGTGATTGTGGACAGATTGACGAAATCGCCCATTTCATACCAGCTTGCAACTCATTACACATTTGACCGGTGAGTGTATTGTTCGAGAGAAAGATTATCGAAAGTTTGCATGGAGTACCGTTGACTATTACGTCAGACAGAGATGCTATGTATACGTCCAGGATGTGGTGGAGTATGGAGGAGCAATATGGTACGCGCTTACAGTTTAGCGCAGCCTTTCACCCTCAAACTGATGGGCGGATCGAGAGGTTTATACAAACTCTCGAAGATATGCTCAGGGCGTGTGTACTTGAGTTTGGCGGATCGTGGGAAGATTATTTACCGTTGTGTGAATTTGCATACAACAACGGTTATCGAGCGAGCATTGAAATGGCGCCATTTGAGGCGTTATATGGTAGGCGTGTCGCTCACCGTCTTGTTGGGTGAGCGAGAAGACCGAAATTTATTAGGGCATGAAATTGTTGTCGATCACACGAAAAGGTAAGGCAGATTCGCGAGAAACTTAAAAGGAGCCCAAGAGAGGCAAAAGAAGTATGCGAGACATGTATCGCAGCGATCTCACGTACGATGAGAGGGAGCTTTAGTGTATCTAAAGGTTTCTCCTCGTAAGGGTCATCATCGATTTGGTTTGAAAGGTAAATTAGCACCGAGATTCATCGGGCCTTTCAAGATCAAGAAACGCGTTGGAAAGGTTGCATATGAGTTAGAGTTACCTCCACAGATGTCGGGAGTTCATCCGGTATTTCATATATCGATGCTTCGACTAGCAAAGTCAAAGGCAGGCGAAAGACCGACAGTGGATTTGAGTCAGATTGATTTGAGTGAGGATATCTTATATGAAGAACAACCAGTTCAGATTCTTGACCGAAGGGTACACGGATTAAGAAAGCAAGTCTATCCCGAAGGTGTTAGTCAAGTGGCAGTTTCATGGAGATTCAGAACTCACTTGGGAACGGGAAGACTATATGCGAGACAGATTTTCGTACCTCTTCGAGTCAGGTATATCTTAAAATTCGTTTAGTTTAAGTTCGAGGACGAACTTCCTATTAGTTGGGAAGTATTGTCACGGCCCAAATAATTAATACACGTTTAATTCGCTAATCAGGAGACAATGACCCGTGACGTGGGACCCGCAGCGCGATACGTGTCACTACCGAGGCACGGTGGCCGAGGTAAATGTTATATTTGTGTGTTGTATGCCTAGTGTATTGTATATGTGTAGACTACTAAGTCATTTACGGGTATGCAGATATCGAGACGAGCGGGGACGCGCCTCGAGTCGCGTGCCGACGTGGGCCCGAGGTAGCAGCTCGTGGGGTAAGCGTAACTAGTTCAAGTTTATTGCATTATATATATAAAAAATGAATAAACTAGTGGTCCTTACATTGCCACATCACTTAATATACTGTAGCCACATCACTTTGATTTTCTAAAGTCGGTGGAGAGGAGATAAAAACGTAGGAACGAAAAAAAAAAAAAAACAACGACGACAGAGAAGAAAATCGGGAAAAGGAAGAAGAAAGAAAGAAAGAAAGACCGAGAGAAAGATCGAGGAACTCGAAGCAAGGTGAGTGTTCTTGTTGATTTTTGTTGTTTGTTGTTGCCGTTGTTGTTGTGGTTGTCGTTGTTGGCCGCCATGTTCGGCCATGGAAGGCTTGGCCTCCATGGCCGAGAGGCGTAAGGAAGAAGATGGCGGGGGGTGTCTCCCCCGCCATCAACTTCGATGGTTTGGGGATGGACGCCAAAGTCCCAACGCCTCAACGAAAAAAAAAAAAAAAAAAAAAAAAAAACAGAGCCGCCGCTCTGTTTCTCGCGAGAAGAAGACCATGAGAGTCGGGTCGGGTCGGGCCGGACCCGAGGGGACCGGTCGACCGAGGCCGGGTCCGGCTGGATCGGGTCGGGTTGACCCTAATCCACTTCAATAAAAAAATATATTTAATTATTTAATTAAATTAAACTGATTTTGAATAAAATAAATTCCTAGAAAATAGATAAAATTATGAAAAAATACAAGAAAATTCCTAGAAAAATAGGGAAAAATATATTTGTGACCCAAATCAATAAAACTTCACAATTTCTATAAAAAGTGAAGAATTCGGGAGTCGGTCGAGGCGTTATATCGGGGTTTTACCTCGAAAAACGCGAAATCGGCAAATTGGTCTCGAACTCAATTTTGACCGATGTCGACCAATTTAGGGATGTTAAATCATTAAACTGGAATCTAAATTGATACATTTTCAACTGTTAGGATCCTAGAGGAGCTATTACGGGGTTTGGGTGCGTACATCGACGCGACGGAAGCCGGATAGCTTAGGAATTGCTGTGTGTATGTAAGTAAACTGATTTGAGACATTTATTTACATTTCATTCCATTTATTTATTCCTTCTCAGTTATTCGAACTGAATTTCCTTTGAAATTCATATGCTATGACTTGTTCAGTTACTCATTTTAATGATATTCATAGCATATTCTGTTTTTGTATATCATTGATTCTAATTCCTATACTTTGTCATATTGATTGTTGTGTATGAAAGTCAGTGATATAGCATGCTATTAGGTTAGTGTGTTTATTTGACTCTAATCCTTTGGGCATTAGTATGTTGTTACATCTCTTGGATTCCAATGTTGTGTCATTTTTGAATACGAAAGTGGTTCTTGTGGTTAGGGTCATGTGATGATAGAAATTCAGCTTTCATACGGGGGTCACTAGACTTTCCGGGATGTTAGGGGATTTCTCCACTACCTTGCATGACACACGGGGTAACGTGCCTCGAACGGGGTAACTGGACCTCGGGGTTTGTTGGCGCAAGAATAACTTGGGTGACATGACGAGTTTTAAAACTCGGGTATGTTGGCAAGTATACATTCCGGTGACGATTAATTCACTTGGAATAGAAAAGGCGTAATCGTAAGTACGACCTTTTGAGATTATGATATAGAGCTCAATTTAAAATGAAATGATATAGAGGAGAGCTCAAATCGTAGTGGACAGGCTGATGTGATGAAGATCACGGCCGACCGACCCTAATCCATTACTACTTAGCCTTGAGTCAGTTTCATATTTGTTTAACTCAAGTATCTATTTGCATGATGTTTTTTCAGCATAGTTGCTATTTAAATTATGCCATTTGATACTTGTTGCCTGTTTGGGAATGTGGATCAATGTCTCTCAGTATTACTTAAATAATTTCATGTACTCACCGTCTAGTTTGTGACGGTGGGTGCAGATCAGCCGAGTAGCAAACCAGGCAAATAGAAGATTGGTGACTATCTCTGAGCCAGAGACGGACTGCTACGACATATTTTTGTACGTTTTTGCATTCTTTTGTATTATGTTTTTATGTACATGATATTCCTACGGTTGGGTTGAGTGATAGGAACTTCTGATTTGACACATGTTATATATATCGCCATTTTTGTTTATATATGCATGTGATCTTTATTTCCTGGTTTTTCCACAATAGGTTAGTCCGTAGGATTGAAAGTCCACTAGTAACAATGACTTCCGCTGAATAACTTGTTAGAAAAAAAAATTAATTAACTAGCTAGTTAAGTGTAAGTGGTATCATAATTAGTAGATGTATATGTTTAGGTGTTGAACTAAGGCTGACTAGTTCCTTGTTAGGTCCTATAGGGGAGATTAGGGCTTAATTAAGGGATTAGGCCGGGCGGTGCCCTTATTTGTAGATGGGGCCGTCACAGATTCAATATCAAATTTGTCCCACCATTTGACATGAATTTCTTGAGAGATATATGTAAGGGAGCAGTTATCTTGGGTAATTTTATGGGTTCCATAATCCCATTTAAGAATCCATGGAATATAATGTTTATGAATGAATTGGAAAAGGGATAATTTTTCTATTTGACATGAATTTCTTGAGAGATATATGTAAGGGAGCAGTTATCTTGGGTAATTTTATGGGTTCCATAATCCCATTTAAGAATCCATGGAATATAATGTTTATGAATGAATTGGAAAAGGGTTAATTTTTCTTTTTCATATTTGATTTTAACTGTAGGCGGGAAGATGCTGTCGATAGGGCCGAATTTTATCCACCATTTTGACATAAACCAGAGTGGGAGGTTAATGCGTAGGGATTTTTTGAAAGTTATATACCATGAATGTCCTGAAGCTGGATCTCTGTAAAAGAGGATGACTTTCCATGCTTTAACGTAATCTTTATAGCTGACATGCATTGGTTGATGTGAAGGGAGTAATGTCATTGATTGATATGCATACGGGCATTGTTGAATGACATTTTGCTGAGTCCATTCAGTGATAGTAAGCACCTTTTGAATCTTGAATTTAGATTAAGCATTTTCATCTGAATTTGGTTTTTTGAAGTGTTCAATAATAACAGACTGTGTTTGAGTTAATAAAGTTTCATACAACTTTAGGGAAACATTATGACGAGAAGGTATAAAATGATATGAGGGAGGCATTAGGATTTTGACCTGGGTATCAAATGAATGATCTAATAAATCATGTTCAAGGAGGGTAACTAAATGTCTGTTGCTAAATTTATATACATGTTTATTGTCATTGGAAACTCGATTGTAGGAATTGAAAAGTGGAGAAAATTTATTGGTATAAGAAGATTGAGGCAATAATGATTTACCTTTATCTGCCATGATCTGTAGCAAATGAATTTGAGGTGTTACAAGAAATTCTCTGGATAGGAAATCAGGAAGAGAATTATGTTCTCCTTTTATATATTCGATATCAAATTCAAAAACACTTAAAATGGCTTGCCAACGAGCAAATATTTGTTTTGAAACAAGATTTTCGACATCTTTTAAAAGTATTCCTTTGGCAGCTTTACAATCAACACGAATAAAAAATTTTTGATTTAAAACATCAGATTGAAATTTTTGAACACATAAAACAATTGCTAAAACTTCCTTTTTGACTGTAGCATAATTTTGTTATGTTTTATTCCATAATTTTGAAATATAACAAACTAATTGTTCTTTCTAGATGGATGAAGTTGTAATAAAATTCCACCATATCCTAAGTCAGAGGCATCTGTTTGAATATTTTTTGGATATTCTGTATTAGCTAAATGTAAACAATGAAGAAATTTAACTTTGTCTTTTATTGTTTGAATTGCTTTAGTATGATCTAAAGTCCATTGAAATTTAATATCCTTTTTGAGAAGTTCTTGAAGAGGTTTGCGATCAATTGCTGATTGTTTATAAAAATCAGTAAGATAATTTAAACATCCAAGAAATCTTTGTAATTGATTTTTATCAGTAAGTTGATCATGGAATTTATCTGCAAAATCAATAACACGATTGACTGGAGTAATCGTTTGATTGAAATTTTAAAACCTAAGAACGTTATTGATGTTTGAAAAAGTTTAATTTTCTTTTGTGATAATACTAAACCATCGGAGATGATAATATGTTGAAAAATAGCTAAATGTTTCCAATGCTTGATCAATGGATTTCGAGAAAATAAGAATATCATCAATACAAACAAGAATGTAGTCATGATAAGGATTGAAAATATCATTCATTATGTTTTGAAATTCGGAGGAGCATTTTTCAAACCAAAAGGCATTACGTTCCATTGATATTGACCAAAGGGTGTATTAAAAGCTATTTTGTATCGATCAGCAGACACAATTTGTATTTGCCAAAAGCCTGACTTAAGGTCAAATTTAGAAAAAACTAAAGACGTATTTATTCTTTTCATTAAATCATATTTATTTGGTAAAGGATATCATATAGTTTTCAAAACTTTATTTAATGGTTTATAATTTATTACTAGTCTTGGTGCTCCGCGTTTTGATTCAGGAGCATTTTCGACATAAAAAGCTGTACAACTCCAAGGAGATTTGGAAGGGGAGATTAATTTTTTGGAGAGAAGATCTTTTATTTCTAGATCACACAGATTTAATAATATAGTATTCATGTGAGAAGGATTTGCTTTTGTAGGGATTTGTCGTTCATTAAAATCATCAATATATGGTAACGTAACTTGATGTTTTTTCCTATCCCAGAAGGCAGATGGAATGTCTGAACAACATTGTTTCTGAAGTTTCTCTTGAAAACTAACTAATTTATTTTGAAAAAAACGGAGTGTTAAGAATCTGATCAGTTTTTAAAAAATTTATTTCAAAGCGTAAGAAATCAATATGTGTTTGTTTATGTTCAATTTGATTAATTATTTGATTTAAATATTTTGATTTAGGTAATTGAGTAAAGGGAAAGAAAGTTTGTTTTTCTTTTATAGTTGTTGATATACCCTACGTGGAAACAGTGAAAGGCTGTATATGTTGAAGAAACGGGGTACCTAATAAAATATCATGTTGAAGACCTTTTACTATAATAAAAGAAGTAGGTATACAGACTGATTGATGACAAATATGAGCAATAGGAATTTTATATTTAATAGAAGATTTATTTCCTTCGGCGGTCGAAATACGACTATTTGTATGTTCACAATATCGGAGAGGAATTAAGCCTTCGCGTATACAATTTAAATATGCACCTGAATCAATTAAAGCTAAGCGTTGATATTTAAAATCTTTTATAATTAGTGTAATAGGTGTAAACCATCGTTAATGTACGTAATGAGTAAGAGTTTCAATGAATACATTATTATCATAAATAGAAAATGTTTTAGAATTTTCATTTTCAAGTTTTGTTAAGCGTTCTCTTAAGGACTGTATTTCATGCTTTAATTGAGTAATTTCTTGCTGAAGCGACGGAATAATAGTTTTAGTAGAATTAGGATTACGTTTATTTACTTCTGCCAGTAAGGTTTCCATGGAGTAACGTGGCAGATCTATTTCAATTTGTTTTTAAAATTTAGCTCGTTGTTTGACTTGTTTGTCTTTAACATAGTCATGGTATGTGTCATCAGTCGTGGTATGATGTTGGGAGTTTAGTATTTCGAAAAAGTATTTGTATTTTAATGTAGGATCAATGATTTGTTCTCCAATTTCAAGAATAAGTTCTTCATGTGCAGTTAGCACATTGATTTCATTATCAGAAGAGGTTGTGGTAGTTTTCGAAAGATTGTCAGTGCAATGACAATGCTCGGAGGATGAAGATTCATCATTGAAAATATGAACTTTTTTATTTTGTGATTTAAAATGACATTTATTAGCATAATGACCAGGTTTACCACAATTATAACATGTATTTGGTTTTCTTGATTTATAAGGTTTGGATGTACGTTTCTTAGATCTAGATGGGAAAGGTTTATAAAAAGAAATCCGTTTGCGAGAATATTTATTGAGTTTCTGTCGTTGAAAGGAGGATGAAAGTTTGGTTATATCTAAATCATGGCCAAAGTCATAGCAAAAATTTCCTAAAGCTTGATCTTTCTTTTCTTTAGAGAGTTGTCGTTTTAATCGCATATCATTACATAATGCTAATCCAGTTTGATGAATAGCTTGTATTAAATCACCAAAGGTATGGTTATGATAATTGAGAGCTCCATTATTTTTGTCGTGAATAAACATTTTTACCTTTTCAGTGAAATAAGGAGGTAAACCAGCTATAAACCTTTCTCTCCAAAATGGAGAATCTGTAGTAGTAAGGGTATAGACCTTAGTTAAAAATGTATCTTTATACCAACGAAAATCATTAAGAGTTTTACATCGTAAACTCTGTAACTGATCTCTCGTTTTTTCATCTATAGTTGTTAGGGTTCCAAGGAAATGCCTTCTAAGATTTGTGAGTAAACAGGTGACACCATTATGCTGTACTCGTCCTTGTGCATCGAGAATTGGCTGATCATTATCATCCTTTATAACATATTTGGTAATATCTAATCTTTGTTGTGGTTGTAAGGCATACCGCCACCAACCATAAAGCTGTCTAGTAAAGCCACTGGCGATGGCACTGGCAATGTGTCCTTCAGCATGATCTGCTAAGGCACATGCTTTTGCATATATTTGCATGTGGTGTAAGACTTCTAATTGTCGATATTCAGATAAACCGTCAATATTCCATTCATAGATTACATTTCCATCAAATTTGTAACGACGGCTGGGGTTTTCTTCAAGAATTAGATCAGCAGGAGAGGGACGGGAATAAAATTGGTTCCTTTTTGGATATCGTAATGTATTTGGATATCGAGATTTAGTTATTCATTGAACATCAATGATTGTATATGTATCAGAATCAGAATCATAATTAAGGTGTTCAGGCGACTCATCATCGAATGTATTTGGACTAGAATGTTGTGATACAGTTAATGGTATTTTGGTATCTAACGTAGCAATTATAGGAGCCTTATCCTTTTCTGGTTTAGCGGATGATTCAATAGCCTTTAATTGTGCAGAGATACGATTTAATAATTTAGACGAATATGGAGATTTTGGTTTAAAAGGTGGTGGTGTAGATACAGAGAGGGGAAGAAAAGATTTAGTTAAAATAGGTTCATTTAGAGGATTACGTAACATAGAAGTGGAAGACTGTATGATATGTGACGGACCACTTGCAGATCCTATATGTTTAGAAGAAGATTTTTCTAAAGTAGATAAATAAATATTCGTAAAATTATTTTGTTCAATTATATGATATAAATCCTTTTTTGTTAGAGGTAAATCATCATCAAAATTAGTTTTGAAAGGAGTAGCTTTAATATGATATTTAATCTTAATAGGAGCTAATGGTGGATGTGATTGGACATATTTTTCGCCATTAAAGCCTTCCCAAATGGTATTAATTTTATTGATTATTTTGGGACATGAATGAGCTAAAAACTCAAAAAACGGAATATTGTTTTTATGTTGTTAATATATGTAAAATAGTGCTCTCGCAAAAGAGCTTGCTGATTTTTGGAACATATTTTGCAAAATGTTGGAGTTAAAGGATGTTTAAGAAATTGATTTTTTAAAGTTAAATAATCAACTATAAAATTATTTTCTTCCTCTTCCTCTATAATAGTTATCATATGAATTTAATAATCAGCAAAATCATTGATACTAACTGTATCATCACATGTTTCAACAGGGTAGGCAACACGAGTTGGTATGTGAGCTGTTTGAGTGGCAGAGTGTCGAGGAGGAACTAATTGAGGTTCTACTTGAAATGAACTAGTAGAAGGGATAGAGGAACAAGATTTTCTAGAAACGAAATTTATTTCAACGAGACCATCGTCATGAGTGATAATATTATGAACTTGATCTGATGTAGTATTTTTACGACGTTCTTCGTTATTTTTATCATGGATTATCCA
The DNA here is from genome assembly GCA_039657325.1 of Stephania cephalantha. NCBI lineage: Eukaryota > Viridiplantae > Streptophyta > Magnoliopsida > Ranunculales > Menispermaceae > Stephania > Stephania cephalantha. The sequence goes on along the minus strand of CM077567.1, from coordinate 57,549,688 downwards.
CTTTTTTGGAACATCTATATCTTTCCAATTTAATTGTTTTCTAGTGAGGACTTTATGTTGTATATTTGTTAGAAATAGGGTAGAAGTACCCTTTTGAAGATTAGTATAAGCTACAGCTGGAATTATTGTATGCATTAATTTATAATAAATTCTATAGACTACAACGACATTAGAACAAATTCCTTTTAAGTTGAAACCTTGAGTATGTATACTTAATGTTGCTGCTTCATGAGCAAATTGATCATGTAAACTTAAAGTGAAATTAGGAAAACAGTTGAAGAAAATTGGACCTACTGCCAAACTTCCTTCAATTATTCCTAATAATGAATCATTGAATTCTAAATGAAGTTTATCACGTACTGAAGCTAAAACAGATGTATTAAGTCCTAATGTAGTCAAGGGTTTTATTGCAACTTGAATAAGACCAATATGCAAATATTTATAATTTTCCTTATAGCGACTAATTTTGTCAGGTGGTATAAGCAAAATTTCTTGACCGTCATCATCGATTGATTTTGTATCTTCTTCAAGTTTAATAATAAAATCTTGATGTTTTGAAAAAGAACCTTGAGCATATATGTGTTTTGGATCTATGGTCGGCATATCCCAATTTTGAAGAGATTGTTTGATATTAGTATAAGAAATTTCACTTATATTTCTTAAATCTAGTTTTGACTGAGTTTTTACTAAAGATTTCAGATTATCAGAAGATGATGAAGTCTCAAATTTTACAGAAGGAGGTTTTGATGAAAGAACTCTTTTCATTTTCTTTATTAATTCACCCATAGCTAAATAATTCAGTGGTTTTCGAAAAGAACTTGGTCAACGACTTACAGCTAGACTTACTCCTTGCTAGACTTACAACGTGACTAGGAAATTTAAACTTTTAGAAAACCCAATGAAGTTTAAACACGAGAGAATATAAAAGAAAATAGAAACATGCATATATATATATATACGGAAAATGCTTATTATTATTATTATTACATACTACCTAAAGCTAATTAATATCTACTCTTCTTTCCACCATCGTCAAGTTGATGTCTTGAGCTATGGCTACAGCATCCATGGAGACACCAGCTAGTCCTCTTCTTGAGAATCCAGCACAATACAAGCCATTTGAACTACTCCAATGATTTGGGAATTTATTTTTGGGTAGGCCCTCTTCATTGAAAATGTATCCATACTCCTGCATATGCATGTAAAAGTTTTAATTAAAACAATACAAAATGGGAATAAAGTTTCATATTAATTAATTGATACGCATTGGCGTGCATCTCAATGCGTGCACTTCAAACACTCATTTTTATAATCATTTTATTAATGAATGTGGTGATTTGGTGATGATCGGGGATGGATGAGGTACCTTTAGCCATTTGTGAATTCCGCTTTTTGTACCCCGGTGGCAAAGATAATTGCATCAAACTTGCGTATCTCACCGTTACTGAATTTTAAGTTGGTCTCCTGAACGCTCACTAATTCTGGTAACAGCTGTTGCACATTGTTCACAAAGTTCATCAATATATATATACACAAGTTTGGGAGCGTGCTTGAACATGCTCGCTACGCTTGCGAGAATTTATTTAATTTAATAATCTATTCTATATTACGAAAAATATTTTACTTCATTTTTATTCATATTTTTTTGACAACTAATTATAACTATTTAGATATAATATATGGTAACATAGTTAACTCAAGTGATGGTTAAAAGTTTAATTATTCGTGCTTATTAAGTATACAATACAATATAGTAGATATAATAGATATGAAAGGATAGTTATCTGAAATATATATGCATATATCGATCTAATTAAATTAATAGAGATTTTTTAAGGATTTAGCAGGTCTTCTTGATCACAGTTCCAATCAAAATTATTAATTACTATTAACTACTTAAAAAGATAATTAAGGTTCTCGTATATATGTTATTACGTACCTTAATTTCTCCTTCTCTAATCTTATTGACAGTTCCAACATCTATAACTGCTGATCTGCCTTGTGTAGCTTTGATGTAAAAAGGCCCATTTGCAGGTCTTTCAATACCATACTTGGCCAAATTCCCATACCAAAATCTTGAAATTAAGGTGATGAAAGAGTCAACAAAGGAGAGTGGAAGGTACTTCAATAGCACCATTCCCAAATGCACCATCTATTTTGTTAAGAAAGGAGGTGAAATGAAAGAAAATGGGAGAAGTGAAAACTAAAAGGCTCAATACTGAACAAGAGAAACACTCATAGCTTAGTAGTATTTAGAAACACAAATGTTTACAGAGGGTGTACAGATAGAAAGTCCAACTCAAGAGAAGACTCAACAAACTTAAGAACTCAAGTACAAACTCAAAGCTCAAACTTAGAAAACTTCAAACTCAGACTTAAGCTGCTTGCTCTAACTTCGAATGCCTCTCTTCTCTGCCGAAGGTGGCATTTATACAAATTTACAGACGCGAAAAGACAAGACACAAGTGGCAAAGGCTATTCCCTTTTTGAAAAGGAACGACTTAGGTTTAAAGAAAAAAAAGACGCACTATCGTGTAAAGATAGTTCGACATTGTCTGAGACACACAGTATACGCACTATCAAAAGCAGATGCTCCATATCTTGAATTGATGCTTGATGAGACATAAAGTAGCCGACATGATAAAAAGTATGGTCCAACTAGCCCTAGGCGTGATGGATCGTATACTTTACCCGAAAGACTATGCTTTTGCCTTTACTTTATCCGTGATGTGACATCATACTTGGTATAGGTGAATTATTGAGGGAAATAATATAGGTATGCAATATGGGCCTGGAAGCATGGGCTTGATAAGATGACCGACATGGGCCGGATGACAGGAAATCCTTGAGGCATGGGTCGGGAATGATATGCGGCATGTGCTGTAGGCGAGGCAGCAATATGGGCCTGGAAGCATGAGCTTGAAATGATAAGCGGCATGGGCTTGAGGCGTGAAAAGATTTTGTTTTATTCATACCAAAAGAAATCACGAAAGATTTCGGTGGTATTGTGAGGAGAGATGTCCATAGGCCAAAATGAACATAAGCGGGAAATCTTTGGAGATTTGTATAATCAATATAAACTTGGATTCTGGGGAAGCCAAACATGTACCATAAAAGAAGGAGAAGATTGCCTTCTGCATTGGTCCAATTGTGAGCCTGAGAGACATAAATGACAATTTGATGGTTCCACCATATAGCATCGGGATCAAGTCCTAATAGATATAGTTCAGAGATTATTCTGTCAAGGACTGGATGATGAATGGCTGGATGCATAATGGCTTCATAGAAAGACGTCATCTTCAAAGATCAATGAAGTCAGGTGCTGCAGAGGTAGCATCACCTTCGGAATTAGTTCTGGATGTCGCAGAATACATGTCTTCTATTTGCTTAAATCTGGATTCCATTTTTTGTTCCATATGTTGAAGGTGTTGAAGAATAGTAGTAGCAAGATTAGGGGTAAGAGAGGTAGAAGAAGTTGTCGATTTTGCTGGAGATGTTACGGGTGTAGGAATACTCGCATCTTTATATGTTTTGGGTAATGAAAGAAAAAAGGAAAATAATTCAGTTGGTGTTATTGGTTTAGGCTTGAGAGGTGTAACTAAGGGAGTTACGAAAGTTTCTTGAATTGATTCAATGTCAAATTTGTCCCACCATTTGACATGAATTTCTTGAGAGAGATATGTAAGGGGAGCGATTATCTTGGATAATTTTATGGGTTCAATAATCCCATTTAAGAATCCATGTAATAGAATGTTTATGAATGAATTGGAAAAGGGATAATTTTTATTTTTCATATTTAATTTTAACTGTAGGCGGGAATATGCTGTCGATATGGCCGAATTTTATCCACCATTTTGACATAAACCAGAGTGGGAAGTTAATGCGTAGGGATTTTTTGAAAGTTATATACCATGAATGTCCTGAGGCTGGATCTCTGTAAAAGAGGATGACTTTCCATGCTTTAACGTAATCTTTATAGCCGACATGCATTGGTTGATGTGAAGGGAGCAATGTCATTGATTGATATGCATACGGGCATTGTTGAATGACATTTTGCTGAGTCCATTCAGTGATAGTAAGCACCTTTTGAATCTTGAATTTAGATTAAGCATTTTCATCTGAATTTGGTTTTTTGAAGTGTTCAATAATAACAGACTTTGTTTGAGTTAATAAGGTTTCATACAACTTTAGGGAAACATTAGGACGAGAAGGTATAAAATGATATGATGGAGGCATTAGGATTTTGGCCTGGTCATCAAATGAATGATCTAATAAATCATGTTCAAGGAGGGTAACTAAATGTCTATTGCTAAATTTATATACAAGTTTATTGTCATTGGAAACTCGATTGTAGGAATTGAAAAGTGGAGAAAATTTATTGGTATAAGAAGATTGAGACAATAATGATTTACCTTTATCTGACATGATCTGTAGCAAATGAATTTGAGGTGTTACAAGAAATTATCTGGATAAGAAATCAGGAAGAGAATTATGTTCTCCTTTTATATATTCGATATCAAATTCAAAAACACTTAAAATGGCTTGCCAACGAGCAAATATTTGTTTTGAAACAAGATTTTTGACATCTTTTAAAAGTATTTCTTTGGCAGCTTTACAATCAATACGAATCAAAAATTTTTGATTTAAAATATCAGATTGAAGTTTTTGAACACATAAAATAATTGCTAAAACTTCATTTTTGACTGTAGCATAATTTTGTTGCGTTTTATTCCATAATTTTGAAGTATAACAGACTAATTATTCTTTCTAGATGGACGAAGTTGTAATAAAATTCCACCATATCCTAAGTCAGAGGCATCTGTTTGAATAATTTTTGGATATTTTGTATTAGCTAAATGTAAACAAGGAAGAGATTTAACTTTGTCTTTTATTGTCGAATTGCTTTAGTATGATCTAAAGTCCATTGAAATTTAATATCCTTTTTGAGAAGTTCTTGAAGAGGTTTGCGATCAATTGCTGATTGTTTATAAAAATCAGTAAGATAATTTAAACATCCAAGAAATCTTTGTAATTGATTTTTATCAGTAAGTTGATCAGGGAATTTATCTGCAAAATCAATAACACGATTGACTGGAGTAATCGTTTGATTCGAAATTTTAAAACCTAAAAACGTTATTGATGTTTGAAAAAGTTTAATTTTCTTTTGTGATAATACTAAACCATTGGAGACGATAATATGTTGAAAAATAGCTAAATGTTTCCAATGCTGATCAATGGATTTCGAGAAAATAAGAATATCATCAATATAAACAAGAATGTAGTCATGATAAGGATTGAAAATATCATTCATTATGTTTTGAAATTCGGAGGGAGCATTTTTCAAATAAAAAGGCATTACGTTCCATTGATATTGACCAAAGGGTGTATTAAAAGCTGTTTTGTATCGATCAACAGACTCAATTTGTATTTGCCAAAAGCCTGACTTAAGGTCAAATTTAGAAAAAACTAAAGACGTATTTATTCTTTTCATTAAATCATATTTATTTGGTAAAGGATATCATATAGTTTTCAAAACTTTATTTAATATTTTATAATTTATTACTAGTCTTGGTGCTCCGCGTTCTAATTCAGGAGCATTTTCGACATAAAAAGCAGTACAACTCCAAGGAGATTTGGAAGGGGAAATTAATTTTTTGGAGAGAAGATCTTTTGTTTCTAGATCACACAGATTTAATAATCTAGTATTCATGTGAGAAGGATTTGCTTTAATAGGGATTTGTGGTTCATTAAAATCATCAATATATGGTAACGTAACTTGATGTTTTTTCCTATCCCAGAAGGCAGATGGAATGTCTGAATAACATTGTTTCTGAAGTTTCTCTTGAAAACTAATTTATTTATTTTGAAAAACATGGAGTGTTAAGAATCTGATCAGTTTTTAAAAAATTTATTTCAAAGCGCAAGAAATCAATATGTGTTTGTTTATGTTCAATTTGATTAATTATTTGATTTAAATATTTTGATTTAGGTAATTGAGTAAAGGGAAAGAAAATTTGTTTTTCTTTTATAGTTGTTGATATACCCTTCGTGGAAACAGTGAAAGGCAATATTTGTTGAAGAAACGGGGTACCTAATAAAATATCATGTTGAAGACCTTTTACTATAATAAAAGAAATAGGTATACAGACTGATTGATGACAAATATGAGTAAAAGGAATTTTATATTTAATAGAAGATTTATTTCCTTAAGCGGTAGAAATACGACTATTTGTATTTTCACAATATTGGAGAGGAATTAAGCCTTCGCGTATACAATTTAAATCTGCACCTGAATCAATTAAAGCTAAGCATTGATATTTAAAATCTTTTATAATCAGTGTAATAGGTGTAAACCATCGTTGATGTACGTAATGAGTAAGAGTTTCAATGAATACATTATTATCATAAATAGAAAATGTTTCAGAATTTTCATTTTCAAGTTTTGTTAAGCGTTATCTTAAGGACTGTATTTCATGTTTTAATTGAGTAATTTCTTGCTGAAGGGATGGAATAGTTGTTTTAGTAGAATTATGATTATGTTTATTTACTTACGCAAGTAAGGTTTCCATGAAGTAACGTGACAGATCTATTTCAATTTGTTTTTAAAATTTAGCTCGTTGTTTGACTTGTTTGTCTTTAATATAGTCATGGCCTGTGTCATCGATCGTGGTATGATGTTGGGAGTTTAGTATTTGAGAAAAGTATTTGTATTTTAATGTAGGATCAGTGATTTGTTCTCCAATTTCAAGAATAAGTTCTTCATGTGCGTTAGCACATTGATTTGATATCGAGAAGAGGTTGTGGTAGTATTCGGAAGATTGTCAGTGCAACGACAATGCTCGGAGGATGAAGATTCATCATTGAAAATATGAACTTTTTTATTTTGTGATTTAAAATGACATTTATTAGCATAATGACCAGGTTTACCACAATTATAACAGGTATTTGGTTTTCTTGATTTATAAGGTTTGGATGTACGTTTCTTAGATCTAGATGGGAAAGGTTTATATAAAGAAATCCATTTGCGAGAATATTTCTTGAGTTTCTGTCGTTGAAAGGAGGAAGAAGGTTTGGTTATATCTAAATCATGGCCAAAGTCATAGCAAAAATTTCCTAAAGCTTGATCTTTCTTTTCTTTAGAGAGTTGTCGTTTTAATCGCATACCATTACATAATGCTAATCCAATTTGATGAATAGCTTGTATTAAATCACCAAAGGTATGGTTATGATAATTGAGAGCTCCATTATTTTTGTCGCGAATAAATATTTTTACATTTTCAGCGAAATAAGGAGGTAAACCAGCTATAAACCTTTCTCTCCAAAATGGAGAATCTGTAGTAGTAAGGGTATAGACTTTAGTTAAAAATGTATCTTTATACCAACGAAAATCATTAAGAGTTTTACATCGTAAACTCTGTAACTGATCTCTCGTTTTTTCATCTATAGTTGCTAGGGTTCCAAGGAAATGCCTTATAAGATTTGTGAGTAAACAGGTGACACCATTATGCTGTAGTCGTCCTTGTGCATCGAGAATTGGCTGATCATTATCATCCTTTATAACATATTTGGTAATATCTAATCTTTGTTGTGGTTGTAAGGCATACTGCCACCAACCATAAAGTTGTCCAGTAAAGCCACTGGCGATGGCACTGACAATGTGTCATTCAGCATGATCTGCTAAGGCACAGGCTTTTGCATAGATTTGCATGTGGCGTAAGACTTCTAATTGTCGATATTCAGATAAACCGTCAATATTCCATTCATAGATTGCATTTCCATCAAATTTGTAACGACAATTTGGGGGGTCAATAATTAGATCAGCAGGAGAGGGACGGGAATAAAATTGTTTCCTTTTTGGATATCGTAATGTATTTGGATATCGAGATTTAGTTATTCGTTGAACATCAATGATTGTATCTGTATCGGAATCAGAATCATAATTAAGGTGTTCAGGCGACTCATCATCGGATGTATTTGGACTAGAATGTTGTGATACATCTAATGGTATTTCGGTATCTAACGTAGCAATTATAGGAGCTTTATCCTTTTTTGGTTTAGCGGATGATTCAATAGCCTTTAATTGTGCAGAGATACGATTTAATAATTTAGACGAATATGGAGATTTTGGTTTAAAAGGTGGTGGTGTAGATACAGAGAGGGGAATAACAGATTTAGTTAAAATAGGTTCATTTAGAGGATTACGTAACATAGAAGTGGAAGACTGTATGATATGTGACGGACCACTTGCAGATCCTATATGTTTAGAATAAGATTTTTCTAAAGTAGATAAATAAATATTCGTAAAATTATTTTGTTCAATTATATGATTTAAATCCTTTTTTGTTAGAGGTAAATCATCATCAAAATTAGTTTTGAAAGGAGTAGCTTTAATATGCTCTTTAATCTTAATAGGAGCTAATGGTGGATGTGATTGGACATATTTTTCGCCATTAAAGCCTTCACAAATGGTATTAATTTTATTGATTATTTTGGGACATGAATGAGCTAAAAATTCAAAAAACAGAATATTGTTTTTATGTTGTTTTATATATGTAAAATAGTGTTCTCGCAAAAGAGCTTGCTGATTTTTGGAACATATTTTGCAAAATGTTGGAGTTAAAGGATGTTTAAGAAATTGATTTTTTTAAAGTTAAATAATCAACTATAAAATTATTTTCTTCCTCTTCCTCTATAATAGTTATCATATGAATTTGATAATCAAGCAAAATCATTGATACTAAAAGATATCATTACATGTTTCAACATGGTAGGCAACACAAGTTGGTATGTGAGTTGTTTGAGTGGCAGAGTGTCGAGGAGGAACTAATTGAGGTTCTACTTGAAATGAACTAGTAGAAGGGATAGAGGAACAAGATTTTCTAGAAACGAAATTTATTTCAACGAGACCATCGTCATGAGTGATAATATTATGAACTTGATCTGATGTAGTATTTTTGCGACGTTCTTCGTTATTTTTATCATGGATTATCCACTTTTTTGGAACATCTATATCTTTCCAATTTAATTGTTTTCTAGTGAGGACTTTATGTTGTATATTTGTTAGAAATAGGGTAGAAGTACCCTTTTGAAGATTAGTATAAGCTACAGCTGGAATTATTGTATGCATTAATTTATAATAAATTCTATAGACTACAACGACATTAGAACATATTCCTTTTAAGTTGAAACCTTGAGTATGTATACTTAATATTGTCGCTTCATGAGCAAATTGATCATGTAAACTTAAAGTGAAATTAGGAAAACAGTTGAAGAAAATTGGACCTTCACAAACTTCCTTCAATTATTCCTAATAATGAATCATTGAATTCTAAATGACGTTTATCACGCATCTTGAAGCTAAAACAGATGTATTAAGTCCTAATGTAGTCAACGATTTTATTGCAACTTGAATAAGACCAATATGCAAATATTTATAATTTTCCTTATAGCGACTAATTTTGTCAGGTGGTATAAGCAAAATTTCTTGACCGTCATCATCGATTGATTTTGTATCTTCTTCAAGTTTAATAATAAAATCTTGATGTTTTGAAAAAGAACCTTGAGCATATATGTGTTTTGGATCTATGGTCGGCATATCCCAATTTTGAAGAGATTGTTCGATATTAGTATAAGAAATTTCACTTATATTTCTTAAATCTAGTTTTGATTGAGTTTTTACTAAATATTTCAGATTATCGAAGAAGATGAAGTCTCAAATTTTGAAGGAGGTTTTGATGAAAGAACTCTTTTCATTTTCTTTATTAATTCACCCATAGCTAAATAATTCAGTGGTTTTCGAAAAGAACTTGGTCAACGACTTACAGCTAGACTTACTCCTTGCTAGACTTACAACGTGACTAGGAAAGTTAAACTTTTAGAAAACCCAATGAAGTTTAAACACGAGAGAATATAAAAGAAAATAGAAACATGCATATATATATATATATATAATACTTAAAATTATTATTATTATTATTACATACTACCTAAAGCTAATTAATATCTACTCTTCTTTCCACCATCATCAAGTTGATGTCTTGAGCTATGGCTACAGCATCCATGGAGACACCAGCTAGTCCTCTTCTTGAGAATCCAGCACAATACAAGCCATTTGAACCCCTCCAATGATTCGGGAATTTATTTTTGGGCAGACCCTCTTCATTGAAAATGTATCCATACTCCTGCATATGCATGTAAAAGTTTTAATTAAAACAATACAAAATGGGAATAAAGTTTCATATTAATTAATTGATACGCATTGGCGTGCATCTCAATGCGTGCACATCAAACACTCATTTTATAATCATTTTATTAATGAATGTGGTGACTGGTGATGATCAGGGATGGATGAGGTACCTTTAGCCATTTGTGAATTCCGCTTTTGTACCCGGTGGCAAAGATAATTGCATCAAACTTGCGTATCTCACCGTTACTGAATTTTAAGTTGGTCTCCTGAACGCTCACTAATTCTGGTAACACCTGTTGCACATTGTTCACAAAGTTCATCAATATATATACACAAGTTTGGGAGCGTGCTTGAACGTGCTCGCTACGCTTGCGAGAATTTAATTAATCTAATAATCTATTCTATATTCCAAAAAATATACTACTTCATTTTTATTCATATTTTTTTGACAACTAATTATAACTATTTAGATATAATAGAGGGTAACATAGTTAACTCAAGTGATGGTTAAAAGTTTAATTATTCGTGCTTATTAAGTATACAATACAATATAATAGATATAATAGATATGAAGGGATAGTTATCTGAAATATATATGCATATATCGATCTAATTAAATTAATAGAAATTTTTTAAGGATGGGTAGTACTATTTGGACTCGTGAGTCCGGATTCAAATTTTTTTTTAATTTCAAATACATCATCGAGCAATTAATGAAGCAACCATAATCACTTGTAAAATTCCTTTGATACCCCTTGAATATTTACAAAAATTTTAAGAACCTCCCTATGAGTCCGGACTTATGAGTTCAAGTAGATTTATTGTTTAAGGATTTAATTAGCAAATCTTCTTGATCACAGTTCCAATCAAAATTATTAATTACTATTAACTACATAAAAAGATAATTAAGGTTCTCGTATATATGTTATTACGTACCTTAATTTCTCCTTCTTTAATCTTCTTGACAGTTCCAACATCTATAACTGCTGATCTGCCTTGTGTAGCTTTGATGTAAAAAGGCCCATTTGCAGGTCTTTCAATACCATACTTGGCCAAATCCCCATACCAAAATCTTGAAATTAAGGTGATGAAAGAGTCAACAAAGGAGAGTGGAAGGTACTTCAATAGCACCATTCCCAAATGCACCATCTCTTTTGTTAAAATGTGAACCTGCATATATGTTAATGTAGTGCATTTATCACAATTCAAGATAAATATATATTCAAAATGGGATTTCACAATTCTTATAATAAATGAATCTCTAGTTTATTTATTTATTTAGTTTATTAATAAACTGGAATTTCTATAGAACTGAGTATAGGACAAATATTTAATGAGAAATCCTTAAATCATTTGTGAGATCAACGCATGGCTTGCACAACGGACCTAATTAATTAATATTCCTCAGTAATTATAAGAAAAATATCATGATTAAAAAATTTAAATATATGTTATTACTTTTTACTGGATTTTTAAACTTATTCACTTAGTAAATGGAATAGTATAAGAAGACATACAAATCTAAAAAATTTAAATTTCAATATTTTCTTTAATTATGTTTGTTAGATGAATTAATTAGGTCAATTTTGAAATGCTATCAATTACTAGTTAATACTCTCTCCATCCAAAAATATAAGTGGGTTGACAAAAAAAGCATTTTAAGGATAGCCTTATTACATATTTAACCCTTGGCGTAAAAAAACAAACTTTTTTTTTCAAAGAAGAAAACATTTTTAAGTTTATTAATTACACAAAAGGGTATAAATGCTTAGTTAAATAAAGGGTAAAATAGGTTTAATATAATAGGTATGCACTCTTGAACTCAAAAAAAATGACTTATATTTTTGGAAATGGAACTTTGCCTAAAACTACTTATATTTTAGGATCTTTGGGATTTCCTGCGCCCGTTCCCCATGAGGATCCATGTAGAGATTCTTCGCCGGGATTCCCCACCTCATAAGTAATTTCATTAATCATCAATATATGGCTCGATACAAGATCATACATAAAACCAATTGCTCTAATAAAAGTATATTGATTCGCTAATGCTATTTGTTCAAAAGAACTGTTATCCATTTGGCTGACTATAATATTGAAACAATGTGACAATTAGAGACTGCTTTCTAAAAATATCTTTAACACATGATAGTATACAAACACCTCTAGAACCGCATAACGAAAAATAAAACTTTCAACAAGGGAAGACAAACTAACTATCAATGATTGGAAAAACAAAAGAAAGACCAACCCAACAACATCACAAATCCAAGAATGATTGTTGAGATAGATGTACCTCAACACGGATGGAGCCTATTTTGATCTCATATATGAACACATATGTAGTTTATTGAATAAATAATACACAAAATGATGTATGCTTAGAACCACCGCCAACTAAAAGAGAAGATCGATGGTGGTTCAAGATCTTGAATTACGAGAGGGAATCAAAGAAGAAATTTTAGGGTTTAGAGTCGTTGCACGACCCAATCACGACCCAATCATTTTAATTAGACTTAGCTAATTGAAGATTTATAACATAAAAATATTTTACACATAAATTGGCGCGCGAAGGATGGGAATCTCGGGAGATTTTTCTGCGGGAATTTTGCAATGAAAAATTCTCTCCACCTTCCTCGCAAGGATGGGGATGGAGACTTTATATTTTCGGATCCGCCCCACCCCTCTTGCATATCTATTTTGTCCAGACTCAAATAGGATTGATAAAAACTTTATCCAGACTCATTTTTATCCAAGTTGAACAAAACCGGGCCGACAAATCCAGGCAACAAATTGTCACCCCCCTAGGTGGAGGGATCAAAATCTCCTTGTATAGGAATTAGGGGTTATTGTTGTTGGGATCGAGGCATAGGAAGATTTCTTATAAAGAATGAAAAAAAAAAAAAAAAGTTAAAAGACCATGCACACATTACTCAATATATATATATATATAAATTCACATACCGAGCTCCTTATAACTATGGACGTGCATGCTTTTGATTCGGCAAGATCATACGCAATTTCCATGCCAGAGTTCCCACACCCAACAACCAAAACATCCTTCCCTGAATATTTAGATCCTGACTTATAATCTCTAGAGTGAGTTATCTCTCCAACAAAATTATGCAAGCCATGGATCTTAGGTATATATCCCTCGGCATTCTCTCCGCTCGCCACCACTAAAAACTCGGCGATGTAGAGCTCAGTTTCACCGCTCTTGGTGTTTTCAACCTCAATTTGCCACCTTCCAGTAAGCTTCTCACATGAGGCAGACTTCACAAGCCTATGGTACCTGGGAGAAAGATTAAATTTCGAAACATAGTTATCGAGATAACGAATAAAATCGTCTTTGGAAATGTAAGTTGGCGCGGAAGGAGAGAATGGCATGTGGGGAAGATTGCAAAATTCTTTTGCAAGGTGAAGCTTTAGACGATCGTATGTGCGCAACTTCCATAGCGAGGCATGAAAACTCTCTTTCTCCAAAATTATGTTGGGGATAGAGAGGTTGTTTAAACAAGCTGATGTTGCAAGACCAGAAGGACCGGCCCCTACTATTACAACTACTGCTTGTTCTACAACAACATCGACCAACATTGTAACTAGTTTGTTCATACAAATATCTAAACTTATTGTTACTCTTATCCAACTTTTTAACGCACACTTCTCCCTTCTTTTAAGTTGATGGACTAGCTAGCTAGCTAGCTTTATATAAAAACTAGTTGCGGCAATATAATGACAACAATCTAGAAAAAATACTATGCGAAATTAACTTTGAGAGATATTTTGGTTGAGCTCTTTTTTAATTTAAAGCAGCAAGCCAAATATGAGAACGTGTTATATACAAAATCTTTTTGGATTTCAATTCAAATCTCTCGAAGGCTTTGTGCACTGTATTCTGTTTTTTGCATGTTAAAAAGGCAAGCCAAAAATCGATCATTTGTTAATTAGTTAATGTACGCAACTTTTAAAATTAAATGACGAGTAGGCACCAACCAAACGGTGGCCCAATGATTTGGTAGGTGGTGTGTTGCAAGAGGGGTGAGAGTTTGAGTCCCATATATAAGAGGCAAGAAAAGTTGGTTGATTTCTTTCTTATAAAAAAAAAGAGAGTAGGCTATCTTGTTTTGATTTTTTTTTTATAAGAAACTACAACTTACCCTTATGGAGGTTCGAACCCCTAACCTCTTAGACCAGAGGCCATATACAGTACCATTGAGCTACCCACTTGATTGATATCTTGTTTGGATTGCAATCAATTGTAATTAATTAGTCCACAACTAAGAAAAAAAATATCTAAAATGACTTCACCCATTATACGTACACGACACGAGTTATACGTAAAATCCTTTTTTTTATTCGAGGGTATTCGAGCCATCGTCGCTGACACCGGATTGATGGTGGACCCGACTAATCCCTCGGTGGACCCGACTAACTAGTCGAAGGTGAAATAATGCAGTTGCAAATCGAACCCATCCTTTATGCCTTAGTCAAAGTACTATGACCCTCTTCAAAATCACTACACCACACCCCTTGGGGAGCCGTAAGATCCTGTATTACGTAGCTAATACTGTGTAATACATATTGAGATGCTCAAATTATTAGGGTGGTGACTTTTGTATTGTATTTCGAGTGTTATTGTGGCACTTCTCATGGATGAGATCGAGAGCAACATATGTATGTATGTATGTATGGGTCTGTTTGGTTCAAGAATTAGTGAATCCTTCTATATTTGCTTGCTTAACACAAGTCATGTCTTAGCTAATCCTTTTTTTTTTTTTTTTTTTTTTGCCTCTACACAAAATTGTGTTAGGTTAAATTTTTTGTTGGACTGTTAGTCCCCTTCCACATCATCTCAATCTTTGTCTTCTTTTGATAAGAGAGGGTAAAGTTGTACTTTTTTACCTTTTTAAGTTAAGTTTACCTAAAGATAGGGGAGGTGCGACTTTTGGTAAGGAGTTTGAGTGTTTAGATAAGACCAAGTGCTAGCTAACACCCGAACCAAACTCCAATCTTAAACTTAGCCAAGTCCTAGCTATGTATTCTCCAATTTTTCCCCCACTTAGTATATTTTTTACCAAATATCCAAAGGTTTTGTGTGCAATGTATTCTCCAATTTTTCCCCCACTTAGTTAATAGATGAACTCTTAATTTTGCTTTAGTGAATCTGCGATCTCAATTGTAATCAATTAAGGCGTGGATAAGAGCTAATCGTCATCCACATATGTATAAATACTGTACAAAAATGGTATAATAATTAATCAAGTACAATCGTAACAATCCAGTACTTTATGTTGTCAAATGAGTTCTGATTCATGTAATTTTACATGATTTAGTGCGTTTGGCAGGTACTTTGCTGACTTATTAGAAGGTTAGATGGTTTGTTAATTAACTAGCTAGCTAGATTATTTTTTGCAAAAAAAAAAAAAAAAAAAAAACACTAGCTAGCTAGATTATTTTTTTTTGCAAAAAATAAAAAAAACTAGCTAGCTAGATTTTTTTTTTTAGGTAAACTAGATTATTTAGATTAACTCTAAAACTTATATGAGGTTATATATGTTCTATTAATTTATAAATTTTATAATATATGAAAATTTTTAAGATTCAACTAGATTTAAGCTTTTTCTGCTAAATTATGATTTAGTAATTACGTCGAACAGAGCCTTGAGCTTATCATGTAACTATTGACTTACTACTCTTTGTAAACTCTCCATAACCGTGGAAGTGAATGAACTAAGGGTACAACACGTATATGAATTACCGTACTCTAAGATTAAATAACAACAAAAACAACAATGATGATAAACACACAAGATCACACACACGAGTGAATAATCCACTATGGATATCAAAGGTACAATCACTTCATTTTCTTTTCTTTTTCATTAATTATATGAATACATGACAAGCAGTACAAGCGCGTGTGTTCTATATATATATATATATATATCACATGATGCACTGGGTGTGGAAGATGCCAGGCAGGCAAGCTGGTCCCCCGGATCAGAGGAGGGCGACGGGAATATTGGAATAGAGGAGGATCCATCTCAAGTCCAACGCGATGGTCAAAAACAACCAAGTGTTCCTCAGTCCGATGCACATTTCTCCCTTGGAGATCAGACACGGGATAGGGGATATCATACATGAATGGCATCTAGCTATTGTTGTATTCAAGGTTTCACCGAGGTTCGGATGGCCACTGATCGAGTTTGTCCTTGGAGCTGGTTTAAAAAGGGAAGATGATTGGCGGTGCATTGATCGAAAAAATGGAGGAGCTGTTTATTAGTCCATCATGGTGACCAATGTTTCGAGTGCTCAAACGCATGTATTTGCATCGAGGAACTTCCTATGAACTTATGAAACCCAGTGGCTTTTAGAAAGATCGGAGCTCTGTTTGGGGGTCTCATAATCAAGGCGGCCAAAGATAATTGGGAAAAGAATATGCTGGGAGGCGCGTGGTTAAAGATAAATAGGGACCCTAATGTGTTTTTTCCCTCACATATTATCGTGTCTGTTTGGGGTTCTTAGGTTTTGATAAGTCCATAAATATGCTATGTTTAGGATTATATTTAGTGTATTTAACAAGGTTATATCTTTAATTTACAGACGCTTATCCGTGTTTTCTTTGTTTTTAATGTCTAAGAAGGCAATTTGGAGAAAAAAAAAAAGAAGCGGAAACCAGTCAAAAACCAAGTGAAAATGCCAAACTAAGCCCCAACGATCTCTAGTGCCTTGGAGTTATACATAAATCGTTGTAAATCACTAACATGGAACTCAGATGATATCAATAGAAAACAAAGTCTAGAAGACGACGAACCAACGATCCCCAACGCCTTAGAATGAAGAACACAAGGCATCGCTAGGAATTGCTGGTTCGAAATTAAGAAATTCAAGAAACAAAGCATGTCAACGCCTCGCCACATCTAGTGCCTCCATACGTTTTCAAGAGAGGGCCGCTATGAGCACCCCACCAATTAATGAAGGCACCCATTTTTTTGTCATTCTCCCCTCTAAATTACACTTTGATGTAAATGACTCTATTGCCCCTTCATATAAACTCTCTCCAATCTCACAACCCATTTTCAAACAAATTTTAGGGCACCCCACTACATTGGTCTCCCATCTCTAACCTAAAGCCACGTATTTGTTTGCCGGGCGTGTATTGATTCTTGCGTCTTCACATCATCCAAACTTGTTTCCACTATAAATGGACGAATGTACTGTAATGGTGCAAGATGATGTAGAAGAAGAGGTATTTGTTGAAATTAATTGCGTTTTTTTTTTTTTTTTTTTTTTTTTTTTTTTTTTTTTTTTTTTCGGTTTTTCATCTTTTCAGTCGAAGTTGCACGGGCGTGATTGTTTCGGCCTCGCAGTACCGAGACTTATAGATAAGTCTCGGTCAAAATCCACCGAGACTTATGTGTAGTTCACGGTCATGCTGTGACCGAAACAAATTGTATAGTCTCGGTATAAACGACCGAGACTATTTCGTAAGTCTCGGTTGCCATTGAACGAAAATTTGATTATAGTCGCGGACCTGTACTACCGAAAAATTGGTTTTTTGGGTTTTTTGGTGAATTTGCTGTGCATTTTGGTTGAGTCGTAATGTTACAATGTATGTATTGCAGGTAATGCCGGTTTCAACTTTATTTCCAGACTACAAGGATGCGTTTACTCCTCGTAGGCCATTCTTATATAGAGATTGGTCGTGAGAACAAGTTTGTGTTAGTAACGAAACACTCTGATACCGGAGGGATTAAACAAGAATTATTGAAAACAAATCTCAATACTAACAATAGCACCAAAACATAGACAACGGTCAAATATTTAATGAAAAACACAACAAGTTCCATAATCCGCCATTCAACATTCTAACAAGTCCAACATTCAAACAACATTCTACAAGTTCCTTAATCCAACAAAAATTAAAACGTTAAAAGTTCCATAATTCAACATTATACAAGTTCCCTCATTGCTCCAAATCGCTAATGCGACATGATCTTTAAAGCTCTTCAGCAATGATCCATTTGAAGGACCACCGGGGAAAGGAGCACACATTTCCAAATGCCCTTGTGACTCTCCTTCATTATGGCCACCTCCAGCACTAGTACTCCCACCCACATTACGATCAGTACTTGTGGTGTCTGCCGGTGCTGATGAATCACTACTACTAGACTCTGATGCATGAGCCTCATCTTCGCCTCGGGCAACTACAAGATCTTTTTGTCGACGCGTGTCAATGTTGGAAGCCCTCATCGTGCAATTGAAAATTCTTTGCACGATTTCCAGCAATCTTTCCCTTTCCCTTCACATCTACCTTCTCTTTCTCTTTCCGATAAGATGCGGTCGGGGGTCTCCGGTCGCCTCGCCTACGGTTACCCCTCGACACCTCAACACCAACTTCCTCCCTAATCACCGGGGTTTTCAAACGAGCCATACCTGATAAGACTACAACATGTAAGCGCCTGGAGCAGAAACATAAGTACAATTCAAAAAAATAAGAACAAAATCTTCAATTTCTATAGTCTCGATCAAGCAGGTTTGAGAAAACAATTAGAATTTCGGTGACGCGTGACCGAGATAACACAATTAGTCTCGGTAATGGACAATCGAGAAAACAACTTCATTCTTGGTTGTACATCACCGAAATGAAATCACCTATACACTCTGAATTACTCTCATGATGTGGTGACCGAGAGCAATTGCAGCGTTACGCTACCTAAAACAATAACACATAAGAATAATCTCGGCTAACAATGGCCGAGTTTAAGCTCGGCTACTAATGTGTATGAGGGTTCCCACACACTTGCCCTATGTCTCGGACATGCTTGGTCGAGACTGTATAAACTATATCTGGCCTGTGTGGCCGAGAACCACGAGTTTGCAAATAACAATCAATTGAATACAAACTACACAAAAATAACAAATACTGTACCAAATGCAACTTAATTAGACTATCAACGTACCTTCAATCGATCGAATTAACGCCTTGTGTGCGAGATGGAAAACCTAAAATAGAGCCCTAATGTGGAGACGAAATTCAACAAATCGGTGAGCCTCCAAACTCGAACAACACAGCAACAAGCGCCTACGACAGAGGAGAGAAACGAAGACAAATCCGGGGTTCGAAGGTTGCTTGCAATGGATCGAGCAAAAATTAACGGTTCGAAGAATGTCCTTCGTTTCAACAAGAGCACGGGGGTGGGGTGCTGGGGTGCCTCTGTTTTGAATGAGGAGTATTATGAGGATTTTGGCTTCATATTTTGGGTGCCCTTGGTAAATGCTTTTGTGCCCTTAACAAGATGGTGCCTTTACTAATTGGTGGGGTGCCCATAGCGACCCTCTTTCAAGATCGGAATGTACGGATTTTCCAGTTAGAAGATTTCGGATGAGATTCGTTCCTATTTTATAACTACTATAAATAAGACCCGAGGGAAAACCTTAATAGGACACACATTAGAGCTCCTCTCTTTGCCTCTATTTTCTCCTCCATTCCCCTTTTTTCTTTTTAGTTTTCTTTATTGTTTTTAATGTTGATTTCAATGGTCATTGTCGGCTAAGCTTTTGTCTAGATCAAGGAGACTACTGTAAGTTGATTTATGTGATTTATATTTTAACTTCTATGTTTTACATTAATCTTGTAATTTCAATTGCACTGCTTATGTGATCCTCCGCTTGCATTATGGTCATATTTTCACTTTATCATTGTGTAAGGGCTAGTACATATTGGTTTTGCTGAGAATCACATCTAGTATTTTTATCGTCACACAGAAAGGGAAACTACACTGATAGTAACTAGAATCATTGATTGTTCACTTTCGAGAAGTCCTAGGTGTTTTTTTTTCTTTGAAATAGTCAAGTGGCGACGCTTCGTTAGCTATTGCCTAGGGTATGTGTTTTAACAAAGCTTAATGTTGTTAGGTTGTTAAATATGCAAAGCACTCGAGTTATGACCTAATTAGTATGTGGTAGTGTCGAACGTTCTTGCCACTGACTTAAGGAACACAAGGTGACAGACGGTAGGTTAGTCACTATAGTTTACCTATAAAATTTGGTGAAAAATGATCTTTTGAATCGATGATTAAATCCATACTTACAAGAGTCATAGTCCTCCTTGGTAAGTAATGATCATAACATTGTTAAGGCCTAATGATAATATATATCCTAACTTTTACAAGTTGTATCAATTATATCATAACCTTTGGAATTTATCAAGTATATCCTTACCTTTTCGATTTAGCATCAATGTTATCCTCGACTAATTCGGGGCACTTTTTCTTTGAAATCAACTTAGTCTTCTAACTTTTCTTTTCATGATCATCCACATTAATCAATTATATCGAAACCTTTTAAGCTTTATGTTTAAATTAAGTATACAAGAACTCAAAATTAAAAATAATAATGTATAAATCAATGATACATTAATACTCCAATTTAAATTTAATTATTCTTAAATCACCAATAGTAACTTGAGAATCATGTGTATATAAATATGAAAATCACATATAAAACTTATTAGAAGATT
The DNA here is from genome assembly GCA_039657325.1 of Stephania cephalantha. NCBI lineage: Eukaryota > Viridiplantae > Streptophyta > Magnoliopsida > Ranunculales > Menispermaceae > Stephania > Stephania cephalantha. The sequence goes on along the minus strand of CM077567.1, from coordinate 57,528,983 downwards.
GCCCATAATTGTTTAATTTGGCAAAAGAATTATGTAATTAGATTATATATGTGATCGACTAGGTATGTGTGTTGGGGCATGTGCACTAAGTCAATCTACAAACATTGCTTATCTTATAATTTTAGTTAATAAAATAAAAGTTTTCGTTTGCTGTTTTATTATAAGTGATTGCATGTTTACCTTATAATAAGATCCATGAGTATTTGTTGAAATATCCTAAATGTTCTAGTGAGCCATTATACTGGGAACTATAATGAATTAAGACCAGAGTGAATCTTGATTGATGGTCATATGATGATCATGCGTATAGGGATACAAATTGAGATAATGAGTACTTGTTAGGGAACAAGGTACTGGACTGCTCTATGAGAACACCACATGGATTAAGTCATAGGTGTTACTTATGATATGTATATCATTTAGTCATTCGACTTGAGATTACCATAGATTTCAATACTAGGAGCATGGTAATTTGACATAATCAAATGTTGTCTTTAACTGGATGATTATAAATATTGTGATTGATTATCATGTGAATAATATGTGAAGGTGAATCAAAATAGAATTTGTCCCTCTCGTATAGAGAGAGATATTAGTGGATCCCTCGATATGTTAGACTGTTAAATGGCCAAGTCCAAGTGAATTAATATGCTCAATGTCACTTGGATGTTTTCAGTCTACCTAAAGATTGAGACTAGTATGATTGAGCATTAAATGTGACTTTCCATGCCTTATGTTTAATTAAAAGATATCGCAAGACAAAAGGATATGATATATGTTATTTATTAGGTTGTATCGATTTTGATATTCATGCTACTTGGGTAGTCATAATGCCTTGCTAGAGACCGCTTATGACTTGTGTACTAAAATGGTTTTGATTCACTACCAACGTTGCATGAACCTATTAGGTCGCACATAAAGAATGACTTTGCACAATTTCAATTGGTCCAAAGTAATGAATTTTATATGATAAAACTCATGACATAAAAACCCTTACGATTTGTTATATGATAAATTATTAATAGGGGCATAATTGTAATTTGCTTAAACTGCCTAAATACAATAGTTGTATAACGAATAAGATTTTAAATGAGGGCTTATCTACACATATAAAAAAGAGGATGATGCCCTTAAACAAATTAAGATTTCGTTTTTGCTATTTTCGAGTTCTTTGAATTTGGGAAGAGAAAAAAAATGTTTTCTATCTGTTGTGGCTAGCAATCCAAATTGTGGTCACCGTTCGTGCGTGGATTTCTGATAGAAGACGCACGCTTGAACGTCTTAGAGATCAATAATCAGAGAAATAAATCACGGATTAAGATATGATTTACTTTTGTAGATCTATTTTAATGGAACTTATTTGTGATCCTGTTGGGGTTTTTCAAAATTGTTTTGAGTTTTTCGTTGCGTATGAACCCCCAAAACCCAACAATATATTCACACAACTATGCATATTATATACATGAATACATATTTATCATGAATATTGAGCTCTAACACATATGTATGAATAAATCTTTAACTGCTGTAACAATAAAGTTGAAGAGAATGATGTGCATGCATATATATTATTAAAGAAAAAAGGGGCCCCAAATTAGTTGAGGATATAATTGATACTTAAATTGAAAAGGTTAGGATATAAATGATAAGTTTCAAAGGTTAGAATATAATTGATACAACTTGTAAATGTTAGGATATTTTTTATCGTTAGTCCTATTGTCAATTAAAAAGTATTTACATTTAGCTTACTTTCGAGTTTATTTCCAATAGTTAATTAGTTTTAGTTTAATTCATAACCACCTTTTATCGACCAAAAGCTATCCCTAGTCCATGTGGATTCGACCTTGCTTACCACTGCTACAAATCCATAGTGGTATAATATTTGAGATTATTATTGGTGCGTTCCGCAACGCAACAATTTTTGGTGTCGTCGGGGACTGGTGCCTCTAAATTTAGGTTTTACCTTATAAATTATATATATATATATATATTTCTAGACCCTTGTATCTCAGTTTTTGCAGGTTCACTTCATGACATCATACCCTTACAATTATGGTTCATATATATGAGCCTCACGCTATTATAGTGTGAATAGGTAGGTATGTAACTTTATGGACAAAATATTTCTAATCGACGTTTTTAGGTGCAATAGATTGAGACTTGTGGAGATTGAAGAGATTACTCTCATCTTACCGATGCTTGCCACTCAGAATTGGAAACTATCACAATTAAGGCTATGCATCGTCATAAGCAGTGCAAACTCAATGGCCTTTACTTGAGGATTTGGTGAAGCATTTAGCAACTTTCCAGCTACAGTACCATACCAAATGTTACTCTGATATGGAAAAGATTGCAAAGCAGATTGGTCAACCAAAGCACTACTGGATCCAGATGTTTAATGTAACGACCTGTATAATCTAATCCTAAGTGTACGCTTTATAGGATTATGACCTGGCGGCTAATCCTATATGGCGATCTCGGTCAGAACTCGGGCGTCGACATCGAGGTAATAATTTAAATATTTTACTTGTGTTTGACACCTGTATTATGCCTATTTATGCATGCATGCGCTATTTTACTCATTTTAGGGTCAATTTTTGCGAGCTATAGTGACATCCGGATGTGTGCGCACAAGGCAAGGTGGGTCAGTATATTTCAAAAGGACTTAAGCTAAGTCGTGACTTGTGACAACCTAAAAACTTAAAATACTCGTGTCGAGGGTATTTTTGTAATTTCACAACTTTATATGTGGTTGGCGTGGTAAATGCATGTATTATATGCTAATAAATCAAGTTAATGAAAAATTGGCCTTAAGTTAGGGGTGACGACCCCAAATTCCAAGGCAAACCGGGCACCGCCACATCGCCGGACACGTCACCAAGCCATGCTACGTCACCTGCACACTATCCGTCTTGTAATCCGACTTAGTAAATTTTGTTGTTTTAAAAGATTAATATTCTATCGAAATATGCTAAGTTAAGAAGTTTTACAACTTAATTTGTTTATTTTAATTCTTTTCAGGTTGTTTTTTAATAGTGGAAGTCTTAATAACATGCATATAATTAATGTAAACAAGTTATGCATTAATTAACAACTTATGGGGTGGAAACCCAAAGAAAAGGATACCATGTATATCGTTAAGGCGACAAAAATGTATAATAGGTGTCAATATACATGTATCGTGTGAAAAGTCTCCCAAAATGATCCCAAAAAGTATGTATATGTAAATACAAACACCTACGAGTAAGCTAGTGGAGGCGCTCCAGATCAGAGGTAGTCGCCAATCACCGCTTTCCCCCGGCTCGTCGTAGGATCTGCAACTTGCCACCAACAAACAATGACAAGTTCCAGTGAGTAAATCCCAGAGAAACTCAGTTAGTATTCACAAGAAATCCAAGAAAACGACTACAATTCATGCATATAAAGTAAATGAACATGAATGTAAAACATGAATATAAGTCGGGAGATAATCAAGAATATGGAACGCGAGTGCGGTGTATAGCTGTCGAGCCCTGGGACGTACATACTAAATCGAGAAGGCCCTGGAGGTGAGGAAATCCACACCCCCTCTTCACGGTCGAAATGAGGAACTCTGTTGGTCGGAAGGTAGACTTCCGCCCAACGCCTCAAAGGAGAGGAAATCTGTGACGGAGGTGAGCCTCACGTCAACTCGCTCTCGAGATCATTGACTCGCTGAGAGAAATCCCACGCGTAGTCTAGGGTAAGACCAACACCGTAGCAAAAATCAGATCATCATCAACGAGAGAGCCGGAAAGGGGTCACATCGTCCCTTCGACCATACACAGACACACGCAGGAATAGAGTAAACATGAAAAATGAACTGGCGAAAAGTAATATGAAATAAATAATTTACAATGAAAATAAGTAAATCCTAAACTGACTTTCTCATGTGTTTACTTACCTCAAACAATCACAAATATCTATTTAAAATGTCCCGCTTATACCTCGAGATACGTGCCCGATACCCGACTATAGTCTCATAAGTCTCTGATATCCAATTATACAACTTTTGTTATTTTAAAGTCACATTAGGTGAAGTGCCAACGCGGGTACCGTGTAGTCTAAAAGACTTAATACTAGGCCGGGGGAAATAATACACACATAAATTGAATAAAATGGGTTAAATAATAATATGTAATGTATATATGATGGTTATGGTCATGGTGGTACGCGTATGTCGAGTTTTGGGACGCGAAATCGGGCGTCCGAACACCCAAAATACCACTTTTTGGGTTAAAGACAAGGGCAAGTGTGCCATTAGTGTCATATTTGGAGTCATTAGAGGTGGGAAATGAAGCAAATGGTGTTCATTGGATTGCCTTGAGATGTACAAGTGAGGAAATATGCTAAGTGGACTATATGTTGGGGCATGTGCCCTAGGTCAATCCATTAACTGTCTTTATGAATACTTTTAGTTAATAAAATAGAGGATTTCATTTGCTGTTAATTAATTTGCATGTTTACATTATAATAAGATCCATGGGTATTTACGAAATATCCTAAATGTCCCTAGTCGATCATTATACGAGAACTATGATGAATTAAGACTAGTGTGAGTCTTGATTGATGATCATATGATGATTATACGTATAGGGATACGAATCAAGATCACGAGTACTTGTTAGGGAACAAAGCGGTGACCGAGATATGAGAACATCACATGGATTAAGTCATAGTGAGACCAAGAAACAAGGGTTTTTGAGTTTTAAATTTGATCATTTGAGGAGCTTGGAGTGGTTGAATTGTCAAAGCAAGGTGAGATTCACAATCACCTAAACTTTCTTTATCTTTTGGTCTAAATCTTTGAGGTGTTGTGTGAATCCAATTTGGATTGTATGACGCTAGTCCTGGTACTAGGCTCTAGGCATGTTTATTTAATATGTTTATTTAATGTTTTGTTTAAATTCCAGTATTTACTTTCCGTATTGCTCACTTAATTTCCTTGGGAATACTCACTCTGAACTCGTCATCTGCCTTTTTGTGATGGCTTGAGTGCAGATCCTGGTACAAGTCGTGGCAAGGGCAAGTTACCGGAATATCTGTGATTCAGAGATATTGAGCCAGTCTTGTACGTTTGAATTATATACACTTTGTTTTTATTTTGGGGATTTAGGATTGTGAGATACTTCAGGACTCTATACTTTTGATATTTTGATACATTGAGGTGTAGTTTTGGTCTATGATGATAAATTAGTTTTCCACACTAGGTATCATAGTTAAATCCATGACTATAATGTTTTAATATTTTAGATTGTCATGATAAAAAGACTTCCACTGTGATTTATTAAGGATTAAAATGATTTTAACAGATGACTTGAGTTCAGTAACAATTTAAATAGTAAATTGTTGTTTATTGAGGTTAATAATGATTAAATGATGGATGAGATAGCATGTGGGACACATCTGGCGCTAATAGGCCAGGTTATGGGCCCACATTGGCCCTCGTGGCGGTCCATTTGGAAAATGGGCCGTTACACCTACTGCTTATGATGGGTCCTCCACTAGGAGGTCCCTAAATGAGGATAAGGGAGGGGTGGCTTTTTGGCTGCCACCCCCATCTTGGCCCCCACCAAAGGGTCTGACCGCTCCCCAGCGCCGCTAGCGCTAGTGCGCCCCCAAACTAAAGGGCGGGGGACTAGGGGTCAAATCAACCACCGGTCTATAATCGACCTTTAGTCTATAAACTAGGGGTCAGTTTGACCTCGACCACCCTAATCAAGCCCCGGTTCGACAACTGTACCGAAATTATTGGACCTTAAAAAATAAAAATAAATAAAAATAATATATATTTGAAATAAAATAAAAATAAATCCCATCTTCAAATGGGGCGTGCTACCGTGTCTCTAAGGGAAAAGTTGGGTGGGTCCCATCCCTCGACCTTCGCACCGGGCGACGGAGAACCTACGGACCCACACTAGTGGACCCTGAAATAAATTTAAAATAAATTAGAATTAATATATGATTTGTCGATGATGTGAATTTGTCTTAAATTGTCTAGATTTGCAAGGCGATTCGCATAGGACCTCGAGCGCGGAAGATTCAGTAATATGATTTGTGGCGAGTCGAGGTAAGTGGGGAGCTCGCTCAATTATCAAATATGACATTTTATTAGTTATATTATGACATTTGCTTTGAAAATCTGAGACTTGGAAATGGGTTGCAACTTGTTATTGACTTGATCTTATTTATTTATGGTGGTATGTATGTGATATGAACAATTGTGTGGCTTGATCAAAAGAGTTGAGCCGCCAAATGAAATTAGTATGGTTTGTGCCACCAAATAACTAGTTCGTGCCACTATAAATCTTGATGTGTAAACTATTATAATATTGTGGTTTGTGCTGCTTGATTTACATATTTATTATCATGCTCACAAGTGGTCACATATTGGTGATGGCTTTAGAGGAAATTACTATTGACTCGAGGGAATCAATTGGAGGTTACATAAAAACCTTTTTGTCATCTAACGATCACCATCACCTCAAGGGTAAGGGATTCAATCATCGATTTTTTGTCAATATTTAATGTGCATTGAATGAGACCATGACTTTATATTATTACTATTTCTTATGTTAATTCTCTTGTGATCCCTTTGCATGACGATTTGATTTACATATGCTTTGTGTATCTTGTTTTACATGCTACTTTTGAATGTTTCTCTTTTTGATTTCAATTCATGCTAGTCATTGCATACTTATTAAGTATTACTTGCGTATTTGATGGTACATTTCAGGACCGTACATTTCGGCGTTAGATCGAGATAAAGGAAAGGCGATTGTTTGCGGTCTTCTTTTGTTGCGAGCCTTGTAATGTTATTATCAAATTATATGATTTTCAAATTATTAAACTTGGGTTGTATTTAAATAGGTCTTTTGGGTAGAATGTACCTTATTCTCCTTTAGTCTAAACTACTTGGTGGTATTTGAATGTCTTAAGTTGTTTTAAGGATTTAAAAACCCAACAATAGTTTCATAGTATGTCATATGGATTGCCCTTTATTTAATTCCATAATTATTTATCCATATGCATTAGTTTCATATTTCGCAGGTTGTTTTAGGCGAGCAAGACTGTTTGCTCGGGCCCGATTCAGTTATTGGGCCTGGGTGCTGATGAGTCTTTATTTATGCATTTTTTTCATAGGTGTTTGCTATGTAAATCAAGTCTAAAATCGGGTTTTATGGCTCTATATGAGCATTTGTGCGTGATTCGGGAAAAATCGAGAACGAAGTCAAATATCGATCAAAGTTCAGCAGTCTTGACGCTACAAGAGTGGACAGACGGCGCCAGTGAAGACCCAAGGCTCCAAGGAAGGCGTTACGACATGACAACACATGACACCATACTTGAACAAACGACGCCAGATTTTGAACTGATGGCGTCACCCACGACGCCAGTTCCAGAAATAGAAGTTTCAGACCGACTTGCTGCCCAAGTCTTTTTATATGTTTCCACGTCGCCACCTGGCGCCATTACCCACATAACCACGGCGCCAACTTCGCATAATAGAAGTTTTGGGACTTTTAGAAAGTCCTTATTCTCGGGAGTTGCTATTCTTGTACCCTAGCACATCTATATAAAGGAGGCACATCTATGAACGAAAATATATTGTATTCAGAGGGATTTAGGAGTAGAGCACAGTAGAGTAGCCATGTTCGGCTATGTTCTTTAATACCTAGGTCGGGGATGAAGCTCTCTAACCAGTAGTAGGTTATTTTCTATGTCTTGTTGAGATTTTCTATAATAATAATAATGTCTATTTAGTTCTCTATCTTTGTGTTGTTGTTTTAACGATGTCTCAATGGTGGTTTAGAGTTTGTATATTCATTGCAAATTTCTATGTGTAAAACCTATTGACCAGCTATCAATCAGGTTGAGTCTGTGATATCAACCATGTTGAGAAGTGACAATCACCTAAAGCAAGAAACCTGACAGACTTGTTGTTCTAGGTGAGTAACATCGAGAACTAGGTTAGATCTTGAGATCGATTACCCAAGGTTGCCTACGGGTAGGTGTTCCTATAGAGCTGTTAATGCTGCTCACGTGCTAAATCTTGAGACCGGTTGCCCAAGGTTGTACGATGGAGTAAGAGAAGTATTTAAAGAGCGGTTGCCCTATCTATCGAGAATAGGGGGACTAGAGTGTTGACGACCCCATCACCTATAGCATATCTAGTGAAAATTTTTGAAACCCATATTTTAAAATCAATGATACAAGACATGGAAGCAACAAAGGGCTAGTTTGTGGATTCTTAGGCTTATGTATGTCTTTATTTCCTAATTTACAGTCTATTTACTTGTTTAGAAGGCTTTTAGATAAAACTCTTTCACAACCTTATAGCTTTACTTTTCTGTTTGTTGAACTCAGTTTGACTGAATCCTGTAAATTCAACCTCGTTTTTACCTCTACTACATTTCAGTAGGATTTGGTAACCTATTCGGGTTATATTTGACACAAGACACTTGATCAAATTTTGGTGTCGTTGCCAGGGACTCGATTTCAAATTAAGTTTGATTTTTATCTTCTTTTTGTTTTGTTCTTTGAGCCTACGAGTTTATGCACGGTCGGATAACTCGATCTAAATCGACTAGTTCATTGTTACCTTTCGATTCAGAAATATATATAATCCATCGGAAGTTGGCTAGGGAAGGTCTAAATAGAGAGTCCAATTTCCCCCAACGTGCTATGGCTGAGGACGCTCGCCATGCTGGCGGTGATCGCCTTATTACCATGGGGCACATCAATGAAGATCTCCAAAATATTTTTGCTCGGCAGCCCATCTGCATAAACTTCCCACCAAACGGTGAGACTTTCAAGCTAAAGTTCGATTTTATTCACCTGCCCACTTTCCATAGCATGGAGAGTGAAGACCAGGTGACATTCTTGAAGGTGTTTTAAACAATTTTCCAGTCATGAAATCTCATCGAGCGAAAGACAATGAGGTAGAGCTTAAGGCTTTCCCATTTTGTTTAAAGGATAAAGCCAAACAGTGACTCTTTTACCTTTGCCCTGGCTGTATTAACTCATGGTATGACATGATAGATGCGTTCCTCAGGTAATACTTCCCTGAGGATAAGATAGCCTAACTCATCTCATAGATTTGCAGCGTTAATAAGAAGACCGGTGAGTCTTTTGGTGATTATTGGGACCGCTATAAGCGCCTAATTACCAATTGCCCACAACATGGCCAATCCGATAAGGCCATTATCTGATTTTTCTATGTCGACATGTCCTTCCAAGAGAGACGTGTGATTAATAGCTTTTGTGGTGGTCACATTCGTAACAAAACTCCTGTGCAGATGAAACAACTCTACGAGGGCATAACGTGTCAGGACCCGTCTCATTAAGCCCTGACTTAGTCTAGTTACCTCTAATTAGACACCTAATCCATCCAATTAACTTAACCTCAAAATTATCTTTAATTCAAGCCTCAATAATGTTCCAAAACTAAATTTATATCCTCAACAAACCTCGATTTATTATTAGTTCAATTAGAGCAAATATCCTTATTTTGTAAAAATTTCGACAACACCTCCTCTAAAAGTGGTATGCCGGAAAATGCACCTAATAGACAACAGAATTGGGAGAAGCCTAAAAGGACTCACAACTCCCCGTAGTTCACAATATATATCAATTTAAAACATTAAATTTAACTTAAGGTCTCCAATACCTTATTTACAGCTTTACAATAAAAAAATAAACCGAAACTGAATAAAAAACCTCTCAATTTGCTTCCAAATAATTTAGGAGACTCTTATAACCTATTTGAGAGTATTTCACGACGTACGCTCATCCTGTAACCCAAAAAAATATATAAAATGATTACAACAAGAAAATTAAACTTTAACAATTTAAAACATTCACCAAGGTCTTAGAGTCTTGTTCATTCTTTCATGTTCTCACAAAGAACCTGATATCATAAAAAACAACTTGAAGATGTCAGGTAAGTAAACTTCTACACTGCTCTGTACTCTTGCAAATGTTAATCTGAATACATGGAGACATGTAATTGCATTTCCAAAATAACAAGAAATTTATATAATGTGAAACCCTTTCATTACTATTTAAAGTTCACAAACAGGTTGGCCGACCTAAGAATGAACCTAAAACAGTAATGGAAGTCCAATGCATGCTACCTCGAAGTCGACATTACTTGCCTTAGACGCCTGCAGTTCGTCTAGTCTGGAATGGAGCACCTCACACTCTTACGACCCATAGCATGGGCAACTCTATCTGAATGCCATGTATACATGACCAAGAATGATGCGAAATGCAATGCATACTAAACACAAATGCAGGTACAAATATAATTCCATAAATAGTAAAGACCACTGTAGGGTTTCCTTATAGTTCAACCAACTAAAAGTTGGTCACAAAGCCTCACACAACGTTCCCTGGCTTTCATGTACTTCCATATGTCCTATTAAACCATAGAATTCATTATTTCAGAATTTTGATTCTATTTCAATACCTTAAGATTCATATTTCCATTGACAATGAAACTCAAGTCTCCTAATAAACTTTAACAACTATTTCAAGGTTTTCGAAAGCCCCTTCAGACTTCTTTTAATGTTTTGGAATTCTAATTAGAGTCCTAAATCATCAATTGGACTCTAGAATAGGTTTTTACTACCTATTTAACTTCACAATTACCAATTAACTTGGTTGTGCATTCCCAAATTGAGTTTTTAACTCAATTAACAATTTCAAGCTATTTCATTTCCTAAATTTGATTAGGAACCTCAATGAGTACTAATTTGATTCATTTTCTTACCGAACTATGTAATTTTGCTAATTACATCATCAATCAATGCCTTCATTCCATTAACTAATTAATTTAGTTCATTGATTTTTGGTCATTTTCACGACTATGTTTCCCCAACTTAAAAGTTGTACCAAGGTCCGAACTTAAGTGCTACTCAAAGTAGGATATTTAGGGATTTCAAAAAGTCCAACCTTAGTTAATTTAGATAACAAATACCCATTTAAATTATTACCCAAAGTTGCTAAGTTGCAACTGTCATAAGTGAACAGTTTTGGACCATACTATCATGTCGTATTCTACAATGTTTTTCATTGAACAAACAAATGTCATTGGCTATAAACTTTGTTCATCATCAAAGTAGGTTATACCAAGATTAAAACCAAATAATTGGCAAGTCATTCGGACCTCATTTGACGTCTCAAATCAATGCCTCAACTTGCCTACTTAAAACAGTTAAGAAAAGAACAGTGCAGTCCCAAGTTTTAGGCCTCCTTTTTGGCCACCAAAACGCTGCCAAACCTCCGAATACAAAACTGATTCTCGGGGGTCAAATTTGGTATATAAACATCGCATTCCATAAAAAATCCGACATTAAAACCTTCTTTTGACTGTCCGGAAACGATCCATAAGTTGGCTAAAAAACTGGACTGCACTACTATTTTTTCAAAACTTGTTTTTAAGCGATCAATTCAACTTCAATAGACTGATGAAACCTTCTTGAAACCTCAAGCTGATTCTAAGGGACTTAATTTGATATTATGAACGTCAAAACTAATGTGAAAGCTTGACCATAATCGATTGTTTGATCCATCGAAACCATACCCCAACATGACATTAAATTAAGACTGCACAACATCAAAACATACAACTATTGCCTCAAAGTTTTATTCAAAACTCATATAAAACTCCAATTCATGGCTTCCTAGAAATCCAACCAAACCCAGATAAATTCCCAACAACCCATTTGTTTTCACACCTTATCACCCTGCCTCATCGTTATCATTTCTCCCTCAATTTCCTCTCTCGACTGTGATAAACAACAACAACAACAACAACAACACACCCGCAATAGTCCATCTCCACCATAAACATCTCTAACCTCAACCGAGACCAATTCAACCATCTCATACACTAATAACAAAAATAGCCGCAAATCAATTTGAATGAAAAAGTAGTTTCTTACCTCCACTGTGGTTGCTTCCCTTCCTCCTCTTCACTGCCTCACATGAGGCCGAGACCACGAGAGAAGACACCGAGAGAAGAGAGTCGAGAGGGAGAGCCGAGAGAGAGAGAGAGAGAGAGAGCAGCAGATCAGAGCACCGAGAGGGAGAGGGAGAAAGACGAGAACAGAGAGGGAGTGAATGAAGCCGAGAGGGAGAGGGAGAGGGAGCGATTGGGGGCAGAGAAGATTCGTCGAAGAAGAAGAGTCGAGGAGATGAATGAAATCGAAAATCGAAACCCACTTTCGATTTCAGTTGTTATTTGGGTTTAGGAACGATCAAATGACCATTTTGCCCCTATTTCATTTATCCAAATCTTAACAAACCTAATGCCCCTTTTTGTCTTTTGCCCTTTTCTTTATTTTTTATATTTTTGTATGTTTATCTCTTGTTTTTAAAACCCAAATCAAACCACGAAAAAAACCACAATTTCGTCAAAAATTGAAAAAATTATCAACCGCCAAAGTCCGTCAGTTGGAGCTATTACCAACTCCACTCACAAGAAAACTGATCAGTTGACTTCCCTAGTGGAATGTTTCCTGAGTAATGGCCAAGCGCATAAGCTTGCGGATTCTGCTCAGCCTCAAGCCATACGACTGATGAAAGCCCTACTCTGTTTAAGGGCTATCATCAGGCCAATATCGCAGGTCCCAATACTAAGGGCAAAACCGAGCACCTTTCGGAAGTACCTACAATCAAGCAATGGCGAGGAACAACCCTAACTTCAGTTATAGGCCTCGAAACCATAATTATCTATCTTTTGCCTAAAGAGGACAACCATTGCATGAACCAGTGACTAATCATTCGTAATTAGAGGACATGATTAAATCTCTAGCGGCTCAACAAAACCAATTTGCTAGAAACATCGACCAGGTCCAGGTAAACATTGAGAAGGCTCTCGTGATACAAATGCCAAGGTCTGAAACTTGGAGGTCCAGGTGGGCCAAATTACACGATTAGGAGAATTAGCGAAAAAAGGGAAAATCTCATATGCAGACTTGCCTAAACCCAAATGCAAGTGCCAACACTATTAAACTTCGTAATGGTAGAGGATACGAGGGGCCCAAACACCCATACATACCACCTACCTTAAAGGAACTGTCCAACGAGGAGGAAAAGGAAGTTGAGATCTTAAGACCAACCCCTAAACAAATGGAGGTTCCCCAAAAGGAAACACCGCCTGTTTATAAGGTCAAACCCCCTTTCCTCCACGCTTAATGCTAGACAGAAAAAAGAAGAGGAGAGAGAGATTCTCGAGACCTTTAGGAGAGTAGAAATTAACATTCCACTTCTTGATGCATTAAAATAGGTTCCCAGGTACGCGAAATTTCTCAAGGAGCTCTGCACCAACAAAAGGAGATTGAAGGGCAGCGAAAAGATTAAAGTAGGAGAAACTGTCACGACAATCCTGCAAAAGAAACTCCCCCTAAATTTAAAGATCACGTGACGTTCTCGGTACCTTGCACTATACGGTATGTCAACATTCCTAAAATAATGTGCAATCTTAGTGCTTCCATAAATGTGATGCCATTATCCATTTACGAGACAATTAAAGTAGAACCTCTAGAAGAGACAAAGATTGTGATCCCGTTAGCAGATCGATCGGTGGTCCCACCTGTAGGCGTATTGGAAGATGTACTAGTTCGAGTAAATGATTTTGTATTCCTAGTAGATTTCTACGTAGTGGACATAAAGGGGGAAGATCTATCTAGATCGTCATCGGTGCTCATCGGACGTCCATTTTTGAAGACTGCTAGAATTAAGATAGACGTACACGGCAGATCTTTAACCATGTAATTCAACGGAGAGATTATCAATATACGATGCCATATGACATCTGGTGGATGAGCCTACATGAAATGACCCTCACCTGAAATATGGTTGGGTCGCCCAGCCCAGACCATTACTCAAGCCCGATACTTAAACCAAGCCCGAATAACGGTCTGACACGCCTAATTCAACTTGCGGAACAACATACTACCATATAGGACAATAAATGCGGAATTGAAATCAACACTAAAATTCATGAAATCGCCAAATCAGCGTGATAGGTATCCAACGGTCTGATCATCTCAATAAGTTTCCAAATCAACCTCGAAACTTCCATAATGATCCAAAAATAGATAAGGAGGGTTCACTCTACCCCAAGTAAAACTACTTAGAGTTACAACCCAATTTATTGTTATGAAAATCAAACAAACATATATATATATATATATATATAATAATCATGCAAGATTCTCACAAAGCAAGGAGACTTCAAGCAATGGCCTTCCCCTTGCCAAGATTGTTCGCATTCGTAGATGAACCTGTATTGTAAGTGGGGTGAGCTAAAGAACCAACAGAGAATAATAAGAGAAGAACCATGCTCAAATATTAAACATGCAAGTAATACATATAAATCGAAATAAAACTAGCATGCATTTAAAATCAGGATACATTGAAATATGTAGCATGACATCAATCTTATATAGAGCAACTTGAACAGATATATGGAGTATCAAAGATTGTAAAAACATGAGAAATTCAACTTTTTGCATGCAAAGGGGTTCCAAGATATATATATATATATATATATATATATATATATATATAAAATGTAATAGATACATATGCAAGTTCGTGGTCACATTTGTCATTACCTTCCCTTGTTGACCAAACATCATAATATAATAAATATGCGTGGGTAACTTGATTCCACCGTGTCTCCACGGCTCCTCAAGAGGCCCGGGTGACTTGGTTCCATCGTGCATCCACGACTCCCCAAGAGGCCCTTGCAGAAATGGGTGACTTGGTTCCACCGTATTACTACGGCACCCCAAGAGGCCCTTAAGCATGTAAGGTGACTTGGTTCCACCATATGAGTATGGCTCCTCAAGAGGCCTTACATGAAGTCAACCAAGGTAGGTAACGACCCCATCCTAAGTCATTTTTGTTAAAATCATGAATTCCTAATTATACTAATAGCATGCCATATTTAATAAATGAGCGGAGCTCCCCACTTACCTCGACTCGCAGCGACGCCTATAACAACTCCTAGTACGCTCGAGATCCGATGCGAACCTTCATGTGACGCTATACAACCATAATGCATCACATCAATAAATACTTTAATTTAAGTTAATTAAATCTTTCATTAATTGGTCGTTAGGATCGACTAGTGTGGGTCTCATGGGTCCCCTGTCGCCCGATGTGAGGGTCGAGGGGTGGGACCTGATCGATCTCCCTTGAAGACGTGATAGCGTCCCGTTCCAAAACATTCACTTACTTTTATTTTGTTCTAAATATATATGTATATTTATTATTTTATTTCATTATATATATAATAATTTTTTTGGGTTCAGGGACAGTTCAGCCCTTGGTCCCGGTCTAGGGGCCGAACTGGCTCCTGGTTGACCAGGGGTCAAACGACCCCTGGTATGCGGCCATGGGGGGAGCAACGCTCCCCACCCACTGCTCTTAAATCGGGGGTGCACCAGCGCCGCCAGGGGGGTGGCAGGAAGCCGTCCCCTATCTCGTGCTTCCTCTAATGGGGCCTCATAGTGGAATCCCCATCGTGGGTGGCGGCGGCGGCGATGCTGCTGCCGCTTTTCTCCAGCGGTGGTCGCGACTCGTCGCCGTCTTCTTCGGCGGCGGTGACGCTACTCCATCTCCCCTCCATTTTGTGTGCATTCTTCAACAAAGCTTCAAACAAAGAGAACTTAGAATAAATATTACCTCTTTTTGAGATCTGTGCAATTGTTGTCTTCTCCTCCACCTTATCCTCAACTCTGGGGTTTTGAACATAAAAAGGGGGGGTTAGGGTTTTAAAATCAATTTATATTAGGGCTACATTGGTTTAAGGTTTATGAATTCACTAATTTTCCTATAGGGCTTGTTTATTTAGTTTTGGGTCGTCACACTACACCAATGTACGCAATAGATGATATGTATCTTCTTGTTCAGCAGGCCTCACTCATAAGCAATGAAGATAAAGCTCAAATCATCTTGGAGAATCATCTGGATAACATGTCACTATACCAAGAAGGCGCATCCTTTGACGCTGAACTAGAAGAAGCACTCTCCGAGTTAGATTCATTTGAATCGGTTCTTAACATGTATTATTTGGATCCACCTCATCCCGACACCAAGCCTCTTCCATCACTAGAGAAAACACTCTTGATCAAGCTTAAGACATTGCCCAAACACTTGAAGTATGTATTTTTGGGTGAGAATGATGCATTACCTGTGATCATCTCAACAAAACTCAGTTCGTTGGAAGAAGAGAAACATGTTAGGGTACTCCGCGAGTACAAGCAAGCCATTGGATGGACAATAGCATACATCAAGGGCTCGAGCCCATCTACTTACATGCATTACATACACATGGAAGACAGAGCAAAACTGACCAGAGTAGGTCAAAGAAGACTGAACCCGCCTATGATGGAGGTTGTGAAGAAGGAAATCGTGAAGTTGCTAGATGCTGGTATGATCAACCCTATTTCCGACAATAAATGGGTGAGTCGTGCTCTGGTAATCCCTAAGAAAACATGAGTCGCAGTGGTCACTAACTCGTAGGGCAAGCTAGTCATTACCCATATCCAGAATAAGTGGCGAGTGTGCATTGACTATAGGAAGTTCAATACCGCCACCAAGAAGGACCATTTCCCTCTCCTGTTCATAGATCAAATGTTGGAAATATTAGTTGACCGCTCACATTATTGTTGTCTCGATAGATACTCGGGCTTTCACTAAATACCAGTGGCCCTTGAAGATCAGGAGAAGATGACTTTCACTTGTCCATTCGACACTTTTGCCTATCGTCGCTTGCCCTTTGGGTTATGCAATGCACCAGCTACTTTCTAGAGGTGCATGGTAAGTATCTTCTCAGACTTTGTGGAACAATTCATCGAGGTATTCATGGATGACTTCACTGTCTACGGGGACTTCTTTGAGAGTTGCCTTGCAAATTTGTCTAAAGTACTTGACAGATGCATAGAAAAGAACTTGGTCTTAAACTATGAAAAATGCCACTTCATGGTAGATCAATGACTTTTTTTAGGGCACATTGTCTCCACTAAGGAGGTAAAGGTAGACCAAGCCAAAATCGATGTCATAAAGAAATCACCATATCCCACTAACGTACGTGAGATCATATATTTTCTTGGGCATGCAGGTTTTTATCAACGATTCATCTAGGACTTTTAAAAAATTGTGCAACCCTTCTGTCACCTCCTTTAGAAAAAAAAGCGACCTTTGAGTTTGATGAAGCATGTAAAGATGCATTTAACAAACTCAAATATTCGCTCACTAGCACTCCTGTTATTTATGTACCCAATTGGGAACTCCCTTTTGAAATTATGTGCGACGCTAGTAACCATGCAGTCGATGAAGTTCTAGGACTCGTACTCTTGATCCAGCATAAATGAACTACACCACTACATAAAAAGAATTTTTTGTAGTAGTGTTTGCACTAGAGAAGTTTCATCCATATCTCATGGTAGCTAAAGTCATAGTATACTCAGATCACGCGGCATTACGACACCTTTTAAATAAAAGGATGTTAGACCTCATTTGATTCGGTGGATTCTGTTATTGCAGGAATTCGACATTACAATCAAAGATAAAAGCGGTGCAGAGAACCTGGTTGCAGATCTTCTTAGCATGATCGAGAAAGGTAGTGAACCACTCAACACCTTCATTGATGAATTCCCCGATAAGCACATTTATTCAGTTATGGGTGATGTTCCTTGGCATGCGAATTTGGTAAAATTCATTACAACTAGCATGTTTTCTCTGCACCTCAATAGAGCACAAAAAAACAAGCTTAGGAAAGACACATGACATTATACATGGGATGATCCGTATCTATAGAAGTTCCGCACCGATCAAGTAATCCGAAGATGTATGTCCCACACAGAAAGCCAATTTATATTGGCATTCTATCATTGTTATGCTTGTAGGGCATATTTTGGTCCTCGACGTACAACTCAGAAAGTTTTAGAAAATAGGTTTCATTGGCCATCTATTTTTCATGATTCATACATGTTTAACAAATCTTGTCCCGACTGCCAAAAATTGGGCAATCTCGGCCACCGAGATCAGATGCCACTTACCCCTACGTGCAAGTCAAATCTTTGATGTATGTGGAATTGATTTCACATGAAGTCTAGAATCTTCACCACTTTTGGGATTCCACGAGCTCTAATAAATGATAGGGGAACTCATTTATGCAATAGGATAGTTGAAAGCCTTTTAAGGAAATATTTACTCACAGGACTTTAACAACATACCATCTACAGATCAATGGCCAAGTAAAAATTTCCAATAGGGAAATCAAGTCTATTTTGGAAAAGACAGTGAATTCCTTTTGAAAAGATTAGATATCACTACTGGAAGATGCTTTCTAGGCATATCGAACAACATACAAAACACCGATCGGGATGTCACTATACCGTCTTATTTTTGGAAAAGCTTGCCTTTTACCGATTGAGTTAGAGCACAAGTTTTATTGGGCTATTATTGGGCTATCAGAAAGCTCAATATGCAACTTGATAAAGCAAGGGACGAAAGGAAACTGGACTTGCAAGAATTAGAAGAGATACGAAATGATGCATACGAAAATGCTCGTGTCTAAAAAGAAATGGCTTAACAAACAGGGCGTGTCGGTGCCCTCGTAGGACTAAACGACGCATCCTACACCTCACAACATCGCATCGTGACCCCGAAGCAGGCGCAAGGCAATATAAACCCGTGGGGTCCATACTAGTGGACATCAAAGACAAATAAATTGGAAACTCAATAACTTTTAATTGTAAAGTTGTCACGGCCAAATTCCTAATTCTATTATTATGGCATAATCAGGATTATCGACCCGTGATGTAAGACCTGCATCGAGATACTTGCACTGACCGAGGCATATGACCGAGGTATATTTTAATTTTGTTGTGGTGTATTCCAAGTTTAGTGTATATGTGTAGACTACTAAGTCATCTCTACTTATCTGTTATAGACGTTGAGACGTGAACGAGGATACACCTCGAGATGCGTGTCGACGTGGTAAGTCCCAATTTATTGAAACGAGATTGGAATAACTAGTTTGAAGTGGCTATAGTTGACTTGATAATAATATAACCTATATTAGATAGATAAAACAATAGGCATTGATGTTCCTCGAGATAAGTGTGAACATCATCATAAAGCAAATTAAGTTAGTATGTGTGTTATCTTGGATGAGTAAATGGGTGTACGACCAAGATAAATGTTGTTGGATTTGCTAAAAGTTTAGTATATGAGTTTTTAAATAAGATCAAGGACTCCAATTCAACCTCACCACTATATATATATGTAAGTGGGTTTGTCATGCAAATCATTTTCATTTTATTCAAAGAAAAAAAGAGAAATATGGAGAAGAAATCGACAACTTTGTGGGGAAATTTTGGAAAATTGGGTGGAGACTGATCAAGTTAAAGAAGCTATACAACTAGGTAAACTAATCTCCATCACCACTTTTTGAATTTCAAACAAAAATTGTAGGTTTTGGTTCAGTTATGCTTTTTCAGCAATTAAGGTGGGAAATGACTTTTTTTGAAAAAAAAATCTAATTCCATATTTGGGTTCCTTGTGAAATTCCACTGATTCTACTATAAAGAAGTTCTGGATTTGGATTTATTTTCATTAAGTTATGAATTTGTGAAGTTGTAAAATAAAATCGGAAATTATGCATGTTGTTATGAACCAGTCTTTGTATTTTGATTATAACTTTCTCATTTTAAATCAAAATGGACTCATTCTTGTGACATTTGAAAGCTAACTCAAAGAGGAACAATTTTTGCCTATTTAAATATTTTTGAATTTGAATGTTTTTATGTTTAGAATTCCTCTGCAATTTTGATAATTAATCAGAAATTTCTTGGTTCACAATTTTGCTAATTTCATGTTATTTTGAGCATAACTCCCTAATTTCTTATTGGATTGAGCTCATATTTTAGTATGACATTCTAGGATATGTTTGCAGGCTTCAGTAAAAAATCATTAGTTTTGAAGCTATGGTTTAGGATAAATAAGTTTTTCAAAGTATCTGGCCGAAATCTAAAACTATTTTGAGCCATTGTTGTAAGATTTTCATATCTCATTCGATTCTTATCAAGATTGCGCAAACCTTAGAGTTCAGGAAAGCTAAGACATAGCTCTAAAAACTTCTCTTTGGGCTATAATACATAATTTTAACATTTTGATAATTGAAATCAACTCACAAATTGTTGCACAAAAACTGTCTCTATTTTAATAAAATAGATTTGGACATAAACAAGTTACTAATGGGGCTGATTTAAAAAATTGAAACTTACAACCACTTAATCTAACTTTAATAGTTTGTACAAGTCTTAAAACACCCTAATTAACCTCAATAACATAGAGGAGGGTTTTGGGAGTCCGGGTACATATTTTGAGGTGTTGGGAAGCCGGATTAGCTTAGGAACTTTGTGTGGATTGTAAGTAAACTGATTGAGATATTTGTCTCGATTTCATTTCATGTTATTGCTTCTTATTTACAGTCTTTGGACTACTATACTTGTTGTACTCTTGATGCCATGACTTTATTGTTCTATTTCATTACATGATTTTGTTATCATGACATTATTTGTCTTGAATGGTACTCATTGACTTTTATTCATGTGCAATGTCATTATCGTCTGATATGGATGGTTGATCATGTAAAATAGCATGCTATTAGGCAAATGAATTATGGTATTATTAATCTATTCCTTTATGCTTTACTTAAGCAATTCAAGCCTTGGAATCCTAAGTTGAGTCTTTTTTATTTATTTATGAAAGTAGTTCTTGTGTCTAGGTCCATTATATGATAGAGACGAGTGGCACACGGGGTTACTAGATTCCTGGGATGTCGACTTCTCACCACTAACTTGTGCGGCACACAGGGTATGGGACCCGAGGTAGTCGAAAAGTATACATATATATATTTGTGATAAGAATTTGTGAGAGTGCTCACACCTTAAATAGTGAAACAAGGTTGATGTCATGTAACTCACAACCGACCGGCCATAGATCATTATTGCTTAGCTTAATGTTAGTTTCATGTTGTTTAACTGAAGTATCTCATATATTGATCCTTTTTCAGCATACTTGCTATTGTTATGCTTTCAGATACGTTTTGTATGTTTGGAAATGTGGATAAATGTCTCTCAGATTTACTTTCTACATTACTGTACTCACCGTCCTTTTTATGACGGTGTATGCAGATCCATCGAGTATAAGACCGGACAAGGAAAAGATCGGTGACTACCTCTGAGCCATTGGAGTGCTGCTACCTTGGATTTTGTAGGTTTTTGAGATTTTGTTCTATGATTTACTTATGCCTTTTATATACTTTCAGGTTGTATATTTGGGTTGAGCGGTAGTTCTCTGACCAGATACATGTTATCATATTGTTGTTATTATTTTGTTATATATATAGTCAGAGAATGCTGAGTAATACATTGTTAAGTCCTACGTGGTTGAGATTAGGGCTTAATGATGAGACTAGGCTGGGCGATGCCCTGGGTTAAAGAATGGGCCATCAGAGTTGGTATCAGAGCTAATGTTTTAAATAAGCAACACACAAAATTCAATAAAACACAAATCTTAGCTGTAGAAACTAAATGATCCTTGCCTAAAAACCATTAGCTGGGAAGTAAGTGAAAGTGAGCTAGGGAATTTTTATATGTACATGTTAGTTTCTATATGTATATATGCGATATCTACGTAGTAGCTGATTCACGTTCCCTATCAATTTGCAGACACTGATGACTTATCCACGCAGTAGTAGGGGTGCACGTGCCAGTGGTAGTCAACCTCCTAATTTTATGGATGATTTTTAGAGGTTGTCTGATCGGGTATCAGTTTAGGGACAACAGTTAGTCGACTTCGTCGCCATGATGACAACTCATTTTACTCCACTAGCACAAACATCGGCCCCCACCATTACTACTACTCTTACATTACCGACACCAGAGCTTCCTACTACGAAACCAGTAGCTCCGGTAGTACAGACTATTCCAGTTGTGACAGTACCGAAAATAGAGAAATTTGATATAGTATCGTCTCCTACTTCCACATCTTCTAGTACATCGGCCGAGGTTCTGTTGGTGAAGGATTTCATCAGACCAAAGCCAGTTTACTTTGATGGACATAAAGACTTTGAGAAGATAGAGAAGTGGATAATATCTCAAGAGAAGCTTCATAAGGTCTTGAGGATTAAGGATAGATTTTGGGCGAAGATCTCATCGTACACACTGTAAAGAGATGCATATGTTTTGTGGCATGCGACAATAGCTACTGATGGAGACTTTGAGTCTTGGTAGGCCTTTAAGAAGAAGTTCTATCAGCAGTACTTCCCATCCGCAGTGATGAAGAAGTTGAGGAAGGAGTTCGTAAATCTGAGACATGGAGCTGACGAGTTAGTGATGAGCTATATAGATATATATGACTACTTTAGATAGTTTGATGGGGACTTGGTGAGAGATGACCCAGAGGATGTGTATAACTTTGGAGATGGACTGAGGCCAGACATTGGGTATTATGTGGTCATTTCAGGTGCCAAGACACTCAGAGAGATTTATGAGCGGGTTTTTTCTCACGAGACTTATTATCTAGGTAGAGTCGTCGATGGGACACCGTTAGGACCATCATTGTCATCTGACTAAGCCACAGAGTTTGAGAGGAGGAGACAAAGGGGCAAGGGAAATAGGAGATGGAAGAGAGGTTATCAGGGATCAGGGGCATCCACATCTTACAAACTGGCTGTGCTATATGCACCTTACCCTGCTCCAATTCAGAGTATAGTTGGCGTACCTCCCATGCCACCACCAGTCATACCTGTATTACCAGCTCCTACAATACTAACACTTCCAGCACCACCATCGCCAATACAGCAGCAATAGGGTGGTAGAGGCCGAGGCAGAGGTAATGGTAGCGGACGAGATGGTTCGCGACAAGGATAGAGACAATCACAGGGACAGGCCAAGATCAGGCCATGCTCAGCGTAGATCGATCACTTGCTACATGTGTGGTCATGTTCGACACTTGGTGAGATATTGTCCACATCAGACAATAGTCTACCCACAGTAGAGAAGTGAGGGAGTTCACATGGTAGCTCATCCAGATGCCGATGCAACACGTGGTCTCATTGAGGGTATGGTTTATATTTGTGATATATATTTATACGTCCTATTTGATTCAGGTTCTACCGTATCTTTCATTATTGGTCGTGTGATAGGCATCCTAAGATTGACACCCGTTAGGATTATTACACATTCGATATTGAGTATTGCAGCCAAGGATATGGTTTATCCTAATTGTCTTGTTGAGGGATGTCCAGTAGAGTTAGGCGGGGTAGAGTTACCTGCATATTTCAGGGTTCTTGAGTTTTTAGACTTCGACGCATTGTTAGGGATGGATTAGCTAGCAGTGTATCACGCTCGTATGAAATATTTCAGTAAGACATGGATATATATGATCCTAGGGCGTCCGATATTCATATATAGTGGAAGTACACCGATAGCTGATGATGTGAGAGGTCAACTTGCGACTAGTGGAGAGATGGAGACTCTAGTAGCATTATATATAGAAATAGAGAGTCAGGGACCCAGACTTGAGGATATTCTAATTTTTGGTGAATATCCTGATGTGTTTTCGGAGGACTTACCTGGTTTACCACACACACCAGGTCGATATCAATACTGATATACCGCATGGCTTCTGAAGAGTTGGAGGAGTCGAGGAGTCAACTTCAGGGTTTGGAACATAAGAGATTTATCACCCCTTCCATGTCCCCATGGGGAGCACCCATCCTATTTGTAAAAAAGAAAGACGACACTTTAAGACTATGCATCGACTACAGATAGTTGAACAAGGTCACAATACGAAACAAGTATCCACTACCGCATATTGATGATTTGTTTGATCAGCCGAGAGGAGCAAAGTTTTTCTCTAAGATAGACCTACAATCAGGGTATCATTAGCTTAGGATTAGGGATGAGGATAAGTCCAAGACAATCTTCAGAACGAGATATTGACACTATCAATTTACGATCATGTCGCTCGGGCTGACCAAAGCCCTCACCATGTTTATGGATTTGATGCATCGAGTGATGAGACTGTTTCTTGACCGCTTCATGATAGTTTACATCGATGATATAATGATATATTTGAGGACTCGAGAAAATCACGAGCATCACCTTAGGGAGACGTTGCAGAGTTTGAGGGAGCACAAATTCTACGCTAAGTTTAGTAAGTGTAAATTTTGGCTTTCAAAGGTCAAGTTTTTGGGCATGTTGTTGGAGCAGCAGGGATTACAGCGGATTCGGCCAAGATTAAGGCTATCATGGATTGGTAGGCACCGATGTCAGTCACTGAAATCATCAGTTTTTTGGGATTATCAAGGTATTATTACAGGTTCGTGAAGGACTTCTCGAAGATCAGTTCACTGATTACAAGATTGACCTAAAATGACATCAGATTTCATTGGTCTAAGGAGTGCGTGTCACGACCCAATATTTATTGATGTCGTTATTTATGTTATTTTTGGACTCAGACGCCAGGTCAGGCCAACGCGGACACTTCGAATAGGCTAGAACACACATGACTGAACTTAAATCATTATTTGTATATGTTGGTTGCATAATTGCGATGTTAATTATTATTTATTTCATAACTCATTGTATGTGTGTATTTTTATTGCCATACCGTATGAGACTGTGTGACAAATAAATGCCTCGTAAAGTGTGTTGATGCGGTATCGGGTAAGCGTAGTACATGTACACTAAGTCTTATATTGCTAACTTAAATAAAATGACTAGAAAAGGGTGAATATTGCATAAAATAGATAATTAAGCTTTAGACTAAGTCATAATAATTGGATACACCAAGGATTGGCACACCTCGAGATGCGTGTTGAGACGCGGGGCACTGAGTGTCGGGTAATTGGGTATTAGAGAAAGTGGTAGTACACCGATTTAAGACCCTAAATAGCCTACATATATATAAAAGCGCCTAAGTTAAACTAATTGAATCAATTGATTACAAAAGCCTATAGTTGGATGGAAAGATTGATGCCATAGATTTGCTTCGAGATTTGCAATAGAATGGAGTCCTAGAAAATTTGAGTAGGGAATTTGTGTCAAAAAGATAGAAGTTTGTGGAGTAGAGTTAACAAGAACCATTAGATTGACCTCGAGATACGTGAACACAATTGATTCTAACATAACCTATATATAGTCAATTTAGTGGGAAATCTTTTCATGCAACGATAACAAAGTTTGTTCTTGGGATGGAGTGCTAGAAAAATCAGCAAGAACAAGGAGGAATGGAGGCCATCTACTAGAGGAATCAAGATAGAAAGATCAAATCCAAGAGTTCATCATCTAGGTACAAAAACCACTCTTTACTTGCTTAAATTTATAAAAAAATGTGTACATGGAAAATCAAGTTTCGGTGGTTTTGTGCAAAAATGAATTTCAAAGATTAAGCCAATATTTTTCTTGTCTAAATTAGTGTTTTAAATTGATTTTGATGATCAATGATGGTTTCAAACTAGTTTTGGCAAGAAATTGAGGTTTCTTGACTTCTTGATGTATGCATGTTAGTTCTTAGCAAATTTTTTTACCTAACCTTTGTAAATTAAACATAATTCTCTCATACGAACTCCAAAGGGAGCGGATCATATGGCGTTGGGAAGTTTACTCAGAGATCTACATTTTTGTCTTTAAAGAAAATTTGAAATTCAAACTCGTTCTATCATAAAAATGCACCGCAAGTAGGCTGTTAAAATGCTAATACGGGATTTTTAAAATGAACGTTGACAAGGCATAACTCTCTCATTTATTATCGAAATGAGCTCATCTTTTAGTATATTGTTGTTGGGTATGTAAGCTACCTTGTGAAAAAATGTAATGAGTTTTGGAGCTATAAATATGGAGAAATGATTATTAAAACTTGTTGGTCAGATTTTGATTCTAATTCAAGTTGTCATTGTAAATCTTTGATATCTTATTTGTTTTATATTGAAACTTTGCACACCTTACCATTTCAGAAAGCTAATACCTAGAGATAAAACTTTCTTTTTACATGTTTTCGATGATATTAAATATATCATGGTTTAATTTGCACTGCAATACTGAGTATCAAATTGAAGTTTTTCTAAAACTTAAGGGGCTGTTTTAGGTTTTTTGACATATGCACTCAACTTAATACATATATAACTAATCTAAAACACTCATAACTGACCTCTGAGGAATCGTGGACTATAGTACGATAGTCGGGGTGTGACAGGTCGGATCGGGGTATTTTTCAGGCTTTTAGAGCACGTATTGAGGTTTGTAAAACCCAATGAAAAGTCACTTGAGTATTTACTTTCTTTCATTACTATTCTACTCTATCTTTTTCAGTGTATTCATGATTCTATTTCGTATTTACTTCAATTATCTATGTTTGTGTCATTGTTTGAACGGTTGGTTGAGTTTACTCTCGCCAGGTATTCCGTTGTGTGTCTATGTCACACTAGACCATATCATGTGAATCAGGAGTCCTTGGTGAATAACGACCCGAGCTACTTTGTTGGTACATGTGTCGGTGCGTCGTGGGTTTACGCTGGCCACCGAGAGGACCAGATGATGGGACAGTTGGGTGCACCCACTGGAGGGATCTTGGGGAAGGAATCCGAAGTATGGCCTAGTCGACCGGGACGAGCACAAACATTTGCGTTTTATTGTTATTTACGCATGTGATGATCCATTTACAATTGCATGTTTACATTCCGCATGTTTATTTAACAGTGTTTATTGAATTTCCTTTACTTTATCATATAAATTGTCAATGAATTTCCTTGGGATTTTACTCATTGGACTCGTCATCTGTTTTGTTGTGATGGCTGAGTGCAGATCCTTCTACGAGTAAGGGTAAGGGGATTCTTAGCGGCTATCACTGAGCTCACCCATTGTTCGACACACTACTTGTAGGTGTTTATTTACATATTTTGTTATATATTTTGGGTTTATGGGAAACTTATCAGACACCTTTACTTGTATATATTTACTTTTGTCGCCTGATATACAGTGCACTCTATTCTGAATTTTCCACAGTAGGATTGATGCTCTATATAACTTGAAAGTTAATAAAAATCCATGTTTACTCTCACTTAAAGACTTGCGCTGTAAATTACTAGTTATCTACTTGAAATTTTGTAAAACACGAGCCATATTTGTAACTTAATGAATATCTCGAATAATTGGCAAATAATATAGAGAATACGACAATTAGCACGCATATCGAGGAACATTGATGTGGTGATAGACATCAGCAGGGCTGCGGGACCCGCGTAATAGCTCATCTGGTGGCCTCGGGGCGCGGGGCCACCACAGTGCAAGTAGGCATTTACTCTGTCGATGTGGCCGTATGCTCATCAAAAGAGAGTGATCCGCTCTACGAATAGTAGTGGTGTGGCAATGCGCCCACAAAAAGAGAGTGTTCCACATTACGAATTACATTTGTGTAGCTATGATCCCACCAAAAAGAGAGTGGTCTGCACCATGAAATGTCAAGTTCACAAAAGGTCTCATTCGGTGATTATTTTGGAAGAACTTGCTATTGTTTTGATGGGATTAGTTAGAAGGCACAATGACCATTGTGTCCGATAATAGTTTGCATCATATCAAGAGTGATGGATTTGGTCAACGAGTTCTTGCCAATAGCTAGCATGCATTGAATGAAACATGTATTATATTTATTAATATTCTTTTATGGTATATGTGACATCCCTGATTTTAATAAATTAGTATTTAGACTTAATTAAGAGATTAGTCGGCTTTAATCATATTACGTGTTATGGATTAATACTTGGATCGTGAAAAAGAAAAATTACTAGTTTAATGTTATTTTTCGTTGGTGAATGCCTCGTGTGTGTATTATATGTTATTTTGTCACGAAGTTGGAGTGTGTTAAGGTGTGTCCTCAATTTTTCCTAATCGGGGTTGCAAGTGCATGCCTGAAGAGCACAAATGAAAATAAATAATTAGTTGCTCGAAAACTCGTAAATTAAGTGCCAAGTATCACGTGAAGATTTTGCCTTGGTTTACGTGCAAGTCGAGATTGATGGCAAAATAAAATAAGAACGAAATTGGTGCAAGATCTTGTCTCAAGTTTCGTGTCGATTGGTGATGGTCGAGGTTGATATTTAATCTAAATTGGTGCACATTTGATTAAGTATGACGAAAAAACTGGTCCATAACAGTGGTGTGTCTTGGACAAAGTTAAGATTCTCGGGGTTTTATGTGACCAAAATCAGTGTTATGGACGTTTTACAGAGTTGGACTACTTTGTCAAGAGATTAGCTCAATTTGGTTAAAAATGGAATCCAAAACAAGCACTAGAAGTCAAAACACGTTAAAATAAGAATTTTAAAAATTAACAAATAAAGAAATTTAAGCTGCTGACAAGCAGCCGAGGGTTTTATATATAAAAAAATCAAGAAAATCAAATGAAATTAAAGTATTTGTAAACACCGAAACGATGAAAATCATTCGTTCCTCAACCCTATCAACATGAACTTTCGCTTGCGGATCTCCGTATGTTCGATTTTCATCCGATTTCTCTCTGCAAGACTATAGATCATCATGAGACGGTGAGTTCAAACTAAGTTTTTCAGTAAAAAACATGTATTTTTTCCACAATTCGGTAAATTCTCAATTCAGGGCATTTTTCTCAATTCAATTTGAATTCTTGCGAGTTTTCGATTTCTTTCGCGGGGTTTTGACAGAAATTAGAAGGGATTATTATTAATTTGTACATTGGATTGATTCATGCCAATTTGGATTAAATTCCAATGACGTAGGTTAGGCTTTTGATGAATTGAATTGATGTTGCTCAATTGATAACTATTTTGAAGATGTATTTATAGTTAAAATTGATTTACATTGGGATTCTTGAAAAATTGGATTGTTAGTTTTGAGGATTTAATTGCAAAAGCATTGATTTGGAGAGTTTTATTGGTTCAAGATAAATAAAGTTCGCCTAATCAACGGGTCATATTAGGAAATTCATAATTTCTCCATTTGTGATCTGATTTGAGTGTTACAAGTTCCGTTTTGGTCAATATGAAAAATAGTGATGTTTGCAACGTTAAAAAGGTACCATAAGTTAGTTTGTTGAAGACCAGTTGAAGTTGTTATAAATAATTATTTTTGGAAACAATTATCGAGCATTCTTTGGCCTCTATTTTCTTGGGGTTTCATTATTTGGTTTTACTTGAAGCTTGATCCTAAATATAATGGGCATGTAGCAAAGCTATTGGAGCCAATTTCAAGGTAATCCGACACTTTAGGAACCTCGAATATTTAGCTCCAAGTTGTTTGGTTATAAGTAAATCCTACAATTATCACTTTATCATTATTTATATTATAATGCATTTAACTCCTTATTTATGCATTATGTTTTTTGATCATATATATACTCATGCATTTAGGGTAATGTAGGTCAAGTGTCTGAGTCTTAAGACTTTGATAGTTGGCTCTTCGCCGAGTATGTTTCCTGTGGGATCCGGAAGAAGTTGCTGGAAAATGAAATAGCTCATGTTGGTTTAGTTAGCGCGACTTGACAATTATCCTCATATAGTGCATTAGAAGTTACTTCTGGTATTGTTTTCATTTCACTCAGGTATTGATCACACCATAGTGATGCGCTGATAAGTGATTATTTATATGTATATATATGGTTAATTTAGTAGTATATTTAGTAATATCCTTAAATGAGTGCTAATTCATGGTATTATTGCATTTTCAGGGAATTAAGGTGTATTGGAAGAAATCAAGGAAAAATGAGAGAAAACAGAAAAAAAAACCTACAAAATCAGAGTTCGCGTTGTGGGAGTATATATTGATGTTGTAAGAAGACAAGACACGACGTGAGAGAGAAAAAGAAATGAAGAAAATCAACTTTGGATATCTGACGCAGTGGCAGCACCATGGCTCATGAGGGACAGCACCGAGACACATAGGGGACGTCGCCGAGGCTCCAAGATCTCAAAAATATATAATGAAGCTGTGGCGCGGTGGCGACACCATGACTTATAATGCACAGTGCCAACCACGCAGAAATTAGAAAGTGAAGCTTAAATTCGAGTTAAATTATAATTTATGGTTTCTAATAGTTATTAGGGAGTATAAATAGGTATTAGGACGTGGTAAACAAAGGAGAGAAAAACATATAGAATGAGATTAACATCCATTAGAGTAATTTGCTATTGAGTTTGAGTATTAAGGAGTTTTTATTAGAGAAGCGTTGAAGACTCCACGTTTGCAATCAATATTTAGTTCAGTTGATTAATTCAAGGTAATATTTATATTCATCTATGTTTTGCAATGATTTCTATATTGAATCGTGATGTGTGTGTTTCAATGAAGTGTAAGTAGTCTATTTAATTTAAGGATCAATGGATCATATGGTATTAATGTTATGCTTTGAAATAGGAATAAAAAGTGATAATAAAAAGT
Organism: Stephania cephalantha; assembly: GCA_039657325.1. Lineage (NCBI taxonomy): Eukaryota > Viridiplantae > Streptophyta > Magnoliopsida > Ranunculales > Menispermaceae > Stephania > Stephania cephalantha. The sequence goes on along the minus strand of CM077567.1, from coordinate 57,498,459 downwards.
GCAATGATTATGATTTGTATTGATTCAGAGCGTAATGCTTTAGACATTTTGATCACGTGTTTTATGAACTTAGGCTTTAGGAGTTATCATGGCTATTGAAGCTTTTAATCCAGATATGAATGGTACAATCGTAAAATACACAACATCGAGATATAGTTGTTGATTAGGGAGGCGTGGATAGTAAAATTAGTTGGTTATGAATCCAATGATTTGAGACTTAAAGCAATGTGGAGCTTACGTTATTCACACTGATAGGTGGAGTTCTAGTTTGCACATTAGAATCTTCTCCATCACGACAATTGGTTAAAGTGGATTCGAAGGAAATCAGTCTATTCTAATTTGACATTGCACACAACATATAGAGGTGTAAACATGAATACAAAGCATAGTATTAAATTACCAAGGTGAAGTTGTGAACTTAGATATCCTTAAAATAAAATGTCAACCAAAGTTTAGATTGATTTGTTAGAATAGTTTAGTTTAGATATAAAATCAATTAAAAGAGAATCCCTTAGCAATAATTCAAGTTAAGTAGGTAATATACAACTATTGCAAAAACCTTTCCCTGAGGACGATATTCGTGATCAATGTAAGTTGATCACGCTATTACTATAAGCGAGTTGTTATACTTGCGAAACGCACACCACGCGCTAACAGGAAGACTGTCGTAACGGCCCAAAATTTCTAATCGTGTTTAACTCCTTAAACAAATCACCGACCCCTACTGTGGGACCCACACCGTGATACACAAGCATACCGAGGCATGTTGTCGAGGTATATTTTATAATTGTTGTGATGTTTTTTCTAGTGTAATGTATTTATGTAGACTATTTAAGTCATTTTACCCATTTGTAGGTCGAGAAGTGAGCGGGGACACGCCTCGAGATGCGTGCAGTAGCGGGACCGAGTAGAGTGACTTAGTAAGTTAATTAAATAGTTTAATACATTCATGTGATTAATTTAATTACTTTTCTAAGCTTATGAAAAATCATTGAATCAAATACTTAAGCCTAAGTTTGTATCTACAACTAAATCATAAAAATAGACAACCCTTGATTAACCATGAGATATGCTTCGGGATGCATGCTAAAACTCATCATAAGTAACTTTGTGTCAAAGTGAATGTTAGTTGGTTTTTTTTAGTGGTGTAGGAGTTAATTATAGCCATTGGATCTAAATAAAATGAACGACCAAGATAAAGAGATATATGTTGTATATATATACAACACTTGGTCTATTTAGCTTATTCTTGCATGTTTTTTAGAAACAAAAGAGAGGGCTGGAGTGAACACTATGGAGTGTTGGAAATCAATAAAATTGAATATTCAAAGTGAAGGTTAAAGCCAATTTGGAAGAATTAAAGTCTAGCACACAAGAATCAAGTTTAGATACAACCCTACTCATTCATACTTTATTTTGAATGATTTAGAGTACAAATCAAAGAGCTTTTGTATACAAATGACTTTAAGGCCGTTTATTTGTTGAATATGAAGCTAAATTAAAGCTTAAATGCATTTCTAGCATTGGTTTTCGAAATTTCAAGTTTGGAAACAAATTTGGGAGTTTTCACATGAAACTAAGATTCTCATTTTTGGGCTACAAAATGACTTTGTTTTTGGAATCTAATGCTGGATTTGAATTCTTCATTTTGTCCTAATAATCTTTCTATAAAGAAGTTTTCAATTTGGTTTTCAAAATCAAGAGTTATGCAATTTTGAAGTTTCTTGTGTTCATATGGTGTTTGATGAAATGCATGAATGAATTTCGTTTGAATGGAGGTAATTTAAATATGATATCAAAGGGCCTTTAACCTTGAACATAATTTCAGTATTCTAATGGTTGTTTGATCCCAATTTGAGGTGTGTTCCCAAGCTTAAATTTTGAAAATTTGAAGTTTTCGACAAATTGGGTTTTAATCCCGTTTTGGTTTTTCACTGGTTTCATAAGGTAAAAATTAGAGTCTCTTAATTTGGTTTACATATTTAGATTCCTTGCGAAAAATTATAAATTCTCCATAAAGAAGTTTGAAATTTGGTGTTAAATCGACAAAGTTATGATCGATTAAAGATTGCTTGTTGCTTATGTTAATGAATCTGATTTTTCATGAATTCTGATATAAAAGAGTTTTCATTTCCAAAATCTAACTTCATTTTTGAATTTCGCATTTTGAGCTGATAATCCAACTATTAAGAAGTTCTCAATTTGGATTTGAAACCAAATAGTTATGAAAATCTTAAATTAATGACTTCTTGAACAAAAAAAACCTGAATTTTTTTTAAACACTAATAACTCATCTAGCATAGCCTAAACCCAAACTAACCGACTCTAATACACTCTAAAACATATCAAACAACTCCAAGAACCTAAGGGGAGGTCTCGAGAGTTCGGGAATACGTTTTGGGGTGTCGGGAGGACGGATAAGCTAGGATAAGCTTTGTGACTTGTAAGTAAAGCTGTGAAAATTCTCTATTTCATTTCATTGACTCTTATTGATTTATAGTCTATTTGTAGACATTGTTAGTTATAATATCACATCATGTTCTTCTTATTTCTATTCATTATTGAATATTTTTAACATGATGCCTTGTGAAGTATTTCATTGATTCAAATTTCTAAGCTTGATGATATTCTTGACATATCGTTGATCAAAAACATGCTATTGTGATAAGTTGTAATGGATTAGACTTGTATTCTATTTCTTTGGGCTTTGTAGCTTAACTAGTCTTGAAATCCCAGAGACAATTATTGATCCTTGAAAAATAAAGTAGGGATCATCTAGTGTCCATTACACAAGAGACACGCGGTTCACGGGGACTTAGATCTACCGGGGTGTTCGACACTCACCACTACACTGGTGCGACACACAGGGGCCTCGGGGTTGTCGGCAAGAATGAGATAGATGATTTATATGCGTAGAGCACAGCTCCACCATTTGAGGATTGATGGAATTGATGAAATATGTAGAGCACATCTCCATATAGTAGTGGAAAAGGCTAGGTGATAGTTCTCAACGCCGACAGGATGTAGATCATCTCGACTTAGCCTGTGTTAGTCTATACATTTTTAGATGAAGTATTTACTTGCACTACTTGATTCAACAACTTTTCTGCTACTTTATGCTTTTAAATACTTTTCTCCCGTTTTGGAAATGTATTATAGAATTATCCAGTTATTACTTAAATATCATTATACTCACCGTCTAGTTTGTGACGGTTGGTGTAGGTCCTTCGATCAGCAGCAGGCTGGGGAAGGAGAAGATCGACGACTTTCCTTGAGCATTTCGGCGACTCTCCTATTTCATTTTGTGTATGACTCGACTTTTGTTGTATTACTGATGCTTATGTCCTTACAGTATATTTCGGGTTGTATATTGGGTTAAGCGCATAGTTCTCTGACTTGAGACTTGGTTATCACACTGTGTTATTATCATTATGATATTTATATGCATGTGATGATGTTTTCCTCGTTTCCACACTTAGAATTTTTAAATAATAATTGCTTCTGCATAACCTTTAAAATTTCTGTGATAATATCAAAATGATAAAAAGTTTTAATTAACTCTGAAATCTAATGATATCATGAACGATGTATTAATTATCCTAAACACATGTATCGAGGAGTATAGGAAAGAAAGACTGACTAATAGGTAGTTAAGTCTTACGTGTCTAGGATTACGGCTTAATTACTGGATTAGGCCGAGCGGTGCCTTGTTTAGAAGAAGGGGCTATCACAGTTGGTATCAGAGCCCGGTTCATTCTTGATAATTAAAACATAAACATCAATAAAACATAAACCTTAGTTGTGGAAACCAGACGACCTTTGCCTAGAAATCATTAGTTGGGAAGTGAGTGAAATTGAAATGGGGATTTCTTATATGTACTTGTTAATTTATATATGTATATATACTTATGCGCTATGTCGCGTAGTAGCTGATTTACATTAGCTATCCACTTGCAGACCCCGATGGCTGATACGCGAGGGGGAGGAGATGTAAAGACTAGTGGCAGTCAACTTCTTACTATTGGGATGATCTTGAGAGGCTATCTGACCGTGTGATAGCTCAAGGTCAGCAGTTGACCGACTTCATCGCTTTGATGACATGCCGTTTTACTCCACCGACATCGACATCGACCCCTACGACTACTACACCCACTCTACCAGCGCCAACACTTCCTATTACGACCCCAACAACACCGATAGTGCAGACTATTCCAGTCGTGACTGCACCAGTAGTGGAGACAGCTGAGGTAGTACCATCCCCCACGCCCTCCTCTTCCAGCACATCATTTGAAGTTCAGCTTGTAAATGACTTCATCAAACTTAAGCCAGCCTACTTCGACAGAGTAAGGGACTTTGAGAAGATTGAAAAATGGGTTATTTCTTAGGAGAAACTTCATAGGATACTGAAGATCGAGGATAGACTTCGAGAAGATATCTCATCATATACTCTCGAGAGAGAGACACCGATGTGTGGTGGCGTATGACAGGAGCTTCTCATGGAGAGTTTGAGACATGAGAGGCTATCAAGCATAAGTTCTATCAGCGGTACTTCTCGTCTACAGTAATGAAGAGGTTGAGGAGGGAATTCATGGACTTGAGACAGGGAGCAGAGGAGTCCGTGATGCACTACATGGATTGGCTTGATTATGTGAGACAGTTTGTCGAAGACTTGGTGGGAGATGATTCTGAGGATGTGTACCACTTCGTTAATGGATTGAGGCCAGACATTGGTTATCATGTAGTCAGTACAGGTGTCAGGACACTCACCGAGATCTATGAGCGAGCCTTATCATATGAGACATACTATTTGGGCAGAGTCATTGATCGGACAGCATCGAGTCCAGTTTTATCAACAGAGCAAACTATGGAGTATGAGAGGAGGAAACAGAGGGGTAAGGGAGTAAGGAGATGGAGCAAAAGTTCACAAGGGTCGGGGACATCCATACATTACCCACCGGCTGTGCCTCATAAATCATACCATGCTCCACCGCAGAGCACAATAGGCAGCCCTCCGTTGCCACCTCCAGACAGGCCAGCGTTGTCATCTCCCATCGTTCCTACACTTCTCGCGCCATAGGCCCCACAAGCTCCACGACAGCAACATCATGGTGGAAGAGGCCGAGAGCGAGATACTAGTTAGGGACAGCCACCAAAACATGGTCAATATTAGACATAGGGTCAGTTTCAGACTCAGGGTCAGCGCAGACATATTACATGCTACATATGTGGATAGGTCGGACACATTGTGATGGAGTGCCCACAGCTAGCAGCAGTCTACGCATGACAGGCCCGAGAAGAGGTTCATATGGTAGCCCGTCCAGACGACGAAGCCACACGTGGTCTCATTGAAGACGATTTCCATTTATGGTAGAGATTCATATGTGTTATTTGATTCTTGATCTAACGTATCTTTTATGACTGGTCGCATGTTAGGCATCCTAGGACTAACACTCGTTAGGCATAGAGTATATTTAATTCTTAGTACTGCAGCAGGAGATAGGGTTTACCCTAAAAGCCTAGTTGAGAGATGTCCAATTGAGAAAGGCAGAGTAGAGTTGCCTACAGATTTCAGGGTTCTCGAGGTATTAGAGTTTGATGCATTTTTAGGAATAGATTGGATATCAGCATACCATGCTCATATCGACTGTTTCAGGAAGACAGTGCTATTTGAGATCTCAGGACGTCCGATATTTACCTATAGAGGCAATACATCGAGAGCTGGGAACGCGAGAGGTCGACTTGCTATTAGTGGAGAGATGGAGGCTCTGGTAGCACTGTATGCTGTAGCAGAGAGTCAGGGACCCAGGCTCAAGGACATACCAGTTGTGTGCGAGTTTCCAGATATTTTTTCTGAGGACTTACCTGGTTTACCGCCACTGAGAGAGGTTGACTTCATCATTAAGTTACTACCAGGCACCAGGCCTATTTCTGTACCTCCGTATCATATGGCTCCGCGAGAGTTAGAGGAGTTGTAGACCCAGCTTTAGGAATTGGGACTTAAAGGTTTCATCACATCTTTTATGTCGCCATGGGGAACACCCATTCTTTTTGTGAAAAAGAAGGGCGGCACACTGAGACTGTGTATCGACTACAAGTAATTGAACAAGTACACAGTCAAGAACAAGTATCCATTACCGATGATTGACGACTTATTTGATCAGCTGAGAGGAGCACAACTTTTCTCCAAGATAGACCTGAGATCAGGGTATCATCAGCTTAGGATCAGGGAAGAAGACATGTCCAAGACATCGTTCTGTACACGCTATGGACAATATCAGTTCCAGTCATGCCATTTGAGCTGACTAATGCCCAGCAGTGTTCATGGATTTGTTGAACCAAGTGTTCAATTCATTTTTGGATCGTTTTGTAATAGTTTTCATCCATGACATCTTGATATACTCCAGGACACGTGAGGATCACGGGCAGCACCTGATACACATGCGTATAATTAAAATTGTTAAAAATTTCAATCAAATAAATTATAACATATAAATATAGTTGCAAACAATTCAAAACAAAAATATATAATTATTTAAAAAAATATATAATTAAAAAAACAAGTTAAAATTATAAATTGCAGTAGAGTTCGTTTATCAATAGTGTTTTTGGTGAAAGCCTTGTAATATTATATAAAATTGATATATACAATGTATATATATGTATTTGATAAATACATGGATCTTCGCGGGGCCATTGGGATCCCCACGGATATTACCAATTGGGGTTTCCAGCGGGGATCCCTGCGAATATTTTTTTTCCCATCCACATACTCATACCCGCGTGGGTATGAGATTTTATCCCCGTCCCCACTTTCATCCTCATTTAAATTCTCCATCCTCATCCCCGTTGCGGGGAATCCTCGTCCCCCATGAGGATTCCCCACCCCACTTGCATCCCTAGTCTAGAGAGATATTATTTTGTGCATTTTTAAGCTCTAATAGTTAGAGAGAGGTTTTTACGTTTTATTGGCTTAAAGAGAGAGAGTGTGTGTGTGTTATATAAGATGAGATTAGAATACAAAACATTCCTTTTGTTCTTAAATGCGTTATTTAGGAATAAAAGTCCTCGTTGGTGTCTACCAACTTTTCTCCACTTAAAAAATAGACACAAACAATATTGCTTTGTTCCTAAAAACAAGCATTTAGCAATAAATTTTAGTTTTGTTGTTGTTACTTTGTTGCTAAATGTATAAATCTTGTAGTGCTCGCACTCGGACTTCCGAGTTTCTTGTAGACTCTTGATATCATTTAGGTCTTGTTTGGTTAGGGATAGAGTTATCTCCCGGGAGATAACTTACAGGGAGTTGAGAACTAATCTTGTTTGGTCGCCAACTTGTCTGCAAATTATCTCCCAACTTACACCTTAAGATGTGAGATATCTCCCCACCACCCCCCTAGGGAGTTATCTTCCAAGAGTTGCGGACACAATTACTCCTCATTAATGACTCATTTATTACTCATCTCTCTTTTGTTTGAAGGCTATTTATGTCAATTCATATTTTTTATTGTTTAAAAATTTGAAATTTCCCTATAAGTTTAAAGTTGAACTAAACATGAAATATTAACTTCAAGGAGATAACTTCCAACTAACACTGTAAGTTAGCAAAAACGAACCAAACGAGGCCTTAGTATGTTTTAGAGTGGGTTTAGGATCATTATATAAGGTTTTATACTAAGTTAAGTGGTTTAGGTTTTAATCGATATTTAAAGGCTCAAATTAATTAAACTAGGATTAGCGTTAATCTTGGGGATTAACGGTCATAATTCGGGCGTTACGTGGACAACTCGGTTGACTTGGACACGAGAATCGAGGATAAATATTATTTATGGATGATGGTTGCTTATAATGCGGTGTTTAAGATCATTATTGTATTGCATCGATGTGTGTACTTTGCTAACGGGAGAATTGGTGTGACGGGTTGGCACATTGGGAAGCGTGTCGATGCGGGTATCAGGTAGGAGTTACCCAAGGATGTTAGAATAATCTAAATAGTAAGATATGGTTTCTAATTAAAACTATAGCCTAAGTTCATTCAATAAAGTAAAATATGGTGTACCTCGAGATGTGTGTCGAGGTGCGGGACACTAGGTAATTAGGGGTTAGCGTGACTGCAAATATGTTAAATATATGACTAAACACACTAACCATATGTGCCTAGGTGAATTAATTTGATTTAAGATAAAATAAAGTCCTATAGTTAGAAAGGAATTAATTGAACCCTTAATCAACCTAATGATGATCCTAGAATACATATAACAAGACAAGATGAGTGGCTTTCATGTGTGGGATAATTGGCTTTTATGTGGGACAAGTGGCATTGAGGGAGGACACATGTCTTAGTAATTAACTAATAGTAAATCAAAGATTTGGCTCATTAATCCACTTACTAATATAAGTATATAAGGCCTATACTTAGTAGATGAGCTCAACATATACATTTGAGCTAAAAAATCAGAGGAATTGATGGGGTTCTTGGTTGAAAGATTTAGGGAGATCAATGAGAGTTGGAGCTCAAATCAAAGTGTCATCAACCCTAGGTACACATATCTCTATTTCAAGTTTGAAATCAGTTATGGGTTTTGGTCATTTTAAGAGGGGGGTGTAGCCACGTTAGTGTATTTGTACCGTCACCTAGGGTCTGCTACCAAACTAAAAGTATCACAGATTGTTGACTACCTTACTTTACTTGCAGTAATAGTTCTTACTCTATATACTTTGTTATTTCAAGATTTTTAATTAGTTTTGGAGTTTTACCCGTTAAGCACCTTGTATGTATTGTCAGATATGGGTGTACGAGCACTTCAAACTCGGGCTCGCCTCATCTAATGTGAAGTACATGGACCACTTGCAACTTCGTGTCTTTAGATGGATCCAGAAACACGACGCAATAATGAACGTTGACAAGTTAGGGCTATTCGTATGACATTGGATAGGTTGTGGCCGAGCGAGGTGAGTTAGTTACTCAATCCTATTGTTAAACCATCAAGTTAGCTTATGTGTTACTAATTACGTTTGTTTATGTTTGATTAGGTCACTTGGGACCCTTACGTTGATGTCAGGCCCAATGGAGTTGTTGTCAGTCCCCTCGTCATTAAGACGACCGACCGACCTATATTACCTTAATCCCCTGATAATCTAGTCAGCCTAAACTATTCTTTCAATTTTGACCTCAAAATAATAACTATTTCAATCATTTACAAGCTCCAAAACTAACAGGGGTGTATTCAATTGAGATTTTAATGGACTTTTGATTACTTTTAATGACAAAAAAAGTTTAGGTGTATTCAATTAAAACTTTTAGAGAGTTTATAAAAGTAAGGTGTATTCAATGTGAACTTTTATAGACTTTTAAAAAAGTATATAAAAGTTTTGAGGTATTCAATTTAAACTTTTAGAGAGTTTATAAAAGTACGGTGTATTCAATTTTTAGATGGCTTTTGTGGATTGGTTACAAATCTCGACTTTTATAGACTTTTTGTATAAAAATACACATAAAGAAATCTTCGACTTCTCCTCACCTCAACCTAGAAACTTTTAGAGACTTCTAATTTTTGTTGGTTCCATTCTTCAAAAAGGACCTCATTGTTTAAAAGAGCTTTTCTAATCAATTGTTTTTATCAACTTCTCCAATCACTCCACAACTCATGGATTTCATAGCTCACTCATTATACTCTAATGTCTATGTTGATGAAAATGAAAATGATGGCATTATTAAGAAGATCTCATTCTTGCATCACTGTGCATTTTTTATGAGTTTTTTTTTTTTACAATGAAGTTTCATTTATTAGTGTATTATTATAATATCAAAAAGTGTAATATTATTCTTTTTGAAGAAAATAATTGTATTTTTTTTAAATGCAAAAAGTGCATTTTCAAAAACTTTAACTATCATTCTTAAGGAAAAAATATAATGTTTTTTTTTCTACAGTGCAAAGTTTTTACACTAACATTTGCTATGATCTTATCTGGTTCTTTTCTGCCACTATAAGATGATTTACTTACCCATTTATTCTGTTGATATTTATTTACTTATTTTTCATCCTACTACCTTGATCATAATTCATTAATATATCTAAATGTTTTTTTATTAAAAAAATTAGTAATAGTTCTTAAGAAAAAAAAATATAATTATTTATCTAATTTTTTATAACAAAGTGCAAAATATTTGTTTCATTATAAAAATCACAAAAATTTGCTAATATCAATCAAAATCATGTTTAAGAAGTTCACAAAAGTCACTGAAAATCTTAAATGTTAATAAAAATCATCAAAATGAAGTCTGCATAGAAGTTTATCAAAGTCTATAAAAGTCTACCAAAATATATAAACTTCAGAAAAGTCATCCACTTATAAAAGTAACCAAAAGTTTATTAAAATCTCAATTGAATACACCCTTGTAAATTTTTTATCCTCAATGAAATTGATTTCTTGATTTGTTCAATTGGAGCAAATTCAGAAATCATGTCTGTATTTAATAAAAAAATTGACAGCACCTCCCTTAAAAATGGCATGTCGAAAAATTCACTTAATAGACAGCAGAATTTGGGAGAGGCTTAGAAGGACTCATAACTCCCCACCGTTCACGATATATATCAAATTCAAATTAATAAACTAACTTATAGTCTCTAAGAACTTAATTTCAACTTGACAATCCCAAATAGACCAAAATTGAATATAAACCTTCTCAACTCATTTAAATATCTATCTTAGGAGACTCTTATAACCATTCAAAGTAATTTCACGTCCTACACTCACCCCAAGAGTCCCAAAACAATATGTATAAACTATTTACAACAACAATTAAACTTTTAAAACTTAAAACATATCACCAAAAGTCTCTGAATCTTGTTCATTCTTCCTTGTCGACATTATCAAAAACAACTCGAAGATGTTAGGTAAGTAAATTCCTACATTAATATGTACTCCTGCAATTGTTAGTCTGATACATGGAGACATGTAATTGCATTTCCAAATAAACAATAAGATATATGCGTCAACATGACATTCAATCCACTCTGTCGCTGTCTCCTAACTATAATAAGACGTCGACTTCTAAAAATAGTACAGAGACAGTATTAAGAGATAATGAAATGCAGAGATAACTTGTCGGCGTTAGACTCCGCTAGTCTCACTAGACGGCGTATAGGTAAGACTGAAACCTAGTTTCAATCAAACCAGACTCTGAAACAAGCTTATCCCCCTCACTCACTCTATGTATAAATGACCAAGAATGACAAAATGCAATGCAGACTAAATACAATTATAGGTACGAAAATATTCAATTAACAGTAAAGATTATTATAGGGCTTCCTTACAACCAACCAACTTTGAGCATAATTTTTAGGGTTCCGAAGTGCCAGATCACCTTGAAGATGGTTCCAATAGCTTCCCTGCATACCCAATTATATTGTGGTTCAAGCTTCAAGTGCAACCAAATACCTTGAGAACGATTTTCAAAAATATTAATTTATATAACTGTTTCAATTGCCTTTCAACTAGCCAATTTGGGGTAACTTTTTAACCTTGAAAACCTCAATATTTATCATGATGACCTAAAAGGAACTTGTGGTACTCATGTCATACTTTTCATAAACTTTAAGAACACTAAAATCGGATCACAATTAAAACTTCAAAACTAGACAACAAACACCACTCGATCCCAATATCGAGATATTTCCATTGCCTTTGTAGTCAATTTGGATAAAAACCAATAATCTCATTCGTTCAGAATCCCAATAGAAATTAATATCAACAATAAAAACATCTCCAAAATAGTTATCAAATGAATCAAATCAGTCCAATTCATCAAAACCCTAACCCACGTCAGTGGAGTTTATTCCAAATCATCGCACATCAACCCAATACATCAATTTTCAATAATTCATACCAATTTATATCAATATCTCGTAAAAGAAATCGAGAAATCGCGAGAATTCAAATTGAATTGAGGAAAATGTCCAGCATTGAGTATTTACCAAATTGCGGGCCGAATACCTCGTTTCCATCGTAAAAACACCTCAACACGCCCCAACTTCGCGACAAAATAACGTATATTACATCCACTAAGCATGCAACACAAAAAATAATATTTAAACTTATGATCTCCGGTCCGTAATACGTGGGTCTCACCTCGGATACTTAAATAACAAATTATATCCAAAAATACTTAATTCACATCCTAATCAAGTTTATGAAATTCTCGGATGTCACAGTTGTGCACCCGATGGCGTTCTACAGTGGCACTTTGAAGTACATGGATGTCATAGAGCCCTACCATCCGGAAAGGATCCTGAAACAGCTTGGCCACGTGCAATCTACACTTGTATCACCTATTGAAAGTAGTTTAAGGCTCATCTGCACTAAAATACTATGTCAAGTACAGGTTCTAACAAGACAATTGAGAGCGGTGGCGTAACCATTTATTGGCCCCTGAAGTTTGAGGCAAGAATGAGCAATTTGAGTTCTTGGCTACACCGGACTATCTTCATTGGTTTTTAAAAGTTTCACACCCGATAATCGAGAACCCGAGTGTTGAAGATGATGTCGCTATCGCCAGTACTATCACTGATAATGAACTATTGGAGATACATTATCTATGTCTTGTTTGTTAATCTATGCAATTGTATAATGTTTTGATTGTTTTGCTTTACTCATTGGTCTTCAACAACGGAATAAGCATGCGTTGGAAGCCGCGTTACGGTGGATGGACTTACCGATGGAGTTGTGTATTTTGGAATCTGCAAAGAAAATGGCAAGTGATGAGATCAATTTCTTGTCAGGGATGAGTCTTGGAGCAACCACCACCACTGCTGCCACTACCGCCACCGGCACAACAGCTCCTACGACGGCAACTGCTAAGCACTCCTAACACGACAAAATTTTCGGATAATCAAAGTCCATTCCAATTGATGCTCCACCTCCTCACAATTCAATAATTAGACACATTTTATAGTGTAATTTAAGTTGATTTTAGGCATAAATAATGATATTACACTAGGTATTCTCTTATTTTTGTGATTTTGGGTTTAAAATAGAAAAACGAAAATGGAATAAAAGAGAGAAAAGAAAAACAGCTAACTGAAGAAATACACTTGCGATTTGAATAACACTAGGAACCGCCATCTAAATCGGCAACAGAAAAAGGCCAGCGAATCATGAATTGGAGAATTAACTATAAATCGCCAGCTGAATCGGTGGAGCACTGTGAGTTAAACTTAGTTATTTCTTAGCGATTTGTGTATAAGTTAGGAATCGCTGAGAAATCGCTGAGGTCGATTACGGGTTTTTCAAATTAGTATGAAGAATTTGAGTTTATCTAAGATATGTATACGTAAGGAGATTATAAAAAGGCCAGAGAGCTTCGAAATAACTCTCCTAATTCTTTCTTTTTGCTTTCCTTTTGCTCTATATTAGTTTTATTGTCTATGTTTGAAGATACTTTGGAGCTTTTATTTATATTAAAGTATTTATTTATTCATTATATCTTTTAATATATTTACGCATTGTTTATTTCCAGCATGAGTGAGTAGTCTATCAATCTAAATAAACCTTAGACAATGTAATATATTTTGGATTGCTAGATAGTTATAATTAAGGAATCATGTGTTTAATGCTTTAAATATATTCATACACATCAATCACAGAATTAACAAGTTATTTTTGCATATTACAACTAAAGGAGAATAGTATTGCGTGCATAGTTGCAAATGTGTTAAGTAATATTATGATTCTGAAACTATGTCTATATTTATTGACAACAATTATAGAAGAAGTAAATAGGATTAATCTATAGGGAATTTCCTGAGTGGATGTTTTAGGCGATTGTGTTTTAAGTTGTTTATCATGCGGCTTTGGTAATATTGGCTTAGATTATGCATGATTTTCATTGAACTTAATGCTATCGTATTTCTATGGTGTTGTGTTTTATCCAATGGGTAGATTTATAATGATAAGAATATGACATTTCCATTGAATTAAGAAAAACTGGTGGCTAACTAAAGGCTATCAACCTATTATGAAGTAGGGTTTAATGATTCTAAGATTCCATGTTTGTGATTATAACTATAATATGAAGTGATATTATGTTCTAGCATTTGAAAGTAATCCAAATATATATTATATTTTTTAGTGGGGGTTTGTTTAGATGTTTGTTTATTTATATTGAATTGAATTTGGATATTGTTTAAGTTTAGTTTGCATTTGAATTGTTTAAATTAATTTAGTTAGTTTGGTAATTTAAGTTAGTAATCATAGTTGTTAGTTATTTAATAGTTTAATTCCAGATTAATTAGATTAACTAAATTAAAAAAAAAATTACTTTCCTTTGAGATTTCAAAAATCCATGTGGAGACGATATCTCATTTACCACTACTACAAGTTAATAGTAAATTATGGAAAAATATTATGCACGCTCAACACATGTCAATTTTTGGTACCATTGCCAGGGGTTTTAGATAATTTTAAAGGATTTTAGACGTTATATGGTCTACACACTTTGTCGTGTTAATTTAACAGGATTTTTACATTCGTTTGATCCTGAAATAGATATAACTTTTAATCGAAATTTAAGACAACAACAACTTAGGGAAGATTTATCTAATATGATAGAAGACAATAATAATGATATTAATGACAATGTCATTAATAATAATAATGACAATAGAGTTATCAATAATAATAGAACTCATTTTTAGACAAGCAAATCAAAATATTACAACACATGAATCTATGTGCATAGCATACCCCGATAGATTTCCTGAATTTGAACTTAGATCTGGATTTATAAGTGCCTTATCTAACTTCTACGGTAAAGACAATGAAGACCCATAGAATTTCATAAGGGAGTATCAACATAAAGTTAATGGAATGAAACAAAAAAAAGGAACTACAGAATAAGTCAAACTTAAGGCTTTTCTTTTTGCATTGAAAGATCAAGTACAAGACTAATTGTTCTATCTTCCACAAGATTCGATAACTACATGGACTCAAATGTTAGAAGCTTTTCTAGATGAATATATGCCTGTTAGAAAAATTAGTTCCTATGGAAAGCAAATCACAGTTGCTAAGATGAAAGATAATGAAAACTTTAATGAATTTTGGGATAGATTTCAAAGACTAACTTATTCTTGTCCACAACATGGATATACTCAAAGAGTTTTATTAGAATATTTTTATGAAGGATTTTATCACTTTGAACAAAGACTACTAGACATAGTATGTGGTGGATCTTTATTTGAGACAACACCTACTCTAGTGAAAGAAGCAATTAATAAAATAGCAAAACAATTTAAACAATATGGTGAAAAGGTTAAATCCTCAAGAAAGAAACTCTATGAAGTGGATAGTAAGAAAAATATTGCAACCGACAATAAAATTGATGAATTATCTAAGATGGTTAAGTTGTTAGTTAACGATAGATCTAATCAAGTTAAGGCTTATGGATTATGTAATGAGGTTACACATCCTACAGATGCGTGTCCTACTCTACAGGAAGAAAACACTAACGAGGTTAATGCAATGATGAATCAATTTTTTGGTCCCCCAAGTAATCAATATACTAATAATACTTATTATCCTGGAAGATCAAATCCAAGTCTTAGTTATAATTCTCAAAATCAGAATTATAACACTTATAGACCAAGAGCTCAGATACAACTTGAACCCAATCATCAACTTCAACAAAATACTCAATCTATGAATCCGAATTTAGAGTAAATATTGCATAACTTTATGAGTCAAAGTCATCAAAACTTTACACAGATTTCTCAAAATCAAATTAAGACTAATACTACTATTAATGAACTGAAAAACCAGTTAAGTCAAATGAATTTACAAATAAATAGGTTGAGTACTCAACAGAGTAGTCAAGCTAAATCACCTGCTCAAGCTAATGTTACTCCTACTAATCAAGCACAAGTTAATGTCATATTCATTGATAAGAAAGACACAACTAAAATTGGCAAGACACCTAAACAAAGTAATAAAAAGAAGGTTCATAAGACTATTGAAGAATATGAAGAAGAAGAAGAAGAATAAGAAGAAAAAGAAAAAGAAGAAGAAGAAGAAGAAGAAGAAACGATGGCTAATGTTATTCCTACTAGAGATGGATGGATGAACAATTGAAATATACACCTTTTCCTGGAAGGTTGTTATTATGGTATTTAGCCATAATTGAAGCATATGAAAAATCTTTACAAAAGTATGAATTAATTTATAAGGATAAAAATGATAAGATTTTTGATAATTTGAATGAAGATATCAATGAACTACATCACACTTATCATGTTTGGATTTCATAACAAGCATGTAGACGCATACATTTGAGTTCGAAAATACTAAAGTTCATTAAGTAATAAAAATGAACATCATATCCAATAAGTATTACATACATTTCATCCATGTTAAATAAGATAACTATTTAAAGCAAAAAAATGTGACCAAGTTTGCGTATTCTATACACCCATAAACACCAATGAACATGTATGTGCACTACAAGAAAATGCGCACATACTATAAAAAATGGGGTCATGTGCATGTTGCAGTCTAATCATCTTCAAGGTGCACCATATAAGCGAGACCAACTTGTTGAGGCTGCGGCGAAATATTAAGCCCGTTTTCTCATTTTTTTGCTTTGCTCCTCCGCATATGCATCCCATTGTGGGACAATTAGTGGTAAAGGCGCATCATTGCTCATGATTAGCTACAAACAAATGAAAGAAAGAAAACATGAGCATTCAACAATGAACATTAATCTTTGAAAAAATAAGTAAATAACTCACTCTAACAAAATGGTTGCCGCCAACATGGCACATCTATATGATGTGTCTGCCTGGTAAGGGATGTGTCGGCCCTCTGATTGGGAAGTACACATTGGACAAATCAACCACCGTACATAACACAACAAGACCTATCCCATATCGATTGGCCATAATGAGACCCATATCAGAAAATGCAAGCCAACCTTTTATCGCCGGGGCACTCAAAATAGTTTAGAGCATTTCAGACTCGGGTGTAGTCGTCTCCAATCTGAAAGTAAGGTGCATAGGAGGCATTATGATTGTCCATCTCCTATACCAATTCCATTTTCACCCTCCTCCAACCATCATTCAAATCATACCCTAGGGCATGTGCTATAACCCGATAACCGCAGTGACCATTCTCGGTAACATTCACAGTCTGTCGTTGGTGCGCACGCCAGAGTTCAGGTATGTCACTAAGATAAGCATTGTTCACTACTTCACGGGTCGTACAACGCATAGGTGCGGCATATAGGATTGCAGCTCCCTTACCGCACCATCTATCATGTTTAGAATAAACACTTCGACTTATACT
This sequence comes from Stephania cephalantha, assembly GCA_039657325.1. Classification (NCBI taxonomy): domain Eukaryota; kingdom Viridiplantae; phylum Streptophyta; class Magnoliopsida; order Ranunculales; family Menispermaceae; genus Stephania; species Stephania cephalantha. Next base: position 57,481,128 of record CM077567.1, on the reverse strand, counting down.
TTGCAGAGTCGATGAGGAGTCCTCTTGTGTTAGTTTCTCACTTCATGGGGACTCTTGTATCGCTTTTGCCTTTGCCACATATTCTTGACTTGCTTTTTCTATTACCTCGGCCTGTTTACGAGCTTTCTCCATTTTTCTCGATTCATGACGTGTTTTCTCCTCCGCAAACTCATAACCTCAAAGAGTTCTCCTAGTTGAGCTTTCACTCGTGTCAATCTTGAGCTTCGGGCGACCCTTTGTTTTCACTTTCTCTTTTCGAACCTCAATGATGGTGGATGCAGGCAAATTGATTTCTTTCAACTTTTGCACAATCATTGCCCTCAAGTCGGGCCCCCATTTTTGAGTCTTTGCTCCATAGCCTCTGATTTCATACAGTACACAAATTCAAGCTCATCATCATCGGATAATTAATTTATTGGGAGTCATGTTCAGTTTCTTCCACCGTGGGTGGATCTCGTCATGACTAATAGGGTTGCCGTCCATAATGTGTAATGAAATCTCATGAGCATAGGGTAACCCGTGAGTGGCACGCAACACACACCCACATAATCTCCTATCAAATCCAACAACATCGCGACATTTCTTTACTTCCTTATCAATCGCATTCAAGGCCTTCTTTCCAACAAAACCAATAATGTTACTATAAATGTGGTCTTTAAAATGATGTGTCACTAGATGCATAGATCTGTTGAAGGAACCTGTAATACCGTGGTGCTGATTCTTTAAGATATTGTGTATATTCTCCCACAAGTCTGTAAAATGACCATATGAGGTCCCCATGTCTCTCATCAACGTACTGTGCACACTCTTAAATAGAGATGTAGCGGCATTGCCAAAGGGCAAGACGTTATTAGTCCAAGTCCGCATAAACTTCTCCTTGTGTATCAACCATGTGTCCGATACATAGTCAACCAACCATTTCACACCACCATATGCCTCTTGAAGTTTATTCAACCGACCAATGTATGTGCCTCGGTCTCTACGTATACCAAGTCATTCCACATCCGATACCATGCATCTCAGTCCTTTTCATTTGAGAATAGTCATCTTGTCTTGGATACCACATTCATGTTGACATGCCACTTGCAAAGTAAGTGGGTGGTGGTCGGGAACACCTCCTCTATTGTCGAAATCAACTTCAACTCCTTATCTGTAGGGAGCTCCCATCCATCTAATAAATCCTTCAAATGACTCAAAGCCCACGCGTAGTCGACCTGTGTCTCCTTGGACAGTAAAGCTTGAGTCGATACGAAAGTCAAGTGCCCCAACAATCTCTAGCAATGGAAATTTAAACCTATTAGTCTTGTAGGTGCAATCCATGATCAAGACATGATGGAAACATCTGAGAATATCAATCGAGGTAGGGCAAGCAAAGAAAATGGCTTTGAGACGACACGTTCCCGCCTAAAATGTGTATTGCTCGATATAGTTGTGCTAATCCAACTTTTGCATCGTGAGTTGCATTTTTGTCTTCCCCTCCCCCTCGATCCTTTTCAACCTTGCTCTTGCATTGTAGATAGTCTTCATTGAAATTGACTTTTTAGAATTCTTTTTAAGGATTTGTGAAAAAATTCCTTAAGTTGAGCATAGGTCTTACTCAAGTCCTCCAAAACCACTTTCTCGGGTGTAGAAAGCCTCCTTGGATATGAAAGTCCCACCAAACTATTTGTCAGTCTATGGTTGTGCATCCCACACACAATTTTAACACTCAACTCGCCATCTACCTTGTGTTTTAGGACAAACTTAAACTGACACCCACACTTCTTTGTGGCAGTAAGTTTTTTCTTCTCTTCCTCTTCCACATTATCCTTAGTATCTTTTTTCTTACCCTTTCCTTGTTTGGTATTATATTGGCCAGAATGATCACATCCCATCGTCATTCTTGCTCGCTGACCACTCCCACTTGAGCCAACATCAAATTTCAAAATTATGACAACAAACTCACATTCTGCAGCTGTATTCTGAACCCAAGTAAGGGCTTCCTCTCTTGAATTCAATGGCACAGTCAATTTGAATGCAGAATTAAAATCCGGAAAGGCCTCCCCCTCCCAAGATGTACCAGCTGCGGATGCATAAGCTTCATCACCCATAATAACCTATAAGAACTAAAAGAATAACCATTAACAATAGGATCAATGTCGAAAATCAAATTTGCAATTCAAATTATAGTTGACAGTGAAGTAGATCTGATAGCCATAAGCCCTGTCGGTTATAGAAGATCGACAATTACAGCAGAGTGTCGGCTGCATATGACAGTTTCACCTCTAACGCTATCGGTCGAAATGAACCGTCAGCCAGTTTCACCTATCAGTTTTGTATGACCGCACTGCATGGGATTCAAAACCGAAAAAACAAACTTGTAAAAATGACGAAATAAGGGAACCCACATAAGAAGACTTACATTTTTCTTCTCGGATATCGCCTCGTTCGACTGTCACTTCAGACATTGTACCATATCTGGTGCGACAATCACAAACAATGTGGAAGTCCTAACAAAACCAGAAATGGAACAACCAAAACCAGTCAAACAACAACCAAACAACAAAGGAAAAAGGCCAAAACGAAGATAAACGAGTTCATAACAAACTTACCTGGTCGATTTTGTACATTTTCGCTAAATTTCCCACAATCGAAGGTCGTGTGCTGGGGTGGAGTTTGTGGTTTCCCGTGGAGCACTCTTCCTTCAAAACGGGATGTGTGGGAATCGTAGGGCATAGAGGAGGAAAACATACTTATATATCCAAAAAAAATTCAAAAAGGGGTATAATGAGTAATTTGTGGGGTCTGAATAGCCGCAACCTTTTTCAATATACGGTACGTTTCTCTAAAGTCCCGAAAATTAATACATTAATTCCTTTCAAACTACAACATTGATTGATCAAATTGAATCACGAATGTAGTTAACCAGCCTAAATTAATGTTCACATCATGTGTTTCATTTTTCTATGCTGATGCAATACATAGAAAACTAGTTCACCACCTCAATTACAATAACAAATTTATAGAGAACTCTTTTAAATAAGGATTGAATTAGATAAAAGAATAATTGATGCAACGGAAGTCTTCCCACAACTAATTCAGGGCATTGAGAATTAAAAACTCTTAACTCTATAAAAAAAACAATGTTCTTTATTAATCAAAAATCAATCAACCCCTGTTACAAAAAGAACAATCCTACATATAGGCTTTTACGACCGACACACATACCGACACACATCATAATGTGTACACTCAACGTCCACAACCAGATCTACAAAACTTAATAAACCTCCAATTGACACAATTAGAAACAAAAGACTTACAAATAGAAACTACTTATTATAAACTTCTAACATAAGTGAACTACCCAAAACAATCTATTATATAATCTAAACGCATATATTAAATAAATAGAAAATGTTTAATTGACACAAAAGAGGCACACACATGAGACGCACAACCTATGTGGTGCCCCTTTTATGTCATTTCTCGCCTCTTTTTCAAGTATGGGCCCCGCGAGAAATGACATAAAAAAAGCGCTATATAGGCTGTGCGCCCCATGTGTGCGCCCCTTTTGTGTCAACGAATCACTTCCCTAAATAAATATAGATACCAACTACTAACTTGGCAAAATAATAGGACATTTTAAATAAAAAAAAAATCTCCATCAATAAGTCCGGCCGTGTCATTTTTTGTAGGTATCTTGACTCGGTCGCATATCATTATATTGATCTCCGTCAATAACCATACATGCCAACAAAATAGGGATTCAATAGCCTACATAATATCTGTGGTGGGGATTTGCTTATGTTGAGACAGAGATGTACAGCTGTTGATAATGTATGTCAATAGAAACGTGCCATGTAAACTAAAAAGCAAAAGTAAGGTTGGCAAAAATATAAAAGCACATGTATTGGTACACATTACTATCATCACCCTTCCTAACATCTCCCATTGACCACACATTACTCATCCCATTAATTAATCCTCCTCCGTACTACACCGAAACCAAGCGCACACTGAAACACACATACGATATAATCAACTATTCCACTAATGGTTATTCAAAAACAACCCAACCTCCTTAATCAACTCCTTTGCCTTCTCGCAATCAGGCTTAAACAAATGAAACACGTGCCCCTCATCATCACTCTCAAAAAACTCAACAACCCCCTCCCACCCACACCCTCCCAACGCCTCAAAATAAAGCCTACCCCTCTCCCTAAACACATCCTTCTCCGCAACACAAACCAACACCCTCCTACACCCCAACCCACTCAAATTCGGATTCTTAGCCGGGTTTATATCCGGGTCGTTGCACCCGCCTGACCCGGGAAACACAAACTTCCATGCTCTCTCTATCCCAGCCCTGCCCTCCGGGTCCTTTATCTCCGACCCGACCGGCTCCGACCCCCAAAAGAAAGAGTGGATCATAACCGACCCAACCATCTTCACCCCACCGACCCCTCCATCCTTGGCCGCTCTCATGCACATGTTGTGAACAATGTTAGCTCCGGCGCTGTCCCCCGCTAAGTAAACCCTGTTAAAATCTACATGATCATTGAGCCAGGGCTCCGGGCCGTTCCTGGTCGAGTGGGAACCGACCCATTGGAGCGCGGCCCATGAGTCCTCGTAGGCTGTAGGGAGGGGGTGCTCGGGGGCGAGGCGGTAGTCGACGGAGACGGCGACGACGTTGGCTTGGGCGACTTGGGAATTGAGGTAGGCGTGGTAGGTGGGGGAGAATGGGGATTCGATGACGAAGCCGCCGCCGTGGTAGTAGACGAGGAGGGGGAGTTTGTGGTTGTGGTCGGTTGGTAATTTGGCGGGGAGGTAGAGGCGTGCGGAGAGGCCAGTTTGGGGGGAGATCAGGACGTCCTTAGAGGCAACGCCGGTGGAGGGGTCGGTTGAGGGAGGGACGGTGTCGGTGCCTTTGAGCCTCTCGACTCGGCCGTCTTTGTATTGGCGGAGAAATGGAGGGAATTCGAAGAGGAGTTCTTGGGAGTGAGAGGAGGAGTCCATGGTAGGGGTTGGAAGAGAGATGAGTGCAGAGATGAAGATATAGGTGAGAAGGTGTACGTGTCAATTTGTACCTGTGGTTTGGTTGGTTAGGAACTTACAGGATGGATAGGTTGGAAGACCTGGTCAAGTTAGGCAAGTATCGGATGTCTTTTGTTAAAAGAAGGGTGACCGTAGATGCCTTGTTGAGATCGCCGTTGGCTGGTTGTCTCTTTTTTCTTATGCTCATAACTTCGTACTTAACTAATAGGTCACCCACCCTAAAATTCTCTTTTGTACATATTCGCCTTTTTTTATTTCTCCAAAATCTTAAAATTCTCTTCTTGATTCGCTTTTATGATTTTTTTTTTCTTAAACCATCGCCGATCATCTTCTTCAATTAGAGGTGGTTCCAATCAAATCACTTTTACATTTTGTTCATATAACAACAAATTGATCTAATCAGATTTGTAGAGATTGATCCATCATTATTGCAGTGCATCTTCATCAATGGTGTTGCGTGGATTTACGCGGCGCTGAATTGATTTTGTCTTTAGTTTTATTTTATAGTTAGTTTTCTTCTATAGTTGAAAGTCTTTGATTTGTCTTCTCCTTGTTAGGAAGTTTTGTTATTTATTTTATGGTTCTAGCAGTTTTGTGTATTGTCATGAGTTTCAACGTTGTAGAGAGCAGTCCCTGATTGTCAAACTGTTTCAATTTTGCATTTATAGCCAAATTAATGGCTGTTTATTTTAAGAAACAAGATTAGCGAATCAATTTACTTGATTCTATTTTTGGTCATGTATTAAGCCATGAATGATTAATGAAATTTTCTCTTCAAAAAAATTATTAGGTCACCCACTGTGACGGCACCAACTACAAATAAGGGCAGCGCCCGGCCTAATCCCTTAATTAAGCCATAATCTCCCCTATAGGACCTAACAAGGAACTAGTAAGCCTTAGTTAAACACCTAAACATCTACATCTACCAATTATGATACCACATACAGTTAATAAACTAGTTCTACTGACTAACCTATGGTTATCTATAAATCAGAGTTAATCTAAATTGTTCAAACTAACAAATTATTCAGCGTAAGTCTTATGTTATTACTAGTGGACATTAGATCCTAAGGCCTAACCTATTGTGGAAAAATCAGGAAATAGAGATCACATGCATATATAAACAAAAATGGTGATATATACAACATGTGTCTAGTCCTATATTCACATCACTCAACCCAAAAGGCAAAATAACATGTACATAAAAATGTAATACAAAAGAATACAAAACGTACAAAAATATGTCGTAGCAATCCTCCACCGGCTCAGAGGTAGTCACCAATCTTCTCTTTGCCTGGTCTGCTACTCGGCTGATCCGCACCCACCATCACAAACTAGACGGTGAGTACATAAAATTATTTAAGTAATATTGAGAGACATTGATCCACATTCCCAGATAGGCAACAAGTATCAAATGACATAATTTAAATAACAACTATGCTGAAGGAAACATCATGTAAAGAGATACTTGAGTTAACCAAATATGAAACTGACTCAAGGCTAAGTAATAATGGATTAAGGTCGGTCGGCCGTAATCTTCATCACATCAGCCTGACCACTACAATTTGAGCTCTGCTCTATATCATTTCATTACAAATTGAGCTCTATATAATAATTTCAAAAGGTCGTACTTACGATTACACATTTTATATTCCAAGTGAATTAGTCGTCATCAGAATGTATACTTGCTAACATACCCGAGTTTTAAAACTCGTCATGTTCACCCAAGTTGTTCTTGCGCCAATAAACCCCGAGGTCCGGTTACCCCATTCGAGGCACGTTACCCCGTGTGTCATGCAAGGTAGTAGAGAAATCCCCTGACATCCCGAAAAGTCTAGTGACCCCGTATGAAAGCTAAATTTCTATCATCAAATGACCCTAACCACAAGAACCACTTTCATATTCAAAAATGACACATCATTGGAATCCAAGATAAGTAACATCATACTAATGCACATAGGATTAGAGTCAAAATAAACAAACAAACCTAATAGTATGCTATATCACTGACTTCCACACACAACAATCAACATGACAAAGTATAGGAATTGGAATCAATGATGTACAAAACAGAGTATGCTATGAACAATATCATAAAATGAGAGCCCGAACAAGTCATAGCATATGGATGTCAAAGGCAATTCAGTTCGAATAACTGAGAATAAATAAATAAATAAATGGAACGAAATGTAAATAAATGTCTCAAATCAGTTTACTTACATACACACAACAATTCCTAAGCTATCCGACTTTTCGTCGCGTTGATGTACGCACCCAAACCCCGTAATAGCTCCTTTACGGTCCTAATATTTGACAAGTTATCAATTTAGATTCACAATTCATTATTTAAAATTTCTAAATTGGTCGAAATCGAATTCGAGACCAATTTGCCAATTTCGCTCTCTTCGAGGGAAAACCCCGTAAAAGTCGTGTCCAAAATTTCAAATATTGTATTTTTCATATAAATTTATCAATTTATATTTATTTTATCGAAACATAATTTCTCGAATTTCTTCCTAATTTTTATGGAATTTTCCTGAATTTTTCCATATTTTTATCCATTTTCTGGTATTAATATATATATTTTATTATTATTATTATTATTTATTATTTTATTTTTTAGGGTGGATCCGGGTCAACCCGAGCCGGTCCAGTCGGACCAAGGTCAGTCTGACCCGGTCCCCATCGGGTCAGGGTCGGCCGACCCGGCCCACCCGGGCCTGGGTCGACCCGACCCGACACATATAGGGTAGCCCGAACCCGGGCTACCCATCTTCTTCCTCACCAGAGCACGAAATGCTATGGTTTTGGATTTTTTTTTATTTGGTTTGTTGGGGTTGGGTTCGGCCCCAACCCCAGACCACCCTTGGAAGGGAGATGATCTCACAGGCATCTCCTTCCTCAGAGAAGCCGAGCCATGGTGGCTCACCATGACCGACCAATCACAAACCACAACAACAACCGAATTCACCAACAACAAGCAACGCACCTTGCGTTCCACGTCTCTCTCTCTCTCTCTCTCTCTCTCTCTCTCTCTCTCTCTCTCTCTCTCTTCTCTTCTTCTTCCTCTTCTTCCTCTCGGTTTCTTTTCCTCTGTGCGTCATTTTTTTTTTCACTGGGTTTGGAGATCAAAGTGAGATAAGGTTAATTGACCAATATATATATATATATGAAGTGATGTGGCCACTTATGGTCCACTAATCACATATCAATTTTTATTTTCATTCATTTTTCATTTTTTTTGTTTAATGCAATATAATTTAACTAGGTACGCTTACCCCACGAGCTGCTACCTCGGGCCCACTTCGACACGTGACTCGAGGCGCGTCCCCGCTCGTCTCGGTATCTGTATACCCGTAGATGGCTTAGTAGTCTACACATATAAAGTACACTAGGCATACATCACACAAATATAAAATGTACATCGCCTCGTGCCTCGGTAAACGAACATATCACTGTGTGGGTCCCACAGTACGGGTCGTTGAGCCTGTGTAAAGACATAAACACAGTTAGAAAAGGTTGCGGCTATTCAGACCCCACAAATTACTCATTATACCCCTTTTGAATTTTTTTTGGACCCCATGTGAAATGTCTCTTATGTTCCCTTATATAAGTATGTTTTCCTCATCTATGCCCTATGATTCCCACACATCCCGTTTTGAAGGAAGAGTGTTCCACGGGAAACCACAAACTCCACCCCAGCACACGACCTTCGGCTGTGGGAAATTCAGCGAAAATGCACAAAATCGACTAGGTAAGTTTGTTATGAACTCGTCTATCTTCGTTTTGACCTTTTTCCTTTGATGTTTGGTTGTTGTTTGATTGGTTTTGGTTAGGGGTAGGCAGCGGTTTTCGAAAAACCGCCCAAACCGCGCGGTTTGGTTTGGTTTTTAAAACTCGTGGTTTGGTCGCAGTTTACAAAACGTAAAAACCGCAGAATCGCGGTTTGGTCGCGGTTTTCATTTTGGGAAAATCGCGATTAACCAAACCGAGGACATTTTGGTAAATACAAGTCCAAAACCCTAAAACACAACAAAAAAAACCCATCTCTTTCTCTCACTCATCAGTCGTCTCTCACTCATCAGTCGTCACTCTCATCTCCTCACTCGCCGCTTCGTCTCTCTTCTCTCACTCGTCACTCCCGTCTCCTCTCTCTCGGCTCTCTCGCCGCTCACTCGTCGTCTCCTCTCTCTTCTGCTCACTCGCCAGTCGCCGCCTCTGCTCACTCGTCGTCGCCGCCTCTGCTCACTCGCCAGTCGCCGCCTCTACTCACGCGACCAACACCCGTCGCCGTCGCCTCCGAGCACCACCTATCATGGTCGCCATTGTCGGGATTGCGGTACCTCATCCTTTTTTTTTTTTTTTGAAAATGGGTCGTACCAAAACCGCAACCAAACCGACCAAACCGCGCAAACCGCGCAAACCGTGGTTCGGTTTGGTTGCAGTTTTGGTGATTCTCGTTTTGGTGGTGGTTTGGGAAATCACCAAATCGTAGACCCTCGGTTTGGTCGCGGTTTTGTGGTTTTCACCACCAAACCGCGGTTTGCCCACCCCTTGTTTTGGTTGTTCCATTTCTGGTTTTGTTAGGACTTCCATATTGTTCGTGATTGTCGCACCAGATATGGTACAATGTCAGAAGAGACAGCGCAGATGGTTAGAATTTTTGAAAGACTATGACTTTTCTCTGGAATATCATCCAGGAAAAACTAATGTCGTTGCGAAGTAGGATTGAGTGGAGATGCGAGATGTTTAGTTGTCATATGAGTAGGATTCGGCGGAGAGATGCCGAGATGTTTAGTTGTCATATGACGACGCGCGTGAGTATGGTTTACTCGAGCGGCGGCGGAAGTGAGTCGATCGGATATTTAGGTGCGATTTGTGCTCAAGTGAGGCTTCTTCGAGGCTTCAGATAGTGTCGACTCGAAAGTGTCGGAGGATAAAAAACCGACATTCTATATCCGAGATTCAAGTGAGTTAGCCCGAGTAAGTTAGCCCCGAGTCCCAGAGTGTCTTGACGAACAGACGGCGAATCGGTGTCTCGGATTTCGAGGCGATAGCTGGAATAGGAACTCAATGATAGAACATTTATAAGAGAAATAAACAGATATCAATAACCATGTCAAGTACTCATGTGGAAACTAAACATACAAGCTGTACTAAGATCATCACATGAATAAATAACATGAGAAACAAACCGTGTACTCCTCCGGTCACACTAAAGCGTACGACAAACCCCAGATCCTTTCGGTGCGCCCACTTCCTTTCACTTCCTTTCACTGGTACAGAAGGCCCGACCGGCGGGTTTGACCCAAGTACCCGCACCACTTCCTTTCACCCCGAAACCACCCCGAACCGGCACCGCACAGGGATCCTTTCGAGTTGAAGCACCCACTTCCTTTCACTCACGATTACCGCGTACGACCCTAGTGTGCCATAAGTACAACACGAATAGCAAAAGTCTCGATCCCCCCCCCAAATGTGTCACGAAAATCAATAATCGGCACGAATAGGGGAAATAGCATCCAACAACCACAAATAGGCAATCAATGATAGAAAAGTAAACCCTCGGTGACTTTCGAAGGAATCTTACGTACACAATAACAAGGAATATGAATCAACGATAGAAAAGTAAACCCTCGGTGACATTCGAAGGAATCTTACGTACAGAGCATTTATAAGAGAAATAAACGAGATATCAATAACCATGTCAAGTACTCATGTGGAAACTAAACATACAACTGTACTAAGATCATCACATGAATAAATAACATGAGAAAACAAACCGTGTACTCCTCCCGGTCACACTAAACTGTACGACAAACCCCCAGGATCCTTTCAGTGAATGCCCCACTTCCTTTCACCTGGTTCCCAAAATGTAACGGCCCAGCCCAGTAACAGGATACCCGAAGGCCCAAACCACCGGTACTGGGTTTCCATACCCCTAGGATCCTTTCAGTGGAAGCACCACTTCCTTTCACCTGGTTCTCAAAATGTAACGCCCGACCCGATAACGAGGATACCCGAATGCCCAAACCACCGTCTTGGGTTTCCATACCCCCAGGATCCTTTCAGTGGAAGCACCCACTTCCTTTCACCTGGTTGCCGCGTACGACCCTAGTGTGCCATAAGTACAACACGAATAGCAAAAGTCTCGACCCCCAACCCAAATGCGACACGGAATCAATAACAAAGAATAGGGGGAATAGCATCCAACAACCACGAACATGAAATCAATAATAGAAATAAACCCTCGATGACTTTCAGAAGGAATCTTACGTACCTCAAAACCTTACGCACGCATCTCGATATGCGCACGACACCCGACTATAGCATCATAAGTCCCTGGTGTCCATTTGTACCATTTCAGTTACTAAATCTTGCAAATCACAAAATAAAATTAGGTGAATATACCTCACCTCAATCGCGTCGTCGACATTCGTCGATTCACGCCTCGATCGGTCCGACAACGCCATCGCGTCGTTCACCGCGCCGTTGCCGCTGCCGAGCCGAGCCGTCGCTCGCTGCCGCGCCGACGCCGTCGTCGTCACTGCGTCGCTGCCGTCGTCACCGTCGCGCCACCGCTGCCCTCGCCGGCGCCGCCATCTCTGCCCTCGCCGGAGCCGCCGGCCGCGCTGCCGGCGCTGCTCTCGCTGCTCGCTCGACCGATCTGTTCGCCACTATCTTCCGCGACCCTGCTGCACCGCCTCCTCTCCGCTGCCGATCGGCCGCCGCTGGCCGTCGTCGTCGCGGATCCGCTGTCGGCCGCCGCCTGTTCCGCTGCTCCCCGCGCGCCGCCGCGCTGTGAGCTCCGCCGCGCAGCCGCCGCCTCCGCGAGCTCCCCTGCTGCCGGCGTCACCGAGCTGTTGCCACCGCGCTGTTCGCGTCGCTAGCCACCGCCGCTCGTCGCGCTTGCTGATCCGCGAGCTGCTGTCCGCGACACCGCCGGCCGCTGCTCGGGCACGCCGACCGTCGCTACTCATCTCCACCGCGCCGCCACGCCAGCTCGCGCCAGATCTGGAGCCGCCGCTGCCTCCGCGTCGTGCCATCCGCCCCACGCCATCTCTGCCGGCCGACTCCTCCGCGAGCTTCGCCTCTGCCGGCCGGTGCTGCCGGCCGCCTCCGCAAGTCAAAGTGGATCGAGATCCAAGCATCACGCATCTCGAGGCATCAACTCGCCTCATTTCCAAAATTTCAACACTCAGCGAGGCGAGAGATGAAATTCTTCACGTGATTCACATCGTTCCGGTCTCACGTTTCTCAACAATTAACATCTCATTCACGTGGCACGAAGGAAATGTTCCATGATATGAACATACATTTTTGTGGCTGGAATGAAAGTCGAACATATCGAGTTTATCGAGTCCCGAGTGTCGACCGAACTTGACGGCGATCGGTGTCTTGGATTTCGAGGCGGTTGTGGATGTGGGATTCATCCGGGAAGGACCAAAATGTTCCATGATATGAACCGGCTGGAATGAAAGTGAACATAAGGCGAGCGTGGGATCGTAAAGCGAGCATCGTAGACCTGGAGGATTACTACACCCGCTTCCCATTCCACGATGGAAGTGGGAAGACATAGCTATGGATTTCGTTCGTGGACTGCCGACATGATTCCATCTGGGTGATTGTGGACGGATTGACGAAATCTGCTCGTTTCATACCAGTTGCAGCTCATTACACATTTGACCAGCTGAGTGTATTGTTTGAGAGAGGGATTATCAGGCTGCATGGAGTACCTTTGACAATTACGTCAGACATAGATGTTATGTATACGTTCAAGATGTGGCGGAGTATGCAGGAGCAGTATGGTACACACTTACAGTTTAGCACAGCCTTTCACCCTCAGACTGATGGGCAGACTGAGAGGTTGATTCAAACTCTCGAAGATATGCTCAGGGCGTGTGTACTTGAGTTTGGCGGATCGTGCGAACAGTATTTACCGTTGTGTGAATTTGCATACAACAACAGTTATCAGACGAGCATTGAAATGGCGCCATTTGAGGCGTTATATGGCAGACCGTGTTGCTCACAATCTTGTTAGGCTGAGCCAGAAGACCGAAATTTGTTAGGGCCTGAAATTGTTGTCGATCACATAAAAAATGTAAGATAGATTCGCCAAAAGCTTAAAGGAGCCCAGGAGAGGCAAAAGAAGTATGCAAATATGTATCGTAGCGATCTCACATACGATGATGGAGCTTTAGTGTATCTAAAGGTTTCTCCTCGTAAGGGTCATCATCGATTTCGTTTGAAAGGCAAATTAACACCGAGATTTATCGGGCCTTTCAAGATCAAGAAACGGGTTGGAAAGGTTGTATATGAGCTAGAATTACCTCCACAAATATTGAGAATTCATCTAGTGTTTCATATATCGATGCTTCGACTAGCTAAGTTAAAGGCAGGCGAGATACCGACAGTGGATTTAAGTCTGATTGATTTGAGTGAAAATATCTCATATGAAGAGCAACCAGTTCAGATCCTTGATCGAATGGTACAACAGTTGAGAAGCAAGCCTATCCCGAAAGTATTAGTCAAGTGGCAGTTTCATGGAGATTCAGAACTCACTTGGGAACGGGAAGACTATATGCGAGACGGATTTCCGTACCTCTTCGAGTCAGGTATATTTTAATATTCGTTTAGTTTAAGTTCGAGGACGAACTTCCTATTAGTTGGGAAGTATTGTCACGGCTCAAATAATTAATACACGTTTAATTCGTTAATTAGGGCATAATGACCCGTGACGTAGGACCCGCAGCGAGATACATGTCATTACCGAGGCACGGTGGCTGAGGTAAATGTTATATTTGTCGTGTTGTTTGCTTAGTGTAATGTATATATGTAGACTACTAAGTCATTTACGTGTATACAGATACCGAGACGAGCGGGGACGCGCCTAGAGTCGCGTGCCGACGTGGACCCGAGGTAGCAGCTCGTGGGGTAAGTGTAGCTAGTTCCATTATAGTGCATAAAATGAAAAAAAATGAAAAATGATATAAGGTAGTGGCTATAATGTGGCCACATCTATCTAGTTAGTAATGGGCCTAAGTTATATACATCACAAGATCTATATCTAGATGCACACACTGTCACGGCCCAAATCTCTAAACCCCGTTTTAATTCCTTAATCAGGATCATCGACCCTTGACGTGTGACCTACACCGTGATACGTGCACCGACCGAGGCACGTGGCCGAGGTATATCGTATTTTTGTATTGATGTGTGCCTAGTGTTATGTATTGTGTAGACTTACTAAGTCGGTTTGTACAGTTGTAGGCGTCGAGACGAGAGCGGGGACACGCCTCGAGTAGCGTGCGAGCCGGGGAGCCGAGTAGTTAGTATTTTTGTAAGTCTTATTTAATACTAATATGAAATAAGGAATTACTTATAAGCTTATGGTTGTGTTTGTTAATGTAAATCAAATTAAATGCCTATAGTTGAGTAAATTAAATGGAAAACATATGATTGGTCTAGAGATACACATTGGCACATCTAGGAACTAGGTGAGTAATGAAATGGTGTCACTTGAGGTTGAGATAGTGGGAGTTAGTGGGATATATGACAAAGGTGGACCATTAGATATTCCTATGGATACATAAATCCATGAAGATTAAGGGCTAGGAAGGAACATTACCTTAATATATATTATTAGTGATCAAACAACATGCAAACCAAATCACTCATTCATTTTTGCTGGAGAAGAAGAAGGAATTGCTGGAGAGGAGTGAATCATCAAGGTGTTGAAGGAATCCATGAGAGTTGGTGAGAAATTCTCAAGCTAGGGTGCTACATCAACTAGGTAAACATCTTTTTAGTTGAAATTAGAACAAGTTCTGGTTTTAGGCTAATTTCAGATAGTAGATGATTGATAATTTGCAATTAATTTATATATTTGGATTCCTCATTTCAAGCTGATAATCCAGCTATATTGAAGTTCTTAATTTGGTTTTGAAATCATAAAGACATGAATTTTTGAAGTTGCAACACCAAAACTAGAATTCTGCATGTTGTATTAGGAATCAACCTGGGTAATTTGGTCATAATCTACCCATTTTAAATCCAAATTAACCCAAACCAGCGGCATTTGAAATATTATTTAAAGGGGAATAACTTCGCTCAAATGAAGGTATTTTGATTCAAATTTTTTTATGTCCAAATATGCTCTACAAATAGGTGCTGGAATTAAAAAGGAAAGTTTTTTGAAACTAAACTTATTAAGGGCATATCTCCCTAACCACTTATTCAAATGAGCTGGTCTTTTAGTATGTTTTATTTGGATATATTTTCTACCTTGTGACAAAAACTCACATTTTTAGGAACTATATATTAGGAAAAATAGATTTTCTAAATCCGCTGGTCGGATTAAATTCCAATTAGACCTATGTTTAGTAAAATCATGATATCTCTTTCATGTTAAATCAGAATTTTGCAAACAAAACTTTTTCTGGAAAGCTAAGAGAGAGACCAACAATAATTGTATTGATGGATGATTTCGATATTTTGACCATTTCATGCCTAAAAACTGCTTTAAAGTGTATGACTGAAATTGAAACTTAATTTAGTCTTTAGGGGCTGATTTAGGAAGATTGACTTAAAGTCTATTGAACCAATTTGAATACACAATAAACACCACTAAATTGAGCTTAAACCCAATATATTTGAACTAATGAGACACCAAACTCAGGAACCTAGGAAAAGGGTACGGGAGAGCGAATACAAGATTTGGAGTATCGGGAGGCCAGTAAAGCTAGGACTTTACTTTGTTGTTGTGAGTATACCCAATGACAACTTTACTTGACATTTCATTTCTATTAATTGTTGTCCTTGCATAGTCATTTTGACTATTTTGCCTTTGTATTCTTATATCATGTGTTCTTTGTGTCTATGCTCACTTGATGAGTCTAGTTTGCATTATATCCATTCATTTGATATGATTCATTGATTATATCCCATGTTATGTCTATTCTTGTTGTTTTAAATGTGAATTGAATGATAAATAGCAAGTTATTAGGCTAGTGAATATTTTATAAATGTTTAAAAGGACTTGTATTTCTTATTTGTTTAGGTGTGTAGATGTGCTTATGCCTTGACAATCCATACTTGTTATTTCTTGAAATTTAAAAAGTAGTTTTCGCATTTAGGTCCCGTACTCGATCGAGGTGTGCGCGAATCACGGGGTTAGAGTCCCTGGGGATGTCGGCACATGTTACTTGACACTGTATGACACTCGGGGTTTGAGTCCCTGAGGTGGTCTACACACCGGGGTTAGAGTCCCTGGTAACACTTGGGTTAGAGTCCCTTGTGCTATATGATTATTGAGTCGGAGTGACATGTTTCACCGCCGACCAGGACCTAAATCACCACTACTTAGCCTAGTGTCAGTATCACTTGTTTAACTCTGGTACTTACTCGCATATGGTTTATTTTCCAGTTTTCCCATTTATATGCTTTTAAATACCATTTGAATATTTGGAAATGCAAATTAAACTTGTCATCGGGGATTACTGTTTTATTCTTGTACTCACCGTCCTTTTTATGACGGTGGGTGCAGATCCGTCTACCAGCAGGCCGGGCAAGGAGAAGATCGGCGATTATCCCTGAGCCCGCGGCGCGTCACTACATCGATTGTAGGTCTTCTTTTGGTATTTTGATTGTATATGTTATATATGTCTTTCAAATACTATTTGGGGTTATATATATTGGGTTGAGCGTTAGTTTCCACGACTTGACTTAGACTATTTTACTATTTCACTGCATTTTGAGGACTTTATGTATGGATGTCATTTCCTGGCTTTCCACACTTAGGATTTTATAAATGGCTTCCGCAAAAGTTACTAATTGCTTCCGCATAATCAATAAGACTTCCGCTAATTAATTAATTTAATAAGAAGTTTTAATTAACACTAAATTTTATAAACTAGTAGGACTAGTCTATTATTTATCTTGAACACGAGAAAAGAGGCGTCTAGGTTGTAAAGGCTGACTAATACGTAGTTAAGTCCTGCATGGATATGATTAGGGCTTAATTACGGGATTAGGCCGGGATGTGCCCTAGATTAGGAGAGGGGCCGTCACACACACACATATCGAGAAAAAATGTCACATATTGGAGTCACTTGAGAGTGACACAAGGGACAAGTGGTGTGAGCAAGTCCACCCGATGTGCCTCGAGATACGTGTGTGGGTTGAGATATGTGGCTCACATTCAAGCCACCCCACATTATATATAAATGGGTCAAATGACCCCAAAAATCAAACCTTATCTCCTCAAAAAAAAAAAAAAAAAAAACGAACCAGAGAAGAAAAACCGAGAAGAATGGAGGAAGAAGAAAGAGAGAGCGGGAAAGAGAGAGAATGAGAGAGAGAGAGAGACTAAGCTCAAGCAAGGTGAGTTGATTTCACGTCGTTGTTGTTGTGGCTGTTGTTGTTGCAGTCGGCTGTTGTGGTGTAGTGGCCATGGAGGTTCGGCCTCCATGGCCGAGAGAGGTGTGGGGGAGATGGCAGAGGTATCTCCCCTGCCATCAAAACCCAGTTGGGGTTGGAGTTGGGAGCCAACCCCCAAAGCCTCAAGTGAAAATAAAAATAAAAATGAAACAGAGCCGAAACTCTGTTTCGCGAGAGGAAGAAGATGGGGGGTAGCCGGGTCGGGCTACCCCATGTGGGTCGGGTCGACCCGGGTCTGGGAGGGTCGGGTCGACCTGGGTCTGGGAGGACCCTGACCCGAGGGGAGCGGGTCAGACCAACCCGGGTCCGGCTGGACCGGGTCGGGTTGACCCGGACCCACCCTAATAAAAAAATAAAATAAAAAATATATATATATATAATTATTTAATAAAATAAATTCTAGAAAATAGATAAAAATATGGAAAAATTCAGGAAAATTCTAGAAAAATAGGGAAAATATATTTGTGATCCAAATCAATGGAAATTCGATATTTCCATAAAACGTGAAGAATTCGAAAGTCGGTTGAGACGTTATATGAGGGTTTTACCTTGAAAAGCGCGAAATGGGCTGATTGGCCGAAAATTTAAAAATGGTCGATTTAGTCTCGACTTCAATTTAGCCTAAAATGTTCTATTATTAAATGTTTAGGAACTAAGGGGAGAACTCAGGCGTTTGGACACGCATTTCGAATTGCCGAGGGCTCAGCTAGACTTGGACAAACGTGTGACTTGTAAGTACAACTGTGAGAATTTTATATTTCATTTCATTCTCTTCTTGCTTTATTGGTCTATTGATAGACATTGCTACTTGAACTCGCACATCATGTTGTTCCTGTATCTATTCATGGATGAATATTGTGACATGATGCCTTGTGAATTGTTTCGTTGCATCTGATTCCTACACTTGATGTCATTCTTGAATAAAATTGATAAAAAGCATGCTAATGGAATAATGTGGATTTACTTGGACTTGCCTTCGATTTTCTTTGGGCTTTGTAGCCTAACTTGTTTTGGAATCTTAGAATTTTGGAATTATTTGTCTTTGAAATTAAAGTAGGGATTATCTAGTGTCCATTGCACGAGAGATGTATGGTTCACGGGGACATGGGTCTACCGAAGTTCCGGCACTCACCACTACACTTGCGCGACACACGAGGTATGGGACTCGGGGTGGTCGGCAAACATGAGATTGATGTTGTAAAGCGTAGAGCGCAGCTCCGCTATTTGTGTGAGATATGTTGAGCGCAACTCCATATAATAGTGGGAAAGGTTAGGTGATAGGTCTCACCGCCGACCGGACGTAGATCATCTCGACTTAGCCTGTGTCTGTCTCTACATCTTTAATTATGGTATTTACTTGCATTTCTTGTTTCATCAATCTATTTCGCTACTTTATGCTTTTAAATACCATTCGTTTATTTTCGAAATGTGGCATGAAATTCTCCAGTTAGTACTTAAATATCACTATACTCACCGTCTAGTTTGTGACGGTGGGTGTAGGTCCGTCGAGCAGCAGCAGACGAGAGCCGGGGAAGGAGAAGATCGACGACTTCCTCTGAGCAGTTCGGCGACTCTCCTCACTCATTTTGTATGTCTCGACTTTTGTTGTATTATTATTTTTATGTCATTTTGGGTTGTACATTGGGTTGAGTGAATAGTGTCTTATATATACGTGCTTGTGCTACTGTCTTTTCTTGGTTTTCCACACTTAGGAATTTTGAATTATCATGGCTTCCACATAATCTCTAAACTATAATTTAGATCAAGACATGAATTTAGAGGAATATAGGAACGAAAGGCTGACTAATACGTAATTAAGTATTAGGTGCGTTGGATTAAGGCTTGATTACGGGATTAGGCCGGGCGGTGCCTTGTTTAGTAGTCGGGGCCGTCACAAAATAGTTAGTTAAATCTAGATTTACTCAAATACCCTTAATTGTATTTTTTTGGCAAATTATTCTAATTAATAAGAAAGAAGTTTTGGAAATAAGGCTATTTTGGCTTCAAGAAGATCCTAAAGGGTATTGCCATTATATATACTTAATAAATACGAATAATCAATTTTTTAACAATCACATGAATTTACTATTTTACCCTTGGTTAAGTCTTTCAACTATCGTTTGAATTTACTATTTTTACCCTTGATTAAGTCATTTAACCTTCACTTAAATTTAGGTTCTGGTTGGCAATACTAACTAATAATTTAGTTGATAGCTGATAATCTAGCTGAAAGCTGATATCTAGCTAATAGCTCATAATTTAGTGGCTGGTAGCTAATAATTGATAATCTAGCTGATCAATTGAAACTGTTTGGAAAAGCTAGCTGATCAAGTAGCATATAAATGTAAAATGACACCAAAGGACATACTTATATAATTATTGAATACTTTACTTGTACAATCAAATGATTTGTTAATAATTCTACAATATACCCATTACATATACATTAAAAAAAACATTTTATATACAATATTGTTACATATGTTTAACAGATATCTATTCTTAGTATCATGTTTGTAAAAAAATATTAAAGAATAATAATTTTTGAGTTGACATTTATAAACTTTTTTTTTCGAAGTTGGCATTTTATATATTTATTTTTAGTCAAGCTTGTACAAATACATATATGTAATACTAATATGCATGTTATATAGTACGTAACTTATATAACATTAAATTAAACTAGTATAATATTACTCAAAACAATTACGTTAACATAATGAGAGAAGAAATAGGCAAAAAGAACTCTGCGTATAAGAGCATCTTTAATGGTAAATGTGGATTGTAGCCGTGGATTCATGACACGTCAGTAGCGTGGAGAAGATGTCTATCTTATGTGGCTTAAATAGATATTGAAGTCAAAAAACGCTCTCCAATGCACAATGTGGATTACCTCCTTCAATTGATGAGGTGGCCGTTTTTTTTAAATATTATAAATAATATATATAAGTATTTGTCACATCATATAATAGCACATATGAAAGGCCATTAAACCATACCGATTATATATATTGTCATATATGCCCAAATATTTTGATGATATTTACTATGCCAATCAAATGTAAAATTATAAATTTTATGGCTCATTAAAATTGACACATTGATATGTGTTCAAATTATGAGCTAAATAAAGACGATGAATTTATGTCTTGAAATAAAAGATAGTATTTCTCAAACTTGAACTTAGCTGAGGCTAATGTTAAGACAATATCTAGTACAACAAGATAAATTAATTAGAGATTTATATCGATTTAACTCTCAATTCATTATCTTATAATACTTTTTAAGCTCTTAATATGAGATTTTGTTTATAGCAAGTTTCGTTGATGTCACTATGATGAAGCAATTTACCCACCATTAGGGGGAGATATAAAACCAATTCAAAAGGAATGACGTGAAATTGCATGAAACACGTCAAATTTGTTGCATTATGATCTATGTATAAATTAATATGAACTTGAAAGTTTAAATGATCATTCATTAGCAACAAGTTATGAATCAATTACTTGATGCAATTACTAATATAAAAGAATGACAAAATCATATGTTCCAGCATTAAAGGTTCATATAGGAAATGATTTCCATGTGCAACAAAATGCATACACCAACAAAACACTTAATACGTAAAAGAATAGATATTGCATTTTTAAGCTACTTACATAATACAGCTCTTCACCTACTCGAAGAAATTGAAATGATGTTATATAATTTTTTTTTTTGTCATCTTCGAATTAATCATAAGTGGCATGAGTTTGTTTTACTCAAAAAGGTAAAACTAAGTTTTGCAAAGATTTGTTGCAGAACAATATAAGATGTCTCACCCATGTGAACTTGAGGGGAATAATCATGCATTGCACTCTTTTTCCCTTAGCTATCGTTTTATCCCACTGGGTTTTCCATGCAAGGTTTTTAACGAGGCGATCCTAACAACATTAATACTTCATTATCAAAATTGATTAGAGTATTGTACTATTTTTTCCTTTGCTATGGTTTTATCCCACTGGGTTTTCCTAGCAAGGTTTTTAATGAGACAGGCCTATCGATATCATACTCCATATCAAGATTGATGAGAACGATGTATTTTTTTTCTTTGCTAGATTTTTTTCACTGGGTTTTTCTAGTAGAGGTTTTAATGAGGCATGCATATATATTCTCTTAGCAAGTGTCATCCAAGGGAAAGTGTTGTAAATATAATTAGATGTGGATGACTCTTCATATCCAACTCTTTATATTCCACTCACTTCATGTAATACTAGGGTTGCACATGGGGCAGGGCGGGGGCGGAGGTCGTAATTACCGTCCTCGTCCCCGCGGGGCGCGGGGCGGTGATTTATTCCCGCAAATTCCCCGCAGGGCGAACTTTGCTGCCCCACGCCCCAACCTGTGGGGATCCTCACGGGGCGGGGAATCCCCGCGATGCCCCATCAATTTCGTAAAAAATATCTATTTTGATCTTTATTCATTGGTCATTTTTGGCACTAAAGTACTACTTTCTCAATTTTTTTCAGAAACTATTTTTTCTCAAATTGAAGGATTAATGTGGATTTTTTTTGTTGATTGAGTTACAAGTTATCATACTTAATAAAATATGTAAGATTTCCAAAACTAGTATGACAAATATATTTCAATGATGTTTTAAATGTAATTATATATATGTATATTATATAATTAATTTAATGGTATAAATTTTATTGTTGGAGATTTTGAGTTTCATTCCATATATTACATATGTTTTAAGTAAAAAAGTTATATAATTTTTTTGTAAGAACATAAAAAATGAAGAATTTTATGCAAGGGATGCGGGGGTATCCCCGCGAGGGAAGAACAATTCCCATCATTTCATCACGTGCCCCGCCCCGCGGGGAGCAAAAAGTGGGGAATCCTTGCCCCATCGGGCCGGGGCACCCCGGGGAACCGGGATTCCCCGCCCCACTTGCAACTCTATGTAATACTCACTTACTTTATATAAGTTATTATTACAATTATATATGGAAATGTGACTTGTGCCCTTTGGTCTTACCAAATGCCTATATAAAGGGGTCACACCCATGTAATGAGATACACCATGTTATAATGAAAGTTCTCATATTTCTCCGCCATCTCTTCTCTTATTCTATTTTCTAGTTCTTTGTTTACTTTCCTAGCTTACTTGCTAGTTAATTTACAACAACAACTTCATTTTTATTTTGATTTTTTCGACAACTACTTAAAACTATTTGGATTTAATAGCAGGAAAAGTCCTTAATTAAGAGTAGAACAGTAAATTTAAGTGAAGGTTGAAAGACTTAATCAAGGGTAAAATTGTAAATTCAAGTGACGGTTAAAAGATTGATTATGTCCTTAATTAAGGGTAGGATGATAAATTTAAGTGACGGTTGAGAGACTTAATTCAGGGTAGAATAGTAAATTCAAGTGACGGTTGAAAGATTGATTATTCGTGCTTATTAAGTATAACTAGATATAAGTAGGCATGTTAGTTTCAAGGGAAACTTTAAAAGAAAAAGAGCGACTATTTTTCAATCTAGGACAAATGACCCCCTTATTTAAATAGCCCAACCCACGCGGTTCTTAAATATTGTCTTATAAATATAGCTTGGATCATTTTCTATTTACGCCTTTAAATATTGGTTTCAAATATTATGAAAATTAATATATTGCCTTAATTTAATTCAATACTATGAAGCAATATTTAACTTTATCTTTCTATTCCACCAGTAAAAAAAGAGAAAAAATTACACAAGTACAGCATAAATTACTTTAAATGAGCAAAACAAGTGTGGTTTTTTTTATTCTTGATATAAGCTATATCGCCTTTTGAAAAGGCGCTATCAGGGAGGAAAAATTTCGGCCCACGTGGACACATGAATAGTGCATTTTGAAAAGGTGATATTCATGTGTCTGATCCATGTTGGACAAATAACACGAATAGCGCATTCGTGGAATGTGCTATTCGTGTTATTTGGATATATCAATCCACGTGGACATCCACGTGGATTGATTGAGCCGATTTACACGAATAGCGCATTCTCCGAATGTGTTATTCGTGTAAATAGTATAGAGTGTTCATGTGGGATGTCCACGTGGGAAAGACAAACAAGAATAACGCCTTTTGAAAAGGCGATATTCTTTATATCTTATTTGCCCCAAGAACTTCAACTTCTACATTTTCATCTTCCCACTTTTCTCGTTGCACAAACCTCTCGATGCACCATCAAAAACCGATTCGACGGTATTGCTTATCCAGTTCATCTTGTTGAACCTACAACTACTAATAATGATAATGTCGAACTTTTCCGATTTTCGATTATCATATTAATGTTGTAACCATTGAAGATCATGTTGACAATTTCGTCATGGATTATGAATTGCTTAAACAACAATTCTTAACCCATCCATTAAAACTCGCTTTTTGTAAGTGGTTCCTTTTAAACATCAATCAATCTTTAGAGAAAAATATTTTGCTTACATTCAATTACATAAGCAAAACATTTCTTTCTTTGATTGGTTAGCTCTTCAAAGTCCCAAGACATCTGCTCAAGTTAATGTTATTTGGGAAACTACATCCGTCAAAAATTTGATCAACAAAATCCCCCTTTAGACTATAAAACATAAAGATTTTAAAGCCGCTCCTTTAAAAGCTATCACCGATTTAGAAGGACCAATTACTAAAAGAGATATTAATAATATAATTGAACAAAACAATTATACTAATTTATATCTCTCTACAATTAAGACTTCGCTCCTCCTATAGCTTCTACGAAACCAAGTGTCCCACAAAAACCACCAAAGGTTACTAAACCTTTCTTTCCACCATCGGCCTCGCCATCTATGCCTTCTTATAAAACTCCTCTTTCTTCGAATTTTTTGATG
Source organism: Stephania cephalantha (assembly GCA_039657325.1). Lineage (NCBI taxonomy): Eukaryota > Viridiplantae > Streptophyta > Magnoliopsida > Ranunculales > Menispermaceae > Stephania > Stephania cephalantha. The sequence goes on along the minus strand of CM077567.1, from coordinate 57,456,783 downwards.
TGCCGACATCAAAACTTAGTCAATTATCAATCGGTAACCCGACTACCTCATCTCCGCGCCACCGTTGTTCCCCCACTTCCTTCTACTCGTAAGTTACTCATCTCGTTCTCGATCAAAAGACAAAGGCCCTGGTCGTTAATGTTTTAACTACCGCTCCTACAGATTCCCAATTTATCCTCCTCATTGAATGCATTCGATATCGAATCGTGGCCGACACCTTAACTTCGCACTCTTCCTCCATGAAATCTGAATCCAAATCAGATTCCAATCTTCCTGAAATTTACAAGATTTTCCGTCGTCGAAATTCAAGACGTCGCTATAATCCGCAATTTCGCCAAAATCGATATCCATTATCAAAACAATATTATTCAAGACCATCCCCATCGGACCTTATTCTTGAAGAAAAGATAAAACGTAATCAGAAATATGACGGAAACGCCATATATGATTGGAGTATTGATGGACTTTTCGAATATCAAATCATTGAAGTTGTCCTCAAAATGCATATATATGCAAAAGCTAGCATCCTCCAAAACCATACTGAACCTGATACAGCCAAAGCTATAGTTTGTGGCTTCACTGGCCAACTTTATGGTTGGTGGCATTATACCATGGATGATGATGAAAGAGAATCAATTCTTAATCATCTAAAAGCGATGCATTAGACAATCCCATTATGGGACCCAATGGTGAATGGGTCTATGATTCTGTGAATCAACTCATTGCTGAATTAATTTGGCAATTTGTTGGTCATGTTAAATCTGTTAATGCTAAGATTAGGGATCAACTCCATAGTCTTAGATGTCGTACTCTTAATGATTATCGATGGTATAAGGATACTTTCTTTACCAAATTGTATTCTTTAACCAAAAAACATGACGCAATGTTGGAAAGAACGTTTTATTGCAGGATTACCACCATACTTTGCCTCTAAAATTAAAGATTTCATCAATGAGCATTATGACAATACCCTTCATTTGAACTTTCCTATGGTGATATCACACAATTCTGTGCAAACTTGTGCGCTATCCATTTGCAATGATATGAAACTCAATCGCCAAATTCAAAAAGAGAAATCAACCCTAAAACATGATTTAGGAAATTTCGTTTTGATTTCGCCAAGAAATTGACGTTTCAGATATACCACACCTAAACATAGGACAACGAATACCAACCGTCCTAAGAAGAATACTTACCTCTATAAACCTCCCTACTATCAAAAATCAACTTCCAAAGTTCGTTATTCAAAACAACAACGTCCATCGTATGTTTGACGGAAAAGATCAATTGATCCACATACTAAAGAAAATCTTTGTTACAAATGTGGACGACCTGGTCATTATGCTAATAAATGTAGAGTTGCTCCAATGAAAATTGGACATGTTGCCTTTTCTCGCTTCGATGAAGAGAAATGTCACTTGTGTATCCAATCTTCCTCATACTTCAACATCGTCTTCCTCTTAGAACCGGAAATCCATGTTCTCACCGCTTATGAAGATCTTCTTCTTGCCATTGGCGATCACATTTCGATCCGATTTAAAATACCAATATTTCACAAAAGTCGTTAAACAAGATGAAGCTTCTTCTTCTTCTCCACCAATTAAACAAGCATTCTCTCCTAAAAAACGACAACAAAAATATAATGAGCAATTATCCATGGATGATTCCCATCTTAACTTCTCCAATCTCATGGAAATTGTAAACAACAAAAAATCTACTAAACAAACCACAATTCACTCTCTGCAAAAGACATTAATCACCTTAAAAATGAAATTAAGCAATTAACATCCCGTATTGTTCGACTAGAACAATCGATGTTGAAGCTCATTATCGTTTGATGAGAATGATATCTTTTCTCTTTCCAAACCTTCCTCCAACTTCCATAGATGGTATACTCCTATCACGTTTACTGATCAAAGATTTCTCTGTAACATGTAATGCAATCATTGATTCCTAGGTCTTGATCTTAATTGCATTCGTGAGGGATTTCTTCCGTTTAAATACTACACTCCTTGTATTAATTCTCAAGTATATCGTTGCACAACGGACAAAGTACCCGCATCAAATATGAAGTTCCAAACGCTCATATTTGTAATCAAGGATATGTCTCCCATTAACATTTATTGTTATCCCAGGTCTTAAACAAGATATGTTACTTGGCACTCCATTTCTTCGAAAACTCCAATTTTTTCTTTTCAAACAGGCATCACGACTTCACTTCAAGGAAAATCTATTCATTTTCCTTTCTCTCAACCTCGAACGATTCTCAAATTGATCTCCTTGTTCACCAAATTGAATATAAAATTATTCATATTGGTTTTCTAAAAAATGAAATATTACTCTTAAAAACAGATCGATTTTACAATCTCTGTTTTCAAAACTAAACTTCAATCTTTCCAAACCAATCTCGAACAAAAATGTTGTTCGATATTCCAAATGCTTTCTCGGTCTAGAAAACAACATATAGTTCGTCTTCCCTATGTACGAGACTTTCATGAATCAAAAATTCCCACCAAAGCCAATCCATCGCAAATGGATTCTCTGGCCGTCAAATCAAATGTCAAACAAATTACTTGATTTACTCAATAAAAAGCTAATCACTTCTTCCAAATCCCCATGGAGTTGTACGACTTTTTATGTTGAAAATGCTCGAGAACTTGAAAGAGGTGTTCCTCGATTAGTTATTAATTATAAACCTCTAAACAAAGTTCTAAAAACCATAGATATCCTCTCCCAAATAAATCGATTTGCTAAAAGCCACTACCTCTGCTTAGTAGTCTTTTCTAAATTTGATTTAAAATCGGATTTTGGCAAATCCAGATCCATCCTTCAGATCGATACAAAACGGCATTTAATACTCCATTTGGACAATATCAATGGAATGTTATGCCATTTGGTCTTAAAAATGCCCCATCGAATTTCAAAACATTATGAATGACATTTTTAATCCACATAGTTCGTTTATCCTTGTTTATATTGATGATCTCTTAGTTTTCTCCCCATCTATAGATCAACATTGGAAACATTTACACACATTCCAATATTTAATTCAAAAGAACGGACTTGTACTCTCCAAAAAGAAAATGCATCTGTTTCAAACAAGGTTACTTTTCTTGGTTTTAAATTATCCAATCACACTTTGACCCGGTGAATCGAGTTATCGCTTTCGCCAACAAATTTCGGATCAATTACATGATCGCCTTCAATTACAGAGATTTTTAGGTTGTCTTAATTATCTCTCGATTTCTACAAAAATATTGCCCAAGATCGCGATGTCTTGAGAAGTTATTATCTTCTAAAAAACCATTTAAATGGACTCCCGAGCATACCACTGCGGTTAAGCTCATCAAAGAAAAAGTTCATTCATTACCATGCCTACATCTCGCCAACTCCCGATTACTTTAAAATTGTTCAAACCGATGCCTCTAACATTGGTTATGGTGGCATACTTTTACAACAAACTCCAACTCGGTAAAGAGCAATTAGTTTGCTTTACATCTAAAACATGGAAAGAAGCCCAAATCAATTATTCCACATTTCAAAAAGAAGTTCTTGCCATTGTTCTTTGTGTTCAAAAATTCCAAGTGATTTGCTAAATCAAAAGTTTTTAATTCGTGTTGATTGTCAATCTGCAAAGAATATATTTTTTAAAGATGTTAAAAATCTTGTCGCTTAAACAGATTTTGCAAGATGGCAAGCTATTTTAAGTATATTTGATTTTGATATTACATATATACCAGGAACTTCAAATTCTCTTCCCGGACTTTTTGTCACGAGAATTTCTTACTACCCCTTCGTGCATCTTTTACGAGATGTCCAAAAAACGACTTCAAAGCCTCTCCACTCCACCTAATCGTTTTAAGCCTCTTGAACAACGAGAACCAAAGCGCACATATTTGCCTATAAGCCAAAATTTAATCGCTCCATTAGAACCAACTTTAGCAAATAAACCACTTACTACTCAAATAGCCTGTACTATACCACCTGGTCTCCATTTCATCCCACAACGTCCACATGCTACTATACAATTTTATGAATCCATCTTAACATCCACCTTTTCTGTCATTTTGATCATCGATCTCGAGAAAACTCAGTTGAAATAGACTTTTCAAAGCTCAAAATTCAAAGCGAGTTCTATCTATCGACGATTGGTGTGAGCATTATAAATTTATAACTAAAACTCCTTTTACCTACAAAGATATTAGTATTGGAAAAGACAAGCCTCCGGTCTCTATTAGCTACCAAGATTATATCAATGCCTGGCAAATCATTTTATTTTATAAAGATCCAGACCATCATTCTTGGTACCTCTCCTTTTCTCCAACTTGTCCAGGGTTTTTCCACAATGGTGGCTTACCAGTTGGTGGAACAAATTTGGACCCCATGAAATGATTTTTCCAAAACAAGTGCAAGAACAATTTGCCAAAGACAAACTTACCATAATCCAATTTTTATGCAAATATAATATCCCATGGATTCTTAAATGGGATTATGAAACCACTCCAGTCTCCATCTATGAACCCTCCAGTACCCAGACGTATACTGTAAATTATTTATCACAAGCCATATCCCGCAAATGGTGGAATAAGTTTAATTACAAAGTCGCTTTCACCAATCCAATAATCGCTCCCCCAACACCCACAAAACAATCAAAGAAAAGGACCATCTAGTTCTACCACCTATAAAGACATTGTCTCTAAACCTTCTTCCGATCTGACTTTAATTTTAGCCAAACTTCAACAAATAGAAGAAGATAATAGATTATTACGTCAAAAAATGGAAGAAGATAACCAGCAATTACGTAATGAATTGGAACAGGTTACTTCTCGGTGTTCATTATCTCCATCAGTCCGCAGCGTGCATCTTTCTGATGACGACGCCTAGCCAAATTTCGCCAGAATTTATCCAACCAGTGGTTGATTATCTTTTAGCCCTGGTCTATCCAAATGGTGTTAATATCGAATATGCACCACGCCCATTTTTTGGATGTTTACGTTGCTCACGCAGTAGACGTCCTTATTCCATGCTCATCCATTTATCCCATATTTGTTTCGCCTGGACATCAGAAGATACTAATGTCATCCTTGCTATATGGTATCTTTTAAATTGTCCCCATATCATCATCTTTGTTGATATGCAGGCAGTGTTTCGCTTTCCTGACTATGTTTTTGCCCCACTTTGGAATTTCATCCATCATTCACCTGCTACCAATTTTTGCCATCTAATTTATTATCGTGATGATAATCCCATGTGTTTTCGTCCCGAACTTAATTATTATCAAGATGATAATTAATTTCTCCTGGACGTGTCCAGCCATCAGGCCCATGCCATTTGTCATTTCAAGCTCGGCTTCTGTCCTATTTTCCCTTTGGTTAATAGTGACAAATAGGTTGTTGTGTTTTTCTCGCTCCAAGGTCCATGACCTCTCAATGAGAATCTTTTCCTTTTCCCAAAGGATAAGAGGTGTTTTATGTTTTTATCTTGTTTGCTTTTTCGTAAGGTCATCTCTTGTAGACCTTTGTACTATTTGTCTTTTCTTTTCTTTTTCTAAGAGTCAAGCAATCTTGTTTCAACTTGACCCTTGCTTTTGTTAAAGAGTCGTTTGCTTTTGTCTGTAGGGTTATCATTCCACCGATAACGCGTCTATAAATAGATGTGAGTATGTGATGTTAATCATCAAGTGAGTAGTAGAGCTTTCTTATTTTCTCGCTTTGTGAAGTCTATTGTATGAATTTCTCTCTCTGTTATAAAAATAGAGTCATATTATTATTTGTACCTCTGCACCTTATCTATATACTACCACCTCTCGAGTTCCCATATAATTTTCATATTATATCCTTTAAAATTTGGTGAACAAGGAGATCAATTTGAGAATCGTTCGAGTTGAGAGAAAGGAAAATGAATAGATTTTCCTTGAAGTGAAGTCGTGATGCTGTTTGAAACAGAAAAATTTGGAGTTTTCGAAGAAATGGAGTGCCAAGTAACATATCTTGTTTAAGACCAGGGATAACAATAAATGTTAATGGGAGACATATCCTTGATTACAAATATGAGCGTTTGGAACTTCATATTTGATGCGGGTACTTTGTCCGTTGTATGAGATATACTTGAGAATTTCCGTACAAGGAGTGTAGTATTTAAACGGAAGAAATCCCTCACGAATGCAATTAAGATCAAGACCGAATCAATGATTGCATTACATGTTACGAGAGAAATCTTTGATCGTAAACGTGATAGGAGTATACCATCTATGGAAGTTGGAGGAAGGTTTGGAAAGAGAAAAGATATCATTCTCATCAAAGCGATAATGAGCTTCAACATCGATTGTTCTAGTCGAACAATACGGGATGTTAATTGCTTAATTTCATTTTTAAGGTGATTAATGTCTGTTTTGCAGAGAGTGAATTGTGGTTTGTTTAGTAGATTTTTTGTTGTTTACAATTTCCATGAGATTGGAGAAGTTAAGATGGGAATCATCCATGGATAATTGCTCATTATATTTTTGTTGTCGTTTTTTAGGAGAGAATGCTTGTTTAATTGGTGGAGAAGAAGAAGAAGCTTCATCTTGTTTAACGACTTTTGTGAAATATTGGTATTTTAAATCGGGATCGAAATGTGATCATAATGGCAAGAAGAAGATCTTCATAAGCGGTGAGAACATGGATTTCTGGTTTATGGAAGAGGAAGACGTTGCTCTTGAAGTATGAGGAAGATTGGATACACAAAGTGACATTTCTCTTCATCGAAGCGAGAAAAGGCAACATGTCCAATTTTCATTGGAGCAACTCTACATTTATTAGCATAATGACCAGTGTCGTCCACATTTGTAACAAAGATTTTCTTTAGTATGTGGATCAATACTCCAATCATATATAGCGTTTCCGTCATATTTCTGATTACGTTTTATCTTTTCTTCAAGAATAAGGTCCGATGGGGATGGTCTTGAATAATATTGTTTTGATAATGGATATCGATTTTGGCGAAATTGCGGATTATAGCGACGTCTTGAATTTCGACGACGGAAAATCTTGTTAATTTCAGAAGATTGGAATCGGCGAGATTCAGATTTCATGGAGGAAGAGTGCGAAGTTAAGGTGTCGGCCTTCGATTCAAGATATCGAATCATTGCGGAGGAGGATAAATTGGGAAGCGTAGGAGCGGTAGTTAAAACATTAACGCCGGGCCTTTGTCTTTGACCGAGAACGAGATGAGTAACTTACAGTAGAAGGAAGTGGGGGAACAACGGTGGCGGGAGATGAGGTAGTCGGGTTACCGATTGATAATTGACTAAGTTTTGATGTCAAGCACATCAAAAAATTCGAGAAGAAAGAGGAGTTTTATAAGAAGGCATAGATGGCGAGGCCGATGGTGGAAAGAAAGGTTTAGTAACCTTTGGTGGTTTTTGTGGGACACTTGGTTTCGTAGAAGCTATAGGAGGAGCGAAGTCTTAATTGTAGAGAGATATAAATTAGTATAATTGTTTTGTTCAATTATATTATTAATATCTCTTTTAGTAATTGGTCCTTCTAAATCGGTGATAGCTTTTAAAGGAGCGCTTTAAAATCTTTATGTTTTATAGTGCTAAAGGGGATTTTGTTGATCAAATTTTTGACAGATGTAGTTTCCCAAATAACATTAACTTGAGCGAGATGTCTTGGGACTTTGAAGAGCTAACCAATCAAAGAAAGAAATGTTTTGCTTATGTAATTGAATGTAAGCAAAATATTTTTCTCTAAAGATTGATTGATGTTTAAAAGGAACCAGCTTACAAAAAGCAGGTTTTAATGGATGGGTTAAGAATTGTTGTTTAAGCAATTCATAATCCATGACGAAATTGTCAACATGATCTTCAATGGTTACAACATTAATATGATAATCAGCGAAATCGGAAAAGCTGACATTATCATTATTAGTAGTTGTAGGTTCAACAGTATGAACTGGATAAGCAATACCGTCGAACTGGCTGGTTTTGATGGTGCATCGAGGTTTGTGCAATGAGAAAAGTGGGAAGATGAAAATGTAGAAGTTGAAGTTCTTGGGGCAAATAAGATATCAACTTTACCATCATCATGTTCTATGATTTGTGAAATTTGTTGAGACACATGTCTCGTTTGCTGTTCTTCTTTATTGGTATCTGTTATCGTCCATTGATGAGGAAAAGCAAGCTCTTTGAAGGCCAGTTGCTTTCTATCAATGACAGTATTTTTTACATTTGTAAGAAAAATGGTAGATGCGGTTTGTTGTTGCAGCTTATCATAAGCGATATCAGGAATAATAGTATGCATGACTTTATAAAAAAGTCGATAAACAACAGCAACATTAGAGATTGTTTTGGATAAGGTAAAACCTTTGGTGGAAATTCCAAGAACAAGGGCTCTTGAAACAAGATTCATTTGGATTATGGAGATCTATAGTGAAATTTGGAGCACATTCAAAATATAAGGGTCCATTTGAAAGGCTACCTTCAATGATTCCTAAAATTGAATCTTTGAAATGGAGATGTCTTTTGTCTCGAACGGAGACCATAGCATCTGCGTTAACACCTAACGCCACTAATGGTTTAAGTGCAACTTGAATTAAACCAAGATGGAGGTATTTATGAGTGGATGCATGATTAGCTATTTTTTCTGGAGAGATGATAACTATTTCTTGACCGTCTTCAGTAACTGAAATAGTATCTTCGACAAGTTTAATAATATAATTTTGTTTTGGAGAAAAATTACCTTTGGTATAAACCATAAAGGGTTGAACTTTTGGAATGGTCCAATTTTGCAAAGCTTGATCTATATTAGCATAAACTACTTCATGACTATTTTTTGATTTTTTATTTTTATGTAATTGCATAATAGATTCAGGTAAAGGAGAAGTTGAACTAGAAGCAGAATTACTGTCTGAAGAAGAAAAAGAAAGAAGTTTTGATAAGGATTGTCGGAAAGAACTCATGATAATTAATTTCTCCCTGGACGTGTCCACCATCGAGCCCATGCCATTTGTCATTTCAAGCTCGGCTTCCTGTCCTATTTTCCACTTTGGTTAATAGTGACAAAGGTTGTTGTGTGTTTTTCTCGCTCCAAGGTCCATGACCTCTCAACAGAATCTTTTCCTTTTCCCAAAGGCCAAGATCTTGTTTTATGTTTATCTTGTTTGCTTTTTCGTAAGGTCATCTCTGTAGACCTTTGTACTATTTGTCTTTTCTTTTTTTTTCTAAGAGTCAAGCATTTGTTTCAACTTGACCCTTGCTTTTGTTAAAGAGTCGTTTGCTTTTGTCTGTAGGGTTATCATTCCACCGATAACGCGTCTATAAATAGATGTGAGTATGTGATGTTAATCATCAAGTGAGTAGTAGAGCTTTCTTATTTTTCGCTTTGTGAAGTCTATTGTATGAATTTCTCTCTCTGTTATAAAAATAGAGTCATATTATTATTTGTACCCCGCACCTTATCTATATACTACCACCTCTCGAGTTCCCATATAATTTTCATATTATATCCTTTAAAACCTATTATCCGAGAATCGATATCCATTATCAAAACAATATTATTCAAGACCATCCCCATCGGACCTTATTCTTGAAGAAAAGATAAAACGTAATCAGAAATATGACGGAAACGCCATATATGATTGGAGTATTGATGGACTTTCTGAATATCAAATTATTGAAGTTGTCCTCAAAATGCATATATATGCAAAAGCTAGCATCCTCCAAAACCATACTGAACCTGATACAGCCAAAGCTATAGTTTGTGGCTTCACTGGCCAACTTTATGGTTGGTGGCATTATACCATGGATGATGATGAAAGAGAATCAATTCTTAATCATCTAAAAGCGATGCATTAGACAATCCCATTATGGGACCCAATGGTGAATGGGTCTATGATTAATGAATCAACTCATTCTTTGAATTAATTTGGCAATTTGTTGGTCATGTTAAATCTGTTAATGCTAAGATTAGGGATCAACTCCATAGTCTTAGATGTCGTACTCTTAATGATTATCGATGGTATAAGGATACTTTCTTTACCAAATTGTATTCTTTAACCGAAAAACATGACGCAATGTTCGGAAAGAACGTTTTATTGCAGGATTACCACCATACTTTGCCTCTAAAATTAAAGATTTCATCAATGAGCATTATGACAATACCCTTGCTGAACTTTCCTATGGTGATATCACACAAGTTTGTGCAAACTTGTGCGCTATCCATTTGCAATGATATGAAACTCAATCGCCAAATTCAAAAAGAGAAATCAACCCTAAAACATGATTTAGGAAATTTGTTTTGATTTCGCCAAGAAATTGACGTTTCCAGATATACCACACCTAAACATAGGACAACGAATACCAACCGTCCTAAGAAGAATACTTACCTCTATAAACCTCCCTACTATCAAAAATCAACTTCCAAAGTTCGTTATTCAAAACAACAACGTCCATCGTATGTACGGAAAAGATCAATTGATCCACATACTAAAGAAAATCTTTGTTACAAATGTGGACGACCTGGTCATTATGCTAATAAATGTAGAGTTGCTCCAATGAAAATTGGACATGTTGCCTTTTTCTCGCTTCGATGAAGAGAAATGTCACTTCGTGTATCCAATCTTCCTCATACTTCAAAGATCGTCTTCCTCTTCCGAACCGAGAAATCCATGTTCTCACCGCTTATGAAGATCTTCTTCTTGCCATTGGCGATCACATTTCGATCCCGATTTAAAATACCAATATTTCACAAAAGTCGTTAAACAAGATGAAGCTTCTTCTTCTTCTCCACCAATTAAACAAGCATTCTCTCCTAAAAAACGACAACAAAAATATAATGAGCAATTATCCATGGATGATTCCCATCTTAACTTCTCCAATCTCATGGAAATTGTAAACAACAAAAAATCTACTAAACAAACCACAATTCACTCTCTCGCAAACAGACATTAATCACCTTAAAAATGAAATTAAGCAATTAACATCCCGTATTGTTCGACTAGAACAATCGATGTTGAAGCTCATTATCGATTTGATGAGAATGATATCTTTTCTCTTTCCAAACCTTCCTCCAACTTCCATAGATGGTATACTCCTATCACGTTTACAAATCAAAGATTTCTCTGTAACATGTAATGCAATCATTGATTCCGGTCTTGATCTTAATTGCATTCGTGAGGATTTCTTCCGTTTAAATACTACACTCCTTAATACGAGAATTCTCAAGTATATCTTTGCCAACGGACAAAGTACCGCATCAAATATGAAGTTCCAAACGCTCATATTTGTAATCAAGGATATGTCTCCCATTAACATTTATTGTTATCCCCGGTCTTAAACAAGATATGTTACTTGGCACTCCATTTCTTCGAAAACTCGGCCAAACTTTTTTTGTTTCGAAACAGGCATCACGACTTCACTTCAAGGAAAATCTATTCATTTTCCTTTCTCTCAACCTCGAACGATTCTCAAATTGATCTCCTTGTTCACCAAATTGAATATAAAATTATTCATATTGGTTTTCTAAAAAATGAAATATTACTCTTAAAAACAGATCGATTTTACAATCTCCTGTTTTCAAAACTAAACTTCAATCTTTCCAAACCAATCTCGAACAAAAATGTTGTTCGATATTCCAAATGCTTTCTCGGTCTAGAAAACAACATATAGTTCGTCTTCCCTATGTACGGACTTTCATGAATCAAAAATTCCCACCAAAGCCAATCCATCGCAAATGGATTCTCGGCTAAATCAAACATCAAACAGAAATTATCTTGATTTACTCAATAAAAAGCTAATCACTTCTTCCAAATCCCCATGGAGTTGTACAGACTTTTTTTATGTTGAAAATGCTCGAACTTGAAAGAGGTGTTCCTCGATTAGTTATTAATTATAAACCTCTAAACAAAGTTCTAAAACCCATCGAGATATCCTCTCCCAAATAAATCAGATTTGCTAAAAGCCACTACCTCTGCAGTAGTCTTTTCTAAATTTGATTTAAAATCCGGATTTTGGCAAATCCAGATCCATCCTTCAGATCGATACAAAACGGCATTTAATACTCCATTTGGACAATATCAATGGAATGTTATGCCATTCGGTCTTAAAAATGCCCCATCAGAATTTCAAAACATTATGAATGACATTTTTAATCCACATAGTTCGTTTATCCTTGTTTATATTGATGATCTCTTAGTTTTCTCCCCATCTATAGATCAACATTGGAAACATTTACACACATTCCAATATTTAATTCAAAAGAACGGACTTGTACTCTCCAAAAAGAAAATGCATCTGTTTCAACAATGTTACTTTTCTTGGTTTTAAATTATCCAATCACACTTTGACCCAGGTGAATCGAGTTATCGCTTTCGCCAACAAATTTCAGATCAATTACATGATCGCCTTCAATTCTGAGAGATTTTTAGGTTGTCTTAATTATCTCTCGATTTCTACAAAAATATTGCCCAAGATCGCCGAGTGTCTTGAAGTTATTATCTTCTAAAAAACCATTTAAATGGACTCACGAGCATACCACGTTGCGGTTAAGCTCATCAAAGAAAAAGTTCATTCATTACCATGCCTACATCTCGCCAACTCCCAAGACTTTAAAATTGTTCAAACCGATGCCTCTAACATTGGTTATGGTGGCATACTTTTACAACAAACTCCAACTCGGTAAAGAGCAATTAGTTTGCTTTACATCTAAAACATGGAAAGAAGCCCAAATCAATTATTCCACATTTCAAAAAGAAGTTCTTGCCATTGTTCTTTGTGTTCAAAAATTCCAAGCAGCGATTTGCTAAATCAAAAGTTTTTAATTCGTGTTGATTGTCAATCTGCAAAGAATATATTTTTAAAGATGTTAAAAATCTTCTTTGCTAAATGATTTTCGCAAGATGGCAAGCTATTTTAAGTATATTTGATTTTGATATTACATATATACCAGGAACTTCAAATTCTCTTCCGGACTTTTTGTCACGAGAATTTCTTACTACCCCCTTCTCGTGCATCTTTTGAGATGTCCAAAAAGACGACTTCAAACCTCCACTCCAAACTCTAATCGTTTTAAGCCTCTTGAACAACGAGAACCAAAGCGCACATATTTGCCTATAAGCCAAAATTTAATCGCTCCATTAGAACCAACTTTAGCAAATAAACCACTTACTACTCAAATAGCTTGTACTATACCACCTGGTCTCCATTTCATCCCACAACGTCCACATGCTACTATACAATTTTATGAATCCATCTTAACATCCACCTTTTCTGTCCATTTTGATCATCGATCTCGAGAAAACTCAGTTGAAATAGACTTTTCAAAGCTCAAAATTCAGCGAGTTCTATCTACTGACGATTGGTGTGAGCATTATAAATTTATAACTAAAACTCCTTTTACCTACAAAGATATTAGTATTGGAAAAGACAAGCCTCCGGTCTCTATTAGCTACCAAGATTATATCAATGCCTGGCAAATCATTTTATTTTATAAAGATCCAGACCATCATTCTTGGTACCTCTCCTTTTCTCCAACTTGTCCAGGGTTTTTCCACAATGGTGGCTTACCAGTTGGTGGAACAAATTTGGACCCCATGAAATGATTTTTCCAAAACAAGTGCAAGAACAATTTGCCAAAGACAAACTTACCATAATCCAATTTTTATGCAAATATAATATCCCATGGATTCTTAAATGGGATTATGAAACCGCTCCAGTCTCCATCTATGAACCCTCCAAGTACCCAGATGAATACCGTAAATTATTTATCTCAAGCCATATCCTGCAAATGGTGGAATAAGTTTAATTACAAAGCTGCTTTCACCAATCCAATAATCGCTCCCCCAACACCCACAAAACAATCAGCAAAAGGACCATCTAGTTCTACCACCTATAAAGACATAGTCTCTAAACCTTCTTCTGATACAGCTTTAATTTTAGCCAAACTTCAACAAATAGAAGAAGATAATAGATTATTACGGCAAAAAATGGAAGAAGATAACCAAAGCAATTACGTAATGAATTGGAACATGTTACTTTCTGTTCATTATCTCCATCAGTCCGCAGCGTGCATCTTTCTGATGACGACGCCTAGCCAAATTTCGCCAGAATTTATCCAACCAGTGGTTGATTATCTTTTAGCCCTGGTCTATCCAAATGGTGTTAATATCGAATATGCACCACGCCCATTTTTTGGATGTTTACGTTGCTCACGCAGTAGACGTCCTTATTCCATGCTCATCCATTTATCCCATATTTGTTTCGCCTGGACATCAGAAGATACTAATGTCATCCTTGCTATATGGTATCTTTTAAATTGTCCCCATATCATCATCTTTGTTGATATGTGTACGTGTTTCGCTTCCCGACTATGTTTTTGCCCCACTTTGGAATTTCATCCATCATTCACTGCTACCAATTTTTGCCATCTACTTTATTATCGTGATGATAATCCCATGTGTTTTCGTCCGAACTTAATTATTATCAAGATGATAATTAATTTCTCCTGGACGTGTCCAGCCATCAGGCCCATGCCATTTGTCATTTCAAGCTCTGGCTTCCTGTCCTATTTTCCACTGGTTAATAGTGACAAATTAGGTTGTTGTGTTTTTCTCGCTCCAAGGTCCATGACCTCTCAACAGAATCTTTTCCTTTTCCCAAAGGCCAAGATGCTGTTTTATGTTTGTATCTTGTTTGCTTTCTCGTAAGGTCATCTACTGTAGACCTTTGTACTATTTGTCTTTTCTTTTCTTTTTCTAAGAGTCAAGCACTGTTTCAACTTGACCCTTGCTTTTGTTAAAGAGTCGTTTGCTTTTGTCCTGTAGGGTTATCATTCCACTGATAACGCGTCTATAAATAGATGTGAGTATGTGATGTTAATCATCAAGTGAGTAGTAGAGCTTTCTTATTTTTCGCTTTGTGAAGTCTATTGTATGAATTTCTCTCTCTGTTATAAAAATAGAGTCATATTATTATTTGTACCCCGCACCTTATCTATATACTACCACCTCTCGAGTTCCCATATAATTTTCATATTATATCCTTTAAAACCTATTATCCATCGAGTTTGCTTACGTTATGTGGATCAATTGATCTTTTCCGTACAAAGATACGATGGACGTTGTTGTTTTGAATAACGAACTTTGGAAGTTGATTTTTGATAGTAGGGAGGTTTATAGAGGTAAGTATTCTTCTTAGGACGGTTGGTATTCGTTGTCCTATGTTTAGGTGTGGTATATCTGGAAACGTCAATTTCTTGGTCGAAATCAAAGCAGAAATTTCCTAAATCATGTTTTAGGGTTGATTTCTCTTTTTGAATTTGGCGATTGAGTTTCATATCATTGCAAATGGATAGCGCACAAGTTTGCACAACTTGTGTGATATCACCATAGGAAAGTTCAGCAAGGGTATTGTCATAATGCTCATTGATGAAATCTTTAATTTTAGAGGCAAAGTATGGTGGTAATCCCTGCAATAAAACGTTCTTTCCAGAACATTGCATCATGTTTTTCGGTTAAAGAATACAATTTGGTAAAGAAAGTATCCTTATACCAGCGATAATCATTAAGAGTACGACATCTAAGACTATGGAGTTGATCCCTAATCTTAGCATTAACAGATTTAACATGACCAACAAATTGCCAAATTAATTCAGCAATGAGTTGATTCACAGAATCATAGACCCATTCACCATTGGGTCCCATAATGGGATTGTCTAATGCATCAGTTTTTAGATGATTAAGAATTGATTCTCTTTCATCATCATCCATGGTATAATGCCACCAACCATAAAGTTGGCCAGTGAAGCCACAAACTATAGCTTTGGCTGTATCAGGTTCAGTATGGTTTTGGAGGATGCTAGCTTTTGCATATATATGCATTTTGAGGACAACTTCAATAATTTGATATTCAGAAAGTCCATCAATACTCCAATCATATATGGCGTTTCCGTCATATTTCTGATTACGTTTTATCTTTTCTTCAAGAATAAGGTCCGATGGGGATGGTCTTGAATAATATTGTTTTGATAATGGATATCGATTTTGGCGAAATTGCGGATTATAGCGACGTCTTGAATTTCGACGACGGAAAATCTTGTAAATTTCAGGAAGATTGGGATCTGAACGGGATTCAGATTTCATGGAGGAAGAGTGCGAAGTTAAGGTGTCGGCCCCGATTCGATATCGAATGCATTTGAGGAGGAGGATAAACTAGGAACTGTAGGAGCGGTAGTTAACACGTTAACGACCGGGCCTTTGTCTTTTGACTGAGAACGAGATGAGTAACTTACAGTAGAAGGAAGTGGGGGAACAACAGTAGCGGCTGGAGATGAGGTAGTCGGGTTACCGATAGATAATTGACTAAGTTTTGATGTTAGCACATCAAAAAATTCAGAAGAAAGAGGAGTTTTATAAGAAGGCATAGATGGCGAGGCCGATGGTGGAAAGAAAGGTTTAGTAACCTTTGGTGGTTTTTGTGGGACACTTGGTTTCGTAGAAGCTATAGGAGGAGCGAAGTCTTAATTGTAGAGAGATATAAATTAGTATAATTGTTTTGTTCAATTATATTATTAATATCTCTTTTAGTAATTGGTCCTTCTAAATCAGTGATAGCTTTTAAAGGAGCGCTTTAAAATCTTTATGTTTTATAGTGCTTTAAAGGGGATTTTGTTGATCAAATTTTTGACCAGATGTAGTTTCCCAAATAACATTAACTTGAGCAGATGTCTTGGGACTTTGAAGAGCTAACCAATCAAAGAAAGAAATGTTTTGCTTATGTAATTGAATGTAAGCAAAATATTTTCTCTAAAGATTGATTGATGTTTAAAAGGAACCAAATTTACAAAAAGCGAGGTTTTAATGGATGGGTTAAGAATTGTTGTTTAAGCAATTCATAATCCATGACGAAATTGTCAACATGATCTTCAATGGTTACAACATTAATATGATAATTTTCTTTGTTCTTCTTTATTGGTATCTGTTATCGTCCATTGATGAGGAAAAGCAAGCTCTTTTAAGGCAGTTGCTTTCTATCAATGATGTATTTTTTACATTTGTAAGAAAAATGGTAGATGCGGTTTGTTGTTGCAACTTATCATAAGCGATATCGGGAATAATAGTATGCATGACTTTATAAAAAAGTCGATAAACAATGAACAACATTAGAGATTGTTTTGGATAAGGTAAAACCTTTGGTGGAAATTCCAAGAACAAGGGCTCTTGAAACAAGATTCATTTGGATTATGGAGATCTATAGTGAAATTTGGAGCACATTCAAAATATAAGGGTCCATTTGAAAGGCTACCTTCCATGATTCCTAAAATTGAATCTTTGAAATGGAGATGTCTTTTGTCTCGAACGGAGACCATAGCATCTGCGTTAACACCTAACGCCACTAATGGTTTAAGTGCAACTTGAATTAAACCAAGATGGAGGTATTTATGAGTGGATGCATGATTAGCTATTTTTTACGGAGAGATGATAACTATTTCTTGACCGTCTTGAGAATCGAAATAGTATCTTCGACAAGTTTAATAATATAATTTTGTTTTGGAGAAAAATTACCTTTGGTATAAACCATAAAGGGTTGAACTTTTGGAATGGTCCAATTTTGCAAAGCTTGATCTATATTAGCATAAACTACTTCATGACTATTTTTTGATTTTTTATTTTTATGTAATTGCATAATAGATTCGGGTAAAGGAGAAGTTGAACTAGAAGCGAATTCATTGTACGAAGAAGAAAAAGAAAGAAGTTTTGATAAGGATTGTCGGAAAGAACTCATGATAATAAAGTTTTTGAAAACAAATCGATTTTTTAGTCAACGGTTTCATCGCTCGTCTTACAACCAATGCGAGTCTTACAACGCGACAAGGAAAACGATTAGTAGCAAAAACGTTATAATCAGGAAAACCTCAGCGAAAATCCAAACAAAAGAAATACCAATAAGCAATCTTCGGTGAAAAAACAAAAGAAGGCAAACTATTAAGAAGTTTGATAATGATAATAACATATACTTACAAAGTGGATGGTCGAAAGTGAGCACGATCTATGGCTCGATACCAAGTGAACGACCTTCAACGTAAGCAAACTCGATTTGGATAATAGGTTTTAAAGGATATAATATGAAAATTATATGGGAACTCGAGAGGTGGTAGTATATAGATAAGGTGCGAGGTACAAATAATAATATGACTCTATTTTTATAACGAGAGAGAGAAATTCATACAATAGACTTCACAAAGCGAGAAAATAAGAAAGCTCTACTACTCACTTGATGATTAACATCACATACTCACATCTATTTATAGACGCGTTATCAGTGGAATGATAACCCTACAGACAAAAGCAAACGACTCATTAACAAAAGCAAGGGTCAAGTTGAAACAAGTGCTTGACTCTTAGAAAAAGAAAAGAAAAGACAAATAGTACAAAGGTCTACAAGTAGATGACCTTACGAAAAAAACAAGAGATACAAACATAAAACAAAGATCTTGGCTTTGGGAAAAGGAAAAGATTCATTGAGAGGTCATGGACCTTGGAGCGAGTTAAAAAAACACAACAACCTATGTCACTGTCACTATTAACCAGTGGAAAATAGGACAGGAAGCCAGAGCTTGAAATGACAAATGGCATGGGCCTGATGGCTGGACACGTCCAGGAGAAATTAATTATCATCTTGATAATAATTAAGTTCGGGACGAAAACATATGGGATTATTATCACGATAATAAATTAGGTGGCAAAAATTGGTAGCAGGTGAATGATGGATGAAATTCCAAAGTGGGGCAAAAACATAGTCAGGAAAGCGAAACACTGCCTGCATATCAACAAAGATGATGATATGGGGACAATTTAAAAGATACCATATAGCAAGGATGACATTAGTATCTTCTGATGTCCAGGCGAAACAAATATGGGATAAATGGATGAGCATGGAATAAGGACGTCTACTGCGTGAGCAACGTAAACATCCAAAAAATGGGCGTGGTGCATATTCGATATTAACACCATTTGGATAGACCAGGGCTAAAAGATAATCAACCACTGGTTGGATAAATTCTGGCGAAATTTGGCTAGGCGTCGTCATCAGAAAGATGCACGCTGCGGACTGATGGAGATAATGAACACCGAGAAGTAACCTGTTCCAATTCATTACGTAATTGCTGGTTATCTTCTTCCATTTTTTGACGTAACAATCTATTATCTTCTTCTATTTGTTGAAGTTTGGCTAAAATTAAAGCCTGTATCGAAGAAGGTTTAGAGACAATGTCTTTATAGGTGGTAGAACTAGATGGTCCTTTTGCTGATTGTTTTGTGGGTGTTGGGGAGCGATTACGGTGATTGGATTGGTGAAAGCAGCTTTGTAATTAAACTTATTCCACCATTTGCGGGATATGGCTTGAGATAAATAATTTACGTATTTGTCCGGGCTTGGAGGTTCATAGATGGAGACTGGAGCGGTTTCATAATCCCATTTAAGAATCCATGGGATATTATATTTGCATAAAAATTGGATTATGGTAAGTTTGTCTTTGGCAAATTGTTCTTGCACTTGTTTTGGAAAAATCATTTCATGGGGTCCAAATTTGTTCCACCAACTGGTAAGCCACCATTGTGGAAAAACCCTCGGACAAGTTGGAGAAAAGGAGAGGTACCAAGAATGATGGTCTGGATCTTTGTAAAATAAAATGTTTTGCCAGGCATTGATATAATCTTGGTAGCTAATAGAGACCGGAGGCTTGTCTTTTCCAATACTAATATCTTTGTAGGTAAAAGGAGTTTTAGTTATAAATTTATAATGCTCACACCAATCGTCAGTAGATAGAACTCGCTGAATTTTGAGCTTTGAAAAGTCTATTTCAAGCGAGTTTTCTCGAGATCGATGATCAAAATGGACGAGAAAAGGTGGATGTTAAGATGGATTCATAAAATTGTATAGTAGCATGTGGACGTTGTGGGATGAAATGGAGACCAGGTGGTATAGTACAGGCTATTTGAGTAGTAAGTGGTTTATTTGCTAAAGTTGGTTCTAATGGAGCGATTAAATTTTGGCTTATAGGCAAATATGTGCGATTTGGTTCGGTTGTTCAAGAGGCTTAAAACGATTAGGCTGGAGTGGGAGGTGAAGTCGTCTTTTTGGACATCGTAAAAGATGCACTGAAGGGGTAGTAAGAAATTCTCGTGACAAAAAGTACGGAAGAGAATTTGAAGTTCCTGGTATATATGTAATATCAAAATCAAATATACTTAAAATAGCTTGCCATCTTGCGAAAAAATGTTTAGCAAGAAGATTTTTAACATCTTTAAAAAATATATTCTTTGCAGATTGACAATCAACACGAATTAAAAACTTTTGATTTAGCAAATCTGCTTGGAATTTTTGAACACAAAGAACAATGGCAAGAACTTCTTTTTGAAATGTGGAATAATTGATTTGGGCTTCTTTCCATGTTTTAGATGTAAAGCAAACTAATTGCTCTTTACCAGTTGGAGTTTGTTGTAAAAGTATGCCACCATAACCAATGTTAGAGGCATCAGTTTGAACAATTTTAAAGTACTGGGAGTTGGCGAGATGTAGGCATGGTAATGAATGAACTTTTTCTTTGATGAGCTTAACCGAGTGGTATGCTCGGGAGTCCATTTAAATGGTTTTTTAGAAGATAATAACTTCGAAGACACGGCGATCTTGGGCAATATTTTTGTAGAAATCGAGAGATAATTAAGACAACCTAAAAATCTCAGTAATTGAAGGCGATCATGTAATTGATCCGGAAATTTGTTAGCGAAAGCGATAACTCGATTCATAGGGGTCAAAGTGTGATTGGATAATTTAAAACCAAGAAAAGTAACCATTGTTTGAAACAGATGCATTTTCTTTTGGAGAGTACAAGTCCGTTCTTTTGAATTAAATATTGGAATGTGTGTAAATGTTTCCAATGTTGATCTATAGATGGGGAGAAAACTAAGAGATCATCAATATAAACAAGGATAAACGAACTATGTGGATTAAAAATGTCATTCATAATGTTTTGAAATTACGATGGGGCATTTTTAAGACCGAATGGCATAACATTCCATTGATATTGTCCAAATGGAGTATTAAATGCCGTTTTGTATCGATCCGAAGGATGGATCCTGGATTTGCCAAAATCCGGATTTTAAATCAAATTTAGAAAAGACTACGGCAGAGGTAGTGGCTTTTAGCAAATCGATTTATTTGGGAGAGGATATCGATGGTTTTTAGAACTTTGTTTAGAGGTTTATAATTAATAACTAATCGAGGAACACCTCTTTCAAGTTCGGAGCATTTTCAACATAAAAAGCTGCACAACTCCATGGGGATTTGGAAGAAGTGATTAGCTTTTTATTGAGTAAATCGGTAATTTCGTTTGTGATTTGATACCAAGTGAGCACGATCTATGGCTCACGATACCAAGTGAAAGTGAACGGCCTTCAACGTAAGCAAACTCATTTGGATAATAGGTTTTAAAGGATATAATATGAAAATTATATGGGAACTCGAGAGGTGGTAGTATATAGATAAGGTAAAAGTGGTACAAATAATAATATGACTCTATTTTTATAACGAGAGAGAGAAATTCATACAATAGACTTCACAAAGCGAGAAAATAAGAAAGCTCTACTACTCACTTGATGATTAACATCACATACTCACATCTATTTATAGACGCGTTATCAGTGGAATGATAACCCTACAGGACAAAAGCAAACGACTCTTTAACAAAAGCAAGGGTCAAGTTGAAACAGTGCTTGACTCTTAGAAAAAGAAAAGAAAAGACAAATAGTACAAAGGTCTACAGTAGATGACCTTACGAGAAAGCAAAAGAGTACAAACATAAAAAAGACATCTTGGCCTTTGGGAAAAGGAAAAGATTCTGTTGAGAGGTCATGGACCTTGGAGCACAACAACCGGCTGTCACTATTAACCAGTGGAAAATAGGACAGGAAGCCAGAGCTTGAAATGACAAATGGCATGGGCCTGATGGCTGGACACGTCCAGGAGAAATTAATTATCATCTTGATAATAATTAAGTTCGGGACGAAAACACATGGGATTATCATCACGATAATAAATTAGATGGCAAAAATTGGTAGCAGGTGAATGATGGATGAAATTCCAAAGTGGGGCAAAAACATAGTCAGGAAAGCGAAACACTGCCTGCATATCAACAAAGATGATGATATGGGGACAATTTAAAAGATACCATATAGCAAGGATGACATTAGTATCTTCGGATGTCCAGGCGAAACAAATATGGGATAAATGGATGATCATGGAATAAGGACGTCTACTTCGTAAGCAACGTAAACATCCATAAAATGGGCGTGGTGAATATTCGATATTAACACCATTTGGATAGACCAGGGCTAAAAGATAATCAACCATTTGGTTGGATAAATTCAGCGAAATTTGGCTAGGCGTCGTCATCGAGAAAGATGCACGCCTGCGACCGATGGAGATAATGAAACAGAAGTAACTGTTCCAATTCATTACGTAATTGCTTTGGTTATCTTCTTCCATTTTTTGCCGTAACAATCTATTATCTTCTTCTATTTGTTGAAGTTTGGCTAAAATTAAAGTTTGTATCGAGAAGAAGGTTTAGAGACAATGTCTTTATAGGTGGTAGAACTAGATGGTCCTTTTCTTTGATTGTTTTGTGGGTGTTGGGGGAGCGATTATTGGATTGGTGAAAGCAGACTTTGTAATTAAACTTATTCCACCATTTGCGGGATATGGCTTGAGATAAATAATTTACGGTATATTTGCAGATGCTGGAGGGTTCATAGATGGAGACTGGAGCGGTTTCATAATCCCATTTAAGAATCCATGGGATATTATATTTGCATAAAAATTGGATTATGGTAAGTTTGTCTTTGGCAAATTGTTCTTGCACTTGTTTTGGAAAAATCATTTCATGGGGTCCAAATTTGTTCCACCAACTGGTAAGCCACCATTGTGGAAAAACCCTCGGACAAGTTGGAGAAAAGGAGAGGTACCAAGAATGATGGTCGGATCTTTGTAAAATAAAATGTTTTGCCAGGCATTGATATAATCTTGGTAGCTAATAGAGACAGGAGGCTTGTCTTTTCCAATACTAATATCTTTGTAGGTAAAAGGAGTTTTAGTTATAAATTTATAATGCTCACACCAATCGTCGAGTAGATAGAACTCATTGAATTTTGAGCTTTGAAAAGTCTATTTCAACCGAGTTTTCTCGAGATCGATGATCAAAATGGATGAGAAAAGGTGGATGTTAAGATGGATTCATAAAATTGTATAGTAGCATGTGGACGTTGTGGGATGAAATGGAGACCAGGTGGTATAGTACGAGCTATTTGAGTAGTAAGTGGTTTATTTGCTAAAGTTGGTTCTAATGGAGCGATTAAATTTTGGCTTATAGGCAAATATGTGCGATTTGGTTCTGGTTGTTCAAGAGGCTTAAAACGATTAGGTGGAGTGGAGGTGAAGTCGTCTTTTTGGACATCGTAAAAGATGCACGTGAAGGGGTAGTAAGAAATTCTCGTGACAAAAAGTCTGGAAGAGAATTTGAAGTTCTGGTATATATGTAATATCAAAATCAAATATACTTAAAATAGCTTGCCATCTTGCAAAAATCTGTTTAGCAGCAAGATTTTTAACATCTTTAAAAAATATATTCTTTGCAGATTGACAATCAACACGAATTAAAAACTTTTGATTTAGCAAATCTGCTTGGAATTTTTGAACACAAAGAACAATGGCAAGAACTTCTTTTTGAAATGTGGAATAATTGATTTGGGCTTCTTTCCATGTTTTAGATGTAAAGCAAACTAATTGCTCTTTACCAGTTGGAGTTTGTTGTAAAAGTATGCCACCATAACCAATGTTAGAGGCATCAGTTTGAACAATTTTAAAGTACTGGGAGTTGGCGAGATGTAGGCATGGTAATGAATGAACTTTTTCTTTGATGAGCTTAACCGCAGTGGTATGCTCAGGAGTCCATTTAAATGGTTTTTTAGAAGATAATAACTTCTGAAGACATTGGCGATCTTGGGCAATATTTTTGTAGAAATCGAGAGATAATTAAGACAACCTAAAAATCTCTGTAATTGAAGGCGATCATGTAATTGATCTGGAAATTTGTTGGCGAAAGCGATAACTCGATTCACCTGGGGTCAAAGTGTGATTGGATAATTTAAAACCAAGAAAAGTAACTTTGTTTGAAACAGATGCATTTTCTTTTGGAGAGTACAAGTCCGTTCTTTTGAATTAAATATTGGAATGTGTGTAAATGTTTCCAATGTTGATCTATAGATGGGGAGAAAACTAAGAGATCATCAATATAAACAAGGATAAACGAACTATGTGGATTAAAAATGTCATTCATAATGTTTTGAAATTCGATGGGGCATTTTTAAGACCGAATGGCATAACATTCCATTGATATTGTCCAAATGGAGTATTAAATGCCGTTTTGTATCGATCGAAGGATGGATCTGGATTTGCCAAAATCGGATTTTAAATCAAATTTAGAAAAGACTACTACAGAGGTAGTGGCTTTTAGCAAATCGATTTATTTGGGAGAGGATATCGATGGTTTTTAGAACTTTGTTTAGAGGTTTATAATTAATAACTAATCGAGGAACACCTCTTTCAAGTTCGGAGCATTTTCAACATAAAAAAGTTGTACAACTCCATGGGGATTTGGAAGAAGTGATTAGCTTTTTATTGAGTAAATCGATAATTTCGTTTGTGATTTGTGAAGCAGAGAATCCATTTGCGATGGATTGGCTTTGGTGGGAATTTTGATTCATGAAAGTCCGGTACATAGGGAAGACGAACTATATGTTGTTTTCTAGACCGAGAAAGCATTTGGAATATCGAGAACAACATTTTTGTTCGAGATTGGTTTGGAAAGATTGAAGTTTAGTTTTGAAAACAGGAGATTGTAAAATCGATCTGTTTTTAAGAGTAATATTTCATTTTTAGAAAACCAATATGAATAATTTTATATTCAATTTGGTGAACAAGGAGATCAATTTGAGAATCGTTCGAGGTTGAGAGAAAGGAAAATGAATAGATTTTCCTTGAAGTGAAGTCGTGATGCCTGTTTGAAAGCGAAAAAAAATTTGGAGTTTTCGAAGAAATGGAGTGCCAAGTAACATATCTTGTTTAAGACCAGGGATAACAATAAATGTTAATGGGAGACATATCCCTTGATTACAAATATGAGCGTTTGGAACTTCATATTTGATGCGGGTACTTTGTCAGTTGGCAATGAGATATACTTGAGAATTGCTGTACAAGGAGTGTAGTATTTAAACGGAAGAAATCCCTCACGAATGCAATTAAGATCAGCACAGGAATCAATGATTGCATTACATGTTACGAGAAATCTTTGGATCAGTAAACGTGATAGGAGTATACCATCTATGGAAGTTGGAGGAAGGTTTGGAAAGAGAAAAGATATCATTCTCATCAAAGCTGATAATGAGCTTCAACATCAGATTGTTCTAGTCGAACAATACGGGATGTTAATTGCTTAATTTCATTTTTAAGGTGATTAATGTCGTTTGCGTTGAGAGAGTGAATTGTGGTTTGTTTAGTAGATTTTTTGTTGTTTACAATTTCCATGAGATTGGAGAAGTTAAGATGGGAATCATCCATGGATAATTGCTCATTATATTTTTGTTGTCGTTTTTTAGGAGAGAATGCTTGTTTAATTGGTGGAGAAGAAGAAGAAGCTTCATCTTGTTTAACGACTTTTGTGAAATATTGGTATTTTAAATCGGGATCGAAATGTGATCGCTTGATGGCAAGAAGAAGATCTTCATAAGCGGTGAGAACATGGATTTACGGTTCGGAAGAGGAAGACGATCTTGAAGTATGAGGAAGATTGGATACACAAGTGACATTTCTCTTCATCGAGAAGCGAGAAAAGGCAACATGTCCAATTTTCATTGGAGCAACTCTACATTTATTAGCATAATGACCAGGTCGTCCACATTTGTAACAAAGATTTTCTTTAGTATGTGGATCAATTGATCTTTTCCGACAAAGATACGATGGACGCGTTGTTGTTTTGAATAACGAACTTTGGAAGTTGATTTTTGATAGTAGGGAGGTTTATAGAGGTAAGTATTCTTCTTAGGACGGTTGGTATTCGTTGTCCTATGTTTAGGTGTGGTATATCTGGAAACGTCAATTTCTTGGCGAAATCAAAGCAGAAATTTCCTAAATCATGTTTTAGGGTTGATTTCTCTTTTTGAATTTGGCGATTGAGTTTCATATCATTGCAAATGGATAGCGCACAAGTTTGCACTGACTTGTGTGATATCACCATAGGAAAGTTAAAGCAAGGGTATTGTCATAATGCTCATTGATGAAATCTTTAATTTTAGAGGCAAAGTATGGTGGTAATCCTGCAATAAAGCGTTCTTTCCGAACATTGCGTCATGTTTTTCGGTTAAAGAATACAATTTGGTAAAGAAAGTATCCTTATACCATCGATAATCATTAAGAGTACGACATCTAAGACTATGGAGTTGATCCCTAATCTTAGCATTAACAGATTTAACATGACCAACAAATTGCCAAATTAATTCAAAGAATGAGTTGATTCACGAGAATCATAGACCCATTCACCATTGGGTCCCATAATGGGATTGTCTAATGCATCGAGTTTTAGATGATTAAGAATTGATTCTCTTTCATCATCATCCATGGTATAATGCCACCAACCATAAAGTTGGCGGTGAAGCCACAAACTATAGCTTTGGCGGTATCGGGTTCAAAATATGGTTTTGGAGGATGCTAGCTTTTGCATATATATGCATTTTGAGGACAACTTCAATGATTTGATATTGAGAAAGTCCATCAATACTCCAATCATATATAGCGTTTCCGTCATATTTACGATTACGTTTTATCTTTTCTTCAAGAATAAGGTCCGATGGGGATGGTCTTGAATAATATTGTTTTGATAATGGATATCGATTCTTGGATAATAGGTTTTAAAGGATATAATATGAAAATTATATGGGAACTCGAGAGGTGGTAGTATATAGATAAGGTGCAGGGTACAAATAATAATAAGACTCTATTTTTATAACAGAGAGAAAATCATACAATAGACTTCACAAAGCAGAAAATAAGAAAGCTCTACTACTCACTTCCTGATTAACATCTCATACTCTCATCTATTTATAGACGCGTTATCAGTGGAATGATAACCCTACAGGACAAAAGCAAACGACTCTTTAACAAAAGCAAGGGTCAAGTTGAAACAGTGCTTGACTCTTAGAAAAAGAAAAGAAAAGACAAATAGTACAAAGGTCTACAGTAGATGACCTTACGAGAAAGCAAACAAGATACAAACATAAAACAAGCATCTTGGCCTTTGGGAAAAGGAAAAGATTCTCATTGAGAGGTCATGGACCTTGGAGCGAGAAAAACACAACAACCAGTACATTTGTCACTATTAACCAAAGTGGAAAATAGGACAGGAAGCCTGAGCTTGAAATGACAAATGGCATGGGCACGATGGTGGACACGTCCGGGGAGAAATTAATTATCATGAGTTCTTTCCGACAATCCTTATCAAAACTTCTTTCTTTTTCTTCTTCGACAAGAATTTCGCTTCTAGTTCAACTTCTCCTTTACCTGAATCTATTATGCAATTACATAAAAATAAAAAATCAAAAAATAGTCATGAAGTAGTTTATGCTAATATAGATCAAGCTTTGCAAAATTGGACCATTCCAAAAGTTCAACCCTTTATGGTTTATACCAAAGGTAATTTTTCTCCAAAACAAAATTATATTATTAAACTTGTCGAAGATACTATTTCAGTTACTGAAGACGGTCAAGAAATAGTTATCATCTCTCCCGAAAAAATAGCTAATCATGCATCCACTCATAAATACCTCCATCTTGGTTTAATTCAAGTTGCACTTAAACCATTAGTGGCGTTAGGTGTTAACTTTGAGATGCTATGGTCTCCGTTCGAGACAAAAGACATCTCCATTTCAAAGATTCAATTTTAGGAATCATTGAAGGTAGCCTTTCAAATGGACCCTTATATTTTGAATGTGCTCCAAATTTCACTATAGATCTCCATAATCCAATGAATCTTGTTTCAAGAGCCCTTGTTCTTGGAATTTCCACCAAAGGTTTTACCTCATTGGAGCAACTCTACATTTATTAGCATAATGACCAGGTCGTCCACATTTGTAACAAAGATTTTCTTTAGTATGTGGATCAATACTCCAATCATATATAGCGTTTCGTCATATTTTCGATTACGTTTTATCTTTTCTTCAAGAATAAGGTCCGATGGGGATGGTCTTGAATAATATTGTTTTGATAATGGATATCGATTTTGGCGAAATTGCGGATTATAGCGACGTCTTGAATTTCGACGACGGAAAATCTTGTAAATTTCGGGAAGATTGGAATCGGCGAGATTCGATTTCATGGAGGAAGAGTGCGAAGTTAAGGTGTCGGCCCGATTCGATTCGAATCATGTTGCGGAGGAGGATAAACTAGGAACTGTAGGAGCGGTAGTTAACACGTTAACGACCAGGGCCTTTGTCTTTGATCGAGAACGAGATGAGTAACTTACGGTAGAAGGAAGTGGGGGAACAACGGTGTAAGGAGATGAGGTAGTCGGGTTACCGATTGATAATTGACTAAGTTTTGATGTCAAGACATCAAAAAATTCGAGAAAAAGAAAGAGGAGTTTTATAAGAAGGCATAGATGGCGAGGCCGATGGTGGAAAGAAAGGTTTAGTAACCTTTGGTGGTTTTTGTGGGACACTTGGTTTCGTAGAAGCTATAGGAGGAGCGAAGTCTTAATTGTAGAGAGATATAAATTAGTATAATTGTTTTGTTCAATTATATTATTAATATCTCTTTTAGTAATTGGTCCTTCTAAATCGGTGATAGCTTTTAAAGGAGCGGCTTTAAAATCTTTATGTTTTATAGGCTTAAAAGGGGATTTTGTTGATCAAATTTTTGACCGGATGTAGTTTCCCAAATAACATTAACTTGAGCAGATGTCTTGGGACTTTGAAGAGCTAACCAATCAAAGAAAGAAATGTTTTGCTTATGTAATTGAATGTAAGCAAAATATTTTCTCTAAAGATTGATTGATGTTTAAAAGGAACCACTTACAAAAAGCGAGGTTTTAATGGATGGGTTAAGAATTGTTGTTTAAGCAATTCATAATCCATGTGAAATTGTCAACATGATCTTCAATGGTTACAACATTAATATGATAATCAATGAAATCGGAAAAGTTGACATTATCATTATTAGTAGTTGTAGGTTCAACAAGATATGAAGCTGGATAAGCAATACCGTCAGAGCTGGTTTTGATGGTGCATCGAGAGGTTTGTGCAACGAGAAAAGTGGGAAGATGAAAATGTAGAAGTTGAAGTTCTTGGGGCAAATAAGATATCAACTTTACCATCATCATGTTCTATGATTTGTGAAATTTGTTGAGACACATGTCTCGCTTTTCTTTGTTCTTCTTTATTGGTATCTGTTATCGTCCATTGATGAGGAAAAGCAAGCTCTTTTAAGGCCAGTTGCTTTCTATCAATGACGGTATTTTTTGATTTTTTTATTTTTATGTAATTGCATAATAGATTCGGGTAAAGGAGAAGTTGAACTAGAAGCGAATTCTTGCGAAGAAGAAAAAGAAAGAAGTTTTGATAAGGAGTGTCGGAAAGAACTCATGATAATAAAGTTTTTGAAAACAAATCGATTTTTTAGTCAACGGTTTCTGCTCGTCTTACAACCAATGCGAGTCTTACAACGCGACAAGGAAAACGATTAGTAGCAAAAACGTTATAATCAGGAAAACCTCAAAGCGAAAATCCAAACAAAAGAAATACCAATAAGCAATCTTCGGTGAAAACAAAAAGAAGGCAAACTATTAAGAAGTTTGATAATGATAATAACATATACTTACGGTGGATGGGTGAAAGTGAGCACGATCGAGAGAGAAATTCATACAATAGACTTCACAAAAAGAAAATAAGAAAGCTCTACTACTCACTTGATGATTAACATCACATACTCACATCTATTTATAGACGCGTTATCGTGGAATGATAACCCTACAGGACAAAAGCAAACGACTCTTTAACAAAAGCAAGGGTCAAGTTGAAACAGTGCTTGACTCTTAGAAAAAGAAAAGAAAAGACAAATAGTACAAAGGTCTACTACAGTAGATGACCTTACGAAAAAGCAAACAAGTACAAACATAAAACAAAGCATCTTGGCCTTTGGGAAAAGGAAAAGATTATGTTGAGAGGTCATGGACCTTGGAGCGAGAAAAACACAACAATAAATTTGTCACTATTAACCAGTGGAAAATAGGACAGAAGGAAGCGAGAAAGCTTGAAATGACAAATGGCATGGGCCTCGATGATGGTGGACACGTCCGGGAGAAATTAATTATCATCTTGATAATAATTAAGTTCGGGACGAAAACACATGGGATAAATGGATGATCATGGAATAAGGACGTCTACTTCGTAAGCAACGTAAACATCCATAAAATGGGCGTGGTGAATATTCGATATTAACACCATTTGGATAGACCAGAGGGCTAAAAGATAATCAACCACTGGTTGGATAAATTCTGGCGAAATTTGGCTAGGCGTCGTCATCGAAAGATGCACGCTATGAACCCGATGGAGATAATGAACACAGAAGTAACTGTTCCAATTCATTACGTAATTGCTTTGGTTATCTTCTTCCATTTTTTTTCCTTTTCTTTGATTGTTTTGTGGGTGTTGGGGGAGCGATTATTGGATTGGTGAAAGCGACTTTGTAATTAAACTTATTCCACCATTTGCGGGATATGGCTTGAGATAAATAATTTACTGATTTGTCCTGGTGCTTGGAGGGTTCATAGATGGAGACTGGAGCGGTTTCATAATCCCATTTAAGAATCCATGGGATATTATATTTGCATAAAAATTGGATTATGGTAAGTTTGTCTTTGGCAAATTGTTCTTGCACTTGTTTTGGAAAAATCATTTCATGGGGTCCAAATTTGTTCCACCAACTGGTAAGCCACCATTGTGGAAAAACCCGGACAAGTTGGAGAAAAGGAGAGGTACCAAGAATGATGGTCGGATCTTTGTAAAATAAAATGTTTTGCCAGGCATTGATATAATCTTGGTAGCTAATAGAGCCAGGAGGCTTGTCTTTTCCAATACTAATATCTTTGTAGGTAAAAGGAGTTTTAGTTATAAATTTATAATGCTCACACCAATCGTCGGTAGATAGAACTCGCTGAATTTTGAGCTTTGAAAAGTCTATTTCAACTGAGTTTTCTCGAGATCGATGATCAAAATGGATGAAAAGGTGGATGTTAAGATGGATTCATAAAATTGTATAGTAGCATGTGGACGTTGATGGAGACCAGGTGGTATAGTACATGGGCTATTTGAGTAGTAAGTGGTTTATTTGCTAAAGTTGGTTCTAATGGAGCGATTAAATTTTGGCTTATAGGCAACTATGTGCGTTTGGTTCTGGTTGTTCAAGAGGCTTAAAACGATTATGGAGTGGAGAGGTGAAGTCGTCTTTTTGGACATCGTAAAAGATGCACTGAAGGGGTAGTAAGAAATTCTCGTGACAAAAAGTCTGGAAGAGAATTTGAAGTTCCTGGTATATATGTAATATCAAAATCAAATATACTTAAAATAGCTTGCCATCTTGCGAAAATGCATTTGTTTAGCAAAGAAGATTTTTAACATCTTTAAAAAATATATTCTTTGCGTAGATTGACAATCAACACGAATTAAAAACTTTTGATTTAGCAAATCTGCTTGGAATTTTTGAACACAAAGAACAATGGCAAGAACTTCTTTTTGAAATGTGGAATAATTGATTTGGGCTTCTTTCCATGTTTTAGATGTAAAGCAAACTAATTGCTCTTTACAGTTGGAGTTTGTTGTAAAAGTATGCCACCATAACCAATGTTAGAGGCATCGGTTTGAACAATTTTAAAGTGCGGGAGTTGGCGAGATGTAGGCATGGTAATGAATGAACTTTTTCTTTGATGAGCTTAACCGCAGTGGTATGCTCAGAGTCCATTTAAATGGTTTTTTAGAAGATAATAACTTCGAAGACAATCGGCGATCTTGGGCAATATTTTTGTAGAAATCGAGAGATAATTAAGACAACCTAAAAATCTCGTAATTGAAGGCGATCATGTAATTGATCTGGAAATTTGTTGGCGAAAGCGATAACTCGATTCAGGGGTCAAAGTGTGATTGGATAATTTAAAACCAAGAAAAGTAACCGTTGTTTGAAACAGATGCATTTTCTTTTTGGAGAGTACAAGTCCGTTCTTTTGAATTAAATATTGGAATGTGTGTAAATGTTTCCAATGTTGATCTATAGATGGGGAGAAAACTAAGAGATCATCAATATAAACAAGGATAAACGAACTATGTGGATTAAAAATGTCATTCATAATGTTTTGAAATTCTGATGGGGCATTTTTAAGACCGAATGGCATAACATTCCATTGATATTGTCCAAATGGAGTATTAAATGCCGTTTTGTATCGATCTGAAGGATGGATCTGGATTTGCCAAAATCCGGATTTTAAATCAAATTTGGAAAAAACTACGGCAGAGGTAGTGGCTTTTAGCAGATCTGATTTATTTGGGAGAGGATATCTGATGGTTTTTAGAACTTTGTTTAGAGGTTTATAATTAATAACTAATCGAGGAACACCTCTTTCAAGTTCTGGAGCATTTTCAACATAAAAAGCTGTACAACTCCATGGGGATTTGGAAGAAGTGATTAGCTTTTTATTGAGTAAATCAGTAATTTCTGTTTGACAGATTTGTGGCCGAGAATCCATTTGCGATGGATTGGCTTTGGTGGGAATTTTGATTCATGAAAGTCGGTACATAGGGAAGACGAACTATATGTTGTTTTCTAGACCAGAAAGCATTTGGAATATCGAGAACAACATTTTTGTTCGAGATTGGTTTGGAAAGATTGAAGTTTAGTTTTGAAAACGGGAGATTGTAAAATCGATCTGTTTTTAAGAGTAATATTTCATTTTTAGAAAACCAATATGAATAATTTTATATTCAATTTGGTGAACAAGGAGATCAATTTGAGAATCGTTCGAGGTTGAGAGAAAGGAAAATGAATAGATTTTCCTTGAAGTGAAGTCGTGATGCCTGTTTTAAATGAGAAAAATTTGGAGTTTTCGAAGAAATGGAGTGCCAAGTAACATATCTTGTAGGTTGAAAGACTTAATCAAGGGTAAAATTGTAAATTCAAGTGACGGTTAAAAGATTGATTATGTCCTTAATTAAGGGTAGGATGATAAATTTAAGTGACGGTTGAGAGACTTAATTCAGGGTAGAATAGTAAATTCAAGTGACGGTTGAAAGATTGATTATTCGTGCTTATTAAGTATAACTAGATATAAGTAGGCATGTTAGTTTCAAGGGAAACTTTAAAAGAAAAAGAGCGACTATTTTTCAATCTAGGACAAATGACCCCCTTATTTAAATAGCCCAACCCACGCGGTTCTTAAATATTGTCTTATAAATATAGCTTGGATCATTTTCTATTTCTGCCTTTAAATATTGGTTTCAAATATTATGAAAATTAATATATTGTCTTAATTTAATTCAATACTATGAAGCAATATTTAACTTTATCTTTCTATTCCACCAGTAAAAAAAAAGAAAAAATTACACAAGTACAGCAGAAATTACTTTAAATGAGCAAAACAAGTGTGGTTTTTTTTATTCTTGATATAAGCTATATCGCCTTTTGAAAAGGCGCTATCAGGGAGGAAAAATTTCGGCCCACGTGGACACATGAATAGTGCATTTTGAAAAGGCGATATTCATGTGTCTGATCCATGTTGGACAAATAACACGAATAGCGCATTCCAGGAATGCGCTATTCGTGTTATTTGGATATATCAATCCACGTGGACATCCACGTGGATTGATTGAGCCGATTTACACGAATAGCGCATTCTCCGAATGTGTTATTCGTGTAAATAGTATAGAGTGTTCATGTGGGATGTCCACGTGGGAAAGACAAACAAGAATAACGCCTTTTGAAAAGGCGATATTCTTTTTTCCCCGGTACAAGTGGATGTCCACGTGGGAAAGAGCACACGAATAGCGCATTCGGATGCTCCTTTCCACGTGGACTCGGGTACACAGATAGCGCCTTCTAAAAAGGCGTTATCTGTGTAGCCCTTTTCTTCTTCCCGAAATAGAAAACGCAGAGAATATATTCTCTGCGTTTCATGTTTCAGCTCGGGGGTAGATGCTAGGTAAGTACTAGGGTAGGTCACGGGAGTTTGGAAGAGGTGGGTGGGGGTTAGTTTGGTATTTAAGGAAGGGTGTTGGTGACGGGTTGAAGGAGATCAGGAGTGGCAGTGACCGCGAGTTGAGGGCAGAGAGAGGAGACGAGGTTGAAGGTGGTGATGGGTTGAAGGAGAAGGAGAAGGAGGTGACGAGCTTGAAGGAGAAGGAGAAGGAGGGGTGGCTTGACGGGAGAATGAGGAGGTGACGGGAGGAGGTGACGAGAGAAGGATGAGGTGACGGGAGAAGGAAGGAGGAGGAAGAAGGAGGAGGGAGAAGGAGGAGGAGACGGGAGGAGGAGGTGACGGGAGAGGAGGAGGTGAAGTGAAGGTTTAGGATTTAACTTTTTGTTAAAATTTTTGTTTAACATTGTTATTAATTATATGATTTTTTGTTAGTTTTGGTTTTTGTTTAGGTTAGTTTAGTTTATGATTTAATTATGTTTAGTTTAGGTTTAGCTCAATTTTAGGTTTTAAATTAGATGAGGAGATTTGTGTTAAAGTGTTAATTAAGGATTAACTAAATTTTTTTTGTTAAACTTGATGTTAAAAATTTATTTGTTATTTACTGTATTTTTGAGAAAAAAAGTTTTTTTTTTTTAACTTTGTTGTTAAGGTGTGTTTTTGGTTCGTTTAGTTTAGTTTCGTTGTTAGTTTAGTTAGTTTAATTTAGTTTAGGTTAGTTTAGTTTAGGTAGTTAGTTTAGTTAGTTTATGAGTTTTTATTTGTTTAAAGGTTTTGTTAAACTTTTTTTTGTGAAAATATTGTTTTGTTAAACTTTTTATCATATGTATTGTGTATAGTTTAGGATCTCGTTTTGTTTTGTTTAGTTTAAGATTTGGTTTAGTTCTGGATTTTGTTTTAAGTGTTAATTTAGGATTTGTGGCGGCCCTCGCTGCCCCGGGTTGACGTGTCTCCGTGTACTCCTTGCCAGCTGTCCCTACTACACGTGTACGGCACCTGCCCGTCCTTTTCCTGTCTCGAGATTTGCATCCACTTGTATGTACAGCGTATAAATGACAAATGCAGCGGAAGTTGTACGTAAATGCAAGAAATATTAATTAATTCATCAAATCCTACTGCGGAAAAACCCTGAAAAGTACTGTACTATACCATGTAAAGTAACTATGTACAATGTCATGTCACTCCCCAATTCCCAAAAGAATCAAAATATCAAAATAAAAACACACGTACAAGTAATTCTCAATGATAGGCAATCAGAGGTGGTCACGTAAGATCCCCTTGCCCTTACTTGTACTAGGATCTGCACTCAATCATCACAGAAGAAAATGGATGACGAGTCCAGTCAGTAAAATCCCAAGGAGCTCCTCCAAGCATTCATATAAATAAATGGAATTCAATAAATAATGTTAAATAAACATGCGGAATGTAAACAGACAACTATAAGTAGGGCATCGCATGCGTAAATAACAATAAAGTGCAAATGTGTGTGTTTGTTCCAGTCAGACTAAACCATACTTCGGGATTTCCTTCCAGGATCCCAATAGTGGGCGCACCCAACTAGCTATCACCTGATCCCTCTCGGTGGCCGGCGTAGACCTACGATGCACCGACACATGTAGCAGTTCCCTCGGGTCGTTATCCACTGAGCACTCCTTATACACATGCTATGGTCTAGAATGCATAGGCACACAATGGAAAATCCGGTGGGAGTAACTAACCAACCGTGCAAACAACGACAAGATATAGATATAGGAAAAATCACAAGGAAATATTGGAATTGAATGGAATTACAAATCAAAATAAATACTCAAGAGTTTTTCCTTTGGATTTTACAAACCTCACAACGCGCTCTACTACCCCGTAATCAATCCCCGGGTCCAAGTCCACTGAGTCCTTGGTCGCCAATTGATCACAATGTCAACCTATGTCCATTTATCAATAATTTAATTTAGCATGAGAATTTACAACAAATTTCTAAAAAATTTAGGCCAAATTGCCTATTTCGCGCTTTTCGAGGCAAAAGCCTGCAAAAAGTCGCGTTCGACATTCCCACATATGTTCTTTTCATCGACCTTTATCAATTTCTATTTATTTTATCAAAATATAATTTTTCCCAATTTTTCCAGAATTTTTTCCACATTTTCCTTTCATTTTTTTTATTCTCTTTTTCTCTTTTTCTTTTTTTTTTTTTTTCTGTTTGGGTCGGGTCGACGCAAATGGGTCGGGACCCGACCCGGCCCTGGACCAGAATAGGTCCAGGCTCGGCCCATGCGCGCCATCTTCTTCCTCCCGATCGACTGGTTCGATCGGGAGCAGAACCTTTTTTTTTTCTCTTCGGTGATGGGTTGGGGTTGCTCTCCACCCCAACCCCGATGGAACCGATGGCAGGGGAGACACCCCTGCCATCACCACCTTGGTCATGGGGTTCGGCCATGGAGGCTGAACCCCCACTCTCTCCACTGCCAACCGCCCAAACAACAACAACCACAACAGGGACTCACCGCGATTTTGATGTCTCCTCTCTTTCCCGGCGCGTCCCTGCTTCTCCTCCTCCTCCTCTCTTCTTCTTCTTCCTCGCTCTCGGCCTCCCTGCTTTGTGTGTGTATGTTAACAGTGTGTGCTTGAGTGTGTGTGTGTGTGATGTAAGTGGGTAGGTGGGTGGTGACATGTGGTATGGGTTGTGACAAGTGTTACTTGAGTTGGGACAAGTGTGATGGGGTTAGTGACACCTAACTGTGACACAACTACGACACTCACCCGTGGTTTCGGGCGTTTCGACGCCCGGTTTCGCATCCGAACCGTGATATCCGCGTACCGCCGCGTCACTAGTCACTCAATATATATATTCCATATTATTTACTTGACAAATTTTTATTCAATTTGTGTGTTTTTATTTCCCCGACCTAATGTTTGGTCTCGTCGACTACCCGATCCCCGAGTCGACACGTATATCGAGGCGAATGCAGTTCACACAATCTCGTTGTGTGTTAGTTTCCCCTGTCCTAATATTCGATCCCGTCAACTACCCGGCACCCGCGTCGACACGCATATCAAGGCAAATACCGTTCACACACCTTCACACGTATTATTTTGCAACATACATACATGCGATGTATTTAAATAAATTTCACCGCAAATAAGCATCCAACACACAATCACTAGCATACCTAAGTCCCAGTGTGTCATAGCCTACCGCGACGTCCACGTAGATCCGATTTGGCGTCCACGTCTATATCTGGAAGAGACATTTATAAAATGGGCCGTTACAGTTCTTCCCAACTAAATAAAATTTCGTCCTGAAATTTCACTGTAACTAAAGTCTTATACCAGAGAATAGCTGAGGGTATCGTTGTCTCATCGTCGACTCGAGCTCCAAGGTTAGTCCCTCCGTCCTATGATGCTACCAACGAACTAGGACCTTCGCGAGTTTCCCTGTTCAGGAGAATCTGTATTCGACGGTCAACGATCTCTATCGGTCTCTCCCTATAAGTCACGTCGTCGTATCTCCACCTGTCCAAACTCAATCGTCGTTCTCGGCCCTGACCTAGCGAGTCTCAACATGGAAATGTGAAAGATCGGATGAACCCCAGCTAACTCGGCAGGTAACTCTAATCGATATGCAACAGTGCCTACTCTTTGTGCAATCCGGTATGGCCCAATGTATCTCGGCGCTAATTTCCCCTTAATGTCAAATTGTTGATGTCCTTTCCAAGGAGAAACCTTCAGATACACCATATCGCCCTCGGCATAGCTCGGACCCTCGCGATATCTATCTACGTATTTCTTATGTCTATCATGTGCAGCTCGCATCTTCTGACGAATTTGTCGGATTTTCTCTGTGTGATCAACAACTATCTCAGGCCCTACTTGTGTACCGAGACCGGTGTGCATCTTCCAAAATCCCGTCCCGTATCTCTTGATCCGCAGGTATCCACAATCTCTCTCGGTATCTCAAACACCGATTTGTGGTTTCTGCCCAAATTAGTGCATTCCGGATTCCGTGACAGACCACTGACCCGCTCATAGAGCCCATCAGCCCTCTGACACTCTGCAACCCGTTCAATCGATACGGTCGGTATCCTCAACTGACAACAATTGTGATGTTCCGCCATAGTCGACAACTCGGCCATGCACATAATTGATGATGCCTGTAATAAGTGATGCTCACGTGTCATCCGCTGCAGAACAGTCTGATTGTCGAGTCCACTCCTGCTCAATGTGTCAGCTACGACGTTCGATTTGCTAGGGTGATACTCAATAGCGACGTCGTAGTCCTTCAGCAACTCCAGCCATCTCCGCTGGCGCATATTCAGAACCCTTTGAGTGAAAATGTATCGTAAACTCTGGTGATCTGTATACAACACGAATCGATCTCCATAGAGATAATGCCTCCGAGCCTTCACTGCAAAGACGACCGCTGCAAGCTCCAGGTCGTGCAATGGATAAATAAATCGATAAAATCCTGAACCACCGGAACGTCTTCAATACGGACCTCCGTTCGAACCTCTCGCTCAACTATCGCCGCAAACGCCTCCATCTCCTGCGCTGTAGCTAGTCGGCCTCTCATGATGGGTAAATCAATTATCGATCCAAATAATACGAACTTCGGTATTCCAGGAATATGAAACTCTATCGTCTTGCCGTAACAATCTATCCTTGCATGATAGGATGTTAACCAATCCATCCCGGGCAGTGTGTCAAACTCTAAATACTCCAATACTCGAAGATCCGCTGGTAGTTGATGTTCATCCACCTCTATCATCACGTCTCGACATATTCGGTTAGGGTATATCTTATCCCCAAGCCAACCGTGCATCGAGAACAAGATGTGGCTCTAGTGTTTGTGTAACTAACCCTAACAATCCAACAATACGTCCAGCAAGAAACAATAAAGTACTACCAGAATCAAACATAGCATGCATGTGGCGACCAAGTATAAGTAATGTACCTTCAACGAGTTGCCTAGTCGCCCCGCTATCTGGCTGTGCTAACGCATGTACTCTATCTCTGGCCTGGTCTAATGCTCGTCGTCGTGTGGTGGTGTCCGATGGTGGTGTCATGTCCCCTCTCGATCTCGACCCCGACTTCCCGTACTCCCCCCGATCTCGACCCGGTTGTGCCCTCTGTCGATCCACTGGTGCTGAGGTGATAGCATGAACTGGTTGTGGCTCCTCATATCGGAATTGACTGCCCTGAAAATCGTCCCAGCTGCCCCTCTCTCGTCTATTATCTCTTCGGCCTCTATCCGGACGCTCCATCGGTCTTTTCTGGCTCTGAGTCGACCCAGAACTATGCCCTGATTGTACTCCTCCATGCGCGTCAAACGTCTCGCCGCCCCCTCTCGCAGTATATACGTCTCATGAACCAATGCCCTGTCAAAGATCTCATGCAATGTCGTGGCTCCGGTCGAGACAACTGCTGACGCAATCATGTCATCAACCCCTCTGGTGAAATAATAAATATGCAAGCGCTCTGTCCCGGCAACATCTAGAGAGAACTGCAACAAATGTCGGAACCTCTCCATGTACTGCATCAAAGTCCGCCTTCCCTGTCGCAGGGCCAAGAACTCCTCCCTCAGTCTCAACCTAACCTCCATCGGTATGTACTGATCGTAGAATAGCTCCCTAAACTCAGCCCATGTCGTTGGTTCCGGATGAGTATCCGTATATGTCGTCCACCAGACTGCCGCATTCCCTCTCAAACAGGCTCCCGGAAGTCGCGCTTGTAATGTCTCATCGTTCCTCATCAACTTGTGGAAACGCTGATGGGACACTATCCATCTCCCTGCAGCCTCGAGACCACCGCTGCCGTAAAAGAATCCAGGCTGGAACTTCAGAAACTCTCTCAATAACTTCGCTTATGGCGCCAGAACAAATGCTGATGTCGAAGGAGTAACAGCAACGAGGGTGACAGTAACATGGTCCATCGTCGTGTGTGGAGGCGCAAGAGTATACGTCCCCAAAGGAATAACTGCGGTAGCTGTATCTGTGGGTGCCTCTGCCGCTACCCCCTGAACTGGTGTATGTGGTATCCCCTGAACATCACCGTTCTCTCGCCGGTACGAGCATAGCTACTGAGCTCTCTAAAGTGTGAG
Organism: Stephania cephalantha; assembly: GCA_039657325.1. Taxonomy (NCBI): domain Eukaryota; kingdom Viridiplantae; phylum Streptophyta; class Magnoliopsida; order Ranunculales; family Menispermaceae; genus Stephania; species Stephania cephalantha. The sequence continues at coordinate 57,416,373 of CM077567.1, read as the reverse complement.
TGAGTGTCGTCATCATCGCTGCATCTCGCTCGCGTAATAGCCGTAATACCTCAGCCAACTGTGTCTCTTGGGCCGAGAGTCTATCCTCCACACTCGCCCTAATCGAGACATCCATAGTCGCATCGCTAGTCTGTACAGTCTCAAACGGCGCATCAGACTGTCCGTCCATAATCTGCATCGAGAACGTGCTCCGGATCAGTCTCGAGGTATATACGTATATCATATAGTAACATGAAAATATAACACATATATAAAGTCTAACTCTACCCGCCTCACATCACTTCCCAACTAAAGTTCTAAGGCAATTACTTTGGGTTTCCACATCTAAATTTATTAGTTAAGTTTTATCGTCTTATGACTTCTTCTTTACTCCACTACCAACTGTGGCGTTAGTGTCACAATATCTTAAGCCAACCTGGTCTCTGATACCAACTGTGGCGGCCCTCGCCGCCCCAAGGTGACTTGTCTCCGGGTACTCCTTGCCAGCTGTCCCTACTACACGTGTACGGCACCTGCCCGTCCTTTTCCTGTCTCGAGATTTGCATCCACTTGTATGTACAGCGTATAAATGACAAATGCAGCGGAAGTTGTATGTAAATGCAAGAAATATGAATTAATTCATCAAATCCTACTGTGGAAAAACCCTGAAAAGTAATGTACTATACCATGTAAAGTAACTATGTACAATGTCATGTCACTCCCCAATTCCCAAAAGAATCAAAATATCAAAATAAAAACACACGTACAAGTAATTCTCAACGATAGGCAGTCAGAGGTGGTCACATAAGATCCCCTTGCCCTTACTTGTACTAGGATCTGCACTCAATCATCACATAAGAAAATGGATGACGAGTCCAGTCAGTAAAATCTCAAGGAACTCTTCCGAGCATTCATATAAATAAATGGAATTCAATAAATACTGTTAAATAAACATGTGGAATGTAAACAGACAACTGTACGTAGGGCGTCGCATGCGTAAATAACAATAAAGTGCAAATGTGTGTGTTTGTTCCAGTCAGACTAAACCATACTTCGGGATTTCCTTCCAGGATCCCACTAGTGGGCGCACCCAACTAGCTATCACATGATCCCTCTCGGTGGCCGGCGTAGACCTACGACGCACCGACACATGTAGCAGTTCCCTCGGGTCGTTATCCACCGAGCACTCCTGATACACATGCTATGGTCTATAATGCATAGGCACACAACGGAAAATTCGGTGGGAGTAACTAACCAACCGTGCAAACAACGACAAGATATATATATAGGAAAAATCACAAAGAAATACTGGAATTGAATGGAATTACAAAGCAAAATAAATACTCAAGAGTTTTTCCTTTGGGTTTTACAAACCTCACAACGCGCTCTACTACCCCGTAATCAATCCCCGGGTCCAAGTCCACTGAGTCCTTGGTCGCCAATTGATCAACGTGTCAACCTATGTCCATTTATCAATAATTTAATTTAGCATGAGAATTTACAACAAATTTCTAAAAAATTTAGGCCGAATTGCCTATTTCGCGCTTTTCGAGGCAAAACCCCGCAAAAAGTCGCGTCCGACATTCCCACATATGTTCTTTTCATCGAACTTTATCAATTTCTATTTATTTTATCGAAATATAATTTTTCCCAATTTTTTCGAAATTTTTTCCACATTTTCCTTTCATTTTTTTTCTTCACTTTTTTCTTTTTCTCTTTTTATTTATTTTTTTTTTTTTTTGGTCGGATCTCGACCCGACCCGCCGACCGACTGGACAGAACAGTCCAGGCTCGGTCCATGGGTCGAGCCGGCCCGTCTCCGGGGCCCAACCCATGCGCGCCATCTTCTTCCTCCCGATCGACTGGTTCGATCGGGAGCAGAACCTTTTTTTTTTGTTCTCTTCGGTGATGGGTTGGGGTTGCTCTCCACCCCAACCCTAGTGGAACCAATGGCAGGGGAGACACCCCTGCCATGACCACCTTGGCCATGGGGTTCGGCCATGGAGGCCGAACCCCCACTCTCTCCACTGCCAACCGCCCAAACAACAACAACCACAACGGGGACTCACCGCGATTTTGATGTCTCATCTCCTTCCTGGCGCGTCCCTGCTTCTCCTCCTCCTCTCCTCTTCTTCTTCCTCGCTCTCGGCCTCCCTGCTTTGTGTGAGTGTGTGTTAACAGTGTGTGCGTGAGTGTGTGTGTGTAATGTAAGTGGTGACACGTGGTATGGGTTGTGACAAGTGTTACTTGAGTTGGGACAAGTGTGATGGGGTTTGTGACACCTAACTGTGACACAACTACGACACTCACCCGTGGTTTCGGGCGTTTCGACGCCCGGTTTCGCGTCCGAACCGTGATATCCGCGTACCGCCGCGTCACTAGTCACTCAATATATATATTCCATATTATTTACTTGACAAATTTTTATTCAATTTGTGTGTTTTTGTTTCCTCAACCTAATGTTCGGTCTCGTCGACTACCCGATACCCCAGTCGACACGTATATCGAGGCGAATGCAGTTCACACAATCTCGTTGTGTGTTAGTTTCCCCTGTCCTAATATTCGATCCCGTCAACTACTCGGCACCCGCGTCGACACGCATATCGAGGCAAATACCATTCACACACCCTCACACGTATTATTTTGCAACATACATACATGCGATGTATTTAAATAAATTTTACCGCAAATAAGCATCCAACACACAATCACTAGCATACCTAAGTCCCCGTGTGTCCTAGCCTACCGCGGCGTCCACGTAGATCCGAGTTGGCGTCCACTTCTGTAACTGGAAGAGACATTTATAAAATGGGCCGTTACAGGATTCGTTTTTTTGTTAAACTTTGTTTGAACCTAATTATATTCGTTAAACAGTTTTTTTGTTTAACCTTATTAATTTGTTAAACTTTGATGTTAAACTGTTTTATTGTTCTAATGTGTCCTTCAATAAACACATAAGTCGAACTAACTATATTTTTTGAGTTATTATAGTCCATTTAAATAAAAAAACTAACTATATTTTTATCGCAGGATTATTAATTTGAAGACAAAAAGAGGAGGAAAATAGTAAGTTCAAAAATTTAATATTTCCATAATTATTTATTTGGTTTTGTTATAATTTTCATGTTATGTAGTGACATAGGTGTTTTTTAAAAAAAATGGTTGATATGTTCATAGCATGGTATGTATGCTTAAAACATTAAGTAACTCAAACAGAGGGTGTACTTGAAGCAGATGAATGAGTACGCTCTGTAGTTGCGCTATTAAGACGATCCTCTACATCAGAAAGTTCGATTGCGGTTTAAATCCCCCCAATTTGAAAAAAATTCCTGGCTTGATATTTGAAAAAAGGAATGAAAAAAACATAGAATAATTGATGATAAATATAGTATATATATTAGTCTTTGGGAACAAGTTAGTATGATCTTGTTTTGATGAAATACGTGCTCTTTATGAACTAGTTTAGTAGTTTTCATCGTTTGGGATGTAAATATGAGTTATTAATTGATACTTGATGCAAACTATAGTTGCGTTGTTATAGCGATCTTCTACATCAGAAAGTTCGATTGCGCTTTAACTCCCGTTAGTAATCAACTTTTTCGCTTGATATATTTGTAATCCAGTGTGTAATCCTTTTACATCAATGTCCAATAAATTATGTAGGTCATGGAACATAGGAACATCCCATTTCTATTCTATGCGCACGGTGAAGTTGTAAATGGTTTAAATGGCATCGCGTACAACGCACCCCCATCAGCAGTGTTGATGGTTAAGTTTGGGACGAGTAGCCGACAATTGATGGATGACGTGTGTAACGCGATTAATATCTCATCTTCGGAGACTCTAGTTAGGATGACTTATCGCCACGTGATAATCCTCCTCGGAGGTTTGCAATATTTTTTCTCTGTGTTGCTGCATGATGCGACACACTTTGACTTGATGTGGGCGACATTGGCCAATTTACCATTAACTGCAATGGTAGATATATATTTAACATTTGAGCCAATCAACTCGTTTCGAAATCCTACGGTTCATTCGCAAGTCCGTGATGAAAATGTCGGCACATCGGATGCTAGATTGATGATGGAAAGACTGCATATGCAATCAACACAAGGTGATGTCGCGCAAGATGGATTTGTTAGTTCATTACATGATGACATTAATGCCTATAGTGACGATGAAGTTAACGAGGACGACAATAATGAAACAGACGAGGACATACGTCCCAACGAGGATGCTGCAGGAGCTGTCGATTGGGATAACGTTAATGTTGTTACAGATGACCCAAGGTATGAACCTCTAAGTGCGGAAAACGTGCAAGATGATGAGCAATTTGCTATCGATGAAGAGAATTTCTTGGAGGAAGCAAGTGATGATAAATTTCACCAACCATTGTCGGTGTATAATGAAACTGATTGGGAGGTCGCTAACTCCACTGCAACCCAACATTCTCATCGACAGACTGGGTGGGACATGTCTAATTTTGAGTTGGAAATAGGATTGTGCTTCGACAACAAAAAAGACTTACAACATGCCGTCAAAGTGTGGCATGTTAATAGACATTATCAATACCATGTGATGAAATCGACTACAACTCTGTGGTGATCAAGTGCAGAAATGCGCAATATGGGTGTATGTGGCGTCTTCGTGCTTGTTTGCGAAAGAAAACACAATTATGGGAGATCACACAATTAGACGTGTCGCACAAATATATAAATCCCGATGTAGAACGCTGTCATGCCCAACTTGACGCCAACATGCTTGCGCGAGAGATCCAAAACGTCGTCCAGATTGATCAAGCAATAACTATCAAGGCATTAATACAAATAATTAAGGGAAAATACGGTCACGAAGTAAAATACAGCGAATGAGGGATGCCAAAAGGAAGGCAATTGCATGTGCATTTGGAGATTGGAATGAGACATACGCTATATTACCAAGATGGTTGGCGAGTGTGAAGAATAAGAGTCCGGGGATAAGAATCGAGTGGTCACATAGACAATGGGCTGCTGATGAGATAAGAAATGCGTCTCCCCAATTTCGTCGTGTGTTTTTCGCATTTGAAGCATCGATACAAGCTGTCAAGTTTTGCAGGCCTCTACTTCAGATTGACGCGACTTTCTTATATGGCAAATATAGTGGTAAGCTAATGATTGTCATCTCTGTAGATGGTAATGGACACATACTACCGGTTGCATTTGCCGTTGTAGAAACCGAATCTACTTATTCGTGGGGATGATTTTTTAGGATGTTGCACAAACACGTGACGGATAGAAATGGAGTTTGCCTTATTTCTGATCGTCACCCTGGCATTCTAAAGGCGGGTCAACACCCCGACCAACGATTTTTATCCCCCAAAAAGATACCACCGTTATTGACTGCGACACTTGCTCGGTAATTTCAACACCCAATTCAAAAATGGCTCCTTGAAAAAACTCATTTCTCGAGCAGCTGCTCAACATCAATAACGAAAATTTAATGCGTGCATGGAGCGTTTTGCATACTTATCATCACGAACTCCTCAATGTCTGCAATATGTCAATGGCATCCCCAAAGAACTATGGACTCAATCGCATGACGGAGGCATGCGGTACGGATGGATGAATTCTAATGGTGTTGGTATGTATGAAATGCAAGTTATGTTTTGCACTCAACTATATAGTTATCGCTGAAGTAATATTACTTACACGAATTTTATCGTCACTTGTAGAGTGTTTTAACGGTGTATTGAAGGGGCTCGATTCTTGCCAATAACAACGATGACTCAGATGATTTACTACAGATTGGTGACATACCACGATCGGCATAAACAGGAAATCAATGAAGCAATCTCTAACGGCCTATCCTACACAAATTATCACATGGATAAACTCACACATTATGAACAATCTGTAATGAGGCATCAAGTCACTTTGATCAATCGTGACATAGGTGAGTTTGAAGTGCTGACTGGAAGACATGGAGATCGCATGCATAAAGGCAACAACACCCAAGTCGTCATCCTAAAGGACTGGGTGTGCAGTTGCAATAAATGGCAATCGTTTAGTTTCCCTTGCTCACACGTGTTAGCTGCATGTGCCTTTATTCGAGTGAGCTACGCGCAATTCATTGAGCCATACTATAGGATAGATGTGTACGCGCAATGTTACTTCTATAATTTCAAAGCCATCCCATATGAGAAATATTGGCCGACTTTTGGGACGAAGATCATATCGGACCCAAGGTGCAGACGTGGCCGAGATAGACCAAAGGGAACGCGAAGGCAAAATGAGATGGATCTTCCTAATGTCTCAAGGCCCTTGCAATGTGGCATATGTCATCAAGAAGGATATAGAAGAACAACATATCCTAATAAAGACCGTGAACGAGTCCCTACTAGGAAGAACCGGTGTGGTATTTGTCGTTCAGATGGACATAACAAAAAATATTGTCCAAACAGAGCTCAACCTTCCAATGAAAATCGATAGTCAATTTTGTATATTGTTTGTGATGGCTTAAGTTGGTAATTTGATTATATTGAAATGTTTAAGTATTCGTTATTGTTTGAATATATATGAAAGAGTTATTGTGAGTTTCCGAACAACACGATTAGTTTTTTTTTTAAATCAGTCATTTGTAGTTTGTACAACAATGGATCCAGGTCCATCAGATCCTTCACTTTTGCATCTCCAATCTACACATAGATCGTCGCGAACCTGGAGAGGTCAGGTAAACTTTTTTACATGTATACATCAAATGTTCTTGCATAAACGTATAATATATATATATATATATATCGACTAATACATTATCAATTATAAGGTGTACGAAACATTGCGCGTGCGTCGAAGACGTGGTGTCGTTGATCGAACGGTGCAGTACCATTCGAGGATGATCTCATATCTTCGTTCCTGTGGGTTTTATGGGATTTCCCGCGTAGCATTTTTCAGCCTTGATTGGGCTTTGATTACTGTATTCGTAGAGAGATGGCACCCTGAGACACATACATTTCACATGCAATGTGGCGAGTGCACAATTACACTCCAGGACGTGCAGGTACAGCTCGGCTTACCTATCAAAGGTATGCCTGTGACGGGAACGACCAATACAGACTATGCTGATGTGTGTGAGACGCTACTTGGTCGAACTCCTGTTGGAGATGACATTATTGGTTGTAAACTTAAAGTCGAATGGCTTGAACGTAACGTACCAACTACAGATGATGACAGTGATGAGGAATTGGTGCAACATTATGTTCGATCGTACATACTGCAACTTATCGGTGGTTTTCTATCGCCGACAAGTCAAACCGATTTGTACATTTGATGTTTCTACCATTGCTTGAGGATTTCCAAATAGCTGGACATTATAGTTGGGGGAGTGCATGTTTGGCTTATTTGTATAGGGAGTTGTGTCGCGGATCTCGTGCAGGTGCACATGAGGTTGCAGGTGCATCAATTCTTGTACAACTGTGGGCATGGGACAGATTTCCATTTATAGCACCAAGGCGCCTGGGTGTTTTTAGAGTTCGACTGCGAACAGTGGATGGAGAACACATGCTTATGGACATTTCATTGGGACATAGGTAATACAAATATTATTTCACAATTTCTATAATATTAACTCCATTTTCATTTTCTATAATTTATTGTTTTGTATACATATGGCTCGATGCATTTTCGGTTACACAGAGTGCGACGCACGTCTTATCGGCTTACCGTGACGCACTCGACTCGCAGAATGAGGATGATGTAGTATGGCAACCTTATGCTGAAGTCATCGGGTCTCTTCTCGAATATTGTACCGACGGTCACTGTAGTTGGCTTTCGACGTGTCCCTTAATTTGTTTCCACATAGTCGAGTGGCATCGACTAGAAAGGGTTTGAGACAATTCAGAATGATACAGGTGGTGCCACCAAACTGTGATTACGACACCCGACTGTACCGTATCGAATTGCGTGGACGCAATCAAGAAAATTGGGTGACTTTTCACGCAACCTTTATACAAATGTGGGAAAATCGTGGCCACAGCATAGTCACAGCGGCACAAGAAGAATGACACGATCACCAAGACTACATGACGTGGTATCGCTCAGTCACTAGACGATTCATTGGACACGACGGGGCTTTACGTGACTATTCGGTAAACTTGAAACTCTTATTTTTTCCCGAACAACTAATATCTTAAATTGCGTGCATTAAACTCATGTTTTTATATTAGTGTGACTTGGTGCATCGACTGAGGCGAGTGTTTATTGAGGATGAGTACGAGCAAGGTCTTGCTGCGCTTGATGAAGACATTAAAATTTTAGACGAAGATGAAAGGCAAAGGTCTACTCTATGGAATGATGGAATTGATGTCGAACATGACAAAAATGAGGAAAATGAAGAGGAAGATGAAGAAGATGATCAGGGTGAATCAAATAGAGAGGTGGGAATAAGAAGAACACGAACAGAGACTGTGGGGGAAAGCACCAGACATCCTCGTCCACCACGCCCATCTCGTCGGACTGAGATTGGTGCAGAGAGTAGCAGACGTTCTCCTCCAGCAAGTTCATCTCGTCCGAGAGCGAAAAGAATAAAGACTGTTGGCGAGAGTAGCCAACGCTCATCCCCACCATGTCATTCTTCTCATGGGTACATTCCTACATCGTCCCCAATGCAACTAGAACCTCAAATGCTTGTACCAATACCGTCGATCATGAATCTTCCTCCTTACCATTTTGATCCTTATGCACCTGGGTCGTCGTCTTCATATGTGGACCATGGAATGCCTAGACATCAAATGTATCCTTCATTACCTCAATACATGCCGAGTCAATATACTCCACCATGTTATAATTACAATATGTTATATAGTGGAGATGGCTCATTCATGAACCTGTTAAGCATGCCGCCGCCTCATGTTCCTTTCGCCCAACCGCATACAGGAAGCCAGTATTTTGGGATAGTTCAACCTCCTATTTTTGGGAGCATTAGTACCAGAGGTGAGTCGAGTGAAGCAGAGGAAGAACATCAATCGACTCAACGACATTCAATGCAAGATCAGCAACCTCAACAACCTCAACAACCTCAACCGGATGTACAAACACAACGTCGAACTAGACATAGAGTACGTCCGGTTTGCATCACGGAGCAACAACGTCAACGTAACCGTCGTAATAGACCTGTATGATGAGTTTTCTTGATGTCGTGGTGATTTTTTTCACTTTATATCTTAGGTGAATGAAGTTGATGTTTACAACCTTCTCATGAAATGGACTTATTTTTCAACAAATCATTATTATTTTAATTTTAAATTGTAGACAAAGAAATAACGTGGTTTTAGCTTATAATTATTTTAATCTTCGTATCTCTTCTTATCATCACGAGATAGAAGTAAGACAAAAGTTTAATGGATGAGTTGTATGGTTACTATGGGTTGCACGGGTTGTCCGCCTCGCAATACGTGCATGACGTTTGCATGGGGTGCATGGTCTGTAGTGGATATGCATGGGTTGTCCCATCGAGATACGTGCATGACGTTGCATGGATTGTCCATCTCGAGATACGTGTATGTCATTTGCATTACTTATCCACCTCGAGTTACGTGCATGACGTTTGGATGGTTTGCATGGACTGCAGCAGGTTGCATGGGTTGTCTACCTCGAAATACGTACTTCACATTCGCATGGTTTGCATGGATTACACGAGGTTGCATGAGTTGTCCACACCTCGAGATATGTGTGTGACGTTTGAATGGTTTGCACGAAGATGCATGGCTCGCCCACCTCGACATACATGCATGGCGTTTCCATGTGTTGTCAACCACAAGATACGTGTGCGACGTTTGCATTGGCTTTACCACCTCGAGACACGTGCGAGTCGTTTGCATGATTTACTTGGATTTTACGAGGTTACATGGGGTGTCCACCTCGAAATACGTGTGTGACCTTTGCATGGTTTGTATGGATTAGGCGAGGTTGTATGAGTTGTCCACATCGAGATACGTGTGTGACGTTTGCATGGATTGCAACAGGTTGCATGAGTTGCACCCCTTGAGATACGTGCGTGACGTTTGCATGAATTGCACGAGGTTGCATGAGTCGCCCACCTCGACAGACGTGCATGTCATTTGCATGAATTCTCCACCTCAACATACATGCGTGACGTTTGCATGAGTTGTCCACGTCGATATGTGTGCGTATCGTTTACATGGGTTGTCTACCTCGACATACGCGAGTGACGCGGGTTGTCCATCTCGATATGTATGTGTCGTTTGCATGGGTTCTCCACCTCGATGTGTGATATTTGAGTTGAACAAATACCTCCTTTTCAAAAAGAGTCATTCATAAAGTTTAGTATCTTGTATAGATAGCTCCTTTTCGAAAGGAACTATTCATCCACCTCACCAATGATGCATGTCACCTCATCATCAATAGCTCCTTTGAGTTATACATTAGTTTTGGAGTTTTAAAGTAAGCCCCACTATTTGGTGAATAAAAAAGTAAAGCCACATTATTTCATGAAAAACACCATAAAGGGGACCACAAGAAGTCACTCTAGTAAATTGATTGAACCTATAAATACATATGGACCGGAGAAGCGAATGTAGAGAAACAACTACGTGCACCCAAACCCACATAACAAACAAACTCAAGAGAGAGCACTTGTTCCGTAAGGTGATAGAGCACCCATCAATGACTTGGCCACTCGGGCAATATCGTCACCGATTGAGGCCGCTGTTAACAAGGGTGTCGACGAAACTCATGCAGGGAGTGTTGGAATTGGGGTCGACGACGTTCTCCATAAATCTGTAGATGCAAAAGGTGAGCTGGGCCCACCCCGCGCGGCGGTCAAGTAGAATTCAGCTTCACGCGGCATACATATGTAGTACGCGTCTCGCGGCTGTTACCGATGGTACCGAAGCAGTCCGGCAATGAGGTGTCATATAGGATCGATACATGCATGATTCCATAATAAAAATAAGTCAAGTACGTACGTACTAATAATAATAATAATAATAATAATAATAATAATAATATTATTATTATTATTATTATTATTATTATTATTATTATTATTATTATTATTATGGTGTTTCAATATAATCTTGCTCTTGGTCAACAAAGGATTCGTTGGGTTGATAAGTGAAAATTTTGTCTTTTCATGCTATTTAGGGCTGATTTATTTATTTTAGTTAAATTTATTGTTCTTTTTTATTTTATTTTGTTTTAACTAAAAATGTGAATGACTAAGTTACCATCACCTCCTTCACAACCGCTTCAACCACTGCACTCCACTGCTGCCAGCTCCCTCCCTCCCTCCGGACCAATTAATCTAGCAACAGCTGGCCCCCAATCTCCAACATGTCCCCAATATCCCCTCAATCTGGTAGAAGAAATGCGACTTAAAATTATGTCACCAACCACTTCCTGGTTCGGAATCATGACCCTTCACATTTAACCATCTTAATGACACACATGATAGTACCCCAGCCCAACTTCTTCTGTTCTTTCCTAATTACTAAAAGGTAACTTAGTTCAATGCTCTCACAACACTTGAATGCACAATTTCGAAAAATTCTTTTAACTTTGGGAAATGCTAGAATGACAAGTATACTATGTTATAATAGAATGCATAATAGCTGATGTGGCGTGTGGACCTCATATCGATCTCATAAAAAACTAACAATTCTAACAAACAAACCATGTCGTTGTATCTTTCTACCTTCATCGTTTTGATAGCGTCGTAAGTTATAGCTGACATCGCTACCAGATCGTTGGCTCTGGGTTTTATGCCAATCTAACAACGTTGTACAGTATAGCTGACATCGGTACAAGAAAGAGATAAGTGTCGTAAATATGATATATAAACAATTAAACACCAAAAAACACAATCAATAATGACCTAAAGCTAGTATATTTCAATGTAGGCAATACACAAATTCGAGTAAAACTTACCTCGTTGTCCTAAGGATCACTAGCTCTTCTTAAAATCATGGACATTTTATGCCAACAAACTTCATTTCAAGTTATTAATTAATGTCCTAAACAACAACAACAACAATAAACTTCGTTTCATTTTATCCATAAAACCCTAACCGTGACGGCCCGAGAATTAATAAATCAATTATTTCCATATTTTCATACTAGGACTCGTAGTTTAGACTAGTCAAGTCTAGGGCACGCCTAACAAGGTAATTAAATACTTATTTTTGTGTGATGCATGCATAGCTTTTTTATTATCTAATTATTTGTGTCACACTAGTACTAGGACTTCCATATTCGTGTTGTGAGCTGCATTGAGTGCGTAGGATGCCTTGGAGTGCGCGTAGTACGGGTATAAAATGGGTCGATGACTTAAGTATTCTAATTTTTACATCAAAGCTAAGGCATGTGATTAAAAATTATCAAATTAGCGTAAGTCTTAGTAATCAAATTAATAAGGCAAAGGTGCTCCTCAATATGCGCGGTAGCGCAGGGCGCCGGAAGTCGAGGCTTGGTTGGTAATGAGGTTTAATCTAATTCTTTGATTTCCATCAACTAAGCTATTTACCTAAATAAATATGCCTAAGATGAGAACATATGCTAAGCTAAGTTAAATTAAATCAAGGCTTATAGTTGAAATATTTAATTAGGGCCTTTGGATCAAGCATAGGAATGACCAACTTGAAGATCTCTAGGACATACTAGTATGCTTCTAGGTGTGCAATTGAGTCACTAATCTAGATCCTAGTACTCTAGATCCTAGTGTGCAAAGAGGTGTCTGTGAGTTGAAATTAAAGAGTAAGATCTAAAGTTAGAAAACAGTATATAAGGAGGACTTAGCCTCATTTGCTCCATAAAAGCTTGCAAAAATCCTGAACATTGTGTTCAACTTCAAAAGAGCTCAAGAGAGAGGATTAGGGCTAGGAATGGGTGAATCAAGGTGATTTGGAGAGGCTTGGGTTAGGATTTAGGATTTATAAGCTGAAGCAATCACTAACCTTTGTTATTTTCTTGAATTTCCTCTTTAAGGTGACTTATAATGCATCGATCTCCAAGTTAGGACTTTATGCTAGAACAAAAATGCATGGTCAAATTGAAACTGGGTGTTTTTCTTGAATCATGAACTTAAATGGTGGACTTTTAGCTCTTGATTTCAAAATGAAAACGCTGAATTCACTACAATCATGAAAAACAACTACAAAGCAAGCAAAAAAATAAATGAACATACAAAGTTGTTATCGCAGTTCGGACCTCCCCTCCTATGTCTGCGGGGCCACACCCAAGTGTAGAAATCACTAAGAGAAAGTGATGTACAAATTTATGCAAAGTTCCTAATTAGTGATCCCTCGTCTAGCTAGTGAATCTCTCACCAAACTTTGCTATACACTACCAACTACCCTTACAACCGATCCTACACAATTGTCTCAAGTTTCCCTTGGACAACAACCGAGATCCCCTCGGCTAAGTGTGTAAAAGAAAAAAGAACAATCTTTCGAAAGCTCTTGTCTCACAGTGATATAGAAAATTTCAGCATTAAAGATGGAACTGCTGCTGTGATTACATCAATATATGAAGAGATCATACAATGGCTCTCTTATGGAAGCTTCCTTGTATGTCTTTAATCAAATGAGGTGGCAAATATATTGTTTCCTCCTTTCTCTATTGATTAAAGGAAATTTGCCTTAATTGTCTTGCGAGTTGTCAATCAAGAATCTTCTCCTTGTTGGACGTATATGTATGGGTTGGCATGAATATCTTGTTCACCTGTAAAAGTATATATCAAGAATATTAGCTGAGATTATGGGACATGTTCTGTACTTACAGACGAGTCTGTAGGTACAGAAACAACACTTCTGCATGAAACTCACAAGATTTATGTCATATCATTTTTTCTCACCAAAGTCTTGGTTGAACATTTTTTCTTACCAGAGTATTAGTTGAACAAATAGTGAGAATATATATTTTACCTTATCAATCTCCCCCTTTGTCATTTATTTGTCACAACTCAATACAAAAGGATTATGACAGTTAACAATAGAAACATGCAATTCATAAAGCACATAAAGATCAATAAGTGAGGCGTGTGATACCAATATAGTAAAGTCCTACCAGATTAAAAGATATGAGTTGTTTACAGGGCCAAATATTCAGACTTAAAAAAAAAACTAAAACAGTTTGTACAAACAAAGAAATTGAACTAAAGTATTATAAGTCATAATAAGTTCTCCCTATATTAGAGCTATTCTCCCCTTTTGTGACAAAATAAAAGACAAGGGTAAGAGAAAGTAACTAAGGGGAGGTATCATATATTAACTAAATGAACTCCCTCTTCGTCCTTGTATTGTCTCCCTATTTGGGACATAAATTATCAAAACTTGAAACGAGGAAAATAATTAACTACCATATCAGTAGTAAGCACTGCGGAAATATAGATAATATAAAAGAGTTGTAGCATGAGACAGTATCAAAGCAATATTAAAGGACGCATAGAAACTCTTATACTTACACTCACTCCCCATGAATTCATCATTACCTCCAACAGATGCTTATGTACCCACAAATCACTCTATACTTACAGACATTTCTGTATCCACAGATCACTCTATACCTACAGATGTCGCTTAAACTACAGAAGCGGGCTGACTGTTTGTGGGTACAAAAGCAGACTGATTGTCTGTGGGTACAAAAGCAGTAGCATTTTAAGCAAGTTCAACATCTCTACTTGTCATCGATCTATCCAACTTGTTCCCTGTCATAAAATAAAACAAAACAAATTGCAAAAAAAAAGGAAATAACTATGATTTAGTGTTATACCTGATCGTAGTCCATATGGTGTTGTCTTAATATATAGATGAAGATAAGCATAGACTCAATGGAACATTTGTGCCATTACATTGAAATTGGGGCAGACCACGTACATCACTCATGTGAGCTATTGCATTGCAAGCTCCTTTTGGGTACCCATTTTTGTTGTTTATTTGAAACATGCCTAACTGCATTGAGGGACCTATCATGCTTGTTGGTGATGGCTCTTTGTCACCTAGCTAGATCTCGATACATTTTGTAGAATCGAGGTCAGATATGACCCCTTGATGTTGCAGTAAAAACACGTCGGCCTGAAACGCAGTTGAGCAACTTCATTTTCAACAGTAATGACGGCTTCATTTCCATTAATAAATGGAATTGATTCACGTTTCTTTGAAGTTGACCCTTTAATACTTGTATAGACAAAACCCTTGTGGTCACAAGAGACTTTCCCTATTTTCAAGATGTCATCGAGTTTCGCTTTTCCCTTATTCAACTGTGTAAGAGTTGATTCAGAAAGTTCAAGGGCCTTTTTTACTTCTAACAACTCCTTCTCTTTAGCATTGAGTTTGTGGTGCAAAGCTATAATTTCTCTTGACATTATGATATTTTTATCAACTGCCTCTGACCATTTCACATGTACATAGATCTCCGCATACGTTTCTTTCAAGTCTGCAGTATAAACAGAATTAGTAGAATCTGAATATGAATCATAAGTTGAAAAATTTACATGATCTGATGTATTGGAGCATGTGGATACAACAAGTGTAATAGGTACAGCAGACGTTGTGGTTACAGCCACAGTTATAGGTGCAGAAGATGTTGTAGGTATAACAGAGGAATCACTCGATTATTCAGATATTGCACAAGCAAAAGCAACATAGTTGTTGCGATGTCCACTTTCACTTTTGATATCATCGTTTCTTTCAAAAATATCTTGAAGGATCTTCCAAGCGGTTTTAGCTTCTTCGCATGAAGAAATTAATGCATAGATTTATGCAAAGTTCCTAACTAGTGATCTCTCATCTAGCTAGTGAGTCCCTCACCAGACTTTGCTACACTACCCACTCCCCTTACAATCGATCCTACACAATAGTCCCAAGTTCCCTTGGACCACAACCGAGATCCACTAAGCTATGTGTGTGTAAAACAAAAAAGAATAATCTCTCGAAAGCTCTTGTCTCATAGTGATATCGAAAATTCCAGCAATAGAGATGGAACTGTTGTTGTGATTACATCAATATATGAAGAGATCATACAATGGCTCTCTTATGGAAGCTTCCTTGTATGTCTTCAATCAAATTAGGTGGCAAATATATTATTTCCTTTTTTCTCCGTTGATCAAAGGACATTTTCCTTAATTGTCTTGCGAGTTGTCAATCAAGAATCTTCTCCTTGCTGGACATATATGTATGGGTTGGCATGAATATCTTGTCCAGCTGTAAAAGTATATGTCGAGAATATTGGTTGAGATTTTGGGACGTGTTCTGTACCTACAGACAAGTCTGTAGGTACAGAAACAACACTTCTGCATGAAACTCACAAGATTTATGTCATATCTTTTTTCTTACCTGAGTATTGGTTGAACAAATAGTGAAAAATATATATTTTTCCTTATCACAAAACAAATGAATGTTTAGGCTAAGTATTTGGTTCACGCTCTTGTTCTTAGTGAATTGGCTCAATGTAAGCATAATTCTTGATGAATTGGTGGGTAACGAGATTCTAATGATTAATGAATGGAAGCTTTACCGACATTATTAAACTTGAATAAGGTTTCTTCGATTATGGAAACTCGCAAGAAACACATAGGTCATGAATAGTAAATTTGATTTTCATGTTCTTGATGAAATGCTTGAATGAGGATGTTGATGATCAATGTGATAGCTTTGATGAATAATTCTTATTGCTCTGCTTTTTTTGTTGTTTGTTGTTCCCCAACGAGTCGAGGATGAGGTCGACAACAAATGGAGTAGGCCAAAGGAGTGGGAAAACTAAGAATTTTCAATACTGGAATTCTGAGCCCCGACTCCATTAGCACGTTAATAAGGCCAATTAGCACTAATGGATCTGGGTTCGTACCGAGTTGCAGGTAGCAACCTAAGAGGCCACCTTAGTGTGCTAATTACGACTAGCGCGCTAAGAGGCCACCCTAGCGCGCTAACCAGTAGTTGACAACAACATTTTTTGTTTTGGCTGAATTTGAAAACCTGGATTTTGGACCCCTAAACCTTATTGAAAGCACTCCAAAACTTGCGTGTAGGACTAATGGGACGTAAGGAAGCGTATACGAAGGGCGTTTCGGCGAGGATTTTGCAGCAAATGTGTAAGTAAACCCATGAGAAACATAGTTAGTATTCCATTGATAGAACTTGTTATATTTCGGTTTCATATAGTGCAATTTGATGTTGTTCATACCCTTGTCAGTCCATTCTCATGTGTGTACGTGTGTTTTTCGACGGGGTCGAGTGACACGAACTCACACCCTGGGTCTTTCTACCCTGTGTTGTTAGAGTTGTTGCCCACGTTAGGGCCACTTAGTGATAGTTTCCTGCGGGACTCGCAAGTTGAGAGATGAATGACAAAGATTTAAGTCCCCATCACGGGTTCCTCTCGGGAGATGTTTGGACGGGGTTTCCATTCATGGGTTCCTCCCTATTAGTAATGAGATGTTTTGCGAGGTATTCATCATGGGTTCCTTTCAGTCGGCAAATTTGATACGAATGTCGACCATGGCTTCTGTGACGCTGCGCACGTGTCCATGTTTTGATCTCTCAACGACTTATGTTCATGCGATTGCCTTATATTCTTCCTTATATTGCATGGATTGTAGCCGTATAATCGATATTCTTGAATGTTAACTAAGTTTCTCTGAGATTTACTCACTAGAATTTGTTAATTTTTTGTGACAAATTGCAAATCCTATGATGATCCGGGGCAAAGAGCTATTAGGCGAGTCTGAGTTAGGAGAGTCTTATCAGGAATACATTGTAGGTGTTTGTATATATTTATTTACCGTTTTCATGGGTTTTGGGAGGACTTATGTACCCGATACATGTATATGGCCACTATTTATTCTTTTGTTGCGTCTTTATGGTATACATGGTATATGTACGGGGATTTCATACTTTAGGGTTGTTTATTAATGCAAATCTTCTAATTATTTATTGCATGTCTTAAGACTTCCCCTTGATAAATTAACTCATATTAAACTTAATGCTTGTAAATAACTTAACTTAGTAAAACTCCTTGTAAATGATTGAATAAACGAAGACACTAAGTTAAAGTGAATAAGATAAAGATAAAGGTTAACGTCGCTGGTTGTCAAGGACAAGTGTGCAGTAACGTGGCATGCTTGGTGACTTATGTGGCGATGTAATAGTGTTTGGTTTGCCTCGGGGTTTGGGGCCGACACACTAACCATGCAATCAAAACTCATGTCTCGCCTCCGCCACTAGCGCTGCTTCCATATTCTTCACTAAATCCTTCGGTCATCATAGTGGCCTCCTCTCTCCTTTCGTCGTTGCATGACCTCGCCTTCGTGCCTCGCCTCTCATCATTGCACGTCCGCACCTCGAGTGTCATTGCCTTTACCATCACGCCTCGCGCTCTTCTGATCATATTTCTTTTTCCAATTTTTCTCACTTCTATTCAAATGATTCATTCTTATTGGTGTTGGTTTCCTTTGGGTGTTTTTTTTTTCTTTTTTTAAGAAATTTTTCTCTTTGTAAATTATTGGTGTTTATTTGGAGTTTTTTGGTTTCATTAATAAAGTTGTTGTATTGATGTTCTTATATTAATAAAGTTGTTATGATGATTTTTCAAATCGCATCATTGTTGTTCTTGTTCGGATGTTCTTTTATTAATGAAGTCATTGATGGTCTTCCAAATTGTTTCCGTGTTTTGTAGTTTAGTTTGATTTGGTTGTGATTTTGTGGAATTTGTGATTTTAGTTTATTCGTATATGATTTTCGTAATTGAAAATATGTTGATATATCTTCGATGGGATTGTTAAAAAAACTTGAAAGTGAAAGAGATTTCTCAAAAAAAGTGAAGGAGAGAAAACTGCGAAACCAGATCGGCCAAACCGGGTAAACCTCGGTTGGTTTGATCACGGTTTTAGGGTTTTATGGTTTAGTGGTGGTCTACCAAACTGTCAAACCGTGACCCCCTCCCCTTGGGTTTCCCACCATTAAACTGTGGTTTACCCACCCCTAACAATAATCGAATAAGAAAAATCCACCAAAAGCACTTAAAAATCCATAAATCAAATGCTAAACAGAGGAAGAACACACTTATTGTTGGGTTTTGGGGTTCATACGCAACGGAGATTACAAAACAGTTTTGACAAAAACCCCAACAGGATCCGAATCTAATTCCATTAAAAACGTTTAAACCATGCAAAACTTAATCATACCTCAATCGCAATATACATTTCAGAAGGTTGATCGATCTCTAAGGCGCTGCTAACGACGAACGCCTCTATCGCCAGATCCACACACGAACGGCGGCGAGATTTGAAGTGCTAGCTTCGAGAGAATACCAAACCTTTTTGTTTCTCTCCTAAACGATCGAGCATACCAAAAACCCTAAGTCGTTTCTAAAACGAAAATAGAGTTTCGGCCTTTTTTTTTCTTTCGTACTGTGTTCTAACTTAAAGCGTCTATTTATACAACCTTGTATATAGACGGTTAAGTAAATTACACATATACCCTTACTTAAAGAAGTATAAGTGTAATACACCACAAGGACGTTTCCGTCATGAATTTTATCATATAAAATTCATTTTTCTCGAACCATCTTAAAATCTCGCAAAACCATTCTTAGTGTGCGACCCAATAGGCTCTCATCAACGTTGGCAGTGTACCAAAACACATTTTGGTATACAAGTCATAAGCAGTCTCTAGCAAGACATTATGACTACCCAAGTTGCACGAATATCAAATCGATACAACCTAATCAATAGTGTATATAACATCCTTTTGTCACACGATATCCTTTTGGTCAAACATAAGGCATGGAATTTTCATCCAACATATTCAATCGTACTAGTCTCGATCTCTAGGTAGACTGAAAACATCCAAGTGACATTGATCAATATCAATTCACTTAGACTAGGCCTTTTAACAGTCTAACACATCGAGGGATCTATTAGATATCTCTCTTTATATGAGAGGGACAAATTCTATCTCGATTACACAACTTCATCACATTGCTCACACAATAACCAATCACAACCTTTATAATCGTCCCAGGTTAAAGACAACGTTTGATTGTGTCAAATTATCGTGTTCCTAATGTTGAAGTCTCTCGCAATCTCAAGTCGAGGACTGAAAAATATACATATCATGAGAAACAACTATGACTTAATCCATGTGATGTTCTCATAGCGGGTCGGTCCAGTACTTTGTTCCCTAACAAGTACTCGTGATCTTGATTCTTATCCCTATACGTATAATCATCATATGATCATCAATCAAGACTCACACTAGTCTTAATTCATTATAGTTCCCAGGTATAATGATCGACTAGGGACATTTAGGATATTTATGTAAATACCCATGGATCTTATTATAATGTAAACATGCAAATTAATTATAATAAACAGCAAATGAAATCCTCTATTTTATTAACTAAAAGTATTCATAAAGACAGTTAATGGATTGACCTAGGGCACATGCCCCATCACTTATTGAGTGATTGAAGGTGTTTTTTTGTTGGTGATTTGGCCAAGGTAGGTGGAGTTGATGGCATGAGAGAGACGAGAGTGAGAGTGAGGTAGTTTTTTTTTAATACGGGGTATGCTCAGCAAAATGTGGGGTATGTTTAGTCGAGAGTTTTATATTGGATGGCCGTTGGGTCATTTTACATAGGGACCAATTTATTTATTTTTAAAGATGAAATCTGTTTAGCCGCTCCCTAAGTAAGTTTTTGATATGCTACATATAACAAGAATGATTCACTCACTTTGGTTGCGAGTTAAGGAATTATATATATATATTATCTTCTGTCAATAATATAAGTCGTTTGGCTCAAAACACACATATAAAAGAAAAGCATTAATTATAGGTTCAAATTACATTCTTGCCCGTAATTTAATTACATCATTAAGGGCACAAATCCTCTATTTACCCAATAAAAAGTTAACAAGTTTTTAATTGCGATTAAATGTTTAAGGATAAAACGGGCAAAGATGTACAAAGGTTTTCTATAATTTTGAAAATAATTTATGTTTTTTGACAAAGAGTTCTCGTAGGACGACTTATAAAAATAATCGGAAGTAATAGTCATTAAAATCATATATAATGTCAACCGCAATGATTAATCTATAGACTTTGTAGATTTTTGTAGACTTTTTAAAACTTTGATAGACTTTGATAGACTTTATTTTTAATGACTTTTAGTAACTTTAATGGACTTTTGTAAGGACTTTGATAGACTTTGATAAACTTTTATTTGGATGACTTTTGATAAACATCCATGTAAATCTGGAAATCGAACAGGGGTATGTGCCCCACTTTTCACCATCTTCAACCTTTGCTTCGTTCTTCCTTCGTCTCTCCTCACTGTCTTGCTGAATCTCTCTCTCTCAATCCCTTCTCTCGTTCTCTCTCAATTTCGCCCATATGATGAATAAAGAAGAAAAGAAGAAGACGGGACTGTTAATTTTGATTTTAGGGACTGTGTATGTGTGGGTGTTTGTGTGATTGAGGGAGAGGGAGAAAGGAAAGAAGTAATCAAGAAAGGAAAAAAAAATCGAAGAGACCGAGATAGTCGAACCAGATAGAGGAAGAAGATGACTTGACTAGGGGGAGGTTGGCTATGGTTGCATTCGGACACCCACAACATGTATATCAGTTGTGGGTTTTGCTCTGACAAATCAAGAGAGGAAAAATCCATTTCAGAGTTGAGAAGGGGCTTAGTCAGACAATCGTGCAAAGTAGATTTCATTAGCATCGGTTCAAGCTTTGTCCACTTTCCAACATAATGTTCTTAAAAATTAATGGGAGGTTCTTTGTTTAGCTCTAGCTTGTTTGTCTCCTTCTTATCGATCCTTTCTAATTGTGTTCTCTCGTTGATTTACCCGAAGAGTGGGACTAAGAAAAAGCGTCCATAGTGGTTGGTGCAAAAGAGTAGGTGGTGTAAACAAACGGAGATGGTGGATTTTAGGGCTATGGTTGATGAGGGTATGTTTGATGTTGGTCGGTGATTAGAGATGTAGAAATTAGTGGTGGTGATGGAAAACGGTGAAGAGATGAGCATTCGAGAGAGCATACGACGAGAGAGAGAGAAAGAGAGCGAGAGAGATTTCGCGATGAGAGAGAGAGCGACGAAGAAGAAAAAAAAAGTCTCAAAAAAGTTTCTCGTGGAGGCTAAGAGATGGAGAAGACTTTCAATATATATAGGGTTATGTAAAAAGTCTCCAAAAGTCATCCAAACCCACAAATCTACAAAATTTCTAAACAAATTGAATACCCCTTACAATTAGAGAGTTTACAAAAGTTTTAATTGAATACCCCAAAACTTTTAGAGACTTTTTAAAAGTCTCTAAAAGTTCACATTGAATACACCAAACTTTTAGAAACTCTCTAAAAGTTTTAATTGAATACCCCTAAACTTTTTTAGTCAATAAAAGTAACCAAAAGTCTATTAAAATCTCAATTGAATACACCCCCGTATGTCTCTGGTAGACCTTATATATAGCTATGACCCTTCTAATCTAGTTCATCTACGACACTCAAAATTGTGACGTATTTTGAGAGGAACCGATTTCGTCACCACTTACCACTCGACTAACCAGTTGATAGTTGGTAGTTTCCGAGGGCTTATTTGACATTCTTCCCATCTCGTCTCGGCTCCTCAAATTGCACCACAGATCAAGTACCAGTTTGTGTGTGCGTGCGTGCGTGCGAGCGAGAGAGATCTGACGATGAAATGAGAGGGTCTTCGCATCAGCGAACCAACGCGAGTTCAAGATTTCTACGCAATCCATCTTCGCCCTTATCATTCGCTCTCTACATTTCGCTCCTCTGCCTTTTCTCCGTAATCTTCTTCTTCAATTCCACCACACAAATCCTTGAAAACCAACCAAAATACCCTTTTCATCCCCAACACTCCACATTTCTCAAGGTACCTCCCCTTTCAATTCTTTCTGTTTATTGATGTTGTTTTCGTCATTTTCTTATTATATGTGCACTTCTGATTTGAGGGTTTATCTGAATTTCACTTATTGTATACAAAGTTCTTGACTTCTTGTGGAGTGTTGGTAGTGTTAAATTTCGCAGTTTGTGCTTAAAATGGGACTCTTATGCTGTAATTCGGCGTCGCCGAAAAGTATATATAGAAGAGAATTTGTGTTCCAATTTGAAGGGCAAGTTTACGTTGGTCAGTTGCTTATTAGGAATGGGGATTACACTTTTCAAGTTTTGTGTTCCACAACTCCATTGTGATTTTGTGATATTCATGCCACCAACAATGTGCAAATTAATGGAATTTAGAAGATAATTCCATCGATGGCCGGCCATTGTTGCGTAAATCTAACTATGAATTAATGCAAATTGAGATAATTGAGAGAACTTGTCTTCCAATTTGAAGGGCGAGTTTATATGTTGGTCAGTTGCTTATTAGGAATGTCAATCCGCATAACTTGATCCAGTCTGGTCCGCAATAAGTAAATTGGACTGGACTGGACTGGTTTGATGGGTTTATTTGGAGTGAATTGGATTGGAATTTCTCAATCCGTAGTAATTGGACTGGATTATGGATTGACCATGATTGGACTGGATCCAATCCGTGTTCACCCCTACAAGTAAATCGGAACTAAAGAACATTTGAATTGTGACAATTGTCCCTGCAGCTTGCATGAGCTAGAGTAATTTTTGCATGTTCTTTCAAAAGTTAACCAAGTATTTTTCCAGCATCGTGTTAATCAATGTGCTGGAGATATTTACCTGTATTGTCAGAGCTAATTATTTTTTCCTTGCCAATTTTCAGGGCTCGGATGAGTCACTTTGGAGTACTCCTTTTTCTCATAGTTTACGGCCATGTGTGAAACCTACGTCGCAATACACAGGTATTCTTTAACCTGCTGACATATTGGCACAATCCTTGGTAAAAAATGTAATCTTTTTAAGAGTCGAAGATTTTACATGGGATTCGTGCTCTTAAGTATTTTTGAAGTGTTTCCTTGAGATAAAATTACTTCAAAGTTGCATTCTAGGTTCTTCGGGTTGTAGGTTATTCATTCGCTTGATCTAACATCTTGTTGTTTATATGTCAGCGCCGCAAAATTCAGGTCGTTATCTAACTGTTAGAAGTAATGGAGGACTGAATCAAATGCGCACTGGTGTAAGTTGTTGACCTAATCATCTACATAATGAATCTGAAGCCTTCCCTACACTTGCATGCTTTCACGATATGCTTGGCTTCATTGTATCGTTCATCATACAATATTAGTCTTATCAAATACATTTGTCGACACCCACAATAGGTTAAAGTTTTTGATGATTCTCATCAAATTGTATTTATTAACAAAGCCACGATCCCAAATTATTTATTTATTAAAAAAATGTTACACTCCTCCTATTCTATATTGGATCTTTAAGGCTTCTGTTCTACTCGGCTTACCACCAGCTCTAAATTCTGCGTCCCAAGAGCACTACTACCTTCAATCTTGTTCTAAATACACAATACAGACACTTGAAACTAATATATCGTATTCTTTCAGTTTGGTGGCAATTTTTAATGTTTATATGTGGTTCTCCAAGTCTTATCCATAGTAGTATATTCCAGTGACTCGATGCTTTTTTTTTTTGAAAGCCCAATGACTTAACGCTTATTACCTTAAAAAGCCATTGTATATACACATTTGGATAAGGCTGTGTAAAATACTTTATAGGTAGTGGCTGCTGTCTATGCATCTGGTCTTAATATGTCTGTATAATTTTGTCTCTTCTTCTTTGAATAGAAGTGTAGATCTTGCACCGCTGTACTATATCATCATGGTTCTGTTTATCAATATATGCTAATCCTATTTCACTAATAGATGTGTGACATGGTTGCTGTGGCGCGTATAATGAATGCAACATTGGTAATTCCTCAGTTGGATAGGAAATCATATTGGAAAGATTCAAGGTTCGCTTTAGATCCATAGAGCTAATTGCTCCCATTTACAGCAATTTTATTTAATTGTTGACATCTATGTTGTTATTTTTATTTTCTGGAACTTTACAGTACATTTTCAGACATATTTGATGAACTGCATTTCATTCGAACATTGCAAGGAGATGTGCGGATTGTCAAGGAGCTTCCCAAGGAATTGGAATCCGTTCCTCGGGCTAGGAAGCACTTTATGACCTGGTCCGGCATCAGCTACTACAAGAATATGTCAGGTTTGTGGAAAGAATATCAGGTTAGTAGGCATCTATGAGCATGTGACTAAATCTTCATAAACTTGGTGTTTGAATGCATATATGTGAACAGTTTTCAACGGAACTATTGGTCACGAAACGATTGCTTTGGCAGGTTATACATGTTGCTAAAACGGACTCACGATTAGCAAATAATGATCTCCCTCTCGATATCCAGAGGTTGCGATGCCGTGCTTTATATCAAGCTCTCCGATTCTCTCCTCCCATTGAGAACCTTGGAAAGGTCTGATATTCATTTTTGCTTATTTCCCCCTAACTATATATGTAATCCACTATATCTTTAGGTTATCAACTAATGCATTTTTCGTTCTTGATACACATGTAAGATCCTCAAGGAACGTGTGCCCAAATATACCTCAAGTTATACAATATTATGTTTTGGGAAAAAAACAGACATTTCTTTACATTGTGAATGAATCAATGATATTTGATCATTATAGCATATCCGATAATTTGATGTCCTTACCTTGACTGTGATCATTGATGGTTGCATTTTATGTTGGTATGCATGCATATTCACATGCACGAATGAATAGATTGGGTTAGTAACTGTTTTATTGGTGACTACTAAGCTATAAGTGACGGCTAAACAGTATGTTAAGAAACTAATTCATATGCATATTACTTATGGTTATTTTTTGACCGAATTTGCATATGGTTATTGACAATCCTCATCAGATGATAAAAATTAGTCAAATGTTTGATTAATTAACCCTAAAATGGCTAATGTCATAGTCTAACATGTTTACTATGTTGCTTAGTCATCACTTCTTGCTCAATTGTCACCAATAGAACATTTAGTAGTCCAGTTTATTTATGCCTGCACTTAAATATGCATGCATGCATGGTCAAGGTATAGACTTAAATCATATGATACGCCTTTATAGTCAATATTTTTCCTTGTGCATGGACATATATACGTCTAGTCTTGTTTTGTGCAACATAATAATGTGTAACTTAAGGTACTTTTGGGTAAACATTTCTGGAGGTTCTTATGATTTTTTCAGGAAGGATCAATGTGTCAGTTGAGGATCTAAAACTATGGGGAATTAAAATTCAGATTTCTTGACTATTTGTTAGAAACTTTTGCGAACTTTGTCTGTATATTGGGTACAAATGCATTGAATTGGACTATCCTATGAGGCATCCAGTTAAATTGGGTTCTGAGCATACAAAACGGTGACACCACAGAAGCTGGTGGAGCGGCTGAGATCGCATGGTGGAAGATATATTGCTCTTCATTTGCGTTATGAGAAAGATGTGCTTTCCTTTAGTGGTTGTACTCATGGTCTGAGTGATGCAGAAGCTGAAGAATTGAGGATAATGAGGTAAAACTAACTTCATACTACAGATAAATGATCCAATTGTAGTGAAGGTATGATATATGATAGTATTTTACATGTGTATCACATATGGGAGCTATGTCTGCCAGAAATCTTTTTGTCGAAAGTTAAACCTGATTAACTGCACTGAACAGTCTAATCTTTCCATCCTAAATTAATGATCCATTCTTAAGAATATGATAGAATGAAGAGCTTATCTTCCTTGTTTCTTCATGGCTGACTTTTACTTTTTATCTCTTAGGGAGAACACAAACCACTGGAAAGCGAAGAAAATCAATTCAACGGAGCAGAGACTTGGAGGTCTTTGTCCATTAAGTCCGAAAGAAGTTGGTTTGTTTCTTCATGCTCTTGGTTATCCTTCATCGACTTTGATCTACATAGCAGGAGGGGATGTATATGGTGGGAGCTCTCGCCTGCATGAGCTTGAATCCCGCTTTCCAAATCTCCTTTCTAAGGTGGGTAGTTGTATCACACTTATCATGCATTCAATAGCTAATTACTGCCCAACCACTTCGTTGCAAATTTGAACTGAATGGCACATTGTACTTGAGGCAGGACACTGTTGCAACTGCTAAAGAATTAGAAGCTTTCTCTGATCATGATTCTCAAAAAGCAGCGCTGGATTTTATTGTATCTGTGGAAAGTGATGTGTTTATTCCTTCATTTTCTGGTAACATGGCAAGAGCTGTAGAGGGACATCGCAGATTTTTAGGGCACCACAAGACGATCACCCCAGATCGGTACGTCTCTTCTTTTTATGTGCTACAAACAATTCAGATGATAAAAAAAATTCAGTTCAAGAATTCCTTGATATGTCTTGCCTTTATGGCAATATTGATCTCTCACAATACATGCTTATTAATTTGCATTCAATGGATGAGTTTAAGAATCAGCCTAAGAGCGCAATCAAATTCCATAAGATTGAGAAATCACAAATTTTGAAAGATTTCTTTGGAGACTAGTAAGATTTTTTTTTTCCTTTTTACTTTCATGCATCTCATGTTCATTACCTTTTATACACCCACTTGTGTTTAGGAAGGGGCTTTTCGAACTTTTTGACAAGATGGAAAGGGGAGAACTCGAAGAAGGCTCGTTATTATCCTCTCTCATTAAACAAATGCATGAAAATAGGTATGATGCCATTTCCGTGAAACAGTTGAGGTCCTCTGATGTGATGAGATTTCCTTTAGTAAGAGTGATGCCGTAGTGTCGAACGACAGTGCGTCAGATTCTGCTTGTTTTTGTTTTTGACACTTTTATTTAAAGATAAAAATTGTAGATTATTTTCTCCTGATAGGCATGGAGGTCCAAGAAAAAGAGGAGGTGCTCCACCAGGGGTGAAGGGTCGCAATCGGTTCAGATTTGAAGAATCCTTCTATGAAAACCCATATCCAGAGTGCATATGTAGGAGCAAGAAGAATGGTCCGATGGCAACATCAAAAGTCCACATTTAAGCTAAAGATTTCCTCACAATGGAGACCGATTACGCCAATGAGCATGTCAAGGCTATTGCAAAGACTCGAAGTCACAAAAATTTAACTTGGGCTTGCTGATAAAAATTTGAATAGATTACGCAGATAAGCGAGGGAAGTCAGGCATATTGAGATCTTGGAATGATGAAATCTTCCCTTGGTCTAGCCATGGTAGAATTCGAAGGCTTGCTTTGTGTTTGCAATCTCTTCTCTCTCTGCTTTGACAAAGTTTGTTAGATTGCTTTGTCACTGTGATTTTGAAAAGGAAAATACCAAGAATAATGAATTTTTTCTAGATATGCTTGAGCTTTTTGTTGTTACTTTTGTGTATTGTTCGGTAAGTTGTAAAATACTATTGACATTTATAATTTAAAAACTGTTAAAAGTCATCCTGTTGACGATTTGCCGAGCGTAATATAAGTGCAAATCTCTCCTTAATTAGTACAAGGCATTTTTGGAGCAATAAAATTCTCTTGTACACACAATTTGATTACATTAGAATATTGATATTAGCAAACCTCAAGGAAAGGACCAATTTCTGTTTTTCCCATGAAATATTTGTGCTCTGTTTGGCAAGGCTAGCTGATAATTTACTAGCTGGTAGCGGAAAGTTGATAATCTAGTTGATCAACTAAAAATTGTTTGGAATGATAGCTGATTGATTAGCTGATAAATGTAAAATAACAATAAAGGACATATGACACAATTAAGTATATTAATTATATAATCATATAATTAATTGTTATAAATAACTCTGTATTTTATTTACAAAATACAAATTAATACCATAAAATAATTTATATTATTTAAAAAACTAAATTATGTGTGTCCATAAATGCTTACACGAAAAATAATTTTATATTAATTTATAAGAATTCGCAAAAAATAAACACATGTAAATAAAATAAAATAAACGACTTGGATAACTATATATATACCTAATGCATCATCCATAATTGAGAAGCAATGTTATTGCGAATATTCTTCATTTCTAGATAAGTCTCTCTATATCTTAAAAAAATAGTAGATTAGTAAAAAAAAAAATTAAAAATATGTAGGATAGTCCACCACTCGAACACTACATTAAAAAATATTTTTATAACATCTAAAAATATTTTTATACTCGACGTTGTTAAAACTTATTTAATATGTAATAAATATCTAACAAGATTATCTATAATTAAGAAATTAATGTGTAATGATTTTTAATTTTAGTGAGATTCTTTGTTTTATAATATTTAGTTAATTATTAATCACTATTTTTTTCATTAACAATATTAAGTTATATGTTAATTCTAAATTCAATAAGTTTTAATAACGTATAATATAACTGTTGGTCTAGCCTAGAAGAGCTTGAAATGCTAGTTTCGCCTCTGCCAACTCTACCAGGTATAATCGCGTGGTACTAATATTCGCAGGGTTTGTTTAAGTATTAATTTTCGGTTCAAACACTACTAAAGAGTAGCGTTTCAATTGGGAACTTATCATCTAGATTATTTTTAAAATAAACTACAAACCAAACACAGCTTAACAAATAAACTAGCTTATCAACTAGCTGATAAGCTAGTTTGTGCTTACCAAACAAAGTCTTGGTGGTCATGGGTGCCTGTCCATCTTAGCGCACACGCTTCCATTTGTGGGTTCCCTAAGTCCCAAACTAGGAGTTGATCACATGAATCCAACATTTTCATTCAGCTCAATTTAATGCAATCCCGAATCTTGCCTTTTCGGTGAGATCAAAAGATCAAAAACTTCAACAACAGCAACAACATAGCCTCAGTCCCAAATTAATTGATGTAGACTACATGAATCATACTCTTTCATTGTGCTTGATTTAGTGCAATTGATGGTAACAAAATCAAAAACTTCAAATAGCATAAGAGAAATTGCTTCCGCTGTTTTGGTAACGAAGAGAAACAAAACTGTCAAAATGGAATGAAACTCAAAAGCCTTCTTTTTCCAACTAAATTGGTAGGCTATCCAAGTATGAAATGGCATTATAGTGAAAAGTACAGTACTTGTTCTCCCAAAAAAAAAAAAAAAAAAAAAAACATTAGCATGAAGTGTGACTGGCAAAAGCACAAAAATTCTTTGTTCTGTAGACTTGCTAGACAAGGGTAGGAGGGACAAAAACCTTACAATTAATATGTATTCAAATAATTAAGCTTTAATAAAAGCTCAATGGAAGATGAATAGAGTCTATAGAAACAACCTCTCCTGTTGTGTTACAAGTGTCGCCCCTTTCAACTGCAATATATTGAGTCTACGCCGTCGCTGCAGTTAAAGAAGAAACTAATTCGATTATCACTTTAACTGAGTGAGCAGATATGCCTATATTAAGTATTTGCAAGATTCGACAAAAAAGCAGAAACATGATTCCTGGCTCGAACTTTAAAATTCATGACCAGTATACATGAATCATAGAGAGCAACATTCTGGAATAAAAAGTCTAAAGCCAAATGCACCGATTGAAAATGATGAATTTGTCAGGAAGAAATGCAAAATTTGTACCTTTAGCGGATGAGTCATCTTGAGGCTTCATAGCTGGGAAGAGAAGAACTTCCTGCACCACGTAATACAATTGATGATTCAAGACATACGCAGCTTGTCTAGAAAGCAAAGCCATAATAAATATTAACGAAAAACTATTTATGAGTACAAAGTAAAATGCACCTTGATGTTCTGTGAATCTGTAAACAGCATTGTAAGCCGATCGATACCCAAACCCCAACCACCAGTTGGAGGCAAACCATATTCTAAAGCTGTGCAGAATGTCTCGTCCAATGCCATGGCTTCATCGTCACCAGATTGCCGATCCTGAAACAATCACCGTTATATTTAAGTAAGATTTTTCCTTTAACGTGGCAACTTTCTGCCATGCTTTCTTTCTAATAAAGAAAATTATACCTTAAGCTGTGCAGCAAATCTTTCGCGTTGTACCACAGGGTCATTCAATTCCGTGTATGCATTGCAGAACTGATTAATTCATAAGAACATTCAAAATGAGCATATCTAAACCAAAAAAAAAGGAAAAAGAAAAAAAAGAAGTGTCATGAACAGAGTAGCAGCACACCTCATGCTTATTGATGAACAATTCAAAACGTTCTGTAAGCCCAGGTTTGGATCTGTGCCACTTTGCCAAAGGACTCATTATCTCTGGATGGTTAATAATGAATGCAGGATTGATGCAAGTTTCCTCCAAGAAATGACCAACAAGCTGCCATTTAAGTTTTTTCACCAGACACATTAGAGCGGTGAAATTTGAAATACAAGACTTAATTAGGAAGGTCATTAGAATGTTTCCTCCAAGAAAGGACAGAAGGAAAAAGAAAAAAAAAAAAAGAGAAAAAAAAAAAGGTCAGCCAATCTTATAATAAAAGATGGGTGTATCATAGCACATAACAAACAACACTAAAGCACGTTAAATCATGAGTTAAAGCCAAAGCCTCGTATGAGCATATTCAGTCACACAGCAAACCAATTAAACAATAAAAATAAACAAAAAGAAGCAACAAATAATCAATATTCAAAAACAGCAAACGCGTTCATCGCCAACTGGTTGCTTCTCATTTCTTGATACAGCAAAAATGTTGCGCACAGAAAATAATCCTTCACACGTGAAACACAACAGCCTCATAGATAAAGAAGCATGCATTTCACGCATATATATAGATGTGTCCCTCACATATTGTTGCTTAAATATCAGAATCCACATAATAAATATTAAAAAACTGCAATACTTGGCAATATATCATTCAAAGTAGTGCAAATTAAATAATGCAAATTCATTAATGATTAATAAAAACTTGAATTTCCCATTCTAATATACTTTTTACCCATCATTCACAAAAATGTGTACCTATAACATCTTTTCTGCCTCAACGACAATCGGTATCAGATTCTAATTTAACCAAGATCCAATTTTACCTTATCCAACAGCCGAGTTGTCGTCTGAGGAGGTGGGCATTTGACATCATATTTTGCACATGCATCTATTAAATACTTGTTGGCTTCATCACTAGTGAGATCCTTTGGTATATTGAGATTTGCCATTTTTTCTAGCCCTTCAATCATGTCAATCCTTCTGCAACAATCAAAGATCAAGCAGGATATTGTAATTTTTATCCAAAAGGCTTTTACCGCCTTAATTAATTGATCTCCACCCTAAATATTATCTATCGCTAGCACAAAACCTGAAAGGAGGCGTGAAATCAATCTCTATTGGGTCCTTATCTAATCCATTTCCATGGTACTTGATTTTGTAGCCTCCTGTAAGCTCCTTGGCCATGCCTGTTTTAATTAAATTACACCACAACAAACAAAAATAATCACCATAACTTGTTTAAAATATATATAGATACTCACAAGTAACGTTTTAGTCACCTACCACTTAGCATTTGCTCCGTGAGCTCCATCAAATCATTATAGTCTGCAAATGCCATGTAAAACTCGCATGTTGTGAACTCAGGATTATGAGTAAGATCAATGCCTTCGTTTCTGAATTGTTTCCCTATTTCATATACACGATCCAGTCCACCAACAACCAACTCCTTGAGATAAAGCTCAGGAGCAATACGCATGAATAATCTCATGTTCAACTCATTGTGATGAGTAACAAATGGTCGAGCTGCTGCTCCACCAGCAATCATGTTCATCATGGGTGTTTCAACCTAACAAGAATTACGTTAAATTGCTAAATGCAACAAGCTTTCCAACGGAGTGAACTTGTTGTATAAAGGGAAATATTAAACAAACCTCCAAGAATCCAAGATTGTCAAGGAACCTCCTCACGAAAGCGATAATCTTAGCTCTAGTCTTAAATATTTCTCGAACCTCCAGATTCAACATCAAATCCAAGTAACGTTGACGATATCGAGTTTCCTGGCGTCACGACAAGAGTTAATTCCACGTGTAATGTACATGAAGAACCATAATTGAATCATGTTTACGTTTTCTATTATTAATTTCACATCACCATGTAATAAAAGTAGCAGAGAAAAACAGCATTACAAATCCCGTATAAAATATAGCTGCAAAATCGAAACTTTTATACAAGAAATGCCAGAAAATGGCAAAAAGCAAGTAATAATGGAACATACCATCACCAAATGCATTGAAGGGATTAGTTGAATTTATAAAAGTGGTTGCAAAGCACGCCTAGGCACATTGGGCAAAGGGTAATGCTAGGGTGACATCCTTTTGCTACATACATTTGTCGCACAGTTGTTGGGGTCCATTGGTCACACATTGGAATGTGCATGCACACATCTCAAAGCATGATCCAATGGGCCCTAACAACAAATTTGACGCGTGTAACCAACTCCAACTAATTTGGGAGTAAGGCTTCATTATTGTTGTTGCAAATAAGAGAATTTGAAAATCTTATGAGTATAGCCTTTCCCCTGGTTGCTTTTGCTAGTGAGAAGAAGTCCATCCTTGCCTACCCCTCCCTAGAGTGTACTTCATTATCAAGAAATCACTTCAAAATATATTCTAATGAAGAATGAAGTTATAAAAATCTCAAAACAACTAAACAAACCCTCTACATGTATATTACTTCAAGAAAATTAAGTAAATGATAGAATTATTATTATCATTACACACGCACATATGTGTGTGTGTGTGTGCATATATAGATGACTGAGAACTCACGAGGCCATCTAAAACCTTTTTACTCACAAGTACCTTGAAAAAGAACAACCAAAAATAAATAAATGATATAGAGAGAAGCCTTAGGCAGTGTTGCTTGTGTGATATCGCATGAGAAACAAATCAAACAATGTAGAAACTAAATACTATACAACATCATCAGCCACATTCTCATCCCTGTAAGCACATACGAAAAAACGTAAAAACTAAAACGCAAATGATAATCCCTAACCTTTCAACTTCCACATACGTAATCTATTTGGATAGTATAACATAAGCCTATATAATTAGAATACTCATTAAAAAAAAAAAAGTGATTTTGAAGGCGGTGAAAGCAGCCCACATGCTAAGCTAAGGGCAATCAGAACCTAGGTTGTACCTAGGCATTCAATAAAAATATTTCTCAAAGCCCCCAAAGAGTTATATAAATCTATAAAGAGGCTTTTCAACAATATTTCACATATACTAAAACAAAGTTGTTAAATCGGAATCGAATCGTATAATCGGTAGGGTTAACTTTTAAATGAAATCGTAAATCGTAAAAATTTTTCTGATTTTTTTTTAAAAACACTTCTAAATATTTTTAAACATGTCTATAAATTCATAATATGCATTTACAACATAGTCTCAGTCCCAAATTATTTGGAGTCGGCTACATGGATCAATTTTTTTCATTTTGCTCGATTAAGTGAAATTGATGGTGAGCTCTCCACACCCTTGCTCATTTCTCACTACACCCGGGCTCCGATGCAGCGTGTCGCTAGGTGGGAATGCCCCAACTTTTATATGTGTTTGATCCATTTCATGAAGAGTGACAATAACTCTTCGTGTCCATTGCAAATTCTATATTCAAAATATTTGGATGGTGCTTAATTGGACAAGGCTTATATAACTCCAATATATTTATCTTAATCTAATTGTAAACTTAGGTGTTTATAGAACAAACATGGGTAGGTGTTTTTTTTTTTTTTATGTGTTTCTTGTCAAAGAACATGGGTAGGTGTTTATAGAACAAACATGGGTAAGATGTATTGTCTCAGTGTGTTCAGACTTGTAGCATTTTTTCGTATGTAATAATGCTAGAAAGGGAAACAATTTCATTTGACAATTGGCATGGGTGTGTTGGGCCCACATATGGTAGAGATAAAGATTGAAAGTCGATCATACTTTATGATTTGAAGAGGTGGAGTCTAGAGAGAGTCCTTCTAGGGATGCACGCCTGCAATCAATTCTCTCTCGCGCGACAACTCGGCTTCTAATCAGGTTCCTCCTCCTACTTCTTCCTCTTTCTCTGCAACCCCTTCTTTCTCTCTCTAGCCCTCTCTCTCTCTCCATGTCCAACAACTCTTATTGACTCCACCTTGCCATGCCCAGCAACCTTCTCGACTTGACCTTGCCGTGTCAAGCAACCCATCTTGACTCGTGCGAATCTCGTTGAATCGTATGATTCAACTTGAATCGTTGAATCGTACGACTCAATAAAAAAATTGATCTGATTTTTTTTATTTTGCGATTTTCTTAGCCATCTTAACTTGTTCCACCTTCGAGTCGAGTTCGTAAATCAGACGATTTTAACAACAAAGCAATGTTTTCAATGCGGCAAGGCGGTGTGAGGCGGTTTAGCCCTGCCTAGTTGAGGCGGGGCCTAGACGGTGCCTAGGCGAGCGAAAAAATATTTAGTTGGACCTCCCTAAGAAATAATTTAATGTATTTAGAGACCCTTCAACAGTAAAGGCATACTTTCTCACGTATACATTCTCACTACCATATTTTCAACTCCACACTTTTCCACATATTTTGAAATAAAAAATATTTTTAAAAAAACATAAGTAATATTTTCAATAAAAAATATTTTTTAATAATTATTTTCAAGCCCACCGCCTACCTTATTAAGGGCTAGGCAGTGGAAACCCTCAAAGGGCGGCGGTGCCTAGGCAGCGCCTTGAAAACACTGCAACAGAGTACTAAACATATGATATGTAAAGTTTTCTTTCGCATACCGAAATATTACCTACATAGTTTCCTAATAAAATTAAAACAATGAAAATTAAGACGCGCTACTAATCACGGTATCATATTGAAAGACTCGCAAAGAGAAAAAAGAGAAAGAAAACCACAGACTTGCACTGAAGTAAAGCAAGATTTGAAAGAACACACTATCAAGTAAGCTAGAAAAAATAGAAGATTACAATGACTAAATGAGAGAGAGGGAGACATCCCCTGAGAATAGAAGATAGCTCCATTAGTCGCAAGAAACACCCCTTTGCATCTAAGTCGCTGAAGGTAAACCTCCTGAGAAAAGGGTGTTAAAAACACCCGAGGGAGAGATCACTAGAAGGTCCATGTCGTCACTAAATGTGCGACAAATTGTGGCTAATTAGGGAAGGTAGGTGTATTGACTCCTTAGTATTTACGAAGGCCTCCATACACTTCTTGTGATATAGTAAGAAACTTATCACCTGCCTAATTAATGGTCTAAGAAATAAAAAGTGGGTCTTAAAACCACTCAAGAGGTCGACTAGGCAATGCCTTAAAACACAAAAAAAGACCCAAAAAAAGGATAAAAAGAGAGAGCCTCAGAAAGCTTTGATTTGTTATTTCATGTATGAAACAAATCAAAAAATGTAGGCAATTAATTTTTCACTCATCATTGGCCACAGTCTCTTTTCCCCATATGTTTTTAAGGGAATAAATCCAACACTGAACAACAAGAACTACAACACAATAGACGAAACCTAGCTCGACAGCAACCTTTCTCCACTCTATCACCTTTCAGATTTCTACTGTCTTCAAGAAAAGTACCTTTAATATTTTAAACTTGGGACATTCAAATTGGCTCTCCATACCCTCAAGATAACTTTGAATTAAAAAAAAAAAAAAAAAAAAAAAAAAAAAAAAAAAAAACCTAATTGGCATGCACAAGATGGAGAGCTTAAAGAGACCACATGACACCTTTCTAAATACACATGTTTAAGAAAAGTCAAGAAAAAAAAGAGAGATGTAGCCTCAGAAAGCTTTGGTTTGAGTAATATCACGTAAGAAAGAAATCAAAAAATGTAGGCAATTAATTTTTCACATCATCATTGGCCACATTCTCCTTTCCCATATCTTCTCAAGGCAATGAATCCAACGCCTAACAACAAGAACTACAACACAATAGATGAAGCCTAGCTCGATTGCTACCTTTCTCTCCTCTATCGCCTTTCAAACATCTATATTCTTTAAGAAGTGTACCTTTAGTATGAAACTTAAACACTTTGACGTTCAAATTGGCCTCCGTTCCCTCGAGATAATTTTAAATGCTGATTAAAAAAAAAAACCAATTGGAATACACAAGATAGAGAACTTAAAAAGACCATATAACACCTTTTATATAAATAAAAAAAACCCATGTCAGGAAAAAGGAAAAAAAAATAGAGAGATGTAGCCTCAGAAAGCTTTGGTTTGAGTAATATCACGTAAGAAACAAATCAAACAATGTAGGCAATTAATTGTGCACATCATCATAGGCTAATCTCTCTCATCCTTAATGTTAAAAGAACAATCCAACACCAAAAAGTAAGAACAAAAACACAAATGATAAGCCATATATTCATTGCTACGGTCGCATACAATTCTCTTCGTGATGCAATATTGTCTTTGTGATGCATGCATCACAATCTAAACATAAACCCTAATTATTCCCTTACACAAAAACAAGTACTAAAACACAAATGACAACCCTAAGACTAGTTCCTATGCTAACCTTTCCACTCTTCCCTTTCAGTGCTTTCACAAGCGTGATGTCTTTCAATTCACATATCTCATACTTGGAATGCCCTAGTCATCCTCACATTAGGTTTTCGAAGGAAAATCATCAACCAATTGTCGAATCTCATTTCAGTTATTTTTTCTAAAAGGAATAAGCAAGAACTACAGCACAAGAACTGAAATGAGATGCCACAATTGGTTGAGATTGGCTTTTACAAACCCCAGTCATCCTCATACTTGGAATGCCCTAGCCTATTCTTAATTAGGGAGAGTTTGTCATGATTGGTTGAGATTGGCTTTCTAAAATCTTTATATTAAGGAACAACTATAAAAAACAAAAAAGAAAGAGAAAAGAATATACTATGATTGATCACATCTTGCCCAAAGTCGAGAAGAGTACCTCATGGTCAGCAACTTTCACCAGTGTGAGAGTTGAGACTGACTTTTCTTCATAATATGGATCATAACTCAGTTTTTATTTTGTTGATAAGAGATCACTCAGCGTTTATAGACATCTAGAGAAACATAATTAAAGGTTTAGTGTTCCTCAGATTGACATCCAAGTTGTTAAAAAAAAAAAAAGAACTCTCTTTTAGGATGTCAAGTAGTCTGTTTCAATTAAGACCTATTTGAGAATTGAGCTGTAGCCATCTATAGAAGTAGTGAATGCAGATGATGGAAGTAATGAAAGATCACGGAACTAAAGTAGAAGCAGACTTGTACAAAAAAAGGGAAAATGGAAGACTATATTCACATTGTACCTGGTCCTTCAAAATATAGGTTTCAGGGTTCCTTGTCAGCCCCGGCACCCACGAATCAATTTTCTACATAAAACCAAACACATTGCTAATGGTCATTAAGATGTAATAATATCTTAGACCTGCAGCATAGAAGCAGCAAGTTGAACTAAACGTCAAAATCATTTGCCTCAAGAAAATGGCAGACCTTAGTATTGGTATTATCTGTGCCAGGACCAGCTTTCTGCCTAGGCATCATATGGAGACAATGTGATAGGACAGTAAATGACCTTGGAAAAATGCTTAGCTCCCCTCTTTTGCTTTTACCTGTTAAAAGAGGAAGAATGTCATGTAGTGATCAAGTATATGGATCCCAGTAGAATCTGAAGATAAAAATACCTGCCCTTTATTTCACAAAAACAAAGAAAATATATATGGTCCATCTTCATGCTGTCAGTTACTTGGATTTGCACTTTTGGTTCAAGAATTAAGACTATTGCAAAGTTTCAAGAGGAAATAGTCTAACAACAAAACAAAGCCTCAATCCCAAATTAGTTGAGGTCGGCTACATGGATCAAACTACTTCACCCTACTCAATTCAATGCCCTTGATGGTGTGCTTTCAGGAGTCAGTCATGATTATCAATATGAGTAGCCATGAGAATATGCACAAAAGAAAGGTATTGCAATAGATTGGACTGACGTCTACTCACTGTCATGAAGTATGAACAAACTAAGAAAGATTATACAATATTATTCACGTCACCAACATGCAAATTTAATATTTTCCCTGCTGTAGAATGTAATATTATTGGCAGACTATGCCCCTACCCAGTGATACCATATTAAATGAAATTCTCTTGACATTTTCAAATATCCTAGTCTAAAAGAGGTCCAAAAACCCCCTTCCAACAACTTGCAAGGAAAAATAACCATAAACTAACACAACGAAATAACAAAATAAACAAATTTACTTCCCATAAAAAATCAACCCACTTTTCAAACCTGAAAATTAGTTTTCTTACTCATTTATATTTTCTCCTTCCTCATCCCAATTATGAAGAAAGAAGGATCTCATCTCATACAGAATATTTTCACAAGAAAAACTTAGGAATGGGCTCCATTGTTGATAAGAGTTCAATTGAAAATTTTGAATCAACCGGAGATTGAACTTTCATTCATGATCAATCAGCTAACTAAGCACCAATTTCAAGCCACAGGTCAACCCAAGGAACGAAGTTAAAATCTCTACAGCATGACATGCAGAAGAAGACGATGGTGCTAACAAGAGCAAGTTCTGCAAAGGAGGCTGGTAAAAGACTTGAAAGACAACTCTGATGCTAGAGCACCATCACTGCTTTATTAAAAAGCAAAAAAGATTGAAAGAACTTTGATTTATGAAAACATGTAGAGTGGAGACTGCTGAAAGAATATGAAGCTATGAAATTGATTATGCTATAAAGTAGA
This sequence comes from Stephania cephalantha, assembly GCA_039657325.1. Taxonomy (NCBI): domain Eukaryota; kingdom Viridiplantae; phylum Streptophyta; class Magnoliopsida; order Ranunculales; family Menispermaceae; genus Stephania; species Stephania cephalantha. The sequence continues at coordinate 57,376,794 of CM077567.1, read as the reverse complement.
TGAGTTGGGAATGAATAAGAAAAGTTAGAGGATATCACAACGTCAGTTCTTCTATAGTTTGCTAGTTTGCATATGGCTTTGACAAAGACTCCTCCATCACTATCTTTTTCTGATTTGTACTTAAACGCTCCCAGCACATATCATCAAGAATGTCATAACTAACCTGGAAAGCCAGAAATGCCAACGATGTCCCCACGTTTCACCGCAGAATGAAATCTTGAAAAATCAGCTTCCTCCAAGTCCGAGTGTCTGCATAAAGAACAAAAGACTCAATATTTGTAAAGGCTAATGCAGATTTTGTGTTTCCTTTTTCATTTCTTTTTCATTTCTTTTTCCTTTTTTTTTTTTTGGTTTTTGTTGGGTGGGTAGAGAGGAAAGAGAGCCTTTTATGGTGATATTTAATTGAATAAAGGTTGATAATGAGTCTTCCACCTTTGCCTCCATGTCTATCTAAATTAGATATAACGTGCTTTTGCAGTAGCAATGACGAGCCTTTCAAGATATCTTTGCAGATAGATGCATGTCACTCACTCTAATTAAGAAATCATAAAATAGACATACTTCTGGGCTCTGAGCAATGCATTAGTTGAATAAGTTCAAACTCCATCACACTTCCACATACAAAGTTAAGTTTTGAATTCCAGTTCTCATTTCACGCTTATAAAGGTACTCTCAATTCAATTAAATTCTGATTTTCGATCAGTCTCAGACCTTGATCTCGTTAAGTGTATCTTATATCAGAAATTTACTAAATGCAAAATGGGCTCTACTATTTAACCTTCATCACTTTTAGATGATTAGCAAGAATGTTACTTTGCTTCTTTTCATTTCCATGAATCCACAATGTTTAAGCTTGAACTAAAATCACTTTATGGAATAATTTAACAAATAACAATCAACAGTGACCTCATGTTACGCTGTTTAAAGAGAATAAGTATCCTACTGCAAAGGAATAAGTAAATAGAGTTTACATAGGGCCAGAAACAAAACAAAATGAAAAGCATCAGCCCATGCCCATTGAAAAGAATCATTGCAAAATACCTGGCATCGGCCATGACTTGGACTTTAGCACCTTCACCATGAAGATCATAAAAGAACAGCTTTGAAGAGGAAGTTCGTTTGTTCATTATTCTACCTGTAGTTTAATGAATATTGTAAAAAATGCAAGACAAAAAAATTACAAGTTGATCATTGAATGCAGTTAGTAGGCAGCTCTGAAGCTACACAGTATTCATCTTTGGTATTATTTAATTAGAGCGAATGCCATAAAACCATAAACCCACATGTTTTTATTTTCTTGTCATCCAAAGACGTGGCGAGCTATCAAATCTACAGGGATAAAGAGAAAGGAAAAGAAAAAGGAAGGTCCAGAGGAAAAACAAAAAACTGTAAAGAGACAATTAAGAACTTCACATTCAGGAAAGACAAATACCAGCCAAACAAACTTTGACATCCTCGAGATGATCCCCATTGTTCAAGCTTTCATATTTTGCAACATATTCAGGTATAGACATCGAAACGAAGAACTTGTGGGGATATGGGTTTCCGCCAGCTGCCTTATTAGCTGCAAGCACTTTCAGCCTGTTCTCAAAATATTGCTGCAGTGGGAAAAAAAATTACAGAAATTTTAGATATAATCAGCTCCAAGTGTTAAGACTATAATAGAGCAAGAAATTGACGGCAACATACAGTTGGATCCATATCTTCATCATCCACTACTTGGGGCTTTGAAGATTGCGTGCTTGCCGTTGCTGCTGCCTACAAAGGAAAGCAATAAGAATGTAAATATCTCTCTCAGCCTCAGTCTAAAACAAGATTAGAAATGATATAACATGCGCCAGGGAAATAGAACATAATAAATCAACTTTACAAAAATCAAAGTTTCAACGTAGTTGCCATACAATAAGGCATCCGTCATCATTGATTTAAGGGGCAGATTATCAGATACAACACTTAAGCCAAAAACGTTTTCGAAACTTGAACTAGCGGAAACATTGATAGAAAACATAAAATGCAAACAAATTAACCAAAGATTTAACTATTAGTAGTCACATATACCGGAGTCGGAGTCGGAGTCAGTATGATTCTACAAGTGCGATAGCAATTACTAGTCTAATTAACAATTCAGTTCTACTTCTATAGGCCAAAAATGAAGGAATCATTTTTAATCACGGGTCGAAACACTACTTAGCATCTCTTTCAATCTCAATCACAGCATTTACTAGTCAAATAACACCAGCTAAACTCTAAACTCAATGACGCCAAGAGACATTCCACACAAAAATTGCATCTATGAACATCACATTAACGCGCATTCCATCGAAGAAGAAAACATAAACATAAGCGGCACAGAACGAATCGAACAAATGCGATAACGAATTCATTCACAGATGAAAGTAACATCAATCGAGAGACAGACAGAGGCATGAATACCTTCTTCTTCTTCTCCTCCTCTTTGAGCCTCCTCTCCTCCTCCTTCTGCTTCATCTTCGCCTCCCTCTTCAAAGCACTGCAACCAAAACCACAACCAAATCAACGCAGATTCATAGAAACACGCAACAACAACAACAACATCAACATACAAATCTACATACCTTTTGCTAGGAGCTTCGGCTGGTGCTGCTGCTGCAGCAGAAGATGAGGAGTCCATGGAGAGATTGGACACAGATTTCGCTGCCTCTTCAACATCGCCGCCCATCACCAGGAGATGCGCGCCGCCGCGAACGAAGAAAAAATTGGGGTTTTGGGGAACACGATAGTGGTGGTGGTGGAGTTGGCAGTGTTGCTGCAGCAAATGCTAGGGGTTTTAGTAGTAGTGGTCGCCTTGCGTTTTGAGGGCTAATCGACGGCTGAGATTCACCAGTGCTGTCATCGCACACGAAGAGCATGATATGTATTCCTCTTCAGCGGGTCGGGCCAACATGGTCGGACTTAGGTCTTGAAATTTAATAAAAGTTCGGCTCGAATCGACCTGCAAAAGCCCGACCAACAAAAAAACAAGCTTGGATTTGGATATTTGGCATAGGCTTGACACGAGCTCGATCCGCAATTAATATTGTTGTAATTTTTAATATATATATATATATTCGCCTAAAAATAAATGTTGTTTGTGAGTTTTGAACCCAACATTTTCGAGATGTTGGAAGGTTTTGATTGTCATTTGTCGTTGTAAGTTTTGTGTTTACTTCCTTTATTGGAAGGTTTATTTTTCGTTATGATTCGAAGCATGTATTTGTGTATTACTGAATGGAGAATGCTAGCGTGTCCTAACAAGCGACACACGGCTGACTCAGCATTGACAATCAGTGCAGAAAGTCAGTTAGCTATCAGGTACAGCCACACAAAATGGAAAAACAAACTGACAAACAAATCAAACAAAAAACTATTTGGTGGGCCCTACGACAATTGAGTCAACTACGTGTTGTTGTTGTTCCGTGGCCTTGCTGAGGCATGCTAGCATTTTTCTTATTGTATTGTCGTGTTTCAGATGTTTATCAAGAGAATGATCACTAATGACCAAACTATTTTCATTGTTACAATTGCGATTCTTGAAAATCAACCTTGTGACAATTGAATGTTATTTTGAACAATTATAATTAGCGAATCAATTTACTACGGTGAATAATTTCTTGATTTCATGTCTCGTCATATTCTTTTGAATGTAGGGCATATAGCATAATATATCATAAGGTTTCAAGTTTTTTACAAATTTATCATAATGTTTCAGTTTTTACAAATTTATTCTAAAGTCTTCTCATTTCTAAGTTTTCAACTTTATAATGTGTAGCCCGTAACATGCTAAAATTGAGAGAAATTCTTCTCATTTGCAACAACAAAATTAAAAATAATCTCAAATCAATCCAAATTTATTTATAAGATATAATTTACATAATTTTAAATGTTAGGGTGTATTTGTAAAAAAAAAATTAAATGTTAAGATATATTATGTTATTTACCCATATTAAATGTATTGAGTGATGATTAATGAAATTTTTATTTTTCAAAAAAAAATTCATAAAAAAAGTATATATTATATATTATATATATAAATAAAAGCTAAGAGTGAGTACTATCGTCCACAAAAATCAAATCGTCCCTCTTTTTCATCCTCCACAAAAATTCCAATGCGTCCCACAACTTCCACACACTTTTTTCTTCTCCAACTGAAAACCCAAAACAAACTACTCACCAACACTACTACTCTGCCTCCACAACCACAACAACACAAGCCTCTCTCCTTGTAATTCCCATTCTTCACCACTTCACCAGCATTGAAAGGAATGAGCAGAACCCTCTTAGCGAGCAACTACCCTTCACTCAAATATGCCTTCCCATCATCACCCTCTTTGTTCTCACGCTCTAATCTCCGACCCACCAATGCCCACATAACAAACGCCCAATCTATGTCAATGAAAAAGCTTTTGAGATCAAGTGCTGCTTCACTTTCAAATGAAAATGGGTTTGTTGGTGATGAAGATGATGGGTTGAGTAGAAGAGCTGTTCTTGTTTCTGTTTCTGTTTATGGGTGGTTGTTAGTTTCTGGAGTGGTTTTGGGTTTTCCAAGTGATGGGTTGGCTGTGGTGAAGCAGGGGCTTTTGGCTGGGAGAATTCCTGGTTTGTCTGAGCCTGATGAACAAGGTTGGTTATAGCTATCTCTCTAATGAAATGTTTTCTAAGTGGGTTTTAATTGATGTCATTAGAATGGATTGATTGACTTCCATATTTGAATTAATGGAGTTTGCATTGCCCCCCTTTTTTTTTTTTTTTGGAAAATGCCAGAATAACACCCCAAGTGAAACCCAGATGATGTGGCGCGCCGCCCCACGTAAAAATGAGTGTGCAAAAAATAGTTCCTGGTGCATAACACGCGTGGTGTGTATCACAAAGCGCACACGACGGCTCTCACGAATGCGAGCCCACAAGTCACGTCACTTGGGGTGTTATTTGGAGTGTCATTCTAGCATTTTCGTTTTTTTTCCTTTGGCATATTGTATGGGGAAGTACAAAGTATGCTAATTAATGGTGCTTTGGTGCATATAAATAACTATAGACAGTTTTTCTTTTTTCTTTTTCTTTGGATGTCTTTATGGAATCATAATTCTCTAAGCTTTCATTCTTGACTGTCTATTCTTTAAATTTTGTATGGGTTTCAACTGCTGTCATTTACATCAAAAGACGGTCTACAAATGCCTCTGTTAGAAAACTCGATAGTTTAGAAACTAAAGAAATTCTCGGTGTAAGGGTAGGCCTAAAATACCTTGGGTGCAATGATTAGAAATGGTTTGAAAGATTACGGAAACATATCATAAAGGGCATTGAATCGAGAGAAGTGGAAGAGTTTGATCCATGCAACAAACTCCAATTAATTTGAAATTGAGGCTTTGTTGTTTCAATTGTTGTCACTGCTCACTAGAATGCTCTGGTGAATTGATTGTTTTGACCAAATCCTGATGTTCCAAGTCTGAATTAGTAAAGTTTTGCTTCTTATTAACCTTTACATTTAATTGAAGCAAACGGCTATGCTATAAGTGTTACGTGCAATGTTGCTTACTTGCTTAAAAAACGCTACTATTGTCCAAGCTTTTATTCTAGCTTGTATTCTCTTTAGATATTTGTGAATCCTAGGCCTTCACAAGAAAAATTGTTGCTCAGACAGGTTGGAGGACTTACCGTAGACCAGACGAGAAATCCGGAGGTCATGGCGTCGGGTGGAGTCCCATTATACCATATATGTTTTCTGTTCCCCAAGAGTGGGAAGAGGTGCTTTTCTATTTCTTATGAAACCAAATAGCTGGCAATGTGATATTTAGTTTTGTGTTCATGCCCATTGGAGCCTAGTGCTCAGGTTGGAGCAAGGATGCAAGGACCACGCCTTGCTGCCTTGGATTTTGTGTTCTACCACAAATTACTTTATTTTTGTTTTGTGTAATTGATAGAGAAACGTGGGCTTCTGGAGCCCCAACTTAGAGCATAGCTGCATTGTCCCTAGACGAAACTTCTTCGATTCCCTAAAACTTTGAAGGATGAATTGTAGGTTCCAGTCTCTATTGCAGATCTTGGTGGGACGGAGATAGATTTGAGATTTGCGAGTGCTAAGGAGGGAAGGTTGTTCGTGATTGTGGCTCCCGTTCTCAGATTTGCAGATAGTGAGTTCTGCCATCTCTCTTTTGCTTGCAATTTGGTGTGGCAATTGGTGAAGTCATTTTATTGTATGTGGTTGGTTCAAGAATATTATTGTTTGCTTGATCTTAGGAGCCTTTTTGCTCTTTGTCCCATTTTATTTTTCTTCATAGTTCCACTTCATTGTTTCTTTGGTTATCTACGTAGGGTTGTAGAGTTGGGGTTTTCCTGTACTTATTTTGTCAACAACAGAGCTACTTTCCTAGAAAGAGAACCTAGACTTATTGGAGATCTTTTTTTTTTTTTATTGTGTGTATGTGTCAAGGTTATTGGGGATTTTTATGGTCACTTCGAGAAGGTTGTTTTTTCGTTGTAGAAAATCTTTATTTTCAGCCACGGGTTCATAGCGTTCTAAGATCGTGGCGAAAAAGTTACTCTCTGGTAAATTTACTGCTAATGAGTTGCTCGTCTTACCACGGACGAGAACCTCATGTAGGAAATTATCTCGATTTTCTCAAGCTTTTGTAGATTAACAATCTTAAAAAGTCTGACTTCTACCATTTCCCATTGGTAAGAACACAATTTTCTTGCTGTTAACTCATGATCTATTGGTATTCATTACTATTTTCTTTGGGGGCCTCATCATGGTGTTTTTGCAGATCTTGGTGATGATGTTAAAATTGAAAATATCGGGCCACCTGATAAAGTGATTAATGCATTCGGACCAGAAGTAATAGGAGAGAATGTAGAAGGGAAAGTCCTTAGAATGGAAGTCGCAGAGCACTCAGGAAGGAAGTACTACCAGTTTGAGTTGGAGCCTCCCCATATTCTCATCACAGCCACTGCAGCTGGGAACAGGCTATACCTATTCGCAGTTACTGCAAGTGGTACGACAAACTGCACTTATTCTCTTAATTATTAGATTACTTAATTTCATTAGAGAGATGAATGCAATGCATTCCAATTCTTTTTGGCTCTTGCAGGTCTTCAATGGAAGAGACATTATAAAGATCTGAAACGGATTGCTGAATCATTTAGCGTGGCTTAAGGAAACAATAATACGATTTTTCTTCAAACCAAGATTTTGTTACTTGAAACTGCAGGGTTCGAAATGTGTTTTATCCATATTTATGTAAAATTAAAAATAACTAGTGAAGGCTTCAGAAGAAAAATTAAAGAAGTTAGACGATAAAATAGTACATATCTAATGTAATTTCGAATCCATTAATGGTAAAGTACTATTTCTTATCGAAATTTTAAAGAAATTAAAAAGGATAATGAAAGTGGTGCATTACGGTAAATGAAAGAGTTTGATCTGGGTAGTGGACCTTAAGGGCCTTAACTAATTGAAAAATACTATTTTGACGCACTTGATTCTAACTCTTGATTATTCCATTAATATTTGTACACACAAAACTTGATGTGCAGCTAAAGAACTTCCATCAAGTGGGGGTATTTCAAAAAGTAGTGTGGGTTTTCTTTTTTATTCAACAAATAGGGATGTATTCTTTTTAAAATTACAAAGTAATGTATTTCTTGTTTTCTTGTTTTAGGTAGGCGTCATTGAAGGAGACGTGGAATCCATGTATATGAATGGTGCATTGTCATATAGAGTAATTGGTTTACATGTCTATTTTGTATGAATTACTCTTTTTGAGAATGAGTTATTTGTTCAACCCAAAAGTGTATGAATTACTCCTTTTGAAAAAAAAATAATTGTTCAACTCAAAAAGTGTATAAATTACTTGTTTTGAGAACGAGTTATTTGTTCAACCCAAACCTTACAAATATTACACATCTCATCAACTCAAACCGTATTGTGTAGTGCATCAGAATAACGATCCTAAGGTTTGCAGCGAAACTTGTTCGTCCATATATTTCGAGGTGGATATGGACGACTCGGACACCAATTGCAATTGTAAACTTGTTGAGGTTGTCGATCTTGCCCTGAGTTTCGTTGAATCAATTGATTTTCTTCCTCTGGTTCACTCGATTCGCCTCTAGTACTAATGCTATCAAAGATAGAAGGTTGAGCCGTTCCGAAATACTGACTTCCTGTATGTGATTGGCCGAAAGGAACATGAGGCGGCGATATGCTTAACAGGTTCATGAATGAGTCATCTCCACTATATGACATGCTGTAATTATAACAAGGTGGAGTAAATAGACTCGGCATGCACTGAGGTAATGAACTATACATTGAATGTCTAGACATTCCATGGTCCATATATGAAGACGATGGCCCAGGTGTATAAGGATCAAAATGGTAAGGATGAAGATTCATGGTCGGCACCCTGGGTACAAACATACGAGCTTCTGGTTGCATTAGGGCCGATGTAGGATTGTACCCATGAGAAGAACGACGTGATGGGGATGAGCGTTGATTACTCTCACCAATAGTCTATGTCCTTCCCGGTCTCGGACGAGATGGACGTGGTGGAGGAGAACGCCTGCTGCTCTTAGCAACAGTCTCTGCCCGACGAGATGGGTGCGGTGGAGAAGAACGTCTGTTGCTCTCACCCACAGTCTCTGTCTGTGTTGTTCTTCTTCTCATCCCTTTATTTGATCGACCTTGATCCTCTTCTTTTTCTTCTTGTTCAAATGTCTCATCATTTATTTTCGGGTCAACATCATTTCCATCATTTCACAGAGTAGACCTCTGTCTTTCATCTTCATCTAAGATTTTAATGCCTTCATCAATAGTAGCAAGCCTTTGGCCGTACCTATACTCAACGAACACTCGCCGCAGTCGATCCACCAAGTTAGAGTGATATACAAAAATAGGTTTTAGTACATGCAATTTTCGATATAACTCGTGAGGATAACAAACTAATAGTTTCAAGCTTACTAAACAGTCATGTAGAGCCCCATCGTATCCAATGAATCGTCTGATAACTGGTCAATACCACGTCATGTAGTTTTCTTAATCGTGTCCTCCTTGTTTCATTGTGACTTTGCTATCACCATGATTTTCTCACATTTGTATAAAGTTTGCATGATACACTACCAGTTCTTTTGAGTGTGTCCTCGCAATCTGATGCGGTGCAGTTGGGTGTCGTATTCACAGTTTGGTGGCACGACCTGTATCATTTCGAATTGTCTCATTACCCTTTCTGGTCGATTCCACTCGATTACGTGGAAACAAATTAGAGGACACGTTGATAGTCAACTTCCGTGACCTTCAGTACAGTATTGCGGAAGTGAAATGATGACATCAGCATAAGGTTGCCACACCACGACATACTCCTTTTGCGAGTCTAATGCATAACAGTAAGCTAACAACACATGTGTCACAGTCTAAGTAACCGAAAATGCATTGATCTATCTGTATACAAAACAATAAACTAGTTAAAAATAAAACATACTTAATATTATAGAAATCACGAAAACTATTTTTATTACCTATGTCCCAATGGAACGCCATTATGCACATATTCTCCATCCACTGTTCGAGGTCGAGCTCTAGAAACACCCAAGCACCTTGGTGCTATAAATGGAAACTTATCTCGTGTCCACTGCTATATAAGAATTGATGTGCCTGCGACCTTCTGTGCACCTGAGCGATATCTGCGACACAACTCCCTGTACAAATAAGCTAAACACATATTTCCCCAACTATATTGTCCAGCTGTTTGAAGGTCCTCGAGCAACGAAAGAAACATCAAATATATAAATTGGTTCGACTTGTCGGCGAATAGACAACCACCGATAAGTTGTAGTATGTACAACCGAACATAATGGTGCACCGTTTCCTCATCGCTGTTAGTCCTATATAGCTGGTACATTACGTTTAAGCATTCGACTTTAAGTCGATTCCCAATTATGTCGACTCCAACAGGAATTCTACCAAGTAGTCTCTCACACACCTCAACATAGTTAGTATCGGTGGTTCTTATCATATGCATACCTTCTATAGGTAAGCCGAGCTGTACCTCCACATCTTAGAGTGTAATTATGCACTCGCCACATTGCACGTGGAACGTATATGTCTCTGGGCTCCATCTCTTAACGAAGGCGGTAATCAAATCCCAATAAAGGCTGAAAAATGATACTCGTGAAATTCAGTAGAGCCACTGGAATGTAGATATGGGACCATTCGAGAATGATACTTCACATTTCGATCAACGACACATCGTTTTTGCCGCACGCGCATTTTTTCGTACACCTTATAATTGAAAACATTTTAGTCGATGAATATGTGTTATAAGTTGTGCATAAACATTGGACGTATACATATTAAAATGTTTACCTGACCCCTCCATGCTTACGAGGATCTGCGCGTAGATTGGAGACGTAAAAGTGAAGGATCAGATGGACCTGGATCTATCGGTATACAAACTATAGTTGAGTGATAACAAATTAGTGGGGTTGTTCGGAAACTCAAAACGAATCATTAATATAGGTTAAAACATATAACGAATACCTAAATATTTCATGACGTAACATTTCAGGATACTTGAAAATTATCAATGTAATCAAATTACAACTCACGCCAATTGCAAACAAATATATAATCGCCTATTAGTTTGGATTGGGAGGTTGAGCTTTGGTTGGACAATTTTTCTTGTTATAAACCTCTACACGACAAATACCGCATTGGTTCTTCCAAGTAGGGACTCGAGCACGATCTCTAATAGGACATATTGTTTGTCTATATCCTTCTTGATGACATGCCATATCGCAAGGCCCTCGAAACATTAGGAAGATCCATCGTTTTGCCTTCGCGTTCCCTTGGGTCTCCCTCGTCCACGCCTGCACTTTTGGACCCGGTAGGATCTTCATCGCAAAAGTCGGTCAATACTTCTCATCTAGGATGACTTTGAAATTAGAGAGTAACATTGTGCGTACACATTCATCCTATAATATGACTCAATGAATTGCGAGAAGTTAACTCGAATAAGATCACATGTAGCTAACACATGTGAACAAGGGAAACCAAACGATTTTTATTTATTGCAACTGCACACGCGGTCCTTTAGGACGACGACTTGGGTATTGTTTCGTTTATGCATGCGATATCCCTGTCGTCCAGTCAGCACCTCAAACTCACCTGTGCCAAGATTTATCAAGTTGATTTGATGCATCCTTGCATATTGTTCATAATGTGTGAGTTTATTCGTGACATATTTTGTGTAGGAGAGGCCGTTAGAAATTGCATCATTGATCTCATATCTGCGTCGATCGTGGTATGTCATCAATCTGTAGTAAATCATTTGAGCCATCGCTGTTATTGGCAAGACTCTTTTGGGGAATGTGCCATAGTTCAATCTATAAACATTGTTTATCTTCTAATTTTAGTTAATAAAATAGAGGTTTTCATTTGTTGTTTTATTATAAGTGATTGTGTGTTTACCTTATAGTAAGAGCCATGAGTATTTGTTGAAATATTTTAAATGTCCCTAGTCGGTCATTGTACTAGGAACTATAATGAATTAAGACTAGTGTAAATCTTGATTGATAGTCATGTGATGATCATGCGTATAGGGATACGAATCAAGATCATGAATACTTATTAGGGAACAAGGTACTGGACCGACCCACTATGGGAACACCACATAGATTAAGTCATATGTGTTACTCATGATGGATATATCATTTAATCCTTCGACTTGGGATTACCATAGATTTCAATATTAAGAGCATGATAATTTGACATAATCAAACATTGTCTTTAACTGGACGATTATAAAGATTGTGTTTGGTTACCATGTGAATAATATGTGAATGCATGTAATCAAGATATAATTTTTCACTCTCGTATAGAGAGAGATATAAGTGGATCTCTCGATATGATAAACTGATAATGGCCAAGTCTATGTGAATTGATATGATCAATATCACTTGGATGTTTTCTGTGTACCTAAAAATCAAGACTAGTACGATTGAACATTAAGGGTGACTTTCCATGCCTTATATTTAATCAAAGGATATCGTACGACAAAAAGATGATATATTATTCATTAGGTTGTATTGATTTTGATATTCATGCTACTTGGGTAGTCATAATACCTTGCTAGAGACTGCTTATGACTTGTGTACCAAAATGGTTTTGGTTCATAGCCAACGTTGCATGTACATATAGGTCGTACACAAAGAATGACTATGCACAATTTCAACTGGTCAAGAGTAATGAATTTTATATGATAAAATGCATGGTATAAAAACCCTTACAATTTATTTTATGATAACTTATTAATACGGGGATGTGTGTAATTTGCTTAAACTACTTAAATACAATAGTTGTATTACGAATAGGATTTTAAGTAAGGGCTTATCTATACCCAAAAATGATATAAGATTTTTGTTTTTGCTATTTTCGAGTTCTCTAGATTTTGGAAGAGAAACAAAAACATTTTCTGTTTCTTTTGGGGCTAACACTCTAAATTGTTGTCATCATTCGTGTATGGATTTTCGATGGGGGACGGACGCTTGAACGTCTTGGAGATCGAACAATTAGAAAAAAAATCACGGATTAAGGTATGATTAACTTTTGTAGATCTAGTTTAATGAAACTTATTTTCGATCCTGTTGGATTTTTTCAAAATTGTTTTTAAATTTTCTGTTGTGTATGAATCTCAAAATCCAACAGTGATATCAGAGCTTTAGGCTCAGTTCTATTAAATGTTTGTATGTTTTCTCTAATGTATATATGATATATGTCTGAAAACACAATTTTGATTAATGTATACATAATGTACATATAGGTTCTATGATAATTGTTATCAAAAATTGATTTTAAAGCATGTTGTTAATTCATGTATCTGATACATACGCATGATTTGATTCAATGATAGAATTCATGTTTAAAATATTTCAATTAACATATGTTTTAATATTGAATGATGCAAATTTCGTATGTTCATGGTAGAAGTCATGTTTAGGTTGATGTGATTCTGGTGTTGAACACATATTTTGTTTTTGTTCAATAATTATGTATGTCTCCATCATAGAAATCATGATTAGATTAATAAGATTAATTTAATAGGACTTTGGTGGGTGTTGAATGCATGATTAAAATTTCATTTCTTGATTGAATTGCTCGTTTCATATGAATAATAGTAGAAATTGATTTTGATCATATATATCATTGTTGTTAAATATGATTATATTCCTATTAGATATGAGATAAACTTATAATCGGATAAGAACTACAAATCTTATAAGATAAGTGATATATATAACAAATTCTAATTGGATAAGGATTTAAAGTATCTTAAATTCTAATTGGATTAGGATATGATATTAAGTTAGAGGTATGTTCGAGTTAATTAAAAACATTTTAATTAATATTTTTTGGAATTAAAATAAGCATAGTTTTGGTATGATAGTCAATATTAGTAAAATCTCCCAACTTGTTTAGTGATTGTACATGCATTGTAATATATTATATTTACCTCGTTTAAATTATGATCACTAAAACAAATAAAAAAATCCATCTTCTAAATTTTAAGTCAAGTGTCATCCATTCTCAAACACTTGTCAAGACTTCGATCACATCAATATGGGTCTGCCTTCGCATAGTGTATTGTGTTATCTTGGTGAGGCAAGTTGAGTAATGGTTGCTCTATTGTTTGAAATGGTTAGACTTAATAAATCTATCAAAACGATTTTAGACTTTAGGCACTAGATGAGATAAAACATACTAAGACATAATATGTCATAATCTCATAAAAATAATTAAAATTTACATATGATGTAATTGGTAATTGGTACCCACCTAAATAACCTAATTTAAGTGTCATGCCTTAGCTGTTTTGGAATTAGGTGAAACATAAATTTTAGTCCCTTAAATTAACATAACGTTTTTAGAAGGGTTGTTAATTTAGTGGGAATCTTTCCTCTATACTAAAATGAACTTTTGCATAATCTTTGTTGTAGATTTATGGCCTCTTCATATCATAATAATCCCTTGTCACTGTGATCCATCCTTGAGAATGATAAGTTGTATCGGACAAACTTTCTTGACTGGTTCAGAAACTTTAGAATTGTTCATAAACATGAACGCAAGTTGTATGTCCTGGATAATCCTATTCCTGAGGAATCACCAGCCAATGCTTTAAGAGCGATGAAAGATGCACATACGAAGCATGCAACGACTCAACTGGTGTTGCATGCATTATGTTGGAAACCATGGTTCCTGAACTTCACAAGGACATAAAACACATGGAAGCTTACAACATCTCTACGATGTTGAAGGAAATGTTCCAACAACAGGCTAGGCAAGAAAGATTCGAGACAGTCAAGAACATTTATTCTTGCAAAATGGCTGAGGGTGCGTTAGTTAGTCCTCATGTTCTGAAAATGAAGGGCTATATTGATCATCTTGATAGACTTAGATTTCCCATAAGCCAAGAGTTGGCCATGGATTTGATCCTGAATTCATTGTCTGATAGTTATTCACAATTTGTGATGAACTATAACATGAATAACATGGAGAAGTACATCTCAGAGTTGCATTTGATGCTTAAAATTACTGAGTAGAATGTTGAGAAACCCATTGCTAATATGTTGATGGTTCTGAAAGGAAAGACTTTGAAGAAAAATGGCATAGGCAAGGCTAAAGTTGCCAAGGCTGTTATAACTATCACAAAGCCTATGGAACAAGTCAAGCCTAAGGCTGCTTCTACTTCAGAGTCCTATAAGGAAAAGAAAAAAGAAGAAAATTGTCATTTTTGCCATGCACTTGGGCATTGGTTCATAAATTGCAAGCTATATCTTGAAGATCTAAAGAAAAAAAAGAGTAGTGCGACTACTGCTTCATGTATTTATGTTATTGAAGCTAACTTGTCTACTAGTGAATCCTGGGTATTGGATACCGGATGTGGATATCACATTTGTATTAATTTGCAGGGCCTCACCAAAAGTAGAAAGCTAAAGAAATGAGAAGTCATTCTACGAGTTGGAAATGGAGCACAGGTTGCTGCGTTGACTGTAGGATGCTATGAGTTAATTCTACCTGGTGGACTTGTGTTAGTTTTAAATAATTGTTATTATGTCCCTGCCTTGAGCAGAAACATCATTTCAGTTTCATGTTTGGATTTGGATGATTTTAATTTCATTTTTGTGAATAATAAATGCTTCATTTCTCGTAAAGACGTTTTCTATGTGAATGCTGATTTATGTGAAAGTCTTTATATTCTAAACATGAAAAGATCCAAATATACTCATATTATTAAAGTAAAAATAAAGAGATTCAAGTTAAATGATTTGAATCAAACCTACCTTCGGTATTGTCGTCTTGGCAACATAAATGTATTTCTAAACTCCATAAAAATGGACTTTTAGATTCATTTAATTTTGAATCATATGAAACATATGTATCTTATTTACTAGGTAAGATAATAAAGAGTACATTTACTAGACACAATGAAATGGCAAGTGATTTATTGGGTCTAATACATACTGATGTATGTGGTCCTATAAACACAAGGACAATAGGTGGTTATCAGTACTTCATTACTTTTACTGATGATTTCAGCAGATATGGTTACGTGTATCTCATGAAACATAAATGTGAATCTTTTGAGATGTTTCGAACATTTCAGAATGAAGTGCGAAATCAACTTGGTAAAACTATTAAAGCACTTCGATCAGATCAAGGTGGTGAATATTTGAGCCAAGAGTATGATAACCATCTTAGAAACTGTGGGATTTTCTCACAGTTAACTCCTCCAACAACTCCAAAATGGAATGGTGTTTCAGAGAGGAAAAATCAAACTTTATTGAATACGGTTCGATCTATGATGAGTCATGCAGATCTTACAATTTCCTTTTGGGGTTATGCCTTAGAAACCGCTGCATTATAGTGAATCGTGTTTCTTCTTAAGCGGTTGATAAAACACCATATGAGATGTGATTTAGGAAAAAACCAAGTTTGTTTTTTCTTAAGATTTGGGGATGTGAGATTTTCGTACGACGACAAATCTCAGAAAAATTATCAACTAAATTTATCAAGTATGTATTTGTTGGTTATCTTAAAGAAACTAGAGGATACTACTTTTATAATCCCACTTAGAACAAAGTGTTTGTTGCTCGTAATGATATCTTTATTGAAAAAAGAGTTTATTTCAAAAGACTACAATGGGTATAAATGGAGAAGTTCAAAAACCACAAATAAACACTCAACCGCCAAAAGAGATCAACAAAGTCTCGAACTAGTTGAACATCCACAAGTATCACAAGGCCTGCGTAGGTCTGATAGGTTAGGACATCAGCCTTAGAGATTTGTGTTTGTTATTACCGATAGAAGTGAGGTGTTGATTATGGATCAAAATGAGCTTACTATTTATCAGGAGGCTGTGTCTAACCTTAATGCAGATAAATGGCTTATTGCCATGAATTTTGAGATGCAATCCATGTATGATAACCAAGTTTGGAGCCTAGTTGATTTACTTGCAGGCGGTAAGACCATTGGATGTAAATATGTTTTCAAGAAGAAAACTGACATGGATGGCAATGTGCATGCTTATAAAGCACGACTAATAGCAAAATGTTTCAGATAGACTCAAAGTGTTGATTATGATAAGACTTTTTCTCCTGTAGCCATGCTTAAATCCATTAGAATTCTAATTGTCATATCCCCATATTATGACTAAGAGACATGGCAAATGGATGTCAAAACAATTTTCCAAAATAGAAAGATACTTGAGGACGTGTATATAATACAATCTAAAGGGTTTGTTGATAGGTCATTATTTATGCATATCATATATAATTTATTTATGTATATTTATTGTTGAATCCCCGAAATATATGACTAATTATCATTATTTATTATTTTCAGGGTTTTTGGAGTGCGCGGTTGAGTTCGTGGCGATAAACTGCGCGAAATGGACTACTCATACACAGTGATAAGACACCGAGAGATACACCTCGACATACGCGCACTTTTGGGCGGTTTCCCACTCTCGTGACACGTGTCGCTCCATCATTGGTTGGTTCCTACTGCAGTCCACGTGTCCTGCCCCTATTGGTCAACAGACACCAAAGAAAATCGCCTCACTCGCCGGCTCCACGCCACGTGTCACATGCCCATTCGCCCGCCCCTCTTCCTCGCGTCAGCAGCTGACGCGTGTCTCTGCAAAGCTGCACAATGGAAGCTGTCCCACCAATGCGCACGCGACACGTGGCGGTCTTGTGCTACAACAGCGTCATCACAGAAAGTTCTCCTCCAATCTAGAAGCGCCACGTCATCCATGCCAGCAAGCCCAACCAATCACACTCTGACACGTGGCAGAGACTGGAAACAAACTCATACAACCATCTGATTGTCCTCGGCGCACGTATCACAAACCAAACTCGAAAATAGGCATTGGCACCCAATTTTGGCAGTTTTAATTTGGGGTTTTTGGAGGGGATCGGGAGAGAGTTGTTTTGCTTTTCTTTTTGGCGGCTTCTAGTGTCTTTTTATTCTTTTCTCTCCTACAAACCATTGTTTTACACTTTGTTTTTGGATTTTTATGGAGTTATTGACGACGATGACCAGCTAAACTCATCAATCTGAACCAGAGGTGGATCAAATCAACCATTTTGGCATAAAAACATATGTGAGATCTATTTATTTGTTTATTTAATTGTTTTTCATAATATTTTATTCCCTTTGATATTGATTGAATTATTGAGATTAAACACTTGTTTAAATCTTGATTTACATGCCGATAGGTTGTACGCACCCGTACTTGTGCAATAAGACCACATTAGTGGCATCCGACCACACCAATTGATTAGCCTTTTGGGAATAGGTTGAATACCATAGGGATCTAGGCTAAATTGGACACACTAGTGATCCAGTTGTTTAGGTGTAGTGCCTTCACAAAGCCCATTGCGGTCAACACATTAAACCCAGTTCGCTTGAATATAGGGTTATGTGTTTGACTAGGGAAGTGGTCATTGTCGTACCTTGACCATCGAGATAGGGAAGTGCGAGGACCCGCATACGTTACCGGGTCTATAGCTACACTAATTTACTATGGATTGCATGCTTTGATTAGATTGAGGACCGTATGTAAAATTATGCCAAATTGAGGAGATTTGTGATACTAATGGTTTAGATTGTTTCCCCCTTGATTGATATATTTACTTGCTATTTTTAGTCTAGTTTTAGTTAATTTAGATATTATTCATGTGGACACCCCGAGTTATTTTTAGTTTCGTAGCATAGGTAAGAACTTGGTCTTCGTGGTTCGACCCCGTGCTTGCCACTACTGCAGTTCTTGTGGTCATTGGTAATCTCATCGGGATTATATATTTTGACGCATTCGACACGCGTCAAATTTTGGCGCCGTTGCCGGGGACCAAGTTATCTTTCTTACTTGGTTTGTGTTCACCTTTATGTCCCACAGTCTTCGTCGATCGCTGTCCGTCGGATCTTTACTCCCCTTTGATCCGGAGATCGAAAAGACTTGCCGTCGGAACTCGAAAGTAACTCGACAGAGGAACCAATCCTCCAGAGTTCAACTGAACGACGAGCAACCCCTTTTGATGGCTGACCACATTGGGAACCCACATGCACGACATGTGCCCATTGCACTACATGAGAGACGCGAGGAACCCCTAGTTATTCCTCCCCGACAGTTTGTCGCACCAGCTGGACCACATGCACCAGTGGAACAACAGAGGCCTGTAGTACACCAGCATCAACCATTCGATCAACGAGTGGTTGATCCCCTTCCACAAAGGCCACAAGCTAACCCTTGGGCACAACCTCAGGCCGACCGTCGCATTACCATCGGGATGGCGAATGATGGGATACAGGATCTCCTGGCTCATCAGCCACACTGCATCGCATTCCCAGCCCACAGGGGCAATTTTGAACTCATATAAGGTTTCATTAACCTGCTCCCCGTCTTCCATGGATTGGATCGTGAGGATCCAGTCACCTTCATCAAGGACTTCCATTCTAAGTGTAGGACCATGATTCCCCTCGAGTTGATGAAGACGAAGTCAAACCTCGGCTTTCCCTTTTTGCCTTAAGGATAAAGCTCAAGGCGCTCTTCTATCTTCCTCCCTGGTTCCATCACAAATTGGAACGACATGATTTCGCATTCCTCAAAGAGTTCTTCCCCGAATCTAGAGCTTCCCAACTTACTAGAGAGATATGTAGTATCAAAATAAAACGGGGCGAATCTTTTGGCGATTATTGGGGTCGTTATAAGCACTTACTTGTGCAATGCCCCCAACATGGCCAAAGCAACCTCTCAATTGTTCGTTTCTTCTATATGAGACTTACACCCCTCGAGAAACGGATGATTGACAATGCTTGTGGAGGCGACTACAGATGTAAGACCACTGAGGAGATGTTTGAATTGTATGACTCTGTAGCAAGTCAATCGCGTCATTACATTGATGACGAGGAAGATGGACCTTCACGAAGTCTTTATGACGGAGTAGGGTCAAATTATGCCAATAGCAAGCTTGATAAACTCACCGATCTCATGGAGCGATTCCGCACCTCAGGAAAAGCTCAAGTTAAAGCTTGCAGCTTCTGCATAGCCAATGACCATTTCACTGACTCTTGTCCTACCTTATTCGAGAACGAGCAGGCGAACACTTAAGGTGGCGGATTCCAAGGACCACCAAGGAATTAATACGGCAACAACTTCAGTAATACTTATAATCATGCCGTAAAAAGCCCCTATTATAGTTATGGTCCCCAGAACCAGAACTTCCTCCAGTATGTTCCAAAGGGACAACCTCTTCCTCAACAGTCCCAACCCGCTCAAAATTCGGGATCTTTAGAAGAAATGATGAGGACACTCATTTCTAATCTAGATAGATTCTCTAAAGACTTGGCCCAACTCAAAATGAAACAATCGCGAGCCATGCTTCTAGCATTAAAAGTCTCGAGGTTCAATTAGGGCAACTGGCCCTTCATGTTGGGCGTACATATGAGAAAGGCAAGTTGCCATCTCAACCGCATCCGAATCCTAATACGAATGTTAATCTTGTCGTCACTTCGTAGCGGCAGAGAGCTGGAAGAGGCCCTTAAAAAACCCAAACCTAAAGAGGCCACCCCTAAATCCAAGGAAGTCGAGCAGGAGCTCGAAGTTCAACCGTCTCACACTGAAACGGTAAACTTGGATAAGGAAGCACAACCTTCTCTCAAAATTCTACCTCGTTCCCTCAACGCCTCATTAAGAATAAAAAGGAGGTTGAAGAGAAGGAAATTCTGGAAATCTTGAGGAAAGTGGCGATAAACATCCCACTTCTTGATGCCTTAGCACACATGCTCCGCTATGCTAAGTTGCTCAAAGACCTATGCACCAACAAAGGTCGACTCAAAGGCAACGAGAAAATTACCGTAGGTGAGAATGTCTCAGCTATCCTACGCAAAAAGTTGCCCACCAAGTGTGAGGACTCGGGCATGTTCACTGTCCCTTGCACAATTGGTGAAGTTGAGATCCAGAAAGCTATGTGTGACCTCGGAGCCTCTATCAACGTCATGCCACTATCCATATATGAGACATTGAAGGCTAGCCCTCTAAAGGATAATGGAATTATCATACATTTGGCAGACCGGTCCGTCGTTCATCCTGTGGGTGTCTTGGAAGACATCCTGGTGAAGGTTAGCGAGCTCATATTTCCTGCTGACTTCTATATCATCGATATGAAGACTCAGCCATGCCCCCATTTCTCTTCAGTCTTGCTCGGCAGGCCTTTTCTAAAGCGCGCCAAGACCAAGATTGATGTTCACGATGGTTCTCTAACCATGGAGTTTGATGGTGAACTCGTTAAGTTCAACATCTATGATGCGATGCGCCACCCTGCGATACCTCTTCTATGGTGCTTGCCTTGGACAAAGTATGGACTCACTTGTCAGGACACCTTTCTCGTGAAAGGTGATGATATGAAAGTGGTGTTAGAGAATCATCTCGACACCTATTATTTGCGACAACAATGCTTCGCCCTCGATATCGAGATCGAGGAGTTGATCTCTCGAGTTGGACTCTCGCTCCACTTTATTTTTCCACCCTAGCATATCTTGACTTACCGATTCGAACTTTACATTTCTCCCCTCTATGGAGCGAACCCCCACACTCTGGAGCTCAAACCACTCGCCCACCACTCAAATATGTGTTTTTAGGTGAGAATGATACTTTACCGGTGATCATCTCCACTAAACTCACATTACCAGAGGAAGAGAAGCTGATTCATGTGCTTCAAGAGTTCAAAGAAGCCCTAGGGTGGACGATCGCTGACATCAAAGGTATTAGCCCTTCCACATGCATGCATCAGATACATATGGAAGAAAGGTCAAAACCTTCACTGTAACGACCCGAAAATTTGACTTGTGCCACGTGTCAAGTCAAGGTCGTATGTGGGATCCACTCGTCAAAATACGCATGTCCGAATCCAATTTGAGATGATAATGCTAACCATGGGAGGAATTCGGTGAGCCGAAACATGAACGAGGACGCGCCTCGAGTCGCGTGCCGACTTAAAACTTTTAATTTACTAATAAATGATGGATTAGAAGGTTAACTAGGTTCTCGTTGACCTTGCGAGACTGGCTCGGGGGTCCACGTGGGCTTAGGCGGGCGGGGCCCAATTTTATGGGAAATTGGGGCCGTCACATTCACGAGAAGCACAGCGGAGACTAAACCCACCGATGATGGATGTGGTTAAAAAGGAGATTCTGAAGCTCATTGACGCTGGGATGATCTACCCGATCTCTGACAGCAAGTGGTTCAGTCCCATTCAGGTGGTTCCCAAGAAAATGGGGATCACAGTGGTCACGAACTCACGAGGTGAGTTAGTCCGAACTCGCGTCCAAAATGGATGGCGGGTGTGTATCGATTATAGGAAGCTTAATGCTTCTACTAAGAAAGACCACTTCCCATTGCCTTTCATTGATCAGATGTTAGAGCGTTTAGCATGTAGGTCTCACTACTGCTGCTTGGATGACTATTCTGGTTTTCACCAGATTCCTGTAGCACCTGAGGATCAAAAGAATACCACCTTCACATGTCCTTTTGGTACTTTTGCTTACCGGCGCATGCCCTTTGGGCTGTGCAACGCACCTGCTACTTTTCAGAGGTGTATGATGAGCATATTCTCTGACTTCGTTGAGCACTTCATCGAAGTATTCATGGATGATTTCACTATTTACGGCGATTCATTCGATCTTTGCCTTAGTCACCTGACTAAGGTACTTCACCGATGTATCCAGAAGAACTTGATCCTCAATTACGAGAAATGTCACTTCATGGTGGATCAAGGTCTTATCTTGGGTCACATCGTGTCTGCTAGGGGTGTGGAGGTAGACCCGGCAAAGATTGAAGTAATTCAAAAATTGCCTTACCCCACGATTGTGCGAGAAATCCGATCATTCCTTGGCCATGCCGATTTCTATCGGCGATTTATTAAGGATTTCTCTAAAATTGCACAACCCCTATATCGCCTTCTTTAGAAGGACGTGCCTTTCCATCTCTATAAGGCATGTAGGAGTGCATTCGATGCACTCAAAAACTCTCTCATATCTACTCCAGTGATTCGAGCCCCTAACTGGGACCTACCTTTTGAGATCATGTGCGACGCCAGCAACCACGCTGTGGGTGTTGTGCTTTGGCAATGAGTCGGGCGGGCTTCTCATGTCATATATTATGCCTCCCGAACTCTTAATCCCTGTCCAACTGAATTACACCACTACGAGAGAATGAGCTTCATTTGTCGTCTTCGCTTTGGAGAAATTTCGGCCTTATCTCTTGGGAACTAAGGTGGTCGTCTACTCTGACCATGCTGCCTTAAAGTATCTTATGGCAAAAAAGGAAGCTAAACCTCGTCTCATTCGATGGATACACTTGTTACAAGAGTTTGACATCGAGATTAAAGATAAAAGTGGTGTAGAGAATCTTGTTGCTGACCATCTCAGTCGTATCGAGAATGGTAAAGCACCTGTCCCGCTTCGAGATGATTTTCTTGATGAACATCTCTTAGCAATTTCTGAGGAACTCCCTTGGTTTGCGGATCTGGTAAACTACCTCGTTGCACGAGAGTTTTCACCTCACCTTACGCGAGCCCAGAAGGATAAGATCCGGAGTGATTCCAAACACTATGTATGGGATGACCCATACTTGTGGAAGTTTTGCTCAGACCAGGTCACTCGTCGATGTGTCTCCCAGACTGAAACACAATCTATGCCGGCATTATGTCATTCATATGCCTGCGGTGGTCATTTCGGTCCACGTAGGACATCTATGAAGGTTTTGGAGAGTGGGTTTTATTGGCCCACCATTTTTCACGATTCATATCTATACGCCAAGACCTGTGCCAGATGTCAGTCGACCGGTACCTTGAGTCACAGGGATCAAATGCCACTGACCTCGATCCTATTTTGCGAGATTTTTGATGTTTGGGGGATCGACTTCATAGGGCCATTTCCACCATCACATGGTTTTCTTTATATCTTACTAGCGGTGGATTACGTGTCCGAATGGGTGGAAGTTAAAGCCACTCGCACCAATGATTCGTCGGTGGTATGCGGTTTCTTGAAATCACGAATTTTTTTGACTTTTGGCGCTCCTCGAGCTTTGATTAGTGATCGAAATACCCATTTCTGCAACCGCATGGTTGAAAATCTCCTGCGCAAGTATAATGTTACACACCGTACGTCTACGACCTATCACCCTCAGACTAGTGGCCAAGCAGAGGTGTCAAATAGAGAGATTAAATCCATTTTGGAGAAGACTATAAATTCGTCACGAAAGGTCTGGAGCACACGCCTTGATGATGCGGTATGGGCTTATCGAACGGCGTATAAAACGCCAATCAGAATGTCTTCGTATCGCTTAGTCTTCGGCAAATCCTGCCACTTGCCGGTCGAGTTAGAGCATAAATCTCTATGGGCTGTCAAACGGCTCGACATGGAACTCGACTCAGTCGGCAAAGAGAGAAAGTTGGACCTTCAAGAATTAGAGGAAATTCGGAACGATGCCTACGAGTCCGCTCGAATTTATAAGGATAAAACCAAGGCGTTCCACGATCGCAACTTATCTCGTAAGACTTTCATAGTCGGCCAAAAGGTCCTACTTTATAATTCCAGATTAACTCTCCATCCAGGGAAATTGAGGTCACGATGGCTCGGACCTTTTGTTGTTACTGATGTGTTTGGACATGGTGCAGTTGAGATTAGGAGCATAGATACAGGGAAAGTTTTCAAAGTGAATGGGCACCGACTGAAGCCGTTCTACGAGAACTTCCCACAGCATGAGATCGAGAGCGAGACTCTAGCAGTTGTAGAGTACTTTGACTGAGAAAGAGTCAGACTGAG
The DNA here is from genome assembly GCA_039657325.1 of Stephania cephalantha. Taxonomy (NCBI): domain Eukaryota; kingdom Viridiplantae; phylum Streptophyta; class Magnoliopsida; order Ranunculales; family Menispermaceae; genus Stephania; species Stephania cephalantha. Next base: position 57,352,406 of record CM077567.1, on the reverse strand, counting down.
TCGAGCCAACGACGTTAAAAAAAGGCGCTCTTGGGAGGCACCCCAAGCTTCTATCCCTTTTCTTTTTGATTTTGATTTTTGTATTTTTTGTGGTATTCTTACTATTATCTCCTTGTGACTTTTTATAGGTGTGTGACCTCTCGCATAACACACTGGATTTTGAGAGCCTGATATTGCTCCTGCGGCTCCTCACATGTTCTGTAACAACGGTTAGTCACATCTCGCGATCCGGTAAGGTCACCCATCTTTTTTTCATCCGTAGATTTAGGGTTAGTGTCAGTCTTCTGCATGATCTTGTATCATTTCCTTGCCTCTATATCTATCATGTTCTTTCACCATCTTGTATGTGTTCATGTGCGCCTCCTAACCTATTTTGAACATTGATGACAAGATTCGAAATAAGTTTGGGGGTACTTTAGGATTTATGGACTGAGTTGGATGGGTCTCTATGCGAAAGACCGCAGGGAGATCGTTTAAATTTTTTCAATTATATGCGGTTGTCGGACGGTATTGGTGGTGTTTTGTATCTCTTATTCACTCATTTCTTCCATTTCTTTGCCCTCCATATTTCACTTTCTCATTTTATTAGGAGTTGATACATTTTCATGCATATTTTTAATGCAGTTTTCATTTTAATTTCTTTTAGAGTACTCGCCCGATATTTTGTTTCATGCCTTTGGTTGTGGATGAGTACTCTATGGTTGCCCTGCTGACTTGAGACTCAAGAGAAATTAAGCGAAACACTCACTCGAGCCCGTAGCCCAACATTCTTATGATTTCATGATTAGAGACTTAGTATGTTGGTTGAGCCTGTGCTAGATACCAAAAGGGGCAGACGATCATAATTGTGCAAGTCTGATTTCTAGGGTACTAGAACGAGGATGTAACTCACCCAAAGCTAAATTCTTATGACTGGAACACTTTTGGGGAAATGATTTACGCCATTTTTGAATTTAAACCCTTTACCTTAAACTTACCTTTCATCTTACCACTAGTTAGCCCATTTGAGCCGAATTAAACCTGATTTCTTTGATTACCTATCATTAAACCCTCAACCATTAGCCTTATATCGTATACCTAGTTGGAAACTAGACTTAGATTTGATATCCTTAGAAAGAGACATGAGGAGAAGGAAAAAAAATCAGAGGACAAATTGTTTACTTGCCCAAATTAAGGGGAAATTCATGATTAGAAAGTCCCACCTAAAATGGCATCCACAGGAAATGGAGCAGGGAGCCGGGTGGTTGGAAAAAGGATAGGACTGCACATCTTGAATGAAAAATGAATTTTAGTGCAGTTTAGTCACATTCATGTTCTCGGATAATCATTCTATAATCTAAGTTATAGTTTTTCAACATTTCGCATACCCTTACACCACTTTCTTGGTACCATTACCCAACATTGTTACAGCTTATTGAAGTCATATTGATTCCCATTGGTGCTAAATCTACTGTAGTGGAGAATGTGGTTGCATTTCTTGTGTATGGTACTTTTGATGCGTTGATGCGCTATTTTCAGCGAAATTGTGAACTTGCGTGCTTGAATGTATAGACCAAGAAAACCCGCAAGTAGTTGATGGCGTTTGTCTTGACCATATCTTTGTCTTGAAAATGTGAACTTAATTGTGTTTGGGTTGCAGTTCTTAACATATAATAACTCCAGAAATTTCTTGAGTGATTTGTTATCTTGGCGACTATGTAAACCAAAGGAACTCCATGAATTTTAAATCGGGTATACAGTAGTTGAGTCAGTGCATAGTCATATTAGAGGTCTAGTTTATTTGTATGTGTCATTTACACCTTTGCTCGAGACGTGCAAAGTCTCAAGTTTGGAGGTATTTGATAGGTCATTATTTATGCATATCATATATAATTTATTTATGTGTATTTATTGTTGAATCCCCGAAATATATGACTAATTATCTTTATTTATTATTTTCAGGGTTTTTGGAGTGCACGGTTGAGTTCGTGGCGATAAACTGCGCGAAATGGACTACTCATACATAGTGATCAGACACTGAGAGATACACCTCGACATACGCGCACTTTTGGGCGGTTTCCCAATCTCGTGACACGTGTCGCTCCATCATTGGTTGGTTCCTACTGCAGTCCACGTGTCCTGCCCCTATTGATCAGTAGACACCAGCAAAAGCTGCCTCACCTGCCAGCTCCACGCCACGTGTCACATGCCCATTCGCCTGCCCTTCTTCCTCGCGTCGGCAGCTGACGCGTGTCTCTGCAAAGCTGCACAATGGAAGTTGTCCCACCAATGCACACGCGACACGTGGCGGTCTTTCGCTACATCAGCGTCATCACAAGCAGGTTCTCCTCCAATCCAGAAGCGCCACATCATCCATGCCAGCAAGCCCAACCAATCACACTCTGACACGTGGCAGAGACTGGAAACAAACTCCTAACAACCATCTGATTGTCCTCGGCGCACGTGTCACAAACCAAACTCGAAAATAGGCATTGGCACCCAATTTTGGCGTTTTAATTAGGGGTTTTTGGAGGGGATCGGGAGAGAGTTGTTTTGCTTTTTTTTTTGGCGGCTTCTAGTGTATTTTTTCTTCTTTTCTCTCCCACAAACCATTGTTTTACACTTTGTTTTTGGATTTTTATGGAGTTCTTGACGGCGATGGCCGGCTAAACTCATCAATCTGAACCATAGGTGGATCAAATCAACCATTTTGGCATAAAAACATATGTGAGATCTATTTATTTGTTTATTTAATTTTTTTTTAATAATATTTTAGTCCCTTTGATATTGATTGAATTATTGAGATTAAACACTTGTTTAAATCTTGATTTACATGCCAGTAGGTTGTACGCACCCGTACTTGTGCAATAAGACCACATTAGTGGCATCCGACCATACCAATTGATTAGACCCTTTTGGGACCGGTTGAATACCATAGGGATCTAGGCTAAACTGGACATACTAGTGATCCAGTTGTCTAGGTGTAGTGCCTTCACAAAGCCCATTGCGGTCAACACATTAAACTCAGTTCGCTTGAATATAGGGTTATGTGTTTGACTAGGGAAGTGGTCATTGTCGTACCTTGACCATCGAGATAGGGAAGTGCGAGGACCCGCATACGTTACCGGGTCTATAGCTACACTAATTTACTATGGATTGCATGCTTTGATTAGATTGAAGACCGTATGTAAAATTATGCCAAATTGAGGAGATTTGTGATACTAATGGTTTGGATTGTTTCCCCTTGATTGATATATTTACTTGCTATTTTTAGTCTAGTTTTAGTTAATTTAGATATTATTCATGTGGACACCCCGAGTTATTTTTAGTTTCGTAGCATAGGTAAGAAACTTGGTCTTCGTGGTTCGACCCCGTGCTTGCCACTACTGCAGTTCTTGTGGTCATTGGTAATCTCATCAGGATTATATATTTTGACGCATTCGACAAGCGTCATTTGTTCATCCTAAGAATTCTAGGAAGGTGTGAAAGCTTCAAAGATCCATTTATGGATTAAAGCAAGCTTCTCGGAGTTGGAATCTTCGTTTTGATGAAGCAATTAAGGAATTTGGTTTCATTAAAAATGAAGATGAGCCTTGTGTATACAAGAAGGTTAGTGGAATGTGGTTGTTTTTCTAGTACTATATGTTGATGGTATATTACTAATTGGAAATGACATCCCTACCTTGAAGAGTGCCAAGTTTTGGCTATGGAAGTGTTTCTCAATGAAGGACTTAGGAGATGCAGCCTACATCCTCGGGATTAAGATCTATAGGGATAGATTTAAAAGGCTGATCGGTCAAAGTCAGATTGCTTATATTAACAAGGTACTGAATAGGTTCAGGATGCAAGACTCTAAAAGAAGGTCATTGCCAATGTCTCATGGTTTAGGTCTTAACAAGAGTCAACGTCCGAAGACTAATGATGAGCGAGTGCGCATGAATACGATTCCATATACATCATCATTGGATCTAACATGTATGTCATGTTATGCACCCGACCTGATGTATCATATGCTTTGAACGCAACCAACAGATATCAGTCTGATCCGGTGAGAGTCACTGATAGCAGTAAAGAACATTCTTTATTACTTAAGAAGAACTAAATAAGTATTCTTGGTTTGTGGAAGCTTGGAAGACGAGCTTGTTGTAAATGGTTAAACAGATGCAAGTTTTCAAACTACAATAGATGACTTCGGATCGCAGTCTGGATATGTGTTTACTTCGAATGGAGATGCAGTGAGCTGGAAAAGTTCGAAGCAAGAAACGGTGGCAAATTCTACAACAGAAGCTGAGTATATTGCAGCGTATGATGCAGCTAAGGAGGCATTTTGGATCAAAAAGTTTGTCAAACTCCATCTAATTAGGGCATCTGACTGGCCTAGATTACCTTAAACCCCTGATATTCTAGCAGCCTTAATATCTCCATCAGTAAATAATTAAAAATATACCTTCTTAATTATCAAATATAATTCTCTATTAACCATAAAAGATTCTAAAAGTAAATCGCAAATCTCAAAGTTCCGCAAGGTAGATTAAATAATCATCGAAATTGTGTGAAATATTTTCGACAACACCTTCTCTGTTTCTAAGTCTACACCGAAAAATCCGGCCTTCAAAAATCTTCAACAAAACCTGTTTAGCTTGGTGAAAATGCCAAAGGACTCACAATCCACCACATAACAATATATATTGAATTAATAAAATTATTTATGCGTTCTAACCAATCTCTGGTTTTCAAAATCCTTAAACCATCATTACCTTAGCTCCATAGTATTCCAATCCATCCCAAACCCATTTCAAGAGATCTTATCCGCACACGAACCCAAAAACTAATTTATATAATATATTATATTCAAAAATAATACATACAGAGAGAGAAATGAACTGGGCAAGTCACAAACAGTCGGAAAGCTTTCTCTTTCCCTTGTCGCCGTTAAAGCCTGTCATTGCCCAGTTATAAAAATTTGATAATGTTAGATAAGTAAATCCCACACTATCCAGTACACATGTAATAATCAAATGCATAATAATCTAAGAGATCAAACGAATAATATAATCCAAGGAATTTAAATACAACCATGAATTCATCACATTTTTGTTATCAGACCACAATCGGATAATGTCCTCCGAAAGTGGTAAGTAAACAATAATAAGGACTCATGCCAGAAAGGATAACCAAACGAGTCTCGTTTCTCTAGACTCCGGGAGTATGATTTGGTTCAACGTGATCTCATGATAACCATGTGATGCAAAGTATCAGTGACTCTAGCCCCTCAAACATAATATAATGTTTTATAACCACGGTATAATATATACTATAAGGACTTGAATCGCCCTTATCCTCCCTACGCGTGTATGCATGTACAACAAAAATGCAATATCAAGGATCAATGCAATTTATAAGAAATTATAATCATACAATGTAAATGTTACTGTACAATTTACTTAACCTTACAAATAACCAAATTCGAGTTTAATTTTCTGGATTCCCGGAGCGTCGGATCACCTTAAAAATGCATCCAATAGCTTCCATATATACCCAATTATATTATGGGTCAAGCTTCAAGTGAAATCAAATCATGATACCCAATGAAAACTGCAGTCAAAGTATGCTTGAGAACAGTTTCCAAAAATATTAATTTATATAATTGTTTCAACTAGCTTTCAATTGGCTAACTTGGGGTAACTTTTTAACCTTGAAAACCTCAATATTTGTCATCATGACCAAAAAAGAACTTGTAGTACTCATGTCATACTTTCTATAGACTCTAAGAACACCTAAATCGGATCACCAACGGAGAAGTTATGAATTTTCCAATATGACCTCTCAATTAGGTAAAATTTATTTATTTTGAACTGAAAAACTTCTCAAAATCAAAATTGTCGCAATTAAATCCTCAAAACTTGACAACAAACACCACGAAACAACTCGATACCAACATACAAATTTTTTACAGCCCATGGAGTCAAATTGGATGAAAACCAATAATCAGTTTATTCATAAACATAATGTAAATCAATATCAACTATAAAACATCTCCAAAATAGTTATTGACTAAATTGCATTAGTTCGATTCACTAAAACTAACCCACGCCAGTGAGATTTATTTCAAATTGATCCAAATTAACCTAATATACCAATCAACAATAATTCCTACCAATTTCTATTGAAACCTCACTAAAGAAATTGAAAAATCGCAAGAATTCAAATTGAATTGTGGAAAAATGCCATACATTGAGAATTTACCGAATTGCGGGCTGAATGCCAAATTTTCAGAGTAGAAATTAAGCTCGAATTGACCAGTTCACAATGCTCTACAGTGTTGCAGAAAGAAATCGGACGTAAAGAGCACCACGAGTAAAAGTCCGAGTTGAGAAGGTTAAGGAACAAACGTTCTCAATGTTCTGTTGAAATGAAATCAAATGAATCGTTTCATTTGATTTTTGATTGGTTTTTTTATATTTATATATAAATCCTCAGCTACTTATCAGCAGCTTAATTTTTTTTATTTATTAATTTTTGAAATCCCTATTTTAATGTGTTTTGACTTCCTGTGCTAGTTTTCAATCCGATTTTTCACCAAATTGAACCAAACACTCAACAAAATAGTACATCTTCGTGAAATGTCCATAACACTGGTTTTAGTCACATCAAACCCCAAAATCTGAACTTTGCCCACGACATGCTAAAATTTTCCGAGTCAATCCTCTTGCCATATTTAACCAAACTTGCATCAATTTGGACCCAATATCAACCTTGACTACCGTCAATCGACACAAAACTCGAAACAAGATCTCGCATAAACTTCGTCTCATTTCACACTACCTCTGATTTCGACTTACATGCAAACCGAGGCAAAATCTCCACATCGACTTTTTAAGTCCATTTAAACTTCAAATTCAAAATTTTAAACTTAATTTCACTTATGTTTTGCAAAATTTGAAACAATAGTTTGAGTCGATATTCTTAACTCTACCGAAATCCATTTCGATACGTATCTCGATATGAAACCCAATAAAATCTCGAATTTACTCATTTAACTTGAATTTTGCAAAATAACATAATATATAGTACACAACACTAGGTACATATCACACAATAATAAAATTACTCTTAAATCTCATTTCACCGGTCTTTAGTTCCTGACTCGCGACCTAAACTATAATTATTCATCATTAATCCCCGATTAGCCGTAACTATATGTTTTAAAAATTTTGGGATTTAACAGTCTTCCCAACTAATAAAACTTCCTTGAAATCAAAATTGAATTCGAATCTGCTTGGACTGAAATAGACCTAAAAAATGCTCTCCCATATATGCCTATCATTCCCAAGTCAACTCCTAATCACCATGAAAGCTACTCAACCAAAACAAGTGAAATTTCTTTGTTTCGAAGCTTCTGGATCTTCCTATCTACAATTAAAATAGGTTGCTCTTCATATGAAACATCACCTTGAATCTAACTAATTCCATCCTATAAATCTGAGAGAAATCTTTCCTTTAAGTCCAAACCTGTAATGGCATTTGTGATGGGAGACTTTTAAATAAACCCAATCTCCTTCACTATATTCCACAACCCGGTGATAGAGATTATAATAACTTTTGTGCGTTTTATGAACCGCTTTCGATCTTAGACGAATCTGTTGCACAACCCAGTGTGATCACCTTAAAAATGCATCCAATAGCTTCCATATATACCCAATTATATTATGGGTCAAGCTTCAAGTGAAATCATATCACGAAACCCAATGAAAACTTCGGTCAAAGTAGGCTTGAGATCAATTTTAAAAAAATATTAATTTATATAACTGTTTCAACTAGCTTTCAACTAGTTAACTTGGGGTAACTTTTTAACCTTGAAAACCTTAATATTTTTCATGATGACCTAGAAGGAACTTGTAGTACTCATGTCCTACTTTTCATGGACTTTAATAATATCTAAATCAGATCACTGATGGAGAAGTTACGAGTTTTTCAATATCGCCTGTTAGTTAGGCAAACTTTATTTATTTTGAACGGAAAAAATTCTCAAAATCAACATTTTCGCAATTAAATCTTCAAAACTTGACAACAAACACCACGAAATAACTTGATATCAACATCAAAATATTTTCACAGCCCATGAGTCAAATTGGATCAAAACCAATAATCAATTCATCTAAAAACCCAATGTAAATCAATATTAACTATAAAACATCTCCAAAATAGTTATCGACTGAATCGCATAAGTTTAATTTACCAAAACCATAACCCACGCTTGTAGGATTTATATCAAATTGATCAAAATCAACCCAATATACTAATTAACAATAATTCCTACCAATTTCTATCGAAACCATGTGAAATAAATCCAAAAATCGCAAGAATTCAAATTGAATTGTGGAAAAATATCGTGCACGGAGAATTTATCAAATTGGGTTGAATGTTGCATTTCCACCATGGAAATCTAGCTTGAATTGGATGTCTCGCGATGCTCTATAGTGTTGCTGAAAAAAATCGAGCGAAAATCGGACGTAGGGAGCTTCGCGATCAAAATTCCGAGTTAAGAGGGTTAGGGAACGAACGTTCTCAATGTTATGTTGAAATGAAATCAAATGAATCGTTTGATTTGATTTTTGATTGATATGTATATATAAACCATCAACTACTTGTCAGCAGCTTAATTTCTTTTTATTTATTAATTTGTGAAATCTTTATTTTAATGTGTTTTGATTTTTAGTGCCCGTTTTCAATTTGATTTTTCATCAAATTGAACCAAACACTCGACAAAACATTCCATCTTCGTAAAACGTCCATAACACTAATTTTAGTCACACCAAAACCTCAAAAATCTTAACTTTGTCCATGAAATCTTAAAATCTTCCGGAACTCTTGCCATACTTAACCAAACTTGCACTAATTTGGACCCAATCTCAACCTCGCTACCGTCAATCGACATAAAATTCAAAACAAGATTTTGCATAAACTTCATCTTATTTCACACTACCTCGATCCCAACTTATATGCAAACTGAGGTAAAATCTCCACGTTGGCTCTTTAAGTCCATTTAAACTTATTGTTTGCAAAATTTGAAACAATAGTTCGACTCGATATTTTAACTCTTCCAGGACCCATTTTGATAAGTATCTCGAGATAAAATCATGTAAAATCTCGAATTTACTCATTGAATTTGAATTTTGCAAAATAACATAATATATATAATACATAACACTAGGTACACATCACATATTAATAAAATTACTCGTAAATCTAATTTCACCAGGCTCTAGCTTCCGACTCGCGACCTAAATCATAATTAGTCACCATTAATCCCTGATTAGCCGTAATTATCGGTTTTAAAAATTCTGGGATATGGCAAGTTCATCTCCGAACTTGGTATGGTTCCTAGTATAGCTAACCCCGTCTGTTAGGCCAAAGAACCAAGATCACACCACCGATCCAAACATATATTTAGACGTTTTCATCTCATTTGAGAAATCATTGAGATGAAGACGTGAAGATTTGTAGAGTTTTTTTGTAGAAGACAATGTTACAGATACTTTGACGAAGGCTCTTCCACAAGCGAAACATGATAGTCATGTTAGATCATTAAGTATTAGATACATGAATGATTGGCCCTATTGTATGTGGAAGATGTTGGGGAATGTGCCATATGTCAATCTATAAACATCGTTTATCTTATAATTTTAGTTAATAAAATAGAAGTTTCCATTTGTTTGTTTTATTATAAGTGATTGCATGTTTACCTTATAGTAAGATCCATGAGCATTTGTTGAAATATCATAAATCTTTATAGTCAGTCATTATACTAGGAACTATAATGAATTAAGACTAGTGTAAATCTTGATTGATGGTCATGTGATGATCATGCTTATAAGGATACAAATCGAGATCATGAGTACTTGTTAGGGAACAAGGTACTGGACCGGCCCACTATGAGAACATCACATAGATTAAGTTATAGATGTTACTCATGATAGGTATATCATTTAGTCATTCGACTTGAGATTACCATAGACTTCAATATTAGGAATATGGTAATTTGACACAATTAAACGTTGTCTTTAACTGGACGATTATAAAGATTATGATTAGTTACCATATGAATAATATGTTAAGGTGTGTAATCAAGATATAATTTGTTACTTTTGTATATAGAGAGATATCAGCGGATCCCTCGATATGATAGACTGATAATGGCTAAGTCCATGTGAATTGATATGATTAATGTCAATTGGATGTTTTCAGTTTACCTAAAGATCGAGACTAGTAAGATTGAACAGTAAATGTGACTTTTCATGCCTTATGTTTAATCAAATGATATCGCATGACAAAAGGATATAATATGTGTTATTCATTAAGTTGTATCGATTTTGATATTCATGCTACTTGGGTAGTCATTATACCTTGCTAAAGACCGCTTATGACTTGTGTACTAAAATGGTTTTGGTTCACTGCCAACATCGCATGAACCTATTGGGACACATACAAAGAATGGCTTTGCCTAATTTCTACTTTTCCAGAGTAATGAATTTTATATGATAAAATTCATGACATAAAAGCCCTTACAATTTGTTATATGTCAACTTATTAATAGAGGCATATGTGTAATTTGCTTAAACTACCTAAGTATAATAGTTGTATTACGAATAAGATTTTAAGTGAGGGCTTATCTACACATATAAATAGAGGTTGAAACCCTAAAGCGAGATAAGATTTTCTTTTTTGTTATTTTCAAGTTCTCTGGATTTTAGGAGAAAAAAGAAAAATATTTTTATCTCTCTTGGGGGTAGCATTCCAAATTGCGGTCACCATTCGTGTGTGGATTTCCGATAGAGGACAAACGCTTGAACGTCTTGGAGATCAAACAATCAAAGAAGGAAATCACGGATTAAGGTATGGTTTACTTTTGTAGATCTAGTTTAATAGAACTTATTTTCGATCCTGTTGGGGTTTTTCGAAAATGTTTTGAATTTTCGCTGTGTATAAATCTCGAAACCCAACAAAATCGTGCCCATTTCAATACACAGTTAAAACATTCTGCGATTGAAAAATAGTTTCGTGTAAGTAATATGAGGTCAGTGATAAATAAATCGTCGAAAAATGAATGGAACTTGCATTTTATACATACCAACACCATTAAAAGTCATCCATCTGTACCACATGTCTCTGTCATGCAATTGAGTCCATAGTTCTTTGGGGATGACATTGACGTATTGCATACATTGAGGAGTTCGCGATGATAAGTTTGGAAAATGCTCCATGTACACATTAAATTTTTGTTCTTAATGTAGAACGACAACTCAATAAAGGAGGTTTTTCAAGGGCTCATTTTTGAAATGAGTGTTGAAATTACTGGCCAAGTGTCGCAGACAATAATGGTGGTATCCTTTTGGGGAAAAAACCATTGGCCCGTATATTGACCACCTCTAGAATGCCAGGGTGATGATCAGAAATAAGGCAAATACCATCTCTATCCGTTACGTGCTTGCGCAACATCCTCAAAAACCATATCCACGAATCCGTAGATTCGATTTTCACAACTGCAAATGTAACTGGTAATATGTGTCCATTACCATCAATAGATATGGCAATCATTATCTTAGCACTATACTTGTTATACAAGAAAGTCGCTTCAATATGTAGAAGAGGCATGCAATACTTGAAAGCTTTGATTGATGCTTCAAATACGAAGAACACACGACGAAATTGCGGATGCTCTGTCCTTATCTCATTAACAGCCCACTGTATATGTGACCACTCAATTTTTGTCCCCGGTCTCTTATTTTTCAGAGGCGCCAACCATCTTAGCAATCTAGAGTATGACGCATCCCAATCTCCAAATGCATTTGCAATTGCATTCTTTTTGACATCCACATTCGCTTGTAGTTTACTTCATGTCTATATTTTCCTTTGATTATTTGTACTAAGGCCTTAATAGCTATTGCTTGATATATCTGGACAACGCTTTAGATCTCTCATGCAAGCATGTTGGTATCGAGTTGGGCATGACCACGTTTTACATCGAGATTTATACATTGTACGGCTCGTCTAATTGCGTGATCCCCCTTAATTTTCTTCTTTCGCTAACAAGCACGGAGATGCCACATGCACCCGTCTTGCACACTCCCGCACTTGATCGCCCATAGAGTTGTAGTCGACTTTATCACATGGTATTGACAATGTTTTTAAAATGTCACACTTTGATGGCATGTTGTAAGTCTTTTTCCTTGTCAAAGCACATTCCTCTTTTCAACTAAAAATTAGACATGTCCGATCCAGTCCGTTGATGAAAATGTTGGGTCGCAGTGGAGTTAGCCACCTCCCAATCGATTTCATTATACACTGGCAATAGTTGGTGAACTTCATCATCATTTGCTTCCTCTATGAAATTTTCTTCATCGATAACAAATTGCTCATCATCTTGCATGTTTTTCGCCCTGGAGGTTCATATCTTGGGTCATCCGTAACAACATTTAAATTTTCATAATCGACATATGGTACAACATCCTCGAAGGGACATACATCCTCGTCCATGTCATTATCGTCATCGTTGGGTTCATCGTCACTAGAGGCATTAATATCATCATCTACTGGACTAACAGATCCATTTTGCGCAACATCAAGGTGATTGCATATGCAGTCTTTCCATCATCGATCTAATGTTTGACATGCCGACATCTTCATCTACCAGTTGCGAATGAACTATAGAATTTTGGAAATAGTCTATTGCCTCAAATGTTAAATAAATATCTACCCTTGTAGATATTGGTAGATTGGACATTATTGACCACATCAAGTCGAAGTGCATCGCATCTTGCAACAACATAGAGACGAAATACTGTAAACCTTATAGAAAAATTATCACGTGATAATAAGTCATCCTAACTAAAGTCTCTGTAGATGAGATATTGAACGCGTTACACACGTGATCTATCAATTGTTGTCTACTCGTCCCAAACTTAAGCATCAATACTGCTGATGGGGGTACGTTGTACCTGATGTCATTCAAATCGTTTACAATTTCACCGTACGCATAAAATAGAAATGGAATGTTCCTATATTCCATGATCTACATAATTTAGCTAATTGATAATGTAACATGATTACATATATATGAAGTAAAAAATTGATCAAATTGGGGATTTGAAGCGCAATCGAACTTTTTGATGTAGATGATCGCCTTAATAGCGCAACTATAGAGCATACTCATTTGTCTGCTTGAAGTATTAATTAATAACTCATATTTACATCCTAAATAATGATATAACAAATTACACATGAAGTCAAAATCAAAAATAGAATGAAGATTAAACTTTTGGAAAAAAATAAAATAAAACTAATACTACTTTAAATGAATAAATCTATGTATCAATGGTTGTGAGCTATATGGTGTAAGTATTGCACTTTGTGGCACCACATGCCATATTTCGAACTCATAATTTACATAAGCACTTATTTGGATAGTTGTTATGGTGTAAGTATAAGCCTAATCATGTCATATTTAAAACGCGGTTAAAGTAAACATACCATGCAATGTACAACTAAAGAAACAAATACCACTACTCTTTTTTTAAAAGAAAAAAATCCCCTTCTGTGGTCACGAGGGTAGAGTAGAAACTTAACAAATAGAAAAAAATTGTGTTTTCCCGTGACAAGATACCACGCCATAGAAAGTTATTAATATATAGTCCATTTTTCAAGTCTTAATTTTTCTAGATGATTTGTGTTAAAAGGTAACATGTTGATTGGTCCACGTAGTAGATGGACAAGTTTAACTATAGTTGAATTAATTTGTTAATCTCATATTAATTTCTTTCCAAACACTAATAATATATGATATATTTCTCATCAATATTAGTTGTACTTATTCAAGTTCTTTTTTCCCTTTTTCAAACATATCATAACTAAATATTTAAAATTAATGCCCATTACGATTTTTTCAATTTGATTCTCATTCCTTTAATTTGATTAAAGCTTCTTCTTTTTTAAATATATGCTAAAAGATTATTTGGTCAAAAAAAATTGTGTACATCCTCGAATTGTTTTCTAATGTTTTTTAAATCAATTAAAACAACTAAATTTACTAACTTACATATTGAATGAAGAAAAGCTTTATTAAATCAATCCATTGTTGACATAAGATCTATAACAACAAACTAATCATTAAGTTGCAAAGGGAGTTGGACATAGAAGTTAAGATTTAACCTTTTTTTAAAAAAAACTACGTAATTACATAATATAAAAATAATAACAAATCAAATAAAATTAAATAAAAAATAAATAAATTTTTTGTACTTACTATTTTCCTCCTCTTTTGATCTTCAATTTAATATTCTCCGTAAAAAAAACTAACTTAGTTTTTATTTAAATAGAAATTAATAACTACAATGATATTCTTTAAAAAAAATCATAACCTTTTAATAACCTCTACAACAAAAAAATAAATAAATCCTAACCATAAACCCTAAACCCAACCCTTTAATCCCTTCTCCCTTTCTCACTTCAACCCAACTCTCACAACTGACCCAACTGTAATGGCCCAAAATTTTTAATCGTGTTTGATTCCTTAAATAGGATCATCGACCTATACCGTGGGACCCACATTGTGATACACACACATACCGAGGCATGTTGTTGATGTATATTTTATATATGTTATGATGTTTTCCGAGTGTAATGTATATGTGTAGATTATTTAAGTCAATTTACCCATTTGTAGGTGTCAAGACGTGAGCGGGGACACACTTCGAGATGCGTGCCAACGTGGGATCGAGGTATGGAGTGATAGGTTAAGTTATAATTTCCCAACTATGATAAATAAACTAATTTAATGTGCCTATAGTTGAATATACATATGTGCATTAAGTTGTAGCTTAAAGTTAGGTTAAAAATCAAGAGGGCCATTAAGGGCACCCCACATTTTAATGAAGGCGCCCGATTAATGTGGGCACAAACCAATTTACCTGGGGCACCCAAAAATTAGACCCGAAATACCCAAAATACCCCTCGTGCAAAAAACTCTCGCACCCCACCACCCCCACCACCACCTTCACCGAAATCTTGTGGAAGAATCCATTTCTTTTGAACCGACCTGTGAGAGGAATCCCCGAAATCGTGTTTCCCGTGTCTCCCCTTGTGTTTCTCCTTCGTTGTACGAGTTTTTTGCAGTTCGTAGGGTCGGGGTGTGAGCCGATTTTGTCTCCAAATTAGGGCTCGGTTGAAGATCGTCGAACACACAGATTTTGCGCGAAATCGATCGTTTGAAGTTACGTTTATAGTATAATTAAGTTACATTTGGTAGAATAGTTGTAATGTGTGTGTGGCAATTTGTAGAATGGTAAAAAAATTGGGAAATCGCGGTTCTCGGCCACATAGGCGAGAGGCGTGTTGCTTGTCTCGCCAAGCATGGCCGAGACAGAAGCTAAATTTTTGGAACTCGCGATCTCGGCCACGAAGGCGGAAGAGTTCACAAAGTGTCTCGGTTACGCATGTCCGAGAATACTTCGATTATCTCGGCCGAGACATGACGAGAGCTACAATTAGTGATAGGTAATGTGGCGTCGGTGGTGGACAACCGAGAATTTTCTCCTACTCTTGGTTGTACACACGGCGAGAGGGTTAGAGTAGGCTCGGTCCTCTATGACCGAGACATTTCAATATATCTCGGTCTCCGCGAGGCCGAAACAATAGCGCACATCGACGAAACTTCGGATAACCTCATAAAAAACACAATAAATTCGCAAAATTACCTCAAGTTCAACCTCCTCTTGCACCGTAGCAATACAATCCTCCATTATATAGTGGAAACAAGTTCGGATTTGAGGAAATTACCAAACCCTACGTTGACAAACAAATCATCATTTTCACAGTTTTACCCAACTAAACAGTTCTAAGAAACCATCATATGGTTGTCAAACATTGTTACATCGCTGTCGGATGATGTCAATCCGCAAGAATCGATAAACGCTCGCCAAACGCAATGTGGCTTTGTGGTTCAAGCTTGGTGGTGGGGTGCCATTTTTCTTTGTCAAAATGATTTGTGAGGTTTGAATCATTATATATACATAGGCAAAATGGTCTTTTCCAGTTTTGTTGGAATTTTTACAAATAATTTGGGTGCCTTCATGAAAATGTGGGGTGCCCTTAGCGGCCCTCAAAATCAACCACCATTAGATACGCCTCGAGATACGTGTTAAGGTATATGTGTGCCATCTTTGTGTGTAACTTAAAGTGTGTGTTAGTGTGAGATTTGTTGTGGGTTAGGAGTAAAGGTGAGCCATATGATCCTTTGATAATTAATGGCCAAGATTAAGGAATAGGTTAGTATATAAACTATACCTTGCTACAATTCTCATTAACATGCATAACAAAGCAAGAGAGGAAAAAATAGGGCTGGAGTGTTTTAGTCTGGTTTGCTATCAAATTGGTGATAGTATGATCAAATTCATCAAGTTTGTGATGAATCAAGCTCATGTCATCAAACTAGGAACCTTAGGTGAGATATCTACACTTTCTATGCTTCCAATCTTTGAAGCTTTGAGCTTAGATAATGGGGTTTTTATTCTAATAGCATGTCAAACTCAAATTCACTTATTTTATCAATACTTGGAAGCATTTTTTTGAATCGGATGCCTTAATTTTTGGATTTGTGAAAGTTGTCCAAAATTTGGGGGTTTTCAAATGAAACATAAATTCTTATTTTTTGGGTTACAAAATGACTTTTTCTTTGAATCAAATGTCAGATTTGAATTCCTTATTTTGTTATAATAATCCAGCTTTATACAACTTTGAAAATTGGATTTGTTTTCATCGAGTTATGGAATTTTCAGTTTGCATGTTGTTCATGAGACGTTTGAATAAATGCATGTTTAATTTGATGAATTGAATGAATTATAGAAGTGCCTGATGCATGTTATTGATTGGAGGTTTGTTACGGACCCTTGGCGGAGGAGAGCGAAGGATCCGGGGCGTCAGAGAAGGCCTAGACATCCAAGAAACCAGAATTTCGCACTTGCAAAATTTCGAGTTCTGCAACGTGTAGCGTGATATGCCCTCTGGATAGCGCGCTAGACGTTTTGGGCAGCTAAGTGTTCTTCGACAAGAAGAACACTAGCACGCTAGAGGTTTCCACCTAGCGCGCGTGCTATGTGGGTTTCCCTAGTGCGCTATAGAGGCTCTGGACAGAAATTTTTGAAATTTCTTAAAACTCATTAAACCCAATTAAACCAGTTTAAAATCCAAACCTAGCAACTATAACCCACTCTAAAACATACCAAACAACTCCATTCGGGAACCTAAGGTGGGACCCATTTGGAGGTCTCGAGTGGGAGTTGAAAAACGTATACGTGGAGAACACGTTTTGGGGTGTCGTGTGACCGAGAGTCGCGTTATGCGAATAAGCTATGATAAGCTTTGTCGAGATGACTGCGAAACTCGAGACAAGTCAAGCATAGAAGCGGTAGACAAATAGGTGAGAATTCTCTGATTTGAAACCAAAAAGAAATGTATATATATATTTCATTTCATTCGCTCGCGGAAATTTATTGATTTATAGTATGTTTATAGACAGACATTTGGTTGTAACCTCACATTTTGTTATTCTTGTTTCTATTCATTATTGAATATTGTTAACATGATGCCTTGTAAAATATTTCATCATGTTGATTCAAACTTTTCTATCGTTGATTCATATTCCTTGTTATTGTGTACGTAAGATTCCTTACGAAAGTCAGTGAGGGTTTACTTTTCTATCATTGATTGCATATCTGTGGTTGTTGAATGCTATTCCCCCTATTTCTTGTTATTGATTTACGTGACGCATTTGGGTTGGGGGTCGAGACTTTTGCTATTTCTGTTGTACTTATGGCACACTAGCCGTACGCACGCGGGTTACAGTGTGAAAGGATGTGGGGCACTCACCGAAAGGATCCTGGGGTTTGTCGTACGATTTAGTGTGGCCGGGAGGAGTACACGTTTTGTTTCTCATGTTATTTATTCATGCGATGATCTTAACACGATTACTACTGTTTAGTTTGCATGATTAATTGACATGTTTATTGATATCTCGTTTATTTCTCTTATAAATGCTCGGTGCACTTTGTTGGAATCTTAAGCTTGATGACGAATTTTTAATTGTTTTACTTGTTTTAAATTTAAGACTTCCAACGTTGTTTTAATGATTAAACCATCGAACTAATCGCTAACGAAGGGAGTTAACACGCGTATCGAGGAGACGTGTTGTGGAAAATGGCGTCGGTGGCGCGTGGGACTCAAGTCAAGGGATCGGACGGACCGCGGGGCCGCCCACGTGGCTTACCTCGGGATTTGGGGCCGTTACACTTATTGATTTATAGTATGTTTATAGACATTGTGCCAAGCTGTAACCTCACATTTTGTTATTCTTGTTTCTATTCATTATAAATTTCATTTATTCAAATTCATAAGCTTGATATTCTTGATATAGTTGATTAAAAGCATTGCTTTATGCTATTAGGATCAATTGTAATGGATTAGACTTGTATTCTGTCTTTCCTTTGGACTTTGTAGCTTAACTAGTCTTGAAATCCTAGAAACTTAGAACTATTGATCCTTGAAAATTTAAGTATGGATTATCTAGTGTCCATTACACAAGAGATGCACGATTCAATTCATAAGGGACTTAGATTCTGCTATTAGGACAATTGGTGTCCTGTTTCCTTTGGACTTTGTAGCTTAACTAGTCTTGAAATCCTAGAAACTCACCACCACACTTGCACAGCACTCACACCACACTTGCACGACACGGGATATAGGCTTTGGGGTTGTCGGCAAGAATGAAATAGATGATTTATACGCGTAGAGCACAGCTCCGTCATTTGCTGATTGATATAATTGATGAAATATGTAGAGCAAAACACCACATAGTAGTGGAAAAGGCTAAGTGATATTTCTCACCATCGACCGGACGTAGAGCATCTCGACTTAGCCTGCCTCAGTCTATACATTTCTAGGTGAGGTATTTACTTGCATTACTTGATTCAACAACTTTTTTGCTACTTTATGCTTTTAAATATTTTTCTTTTGTTTTGGAAAAATGTAGTATAAAATTCTTCAGTTATTACTTAAATATCATTATACTCATCGTCTACTTTGTGACGATGAGTGTAGGTCCGTCGAGCAACATCAAGCCGGGAAAGGAGAAGATCGGTGACTTTCCTTGAGCATTCAACGACTCTCCTATCTCATTTTGTGTATGATTCGACTTTGTTGTATTACTGATGCTTATGTCTTTCCGGTACATTTTGGGTTGTATATTGGGTTGAGCATATAGTTCCCCGACTTGAGACTTGGTTATCATATTGTGTTATTATCCTTATGATATTTATATGTATGCGATGTTTCCTACTTTCCACACTTAGGATTTTTAAATAATATTTGCCTCAGCATAACCTTTAAAATTTATGTGATAATATTAAAATGATAAAAGTTTTAATTTACTCTGAAATTCAAACTTTTCTGCCCCTCCAACGACTGACCCAACTCTCTCGACCCCTACTCCCCCTCTCACGTTGCATCTGTCCCAAGTGTTTCTCTCTAAGTCGATCCTTCCATATTCACACCTCCACACTCACAGAGTTCCCTTCCTTTTCTCTCCCTCTTATGACAATCCACACACACCAAACAAAACACTTACCCACGACTCACTGATAAGTCGTTAATTATGTCATATTATTTATGTTATTTATATATTTTTATTATTGAGTCTCCAAAATATTAGCCTAATAATATTTATTTGTTGTTTTAGGGTTTATGGAGTGCGCGATTGAATCCAAGGCGAGAAAATAAGCAGAATATAATATTTGTATGCAGTGTGAACAGCTACCAGAGGATCAGCCTCGCAACACGCATTTCATAAGATGAAGAGATGAGGAGCTACCGAAATAACGCAGGAAATGACACACTTGAGGCACATCAGCGCAACAACCTTTTGTTAGTCCTTAGGATGCGTGCCGTGTTGTCTCCCATATATTCGCCGAGCCTTTCTATGCATTCTCTCCATTCACACTAGCCCTTGATCATCCGTGTGGTATGTTCTCCCAAGTCTTCGATCGATTCTGTACGAGTTTTCTCGCTCCAGCAGTCGTAAGACGTTCCTCGGGATACGCAGCAGTGCTGCCTCCCACGTATTCGCATGACATTCGTGCGTTCACTCGCCCATGCGCGCTTGTTGCGTGTCGACGTTCTGCACGCCAGCCAAGCTCTGTCCTCCAATCCGAGCATGCCACGTCCAATCACAGTGTAACGCGTGTCAGAACCCTGCATCAAACTCACAATAGCCACCAGATCTGCCTTGACGCATGAGTCTCTACCTTACCCCATAAGATTAAAGAGAGAAAATTAGAAGGGTTTTATATAATAGGACTTAAGGTATTAATTGAAGGAGGTTTTTAGCTCTCGACTTCTATTTTTCTTTTCTAGTCTCTTTGGATTGCTTTTCTTTTGTTTTATGTTCTTCAACCATGAGAGACTAATCTCATGGCCTAGGCAAGACTGCGAGGGAGGTTCAACCGTTCTTATCTATGGATTTATGAGATTTATTTATTTTAATATCATTGCTTTTCATTGATATTTTATTTCCTTTGGTATTGATTGATAAATTTAACCCTTGATTTAACTGCTAGTGAGTCATATGCATCTCGTCCTTATGCAATAAGACCACACAAGTGGCAATTGACCATACCAATCGATTCGCCCCTTTTGAGACCGGTCAAATACCTTAGGGATCTAGGCTAAATCAGACACACTAGTGATCCGGTTGTATAGGTGTAGTGCCTTCACAAAATCCATTGCGGTCATCGTGTTAAACCTAATGCGCTTGGTTATAAGGTTATACGTTTGGCTAGGGAAATAGTCATTGTCGTACCTTGGCTATCGAGAATAGGAAGTGCGATGAACCGCATACGTTACCAGGTCTATAGCTGCAGATGATACTTTTGATTTGCATACTTTACATAGATTGATAACCAAATCCAATCTTTTATCGAACCGAATTTGTATGTCTTGACCTATGACTTTTTATTAATTGATTTCAAAACAATTTCCATTGCTTTATTTATTTTATTGTTATTTAGATTAGTTAATTTGTTCATTCTCTCAAAACCCCTGTTTTTCTTTTTTCTCTTTCTTTTAGAACCTTAGAAAGAATATCAATCTCTGTGGAATCAACCCCTTTGCCGCCATCTACAGAATAGTTGGTTTATGAATTATATTTTATTGACGCGTTCAGTGCGCATCAATTTTTTGGCGCCGTTGCTGGGGATTGTTTTTTTTCTTTGATTTTTTTTGATTTTATTTTTTTATTTTTTTATTTTATTTATTTTATTTTTTTTATTTTTTTATTTTGTCCATCTAGTCTCTTGTTCTTAACATGTATGCATGCAACTTCGCGATGACATCCTACTCCCACAATTATGGTCGATTCGAAGACTCACATTATTACAATGTGAATAGGGTAGGTATGTCACATAATGGACATCAATTTTCTAACATGCATTCTTTTGTGTAACAGGTCGAGGTTTGTGAAATTTGTGAAGAATATTCTCATTCCACATATGATTGTCCTTGTTATCCAAAGTATGAGAATCATTACTATTCAGCTATGCATTGCCACAACCGGACTTCTTTGAGCTCATGCCAAGGCCACAGATTTCTCAACATGAAGAAAGGTCTATATAAGACATGATGAATGACTTGATATTTAGAGAACTACCTTTTCAACAAGTTCATCAACAGTATCATGAAAAGAACCAACAACTTCAGCAAAGCACCTCCTTGGAAGATATGATGAAGCAGTTAATAGATGATCAACAACGTCTTCATGAAGAGCTTCAACAATTTCAGCATGTGAATCCAGGGTTGCAAAATTTGGAAAGTCAACTTATTCGAATCAATACCATACTTCAGAATATGATTGATGAGAAAGATTTGTGTAGTACACAACCAATTTTTTTACCCAAAAGAGAATATGAGTATTGATGCATTAAAAAGTGTTGAGGTGAATGAGGATACACAGGTGGAGAGCTATTGGAGCAAAATAGCAGAAGGGAATTGAATTCTTTCAAACTGAGACCAAAATTATCATTGCACAAGATGAAAAGGAGGGAAATGAGATGAAAATTGAAGTCATTTCAGAAACGCCGGAGGAGCCGCAAAAAGAGAGCAATGAAGACCAACCTCTGGTGTTGGTGAAACCACCCCCTCCCATGCATATTTGTTAAGTCTTCCAAGGGGGTGGAAGTAAAAGAGCGTTCACATATTTTCTACTTTGTCGACACATTTATGTTTGATGATCATGATGCAACATAATCTTTTGTGTTAGAAGTCCCGAATGAGCTCCTAAGTACGAAGGAGGGCGTGCATGTTGCATTGCCCAAAGCTATAGATGCACCATTCGTTGTTGATATCTCGAAATGAGACGGCATCACGTGATAAATCACGTCAAGTCTAGTCAAAGACTTAAAAGAAATGTGCTTATTGGGAGGCAACCCATCTTTATTTTTATTTTTACTAGTCAATGGGCACGCGCTAGCGTGAGGCGTAAACAATAAATGTACCAAGAAACATTTGTGAAAGTTAATATTTATTGTTTTATTTTTAATTTAATAGGTTTGCAAAAGTCTTAATAAACAAAAAAATCTTGACCGCAAAGGTTTTATTTTTCTCCTAGCACTTATCGAGGTCCTCAATGCTTTTTTCACCTTATTGTTGAACTGCTTAAACAAATTCTTCAAGTTGGAACTGTATCACCTTCACCTTATGGTTTTTTTCGTACTCACCCATGGACCGCATAGTGCGATCGATTGTGATCTTTGAATCAAAGTTGATTCGTAAGGTCTTTTAGACCCATCTAATGGCTAACATCGCTTCGCCTTTATCAACTTTGTGTCAACGGATTATTATCGCACGTTAATACTTGGATGTGATGGAGTTGTGGGGAGTAAAGTTGATTAAGTGGAGAACAATATCATTGTAAAAAATACTTATAAAAAGTTGAAGACAATAAAAGTGTTATAAAGATTTACATACCAATGCAGACATGACTAAATATATTGGAACAACGTGAGATCCTTCTATACACCTAATTTTGCAAGGATTAAAAGATTTCGATAAAGCTAACTGTTTCGACATGATCTCACCGACAAATCCTGGGCAATGGATAAAAATATATGTATTCAATCAGCACTGTAAGCCATGGTGGTGCACCAAAGGCCAGGTGCATCATAGTCCACTCTGGATCCCAAGCAATCATAGAGCCATGCTTTGATTTTCCCATCAAGTGCAGTAGAAAATATGAACTGCCCAGAAAATGTGAATCATTCAAGATTGCGAAATTAGGAATAAATTGTCTTCTCACATTGCATCCGTCAAAAGAAGTTACATTCAAACTTCTTCAACCATGTATGTAACATAAATGAAACATCAATCATGGGAAGAAAGTACCTGAATATTCTCTTTATAGTGAGGGCAAACGGAGTAAACAGGGATTCATGTCCTCAAATGTATGCAACCTACGTCCAGCACCCGCATCCCAGACCTGTAACGTGAAGGGCGCTTTAGAGCAATGCTGAATTCATCATTTCCAAAACAATAAGCTGAGGCAAACATAACTCTTTAACTACTACCCTAGCTACCTTTATTTCAAATAAGATACTAATGCATACCAATTATTATCATATTATTACCAAATGCATAATGTTTGAGATTTCAATACGGGCATCGAGGCTAAGTAATCGTTGAGTTCCTTCGAGCATTTCGATTCTTCATCATATATTCGGGACCTCCTCATCGGGAAGAGCCACGCATTTAAACCATAACGTGTTGTCATACCCGATTAGTCCTCCAACCTTCACCAGCTTCACTAAGATTTCATGGTATTTGATGTAGTTAGGCTTGTCGGCATCTACAAACACGAAGTCGAACTCATCGCCCTGTAACAACATGGACAAATATTTAGCATGTATCAAGCAAAATAGTTGTGCAAATGTTTTTGGATCTAATCGGTCACGCGTGCTGATGATCAAAAATTATTAGGAGTCTTGTCTTGAAACATTAATAAGAGATTGTTTCCTAGCATGAAGAATGAAAAACTTTCCAGCAAATATTATTTGGTGAAAAAAACGCGTGGTGGACACTTAATCATTAATCAAGCACTACTTCATTAATTAATTGTGGAATATCAAAGAATACCTAACCAGTGCAAGCATACATGAGGATAGAGAGTAGTTCACAAAATAATTCATTGCACCAGTGAAGCTCTTGAAATATATCAATTGATATTCCACATTGCATGTATGTAATAATAAGTACAACGAGATAATAGTTAAAAAGAAAAATAAATAAAGAACAACAGCATAAGCAAGTAACTCACATGGTGGTGCATGCTTTATTAATACATCCTGTCGACTTATGAGCAAAAAATAAATTGTGCTAGCTAGACAGTAGAAAAGTTGTTGTTTAGGGTCAAGTATTCAAAAATCCAAACGACCATCATTAAGTTCCAAAATCACATTAGTTAACGTTGAGCTAGCTAATTATATACAATAGAGTGCGATTGCCATATCAATTGCACTAAATCGAGTGTGATAGAACAAGATTCGATCTATGTAGTCGATCCTAACAAATTAATCATTAATCAAGCACTACTTCATTAATTAATTAATCAGATTGCATTACAATTATATTTGAAGCATGATTAGAAAAGGAGACCCACCGTGCGCATCACATAGAGGTAAAAGGGCAAAATAGCTATTATTCCAGACTCATCTTTCTCAAACTTCATAAAATTTGAAGGGCTGAAAAACCGTCGACACTTTGGCCGTATTTGCTCTGTACATACAGATGCAATGTGGCAGAAATCCTCATAATTCATCTGTAAGAAGTACCAAAAAACAAAAGTTTTGCCATCGTCATGAAAAGATAATGATGGGAAAGGAAAGAACATTGACCGGCTTGCAACATATATATACAGGAGTTTTCAAACCAAAAGAAAAAGATTTTTACACTTACGCATTACCGAAAAGAAGAAAGAATACCTAACCAAAGGCACACATGAGGATAGAGAGTAGTTCACAAAATAATGGCCAAGAAGAGGACCTGTAATTGGACGAAGAGGAAGAAGAGGTGTGGCCGCCGTTGAGATGCGTTCTTCTCGCGCTTCGATCGCGACTCCTGTTATTGCGGATCTTGATCGAGTCCCCTGTTCTTTCTAAGGCGAAGACGGCGGTCGCGACGCGACGATGAAGAAGACGAATCGATGAAGAAGATGAAGAAGAATAAATCGAAGACGATGTCCTACAATTAGACGAAAAATCGCAACTTCCCAACTCAAATTCAAGAGCAAAGTTCAAACCCTCCTAAACCCCCAAATCGGGATTGCTTTGAATCAAAAAAAAAAAACCAAGAAGAGGACCCTGTAATTGGACGAAGAGGAAGAAGAGGAAGAATTGGTTGATCGAGTCCCTGTTCTTTCGAAAGACGGCGGCCGCGACGCGACGATCCGTTGCGATGCCTTCTTCGCGCTTCGATCGCGACTCCTCTTCTTGCGGATCTTGATCGAGTCCCTGTTCTTTCGGCGAAGACGGCGGTCGCGACGCGACGATGAAAATTTCTTGCATTTATTTGGGAAGTCGATTTAGTTTAGTTCAAAATGTCCTTTTTTATGTTCAATAAAATCTTGGGACTTTTAACTTGGTTTCTATAGATTTTTGCAGTTTTAGTTTAGTTCTTTTTTTTATGTTCAATAAAATCCTAACTTGGTTTCTTAGATTTTTGCAGATGGTATGAATTGATTTCCACTAGAGGCAATGGAGCACCCCTTGAGTATTGCTAGGTTTGACTTTGGATTAGATTTTTTTGGCATAATTTGAGCATTTTTAGGGAATTAACATATTACTAGGATTTTAGGTGTTTTGAGACTTGGTCGGGACATAATCTAACTTAAGTCACCACATTAGTGGCGGGTTTTTGAGTAAACCCAACACCCTAGACTTCATTCTACCATCTTGTTGATTTCACCCTTAGTTGAAAGACTTCGGGCTTGCAAGATTTGGAGGGAGTTATTTAAGTTAACTCTTATGCTTATTAGTTCTTGCTCTTATTATGATGAGTTTTTTCCATAGTTTCCTTAGTCACCTAGACATGAGAGCTTTTGTTCATTCACTAGTTTTTGGAGACTTTTATTATGCATGTCTTTGTATTATCTTCTTATTTATTTATCCATGTTTTTTTTCACCACTCTTTTCTTGCTTTTTGTTGCGTGGATTTCTTGACTTAGTTTGAACCTTGAGGACAAGGTTCGGAATAAGTTTGGGGGTGCTTTAGGATTTGTGGATTGAGTTGGATGAATTGCTTTGCGAAAGACCGCAGGTGAGATCGTTTAAAATTCTCAATTATATGCGGTTGAAGGATGGTAATGGTGGTATTTAATATCTTATTCTCTCATTTCTTCCATTTTTTCCCTTTATACTTCTATTTCTCATTTCGTTAGGAGTTGATACACTTTTATGCATGTATTTAGTATATTTTTCATTTTTTATTATTGTTTAAAGTCACCCAAAATTTTGTTTCGTGCCTTTGGTTGTGGATGAGTATACTATGGTTGCATTTTTTACTTGAAATTTAGGAAAAATTAGGGGAAACACTCACTCGAGTCCGTAGCCCAGCATTTTTGTGATTTCATGATTAAGGACTTGGTATGATAGTTAAGCCTTGTGCTAGATACCAAAGAGAGTATACGATCAAAACTGTGCAAGTCGAATTTTTAGGGTTCTAGAATGAGGATCTAACCCACTCGAAGCGGAATTCCTATGACTAAAACACTTTTGAGGAAATGATTTAGGCAATTTTTGAATGAAAACCCTTAGCCTTAAGCATACCTAAAGTAATTTCCTTAGTTAACCCATTTTGAGCTACCCTAACCTTTATTTCTTTCATACCTAATGTTAAACCCATAGATATAGCCTGATATATCCCTTTACCTAGTTGAAAACTAGTCTTATACTTGAAATCTTTCGAAAGAGACATGAGGAGAAAAAAATTTGTTTATATGCCCAAAATGAGGGGAAAGTCATGATTAAAGAGTCCCACCTAAAACGACATCCATAGAGAATGGAGTCGGGAGCCGGGTGGTTGGAAAATGTGAAGACTGCACATATTAAAAGAAAAATGAATTAAAGTGCAGCGTAAGTCACATTCATGTTCTCAGAGAATCACACTATAAAAAATGGATACCAATAGCGACGAGCTATTCCCCGTCGCTATTTAGCTGACCCGTTGACGAAAATAGCGACGGGGAAGCGACGGCCCCCCGTCGCTATTTTCTGGGCGGGAAAACTCCCGCCAAGGACCAGATTTTCTCGACCGCATGGCGAAGAGAACGCAACGTGGCAGGAAACGAGGTGGCCACGTGTGTAAATAGCGATGGGAACACCCCGTTGCTAATCCCGATGCTAATCCTGAAAATAAGATCCAGACCAAAACCCTCTCTCTTCCTCTCTGGTTTTCATCTCCGCCTCTCCTCTCCTATCCATCTCCTCTCGATGCTATCCTCTCCCTCACCGTGACCCTCTCATCTCCTTTCCCTCATCCTCCGCCTCGCCACCCCGCCGATCTGCTTTCGCCACCGCCTACGCCTCGCCTCGGCCGGCCGCCCCAACTTCCATCTCCTTCTTGATTTGGGATTTCGGTAGAATTTTTTATTTATTTTATATATTCTGTTTTTTTGGAGTTGATTTATTTATATTTTTTGTTATTTAAGTTGATTTATAATAATTTTTTTGTGGAATTTTGTTATTTATGTGATATATAATTTGTATTTTTTGTGAAAAATAGGGTTTTTTGTATTTTATGTTAGAATGAAAATTTGGAATAAATTTTGTAAAATTTTGGAAAATAAAATTTGTATTTCAAGTATTTTTAGGTGAATAAAATTTGTTAAATTGATCAAAATATTGCAATAAATTATGTATGTTGATATTTATTATTTATTTATTTTTTTGAAAAATAAAATGCATGCTTGTGATTTAAACTTAATTATTTTTTTATTATTTGTGATGTTTATTGTATGTTTTTTTAGTATTGATATATATGTACTTCTTTTGCAATGTTTTGGTATTAAATTAATTAGTTGAATCTCAAATATGCCCATTAAACTATTATTTAATTGTTTTTACACTAATTTTAAAAATCAAATTAAAATCTATTTAACTATAATAAAGAAATTATGTTAAGTTGAAACAACTTTAAGTATAAAGTTAACTAAATGTTACAAATTCATTGAACAAATTAAATCTCGATTAGGGCCAAAAATAAAAAGAGTACGTATAATATATTATACTATAATTAAATATAGAGTAGTTAAAAACAATTTAACTATAATAAAGAAATTTGTAATTGGTTGAACAAAATAATATTTTTATAACAACGCTTACATACGATATGTATAGTATAGGTAGGGAGGATTGATATTCATATATATATATATATATATATATATATATATATATATATATATATATATATATATATATATATAACTATATATATAAATTATGTTAAGTTGAAATTAAAATAAGTATGAAGTTACAAGTTAAATGAAATATTAATACGGTAAATTGTACTGATAAAAATTTAATAAAATGATGCAAATTTATAAGACAAATTAAATTTCAATTAGGACAAAAATAGAAGAGTATAATATATTATACTATAAATAAATATAGAGTAGTTAAAAGTAATCTATACTATTATAATAGTAATCCCAAAACGGTTAACCGTGAAAATTTGAGTTGGGAAGTTGCGATTTTTCGTCTAATTGTAGGACATCGTCTTCGATTTATTCTTCTTCATCTTCTTCATCGATTCGTCTTCTTCATCGTCACGTCGCGACCGCCGTCTTCGCCGAAAGAACGGGGACTCGATCAAGATCCGCAATAACGTGGAGTCGCGATCGAAGCGTTGAAGAACGCATCTCAACGGCGCCACACCTCTTCTTCCTCTTCGTCCAATTACAGGTCCTCTTCTTGGCCATTATTTTGTGAACTACTCTCTATCCTCATGTGTGCACCGGTTAGGTATTCTTTCTTCTTTTCAGAATGCGTAAGTGTAAAAATCTTTTTCTTTTGGTTTGAAAACTCTGTATATATGTTGCAACCGGTCAATGTTCTTTCCTTTCCCATCATTATCTTTTCATGACGGTGGCAAAACTTTTTGTTTTTTGGTACTTCTTACGAGATGAATTATGAGGATTTTCGCCACATTGCATCCGTATGTACAGAGCAAATACGGCCAAAGTGTCGACGGTTTTTCAGCCCTTCAAATTTTATGAAGTTTGAGAAAGATGAGTCTGGAATAATAGCTATTTTGCCCTTTTACCTCTATGTGATGCGCACGGTGGGTCTCCTTTTCTAATCATGCTTCAAATATAATTGTAATGCAATCTGATTAATTAATTAATGAAGTAGTGCTTGATTAATGATTAATTTGTTAGGATCGACTACATAGATCGAACTGTTCTATCACACTCGATTTAGTGCAATTGATATGGCACTGCACTCTAGCTGTATATAATTAGCTAGCTCAACGTTAACTAATGTGATTTTGGAACTTAATGATGGCTGTTTGGATTTTTGAATACTGACCCTAAACAACAACTTTTTCTATTTGTCTAGCTAGCACAATTTATTTTTTGCTCATAAGTCGACAGATGTATTAATAAAGCATGCACCACCATGCACAGTTAGCTGTAATCGCTTATGCCTGTTGTTCTTTATTTATTTTTCTTTTTAACTATTATCTGTTGTACTTATTATTACATACATGCAATGTGGAATATCAATTGATATATTTCAAGAGCTTCACCGGTGCAATGAATTATTTTGTGAACTACTCTCTATCCTCATGTGCGCGCCTTTGGTTAGGTATTCTTTGATATTCCACAATTAATTAATGAAGTAGTGCTTGATTAATGATTAAGTGTCCACCACGTTTTTTTTCACCAAATAATATTTTGGAAAGTTTTTCATTATTCATGCTAGGAAACAATCTCTTATTAATGTTTCAAGACAAGACTCCTAATAATTTTTGATCATCAGCACGCGTGACCGATTAGATCCAAAAACATTTGCACAACTATTTTGCTTGATACATGCTAAATATTTGTCCATGTTGTTTGTGGCGATGAGTTCGACTTCGTGTTTGTAGATGCCGACAAGCCTAACTACATCAAATACCATGAAATCTTAGTGAAGCTGGTGAAGGTTGGAGGACTAATCGGGTATGACAACACGTTATGGTTTAAATGCGTGGCTCTTCCTGATGAGGAGGTCCCAGAATATATGATGAAGAATCGAAATGCTCTGAAGGAACTCAACAGTTACTTAGCCTCTGATGCCCGTATTGAAATCTCAAACATTATGCATTTGGTAATAATATGATAATAATTGGTATGCATTAGTATCTTATTTGAAATAAAGGTAGCTAGGGTAGTAGTTAAAGAGTTATGTTTGCCTCAGCTTATTGTTTTGGAAATGATGAATTCAGCATTGCTCTAAAGCGCCCTTCACGTTACAGGTCTGGGATGCGGGTGCTGGACGTAGGTTGCATACATTTGAGGGACATGAATCCCCTGTTTACTCCGTTTGCCCTCACTATAAAGAGAATATTCAGGTACTTTCTTCCCATGATTGATGTTTCATTTATGTTACATACATGGTTGAAGAAGTTTGAATGTAACTTCTTTTGACGGATGCAATGTGAGAAGACAATTTATTCCTAATTTCGCAATCTTGAATGATTCACATTTTCTCAAGTTCATATTTTCTCGCACTTGATGGGAAAATCAAAGCATGGCTCTATGATTGCTTGGGATCCGAGTGGACTATGATGCACCTGGCCTTTGGTGCACCACCATGGCTTACAAAGTCTTTGATTGAATACATATATTTTTATCCATTGCCCAGATTTGTCGGTGAGATCATGTCGAAACAGTTAGCTTTATCGAAATCTTTTAATCCTTGCAAAATTAGGTGTATAGAAGGATCTCACGTTGTTCCAATATATTTAGTCATGTCTCAGCATTGGTATGTAAATCTTTATAACACTTTTATTGTCTTCAACTTTTTATAAGTATTTTTTACAATGATATTGTTCTCCACTTAATCAACTTTACTCCCCACAACTCCATCACATCCAAGTATTAACGTGCGAATAAATACCACGTTGACACAAAGTTGATAGGCGGGCGTTGTTAGCCATTAGATGGGTCTAAAAGACCTTACGAATCAACCGATTCAAAGATCACAATCAGTCGCACTATGCGATCCATGGGTGAGTACGAAGAAAAACCATAAGGTGAAGGTGATACAAGTTCCAACTTGAAGAATTTGTTTAAGCGAGTTCAACAATAAGGTGAAAAAGCATTGAGGACCTCAATAAGTGCTAGGAGAAAAATAAAACCTTTGCAGTCAAGATTTTTTTTGTTTATTAAGACTTTTGCAAACCTATTTGTCACCAACAAGACACACTTTGGCACTAATTAGTCTTAACATTTTCTATTAAAATAAGGCCACTGTTATTTCTTCAATAAACAAATCACGCTTTGCCGTGGTCATCGATGTGCCTCACGTGGGTAATCACATGCTATTTCTTGGAATAGCCAGGGCACGTGTTAGCATAAACCATTGTTGTTAGATTGTGTAATTGATCAAGCATGTATGTATAGGAGTGAAAGTTAGTTAAGGTTGTTATGGTTGTTGAGTTTGTTAGAGGATTGTCCAATGTAATATACAAATTATTAACTATAATATTTAGAAAATTACTAGTTTAACTATAATAAGGAAATTAGAATTGGTTGAACCAAATAATATTTATATAACAATGCATATATACAAGATATATATATATATATATATATCTATATAAATGAGACAAAATAAAATTATAAACGCAAATATTGAAGTAAAATTTAAAATTTCAAAGGAAAAATTAAAAATTAGGCAAAATTACGCAAAAGTATGTGCATATATTGCAACCAATGCGACTAATTACGATAAACACTCGACGAAAATGTATAAAATATATTACGCAAAGTATGTGCAAATGCAATCGATTCGACTAATTATGATTAACACCCGACTAAAATTTATATAGTGATTGATGTGTACGTGTATTCAATTGAGGTTGTTTAGGTCTTTTGAGATGTCTGTGTCTCGAGATTGGATGTACAACCATGCATATTGAAGGTGGTTACATTAGATTAGAGTTTGTGGATGGCGTGAAAGAATTTATAAAATTTGTCATGCAACATTGCACCACTTACTTGAACGAAGCAAAAATTCGATGTCTTTGTCGAAAATGTCGCAAAGACAAATACTACAATGTAGACACCGTAGAGCTTCATCTAGTGAGGGGTGGATTCGTTCCCGATTACTATCGTTGGACCGCGCATGGGGATGAAGAAATAGTAAGCGATGAGGACGATGGAGGTGATGATCCAATGGATGAATGTCCGACATCATATCATCATATGATACACGACATTGCGGGCCCCAATTTCGATTGGAATCTTGAAGAGGAGCCGAACCCTGAAGCGAAACATTTCTTTGAAATGATTGACGTGGCGAATCAACTGCTTTGGCCGGGTTGCGAGAAGATGAATAAACTCTTAGCAATGGAACGTTTATTGACGATAAAGTCGAATCATCATATTTTGGAGCAACTCAAAATTCTAATTTAATATTTATTTTTTTATAAATTTATGTCGTCAGGTAGAGGTTACGCCCCATTTTTTGGTGAGGGCTCCGGTGGACGATCCAGTGGACGATTTGGTAGTCGAACCAGCGGACGATCCAGCGTTACTAGAGATCGACGATCAGATAGATCCCACCGTCGTTCTCATGATGATGCTACTCCACCGGCACAGACTACTCAGGGTCATCAGAGTCTGCATCCATATCCATACCACCCTTCTCAGCAGACTCCATTTCATTCGTACCCATACCACCCTTCTCCATGAGACCCCATTTCTTCATCGACGCCTCCCCATATTATGCACATCCACCACATCCATCTACATCTTTCATGTCTTTGCCATATTTTTGGTGGTGATCCCACTTCTATGCAGATGTATTCTACTTTACTTTCCTCTCTACCCACTCCACCCGTTGATGGTCGTGGTACGTTTAGGCTAGGTGTCGGGCCTACTTTTTCATCGGGGGATCAACATTTCCCTCACATCTTCATGATCGTACGCATGACCACCGTACAGTCCCACCACCACTCCATCATGATTTGCATGCCTCGCCCTCTCGGGGTCAGCCAGTAGAGCGGTCGGCGAGTTCTTCGGCACATCGTTCGAGTGACTCGTCTATAGGTACGGCCCCACGTGGACGACGATGTAACAATACTACTAGCCAACCCTCGGGGCGGATATTCTTGGTCGTGAAAGATGACAGATAGTAAGTATACGTACGAAGTTTTACGTTTACTTATTTCTTATAAACGTGGTCAACGCCTCGTTTTCAATTTAGTGGACGAAAATTACACCCGTCTGACAGAGCAGCCGGGAGATGACTAGGGTATACAAACACTCCCTGCACAAGGATGGTTATTCTTTGGAGCATGTGATATTTTCTTGGAATCAATGGAAGGTAAAGTTGTTTAAGTTAATGTTGTTTCATTTACATAAGATTTACAAACAATATATAATTGAAAAGTGTTTATAGATCAATTTAAAATTTTATTACTTTTTGCCCATAGTTGTCATTAAACTGGGAGCCATCGGATGATGCAACTATTAGAAAGGCGTACGATAGGCAGATTGCCACTCGGTACGCTGATTTTATCGGCAAGATGTGCTCCAAAGATAAGAAGCCTGCACATATATCTGCTGAGATCTTCGACCACTATAAGAAGATGCAGTCCACTCTTGATTTTAAGAAGAAGTCAAAGCGAGCAAGTAAAAATCGAAAAACTAAGATAGAGGGACCCCAGTACAGGGATCGCAGTGCATACTGGTGGCTCAATATCCATTTATCAGCATGCATAGAAGTTGGTAAGTTATGTTATAATAAATTTATATATATACATGGATTTAGTCTCAAACTTAATCCTCTTTAAATATATGTTTTGTAGGCGGAGAAGTTGGGTCGACCTCCAACTGCTTTGGAGTTATGCCTATACTTCCATACGAAAGATCATGAAGACGTAACTTTCCTCGATTCAAGAGTAGAGAAGATCGTCGTAAGTAAATAGTTTTGCTTTTAAATTTTGTTTAGTTAATTAATGATAGATATTAATGACTTGTAAATGTTTTAAATTTTTAATTTAGACGGCGATCCAGCGTAGGCGGATTGAGCCGATCTGATCATGACTGACACCCGATAGATGGGATCGAGCAATATTTGTTCGTCGTTGAGCGCGATGACAAAGGACGAACATATGGACTAGGGTGGACACCGTCGGGGTCGCGGCGCAGACATGCTACAGCTGGAGGAGCTGGAGGTGGAGATGGAGCTGGATCTTCTCGACCTATTTCTACTCCTAATGAGCCCGTCGAGCTTTTGCAGAGGGACTTCCAGGCGATGCAGACACACATTCTTCGGGTTATGCAGGATCACATTTTAACCTAAGATCAGTTGCGAGAGGTCCAAGGCCAGTTGAATCGCTTGAAGCAGGCTCTAATGGATAATTTGGGATTTCATTCGCACCTAGCGCCTCCGAGAGATGTTCCAGCTGATGACTCAGAGACCAACGACAAACTCGACGATTGAGTTGACTTCTTTGTATATTTAGCCTTATGTTGTTCATATCTTGTTTCGTACATTTTCATACTTGTAATTAACTTTTTTTGTTGTATTTAATTCATTTTGATTGACGGACTTGAGTTATTAACTTTAATTTCCTTTAATCTTCATGTCCTTATAGTTATTATGAATAAATTATCTAGTATAGACTAGAATATATTATTTTAATAATAATTTTTAATAAAGTTTTATAAAGAATTTTTAATTTAAATATTATTTATAAATAATATTATTTTGAAACATTTCATTTAAAATTTAATTTTAATTGAATTTAAAAAATTTCATAAAAGTATTAAATATTATATATAATAGTTTTTGCAATTATATAAAAAATATATAATAGTTAAATATTTTAAATATTTACATTTAATTTCATTGAAAATTTAATAATTTTTAATAAAGTTTTTAATATTTAGTTTTTATAAATTAATTTTATTTCAAATATTTAATTTTAAATTTTTAAATATTATATTATATTATATTATATATAATAGTTTTTGCATTTTATAAATATAAAATATTTTAAATATTAAATATTAAATATTAAATATATTATATATAATATCAAACTTTTTTTAACAAAATTTTCGCCAATTTAGCGACGAGCCCCCGTGGCTAACCCTAATCCACGTGGCGACCAACGAGCCACGTGGACAGTTGGCGACGGAGTTTTAGCGACGGCCCCGTCGCTAATTGTCCACGTGGCATCGTCAAACGAGATTCGACCAAAACCACGTGGCAAATTTGCGACGGAAGTGGCTACGTGATTAGCACGGGATCCCGTCGCCAAACCTGATACACCGTCGCTAATCCCGTCACTAACACGGTATAGCGACGGAAAATACCGGATTAGCGACGGGTTTCCCTGTCGCTAATCCAATATCCTTTTGTAGTGTCATTTGATAATCTAAGTTTTAGTTTTCCAATGTTTTGGATTACCTGTATATCACTTCCTTGGAACCCTATCCTAGCCATGTTACAACCTATTAAAGTCTTATTGATTTTCATTGGTGCTAAGTCTACAATGGTGGAGAGTGTGGCTGCGTTTCTCGCCTATGGTACTTTCTGAGTGTTGATGCGCTATTTTTATGGAGATTGTAAACTTGCGTGCTTGAATGTGTAGACCAAGAAAACTCGTGAGTAGTTGATGGCTTCTGTCTTGACCGAGTCTATGTCTTTAAAGTGTGGTCTTAATTGTATTTGGGTTGCGGTTCTTGATATATCATAATTCCGAAATTTCTTGAGTGGCGTATTAACTTAGCGACTAAGTAAACCAAAGGAACTCCATGAGTTTTGAATCGGGTATAGGATTAGTTTAGTTAGTGCATAACTATATTAAGAGTCTAGTTTACTTGTGTTTTGTCATTTACACATTTGCTCAGGACGTGCAAAGTCCTAAGTTTGGGGGTATTTGATAAGTCGTTAATTATGTCATATTATTTATGTTATTTATATATTTTTTATTGTCGAGTCTCCAAAATATTAGCCTAATTATATTTATTTTTTATTTTCGGGGTTTATGTAGTGCGCGGTTAAATATGAGGTGAGAAAATACGCAAAATAGAGTATTTGTATGCAGTGTGAACAGTAGGGGTGGGCATCGGTTTCCCTAAAATCGCTCAAACCGCTCAAACCGTATGGTTTGGTCTGGTTTTTAAAACTCGCGGTTTGGGGGCGGTTTGAAAAACTTGAAAATCGCAAAATCGCGGTTTGGTGGTGGTTTTCAATTCTGAAAAACCGCGGTTCACCAAACCAAACCGAGGGTAATTTAGTAAATTTATTTAATTCACATTTTAAAACCTTAACCAATATAAACAACTTAACCTTAACCAATATAAACAACAATCGTTTCATTTTTTCATCTCCATCTCAAAATCCTAAACATGTTCGCCTCCACCGGTTGAGGCCATCCGTTCTTTCGCCTTCCACTAGTCGTCGTCATCGCGCTTCCCACCACGGTCGCCATCGCCATCTCCTACCGGTGATCTCTCACCGCGCCTTCAACCATTTTTTTTTTTTTTTTTTGGGAAACATGTAACAAGAAAAACCGCGAAACCAAACCGACCAAACCGCGCAAACCGCGGTTCGGTTTTCAACCATTGTTTTCACCACCAAACCGCGGTTTGCCCACCCCACCGAACACTACCATAGGATCAACCTCAAGACATGCATTTCACAAGATGAGGAGATGAGGAGCTACCGAAATAACGGAGGAAATGACACACTTGAGGCACAACAACACAACAATCATTCGTTGGTCCTCGAGATGCATGCCATGTTGTCTCTCATATATTCGCCGAGCCTTCATGTGTATTCTCTCCATTCACACTAGCCCTTGATCATCCTTGTAATGCGTGTTTTATGTTCTCCCAAGTCTTCGATCGACTATGTACAAAGTTTTCTCGCTCCACCAGTCGTAAAACGTTCCTCGAGATACGTAGTAGTGCTGCCTCCCACATCTTTGCATGACTTTCGTGTGTTCTCTCGCCCATGCGCGCCTGTCACATGTCGACGTTCTGCACGCTAACCAAGCTCTGTCCTCCAATCCGAGCCTGCCACGTCATATTCAGCAGTGAGCTCGTCCAATAACAGCGTAACACGTGTTAGAACCATGCATTAAACTCACAATGGCCACCAGATCTGCCTTGGCACACTAGTCACTACCTTACCCCAATCGAATTCTCTCTATTCCAAAGAGCAAATTAGAAGGGTTTTATATAATATGACTTAGGGTATTTTATTGAAGGATGTTTTTAGCTCTCGACTTCTATTTTTCTTTTCTACTCTCTTTGGATTGCTTTTCTTTTGTTTTGTGTTCTTCAACTATGAGAGACTAATCTCGTGGCCTATGCAAGACTACGAGGGAGGTTCGACCATTCTTAACTATAGATCCGTGAGATTTATTTATTTTAATTTCATTGCTTTTCATTGATATTTTATTTCCTTTGGTAATGATTGATTAATTAGGATTAAATTTATATTTAAACCTTGATTTAACTGCTAGTGAGTCGTACGCATCCCTACTTATGCAATAAGACTACACAAGTGGCAATTGACCATATCAATTGATTCGCCCTTTTTGAGACCGGTCAAATGCCTTAGGGATCTAGGCTAAATCGGACACATTAGAGATCCGTTTGTCTAGGTGTAGTGTGCGCCTTCACAAAACCTATTGCAGTTATCGTGTTAAACCCAATGCTATTGAGTATAAGGTTATACGTTTGGCTAGAGAAATAATCATTGTCGTACCTTGGCTATCGAGAATAGGAAGTGCGAGGAACCGCTTACGTTACCGAGCCTATAGCTACACTAGGATACTTTTGATTTACATACTTTACATAGATTGATGACCAAGTCCAATCTTTTATCGAACCGAACTTGTATGTCTTGACCTAAGTATTTTTAATTAATTGATTTAAAAACAATTTCGATTGCTTTATTTATTTTATTGTTATTTAGATTAGTTAATTTGTTCCTTCTCTCAAAACCCTTCTTGCTTTTTTTTTTCTCTTTCTTTTAGAACCTTAAAAGAATATCAATCTCTATGGAATCGACCATTTACCGCTATCTACAAAAAATTTAGTTTAGGAATTATATTTTATTGACGCGTTCGATGAGCGTCACTCACCCTCCCCCCTCTTATCATACTCTACTTTATATCTCCTTCTCACCTCACCGTCCCCCATTCTCTTTCATTGCCTTCTAAATATATACACCAACTAACACCATTAAATAAACGACCAACTCACACCTCATTCAAGCCCTCTGTCGACCTAGCTACACCCCCACCCCTAACTCATCTGATCTCTAAATCCCCATCCCATATTCTCGAGAACACGTGGAATATATTCCATGCGTTCTCGAGGACGCCCTGGCCTGTGATGATGAGATAAGTCACGGGACAGATCACCATAACTCGAATGACGTGTTTGGAGAATGCACCATTTATGTAAACCTTATCGATCGGTCCACGTGGACATCTAAG
Organism: Stephania cephalantha; assembly: GCA_039657325.1. Lineage (NCBI taxonomy): Eukaryota > Viridiplantae > Streptophyta > Magnoliopsida > Ranunculales > Menispermaceae > Stephania > Stephania cephalantha. The sequence continues at coordinate 57,313,601 of CM077567.1, read as the reverse complement.
TGGACCGTTCCATAAGTATAACACAAATATCGCAATCTCCGAATGCGTCATTCATATATTGACAACAGAACAGTCCATATAGACTGTTCAATAGGTATAACAAGAATGACGCATTCGGAGAATGTGCCATTCATATCACCATGTGGTAGTGCGATTTTTTCCCCATTATTGACGTATTTTCAAAAGCCATAATACCTTACTTAACGAATAAAAATTAAAATCTAACTTATTTTACCAATTTAAAGAAATTTTTACTGTACAATTGTAATTTTTCCTATCAAGTGTTTTGCGTGCTAAAAATGCGACAAAATAGTAGGACTCTTGACCAATTTAGTTCAAGACTTGGTGCATGATGGTGACGTGGCATCCAAACAGACCATTATCCTGTTGGGGTTTTTCACAAAGTAAGGTAACAATACTTTTTATTCATCAAATAAGGATGACTACTTTAAATTTACAAAAGCAAGGTATGTCTCCTTTTGAAAATGAGTCATTGATGATGATGTGGCTCCATGCGTTGATGTGTTTTGATGAGGTGGAATGAATGTCTCTTTTTGAAAAGTAGTCATCTATACAAAATAATGAGGTGGAATGAATGACTCATTTTCAAAATGAGCTATCTATACAAAATACAAAAGCTCTTAATTACTCCTCAAAAGGAGTAGTTCCTCAACTCGAAGCGGTGAACCCATACAAACAACATGTACGTATCGAGATGGACAAGCCGCGTCACGTATGTATCTCGAGATGGACAACCCGCATCACGCACGTATCTCGAAGTAGACAACTCATGTAAAAGACACGCACGTATATGGACGCGGACAACTCATGCAAACTTCACACATGTATCTCGAGGTGGAGAAGTCATGCAAACGACATACGCGTATGTCGAGGTGGCCGGTCCATGCAACCTCGTCCAATTCATGCAAACGTGACACACGTATCGTAAGGTGTGCAACTCATGCAACCTTGTGCGATCCATGCAAACGTCGCGCACGTATCTCAAGGTGGACAACTCATACAACCTCGTCCAATCAATGCAAACAGTGCAAAGGTCATGCACGTATTTCGAGGTGGGAAACCCAAGTAATCTTGTGCAATCGAAGTAAACAATGTAAACGTCACGCACGTGTCTCGAGGTAGACAACCCATGCAAACGACACGCATGTATCTAGAGGTGGACAACCCATGCAAACAACATGCACGTATCTCGAGGTAGACAATCTATGCAAACGTTATGCACGTATCTCGATGGGGCAACCCATGCATATCTACTATAAACCATGTAACACAATCGTGATCATAAGAAGAGATATGTAGATGAACAATTGTAAAGGCCAAAACCACATTATCTATTTGTCTAGAATTTAAAATTAAAACAATAAGGAAGTTTTGAAAGTATGATTTCATTCCATAAAAAAAATTTATCATATAGGTCTATCGACGGGTGCGTTGACGTTGTTGCTCCGTGATGCAAACTGGACGTACTCTATGTCGAGTTGGACGTTGTGTTTGTACATCAAGTTGAGTTTGTCGAGGTTGCTGATCTTGCATTGAATTTTATTGAGTCGATAGATGTTCTTCCTCCGGTTCACTCGACTCACATCTGGTACTAATGCTTCTAAAAATAGGAGGTTGAACCGTCCAAAAAAATTGACTTCCTGTATGTGGTTGGTCGAAAGGAACATGAGGCGGCGACATGCTTAACATGTTCATGAATGAACCATCTCCACTATATGACATATTGTAATTATAACATGGTGGAGTAAATGGACTCGACATGTATTGAGGCAATGAATGATACATTGGATGTCTAGGCATTCCATAGTCCATATATGAAGATGACAACCCGGGTGCATAAGGATCAAAATGGTAAGGAGGAAGATTCATGATTGGCGCGCTAGGTACAAACATTTGAGGTTCTGGTTGCATTGGGGACAATGTAGGAATGTACCCATGAGAAGAATGACGTGGTGGGGATGAGCGTTGGTTACTGTCACCAACGATCTCGTTTCTTCTCGCTCTCGGACGAGATGAACGTGGTGTAGGAGAACATCTGCTACTCTCAGCAGCAGTCTCTGTCCGACGAGAAGGACGTAGTGGACGAGGACGTCTAGTGCTCCCACCCACAATCTGTGTTTGTGTTGTTCTTCTTCTCACTTCTCCATTTGATTCGCCCTAATCATTTTCTTCATCTTTTTCTTCATTCTCCTCTTTTATGGCCTTTTCGACATCAATTCCAGTATTCCATAGAGTAGACCTTTGCATTTCATCTTCATCTGAAATTTTGATGCTTTTATCAAGCGCGGCAAGACCTTGCTCGTACCCATCCTCAATGAACACTCGATGCGGTCGACGCACCAAATTACACTGATATAAAAATATGAGTTTAGTACACACAATTTACGATATAAATCGTGAGGAAAAAAAATTATAGTTTAAAGGTTACTAAATAGTCACGTAAAACCCCGTCGTGTCCAATGAATCTTCTAGTGACTGATCGATGCAATGTCATGTAGTCTTGTTGATCGTGTCCTTCTTCTTATTCCGCTGTGACTTTGCTGTCACCACGATTTTCCCACATCTGTATATAGTTTGCGTGAAAAGCCACCCAATTTTCTTGAACGTGTCCTCGCATCTCGATGCGGTGCAGTCGGGTGTCGTAATCATAGTTTGGTGGCACGACCTGTATCATTCTGAATTGTCTCAAAACTCTTTCTGGTCGATGTCACTCGACTATGTGGAAACAAATTAGGGGACACGTCGATAGCCAACTACCGTAACCGTCATTACAATATTCGGGAAGAGACCCGATGACTTTAGCATAAGGTTGCCACACCACGTCATCCTCATTCTGCGAATCGAGTGCATCACGGTAAGCTGATAAAACATGTGTCGCACTCTGAGTAACCGAAAATGCATCGATTCATTTGTATAGAAAACTATAAATTAGTAAAATGAAAATGTAGTTAATAAATTAGTAAAATGAAAATGTAGTTAATATTATAGAAATTACGATATAACATTTGTATTACATGTGTCCCAAAGGGACGCCATTAAGCATCTCTTCTCCATCCATTGTTCGAGGTTGAACTCTAGGAACACACAACCGCCTTGGTGCTATGAATGTAAATCTATCCCACGCCCACAATTGTACAAGAATTGACGCCCCTGCAACCTCATGTGCACCCGCGCGAGATCCGCGGCACAACTCCCTGTACAAAAAAAGCAAACAGGCACTCCCCCAACTATATTGTCCAGCTATGTCAAAATCCTCGAGCAACGGTAGAAACATCAAATGTACATATCGATTTGACTTATCGGCGAATAGACAACCACCGATTAGTTGGAGAATGTACGATCGAACATACCGTCGCACCGACTCCTCATCGTTGTCGTCATGTATAGTTGGTACGTTACGTTCAAGCCATTCAACTTTAAGTTTATTTTCATGAAGGTCATCTCCAACAGGAATTCGACCAAGTAGCCTCTCACACACCTCAACATAGTCTGCATCGGTGGTTCCCGTCATAGGCATACCTTTGATAGGTAAGCGGAGCTGTACCTGTACGTCCTGGAGTGTAATAGTGCACTCGCCACATTGCATGTAAAATGTATGTGTCTCTGGGCGCCATCTCTCAACGAATGCAGTAATCAAAGCCAAATCAAGGCTGAAAAATAACACGCGTGAAATCCCATAAAACCCACTGGAACGTAGATATGAGATCATTCGAGAATGATACTCCACCGTTCGATCAACGACACCCCGTCGTCGACGCACGTGCAATGTTTCGTACACCTTATAACTGAAAATAAACAGTCAATATATATATGTGTATTATACGTTTATTCATGAACATTGGATGTATCCATCTTAAAAAGTTTACCTGACCCGTCCACGCTCGTGAGGATCTGTGCGTAAATTAGAGATGTAATAAATAAGGATCTGATGGACCTGGATCCATTGGGGTACAAACTACAATTTAGGGAGTTTTAAAAATTAGTCGTGTTGTTGGAAAAATCGCCACAATTCATTATTAAAAGTTCAAACAATAACTAATACCTAAACATTTCATTACGTAAAATTTCTAGATACTTCAAAAGGTTCAATATAATCAAATTACATACTTAAGCCATGAACAAACAATATACAAAATGGACTATTGGTTTTGATTGGAAGATTGAGCTCTGGTTGGACAATTTTTTTTGTTATGTCCATCTGCACGACAAATGCCGCATCGGTTCTTATCAGTAGGGACTCGATCATGATCTTTATTGGGACATGTTGTTCTTTTATGTCATTCTTGATGACATATGCCACATCGCAAGGCTCTTGAAACAATAGGAAGATCCATCTCGTTTTGCCTTCGCGTTCCCTTTGTCTCTCCCTCGCCACGTCTGCACCTTGGGTTCGGTATGATCTTCGTCGCAAAAGTCGACCAATATTTCTCATCCGGAATGGCTTTGAAATTAAAGGAGTAACATTGCGCGTACACATCTATCCGGTAGTATGGTTCAATAAATTGCGAGTAGCTCACTCGAATAAAGGAACATGCAGCTAACACGTGTGAGCAAGGGAAACCAAACGATTACCATTTATTGAAATTGCACATGCAGTCCTTTAGGATAACGACTTGGGTATTGTTGCCTTTATGCATGCGATCTCCATGTCGTCCAGTAAGCACTTTAAACTCACCTACGTCACGATTTATCAAATTGACTTGATGTCTCCTTGCACCTTGTTCGTAATGTGTGAGTTTATCCGTGACATATTTCGTGTACGATTGGCCGTTTGAGATTGCTTCATTGATTTCCTGTTTATGTCGATCGTGGTATGTCACCAATCTATAGTAAATCATTTGAGTCATCGCTGTTATTGACAAGAATTGAGCTTCCTTCAATACACCGTTAAAACACTCTACAATTGAAAAATAAATTCGTGTAAGCAATATTACTTCTGTGATAACTAAATCGTTGAATGCAAAACAAAATCTGCATGTCATACATACCGACACCATTATAATTCATCCATCCGTACCGCATGCCTCCGTTATGTGATTGAGTCCATAATTCTTTGGGGATGACATTGACATATTGCACACATTGAGGGGTTCGCGATGATAAGTATGCAAAACGCTCCATGCAAGCATTAAATTTTGAACTTGATGTTGACCAGCTGCTCGAGAAAGTAGGTTTTTCAAAGGTTCGTTTTTGAATTGAGTGTTGAAATTACTGACCAAGTGTCGCAGACAATAACGGGGGTATCCTTTTGGGGGAAAAACTATTGGTCGGTGTGTTGACCGCCTCCATAATGCCAGGGTGACGACAAGAAATAATGCAAATACCATCTCTATCCGTCACGTGTTTGCGCGACATCCTCAAAAACCATCCCCACGAATCCGTAGATTCGGTTTCCGCAACAGCAAATGCTACCGGTAGTATCGTCCATTACCATCAACAGAGATGACAATCATTAGCTAACCACTATATTTTCCATATAAGAAGGTCGCGTCAATTTGAAACAGAGGCCTCCAAAATCTGAAAGCTTGTATTGATGCTTCGAATGCGAAAAACACACGACGAAATTGAGGACACTTAGTCCTTATCTCATCAGAAGCCCATTGTCTATGTGACCACTCAATTGTTGTCCCCGTACTCTTAATCTTCATAGCTGCCAACCAGCTTGACAATCTAGCGTATGACTCATCTCAATCTCCAAATGCATTTGCAATTGACTTCCTTTTGATATCCTACATTCGCTTGTAGTTTACTTCGTGTCCGTATTTTCTTTTAATTATTTGTATTAATGCCTTGATAGTTATTGCTTGATCTATCGGACAATGCTTTGGATCTCTCGCGCAAGCATGTTGACATCGAGTTGGGCATGACCGCGTTCTATGTCGGGATTTATACTGATTGTGCGACACGTCTAATTGTGTGATCTCCCATAATTGTGTTTTCTTTCGCAAACACGCACGAGGACCCCACATGCACCCGTCTTGCGTACTTCTGCATTTGATCACCCAAAAAGTTGTAGTCGATTCCATCACATAATATTGACAATGTCTGTTAACATGCCACACTTTGACGACATGTTGTAAGTCTTTTTTGTTGTCAAAGCACATCCTTATTTCCAAATCAAAATTAGACATGTCCCCTCAGTCTGTTGATGAGAATGTTGGGTCGCAGTGGAGTTAGCCACCTCCCAATCGATTTCATTATACACCGGCAATGGTTGATGAACTTCATCATCAATTGCTTCCTCCATGAAATTCTTTTAATCGATAGCAAACTGCTCATCATTTTGCACGTTTTCCGCCCCTGGAGGTTCATACTTTGGGTCATCCGTAACAACATTTAGGTTTTCCCAATCGACAGATGGTGCAACATCATCGGGGGACGCACGTCCTCGTACGCGTCATTAATGTCATTATCGTCGTTGGGTTCATCATCACCATGTGGTGATTGCATATGCAATCTTTCCATAATCGATCTAGTGTCTGACGTGCTGACATCTTCATCTACTAGTTGCGAATGAACTGTATGATTTTGAAAATAGTCGATTGGCTCAAATGTTAAATAAATATATACCCTTGAAGTTAATGGTAGATTGACCACTGTCGCCCGCATCAAGTCGAAGTGCGTCGCGTCTTCCAACAATACGGGGACAAAATACTGTGAACCCTCGGGGAGGGTTATCGCGTGACGATAAGTCATCCTTACTATAGTTTCCGTAGATGAGATATTGAATGCGTTACACACGTGATCATCAATTGTTGTCTACTCGTCCAAACTTAAACATCGACACTATCGATGGGGTGCGTTGTACCTAATGTCATTCCTACCATTTACAATTTCACCGTTCGCATAAAAGAGAAATGAGATGTTCCTATGTTCCATGACCTACATAATTTATTGAACAATGATGATGTAAAAAAATTGCATATATATCAAATGTCATTCGTTCATCAAATTGAGGATTTAAATCGCAAGCAAACTTTCTGATGTAGAGGATCGCCTTAATAGCGCAACTACAAAGCATACTCATTCGTCTGCATGAAATATCAATTAATAACTCATATTTTAATCACAATCAAATTAGGGCATATGTTAAAAAAAAAAAAACTCAACATAAAATTTTTTGATTTTAACAAACAAACTCCACATATTAATTTTTTTTTAGCAAACAAACTCCACATAAATTTATTTATTTATTTACTAAAATACCAAGTCAAACATAATCAAACTTAAATAAATAAATTTTTGTACTTAATAATTCCCTTCTTTGTTTTCTTTATCTTCAATTTGATAATCCCTAAAATAAATAAAAAGTTAGCTTTTGTTTATATAAATATTACTAAATACAATGCTATTATTTAAAAATTAAATAAAAAATCCAAACATCTTAATTTTTGACAACCTTCAACCACAAAAATCCCACTTATGTTGATCTTCTATTTGACATTCCATGTAAAATAAAAAAATTAGATTTACCTTTTACTAATAAAATTACTAACTACAATGCTATTCTTTAATAATAAAATTAAAAAAATATGATCATCTTCGGTTTTAACAACTGTTCAACCACATAAAACCTCAACAAAAAATCCCAACAAATCCAACTCTCTCACAACTCAACTGATCCAACTCGTCACTACCCAACCCACAACTCACCCAACTCTATCACTACCCAACCCAATTAACTCTATCAAGTATTTGACCAAAAAAAATAAATGACCAAACCCACAACCCAACTCAACCCCCCTTTCTCTCTCTCTCGGTCACCCAACTCTCTCTCTCTCTCTCTCTCTCTCTCTCTCTCTCTCTCGATTACTCCCTTCCCCCTCTCTCGGTCACCCAACTCTCTCTCTTCTCCCGCTCTCTCTCGCACAGTCTCCCTCCCCCCTCTCGGTCTCTCGAGATCTTCTCACTCTCCCACCCACGGTCTGCCTCCCTATTCCCCCTCTCGGCCTCTCGTCGCTCTTCTCGGTCTCTCTTCGCTCCTCTCTCTCGGTGTCTCTGCTGCTCTCTCTCTCGGTCTCTGCTTCTCCTCTCTCTCGGTCGCTCTCTCTGTTGCTCGCTCTCTTTGATCCTACGCCCACCAACAACACCCCACCAACAACCACCATTAAATAATTGAAAATTCAATGTCGACCCCTACCTAGACCCCTCAAATGTAGCTTGCAACCTCGAGAAACGCATGGAATATATTCCTTGCGTTCTCGAGGAAAAGGACGAATGCGACATTCGTGTATTTTCAGCAGACTAAATTTTTTCCAACTAATAACGCATTTCCAAAAGGCGTTTTACCTTACTTTTGGAATAAAAAAAATAACTAACTTATTTTACTCATTTATATTAATTTTGGCAGTACATCTGTAATTTTTTTCTTATCGTGTCGCATGTTACACAGCACCTGAAACGTGGCACACGGTAGCTCTACAAGTTCTCTTTTGTAAAACTGGTCATTATCAGCTCTCCCCTTTAAAACCACAGACTAGGCAAAACTAGAAGTCAGAAACCAAGGCACAAAAGTAAGTGGTTTTATGTCACAACACTTGTACAACCCAACAAGTGAATTTATTGTCAATATATATCAAGTCAAATAGAAAATATAGGATCATCAAATCATCTCACTATAAAGCAATTAAGTTCATCTGAAGAAAGATTTAAGCAGTAGAGGAGAAGTAAGAAATTAGAGTTCAACATCGCCATGTCTAGCACAGTGGGTCAGGTCATTCGTTGCAGAGGTAGGTTTTATTTGTCTTTTAATCTTGGTGGGATGTTGGCTTTATATAATTAACTAGTTTAATTACTTGAATTTAGTGTAATTTGGGGATATAATTATGTGTGTTTTGAGTTGATTTTGGTTTTCAAATATTCTGAATTACAAGTTAATTTATTTTATAATTTTGATTTAGATAGATCCGACGTCAGTCACTCTCTCTGAAAGGTCAGGTTTGACTCAGTTTGAAGTCAAAAATTAATTTTGATCTTGATAGGGATATTGGCTCATCAATCAATTAATTATGGGTTTGCTTGAATTTAGAGGGGTTCAACTAGTTTTTTGACAATTTAATTTAGTCCGGCACAAAATATGAATACATCTAATTGTTTATTTAAATTTTAATTGGTTGATATAGTTAAGTGTGTTTTTGTTAGTAATTTTGATGGGGGGGTTTTGTAGCTGCGGTGGCATGGGAGGCAGGGAAGCCATTGGTGATAGAAGAAGTGGAGGTGGCACCTCCTCAGGCCATGGAAGTTCGCCTAAAGATCCTCTATACTGCACTTTGTCACACCGATGTCTACTTCTGGGAGGCCAAGGTACTTTTTGATCAGTGCTTTGTGAATTTGTTGGCTCCCACTTTTTTTTTTTTTCAAATTTAATGGACGTTTGTTCGAACTATCTTGGCCTCCTCCCGATTAAGGCCCAACCTGACTAATCCCACGGGGCTAGGGGGTTAGGAGGGCGCCTTTACCACTAATCCAAATGTGGAAGGAAAATGGTGCAACTGCCACAAATTGAACCCATCACCTCTGGCCTTTAGTCAAAGTACCAACCCCTGTTCGTAGCCACTACATCCATTGTGTGGTCCGGCCAGAGTAAATTGATTTTAGTTGACAGAAACAACAAGTGCAACAAAGCCTTACTCCTATATATTAATTGAGATCAGCTACATGGATCAAACTCTTCTACTCTGATGGATTACACTTGACAACAATTGTGCTTGACGACATGCATTTAAAATATGTTTAATTCCTTTTTAGTCGATGCATCTCAAGTTATCATAAAATTTCGTGTTGAGTTTTTTAATTGGAGCATTTGCAGGTCGCGTTGGATGTTCTAATTGAAAAAACTATTGTAATTAATGGTGTTATAATTCATCAACTTAATTAATTAATGGGCTAATTTCTTATATACTATGAAATTAATACAAATAGGGTATGTTGAACTTGCAGGGTCAAACTCCAGTGTTTCCTCGCATTTTTGGGCACGAAGCTGGAGGGTATTTTTTTATTTAATTGAATGAAATCACAGCAATACATAAACTATATGAATGTACATAAAAAACATGTTTATATGGTAATTTTGATTGTGTTAATGTTGCATGTGTGTTTAGCATTGTGGAGAGTGTTGGAGAAGGAGTGACAGAATTAAGTCCAGGAGACCATGTGCTGCCGGTGTTCACCGGTGAGTGTGGAGAATGCAGGCATTGCAAGTCGGAGGAGAGCAACATGTGTGATCTCCTGAGGATCAACACGGATAGAGGAGTGATGATTGGTGATGGCAAGTCCCGGTTTAGCGTCAAAGGGAAGCCTATTTATCACTTTGTTGGTACGTCGACTTTCAGTGAGTACACCGTGGTTCATGTCGGGTGTGTTGCCAAGATCAACCCTCAAGCCCCACTTGACAAAGTCTGTGTTCTTAGCTGTGGAATCTCTACAGGTTAATTAATTAATTTGCATAAAATCCTTGTTAATCTACTAGCTAGCATTCTCAATTAATTTTTTTTTTTTTTTTTTTTTTTTTTAGAACTTAATCAGTAAAACTGTTGTTATTATCGTTATTTAATTTTGACTGACTTTGTGGTTTTTGTGAAGGTCTTGGTGCTGCCCTGAATGTGGCAAAACCAAAGCCTGGTTCTGTAGTGGCTATTTTTGGATTGGGAGCAGTTGGCCTAGCTGTGAGTCCACAATTCTCTTTTAAATGAATCATATCTTTTTTTTTCCCTATTTTATGGTTTATTTTATTTTTTAGGAGAAATGGTTGATGGCGATTAGTGATTTTTATGAATAATCAGGCAGCTGAAGGGGCTAGGCTTTCGGGGGCCTCGAGAATTATTGGCATTGATTTGAACCCGAGTAGGTTTGAAATAGGTAAGTAAAACTAACTTTGATTTCCATCATCCACGAATTAAGCTTAGTTAATACGTACATATAGATGTTTGATTTTGTCGCTGACTTACAATCGGAAATTCACTCGCCAACAGCGAAGAAATTTGGGGTGACCGAGTTTCTGAACCCAAAAGATCATGACAAGCCAATTCAAGAGGTTTGAGCTTTTTTTTTTCCCTTCCGAATTAGCTAAACTTTGCATCACTTATATATAGTATGCATATAATGGATGTCAATCTTTTATATGTTCTGCAAAGTAAACTTAATTAATTATATGTATAGCTCAGTAACAGTAGGAGGTGTTGGTCTATGAGCAGGTGATTGCAGCCATGACCGATGGTGGGGTGGACAGAAGCATCGAATGTACAGGGAGCATCAGCGCAATGATATCTGCTTTTGAATGCGTCCACGATGTAAGCCCAAATCTAAATCTGTTATTCATATATAACTTTCGCAAGTTAGGAAAAAACTTGATCTAGATCTTATAGATATTAGGTAGGTACAGACCCCAATTTGGTAAATTTTTCTACCAAGTTAAAAGAAAAAAAATTATAGGACTGCAATTAGGCCATATATGCTCTATGGAAGTGAATGTTGAGCGGTAAAACAATAATAACTACATAAAATGAACGTAGCAGAAATGAAGATGCATAGGTGGATGTGTGATAAAACTCGTAAAAATAAAATAAAAATATATAAATTCAAAGAAAATAGGAGTAGCACCAATTGACACAAAGATTAGTGAAGGACGGTTGTGGTAGATTAGACACCTACAAAGACGACCTACAAATTCCCGCACTAGAAAACTTGATGCAATAGAAACTGAAGAAATTCGACAAGGTAGGGGTAGATCAAAGTTAACTTGAGACGCATTAATTAGGAGGGATTTAAATTGTTTGGAAAACTCACCATCAATTGCACTAAATCAAACGCAATGAAAGAGTTTGATCCATGCAACATATCCCAATTAATTTGAGAGTGAGGCTATGTTGTTGCTGGTACGTACATACCCAAGTTTTATCAGTTGTCAAGGTACTAGAAATGTATTGCCCTTGCCTAGTATATAGGTCGAGCTCAACCTAACACATTTTGCTAAGCAAAACTTTGATCTATAACGAATGATATATTGTTGCCAGTCACTAGTCATTGTAGTCCATGTATGTGGTTGACGCAACGCTGCGTGCCATGGCCATTTTCCTGGGTTTCAATTTTTAGGACATAATTGTGCAGTATTGATTAGGAAAACGCGTTATGAAATATCTGTATGGATTCTTCCCAATTGTAGATAAATCAACTAACGTGCAAATCACTTCGAACTAAAGAATTTCGTGGAACTAAGACACAGCTTCGAATGGTATTATGTCATATAAAGGATCAACTTAACATGTGAAATACAGGGATGGGGTGTTGCAGTGTTGGTTGGCGTTCCAAACAAAGATGATGCCTTCAAGACACACCCCATGAACGTGTTGAACGAGAGGACTCTAAAGGGGACCTTCTTTGGCAACTACAAACCTCGCTCGGACATCCCTGTTGTTGTGGAGAAATACATGAAGAAGGTGAGCATTAAGTAAATCCCCTAACGTCTTTTTTTACCTAAGCACTCTCTAAGCGCACCTCCAGTTGCACTAAATCGAGCGCAATAGAAGCGTTTGATTCATGTAGATGACCCCAACTAATTTGGGATTGAAGCTATGTTTTTTTTTTTCTTCGATTTAACTCTATTAAATCAATTGATGTGTGAAAATCAAGTTAAAAGGAAAGGTTTTATCCATGGAAAATGCTAGGCGTACATCAACAAACGCACATCAAAAAGCAGGTCGAGTTTAGATGTGCGTGCGATGTTCCTCGAGATGTGCGTGGATCGCACCCTGTGGTACATCGCACGCACATTAGAATGCGATGTGCATTCTAGAAGTGATTGATACCCATTAGAACATGATCTCTTATTTAATTACCTTATTAATCAATGTGACTAAACTCTTTGTTAGCTTCTTTAACTTGCAAATACTGCATGTGTGTTTGTTCATGTGTTGGAATCAGGAGCTTGAGCTTGAATTGGAGAAATTCATCACCCATGAAGTATCGTTCTTGGAAATCAACAAAGCTTTTGAATACATGTTGGCCGGAGAGAGTCTCCGATGCATTATCCGTATGGAACCATAAGACTCATAAGAGCATTTGGGTTACGTTGCTCTTCAAAAACCTTCGTGTGTATACTTTTGAATAAGTGTCCATGTTTTTTTTTTTTTTTTTTTTTTTTTGTAGCGATGAGAATATATATATGGTGAAGTATTGGAGCCTTGAGAACTAATCAAATACTAGTGCTGCAGGCAGGTCTGAAACTCCAATGTTTTTATGAATTTTGATTACCGCATTGAGTAAGGAAGAATGCTATGGTTGGCATGTAATTTGGTCTTTTTTGGTAAGCACGAACAGACGGTAATTCTAGCTAGGATGGTGATTTGAAGAAAACCACCATCCAGCAGGCATCTACAGCGATTCCTTTTTATTTGGAGTTCAATAAATCTAAAGCCCGGCTATAAGCTCCCCATGGTTTACTTAGGGCGCCTCAGCGAAAAAGTTCACTTAAAAAAAAAGTCAATTCTACTGAGCATCTCACTGCAATTAGTGTACCCGCCATCCTTTTTCCTTCGTTTTGTGCACTCTACTATCATCCTTTCATACACTTTCTTCTTGTGATTTGTAGAGCATCATCAAGTAGCTTGGCCTCGCTGATCCGAATCTTTAGTTAAAAAGTCGGTCAGAATCCATCGAAATTCTAGTTGGAGATTCGATTGGAACCCACCGAACCTTTAGGTTGACAATTATCAATCAAATTTTACGAAAGAGGTTTGGTTGGACAACACTGAATGTAGAAGATAAGTTTCGGCCACATGTCGCTGAACTTAAAATAGTTGTCTCGACTAAAGTTTTAGAGTTAGGTGCTTCGATTTGGATGAAGGGGTATTGTAACGGCTCAAGTTTAATTCACCGTTATTAATGACGTGGTTGCAGATGTGGCTAACAACTCAGACGCTCGTGGGACCCGCAGCTAGGCTAGTGCGCACCTGGAGTTAGGTAAATAGTTATTTTGCGTGCTAATTTGTCTAATTTGCAATGTTTACGTTGAAATAGATTAAACGTCATCGCAATGTGTATATTTATATTACGTTTGACGTGCGAGACTGTGTGTTAAGTATTCGCCTCGATATACGTGTCGACGCGGGTACTGGGTAGGCTAAAAGGCTAAATACTAGGTCAGGGGAAATAATACACACATGAAATGAATAAAATGAGTTAAATAATAATATGTAATGCATATTTGGTGGTTAGGGTCATGATAGTACGCGTATGTTGCGTTTCGGGATCCGAAATCGGCGTTGGAACACCCGAAAGACGACTTTTTGGGTAAAGAACAAGAGCAAGTGTGCCATTAAAGTCACATTAGAAGTCATTAGAGGTTGAAAAATGGAGCAAATAGTGCTCATTAGATTGCATTGGGACACAATTGAGGAGAGATTATATAAGTGTATAAAAAGTCACCTTGACTTTATTTCCACCACATTTTCTCTCTCCTTATCAAGAAATCCGAAAATTGAAGAGCAAAAACAAGGGTTTTGGAGCTTCAACATGGTGATTTGAGGAGCTTGGAGTGGTTGTTCGTCAAAGCAATGTGAGATCCACGATCACCTCAACTTTCTTTATCTTTTGGTACCAATTTTTGGGGTGGTTGAATGAATCCAATATGGATTGTTAACTGGTTGTTTTGGTGGGTTTCAAGTGCTATGAAGTTGAGTAATATATGTTGTTGTTTGTGGTGGTGGTGATGTAAAATTTTCAACCAAACTGCTGTTCTTGGACGATTAGCGCGTTAGGTGGAAACATTAGTGCGCTAATGTTCTTCCTGACGAAGAACGTTTAACTGCCCATAAATCTAGCGTGCTAATCTGAAGACCTAGCGCGCTAGATATTGCAGATTTTAGAATATTTTTACTAAGTAACATAAAATACATCCAATTGACTAAAAATCAATTATAAATGGAAATAGGTCATTTCGAGTGGTAATTTGAATATCGGGGATTCGGCGGAGCCGGACTGGAGGGTTATTTATCGGGATACAGAGTGCGGGTTGAGGTGTGTAGTATCCAAACTGAAATTTCTTGAGCATTACTTACTTTGTCTTTTGAATTCATATTCTGTCTTTCAATACTCTATTATTGGTTTTGGTTTAAATGGACGGACGTTGAGGCTCTCCCTCCGTGTCATTCCTGTGTGTATGTCCACTAGACCATAGCACATGTCACTCAAGGTCTCGGTGAATAGTGCGACCCAAGGATCTTTTCGGTGCACGTGTCGATGCGTCATGGGACCACGCCGACTATCGAAAGGACCCGGAGACTGGCCATGCTGGAGTGTGACTCGCTGGCAGTGCTCGCGAGGAAGTCCGAAGTATGGTGCTAGTCTGACCCTAGGCTTTAGGAACACACTTTGAGCTTTCACTATTACTTATCCATGCGATGATCACAGTTGCATGTATTTATTTCTGCATGTTTGTTTAATAATTTTATTTAAATTTCAGTATTTACTTTTAGTATTGCTCACTTAATATCCTTGGGAATACTCACTCTGGACTCGCCATCTACCTTTTTATGATGACTTGAGTGCAGATCCTAGTACGAGTCGTGGCAAGGGCAAGCTTCCGGAATACCTGTGATTCAGAGATATTGAGCCAGACTTTTACGTTTGTATTATATATTTTGTTTTTATTTTGGGGATTTGGGATTGTGAGACACTTCAGGACCCTATATTTTTGATATTTTGAGATCTTTGAGGTATATTTTAGGTTGATGATGATATATGAGTTTTCCACACTAGGTATCAGAGTTAAATGCATGACTTTGACGTTTTAATACTTGATTTGTCATGATAAAAGACTTTCGCTGTGGTTTATTGCGGATTGAAACGATATTATAACAGATGACTTGAGTTGGTTAACAATTTAAACAGTAAATTGTTGTTTATTGAGGTTAATAATGATTAACTGGTGGAGGAGATATCATGTGGGACATAGCTGGCGCTGGTAGGCCAAGGTGTGGGTCCGCATTGGCCCCCATGGCGGTTCATTTGGAAGATGGGCCGCTGCAGGTATTTTGGTAAAAATGTTGGGGTGCCCTCATAAGTTGAAATTTGAATTCGAAGTGCACTCAAAATTTGGATGCCCTTATGAAAAAGTGGGGTGCGTATAGCTTGGCTCTAAATTTATATAGCAACTAGCAACGAGATTTCTAGCAGCCGTATGTAGTTTGTCCTTAGATGTTATATTCAATAAAAAATGTTTGGTTGACCCACTTTGAGCACCGACATAGATACACTTACCACGTGGATGTCATTTGATGCAAACTTGATGCACATCTCGAGGTGCATCATGCAGTGCTTATGTAACAGCCTGAATTAATTAAATTGAGGTTACACTCTAATTAGAGATTAGCAACTTGTAATTTAGTCTGACATGTTAAGCTCGATCAACACTTCGAGCTTGAAAGCTGAGGTCACTTGTTATTTTATGGTGTGATGCATGTAAATTTCATGTAAATATTTAAATATATGTATTGCGCGATAATTCAAGACTTATGTTGAGGGAATATCGTGAGTTTCAGCAAGTGAGAGTGTTAACTTGAGGTGCGCGTTAGCGCGAGGCATCAAGTGTCGAGGTTAATAAATATTTAAGTAGCTTAGCGGTGTTAAATAAGTTGAGAAAATAAACTTACCCTAAGCTATGTAAATGAGATTAAGTAACTTAAACTAGTTAAATTAATAAATAAGTCTAAATTATTATGAAAATAAATAACTTGATATCAATTAAATCAGTCTAAGCTAGATGGATTAAATGAATTTTTTAATTAAGCCAATACATTTGTGACACACATGTGATTGTTGTGTGTGTATGGAAAGAATTAGAGCTTTTGATAAACTATGAGATAAGTCACCACAAATCTCGATGAGAGATTGAGATACAAGTATAAAAGAGAGAGATCTCATGTTCTTAATTGAGTGTTGCAAGTGAGTGGAAAAAATTGGAGAGAAAAGTGAGAAGATTGTGAAGATTTGGAGGGATTTCTTTAGAATTTTTAGAAGAGATTGATAGATCAGTACGTGGAGATGATAAACCCACTAATTTGGAGCATGATTGGAAGAGGATTATAGCTTCAAGAGAATCTCAAGGTGAGTTATCAACCCCCCAACTTCTTCATTATAGATTTTCATGGGATTTCAAAGGAATTTTTTATTATTTAAATTATTTTGAAGTTAAAAAATGATTTTAAATTTGATGAATAAAAATTTCGATTTAAAAAAAAAAAACGTTGCCAAATAATGGCAAACGTTTTGCTGCTTGCTGCCATTAAGGGTCGCACTGTCGCGGTGCGACGCGCACCCGTTGCGTTAAACGGTTGTTTTGAAGTTCTCATGCACAAGAGAAGAACACCATTAAAAAAATAAATGAAAATAACAACCACTAGATCAAAAAATATAAATATATGCCTCGTTTGGTTTATTTTTGATAACTTACAGTGTTAGTTGAGAGTTATCTCATTGAAGTTAATATTTTTATGTTTGGTTCAACTTCAAACTTGCAGGGAAGTTTCAAGTTTTTAAACAATAAAAAATATGAATTGACAAAAATAGCCTTCAAACAAGAGAGAGATGAGTAAAATGGTCATTAATGAAGGGGTAATTTTGTCCACAACTTCTGAGAGATAACTCTATGGGGGCGGTGGGGACATGTCTCACACCATAGAGTGTAAGTTGGGAGATAACTTGCAAGCAAGTTGGACATCCAAATAAAATTAGTTCCTAATTCCATGTGAGTTATCTCATTGGAAATATCTCCACCTCATACCAAAGAAGGCCATAGTAAAGTGCTGCAAATGATGTGAACCTTAGATATATTCATAGCCAGGCAGGTACCAGTTCGTCCTGGCCACCATGGGTCGAACTTTGACTAACAAGTGAAGCCCAATCCCAATTTAAGTATTAACTTTTATAAGTTTTAAATACAATTTTAATAACTTTGACAAAAAATATGATTTTAACATGAAATGAAAAAAAAATATTTTTAAGTATAGTATGTATTTTACAAGTAAAAAACAAAAAAATATTTTATTGATAAATTAATATATGTTGTTATTTTGTAATTTGTCACTTAATTGCTTTATAATTAAAGCAATCAAACATAATTTAACAGCCCAAAAGGTAAATAGACAAATAAATTATTTGAATTAAATTAAAATAATCAAATTTTAATATTTAATTATATAATGATGTTTTAGCTTCTAAAACTATATATCAATAAAATAAAACAATAAAGATATGCATTACTATACTATTGATCCGAGTGTTAAGGGATTTGATTCTCATATCAAGTCTTAATCTCATAGAAGAACAAAATAAGCTGGGAGGGTCGCCTTTTATATGAGCACGACAATTTTCGATCTTTGGTTACATGTTGTGGTTGACACCATATATACCACGTAGATAATCTTAAAAACATATTGAAAAAAATTAATAAAACATTTCTAATTATAATTCTTTACTATATATTTTCCGTACTTCACATTTACATTGAGTATTTATGTGATAAAAATAATTACTAATATTAAAAATAATTTTAAATATTTAATAATTAAAAAATCAAATTAAAACCACATTAAAGTAATTATATTAGAAAATATTTGGTGAAATCAAAAATTATATTTTGAGGAGTCTAAAAGACATAGGTCACTCTACTATTATTGTATCATCGTAAAGAAGATAGTTTGATATGAAATTTTAAAATATTGTAATTGATTATCACTATTATTTGAATGTGTTCAGTAGATACGTACTTAATTAAAAATCAATAAGTTATTAATTAAATGAATTTAAAATTACAATGTTAAGAGCTTACAAAATTTTCAAAGTATACTGCCATGAACTGCATTAAATAGATCTAAGCAAATCATTAGATTTATTCAATTTCTTATTGCATCAAAATGTTATAGCTAGATACAACTTATACAATTAGGCTAAGTTTTTAAACATTTACTATATATATTTAATTAAATAAAAATTATAAAAAATTAATAAGATTTTTTAATTTGGCAAGGTAGAGCGGACCTGGGCAGCCCGGGCGTGACTAGGCTTAGTCCGAGCCCGCCTAGACCTATCCAGTAAACAAGTTTAGAGTTGTCAAATAACAATAAAATTAAATATTATATTTTAAACTTTACGCTTTATCACTAAATTCTTTAGGGCATAGTAATCATATATATATATATATATATATATATATACATTACCAACTATGAATTATTTAATATTTATTAATTAATATAAATTGTTATTTTTTGGTAGATTATAAAGGTAATTAATTTTAAACCGACAATAAAAATAGGTATCGTGTAGTTCAAGTATTTTAGATGGAAAAAAAATCTTACACCTTATTTTTCTTCTTCTTGAGAAAAAATATTATATTTTTCTTAAGAAATAAAAATCAGCAATAAGATTAAGTCATAGTTAAGACTGAACTACAATATGCTTCATATTAAATAAAAATTATAGATATATAAATGTAAGACTTATTCGAAAATGAATAAAGTGGCTTTATTGTAACAAAAAATGGCTTTATTATAGAATTGGTGATAGGGTATCCATACATCGATCATTAGGCGGGTATGGTACTCTATATATCTAACGAGAAACATTGATGAAACATTAATTAATGACATCTTAAGCTTTAACTCATGTAATTTTTAATATTCATTAATTGACATGATGCATCATTGGATAGTATTGGAACAAGAAGTAGTCAGTTTTGAAGTGTTATCTCCCCAAACCATTTAGCAATTCAATGTTAATATAAAGGCTATCATTAGGACTCCATGCCATGGATATATATTTATTACTCACGGTAGAAGCACCCATATATATATATATATATATATATACTAGTTCTTTGAGCGTGCTACGCACGCACATTCTCGCTACGTTCACGGGACTTCAATATATTAATATGTGAAATTATTTTTCCCCCTAATTTTAGCTAGAAAATTTGATTATTAGACTTCCTAACGTGTAAATTTGTAATTAATTTTGTGTAATTAAAAAAATAGGTATCCAAATTAAATTGTTGAATGAGTGTTATAATAAGTTGACTATACTTTATATACAACCGATTATATATCTTAACAGTTCGGTTATATATATTAATAGTTGTATAGTTGTTTAGTTCAAGTGCAACACTTAAACAATAGCACAATTAAAGTGTAACAAATATAAGCGTCTATATACAACCGATTGTACATTAACAAATATATAGTTTAGTTTTTTCTTTTTGAGAAAAAGAGCGTAGTTTAGTTCAAATGCAACACATATGCAATCGCACAATTAAAGTATAACATGATATGCTTTCAAAAAAGTATAACACGATATAGGTGATTAAACGAAAATATAGAAAAGGGTATAAACGAAAATATAGGGGACTTCACATAAATAGGTGTTAGGCGTAGAAAATATAAGCGACTTTGCATAAATAGGTGGTGAAAAGGGCATAAATGAAAATAGAAGTAACGAAGTAATCTTTTCCTATTCGTGCTTTTATATAATAGGTAGATATATATAATATACATTATATTATGTATATCTACATAATGTGTATATATAGTCAAAAAAATTATTAATTGGTTTCAGAAAAATGGGAATAAAAATCAAATTCAAGAAAATTGGTCGAGGCGAGACTTGTTGACACTTGTCGAACGTACACAATAATTTTTCGTATCTTACTATTAATTTGTAGTAGTGGTAAATGAGATATCGTCTCCATAAAGATTTTAGAAATCTCAAAGTAATTTTTTTCTTGGTTTTATTAATTTAATTAATCTAGTTAAACGGGAATTAAAATATTAAATAACTAACAACTATGATTACTAACTTAAATAACAAAACTAACTGAATGAACTTAAATAATTCAAATGCAAACTAAACTTAAACAATATTCAAACTCAATTCAATATAAATAAACAAACATCTAAACAAACCCCCACTAAACAATATAATATATATTTGGTTTACTTTCAAACGTTAGAGCATAATATCACTTCAGGCTAAAGCTATAATCACAAAACATGTGGAATCTTGAAATCATTAAACCCCACTTCATAATAGGTTGATAGCCTTTAGCCAGCCACTAGTTTTTCTTAATTCAATGAAAATATCACATTCTTATCATTGTAAATCTACCCATTGGATAAAACGCAACACCATAGAAATACGATAACATTAAGTTCAATAAAAATCATGTCTAATCTAAGCCGATATTACCGAAGTCGCATACTAAACAACTTAGAACACTATCGCCTAGAACATCCACTCGAGAAATGCCCTATAGATTAATCTTAGTTACTACTTCTATAATTGTTGTCAATAACTATAGACATAGATTCATAATCTTAATACCACATAGCACATTTGCAAATATGCATGCAATACTAATCTCCTTTAGTTGTAATACGCAAAAAAAACTTGTTAATTCTGTGATTGACGTGTATGAATAGATTGAAAGCATTAAGCAATTGATTCCTTAATTATAACTATCTAGCAATCCAAAATATACTACATTGTCTAAGGTTTGTTTAGATTGATAGACTACCCACTCATGCTAGAAATAAACAACGCATAAATATAATTAAAAGACATAATATATGAATAAACACCTTAATATAAATCAAAGCTCCAAAGTATCTTCAAACATTGACAATAAAACTAATATAGAGCAAAAAAAAAAAGCAAAAAGAAAAAAAATATGAGGAGGAGGAGGAAGAGGAGAGTTATTTCGAAACTCTCTAGCCTTTTTTATAGTGTCCCTGCGTATACATATTTTAGATAAACTCAAATTCTTCATACTAATCTAAGAAACCCGTAACCAACCTCAACGATTCCTCAGTGATTCCTAACTTATAAACAAATCGCTGAGTAAATAACTAAGTTTAGCTCTCATTGCTCCACCGATTCAGCTGGCGATTTATAATCCATTCTCCAATTCGCCGTGGATTCGCTGACCTTCATTTGCTGCCGATTTAAATGACAATTTCTAGTGTTATTTCAAATCGTTGGCTAATTGATGGTGTATTTTTCAGTTGATTGTTTTGTTTTTCTTTCTATTTTCTTCAATTTCTTCATTTTCCTATTTAAAACCTGAAATAAAAAAAACAAAAGAATACCTAGTGTAATATCTTCATTTGTGCTAAAATCAACATAAATTACACTATAAAATGTGTCTAATTATTGACTTGTCAAATACCCCTAAACTCAGCACTTTGCTGTTCTGAGCAAAGGAATACTCTCAATCATATTCTGTGACGGCCCCAGTTCCCCACAAACTGAGCCCCGCCCGCCCTAAGCCTACATGGACCCCGAGTCAATCTCCGCGAGGTCAACGCAAGCTTAGTCAGCCTTCCAATCTATAATTATCAATTAATTTGAAGTTTTAAGTTGGGTTATTAATATTTTTCAAGTTTTACAAGTTAGCGGAAGCAATTAATAATTAAAATAACTCAACAATAAAGTAAAGGAGTCGGACAACCTATATGTGGAACCCTGTATATATATCAAACCTGTATATCAAGTTATAAGTGTAAAGTGGATGCAAAAGTGATATACAAGTCATATATGTCTCTCAAACCCCAAAAAGTATCTCAAATGTGATAACACAACATATATATGTAATACAAATAGTCAAAAACCTACAAAAGTGAGTAAGGGAGGGTCGCTCCGATGTCCTTAAATTAGATCGCCTAGTACCAGCACCTTACCATTGCTTGACTGCGGATCTGCACTCAGTCAAATATAAGGATGACGAGTCCAGTAAGTAAAAGCCAACATAATCTAAACAGTACATCAAAATAAATAAAGCAGTCTAAGATTCATGTGGATATAAAGAAAACTATAAGGAATGCATGATAATAAGACTGAGTAATGAAAGTACAATGAGAAATGAGTGTCAAAAGAAGCAATAGAGAGGTGCCCAAGTAGTCAAAGACTATCGAGTGCAGGTGCCACAGGGTCGAGGTCATAGAGTAAACGCCAAGCTGACTCGGGTCCTAGGACGCGGCAGCGCTTGCTGTACCTAGACCGTCACAAATGAGGGATATCAATAGTGCCCTGGATAAAACACATCTCATCCCGACTAAAAAATCAAGTGAATCGAAGTCATGACTCTGGTAGCTAGCTGACAACCTTCCTAACTCACTTGGCCCTTAGACACTCGTATTGGGGTGAGAATTCCAAGAAAGGTAAGATAGTGCAATAGCAATAAAATATGAAGCTCATAAAATTACTGTACATTTTCTACCTGGTTTTACGTACCTCGGATCAATGCTAATACGTTCTCTCGCGGCTCCAACACGACCCCCAACTAACCCCTGATGTCCAACTCTAGCTCGCTAAGTCACTGACATCATTTTAGTTGGTTTTGGTGTGTTAGAGTCTATTTGTCTGAATAATCCTCTATTAAGTATAATTCAATCCATAGTATAATTTGCCTTATATTATTATTCTTATATTTTATATGTGTATGCAAGGTTATACAAATACACCTAATGTCTTATACATACATACTATATATATATGTATGTATGTATGATATATAAATATATATAACCACTTAATGCATCAATAGATCACTACAAACTTATTTTAGGAATCGTATCATTTATTATTATTATTATTATTATTATTTTAACACTATATTAGCTTACTTAGGCACATCAAAGTAGCTTATATACCTATTTTTGTCTTAAAATCAACTTAGGCTTTTTATTTCAATCAAATTCAAGCCCTCTAATTGATTTACATGATTCAAGTGTAATTATTTCATTAACTTATTAAAGTCATTAACTTATACAAGTAAATTAATTCATTTGTCTTTAGGCCTAATTGTCTTTATTTCACAACTCAGACATATTAGATAAATAGAATTAGCTTACTTTATTTATTTGACTTAAGTACTTAAATATTTCTAATTAATACCTAAGTTATTAGCTAACTCAATGTTGTACTCAAATCTCTAATTCTCAAATAACTTAATCTTAGCTAATGAATATGCCCTCATTCTATGCACCATTTCTTTTATTAATGCACATTATTATTATAATTATTATTTTCATTCTTCTTAGCCATATTCATATCAAGGTTCCAATCCATTTAGGCCAACCTATTATGAGTTGTAGCTATTAATTTGGATCAACCTTAAATATTCAAGGAAGCCATGCATGAATTTAGTTGATAAATATATATATGTGTGTGTGTTGTTGATTAATTAAAGGGGATGCAAGCAAGATTAGAGAAATGAGAGTGTGAAGAAGAAGTAGCTTGCATGAATAAGATCATCATTAAAAATAAAATAAAATCAATAGGAATCAAAAGCATGGATAAGAATTCAAACAGGAGAAAGTATTAAGGAGAAGGTGTAGAACATGCCTTAAGACCATATGAATTTTTAACTTCTTGTTGTCTTCAAGATTTCTCCAACTCCATTAGTGGTGGGATTCCTTCCAATTTTCCTTTCTAGAGGTCTTAGAAATGAATTTGAGTTAAATCCCTAATGACGTCTACCCCTTTATACTTTTATTTGAAATTCATTAGTGATGGATTAATTAAGCTAACCTAGCTTAATTAAGTCTTAAATCAAAGCTCACCATCTCATTTCTACATATGCTTAGTGTCCTACAAAGTGTAAGATGACAATTTTGCCCTTAGTTCATCTATGTATTTTTCATGCAACAAGACATTTACATAGATTAAGTGACCTTATTTTTCAATATATTTACCAAGCATACCATAGGCCTTTGAATTTAATATTGGTTCCTTAATATAAATGAAGGAGAATTTTATTAATTTTAATCTTCCATAGTACGCCTCTCGAGGTACATCATATGCCTTATTTCATTTCTACACGTTAATCATAAGTTACTTAGATGTGCATTGTAATGGTATAATAATGTGCTAATTTAAATAAAAATTTCAACTTAGGTTATTCTCTTAATCAAATAGCATTATAGTGCTACAACTATTTTTTTGTCCTATCTTATCGCCTACTCGTACTCGAATACCCATAATATACACGCATACCAACCATCGAACCTTACTCATATTTCGACACAATTGGACCAATAATTAACTGAAACTCGACATTTTTGAGTATAAAACAAATAGTACATACACCATACACAAAAAATATACCTCAATGTCGACTCCCGAATGTTAACCAATTACGCCACATCAGATAAAGTCTCAGTCAGAGTCCTGCGGTGACACGTGGCACGAGTTAGATTATTCGAGTCGTTACATATTCTCTTTTCAATCTTTATAAAAAGATTTCAAATTAATTCATCTTAACTTTGAATAATAGAAATTTTAAAAATAGAAGTGATTTTTAAATGGAAACATATTACTCACAAGTAAATGAAAGTGATGATAGAATAAAATAATTTATTCAAATCAAAACATCCATAAACGATAACTCAACCACTTCATGTAACACTATTTAGAATTTAAAGTTCATTGCCAAGGATATTACATAACATAGGTTTTCTCAATCTCCATTGACAAGCATCAAGTTTATGATAACTAATATAGAATCTCAAAATACAAAAATAACTAGATTAATCCTAACTTTAGAAAATACTTTATAATAGTACCACAATCAAAATCAATAGGAATTTTACCAAGATATCAATGAATATGTCATTTAAAACATGTTGGATTAATAGATATTTCATTCAACTCTAGCTTCAAGTTCTCGAGTTAAATCTTTTCTTTTGAATAGTTGAAGAACGTCCGTCTTTTTTGTCTCTCATTATTATTTTTTCTACTTCATTCTAATTATTTCTTTTTAACATATTTCTTTTACTTTTGCTTTTGAGTCTCTGCACCATTTCCTTTGGACATTCTCACATTTTTTCCCACTATAGATTCCTTGCTCCATTTCATTTGGAATCTATAGGACTATATATATACATATTCATTTTATAAACTCTTGTTAATATTTCTCACTATCCACCAAAATTGAAGAAAATATTATTTCTAACTTCTATAAATTCATCAGTTTCTAACCCATTTCTTCTTTCAATTTTGAAATAATAGCTTTTTACATATATACTATAAAAAAATTTAATCAATAGCTTTTGTATCATAAGATTCATAGAAATCTATCTTGTTCATCTTGCACTATTGTTTCGATCTTCTACCCATTATTATGGCTAACACAAGACATTTAATTTAGTGTTCTCATCAAGTAGCAAAGTTAATTGAAAATAGTATAAAATTAATTTCTTCTATCATAAAATTCATTTGGGTAATAAAAATATAACTTCATTTCTAATCTATTATATATATCCTAACTAAAAAAATAAAAAAAATAAAGAAAAAAATGAAATTCATACTTACTTGATTTCCGAAGAAATTTAAAAAATTCCTTCAACTTACTCGAATACTGAATTAAAAGTAATTATGAACTTTTCTTCTTTCTTTCTTTCCTTGCATTGCCATCAATATCATACTTCACCTAAAATACCCACAAACTCATTCTAAACCTTGTCCTCAAGGTTTAAAAATGAAGTCTAATTTTTCAACATAATAAACATACCACGTGAAGTATAAAAGAATTGATAAAATAAATATGACAATTATATAAGCATCACCATTATATAACAAGTGAATTGAATATCATAACCAAGCACCGAATAGAATGTACCACACAGTATACCACTATAAACACAAAGTATCATTAGGAAAAATAAAGTATATAACCACTATCAGAATTACATAGAGAAGTTATCACTACATCACTCAAAGATAGAGAAAATAAAATTAAATAAGGGAATCAATGTCGACGTTCGTAAGTCGCGTCGACATCATCATCCTGCACTTAGGGGTGACAATTTGGGTCATGACATGTTTAACATGGCACGACATGACACGACACGTAATAAACATGTCATGGGTTTGGCATAAGTGGATTTGTGTCATAAACATGTTAACACGTTTATACACGATTAATAAACGAGTCATTAACATGTCAACCTGCGACGTCCCCAAATCCCGAGGCAACCTTGGGACCCGCCATGACGTCGCATTCCACGTCACCAATCCCTGCCACATCATGGCTCGCTTATCCTTGACACCCCGCAACATAATTGGTTGCTTACACTTTTTCATTTAACCATAACTTAACTAATTAATCTCCATATAAATATTAATGATTTCATTAGCCAGTTAACCAATTTATCAAGTTATATTACAATTTTACAGCGGAAGTCTTAAATTAAGTTATGCAGTATTTAACAATTATAAGTAGTGGAAAACCCGGCAAAAAGATAATATGTATATATCAAAGCGGAATAAGTGTAACAAAAGATCCATATACATGTATTTAGTGTTCTACAGTCTCCAAAACCCAACAAAAATATAAATACGTACATACAACAGTCACACACGAGCTGGTGTCATTATTTCAGAGGTTGTTTCCCAATACCTCCTTGCCCTTGCCATTGCTCGTCGAATGATCTACACTTAGTCACCCAACAAATATAGTGACGAGTGCAGTGAGTAAAATCTCAAGAGAAGTCTACACAATATTCATGAAATAAAACTGATAAACTACGAGACATGCGAATATAACACCTAGCACAGTACGTCATATTCCCATGAATGTAGGCAACATACGACAAGTAAAAGCAATAACGTAAAATAAATAAACAACATATACTAACTAAACATGCTCGGAAATAACGCATTAATCAGTAAACAACTGTATAATCACGAGAAAACCCTGACCTACACCAGCCAGTAATCGATAAAATTGAATATGAACCATGTATATACTTACAGGCTTCCAGTGACTAAATACCAACTTTAGTAAATGACGTGATCCCTTCCTGACGTTGTTACACATCAGGACCACCTTAATCCTTTCTAACGGTCGCAAGTATATCCTACTGCCATTGACACAAGCACTATCACAAGTAACTCGCGCAAACGATTTAGCCACAACCAATATATACGCAAACCGAAATAGGAGTGAAAACTCATGTGTACCCACCAGCAGTCACACGTGTAATCCGATATCGACAAAACAAAACCATGAATTCTGTTAGGCATTCCAATAGGTTTACGCACCTCAATTTGCGCTCCGACTTCTCCGAACTCTCGTATCCGACCCGACAAGTTTCTCGACATCGAGCTATGTTCCCCTAGGTCCCTGAAGTCAGTTAAGTGTGTTTATTGCATATTCAAATTGGTTGAATAGGTTTTAAACCAATATTCCCAAATTAGCCCCAAAAGACTAAATTAAGTCTCAATTTCAATCTTATGTTACAACGCATTTTTAGGCATCAAATGGTCCAAATCTCAAAATCTTTCATAAGTAAAAATATTGTTAGTCTCTATCTTAGCTTTTTGAAAAGATTTAGTTTGCAAAATTCTGATTTAAAATGAAAGAGATATCATAATTCTACTAAACATAGCCCTAATTAGAACCTAATCTGACCAACGAAATTAGAAAATTTATTTCTACCAATTTATAGTTCCAAAAAATGGAAATTTTTGGTCACAAGGCAACTGACATACCCAATAATAACATACAAAAATATCAGCTCATTTGGATAAGTAGTTAGAGAGTTATGCCTTTAACAATTTTAGTTTCAAAAATTTCATACTGCATTCAATTACCAATATGTGTAGCACTTTTGGACATGAAAACATTAGAATTACAAGATCTCTAGTTGAACAAAGTTGTTTCCATTTGAATAAACTTTCAAATGCCATTGGGTTGGGTCAATTTGGATCTAAAATGAGCAAGTTATGATCAAAA
Organism: Stephania cephalantha; assembly: GCA_039657325.1. Lineage (NCBI taxonomy): Eukaryota > Viridiplantae > Streptophyta > Magnoliopsida > Ranunculales > Menispermaceae > Stephania > Stephania cephalantha. The sequence continues at coordinate 57,284,797 of CM077567.1, read as the reverse complement.
TACATAGGCTAATTCCTAATACAACATGCATAATTCTAGTTTTGGTCTTACAATTTCAAAAATTCATATCTATTTGATTTCAAACCAATTTAAAAACTTCAATATAGCTAGTTTATTAGTTTGAAATGAGGAATTCAAATATATAAACCAATTTCAAATACTTAATCATCTACCCTATGAAATTAGCCAAAAATCAGAACTTATTTCAAATTGAACTAGATAGATGTGTACCTAGTTGATGTACCACCCTATCTTGAGAAATTCTCACCAATCTTCCATGGATTCCTTCTCTCCATCAACCTCCTTCTCCAGCAAGTTCTCTTGATTCATAAGTTGAAAATAAAATGGTTTATTTGCATGTGTTGATCTTATATATTAAGGTAATATTGATTCCTAGCCATTGATCTCCAAGTATTTACGTAACTCGAAGCTTATCTAATGATCCACACCTTGACATGTATCACACTAACTCTCACTATCTCAATTCAAGTGACACTAATGAGCTACTCACATGGTTCCTAGTGTGTCAATACATATCTATAGGAAAATCCTATAGTTCCAATTTAAATAACCAACTATAGGCCTTGATTTATTTAATCTAATCAACTTTGCTTAGGCCCATTATAATACACGTGGTTAGTGTTTTTAGAACCTCCTATTGACACATTAATGGTTCCACTAATCCCTCGACTACTCGGCGCCCGGAGCCCCACGTCTCGGCACCCATTTTAATTGATTAACTAGTCATCTTAATATGAATTAGTCGAGTTTCTTAGTGTACCTGTAGTTTGCTTACCCTTTACCCGCGTTGACACGCCTTTCAAGGTGAACACCCATCACATTAACTCACCCGGTAGCAATGTACACACATAAGTGCAAATAAAATAATAATAATTTCAAACACCACATATACAAAACCATCATTCACAAATAATATATTCCCTATGTTCTCGTGTACGAATCATTCGAGTATCCACATAACGTCCGAATTACGAACGTTAATTCCCAAGATTAATGATAATCCTAGTTAATTTGGGCTGCTACACAACCTGCTTAACTCGTTTATGACTCGCTTAACACGATTAAAGAATAATGTATAAATAATAAATATAGTATAATAAATAGATTGATACAAAATTCACCCATTTGAATAATGTTCGTAACGTGATTTTTTGTAGACATCTTTGATCATATTTTATTTTATTTTTGAGTAGAAATATTCATTTTACTTTTAACATATTATTTATGTTTTAGATTTTATTAATAATTATTTATCAAGAAAAAATATAACTTTTCACAAAAATAAAATTTAGATATTTTTTAAATGATTCTTATAATTTTGTATATGTTATTATTACGAGTCATTTTCGCTCTATTATTAAGAGTAATAAAGACTTGAATGAAAAAGTAAAGTAAAACTTACGACTATAGACAACCACGTTATATTTTATTGGCTATTTAATTATGTTTGTTTGAATTTATTCATGGAGATATATTTTAAAAAATAGTAAGCAAATTATAAAAGTTTAAATAAATTAAAAACTTTAAATAAAATATTTAATAAATGAGCGACACGAATACACGACATGCTTAATACGACCCACTTAGACACGAAAATGATTAACACGATTAATAAACATGTCATGTGATGGGTTTATATTATATGGGTTATGATCTGTTTACAACACGACACGTTTATGACTTGTCGACACGAATTGCTACTGCAATAGGTTAATTATCTGGGACTGGTAGCTCACAGTGGGGCTGTGTCGTAGAGGTGGTATTCCTTGACGTATGTTACTCTTGGACATCGTACACTCCATTATGTAGATGCTCCTTGCTAAGGCTATCTGGTTCTCAAACACCAGTTCTTGATTACGGAGAGTGGTCATTTGATTGCGCAAACTTGCGCCCATGAAAGCCAACTCTGATTCTTCCATGTATAATCTGTATAATCCCTAGCAGGCTGCTCCACGTTCAGATCATTTGTAGCTTCCGACATTTCTTCCAAGACTCTCTTCGTGTCGTTTCTGATTTTCCTTCTCTACTCGGTTTCTCTTCTAGCTATCTTAGCATTTTATCTCTTATCCTCTGTGTCTTCATAACCATTCACTTTATCATATCTCTCTATAACCTTATCAATGATGGTCTTCTCCGGTAATACATCCATGTCGAGGCCTGCCACGTTCACTTGATCCATCCTACAGGAGGCTGTAATCATCAAGGGAAAATGAAGTTCATTGTTCTTTTTGGTGGTGATGACACTTCTAATGGATTCATAAATGCTTTTGCTAACATCTAAGTATCCTAATCCCATGATAATGTGGTAAAGTAGGGCGGCTTAGTAATTCACTATTTCGTAGTATTGCAAGCTCGGCTTTAAGCTGGCGTTGATGAAATAACACCAAGCTTTAGTGGTATTTCTAAAAAATTTGGTAGTTATATACTTGAGATACCCTTCCATATAAAAAATAAATCAATCTCCATGGATTACTTCTAAACTTCCCCTTATTATCTTGGTGGGAAAATGGTACTTGATTCCATACTCGGGCTTGGTGTACTCGTCATTTTGTTTTTGGTGAAAACTCGGTAATCCAAAATATCAATTTATTCTTGCAGTAGAATAGTCCACTGTCCTCCCTCTAACTCGGGACTCGGTCTTACTTTCACTTTTATATGCAGCAGCAACAACAACAACAACAACAACAACAACAACAACATAGCCTCAATCCTAAATTAATTGAGGTCGACTATATGAATCAAACTTTTCCATTGTGATCGATTAAGCGCAATTGATGGTGAGCTTTCCAGACCATTTAAATACCTTATAATTAACGCATCCAATATTAACTTTGGTCTACCCCTACCTCGTCGAATTCTCACTATTTCTATCGAGTCAAGTTTTCTAGTGAAGGCATTTATAGGTCGTCTTTGTAGGTGACCAAACCACTGCCACCACCCTTTCCTAATCTTTGTATCAATTGGTGCTACTCATACTTATCTTTGAATTTCTACATTTCTTATTCTATTTTTACGAGTTTTACCACACATCCACCTAAGCATCATTATTTCTGCTACCTTCATTTTATGTAATTGTTGTTGCTTTACCGCCCAACATTCACTTCCATATAGCATAGCAGACCTATAAAATTTTCCTTTTAACTTAATAGGAACATTTTGATTACGAATTACCCCCACTGCACTCCGCCGTTTCTTCCATCCAACTTGAATTCTATGTGTGACATCATTCTCAATATTACCATAATTTTGTATGATTGATCATATGTATCTAAATTGGTTCACCTAATGAACTTCTACTTCTCCTAATTTTACCACTCCATCATCTTGATGTCTAGTATTTCTAAATTCACAGTGCATGTATTTGGTATTCGTCCTACTCAAATTAAAGCCTTTAGATTCTAATGTGTTCTTTCAGAGTTCTAATTTACTATTCACTACATCTTTTGTTTCATCAACTAAGACAATATAATCTGCGAATAACATACTCCATGATATATCATCTTGAATATACATACTTAGTTCATCTATAACTAAAGTAAATAGATATGAGCTTAAATCCGATCCTTGATATAGTCTTATCGCAATGAAAAATTCATTTGTAGCTCCTCCAAATGTCATTATACTCGTTACTACTCCATCATACATATCCTTAATAGTGTCTATGTACCTAGCATGGACTCATTTTTTTTCTGGAACCCACAAAAGAACATCTCTAGGGACCATATCATATGCTTTCTCTAAATCTACAAATATCATATGAAGATCTTTTTTCTTTTCTCTATATTTTTTCAACTATCTTCTTACAAGAAAAATCGCCTCCATAGTTGACCTCCCAGGCATGAAGCCAAATTGGTTCTTCGATATTATTGTTTCTCTCCTTAGCCTATTGTCAATTATCATTTCTCAAAGTTTCATAGTGTGACTCCTAAGTTTAATTCCCCGGTAGTTTGAGCAATTTTGAATGTCTCATTTGTTTTTGAATATCGGCATAAGCGTGCTTCTTCTCAAATCCATTGACATCCATTTTGATTTTAAAATTTTGTTGAAAAACCTTGTTAACCAAGTCAATCCAATTTCCCCTAAGCATTTCCAAACCTCTAAGGATATTTCATTTGGGCCACATGCTTTCTCTATTTTCATCATTTTCAATATCTTTTTAACTTCTAGAATTCTAATATTGCGTGTATAATTTACATTTCCTTCTTGGTGTAGGTTTTCAACTATTATAATATCAACTTGACCATCATTAAATAAATTATCGAAGTAACTTCTCCATCTCTCCTTGATATCATCCTCGCGCGTTAAAACATTTTAATTTTTATCCTTAATACATCTTATGTGACTTAGTTCTTATTTTTTTTATCTCTTAATTTGGCTAGCCTATATCTATATATATATATTTTGTCATCTCTATTACCTAACCTTGTATATAGATCTTCTATGAAATTTGTTTTAACTTGACTAACTACTTTTTTAGCTTGTTTTCTAGCTTCTCTGTATTGATTGTACACATCTTCATCTTTATACTTAGGTATTTTTCTATACATCTATCTTTTAGTCTTAATTGCTCGTTGGACATCCTTGTTCCACCACCATGTTTCCTTCTTTGGTGATCTCAAGCCTTTAGATATACCTAATACGTTTGATCATACTCTACCTATGCAACTACTCATTTCTAGACACATTGTATTAAAGATTCCAAACATTTTTCTTTAGTAGTTTTTCTCTAAACTATACTTGTTTACTATTTTTTAGGTACCACCATTTTATTCTAGGGTCGTTATCTCTTTTATTCCTATTAAGTTGTCGTTTTAGATTAATATCAAGTACTACTAACTTATGTTGGGTAGTAGCGCTTCACCAGGTATTACTTTGCTGTCTCTACATATTTTTCTATATGTTTTTCTTGTTAAAAGAAAATCTATTTGACTCTTTTTATGACTACTACTAAAAGTAATTATGTGCGACTCCCCTTTTCTGAAAGTAATATTTACAAAGATAAGATTGTATGTTGAAGCAAATTCTAAGATTGATTCTCCTTCTTCATTTCAATTACCGGAGCCAAAACCTCCATGAACTCTACCAAACCCATCATTACTTGACACGACATGCCCATTTAAATCTCCTCCAATAAAAACCTTTTCATCTAATGGTATATTTTGCATAAATCCATCCATATCGTCTCGAAATTTGCGTTTGATGCTCTCGTTTAATCATACTTGTGGTGCATAGACGCTAAGTATGTTAATCTTTTCATCTTTAATAATTAATTTAACTAGAATAAATATATCCACCATTCTCTTAACCTCTACGATGTTATCCTTATAATCATTATCCGCAAGAATTCTTACTCCATTGCATTTTCTATCTATACCAGTGTACCAAAATTTAAACCCTGTGTTTCCTATTTCTCTACTATTTTCTCCTACCCATTTTGTCCCTTGGAGGCATGCAATATTGACTCATCTTCTAATCATAGTATCTACTAGTTCTATTGACTTCCCTGTATGTGTTCCTATGTTTCATGTTCCTCAACAAATTTTACTCATTTTATGTTTGTTTTCCTTTTTTATTTCAATTTTGTCTAAAAGATCTAGTATCCGCATCTATGATTTTGTTTATATTTTCATGTGTGTTTTGAACTAGCTTCTTTACCCACATCCGTCCTCTGTGTGGGAACCCTTGCTCATTTTTCTTCACATCTGGGCAATAATGTGAAGGGACTAGCTTCTTTACCCACACACGTTCTATATGTGGGAACTCTTGCTCATTTTTCTTCACATCTAGGCGGCGATGTGAAACACACCCTTGCTTTTCTCACTATACTCGAGCTCCGATGCAGCGCGTCGTTAGGTGGGAACGCCCCAACGTTTGTATGTGTTTGATCCATTTCATGAAAAGTGACAAAGTTTTACGCTGGTTGTCGACCTATCGCAACCCTTCTCCATAATCCAAGAACATAAAATGTGCATGGAGCCTCCCTCCCTACTTTTCGAGTATGAAAAATGAATTTGGAACCTCCCTTACCCATTTTTCGATATGAAAAATGAGCGAGTCCTCCTCCTATATGCATTGGCATAAAATTCTCTCACCAAAGCTTCACAACCTTGTTCACTAGGGACATCCTTTAGGTCTAGGTGGTTGTAATCTCTAGTTATAGTAAACCCCTGTTTCATGTTTCTATGATGTCTAGGATCCTAGGCCTATATTTCAACTCGTTCTTTACATTAAATCCTCTCTCTGAGATCAACTTCCTATCCTTAATTATATCATTAAAATTTTCTTTCCTCAATTCATAGTTTTTCTTCCCCATCGGTATCTCTCGTTCAATTTCCTCTACGTCCTCCTCATCCACATAATCATCCTCGAAGATGTAACTAAATGAAAAAAGTGGAGTATGTTCTCTTTGCGGTCTAATTCTAGGTGTGTTGAAATATATTGATGTGGGTTGGATTTGAGAAACTTTGGGTTTTGTTTTTTATATTTCTACTATTTTTTCCTTCCCCTTCTCTTCTCGTGAACTTCTACTTTTACCACCTCCGGCCATTTGAAATACAACGACAACAACAACATAGCCTCAGTCCCAAATTAACTGGGGTCGGCTACATGGATCGAACTTTTCCATTGTCCTAGATTAAGTGCTCCGGCCATTTGAAATACTGTAGGTAAAAGAATAAACCTGTAAAATCATTTGAAATCAAATTTATCAAAAAATTATTCGATAAAGTTCAACTCATCTGTCGAGAATAAGAAATCATTGGGAAAATCATTTTTAAATTGATGGTTTGAAACTTATATGATAGTTCTTGATAAAATAATATTAAGAAAAACAAACTTGTATGTAATTCGAATCAATCGATAAATATTCACAAAACCCCCCATACTAATTTGAATCTTAGTCTCAAATTAATTTGTTTATAAAATACAATCTATTCGCTATATATGAAAAATAGTTTGAAAGTTCGATAGTGATAAATGAATCAGCACATCACTCCCCTACTAGTATTATAATAGAAAGCATTCGATATCGAAACCATATTAAAAATAAGAGCTTTCAAAATTAAGTTCATGTCCTAACAATCAATCCAAAATCGACTAAAAAAAAATCCATAAGAGATAATGGTTTTAGTTGATTACCTTCTTGAAAGTGATTCTTTCAAGTATTGAACTTAACCCAATATACAACCTAAAGCTATACAAAATGATGTAAGTAATAGACACATAAAGTGATCACCTATAAAAGTAGCAGAAACTATCATCCGACAGCTCAAAACTAATCGTCGATCTTTTCCTTCCTTGGTCTGCTACTCGAAATATCTGCACCCACCGTCATAAAAATGACGGTGAGTACAGTAAAGTAGAAAGTAACACTTAGAGATATTCATCTATATTTTCAAATATACAACAAGTGTATGAAAGCATAACAATAGCAAAGAAAGCTGAACATGAATCATGCTGTAAGATACTTCAGTTAAACATCATGAAACTGATACTCGACTATGCAGTAATGATTTAGGGCTAGTTGACTATGAAATTACATCACATCAACTCTATTCCACTATGTAGGCATAGATATTCTCATGCTTGCCCATTTTTCATATATGTATATACTTGCCTACAACCACGGGTCCCATACCCCGTGTGCCGCTCAAGTTAGTGGTGAGATCCCGACATCCCCAGAATCTAGTGACCCCGTGTGCTGGGACCATCTATATATAATGGTCCTACATACAAGAACTACTTTCATAACTCAAGAAATGACACTATTTAGGAAATCCAACAAAGTTGAATGCATAACTAATGCACAAAGGAAATAGATTTTCAATACCGTAGAACTCTTACCTAATAGCATGCCATTCTACTTGATTTACATGCTTAACAACCAAGAATGACATAGCACGTGAATAAGAGTCAATGAATACCACTTAAACATAAACCAATGCCATGATAACAATCTCATGAAATGGGACGAAACAATAAAGTCATGGCATCAAGAGTATAATAGGCTCATCATTCCAAATGACTGTAAATAAGAAGCATAATGGAAAAGAAATGAAAATAAATATCTCAATTAGTGTACTTACAAACCACGCGAAGTTCCTAAGCTAATCCGGCCTCCTAACACCCCGTATCTCAATAATAATCTCTTGAGACTCCTCCCTAGTTTTCTGAGGTTAATTAGGGTGTTTTATGACTTATACAAATTATCAAAGTTAGATTAAACCAATTAAAAAAAATCTCAAACTTTTATTAGAAATTTCACTACTTTTCAGGTCTTGACGTTGTGGTGGCGCTGTGCACTCTGCACCTACGGTGTCTCCACGGCGTCAAGCCTGTGTTTCTTACTAAGAGTTCAACTTGGCATTCTAATGATCCATACACCTCGAATATACTTAAATCAAACTTGATCATCACCAATTTACCCAAAATTTACTGACTTAGGTGTTTATACCCAAAATCATAGTTTTTCATTAAAAAAACCATCAAAACACTTACAACTTCAAAATATCATAACTTTGTCAATTTAAATCAAAATCCGAATTTCTTTTATAGCAAATTTGTTGATTTTTTGTGAGCAATTCAAAAATACTATTGTTTTCTAAAATTAAAACCATCTTCATATCAGAATTCGGTAAAAAGAAGTTTCATGACGAAAATCATTATTTTTTACCAGTAAACTTCAAATTTGAGATTTAAGGTTCAAGGACTCATTTGATGTTTCAATTAAATCATAAAACTAGTGAAAAAGGTTTCTCAACTCATTTCAACAAAATCCTTATCATTAAGACCAATTCATCATAATATACTAAATTAGTTGTGTAAGTGTCAAGGCCTGTGCTACTGTACCGAGCACCCAGCACCTTAAGTCACAGGCAGTGTGAAGGTGCTGGGTACACGGTAAAGTGGCCTAAGCCTTGACAAAAAAAGGCGTAAGCTCAATGGTACACAACTTGCTAAATCTGTGGCCTTAAGCCTCCAGGGCGCGAGTTCGAGTTGTGAGAAGCGAAAGAATGTGCCCATATTGGTAAAAATATGGGGGGACACAAATGTTGTGGCGGTAAAGTCATACTGCCTAGGGTGCACGGTAGAGTGGCCCATACCTTGACAGTAAGTAGAGTTACTTAGTTGTTATACACCACCAACTAAATCAACTTCTTCAATTCCATTAGAATTCCTTTGCTAATTTGCTGATCTTTTTCTAAAATCTTCCTTTCCAGCACTTTACTTTTTCTCTAAGTTTAGAGATGAAATAGTTTGCATGAACTAACCCATTCAATCTTATATATATTGATAAGGTTATTTAATAGCCATTGATCTTAATATGCACACGTATCTTGAGACTAATCTAATGTCTTATATTTTGATTTTAACTCCGCTAACTCTCCACTATCTCATCATTGATAACACTATTTCATACTCAATCGGTCTCTTGATGTGTCAACACGTATCTCGAGGAATATCATTAACAAATATTTTAATTTGCTAATTTAGGTTATATTTAATATAAAATCAATTATAGCCATATCAAATTCAACTAACTAAGCCACATCAACTTAAGTTAGTTTGCCACATCACTCTCTACCCCGATCCTATGTCGGCACACATCTCGAGGCGTTTCTCCGCTAACGGCTCGACATCTATATATAAGTAGGAGTGACTTCGCAGTCTACACATATACATCACAACAAAACTAACATATACCTCAGTCACATTGTCTCGGTCAATGCACATATCTTGATGCAGGTCCTACGTCATGAGTCAATAACTCTGATTAGGGACTAATTTACTATTAATAAATTCTAAGCCATTACATAACTAACCTTAATACTAAAACATAAAATAAAGATAGAGTATGAGCTGCCTCCCATAAAACTCTTTTGTTTATTGTCGTTAGCTCGACTACATTAAGCTGTTATAGGCTAGTTTTATGAACTTAAGTGTATGATTATCCACTCGTGTGCCATTTCAGAAAGTGATTGCTCGGCCTTGCACTCAAAAAGTAATCGTCTTGTTTAGAATATCTATGACAGCTTGCGAAGTGGCTAAGAAAAGTCGTCCTAAAATTAATAGAGGATTTTCGTTGATGAAGTAAGGCATAACCAAAAAGTCTATGGGAAAATATTGAAATTATACCAAAATAGCTCAAATTAAAACAAATCCGACCAGCAAGATTGTAAAAATCATTTCTCCCAATATATAGCTTACGTAGTCATGATTTTTGGTTATAAGCCATCTAACATACCCAACAAAAACATACTAAAAATAAGCCCAATCTAATAAGTATTGAGGGAGTTATGCCCTAGCAAAGTTTGACTAATTTTTCATGAATATAATTGGTTCTACTGGCAACTTTGACTTAATTCTTTTGAAACCAAAGTTATATGACATGTATATGATTCATCTTCAACCTTAGAAAAACATGAAATCAGCAAATAAAAACAATTCAACACCTCTTGGTTATGCATGGAAACATTTTTATCAAAATCGAAACGAATGAGGTGTATAATTTGTTACCTGTTGTTTAATCCTTTGTAGTTTGATCCTCCAAGCTTAGATACCCTTGAAGTCCAAAAAACTCTAACCCAAGTGTTACCAGGGACTCTAACCGGTGTGTAGACCACCTCGGGGGACTCTAACCTTAGAGTGTGTCATACAATGTCAGGTAACGTGTGCCGACATCTCCAGGGACTCTAACCCCGTGATTCGCGCACACCTCGATCAAGTACAACAATTTATAGGAATGAAATGCCAAGTAAAATCGTCAATGGGTATACTCACACAACAAAGTAATGTGTTAGCTTAAGCGGCCTTCGCTCTCCCGTGCCCTTTTCCTAAATTCCTGAGTTTGGTGTCTCATTAGTACAAGTATAGTTGGTTCAATCAACTTTATTTTATTGAAATATAATTTTCCCAATTTTTCCCATTTTTTTCCAGAATTTTTCCAAATTTTCTTTCATTTTTTTCTTCCCTTTTCTCTTCTTTTTTTCTGTTTTTCTTTTTATTTATTTTGTTTGGGTCGGGTCAAGCAGTAGGGAAAGAGAAGATCGGCGATTATCCCCGAGCGGCGGCACGTTTCAGCACATTCTAGCTCTTTTTGCTCTAAGAAATTCTGGATTTTCCTTCTCTTATTTGCATGAAAATCAAAGTTTGTCTTTTATATACTTAGATTAGCAATTTGATTAATAAACAAATCCTTAATTTGACTAAGTTAATTACTAAGACATGAGTCCTCACTCAAAACCACTTGTCACATTTGAAGAATGCATCTCTCTACTCACTGTTTACTATTTATCCTAGGATTCCTACACATCTTCATCATTTCTATACAAATCAATGGTCCCAATTTATTTGTCCAAACTATAGTCTCATTAATCCATATCAATGAAATTTACAAACTTAAACACTTAAATTCATGTGGTTAGTGTATTTAGTCTCATTGTTGACACATTAGTGGTCCCACTAACCCTCGACTACCTGATACTCTGTGCCTGCATCCTGACACGCATCTCGAGGCATGTCATTACCAGCGTACTCGACCAATATGAGTTACACTAAGGTTTATTTATTCATCTTAACCCTTAATTATCGTAGTTATAGTCATTTATTCAAGTTATATTGTCTAGCCTTAGTGTTGTCGTACTATTCCTATCCGGTACCCGCATCAACATGCTTTACGAGGCGAACACCTGTCGTACAATCTCACTCGATTACAACATTCTAGTATATAAATGTGATGCAATATGATAATTAAACATTTTAAACATCGCAATAGAACAACCATCACGTAAAAATAATTGTTATGTCTAGTCAGACATGTACTAACCCTATCCACGGTGTCCACATGGATTTGGGCTGGCGTCCTAGGCGGAAGTTTCCAAATAAACACAATTAATAAATATTGGGTCGTTACAAGTTTCACCTAATTAGAGTAAAATGGTGTAACTTTTAAGGAAACTCGCAAAATAAGACCTAGTCAATTGTTAGGTCAAGCTAGGGGTGCCTTGGATGTAATAAAATTTGTCATGTCGATAAGGGAATAGGTTATTTTCTTAAAATTAGATTTCGGGACAAAATTTTATTTAGTTGGGAAGATTGTAACCACCTGAATTAATTATATTGAGGTTACATTCTAATTAGGGATTAGCAACTGGTAATTCAGACTGACGTACAAGCTCGGTCAATACCTCGTGCTTGAAATCTTAGGTAACTTGTTATTTATGGCGTGATGCATGTATATTTCATGTAAATATTTAAATATATGTATTGCGCGATATTTCGAGACTTACGTCAAGAGAATTGAGTGAGTTTTGGCGAGCGAGAGTGTGACGGCTCCAATCCCCACAAACTGGGCTCCGCCAGGCCTAAACTTACGTGGACCCTCGAGTCAGACCTCGCAAGGTTAATGTAAGCCTAGTCAGCCTCCATTTCCATTATTATTAATTGTTCAGTGTTTTAAAGTTGAGTTGTTTTTTTTTGCAAGTTTTACAAATAAAGCAGCGGAACTAAACTTAAGCAATTTAAAAAACTCAATAAATGACAAGTCGGGACAACATATGGTGTGGAAACCCATAAAATATGATCTAATGTATATGTAAGGTGACAAACTATGAAAACATACATGTATCAAAGTACACTCAGCCCATTTAACCAATTTTACAAAATATATATAATATAAATACACCAAAAGGACCTACGCGTAGCAAAAGTGGAAGCCGACTCTGAGGAAAGCTCAGAGGAAGTCACCATGTACCAGCTCCTTTCCCTTACTAGACAATGGACCTATAATTGTCAACACACGTGAGACAATTCTAGTGAGTAAAGCCAGAGGAGTCTCAACATTAATTCTAGAATCCAATAAAAGATTAGCCCACAGATTATGTAGGTAATCGCTAAGTAATGGAATAGAAAGCGCAAGATAGATAAGCTAATAAGGAATTCAAAGAGAATTGAATGACAATATCACACAGATATGGGTATCCAAGTGGTCCAAGTTCATTCGGTTGTAACACACAGTTCATAACCCAACTTTCAAGGCGTGTTGTAGACTTAACTAAGTCTCTAACAGTTTAGATTGGTTCCATCAACTGTAGCAAACACACAGTCACATCTACCAGCTTGAATTTCCAATCCTAAACTACAAACCTAGCACAATCTACAATCCGTGTAGTCACGGTGGTACATATGATCACATAACACGTGTACTACACCCGTGACTACCATTTGACCATTTAGGCCTTAATCCGTTCGATGCAAGAGTATGTCATGAAGATAATCAATATGAACAACATATGTTATTATAGACAATAAATTGAATTCAGATTCACAAATAATGCATGCATTTAAAAGAGTAAGTCAAGAAGCCCAATAATGAATCACACGGATAAGTCATAGATAATGAATTCACAAGAAAAGCTTATCACTAAGATATGTAATAGGAGTCACGAAAAGATCATCAATATCGGTGATAGCATGACAAGAGAGTTCACATTGAGTGAATTACCAAGTATGATAACAAGAAAATTGATGAGAATTTGTATTGAGGCCCCCAGCTGATTTACTTACCTAATTAACACGCAAATCCATGTACTCGTGACTCCCTCACACCTCAAATTGCACATCCGACACTTGACACTAATCCCCTACATTTCTAGTGTCAATTTAAGTTGTATTAGGTGTGTTTTAGTGTGTGACTAAGGGTTAAGACCGATCGAAACCAAAACAATCCACAATACTAGCAAAAAAAAATTATATGAACAACTTCTTTCGGGCCATTTTTTAAAAATAAGATGACTTAATTTTTAAAAACTAATAGTTTGAGGTTGTTCCTCTCTCTCTCTCTTAGCTTTCGTGCAATATGTGGAACGTCAAAAATGGAGTTAAAACAAGAAAGTTATGGTCGTTTTACAAAAAACATTTCAAGCTATCCTATCTGCAGAAACAGTAGCGCGCTAACTGACCTAGCTAGCGCGCTATATGTGTTGCAGACTGCATTTCGGCAGGTCAGGATTTGGGATTTTTGACCCTAAATCCCACTTAGACCGTCTTCATCACCTAAATCACCTTTAAAAGAGTCTAACCACCTCCAAAAATAGTATGGACATTACAATATATCAGATTCATCAATCATTTTATCAAATTGAACCACATTAACATCACATTTATGAACACATAGAACCCTAAAACCCAATTTTCATGAATTTCATAACTTGAAAGCCATTTTAAGAACTCATTTTGATTCAAAGACTAGAATTGAAGGCCCCATTTGAGTTCTTGAACAATTTCCTATCATGCATTAGGCATAAACTCATTTGAAGCAAAAAGATTTATATAGAGCATACCTAGGGCTTGATCTCCCAATTACTTGAACTTGCTTGTTAGGGATACTCTCAAGGCCTTTTTGATTCTCAAATCTCCAAAATTCAGCAACCCCACCTAAGAATTTCATCTCCATGTTTGCATGGGAATGAAGAACAAACTTATTTATATATACACAATAATCATTTCTAACCATTCATCTCATTTTTCTTGTTCATCTCCCATCATCTCCACTTATACACATACACATACACTAACACAAATCTTATAGATTTCATTCCAACACGTATCTCGAGGTATATCAATGGTCTATGTTTTATTTATATAGCTTAGGTACTTTGGTTTATACACTATAGTACAAGTAATCATATAAGCATAATTTAATTATATTAATGTGTATATGAATTAATCAAAATACAAACATCATTCTCTACCAGGTTCCCCGCCTGTACCCATCTTAAGATATGCCAATCTCGCGAAGTCGTCGACAAAACCCATAAATTATACCATTACTGGTATAAATAGATATTACATGTCATCATCCACATATAAAATATTTTCGGGCCGCTATAGTGAGTGTTAACTCGAGTCGCCTCGTTAGCATGAGGCATCGAGTAATCGAGGTTAATAAATATTTAAGTAGCATAGTGGTATTAAATAAGTTGAGAAAATAAACTTACATTAAGCTATGTAAATGAGATTAAGTTACTTAAACTAGTTAGATTAATAAATAAGTCTAAGTTATTATGAAAATAAATAATTTGATACCAATTAAATAAGTCTAAGCTAGGCGGATTAAATAGATTTTTTTAATTAAGCCAATACACTTGTGACACTCATGTGACTATTGTGTGTGTTAGGTGAGTGTGTGTATGTATGGAGAGAATTAGATCATCTTGGTAAACTATGAGATGAGTCACTGCAAATCTCAAGGAGAGATTGAGATAGAAGTATAAAAGAAAGAGAGAGAGAGAGAGAGAGAGAGAGAGAGAGAGAGAGAGAGAGAGAGAGAGATCATGTTCTTAGTTGAGTGTTACAAGTGAGTGAAAAAAATTGGAGAGAAAAGTGAGGAGATTGTGAAAATTTGAAGGGGTTTCTTGAGAATTTTTAATAGAGATTGATATATCGGTACGTGGAGAAAACATATACACCAATTTGGAGCATGATTGGTGGAGGATTCTAGTTTCAAGAGAATCTCTAGGTGAGTTATCAACCCCCAACTTCTCTATTTTAGATTTTCATAGGATTCCAAAGGGGATTTTTGATTATTCTAATTATTTTAAAGTTAAAGAATAATTTAAATTTTATTAATAAAATTGATTTAAAATAAAGAGACATACAAAAAAAATCGTTGCCTATTGTACTTTGCCCCGACGGGTCTGGGTTTGGGTCTAGACTGCTCTTGATATAAACGAGCATTTGCATTGTCTAGACCGGACCCAATTGTAAGTTTGGACAATTATGCTTTGCCCAAACCCAGTTTACTTTTAATCCGGGTTGTATAAATGTCTGAATTTTGTCGAGTTTCTTAAAAATTATTTTATGTTTAAACGCTTTTTTAATTATTAAAATCATTGTAAATTCTTCGCAATATAATCTTATCCAACATAATTTTAAAAAGTAATATTCAAGTTATATTTAATATTTTAAATTATAAGACTTAATAATATTTTTTTGTTAAAAAAATAAAATGCATAATGTTGTCTCAAACAATTTAGCTATGTTTCAAAATTAAAATAGTACATTTCTATACAAGTTATGTAGTTTCTTTATTTCTATTGTTGTTTTTGTGAATTATGCTATGCATAGATGTATATTTTCAAAATAAAATAGGTTTCTTTTGAAATTCGGGTCTCCAAGCTCAGAGGGTTTTGTCCAGATCCCGACTCGGATTTTAATTTGAACATCAAAGCATTGCCCAGATCCGACCCGCATTTATAAAAGTAAAGTCCAAACCCTTTTTTCTCAAGCCGGACAAAACCGCGTCGGCGCACCGCATAAAAAATTGACATACTGCCATTTATGGCAAGCGTTTGCTGCCATTAAGGGTCGCACCATCGCGACGCGACGCACATCCGTGTCACGATGCAACGCACCTCGTATTGAGGTGCGACACATGTCAGCGCCCTCGTCATTAAGACGATTGACAAGCCTAGATTACCTTAATCCCTTGATAATCTAGTCAGCCTAATTCGTTCTTTCAACTTTAACCTCAAAATAATAATTATTTCAATCCTTTACAAGATCTAAAACTAAGTTTTTATCCTCGATGAAACTCAATTCATGATTTGTTCAATTGGAGCAAATTCAGAAATCATGTCCGTATTTAATAAAAATCTCGGTAGCACCTCCCCTAAAAGTAGCATGTTGGAAAATTCACCTAATAGACAGCAGAATCGGGGAGAGGCCTAGAAGGACTAATTAGTCCCCGCGGTTCATAATGTATATCAAATTCAAATTTATGAATTAACTTAGAGTCTCCCATAGCTTTATCACAACTTCACAATCTCAAATAGATCAAAATTGAATCATAAACCTCTTAACGTATTTTAAACTAACTTAGGAGACTCTCACAATCATTTAAATAAACTTCGCCTCCTACACTCACCTCAAGAATCCCAAAACAATAAATATAAAATTTTTAATTAAGAATTTACTTTAATTTGTGAAAACAATCACCACGATCTTCGAGTCTTGTCCACTCTTCCCTTGTCGTCATACATAATCTGACATCATAAAAAACAACTCGAAGATGCCAAGTACATAAATACCTACATTGATCTGTACTCCTAGAATTGTTAGTCTGATACATTGAGACATGTAATTGCATTTTCAAATAAACAATAAGATATATGCGTTTACATGACATGCAATCCACTCTGTCACTGTCTCCTAACTATAATCAGACGTCGACTTCTGAAAATAGTACAGAGACATCATTAAGAGATCATGAAATGTAGAGATAACTTGTCAGCGTTAGACTTTGCTAGTCTCACTGGACGGCGTAGAGGTAGGACTAAAACCTAGTTTCAATCAAACCAGACTCCGAAACAAGCTTATCCCCCTCACTCACTCTATGTATGCATGACCAAGAATAATAAAATGCAATGCAGACTATGATACAATTACATGTACAAAAATATTCAATCAATAGTAAAGATCAATGTAGGATTTACTTGCAACCAAACCAACTTTGAGCTTAATTTTTGGGTCCTCGGAGCGTTAGATTACCTTAAAAATGGATCTAATAGCTTCCCTGCATACCCAATTATATTATGAGTCAAGTTTCAAGTGAAACCAAATCATGAAACCCAATGAAAACCGAGGCCAAAGTACGTTTGAGAACAGTTTCCAAAAATATTAATATTTTTTATGATGACCTGAAAGATCAACAAGCTATTATACGTGAAAAATATTTCGCTTACATAACCAACAATAAACAAAATATTCCATTTTTTGATTATTTAGCCAGTTCATGTCCAAAAATAATAAACAAAATTAATACAATTTGAGAAGAATCTAATGGTGAAAAATATGTTCAATGTCATCCCCCATTAGCACCCATAAAGTTAAAAAAGCATATCAAAGCAATTCCGCTAAAGAGTTGTTTTGATGATGATCAGCCAATCACCAAAAAGGATTTAAATAACCTCAAAGAGCAAAATAATTTTACTAATGTTTATTTATCTACACTGGCAAACCATTCCAAAACTATAGGGTCTACAAGTAAAAATACGTCTGACTCTTCTATCCCAAATGAATCTATATTAACCAAATGAATCTTACCTTTAAAAATAACTTCTGCACCTACCCTAAAACCAAAATATTCTAATGAGTTACTTCAGA
Organism: Stephania cephalantha; assembly: GCA_039657325.1. Taxonomy (NCBI): domain Eukaryota; kingdom Viridiplantae; phylum Streptophyta; class Magnoliopsida; order Ranunculales; family Menispermaceae; genus Stephania; species Stephania cephalantha. Next base: position 57,266,614 of record CM077567.1, on the reverse strand, counting down.
AAATAGCTTTGAGATTAGATGCCCTTGATATTGATTCTTCCAGATCAAATACAAAGGACAAATCTCCAACAATAGCTACATTAGATAATGATGAGACTCACTCTCAATCATCTCAAGTGGATCACAATACTCTTTCTGATGCTTCTACTTCTTCACACATAATACTTAATCCTCTTGAGCAATCTGATAACGACTCGGCCATTGCAATACAACGAATCCAGAGACCAAAGAAACATTCAGTTTATACCCAAAAAATTAAACACTATTATTCTCGCCCATCTCCTGCCGATTTAATTTTAGAAGAATCCAATACGAAACGTATTAAGTTTGACGTAAATTTTATGTATGAATGGAATATAGATGGATTATCAGAATATAAAATCCTAGAAGTTCTTCAACATATGTTGGTTTATGCTAAAGCATGCATGATGCATGATCATCCAGATAACAATATTGCAAGCGCCATTGCTTGTGGTTTCAGTAGCCAACTTCATGGTTGGTGGCATTATTCATTAACTGATCAACAACGAAATGATGTTATCAATTCTGTTGTAAAAGAAGAGCAAGGTAACCTAATTCTCGATGCTCAAGGACACCAACAACGAAATGTTGTCGCCCGTTTAATCACCAATCTAATATGACATTTCCTTGGTACTTTATCTACAATGGACGAAAAAATCAGAGATCAATTACAAAGTCTTCGTTGTAGAACTCTCAACGATTTTTTATGGTACAAAGATACGTTCTTATCAAAATTCTATACCTTAGCCACAACCGATGCTCCGTTCAGGAAAGAACGATTTATTGCTGGCTTACCACCTTATTTTGCTGCAAAAGGTTAAAGTTCTACTTCGCGAAAGGGGCGGAGGAACTCTAAATTATAACTCCTATACTTTTTAGTGATCTCATACAAACAATTCAAATGATTGGTTTAGCTTTATGCAATGATATAAAACTTAAAAAACAATTAAATAAAGAAAATACATCCAAGTATCTAGCCTTAGGAGATTTTTGTTATCAGTTTGGTCATAACCCTAATCTATGAAAAACCTCTCAACCGTCTCAAACACGGAGGCTGCGTTTTAATAAGAATTCGCGCTCTAGTAATCAGAACTCTTATTATAAGTCTTCAAAGAAACCTTATAAACATAAACGGCAAAAATCTTCTAAATGAGCCATGAATATCTGTTATAACTGTGGTAAACCTGGTCATTATGCCATTAAATGTCATTTAAAGAATCACAAAATGAAGGTAAATGATATTCATAATACTTCATCAGACACTAGTGACACTTGTCAATGCGCAGATAACTTCCACAATACAACCACATCATCGTCTGAGACCGAAATAAACGACTTAACTGCACATGAAGGATTAATCCTTGAAATTGGAGAATAAATAGCAAATCCTCATCTTAAATACAAATACTTCACTGAAATATTACATTCAAAAGAAACTGAAGAAAATGTAAAACCACCAAAATCTAAGTTTAAAAAACAAATAGAATTAGACTCTACTTCTTATTCTATGCAGACCATATTGCAAGAAGTCAATAAAAAACGAGCTAACCCCACTTTTACTATTCAGTCCCTTCAACAAGAAGTAAATCAATTAAACACAAGAAATAAGCCTCTTGAAAGAACGCTTGCTTAAACTTGAAAACGATAACATCAATTCTGAAACTTTCTCGGTCTACGATAATAATGTTTTTATCGAAACTCTTACTCATTATGTTCATCAACGATGGTTTACGCCTATTACTTTAAAAATAAAAGATTTCAAATAAACGTGTTTGGCTCTAATAGATTATGGTGTTAATTTAAATTGCATCAGAGAAGGCTTAATTCATCTCCGTTATTGCGAACGCACTAATAGTCGCATTTCAACTGCTGAATGAAATAAGTCTCTTATTAAATTAAAAACTCCAATTGCCCATATTTGCCACCAATCTGTCTGCATACCAACATCATTCATTATAGTCAAAGATATTCAACATGATATGCTACTAGGTACACCATTCTTACAAAAAATCCAGCCGTTCTCAGTATCTACTGAAGGTATAAAAACTTCTCTTAATCAAAAGGAATTTCTTTTTCCTTTTACACAATTATATAAATCAAGGTATTTGAATCAAATTATTAATCAAATTGACCATAAACAAGCATATATCGGATTCTTAAAATCATGAATTAATTATTTAAAAACTGACCAAGTCCTTAACACACCTTCTTTTCAAGCCAAAGTCCTTACGTTTCAAGAAAAATTAAGCAAACAATGTTGTTCTGAGATCCCATCTGCCTTTTGGGATCGCAAAAAACATCAATTTACCCTGCCATATTTAGATGATTTTCATGAAAATCAAATACCAACAAAGGCAAACGCGTCTCAAATGAATGCTCATTTATTAAATCTTTGTGATCAAGAAATCAAAGATCTTTTGACAAAACAATTAATTACTCCATCCAAATCTCCATGGAGTTGTACAACTTTTTATGTCAACGAGGATCACCACACCTAGTAATTAATTACAAATTAAATAAAGTATTAAAGACAATTCGTTATCCATTACCAAATAAAAATGATTTAATTAAACGATTAACCTCTTCTCCAATCTTTTCTAAATTTGACCTTAAATCTGGTTTTTGGAAAATTCAAATTAAACCAGGAGATCGATATAAAACAGCGTTCAATACTCCATTTGGCCAATATCAATGGAATGTTATGCCTTTTGGCCTAAAAAATGCTCCTTCTGAATTTCAAAAAATAATGAACGATATTTTTCATCCTTATCACGATTATATCCTTGTTTACATTGATGACATTCTTATAATTTCTCAAACAATTGATCAGCATTGGAAACATCTTTATACCTTTCAATACATTATTATCACTAATGGTCTAGTATTATCGCAGAAAAATATGAAACTTTTCCAAACATTAATAACCTTTTTAGGTTTCAAAATAGCTAATCAGACTATTACTCCCATCAATCGAGTTATTGACTTTGCTGATAAATTCCCAGATCAACTTATCGACAAAAACCAATTACAACACTTTCTCGGTTGTTTAAATTACCTAACCGATTTTTATAAACAAGCAGCGATTGATAGGAAACTTATCCAAGAGCTCCTTAAGAAAGATGTTTAATTTCAATGGACTTCAGCCCATACAAAAGCAGTCCGAGTTATCAAAGCTAAGGTCAAAACTCTTCCTTGCTTACATCTTGCAAACCCGATCTATCCAAAAACCATCCAAACTGATGCCTCTAAGTTAGGATATGGAGGAATATTATTACAAACCCCACAATCAAGAAAAGAACAATTAGTTTGTTATACCTCTAAACTATGGAATAAAACCCAACAAAATTATGCCAGTGTCAAAAAGGAAGTTTTGGCAATTTTTTTATGTGTTCAAAAATTTCAATCAGATGTTTTAAATCAAAAGTTTTTGATACGAGTTGATTGCAAAGCTGCTAAAGAAATACTTTTGAAAGATGTCAAAAATCTTGTTTCAAAACAGATATTTACCCGATGGCAAGCGCTTTTAAGTATTTTTGATTTTGATATCGAATATATACGAGGAGAAAACATACAATTCTCTTCCTGATTTCTTATACAGAGAATTCCTTGTAACTCCTCAACTTCATTCTATACAGCTTATGGCAGATAAAGGTAAATCACTCTTAACCTACCAGTCATCCTATACCAATAAATTCTCCTAGCTTTTAATACCTATAATAGAGCTAATGAAGACAATAAATCACTCTATAAGTTTAGTAATCGTCATCTTGTTACCCTTATTGAAAATGACCAATTAGATCACTCTTTTGACAATCAAGTAAAAATCCTTATGCCGCCAGGATACCATTTTATTCCAACCCATCCTCATGTCTCTTTAAGATTTTATGAAGCTCTCCTTACTCAAACTCAGTCAGTCATCATTGAACATTTCAAAAAATCAGATTCTTTTGAAGTAGCATACTCTAAATTAAAAATCCAAAAGGTTATCACAATTAATGAATGGACTCATCAAAATGTTGTTCAACAATGTCCCTATTCATATCAGTCAATGACTCTTTTACCCACTCATCAGCCAATGCTTGTTAGCTATAAAGATTATAATGAAGCATGGAAAGTTAGCATCTTTAATAAAGATCCAGCCTCAGGACATTCTTGCTGCTTCGTGAGCAAATTGGTCGTGTAGGCTTAATTTAAAGTTAGGAAAACAGTTGAAGAAGATGGGGCCTTCTACCAGACTTCCTTCAATTATTCCTAATAAAGAATCATTAAAATCTAGGTGTCGTTTATCTCGTACAGAAGCTAGAACAGACGTATTTAGTCCTAAGGTGGTTAAGGGCTTAATCGCAACTTGGATAAGACCAATATGTAGATATTTATAGATTTCTTTATACCGACTAATCTTGTCAGGAGGGATAAGAAGGATTTCTTGGCCTTCACCATCTATTGATTTTGTATCTTCTTCTAATTTTATAATAAAATCTTGATGTTTGGCAAAAGAACCTTGCGTATATATTTGCTTTGGATCTATAATTGGCATATCCCAATTTTGAAGAGATTGTTCAATATTGCTATAAGAAATTTCATTAATATTTCGTAGATCAAGTTTAGATGGTGTTTTCGTTATCTTTTGGGTGGAGCTTGATTGGTTTTCAGAGGTGGAAATTGACTCAAATTTTACTGGTGGATTTTTAAATGAAAGAACACTTTTCATTTTCTTCATTAATTCGCTCATGTTTTGACTCCTGAGGTTAAAAAAGTAACTTGGTCGACGACTTACTGCTAGACTTACTTCTTTTGCTAGACTTGCGACGTGACTAGGAAAGTTTTCTTTTAAAAACTGTGAAGACAAAACAAAAGAGAACTTAATAAAGAAATAGAAATGAAATGCTTTCAGCTAAAAACCAGAAATGTAAAACTTTTGTCAAAATCTAGTTGAGAAAACATCTTTGATATCGAATATATAGAAGAGAGAGAGAACATTACTTACAGTTGTAGATTGTGCGTCGGGTTGAGCTAAAGACCTACTCGAGGATAGAAGAGAGAGAAAACATTACTTACAGTTGTAGATTGTGCGTCGGGTTGAGCTGGAGACCCTACTCGAGGAACATGGCTCTGATACCAGTTTGGCAGAAGACAATAAAGGCGAGAGAAATGGGCCCTGATAGTTGGGAGCTCCCCCATTTATAACGGTGCACAACTTGGGGCGAACTTGGAGTAGTTAGATAGTTCGAATATCGAATGGTTTAGATAAAAAAAGCCATCTACATGTAGTAGATTTAGTCATGAATTGCTCTCATGAGCTTGTAATTAAGATAAAAATGTCTCTCAAAGAGGTGGGAACTGCTCATCGTAAGCTTTGTAATAATTAAAAGATTTTGGTCAACTTGTAAGTAGCTGTCGTCTCCAAATCCTAAATTCCATTTTTTTCTTTTCTGATTTTCTTTGTGATTCATGTGTTTGAACCACCGCGATCTTCTCTTTTGATCGGCGTTGGTTCCCGTAAGAGTGTTTACTACATTTTCTTTAATAGAACACAAATCTATGTAGATCTGAGAGTTTTAATCCTACAACAGTTGTTAGATTCATCATCGGCGCCACCACTTGCTCCTCTTCCATGCGTGCAACTACCATAATTCAAGTTCTTCTCCACTTCTATTGCTCGTGCATGGATCCACACTTCCGGTTGTTGGTTTGATAAATTTGATCAAGTCATTTTTTCAATAAGTATTTGTCTTTCAATGTTGGAAGTTTGTGTTTGTCTTCCCTTGTCGGAAGTCTTTGTTTGTTTTTCCTTAGTTGGAAGTTTTGTTTTTCGTCATGATTTTAGTATTTGTGTATTGGTGTTTTCCTTACGTTCGTCAAGAGAACAATCACTAATTGTCATACCATTCTATTGTTACAGACCAATTAACTCAGTGGTAGTTGTTTACATAAAAAAACTCTATGGCAATTCAATGTTTTGATGAACAATTATGATTAGGGAATCAATGTCCTTTTATCAAGGTTATCGATTATATGTATCGTTGTGTTCTATTAAATGTATTATCATGATAAATTAAAATTTTCTATTACTTCGAAAAAAACAAAAAAAAGAATTTGGTCAAATGCATTGATAAGTAAAATGCCAACCCCAAACCTCAAACCTCTCGCACTCAACAATCGCTCAACAAACCCTTCAACTTGCTCGATCAATTGGCTGCCAACAAGTTCTTTAGTATATGGTGACAAGTTCTAGGGCCTCAATCGCCATCCTCTACAGACTCCCCACGATCGTAATCTTTCCATTCAACTCAGGTCTTGTATTCTTCATTTTTATGATAGTTTAATGTTTTTATTGAGTTTATGCAACCTACATTTCCTGCACTGAAATCAATGTCCATAATTACTATCATCCGATTGAAATACTCTGTTTTGTTCTTCAATGAATTTATTCCGCTATGTTTTTGTAGTCAATTTTTTCAGCAATAAGGAATCTAAGTAAAAGTTATAGTGAGATTGTAGTTAAAAATTTGAAATATACTTAGCGTACTATAGTTCCGTCGCTCGTGAAAATTTCATTAGTTGTAGATCAGACTTGGTTTGGGTTCTGGTTAGCTCATGACACGACCATAGTTGTTTTTTTTCTTTCTTTCTAATGCAGATTATTTGTTTGATAGAATGCATGTCTTCAGTGGAGGATGTGCTATGAAATTCCACTTCCAATCAAAATCATAATACATTTTACTTCTGGCTAGGATGAGACGACTGAATTCAGTTCATCGAGGGATCACAAATATTTCACATTGTTCTTTCACTTGGATCAGTTCAACAAAACCGCCGACTCCGTTCCCAGGTATCGATCCTTTTTGGGTTCAAAACCACACACTCAATTACAGTTCTGCAGAATTACAAGAATTGCAGCATTCAAAGTGCGTGGAAGAACTTTGCGGCATTGTTTCCAATGAGATCGGTAGCCTAGACGATCTGGAAACGACTCTCAATAAGTCACAAGGATTCATAATCAATTCGACCCTTGTGGCTGATGTTATCAATTGCTGCAAATCTCACTCATCCACTAGGAGGCTCCTTAGATTCATGCTATGGTCCTGTAAAACTTTAAATCATGAAGATATGGATGATGCTTTTAATCATGCAATTATGGTTTTTGCTGAAAGAAAAGATTTTATTGCATTGGATATATTGATTTCTGATCTGCAGAAGGAGCATGGAAAAATGAATGTGGAAACATTTAGGGTTGTTGCCGAGGCGTTTGTGAAATTGGGCAAAGAAGATAAGGCACTAGGTCTTTTCAAGAACTTGGACAAGTTAAGGTGTGCGAGGGATGGAGTTTCTGTGTGTGCAATTGTTAGTGCTTTGTGTTCAAAAGGGCACGCGAGAAAGGCTGAAGGGGTTGTTTGGCATCATAAAAATGAAATTCTTGGGTTGGAGAGTGTAATCTATAGAAATCTTGTTCATGGATGGTTTGTGAATGGGAATGTGAAGGAGATTCGTAGAGTTATCGAGGAGATGAAGTCGAACAGAGTTCATGTTGATCTATTTTGCTACAACACATTTCTCAGGTGTATTTGCAAGAGAAACCTTAAATTCAACCCTTCATCTCTTGTTCAAGATGCTCTTAATTTGATTGTGGAAATGAAGTCTAATGGCATTATTCCAAGTGTAGTTAGCTTTAATATCTTATTGTCTTGCTTGTGCAAGGCGAGAAGAGTGAAGGAAGCTTATGGGGTTCTCTTCCAGTCCATGAAAAAGTTAGGCTGTTCTCCTGATTGGTTTAGTTATTATCTTGTAGTGAGGGTCATGTATTTGACTGGGAGATTTGGTATAGGGAATCGGATTGTTGATGAGATGACTGAAGAGGGTGTGGTAGCTGAGCCTACATTTTACCGTGATTTGGTCAGCGTACTTTGTGGAGTAGAGAGGGTGAACCATGCACTTAATTTGTTTGAGAAAATGAAGAAAGTGTGTGTGGGGAATTATGGGCCAGTGTATGATTTGTTGATACCCAAGCTTTGTAGGGGAGGGGATTTTGAAAAGGGTAAACAGCTTTGGGATGAGGCAACTAGCCGGGGAGTCGTCCTTCAATGCTCAGAGAGCGTGCTGGATCCATCTATTACAGAGGTTTTCGAGCCTGCAAAGAATGTAGAAGGAAGCATAAAGAGAAAGGTAGGAACCATAAAATATAAGACGAGTGCTTCTGCAATGTTACTTGTAATTTCCATGAACCTTACTTTTATTTTCTTGCATAAAATCATTAAAATACTTATTCATTTAATTATGTCTACTCAGGAATTAGGATTTAGAATATTTGGGACGCACATGGATAGGAAATGAAACACAAAATCTTTGGGGTCTGCAGTAATCCAATTGTGAAGACTATAATTGGTCTTTTAGAACCAGCGGAATGGAAAATGGTGATGACTGATGAGATTATAGGAATTAGGGTTGAGAATATTTGGGGGAAGATACTCATGGAAAGGAAATGAAACACTGAATTGAAGTTCTTGGAATCACCTTTTAAGTTTCTCGGAATCTTAGCAAATGTTTATATACTTGTAGAGCAAAATAGGCAGCAGTAATCATAAGTGATACTTCGAAAACACTTAAATGCCGTTGTAAATAAAAATCATAAACTAGGCATAATTTATGAAAACAAGATGTAAAGGACCTAATAACATGTGAAACCATTACATTAACTAGAACAGTTCTCTGCCACCCTCTTCAGAGCCTGGGGTTTTTTTCCCTCACTTTTTCTTGCATGATTCCCAACATATTAGTCACGACACTCTCCTCACCTTGGATTGGGACCTATATGATAAAATTTTGAACATAGCCCATAAAAATTTGAATCTATTACATGCTTATGCCCAACAGTTATTTGTGTTACTATTCTTATGAAAAAGCAATAGCAAACACTTGACAATGAGTTGTGTACTAGTATATCCATTTTGTTACAATAAATTTCTTATGCTTGATCTTAAAAACAACTGCGAAACTTATTCAGTGAAACTTCGAAAGTGAGCAAAAACCCATGAAGTAAAACAATAAAAGCCTTGCAAACAAGTTTAGTTTTTTGAGATGATATAGTTATTAACCTGGGAAATGACTGCTTCAACCACTTTGCTAGTGGTCACAATGTTCATTTGCTTAATCTCGAAAGGCATTTATTAATGCTGATTGTTGATATTGTTGGAAGTGTTCTCATTCTTTTATTAGACTGATGTATTGTTCACTTGGTTCAGGAATAAGGAATGTAAAATTTTATGCAGAACAAGCTTTCTGCAGATAATCAAGCATTAGTAGATTCATTTGATGTAGAGGTGAGTGAGCCTTTCTTTCTTTTTATGAGATTTAACCATTGTACTAAACTCATTGAAAACATGCTTCCTCAGTTATTTGTGATTTCAATATAGCCAATCTAATCCTTTTACCAAAAAAGAGAGCTCATCTAATTTTTGATGAGAAACCCATGAATAATGCAATTTATTGGATTTTCCGTAAGGACAAACAAATTGAATATTGGTAGAAGTTTGCACCCACACAATATTCTATTTAGTGTGGCCTTTAGTGCTTACTGCACCGTTTAAAAAAAAACATTGAGAATATACAGACAATGTCTATTTTTTTATGCCAGGTTACTTGTGTACATTTACATTCTATAGTCGTATTGGATAAGATTTTTTTTTATAAAAAATTTTAATGTCTATTACATCCTACATGGCATATATTTTCCCCAATCCACATTTGCATTGAAGATGCTAATTAAGTTTAGGCAAGGAGACTAATTGAGTTTAGTCTATTTGTAGTATGACTTTTTTTTTTTTAGCTTAATTGATTAAAATGTCCTAATCTTTTACCACTTTTGTTATTATATCCTAACCTTTCTAAATTGTTAGATTTGTATCTAAGTCACTTTTTAACTCTAAATTTTATAAGGCGACTCCTAAATAATGACTTTAAAAAGCCACCTCATCGCCTATAATTACTGAAATAATTACTAAATTTATTACTTAAACTCATTATTTAGGTGTCACATAATTAAATTTGGAGTTCAAAAGTGGTTTAAGATACAAATTAAACAATCTAGAAATGTTAGGATATAATAACAAATCTCAAAAGGTTGGGATATAATAACAAAAATTGTGAAATGTTAGGATATTGGTTAAAATGTTAGGATATTTTAACCAACTCCTACTATCAAACTCGATCACATGGCTCATTCCACTACTCTACCCACCCACCCACCACCACCACCACCACCACCACCACCACCACCACCACCAAAGCCCACCGCCACCGGACCCACATTACATCCTCCATATCTCTCCGACCACCACCACCTCCACCACAACACCACAACCTAACTCTCAAGGGTTTTTTCTCATCTATCTCTTGGTGGCAAAAGATCTACATTTTTTTACCCCCACCTCAAAATATTTGCACTTATAACCCCTTTACTAATCAACTGACATTTATTTTTGCCCCACTTAAGCAAATCATGATAAAGCATAATAGCTGAATGCCTATTTTCAAAATGCGCCTTTAGAAGGAACGTTTGCCTCTACACAATAGTTTAGTTGAACTGTAGGCACATTTGAAAATGTGCCTTTAAGTGCCTTCAATTCATCCATCTGTTGACTTGTCAAAGGGGCTATAAATGCAAATCTTTTGAGGTGGGGGTCAAAAGTTTAGATCTTTTGCCACCAAGAGATAGATGTGCAAAAAATCCAACCGCATGTCACCCCAAAAGAAGAACTCTTCAATTCTCTAGAGCCTTGGGCCCAACAAACCCCCCCCTCCCATTGCTAAAACTCGTCGATTAGTCTTGGCAGCCCAGTGAATTCCTCCCTAACTTCTCAACTAATCATGACTCTCGGTTCATCACCAAGGTGGCGGAGCTGCGGCGGAGGACCGCATCAATGATTAATAGGTTGGATGGTGTGAGGGACGAGACGGGCGTAGGGGATGGGGCGTGGGAGTTGGGGGTGGACTGCAGAGGAGAATAGGCATGGTGATTTGTTGAAGACGTATTTGTATTTGTGTGGACGGATTGATATGTGGACGGTGGAGAGGATTGTGCAATATCTTATTGCCACAGGAATGGTGAATACTAATCAGAACTAGCTAATTTAAATGCCCCCACTAGAAAACTCGGCTCAATAGAAACTAATGAAATTCAATGAGGTAGAGGTAGAGGTAGACTAAGGCTACTTTGTGCGTTCATTAGGAGGTCTTTAAATAATTTAAACGGCACACCATCAATTGCTCTAAATCTAGACCAATGGGAGAATTTGATTTATGTAGCAGACTTCAACTAAGAATTTGGGATTGAGGCTATGTTGTTGGTGTTGGAACACCACAATGCACAATGAAATGCATAATGAGCCTGTTGGGAAAAAAACCCCGGACAACTGAAGTAAACAATCACACAAATACTAAAACACACAAACTTTATTCAAATCAACTAAAACTTGTGTATTACAAGCTAATATAAGGAGTCTTTATATAGACACCAAACTTGCTAATTAATTGAAACACATAAATAAGCGTTGCCCAGAAACAAATACAAAACAAAATAGAAACTTCATAAACTCAATGAATAATTAGAAACTTAACTAACTTCTAGACACACTAAAATAGAAATTAGGAGTTTTGAGCCAAAAAAACCTAACAATCTCAACCTTGACGAAAAACTCCACCAACTCAACCATTCACCCACTCAATTGTCGTAGCCACCGTGAATAGCAACGAAACACACAATCACTCAATCGTTTCAATGTCGCTCCATAACACACACTCACTCAATCGACCAGTTCTTCAGGTCACACACACTCACTCATTCGATCAATCTTGATCCTTCAAACAAACACCTATCCACTTAACACGGGCAAATCGCTCACTCATCGACGGTCAACCATCAAACAACCACGTTGTACCAAAACACTCAACCACTCACTCAAATACTCAATAATAAACACACACACTTACACACATACGCTAAAAAATTTAAAGAACCACCAAACTCCCATAATAATCTCCACTATCGGCCTGAGAAATTGTTGCAATGTTATTTTTTCCTTACCTGTTGGTCGAAGTTTCTTGCTTTTTCGAACAATGTTTTGTAGTATGTCCTTTCTCACCACAGTAAAAACAAACTCTTTCCATCAAAGGCTTGAAACTTCCACCATGCCCTTTACCACAACCATACTTGTCCTTTCCTTGAAGAGCATGAGTTGAGACGTTTAAGGAGGAATTTTTTTTTTAACTTTCACCATCCAGTTTTTTTGCAGAAGCCAAAGCAATTTTGACCTGTCCTTCCATAAGATAATCTCTCCCGTAAAGTAATGTCTTGAAGAGATGTGGTTCGTTCTAAGATAACAAGATAACTATTTTGTCTAAAGAACTCACGACTTCTCCAACATTAGTAAGATCACGAACAATTTTGTCGAAGTCTTCAAAGTGTTTAACTAAACTCGTACCTTCTTTTCGTCAGAAGTTGAAGAACTGATGCTTCAAAACAACCTATTGGTTAATCCTTTACTCGTGTAGATTTCGTCTAACTTCTTCCATATCTTCGTGGCAGAAGTTTCTTCCATAACTTCATATACTACATTATCGGTGAAACAAAGATGAATTGAACTACTAGCCTTTGAGACAATGGCACCCCACCTTTTCTCATCAATTTCATTAGGTTTTTCCTCATTCAATGCAAGGCCCAAAACTTGTTGAGTAAGCATACCCCTCATCCGCAATTGCCACAAATTAAAGTTTTGCTTACCATCAAACTTTTCGATAGTATATTTAACTTCATCGTTTGAAGAACCCATTTCAACAAATCTGTCTTTAATTAAGGTGCACTCACAAACTATGAAAAATTTAAGAAAACACAATACTGATTTCTGTAAAAAAAAGAAAACAAAATACTGATTTCTTAAAAAAGAAAACAAAACAATGTAGTTCCAGAGACAAAAGATTTTTGTCTTGTAATAACATCAACTCCACCTTAAAAAACGTGACTTCTTTTGATGAAGACTAACACCACCGAAAAAAAAATTGATCCGCCGAACACCAACTTCGAACTCATGAATCTCCACAGAAATCTCTCAACCGAACACACCAATTTCCCAAACCTGTCTCTAATACCACTTGTTAGGAAAAAACCCTCGAACAACGGAAGTAAACAATCACACAAATGCTAAAACGCACAAACTTGAATCAACTAAAACTTGTGTATTACAAGCTAATATAAGGGTCTTTATATAGACACCAAACTTGCTAATTTAATTGGAACACATAAATAGGCATTGCCGAAAAATATACACAACAAAGTAGAAACTTCTTAAACCCAATTAATAATTAGAAACTTAACTAACTACTAGACACACTAAACTAGAAGTTAGGAGTTTTTAGCCAAAAAACCCAACAGAGCCCACCTCTGATGTCGGTGTTCACTTTGTGATGTGGTGGAGAACATGGACAATAGAGGGAGGTATGCATATATATATATATATATTTACTTAATTAAAGTGGGTGTCGAAGTACTCACAACCTCCCCAAACTTTGAGGCAAGTGATGCCTCTACCATCTCATTAGAGATGCTTCGGCGGGTGTGCATTTTGTTATATGTTCAGCGTGTCATCCTAGCATATTTCTTTTTAATTTTTTTTTTATCTAAAATGTCACTTTATTTATTTATATTAAATTACTTATATATTTATTGATTTAAGCACAATTTCAATTTTACAAAATTCAAAAGACCACAACAAGTGTAACTTAAATATCTACCGATCATTTTCCATAGACTATAGTATCGCTTGTGTAGCTGATCAACTCCGGTGATCCGTGACCCCATGACCTCAGAGAAATAAACATGCATGATACATAGAGTTTGTACTATTTCTATTTTTGTTTTACTATATATTTTACCACGTTAGCAATACATGGATTGCCACATTATAAAATTGACTGAATTGGTCATTCACGCAGAATCCAGGGACTGAGAACAACCCCTACATACTTAGGTTTGGTCTACACCTCCTTCGGCCAAGAGGGTGCCACCGCTTCCTCCCACCGGAACACCGCAAGGCTAGCCAAGCAGCACGGCGATGACACCCTCGCTTGCATATGCGGCACAATCACCACTGATCAGAAGCATCATGAAAATGCCTAGGCAAAAATAGTCGAAAAGCTACAAGACATCGACCGCCTTTCAGGCGCAATGCAAGCTGTAGCGGAGATGATGCAAAAGAAGATCACAATGCTGGCTCACTTGATGTAAGATGGACAAGACTCCCACTTGTTCCAGCACTTCTCGGTGGAGGCACAGCAGCTCGGGATGTACACGGCAGAGGACTACGCAGGGGTGTTGGAGTTCTTGGTAGCGTGGTGGAGGCTGGAGAAGAGGGAGGGGTTGAGTGGGGAGGGGAGGTGGGCGCAGGAGTTTGTTTGTGGATTGGCGCCAAGGATTAGGAGGCTTCAAGAGATCGAGGGCCAACAGATGAAGGGGCAGCATAGTGTGCGGTTCAGGTGGATATTCAATAAAGAGGTTGAGTTGTAGACTGGAGATTATATTAGCTAGATTAGATTTTGCGATGTTATGGTTTTTGTAAGTTTACATATTGGCCGAACTTGTCTTGCTAAATAAATCTTTAGCTTTCAACTTGCCATGTAAGATCATCTCTAATGAAAATTGTAATTGTCTATTCATGTCACATCATCATCATAGTGGAAAAGAACTTTCTTCAAATGGAATAAGAAGAATGTCCAAAAACAGAGGTTGGCAGTGCGTGATCGTTTTCTTTTATACAAGATTTCTCCATTTTTTTTGAAACCGTGAATATACAATGAGATAATTAAAACTCGTCTTTATGATCAGGGTCGGCCTCATAAGGCTCCAATTTTGACAATATATACACGGGTATTAGTGTATTTTTTTTTTTTTGAGAAATGTGTTTGTGTATTTTCACTTTACTAGAAACTTAACTCACTTATTTGCTTGTTGTCTATTTTGGCGAGTACGTATCCCTATGCACATTACGGGATACATAAAGGCCTCGTTTGGTTCGTTTTTGCCAACTTACAGTGTGAGCGGAGATAACTTCCTGGAGTTAACTCACAATGTAAGTTCAAATTTCACGTTTGGTTTAACTTCGAACTTACAGGGAAATTACTAATTAAAAAAACAGTAAAACATGAGAATTGACATAAATACCATTCATAAATATTTTTTTAAGATGAAAAAGAATACATTATTATTTTCACCACATGCACCACTATTTATTTAATTACTCATAAATAAATAAAAAACTTGAACTAAATAACAAACATATAAATTATTTACAAAATATTAAAAACTTTAAATAATTATAAATATTTTTATAATTTTCTTGAAATAATATTTTAATAATTAGTAGTAATAAACATAAATATTTCTCTTACTTGAAAAATACTTTCTTCTTTTATAAAAAAAAACACTTTCTTTTATGAGTTATTTATTTATTCTTTATATTCATGGATTAATAACATGCATTTGAGTTCTTCTAAAAAGGAAAAAAAATATGTTTAGGGTTAAAAAAAGAATAAAACTTATTAAGAGGAGAGATGAATGTGGGCAACTAAAAAAGTTGGGATTTATAAGGGGCAGTTTTGTCATTATTTTTCAGGGATATAACTCCTCTAGGAAGAGGGGGTATGCAAGTTGGACAACCAAACAAGATTAGTTGCAACTCCCCTTCAAGTTATCTCCTGAGAGTTAACTCTATCTCTAACCAAACAAGGCTAAACAAATAAAGAGCATCGTTATGGGCACCCTGCAAATTTGCAAAGGCACCCATTTTTTTTAGTTATTCTCTAATCTAAATTTTACTTTGATGTAAATGACAATATTGCCCCTTCATATAAACCCTTCACAATCCCACAACATACTTTTGAATAAATCTTGGGGCACCCCACCTTCTTTGTCTCTCATCTCTAACTTAAACCTACGTTTTTTGTTGGTAGGCGTGTATCGATTCTTGCGCTTTCACATCATCCGATAGCAAGGTAACACTGTTTCACAACCATATAAAGGTTTGAATCAACTGTTTGTTTGTTGAAAATAGTGACATTGATGATTTGATTTTTCATTGTAGGGTTTGGTAGATTCGGTCATTCCGAAGTTGTTTTCAGCCTAAAATGGATGAATATACCACAATGGTGCAAGATGAGGTACAAGAAGAGGTATTTGTCACTTTTTTGTGTTTTTTTTTTTGTTTTTTTCATGTGTTTGCACAGTCACAATTGTTTTGGCCTCGCAAGACTGAAACTTGCAAATAAGTCTTGGTACATGGGGGGCGAGACTAATCATGATGTCTCGGTCAAAGTGTGACCGAGACATGTTGAAGCGTCTCGGTCACTTCGTACCGAGACTCTTCCATATGTCTTGGTTACCCCGTGACTGACTCTCAGTGTTAAGTCGCGGACCTGTACTACCGAGAATGTAGTTTTTGGGGTATTTTATGAATTTGTTGTGTATTGGTGTTGAGTCCTTATGGTTCAATGTTTGTGTTGCAGGTAATGCCGATTTCGACGTTATTTCCTGACTACAAGGATGCTTTCACTCCTTGTAGCCCATTCCCATCTAGAGAATCCGTTATATCATGGCTTTAAATGACTGGTTATGCAAACAAGTTTGTGTTAGTAACGAAACACTCTGATGTTAGAGGGATTAAGCCCAAGGGAAGGGCCAAACGTCCATATGAGAGGTCCGGTACATTTAGAGGAATGTCACAAAGACTAAGAAAAGTCAAAGCTGCAAAACTTGCTTTGAAACCAAGAACCGAAGATGAGGAAAATACAAGGACTCAAACTGGTACAAAGAAATGTGGGTGCCTTTTCCTTATTAACATCAAGGAAAATGTGGATTCTTTGTGGTACGTCAATGTCGTGTGTGGGAGGCACAATCACGACCTCGCCAAAAACTTGGACGACCACTCATTTACAGGAAGACTGGATATGGGTGAGCAGGTGGTTGTGGTGCAGATGCCTAAGGGGAATGTGAAGCAAAGAGATATCCTCAACAGGTTGAAGCAAAGGGATGTAAATAATGTTTCGACTATGCGGACAATATACAATGCACGACAAAAATATCGAATTAAGGATGCAGATGGGAGGAATCAAATGCGACAACTATTGCACATATTGGAGAATAATAAGTGGATGTCATGGTATAGAAAGCATCCTGAGACGAATGTCGTGACTGAATTATTTTGGGCATATCCTGATTCAATCAAGTTGCTATGGTGTTTCCCGTCGGTTCTTCTGATTATACAAAATTAATAGGTATCGGATGCCGTTATTAGAGATAGTTGGCATCACTTCGACGCATTTGACATTCTCAGTTGGGTTTGCTTTCATATCATTGGAGACTAATGCAAATTATGTTTGAGCACTTGAGAACTTGAGATCCATATTGGACGGGTGGCCTTATTAGTGCCATCGATGAAGTATTTTCAACATCGTCTCACCTTCTTTGCTCTTGGCACATCAACAAAATAGTATTGGCCAAGACTAAGGAGATGTTTGGGGATAACGAAGGCTTCACTCATTTTATGGATAGGTGGACAAGCGTGTTGTATGCTAAGTCAGAGGCATCATTTGAACTTAGGATGAATGACTTACATTGTGAGTTCGGAATTGTGAAAGGTCTTATTGATTACTTGGATAACACGTGTGTGAAGATCTACAAGGAAAAATTTGTACCGGCATGGACAGATCAAATTATGCACTTCGGGGAAACAATGACGCAGAGGGTTGAGTCTGTGCATTCCACTTTGAAGCTACATCTTGGCAACAGTCAGACAAATTTTGAGACTTTGTGGAGTGTTGTTGATGGTCTTCTTAGGATCCAACATAAAGTGGTATAACATGAATATATTGATGGTTTGTATCATCAGCTGCATGGATACGTCTCTCAAATGGCGCTTAAGTTAATTAGAGATGAATTGGAACGTGGAGAGGATGTTGGACATAACTCTACTCTTTGTGGTTGTAAGATACGTACCACGCATGGTCTTCCTTGTACACATGAGATAAACTTTCATAAATTTACTGGTTCACCCATCCCACTTGAGGACATTCATGATTGGCGAAAGTTGAGTATGGTACCAGAGAATCCTGTGGATCAGGTCGGGTACAATGTGAACAATGAGATTCAAAGAGTGTAGGAAAAGTTTCATGCTTGCACTCACGAGGACGATTGCATTAGGATTATTCAGCAGCTCAGAGAGATTAGTCAGCCTTCATCCACACCGGGAGTTGTCCCGCTACAAAAATAAAGACAAAGGGAAGGACACCAAGGTCTACAATTGAAAGTTTGATGAACAAAGGAAAGAAGAAAGGATCAAAGAGGAAACACGATGAAAAAGATACTTCGACAACAAGATTGCCAAGCGAGTTTGAGTATGTACTATCGAAAGAAGAGGCATCTAGTTCGAGGAAGAAGCAAAATAAAGTAGGACCTAAAATACGTCGCACATGTCGGGTGACCCAAGGTGTATCTAAGGTTGATTATTCTTATTGCATACAACTGGATTGGTTGATATACGTTGAGAGCACTATTAATGTGACGGGCGATGATAATTGTGGATATCGGTGTGTTGCCTCCGGGCTCGGACTCCCTGATGTCGATGGTTGGAGGTTAGTACATAGAAGGATGTTTGATGAGATAACGGGGTATGAAACTCTTTGGCGGGAAGTGCTTGGAACGAGTTACAAGAAGGTGAAGACTGTCGTGCATTGTCCAGATGATCGGGTTAGGGCCTCTTTTGACGAATGGTTGACACTTCTAAACATGAGCCTCTTAATATCAACGACCTTTAATGTCATTCTAGTAAACCTCTCGCATGATAGTTGCTCGACATTCCTTCCTATACGTAATGTCCAACCGCCATCGTTAGATATTCGGCTTATCATTAGGATGATTAATGATAGAAACATCCATTGGGTTAGGGTAAGTTCGTAGATTATTTATGACTTGTGTTTTTTCATCTTTTGATTATATGATAATGACTTCTTGTTGTACTTTGTATTTGACAGGTGAAGTTGACTGTGAATGCACCACTTGCATCATTATATCCATCGTGGGAAAATGTATGCTGAGGAGTGAACTAAAGGTTGGCGTGATGGATTCATAATTCGAGAAATCTTGCCGGTCGTAACTTCTCAACAAGGCACGCCTTCCGTAGTAGATTTAGCTTCACATTAACTACATTCGGATTTACGTTCATGAATAAAGATTCTAAAGTTGCTGGAGTTTGTGCATTCTTTTTTTGCTAATAGTGTTTGAATCATCTCTTAGTTGTGTTATCAGTAGTCATGTTTAATCTTTTAAGTGAGTAGCTCGTAGTTTTAGTTATTTCCTAAGATCTTGGTTTGTACTCTTTTTTTGTTATACCAAGAATTTTTGTTCTTTAAGTTTTGATGTGTATACTTGACGTACCAAGAATTTCTCAGTCAAATAAATATGTATCAAAGTTTATTGTTCTTTAAGTTTTGATGTGTATGCTTATTGGTTAGCTAATGTGGATGTGTTATGGTTTGTAATTGTGACATTTATGTAATCAACAATTTCATAATTTTTTTTAAAAATTCAGTCTCGGGCAAGCTGGTCCGTGACTCACGTATATGTTTCGGGTTGGTATAACCGGCAATTGATCAAATGTCTCGGTCAAAATTTCTCGAGCTTACATTACCAAGACACTATAATGTATCATTTAACCAATGTTCACGGTAAACAACAACCGAGTTTACAATCGTAGTAACGGTGGGTTATGGTCGAGACTATTTAATTAATGTCGAGACAAATAAATTGCATGACATGTGTATTAATCTCGGTATCGCAGGTTCGTGATGCATATGCTTAGTTACGAAACAACATGTCCGAGAATATACTTAAAGTTTCGAACCTGTGGTACCGAGACATAACAAATAAATGCATGAATGAGTTTAAACCAATCAAATGACAACAAACCAACAAACAAATCCATAAAACAAACAAACCAATCCACTCAATTAAGTGCACTAATGACAACAAACAAATGTTTCAACTACTACTCATTTTATAATACTCATAACCTAATCTTTTCTCCCTCCTTCCTTATCAACCCAACATTCAACACCTCCATCTCTATTTCTCTCTCTCTCTCTCTCTCTCTCTCTCTCTCTCTTTCTCTCTCTCTTTTACACATATACACACTCAACATTCCTACTACAACACATCATGTTTTTAATCACACATATATGCATGCATGTAGTTTTTTTACAACTCAACATACATCTAACTACTTCTATACTACAAGTGTGGTACGCTCCCATGAAGACGTCTCCCAGAATCCTGCATTTCAACCGTAGTATCACTTATCAATAACTTGAGTTTAATAACTGAATGCATAACACATATTTGTTTAGATGACTTACCAGAGGGGACCTCAAGGAGAAGGCACATCCAATGCAATGAACTCCCATGGGACTTGGAACGCTTTCATAGAGCTGAAATGTGATTACAAGTTTAGAAATTAGGCCACATGAAATTCACAATGCATTCAACTCCATTCACAATGCCCACATACCAATCCACAATGCCTTCAAATCCATTCACAATGACAACAAACCAATCTATAACACACTTTCAAACTTATTCTTCATATCGAACCGTCAAAGAAGTTTATCAAACATGCCAATACCAATACAATGCAGTTCACACATTTCAAAACATCAAAAATAGTTTACAAACAATCACACAATAATATTACAATGCATAGAAAACAATAAACCATAGCACTAGACAAAGTTCATTGCTTTTGAGAGGGCTCAGAAGGCTTCTTCTTATTAAATAACTTCGCTGATATTCATTGCCATGCATACACTTAGGAGGAGGAGCATCGGGGCCAGGAACATCACTTGACCTCGATTGGTGGGATTCCTTTGAAGGACCGGTCGCGGCTGACATGGTAGTAGCGGTGGTGGTTGCCGTAGTACTGGTGGTGGTAGTCGTAGAGAAAATCCTCCCCGACAAGAGTTCGCGGTGTCACTCGCCATTTTCTTTGCGGACTCAACGGTACACTCCTCGTCCGACAAATCAATCCACTTCAATGACACGTCCAACACATGTCGGTTTCGCTATTCAAGAACAACATTCATAAAAGTATATAATTATAGGCACAAAAGAAATAATAAGAAATGAAATGGACTTTATTTAAACAACATTACCAATGACATACCTAAAACACCTCATTATTGGTGATGGTACAGGCAATCGCAACATCATCCTCGTATGTCGGGTTCTCGATAATTGGGTGTGAAATGCGTAGGAACCAAGGAAGATACTTTGATGTGGCCATGAACTCGAATTGAGTCTTCCCACCTCGAACCTCAGGGGTCAATAGATGATTACGCCACCTCTCCCAATGCTCCGGTAGAAACCCGTACTTAACTGAGTACTTGAGTGCAGACGAGCCTCATGATGCCTCGAAAGGGCGATACAGAGAGGCTGGTACACCTTGCACATAACCGAGCTGTGTCAGGAACCTTTCCGGATGGTATGGCTCCACGATATCCATATACCTCAAGGTCCCATCGTAGAATGCAATCAGGTGAACCATACCATCCGACATATATTCAACGTACGAGTCCCACGTCACATACACAAGTAAACATGTATAAGTAACACATAAGGTAACAAGGGAGTATGTGAAAGAAAGTAAAGAAGGACACGCACCTCATTTGCCTTCTATTTGTCCAATGTATTTCTAATTGGCGCTAACTTGTCCTGAAGGCTGACCATCTCGTGTTTCTAGATCCATCGTGAAACATGGGGTTGCACTTGGTCCATGTACTTAGCATTTGATACGACAAACCCGAGTTTGAAGTGCTCGTACACCTATCCTTGACAAAAATAACATTAGTATCGATAAAACAATAAGTAGTTAAACAAAATTTATAGGCAATTGAATTAACAATAATTACCTCAAGCAAAGTGAGGTATCCGACAAACTGTGACACTTCAAATCTAGTGGCTGACCCAAGCTTAAGGTATAATATGCCAACATAGTAGTGCCCCATGCGTAGTTGCCAACATCGTCTAAATTCTCCAGCAGCTTGAGCAATGCAATAGAGACCCATGATCCACTCTTATCGGTAAAGAGAGTGCACGATAAAAGGTACAACAAGAATACTCGTGCGGTGCATTGCACGAGAGGGTAATGAAGCCGCTTCGACTTCCTGGTCAGGGACCACCGAGTCTTCAACCAAGCCTTTCGGATAGTGAGGCTCCTCGTGATGTTGACCTCCTCATCCGCCACCTCAATTATAACACCAAGCAACTTTGAAACTAGCTCAATAGCTTCCTTGCGAGAGTCTTCGGTGTATCTTGAGAAATTATCCACTGCGACTACCTTGCCGATCACCAAAATCTTCAGTAAGATGTTGACGTCCTCCAAAGTGATAGACATTTCACCAAATGGCATGTGAAATGTATTTGTCTCCGGCTGCCACTACTCGACAAAAGTAGAAATCAACTCTTTTGCCCTTCCAGTACGAGCAGTCAATAAGCGGAGCCAACCTGGATCGGTGGATAATCCTCTGAAGACCCTCGGTATTGGGGTGACATGATTGCAAATCCCACTCTTGGATTTGAGCCGCGTGGTTGATGCATTTCATGTGTGGGCGATGCTGCAAAACAAATGAAAGTAGCATCATTTCAAGCATAAAAAAGTCAAAATAATGTAAAAGAGCAAGAGTGACAGAAGTCCTATCTTGATGTGGTGCACATCTTTCCACATACTTTTAGACATCTAAGACATGGGAAATGGGCGATTTCCACCAAAACAAATAAATAGTGAAACTTTCAGTAGTTTTAGTGCACCTAAATTATGAGCTCTCCTAAAATTTTAACTTTCAAATAAAATCCAAGACTAACACATCCTTTTCATCATTTGTCTCTAAATAAACCAACCAAAATGCTAGTAGCTCCATCAGTGTGGCATGTCATCATTGCCACATGATTTTTAGAGTTTCAAAAACACAAGAAGAAAATAGTAGAAGAAAACATAAGCACCATATGAGTTCCTATCACCCTACAGTTGTTCATGACTTCATCTTACACAAAACTCAATCTCTCTTATTCAATGGATACTTCAAAGTAGGTCATTTATAGGAGAAAAGAGATCCAGTCATTCATGTTGAAATATTAACAACGTCATAACATTTATAATTATATTTATAATTACTTCACTTCAATAATCTGCAACCTTATACCCATAATTCCTGTATTACACTAAATTACCCCTAATTAGTAGCCTATTTTCATAAGTTGTTACCTTAGTACTCCCTCCATTTCCTTATAAGTGACTTTTTAGCCATTGAGAAATAACAACAATATGTGAACATGTGATAGTGCCAAATATAGTCCAAATAAAATATCAAGATCATTGATCACCTAAAGAAACAAAACCAAAAGGCTTCACGAAATTCCTTGTGATATGCCAATTTTACCACCATCAAGGGAAGACAGTGAATTTTTTTTTTTATAACATAATATCTTGAACATTCATCTTATTTATTCATCTTTGTTTCATTTTTTTATCCGTCAAAAACATAAGTTTATAACATAATATGTTTTGTTCAAACTTTATATTATCTAATATACTTCAGAAAACCATAGATTTTTCAAACATTTAGACACATGGATCACAAATTTCAGCAATAAGACCATTTCTCACATAAGCACCAATCAACATTAGAATTTCTCTACTTAAAACTCACAATCTACGTACCACATTGTCCCAAATCGCAGCCACAATGTGATGTTTGAAGCTCAACAATAAACTTCGGTCTATTGGGTCGTCGGGTAAAGGAGAAGACATGTCTTCTTCTTGCTCTTCTTTATTTTTTGTGGGTCAGGTGCCACGCCCACCTCGACTCCCTCGCCTACCTCGGCCGCCTCGAGTGCTCATGTAGCTCGTGTCCCTCGGTTGCCTCCACCACTGCTACTACCACCCATATGATCTTGACAAAGTAAACATAAAATCACAATTGTCAGAAAATTAATCGACAAATATCTAACCAAGTAAAAACTAAGTAACTAATGCAGTAAATGCAGATAATTTAAAACAAACCTTCTTCTCTTTCTTCATTCCCAACTGAGTCCTCAGAAGACTCGGAGGCTTCACCCTCACTTTCACCACGAGCAATTATCAAATCCATTTCCCGATGCTCGGCAACGTGTGAACCCTCATCCTGTAGAACACCTTTCCGAGCACGTGTACTCATCGCTGGTGCATTAACATTCATTTCAATTTTTGGTTTCTCCTTCTATTAAGATGCAGTATGGGGTCACCGACCACCACGACCATGGGTACCTCATAACGGCTCACTACTGGTCTCATCCCTAGTCACAACTACATTGGAACGAGCCATATCTGAAGGGAAAATGAAAAAAAAAATCAATTTCAAACTAATAGGAATGAGACAATGTGTGAAAAGTATGTCTCGGTTGAACAGGTCCATGAACAAAAATTATGTCTCGGTACCATGTCAACGATACATCCAGACGAATTTTGGTAGCCTGCTAACTAAACAGTTCATACATGTCTTGGTTAAGTACAACCGAGACAAATATAATTAAAATTCATCTTTAAATCTCTGTAAGATATAACCGAGACTATGTCGAACTGTCTCATTTACTAATAACCTAGAAAAATATGTCTAGCCTTGATGTATATCAACTGAAACCTACATTTTCCCAAATATTAATTATAAAACAGTTCATTCATATGAAATCGAGACTCATAGTATAGTCTCGGCATCAGAGAACCAATACTAATGCTATGCATTTTTAACTAACTTATGGATCTCGACCACTAATGGCCGAGAATGTCCCATAAGTTACCGCCCTGTGTGACCGAAAATCACGGGCTTCTATATTCGAAACCCGTGAATGGAGAACACACATTACGAAGACTAAAAATCGAGTAACCTAACCCATTTATTATCAAATCGACTAAGAACATACCTTCCTTCATTCAAATTGACTCCCCGCAAGATCGAATCCAAAAACCTGAACCCTAAGTCTGTCAAATCCTTCCAAAAATGAAGCCGAAACCAAAGAGCTAGGCGAAACCTAACGAGAGAGTGAAAAGCAGGGAGGTCAGGAGCATCTAAAGTGAACACATAGTGAGGACAATGAGGGTTTTGGATATTTGGTGGGATGCTTATCTTCAAGGAGCAAACAAAAGGGATGAAGTTCCTTGATCGTTGGGTTTGAAGGAGAGGGGTGGGGTGCTCATTTTGGGTAGGGGTATTTCTGGAATTTCACCTCATTTTTTTGGGTGCCTTTAGTAAAGCACTTGGTGCCCTTAATAACGGTGTGCTTTTGCAAGTTGGTGGGGTGCCCATAGCAGCCCCCTAAATAAATTAAGTTTCTGAATTATAAAAGCATTTTTTCTATTTTAATCTTTTTATCAAAAACTACACGGAATAAAACATGGGTTTGATCGTTTCTCTTTAACTCACGTATGCAACTTAATAGTCAATATATTAGATCATTACTATCAAGCTGACAATATACTGATCTTTATAAGATCGACTCTCTTTCTCTCTCATGTATATTTTCTTAATATTTCAACAAATGTATAATGTGTATTCTAATAATGCTTGAATTGCGTATATTTTTTGCTATTGTGATAGAAGTTATTTTTTTTCAAGGAAACTTAGATAAATTCTTACTTCAAAAAAGTGTTTGTTGATAAAGCTTAGATAAATCTTTACTTTAAAAAGTATTGTTTGAAATCATTATAAACTATAAAAATAATAGAATTAATATATATTTTTTAAGCGAACTAGTTAATTAAAATTAATATCATAATCATTTATTTATAATGTTGTTAACAAAAATCATATATTTGCCTATTGTACAAAAGCGTGTACAATTTACAAATATAAGAATAATACAATTGGATATATTATATACAAAATAAAGTACTTTTCAAGACAAATAAGTATTGTTGAATATTATGTCGGTAAAACATAATCAATATATAATTGACATATCACAACATATTGTTAATTTTGGAAAATCATATGTGATAATTTATTAAATTATATATAAAGTTAATAATGTAACAATCAACATATCTTTATATGCTAAATTTACTTAATAATAATTTTTATGTATTAATTATGCATTTAATATGTTTTGACAATATAGTTATAAACATTTGTTTGTATGTTATAAATTATGCCTTAATTTTCTAGATTTAAATAAAAAATAATTGGGTTAGTTAAACTTATAAGACCATAATTTATAATCTCGCCCTAAGCCCCGAAAATGACAGCACCGACCCTATTTATGATACAAAACTTGGTTGTTGCTGAATTAAATCATTAACTTTCTGTGGCCTGGGCTACGAATATCTCAATTCGCAACCAAAAGTAACATTTAGCTACAAAAAAATATATTGGTAGCTAAAAAAAAATCAATTTTCTTATAGTAATTCTTTGAAGAACTTTAAGAATGATGCTATAAATAACACACCCAATAGACCTTGATTCAAATCTTTTGTTATTTGTCATTTTCATGTACTTCAAACGTATTAAGACTTCTCTAGTATAGAAAACCAAAAAATATAGCATTCATGTTAAGGGTGCACATGGATTGGATCCAGTCCAACTAGGGTCAATCCGCAATCTAATCCAATTATTGCAGATTGAAAAATTACAGTCTAGTCCAGTCCAAATAATTCATCAATCCAACTCAATCCAATTTGCATAATGCGGACCAAAATGGATCAAGTTCCACGGATTGACCTTTTTTTATTGAAAGGTTAATGAAATTAAACTTAATCAAATGAACCACAAAAATTCGTACCACACATACATCTCATGAATGACAAATTTATAACATATATCTCACAAATCTATACCATATTTCCCACAAGCTTGTTATCACAATAACCTTCAAAATGCAAGTTCCTACATAAATAAATATGACATCCACAAACCTATAGCATACTCCCTCACAAAAGCACACAAAATGTGCATGTTGCAACATATAACCCACAAAAAAGGTCTGAAGCAAATAAAAGAGTTGAGAACAGACATAGTCCTTTTAGTTCTTATGAAACCTAAACACAATATACAAGTGAAGTGATAACGAGGAAGAAGAAACTTTCGTCATTGTTAATCTCTATTTTCTTCAAGTCTTCTCATATCTTAATCATTTGCTCCATCTAAGTTTTTCAAATTAAAAAAAACACACACACACACATGTACATACACACAAATAAAGAAAAGAAGATTATGAGTCATGATCAAGTAAGTTAATTTCATATTACTAATATATATATATATATATATATATATATATATATATGTTAATTACTAGGATAAAAAATAAAATGCATAGTAAAAAAAATTAAAAATAGAGAATTCTCCACATTTGAAAAAAATGGAGGATTACCCACTACAACACTTCAACTGTCTTATTTGATCAATCAAAAAAGAAAGAAAAATGAGGAGACTGCCTTACAAACATCAAAACTAAGAACAATTTTAACTTCTCAACAAAAATCAAAACCCAAAATATCAAACCAAATTACAAAACTCAAAAATAGAATAATAATAATGATAAAAATTGATGATTTTTAATTTAGAGTTTTTATCATAGAATCATATATGTTGTGATTGATGCTCTTCAAGATGAGGAGATGGGGACTGTCGGCTGTTAAAGTTAAGTAAGTCGGGGTTTTAATTTAGAGTTGATAGTTGTGGTTGATGCTCTTCAAGATACTAAGTACATATAATTATATATGTATATGTGTTTATGTTATAAACAAATTGGATTGGACTAGATCCGCAGTTTTTATCATAGAATATGTAATCTGGTCCTATCCATGCGGATTAGTGATTTTTTAATCCAATCCAGTCCAAAGGATCAAAAAATCGATCCAATTAGTGATAATTGGTTCAAGTTGGATTGGATCCGCGGATCATCGCAATCCGTGTGCACCCCTTTTCTTGTGTAAAAACACAATCTTTGATGTTAAAAAGGTTAAAAAAGCATTTTTCGTCTAAATAACGATTGTTGATAACATAAACCATTGATGCCTAAGATGATTGATGCTAAGGAACTCACGATGAAGCTTAAGGAATACTCACTGTCAAAAATTGCTGATAAGTTCTTTGTGGGTAGTGTCAAATCCCAAAATTTTTAAATTGGTAATTACGATTAATCAAGGATTAATAAAGATTAATTATGGTTTTGGTTGCGAGTTGGGAGCTAAGGACCGATGAATTGAGATTTACGGGTAATTTTTCTTTTTTTGTGATGTGTGCCTAGTGTTGCGTATTATATATTATGTTATTTTGCGAAATTCAAGTTAATCGAATAAATTCAATATTTTATGGGGTTTTATCTCGAGATACGTGTAGAAATGGGTCTCGATAGCGTTAAAATATCGACTGAACTGTTGTTTCAAAGTTTGTGAAAAATAAGTGAAATTAAGTTTAAAAATTTGAATTTGGAGTTTAAATGGATTTAATGAGTCGACATGAGGATTTTACCTCGGTTTACGTGTAAGTCAGGATTGGAGGTAGCGTGATATGAGACGAAATTTGTGCGAGATCTTGTTTCGAGTTTCGTGTCAGTTGACGGTATTCGAGGTTAAGATTGGGTCCAAATTGGTGCAAGTTTGGTTAAGTATGACAATAGGATTAGTTCGGAAGACTTTGGTGTATTGTGGACAAAGTTCGGATTTTCGGGGTTTTGGTGTGACAAAAACCAGTGTTATGGACGTTTTATGAAGATAGATTGTTTTGTTGAGAAGTTGACTCAATTTGGTAAGAAATCGAATTGAAAATGAGCACCAGAAGTCAAAACACGTTAAAATAAGGATTTCAGGAGTTAATAAATAAAAAGAAATTAAGCTAATGACAAGCAGCTGAAAGTTTATATATAAATATAATAAAAGTCAATAAAAAACCAAACGATTCATTTTTTACATTCCAACAGAACGTTCAAACCGAACGTTCCCTAAAGCCTTCCGTCGATTCCTTCGCTCACGAAGCTCCCTACATCTAATTTTTGCCCAATTTCTTTTCGCAACACTGTAGAGCATCGCGATATGGTCAATTCGAGCTAAATCTCCATGGTGGAAACGAGGTATTCGGTCCGCAATTTGGTAAATTCTCAATGTCGGGCAATTTTCCACAGTTCAATTTGAATTCTCACAATTTTTCGATTTCTTTCGCGTGGTTTTGATAGAAATTGGTATGAATTATTGTTAATTGGTATATTGAGTTAATTTGGAATGAATTTCACTGGTATGGGTTAGGGTTTTGATGAGTGAAACTAATGCAATTCAGTTGATAACTATTTTGGAGATGTTTTTATAGTTGATATTGATTTACATTGGGTTTACGGATTAATTGATTATTGGTTTTAATCCAATTTGACTTCACGGGTTGTGGAAATATTTAGGTATTGGTATCGAGTGGTTTCGTGGTATTTGTTGTCGAGTTTTGAGGACTTAATTGTGAAAATATTGATTTGGAGAAGTTTTTTTTTAGTTCAAAATAAATAAAGTTTGCCTAGTTGATATGCCATGTGGGAAAATTCATAACTTCTCCATCAGTGATCCGATTAGGGTGTTCTTGGAGTCTATGGAAAGTAGGACATGAGTATTATAAGTTCATTTCAGGTCATCATGACAAATATTGAGGTTTTCAAGGTTGAAAAGTTATCCCAACTTGGCTAGTTGAAAGCTAGTTGAAACAGTTATATAAATTAATATTTTTGGAAACTGTTCTCAAGCGTACTTTGATCGCGATTTTCATTGTGTTTTGTGATATGGTTTCAGTTGAAGCTTGACCCATTATATAATTGGGTATGCAGGGAAGCTATTAGAACCATTTTCAAGGTGATCCGACGCTCCGAGAACTCTAAAAACTAAGCTTAAAATCAGATGTTTGTAAGGTTAAGTAAATCACGTAGTAACCTTTACATTGTATGATTATAATTTCGTATAAATTGCATTAATCTTTGATATTGCATTTTTGTTGTACATGCATATACGGTTTAGGAGGATAAGACATTTCGAGTCTCCTTATAGGGTCTACCTGACTGTATTACAAGGTAGAACTTTTTAGTGTCTACCTGACAGTGTGCATAGGGTATATTAAGCTACCTAACTGTGTATTACAGGGTAGAACTTATAGTATCTACCTAACTGTGTATAGGGTAGAACTATATTATGCTTGAGGAGCTAGAGTCACTGATACTTTGCATCACGTGATTATCATGAAATCACGTTTAACCAGATAATACTTTGATAGACTCGAGGAACGAGACTCATTTGGTTACCTTCTCTAGGCATGAGTCCTTATTACTGTTTACTAACCACTTTCGGAGACGTCATCTGGTTGTGGCCAGATAACAGAAACGGGATGGATTCACAGCTGTATTTAAATTCCTTGGATTATATTCTTCATTTAATTTCTTGGAGTATTATCCATTTGATTACTACAGATGTACTGGATAGTGTGGGATTTACTTATATCACATTATCGAATTTTATAATTAGGTAATGATAGGTTTAGCTGCGACAAAGGAAAGAGAAAGCTTTCTGACTATTCGTGACTAGCTCAGTTCTTTTCTTTATGTATATATTATTTTTGATATAGTATATTGAATAAAATGGGCTTCTGAGTTCGTGTGCAGTTAGGATCTCTTTTGAGATTGTTAAAATGGTTTTAGGACGAATCAGAATACTATGGAGCTAAAATAATGTTAGTTTAAGGATTTTGAAAACTTGAAATAGGTTAGAATGAATATATAAATTGTTGATGCAATATATATTGTTATGGGTGGATTGTGTGTCATTCGACATTTCCACCAAGCTGAGCAAGTTTTGCTGAAGATTTTCGAAGGTCGAATTTTTCGGTGTATGCTTAAAAATAGAGGAGGTGCTGTCGAAAAATCTTTACGTAATTTTGAGGATTATTTAACTAATCTAAATGAACTTTGAGGCTTAAATAATTAATTTTTACGGAACTTTGAGGTTTAAGATTCAATTTAGAATCCTTCGTGGTTGATAAAGAATTAAATTTGATAATTAAGTCAATGGATTTTTAATTATTTATTGATGGTGAGAGTAAGGCTGCTAGATTATTAGGGGATTAAGGTAATCTAGGCCAGTCAGTTGCCCTAATTAGATGGGGTCTAACATGTAGCTTGAAGAGTGAGTTGATGACCAAAGAATTTGAGTGTGGTCATAACCCATTCATGATCATGTAACTATCATATGTCAAACTTGAGAGCAAAGCTCAATACAATGGAAATGGATGTGAGTAATATTTTTTGGTTCAATTCATCATCAACTCGATTTCTTCGAAATTTGACCAGTTCCAAGTGAATTACAACAGCGTACAAGATAAATAAAACTTGCAAGAAATCAAGGCCATATTATTTCATAAGAAAAAAGATTAAAGAAGATAAATGATTACTCAATCCATTTCACTCTGTAAAATATAGTTAGTAACAACAAAGATACACCAGTAAGGAAGGATATAAAGAAGGATTAAGACTAATGAAAGTTAATGGGGGTTGAATCCATGGGGAGGATATGTATCATTTTCGAAAGAAGGTTATAAAACTTTTTTTATGCCCAAATAGGCAATTTCATAGTTTTCTCATTAACATACGATCTTGTCCCAATTACAAGCTCATGAGGAGCAATAACTAGCTTACTGATGCTTAATGAACATACCTAATTAGTCATAGAAGACCCATAAAATCTAAATGGGTGGACTTAGTGAACCCATAGAGTCTAGGCGAGCCTAGTGGCCCTGACAGACCTGCATAATTACCAAGATCCAAATGGACTTGTAGATCAATCAGGATCTATAATTTGGATTATTCTACCAAGATCCAAGTGGCTCTAACACACCATCGCCATCGCCACTAGCCTCTAACCACCACTGGTTATACCATTTTTTTTCCACCACTATTTATTTGTCACCACTGATCGTTCACCAACGTTGGACAAAACTTGATTTGGAGGACCATCTTACCATTATCCTTCATTCATACTAGTCTCTGGGTCATTTGCTACCAAAAACGAAAAAATAGGTAGAAGAAGAAGGTGGATCAACGAGGGATAAGGGAAAGAGAAGGGGGAGCAGTACGGGGGGCCACCTGCATGCTCAAGGCTGTTGGCGCAAGCCGTGATGGTCGCCAGGAGCTCGAAATTCTGCATATATGATGAGCACTTTGCGTGAAAGTGGGTTCTCAACCCTATCCGCACATACTATTTTGCATTCCAAAATTAACCAAGTTCTCCTTTTTAAGAAGGTTAGAAACTTTAAGAAGGATTACTCTAATCGAAAAAATTTAGTTCAAAAAGAAAGATACGTACTATGTTTCACTATTTTCGAATCAAATATGATTGAAACACCTAATAATATTTGGTGGCTTGTTTATGGTGTTACTCGTTTATCACTATAAGGGTTCATTTCAATCTAGTCCATAAGCAAACTGATAAGCTCTTATTTATGGGAAACATAATGAATGCATAAATAAAATGCGTCAACACTTATAGAATAATCTTGGATATTAGATGTCATCTGAATTTGAAAAAGTGTCTCTATGACTTTCTTGATTGTGCTAGGACTTTAGTTTCTATTTCGAAGTTGGATTGTTTAGGTTTTAACTTTAAGATTGGAAACGGTGTATTCAACTTGTTTAAACACAAATAATATTATAATTATGGTATTGTAATTGAGAGCTTATATTGTTCCAGTCTTTATAATATATTTGTTGAATCCTTATTTCATGTTAAGCATGTTGTTGGAAACAAACATAGTGCACACAATGAGTGCCCTATTCTTTAGCATCAAAGATTACGTCACATATTCAAAGAAATGGCGTAGAGGTTGGTGAAAGGTAATGTCTTACCTCGATAGGAGTTTGTTAATTGGGATGTGTGTGTGGGTTATATTAAAGGAAATCAAACATTAATTATGTATCGACCTAAAATCTTAAATATGTAATTTCTCCTTTTATCGGGGTTATTTTGGTATTTCACATGTTATGTATGTTTGGTGTGTTGGTTTTTTGTGTTTGGTGTGTTACCTTGCTTGTATTATATGCTAAGTAATTATTTAGAAGGTTAATTAAACCTATAGTCATGGAGTTTGTTGAATCAAGTGACTCAAACTTGTAATTTGAAGAACTCAAATTAGTGTCCTACATGAATTCATGCATACACGGTGATTACATATGAGATTAATTAGTAATTGGATTCAAACTATGTTAATGTTTTGTATTCCAATTAGGAGTTAATATTTGTGTTGGGTTATGTGTACATTCCTGTTACACCTATAAATAAGTGAGTACGATTAAGTGAAAGGACATAGTGTCAGTGTGTTGGAGCGTATGGGCTTTATCAAGCGGGTACGTAACACATAGTGTTGAGGTGCTTGTTGAGGAGTTGAGAGCAATAGTGAGGGTCGTGCATACAGATGTGTTCGCGGGTATGTACATGGCACATTAGGCTGTAAGATTTAAACCTTAGAAAGATTACCAGTCCCTGTGGGATCGACCCTTTGCCACTATTCTACAAAATAGTTGGTTTAGGTATATTTTTAAATATTATTGACGCGTTCGGCGCGCGTCAATTTTTGGCGCCGTTGCCGGGGATTGGTCTTTTTCTTTCTTTGGTTATTTATTTTTATTTTTTATTTTTATTTTATTTTTTTATTTTTATTATTTTGTATCTAGTCCCTTGTTCTTAACATGTATGCAGGCAACTCCGCTCGGCCTCTCTTGGCCGACATCTCTCCCCCTTCTTTATTTTTTCTTTTCTTTTGTGTTCTTCAACTATGCGAGGCTAAAACTGCTAGCCTAGGCAAGACTGCGAGGGAGGTTTGATTGCACATATCAATGGATTTGTGAGATTTATATATTTTAATTTCAATCTTTTCATTAATATTTTATTTTCTTTGGTATTATTTGAACAATTGAGGTTAAACACTTGTTTAAACCTTGATTTATTTGTCAGTGAGTCGTAAGCATCCGTACTTGTGCAATAAGACCACACTAGTGGCAATTGACCATACTAATTGATTAGTCTCTTTTGGGACCGGTAGAATACCTTAGAAATCTAGGCTAAATCGGACACACGAGTGATTTGGTTGTCTAGGTGTAGTGCCTTCACGGAACCCATTGCGGTCAACGTGTTAAACCCAATACGCTTGAGTATAGGGTTATACGTTTGACTAGAGAAATAGTCACCGTCGTACTTTGGCTATCGAGATTATGAAGTGCGAGGAACCGCGTACGTTACCGGTTCTATAGCTACACTAGGATATTTTGATTTGCATATTTTACATAAATCGACGACCAAATCCAATCTTTTCTCGAACCGAACTTGTATGTCTTGACCTAGGTGTTTTTTTTTATTAATTGTTTTCAAATTTATTTCCATTGCTTTAGTTATTTTGTGATTAGTTAATTAATTGTTGAGTCGTTAATTATGTAATATTATATATAGGTTATTTATATATTTTTATTGTCAAGTCTCCAAAATACTAGCCTAATTACGTTTATTTATTATTTTAAGGGTTAACGGAGTGCGCAGTAGAATTCGTGACGGAAAAATACTCAAAATGGAGTATTTACTTGTAGTGATCGGATGCTAGACAATTTGCCTCGAAATATGCGTTGCGCGGTGGGACGAATAGCAGTAAGTATGTTTCAGCCAATAAGAAGATGCCACGTCAGTGCCACGCGTCACACCGGTTTGCCAAGTGTCGCGCCTATTAGCCACAGCCACACACAAAGCCAGCGCTACCAATGGGAAATCGCCACGTCATCCGGGATAGACCACGTCACACACCGCCTTTTCTTCTTCGCGTTTCAGCAGCCTATCGATTGGCCTCGCGATGCGTGCCCGCACAGACTCCCAGTATTTCGCGCGAGTCGCACGATTTCTTCCTCCGCCACGTCATGCACTTGGTAGGCTCCCATTGGTCCAGCTTGTCACGTTGAGTTGTCTCCGCCAATCATGTGCAGCCACGTTTGATGACTCAGTCACAGCAGCGTCATCACAAACAACCCTCGTCCAATCGCTGCTCGCCACGTCATACATGCCAGCAAGCTCACCCAATCAAATTCTGACACGTGGCAGGGGATGGGAGCAAATTCATGACAGCCGTTTGATCGTCCTCGGCGCACGCGTGACAAATAAAAACAGAGGCAGAACGCACTGGGGGGATCATCTTCTATTCTCTATTCGACCTCTCTGGTGTCTCTTCTCCCCCATTCTATTTTTTATTTTTCTTTGTTCTTTGTGTTCTTGGATGCGAGGCTAAAACCTCTAGCCTAGGCAAGACTGAGGGAGGTTCGACTGCGCGTATCAATGGATTTGTGAGATTTATATATTTTAATTTCAATCTTTTCGGTAATATTTTATTTTCTTTGGTATTGTTTCAATAATCGAGGTTAAATTCTTATTTAAATCTCGATTTATTAGCCAGTGTGTCGTAAGCATCCGTACTTGTGCAATAAGACCACACTAGTGGCAATTGACCTTACCAATTGATTAGTCTCTTTTGGGACCGGTTGAATACCTTAGAAATCTAGGCTAAATCGGACACACGAGTGATCCGGTTGTCTAGGTGTAGTGCCTTCACAAAGCCCATTGCGGTCAACACATTAAACCCAATTCACTTGAATATATGGTTATGTGTTTGACTAGGGAAGTGGTCATTGTCGTACCTTGGCCATCGAGATTAGGAAGTGCAAGGAACCGCGTACGTTACCGGGTCTATAGCTACACTAAGATATTTTGAT
Organism: Stephania cephalantha; assembly: GCA_039657325.1. Taxonomy (NCBI): domain Eukaryota; kingdom Viridiplantae; phylum Streptophyta; class Magnoliopsida; order Ranunculales; family Menispermaceae; genus Stephania; species Stephania cephalantha. Next base: position 57,230,712 of record CM077567.1, on the reverse strand, counting down.
TTGCATATTTTACATAAATCGACGACCAAATCCAATCTTTTCTCGAACTGAACTTGTATGTCTCGACCTAGGTATTTTTATTAATTGTTTTCAAATTTATTTCCATTGCTTTAGTTATTTTGTTTATATTTAGATTAGCTTTATTATTCACTCTCTCAAAACTCCCGATTTCTCTTTTCGTTATTTTTAAACCTTAGAAAGATTACCAATCCCTGTGGGATCGACCCTTTGCCAATATTCTACAAAAATAGTTGGTTCATGTATTTTTAAATATTATTGACACGTTCGGCGCGCGTCAATTTTTGGCGCCGTTGCCGGGGATTGGTCTTTTTCTTTCTTTGGTTAGTTATTTTTTATTTTTATTTTTTTTATTTTTATTATTTTGTATCTAGTCCCTTGTTCTTAACATGTATGCAGGCAACTCCGCGATGGCCTCCTACCCCCACAATTATGGTCGATTCGAAGACTCACATTATTATAATGTAAATGGGGTAGGTATGTTATATAATGGACATCAATTTTCTAACATGCATTCTTTTGTGCAACTGGTCGAGGTTTACGAAATTTGTGAAGATTATTCTCATTCCACATATGATTGTCCGTATTATCCAAAATATGAGAATTATCAATATCCTAGTTATGCGTCGCCACAACCCGACTTTTATGGGCTCATGCCAAGTCCACAGATTCCTCAACAAAGCACCTATTTGGAAGATATGATGAAAAAATTACTAGATGATGATCAACAATTTTCGCGTGAGTTTCCAAGTTTTGGAAACTCAATTTATTCAAGTGAATGCCACACTCCATAATATCGAACAATTTTCGAGAGGAGAATGTGGATGTTGATAATTGAGTAATGTTGAGGAGAATGTTGATACACGGTGGAGAACTGCGGGTGCGCAACAACGCAAGGACTTGAAGTCCGTCAAAATGAGCCGGACAAGTCCATTGCACCGAATGATGATGATGACGCCGCGTTAGAAAGACCAACTCGAGGTGCCGCAGATGAGAGCAAGGAAACCAACCTCTCGGTGTTGGTGAAACCACCCACCATCCCATGCATATTTGTTAAACCTTATACGGGGTGGAAGTAAAGGAGCATTCGCATATTTTTTACACTCGTTGACACCTTAGTGTTGGATGACCATGATATGACAGATTCGTTTGTGTTAGAGGTCCCGAATGAGCTCCCAATTCTAAAGGAGGGCATGCATGCTGCACTGCCCAAATATGTTGATGCGCCATTTGTTGTTGACATCTCCAAAGGAGAGGGCATCACGTGATGAATCACGATAAGTCTAGCCAAAGACTTAAAAGAAAGGCGCTCGTTGGGAGGCAACCCAGCTTTGTTTTTATTTTTATTGCATTTATTTCAATTTTAATTTAGTTTTAGTTTTTTTTATGTTTAATAAAGCCCTAACTTGGTCTCTTGGATTTTTGCAGGTGTAATGAATGTTTGATGAGCACTGATGGCACTAAACCACCCCCTGAGTCTTGCTAGGTTTGACTATGAATTACATTATTTTTGGAGTAATTTGAGCATATTCTTTTTTTAGGAATTAACATATTATTAGAGTTTTAGGTGTTTTGAGACTTGGTTGGGACATATCCAACTTAAGTCGCCACATTAGTGGCGGGTCTTTAAGTAGACCGAAAACCCTAAACCTCATTCCATCATCTTGTTGACTTCACCCGTAGTTGAAAGACTCGGGCTCGCAAGATTTGATAGGAATCATTTGAATTAACTCCCATGCTTATTAGTTCTTGCTCTTATTATGATAATTTTATTTCATGGTATCCTTAGTCACCTAGACACGCGAGATTTGAGCATTCACTAGTTTTTGGAGACTTTTGTTATGCATGTATTTGTATCATCTTCTTATTTATTTATCCATGTTCTTTTTCACCACTATTCTTTTTCCTTTTTGTTTCCTTTTTGTTGCATGGATTCCTTGACTTGTTTTGAACCTTGAGGACAAGGTTCAGAATAAGTTTGGGGGTACTTTAGGATTTGTGGATTGAGTTGGATGGACTTATTTGCGAAAGACCGCAGGTGAGATCGTTTAAATTTTTTCAATTATATGCGGTTACATGTGGTTGACGGATGGTAATGGTGGTGTTTAATGTCACTTATTCTCTCATTTCTTCCATTTCTTTTCCCTCCATATTCATCTATCTCACTTCATTAGGAGTTGATACACTTTTGAGACACCGATTCTTTGATTTACGGGTTTTTAACGTAATGGTGGTGTTTAATGTCACAAGGTTTAATAACGTAGCTAGCAAAACCCACTTTTAAGACACCGATTCTTTGATTTACGGGTTTTTAACTTATTTTTGAAGGAATTAACTTGATAAAAGAGTATTTGATAATTTTTTGATTTTGTAATGAATATTGGTTGTAGGAGTTAATAGACACTAAATTGATCTTAAACCCACTATATTTGAACTAATAAGACACTGAACTCATGGACCATAACTCAGGTACCGAGAGCGAGTCAGGGTCAAATTTGGGAGTCTGGGAAAGAGCGAGCGCCTATTTGAGGTGCGTAAAACCTACGAGAATGCTTAATAGAATTTATTTCGTTTTTTCTTATGTAGTTTACGAGTGTCGACTGTTTTATTTTGTTGTTTTATTCAATTGCAAACTATATTGTGTTATCATGATTTATTGTTGTTTTGTTCATGTTGAATGTCCGTGCTTAATGCGTGAATTTTTGGGATTATTCGAAGACCGGTTGAGTTGGTTCACCGGGGTTTTGCTATGAAGACCGGTTGAGTTGGTTCATTGGGGTTATGTGGGACATAACGATTTACCAGTTGAGTGGTTCATTGGGGCTTTAGAAGATGTAGTATAGGAGTGACCGATTAACCAGTTGAGTGGTTCACCGGGGTTATCTATGTTTATATCTTTACTTATTTATATAACTGTTGTTCTGTTTGTTCGATTATTTATCTACTCATTTGGTTTTGTATTGCCCTACATTCATGGTAGTGTGTATTTTTGTTGCCAAAAAGCATACTTGTATGTTTTGTAGTATTATTTGATATATTGCTGAATATTGTGTGGACTTCTTTTGGTATTTTACTCACTGGACTCGTCGCTATATTTGTTGGGTGGCCGATTGCAGATCCTTTTACGAGTAACGACAAAAGGGGAATTTTAGGCGACTATATCTTTCTGCTGACGGTCTTGGACATACTCGTAGGTTTTATATTTTGATATATTTGCTTTGTTATGAGTGTCAGGGGACTATGAAAGACACTGTACATGTATATACCTGTTTTTGTTTATCTTGTTGCCTTATATACATGGTACTTTATTTATGGGTTTTCTGCTACTTAATATTTTTGATAATATGCATAAAATACTCATATATTTTAAAGTCTTTCGCTGTAAAATGATAATGAAACCTGATAGGTTAACTAACTAGCTAAACAAATTCATTAGTAATTATATGAAGAATAATTGGTTAAACTAGTGTTAGTTGGAATAGTGAAACAACCAATTAGGTCGCAAGACATCATATATAAGTAGGCCATGACGTGGCAAGGATTGGTGACGTGTGATGCGACATGGCGGTGCCTAGAGTTGTCTCAGAATTTGGAGCCGCTACGCATCATAACGCTTCGAGATGTTCGACATGTGTCGAGTTGTACTCAAAATCTAATTTCTCTTTCCGAATTAGATTTCGAGGGTTACAGGTACTCCAAGAGAGGTGGAGTATTGAAAAGATTTATGAAGTCTTTGTTAGTCATAAAAGGTGTGAAGAAGAACTTATTTGTTTTGATGCAGAAACATGGGGCAAGGTCTGGGCTTCAAAAGCTGATCACGAAGTGGGTTATGGTTGTTAGTAAGTCCAAACAGGCTGGATTGAACTTGGTTCATTCTCAGTGTTGAGGATGGTGGCTCGAGAGGGCGATATGGCAAAAGCAAAGTAGTGAGTTTTTGCCAAGGTGAAGATTTGTTTAATCAAGTGGCTCAAACTTGTAATTTGAGTTGGACTCAAATTAGTGTCCTACATGCATTCATGCATATACGGTGATTACACATGATATTAATTAGTAATTGGATTCAAACTATGTTAATTTATTGTATTCCAATAATTAAAAGTTAATATTTGTGTTGGTTTATGTGTACATGCATGTTACACCTATAAATATGTGAGTATAGTTAAGGGAAAGGACATAGTGGTAGTGTGTCGGAGCGTACGGGCTTTGTCAAGCGGGTACGTAACGCATAGTGTTAAGGTGCTTGTTGAGAAACCGAGAGTAATAGTAGTGATTGTGCATACGTGGGTGTGTTTACGGGTATGTGCGTGGCTCACTAAGATGTAAGATTGAATCTTGTTGAGGTATCTATCTTGGGTTTAGATAAATGAGGATTTTTCTTTATGTACTAAACTATTGATAGTGAAATTGTCTTGTTTCTTGCGCGTGGTTTTTTACGCACCTTGATTTTGGGATTTTTCACGTAAATTTTAGTGTTCAACTTTTCTCTGTGGTTTGTTTATCTTTGGGTGTATTCGTGTGACTGCAACCTTGAGTATTCTGTGGTGATTCGTCATAATAAAGTTGGACCCCTCGAACTTAAGATAATGACATTTGGGTAATTTCAGCATTTAAATAAAACTAAATAAAAAAAGGATAAAACAAGTGCCTTTGGATGGATCTAAGTCTTAAAACACAATGAGATAAGATGGAGGGTGGATAAAACAATTTGGCCTAAATTTTATAATGTCATGACCTCAATATGCATGAGATTGATTGTTTAATCCTATGGAAGTAATAGTTTTTTTGACAACCTATGCCTTTCCTTTTGGCAATTAATTTAGGGAACAACTAAATGGACTCTAGTTTTTGCTTAAATGACTCCAATTTTTGAATTTTTTACTTTGTCGTACCCCACTTTTTACTTAGTGTACCCTTTTTTCTCAAAATTCCAAAAATACCCTTGTTGTACTCTATTACTCACTCTCACCCTCACCCCAACACCTCATCTAAAGAGGTGTCAGACACATAAGACCGACACCTCTAAATAGTTCTCGGTTGGATTCTTTCTTCATCCACTAAAACCTAGCTAGTTCTTTTTGCGATTTCGGTTAAAGTCGGTCGTTACCTCTTTATAATTGTCGGCCTTGTGTGATCGCCACCTCTTCAGAGGTGTCATCGGTTCTGTGTACCTGACACCCTCAGGCAACAAGAACGAACAAAAAACAATTCAAAACTCGTAAAATATACATGAAAATGACAAAAAATAGTGGGTTTTACTTGTAATCGTTTAATATCTTCGATTCCATCGAAACTTTGCACTAAAATGAGAAATTCAACCCTCAAATCGAAGCCCTGATCCTAACAACAATCCTACAAACAATAGCGACTCAAAAAAGTAAAAAAAATCAAGAAAAACTTCGAAATCGACACTAAAAGAGATGAGGAATGAACCCACGGTGTCGAATCAACGTGGTTTTGCTCAGATTTCGTTGGATTCAGGTTTGTGGTGAAAATGCGATTTGAGAAAAGGGTGACTGGGTTGGATAAGTGGGGCAGGTGGGGTATGAGTAAGAAAAATTTTTTTATATAGAGGAGTAGTTGAGTTATTTCACCGGGGTTGAGTCCTCTAAGTAAAAATTGAGGTCCGTTTAGCCACTCCCTTAATTTAATGTCTCATCCATTTCATCAGATATGCTTAGCCTATGGAACTAATAGTTTTTAATGGGTTGATGTAAAAAATTGCAGGTTTCTTATAAAATAATAAATAAACAAATAAAATAGCTTCTAAAACTGAATAATACACACACGTATATATATATTAACACGTATGAATGAAAAAGTGCATGAAACATATATCTCTACAAAAATAAATAAATAAATAAATGCATGAAACATTAGATACCGAGACACTTAGACAAATATTGTAGCTAGCTTGGAAGGACAAGTGAAGTGATCACGATCTTGGTCACCTGAATAAAGTAAAGTAAAAAGCTAGTTGCACGGCATTTCTATGATGATGTTATTTGTCTACACTTGTAAAGTGGCGTTCAATGTTCAAATTAGTCAACAAAAAAGTTTCCAAAGACCATGTGAAGAGAGCATCATGACCTGCACATTTATAGTGTAATAAATCAAAGAAATAAAAGGGCCCAAAGCCCATCAATTAGGCTAAAATCCCAAAATATTACTCATCATGATTAATCATACACCTCTTTCTTTTCCCTGTTCAAGAATTAATTAAAATCATTAAGATGAAAAAGAAATAATTAAAATCTTGCTAGCAAAGGTTTCGATTGGAATAAAATCATTGAATTGGAAATTCAACATGCACGTATTTAAGAAAAGTTTGGATGACATACTTTAATTAGATGTGCGGCAAATGGTATTTCATGAAGCTTTGCAGTATAATATGCACTTTTATACAGTCTTTATATTTTCAAATCTAGGCCTTTCAATAAATTAGTTCCCTTGATATGTACTTTTCTATAAAAAAAAGACCTACTTATTATAAGGTATATATATACTTTTAAGATCACTCAAAATATATATTTTCGAAGATTTCAAAATCAAATAATAATAAAAATAGATTGTTGTACAAAGATTTTTGTGTGAAACAATTACATATATTTAATTTTTTTGTTTATTTTCAAGTTAGAGCATCTCTACAATTGTTTACAAAGAATTTTAAAAAGACTAATGTGTCTATTTTTAAAAATAAAAATTAAAGTCGGTATTATGAAAAATCTTATGTACAGTTTATAATTTACCATTAAATATATATACAATTGCTATATATATAACTTGAGGGATATTAATTTATATGTATTCATGATGCGTGCTGGTAGATATATCCTAATGAATACTCAACAATTACATACTCGACAAAAAAAAAAAAGAAAAAAAAAAAACCAATTTCATAGCAAATATGTGTCAAAAGTACATCAACCAATCACTTAGGTATGTATTGCCTCCTATACGTACACATCAAAAGGCACTACAAAAAGCAGACACTTTACATTTATTTCTTTTTGATATACTCATATCGTCTCTTGAGGTTACCCGTGAGTATTGGACAATACATATATAGGCACACATCATAATATTTATCTGACGAGATCCCCCCATACAATACATATATAGGCGCACATCATAATATTTATCTGACGAGATCCCCCTATACATATCGAATGTAAAGTATATATCTTATTTAAGGCATATTTCTTGTAAGGAGTGGAGTGTGCAGTCTTATGATGTGGAAACCAACTCAAACAAATTTGACAAAAAAAAAAAAAAACAAATCTCGAACACAATTGTATACAGTGTGCATAATAAATATTCTCCAAATTAACTAAAAGAAAAAAAAAACAAAATTACCAGAGTACTTTGAGAAATCTATCAATGATCGAGGACTCATGTTTCTCATAAATTCAAAATCAATTAACCCAGTTTTCTCTTAATTATACATCTATAGAATTCACTATCGATCCGTATGTTGAAGGCCATGCAAAATTTGTACGTAAGAAACTGAAAAATATATATTAATGTGTATTACGGATAGATATATAAAAATAGAGAGAGATAGACGACTAGCTATGCTTCAAAACAAACTTGTATAAAACCCGGTCGGATTGCCACAACGGTAAGGGCAAAGGCGGGGTTGTGTGAGTTAAGCGCACGACCTCGATTTCGATTCTCCGAAGTGGCAAGATTACTCGGGCCACTGAAGTATGCCCAAACCGATTGCACCAGGGCTTCGTGAGAATAGTCAGGCTCGCCTGAATACCCACTGATATCCAAAAAAAAAAAAAAACAAAAAACCTTTTATATTCTCTTGTAAAACTTAAATCAATCAAAGAAGAAGAAATTAAGAATTATACACCTATGTATTGCTAATTAAAGACTAAATGTACATTACATACGCTACCAAGCTAGCTAGACTCACGTTCTATATATGTATATGTACTAATTAAAAACTACAGGAAAAAAATAAAATAAATAAAGAGCCATAACAAGGAGATCCATCTACGAAGAAAGAAAACCATGGCACCTTAATTAATTTCTGTAGTTTGAAACACCAATTTATATTCACCATGAACTAATTAATCAAGGGAATCTCCTGCTTTGTAATCCCATGTCGTTGTGTTTCTTTGAAGGACTGGAATATGGAATTGGATGAACTCTCTTGGGCAAGAATGCATAGAAGTAATCTGATGAGCTGGTTCGCGAGCTGGGGCTCATTCGAAAAACTTGAGAATTCCGCGAACAATGAGAGAACTGCACCACAAAGAGAATCAAGGCCAGCCACAAAACAATGCCAAATCGGGATTGTCTGAAGATCAGGTGACTCATGTTCAAAAACATGACTAGCTATATATAGAGAAAGATGAATATATTATTAGGCTATAGCTAGCTAGCACATACACAAGTAAATATATATCTATATACAATAATATTGATGCAGATCAAAGAACTTGAGATATGTAGAGGATCCAAGCTGATTGTTAATAAGATCCTAGCTAGAGAGGGGCATGAGAAATCTGTGACCAAGTAATAAGAAGTGGTGTGATATAATATAAAGCTTGATTTGATATATATGAAGATACATATATTTGATTATAGATGAAAGGTGACAATTAATAGGAAGTGGAGAGAAAAAAATAAATTAAAAGAGGGGCACATATGACAACTGATCTTAACAACTTTACTAATCAATCAAAAATTAGCTCATAATTAGTCAAGAAGTACTGTTTATACAGAAAACAGTCAAATCTAGCTAACTAGAATATCTTGCGCTTCATGAACACTTATTCGACACAACTATCAACAAGCCGCTTCTGTGCTATTAGATGCATCTGAAATATGTGTTATTCTATGATTCTAGGTGCATCCAACAACACATAAGTATCTTGAATCTGTGATTGATGTCCTAGATCATATGATGTCATCCCAGCATAATATTTTACACATGAAAATTTCATTTAATTTTTTTTATTATTATTTTCAGGGTATATAAAAAAAATTAAATGAAATTTTTATGTGTAAAATATTATGCTGGGATGACATCATATGATGTCAGCTATGCTTTATGGAAGTGAATGTTGAGCGGTAAAGCAACAACAATTACATAAAATGAACGTATCAGAAATGAGGATGATTAGGTGGATGTGTGGTAAAACTCGTAAATATAGAATGAGAAATATAGAAATTCAAAGACAAGTAGGAGTAGCACCAATTGATACAAAGATTAGGGAAGGGCGGTTGCGGTGGTTTGATCACCTGCAAAGACGACCTACAAATGCCCCAACTAGAAAACTTGACTCAATAGACGTAGAAATTCGACGAGGTAGGGGTAAACCAAAGTTAACATGAGATAAATTCGACGAGGTAGGGGTAAACCAAAGTTAACATGAGATGCATTAATTAGGAGGGATTTGAATGGTTTGGAAAGCTCACCATCAATTGCACTTAATCGAGCACAATAGAAAAGTTTGATCCATGTAGCCGACCCCAATTAATTTGGGACTGAGGCTATGTTGTTGTTGTTGTTGTTGTATTATCAGGGTATATATATACCTTGACTAATACCTGGACTCGAGGAACGAATATGCATGGGTCTCAAAAATTAAACACCTCATTAGTAAAGCATGTACGAATTTCTATTCCAAAATGCCTCGATACTACTCTTTTGACTATATACAAACACAAATAATGTAACAAACAAGAATGCATATTTTTGTTAATAAGTGGATCTAAGCATTAATAATTAACATTAATTACTTAATTTAATTTCATAAAAAATATTATTAAATTGTAAGACTTAATTCATATATATAAAAGAATATATATTGTTGTAAATCGGATGACCCTTTAACCAAGCTTATGAATGATCACATTGTCAAGCATGGCTCTCACATTGAATTGTAACATCAAGTATGACTTCTACATTGAATGTAACTTGTACACTCTACATAACTTGTATTCAACTCCAATATATAATCACTTGTCTATGTATTGTCATGTAACTTGTAATCTTGTATGACATGAGACTTGGATGTAACTTGCATACTTTGTGCAAGTACTTATTCTCATCATAACTAAGGGCCTATATAAGGGGGTTCCTTCACTTGTAAAGAACACACCAATGTTGGAATGTAAATCTCTACATTTCTCAACTCTAGCTCTCTTATCTCTTGTCCCCTCTTCTCTACTTGTTCTAGTAGTTCTTAGTTTATGTCTTCTATGCTTAAGTCTGTAGCAAGTTTAACTTAAGTTCTAGTTGGCTTACAACTTAGTTTACAACACGTTATTAGCACGAAGTTGCTCTACAAAAAGAGGTCTTGAAGATCAAGAAGCTTTTCAAAGATATAAAGCTAAGAATGTATAATTTTTATTAATTTAAATAAGTTCAATTTATTTCCATGTTGTCATGGTTAATTTCTTATTTGTTACATGCATATTTAATTATGTAAATGTACTTTATTCATACATTATGCATTGTAACGTCACCGACTACGAAAGTATGCTCTGTAGCTGCGTCTTGTACGATATTCTACATCAGAAATGAAAAGTCAATGTGTGACATATATATAGTTTTTCTCTTAAAACTACAAACTATTAGTTATTGTTCTATTCTTGATTTTATAATACAAATAATACTATAAGTTTGAGTTGATAGTAGGTAAGCCTTGTCCCCGGTAAAGCTAAACATTGAAAGGGAAACGGGTTATCCCGTTCGAGGAGGCATGGTTGTTAAGTAGACTTTGTCTTGCCACCCAACACCTGGAGGTTGTCCCGCCAACTCATACAAGTAGTATATTTTGTGTATAAAATAATTTGACGTATATTATATATTTTATAAAAAAAGGAAAACTATTTAAACACTTGATTGAATTAAATAATGTAACAAACAAAGAATAAAGCATATTTTTGTTATATCTCTTTATAGTGGATCACAATTAAGCAAATTAATACAAAATTAACATTAATTACTCGCAATTTTAATTAATTTAATTTCATAAAAAAAATATTATTAAATTGCACGTCAATCCAATATATATTAAAAGACATGGTAGTAGAGTATAATAATGAGATATTATAAATTAATATCACTCCGTCTATATAAAATGTTGCATACAATGATCATGATATCAAATTTATGGATATATATATATATATATATATATCCCTATTTTGCAATTAGATTTAATAGGATCAAAGGCAAAATTATAAAACATTTTTAAAATAGGCACATCGAGATGTGTTCAAATCATGAGCTAAATATTTTTAATTAGAAAGATATTTTTTTATTGTTTCTGTGTATATATGTTCATATCGAGTATAAGATATTGCTTGTACGTACGTACCTATGTATAAGTCAATTAAAAGAAGGCCTCAAATTTTAATTATGTTAGTTGATGTCAGAATCATATAAATCAAAATATCATAAATTTCTTGACATTACGAACTGGTGATTTTATCAATAGGAGACTTATATTGATTTAACTCTTAAATCATTTAAATATTTTTTAATTATATAACAAGGGTTCCTTTGATGTCAAACTTAGGGGAGATATCCATCCGTGAAATTGCTTGAAACACGATCGTTAAATTTGTTCAATCCATTATAAATTTATAAATCAAAGTTCAAATTTTCTAGCAACAAATTGAAGCATGATGCAAGATAGACATAAATGCTTGACATTAAAGAGAACTTGAAAGCTTGAACCACATTTATTGAAAAAGAAAAAAGCAAAAGTAAAAAAGATAGATTGTGAATTTGTAGATATATATGATCCGGATCAAAGAGACTATATATAAGCTCGTATATATAGATAATACTCTAACAACATTAATAATTGCTAATTATAACAACTGCTTACTGAATTGTAGAATATATATTGTTAATAATTGAGAGGATAAATTAACGAGGGAGTGATTTTGGGATGAGATTGCCACATGTGTAGAGTTGTTAATTAATTATTAATCGATAGGTGGTGAGGATGAGATGTTCCATGCATCTTTTTTGGAAGGATTGATGATGATAATTAGGCGTATGTGATGGGCCATATATAAAAGGTGGTTCAAAAAGTTTCTTGAAGAAATGAAAAGCTACGGAAAAAAAGAGAAAGTTGGAGAAGAAAAAGCGAGAAGGGTCTGTTGTTATTAGTTGAGTGTGTCTGGACCTACATGCCATGGGTTTTGTTTATTCATGGCCTACTACGGAACTAAAGTTCTGCTTGGACTATATTTATTGTTTCACCACCAAAACATATGTATGTCTTTTTTAGTAATCTGCGCTGCTCCCACCACTTCTTTTTAAAAATTTGATCACAATTATTTATACAACAATATTGTTTTAGGACACAATTTAAAAATAAATCTTTACTTAGTGAGTAACAAAATCGTATTTGGACATCTCTAAACTTGTTTCTGGTCTAGATAGCTAGAAAATAAAAGATATTCTCTTATCATTACCATATCTTCTAGCTAGTGCTATTTTTTCTATATAGAACCAGACCTTAAGTACCACACTTTTTTAAGAAGAAACTCAAAAATACCGCCATGGCCTCAACCCATCAAACCCTATATCACCCTCACCGAATCGAAGCCTCAACTCAATCCCTCAATCATCTGTCTCTCACATTTCATCACTATAGAGCACTTATACTAGGTTTCGGTTGGAGTTTTGCACGTTTTGATCGGCTAGATTAAGGTTTAGGGGAACTCAGATTTTTGGTTGGGGCTCAAACTGGACGGTCTAACAAGAGCGAGACCTTTGAAGAGGTCTTGGCCGACTCCCCTGAGAACTCTCAAGAACTCTTAGTCGACTCCCCCCGATACCTTTAAGGAGGTATCGACCCAGTGAGACCATCCAGTTCGAAACCCTAACCAAAAACATAGAAGACTGAGACATGAGGTACAATTCTCGATCCTATGCATGGGCAAGACCCATGCTATAGATCCCGACCTTAAGTCACCGAATCCTACGAGTGACATGAACGAACAAATTTTTCTTTTGAAGCTTCAACAAAATACATGAAAACTAATAAATTGTAAAATCAGAGTTCTTTTACTCTTACTTACATTACTAATGATTGATATTCAAATATAGAAGGAGATTGAATTAGGTCTCTAATCAAGGAACCTAAAAAAAATAAAAATTAATACAAATAAATTAGGAAACAAATAATCTTCAATCAATGGTGCTAAATATGGTAGGTGAATATGCACATCTGGTGTACTGGTAATATGCCCCCTCAAGTTGGAGCATGGAGGTTACGAATGCCTAACTTGAAAACAAGAAATGAAAACTATTGAGAGTTAAAAGCCTTGGTGAAGATGTCAGCGAGTTGGAGATTAGAAGGAACATGTCTTATAACCATAGATCCTGATTTAATACAGTCCCGAATGAAGTGACAATCGATCTCGATATGTTTTGTGCGCTCATGATTAGCAACGATGTGAATGGCATCATGGTTGTCACAATATAATTGAGCCAAGGAAGAAATGGGAACCTTCAAATCATGGAGTAAAGTGCGAAACCAAATAACTTCACAAGTCGTAGTAGCCACAGAGTGGTATTCAGTTTCAGCAGAGGAGCGAGATACCGTAACAAAGTTATCTGTGTAAGAAAGCATTGTGGACATCAAGTTGGTGTAATTCCTATGATTTAGCTGATGCTACAGCCAATAAAGTTTAAACTATGGTGAGTTTTGCAATAAGAGCAAAAATTTATGTATAATCAAGTCCTTCTACTTGTGTGTAACCTTTAGCCACCAAATGAGCTTTGTATCTCTTAATTGTCCCATCTAAGTGATACTTTCCATTTTGAACCAATGGGTTTCTTTCTGGATGGAAAAGCCTCTAAAGTCCACGTATGATTTTGTTCAAGTGCCTCTAGTTCTTTCTGCAGAGCTACTTGCCATGAAGCATATTTAGTTGCCTGCATATAAGACTTAGTCTCATCATGTTGAGTGATGGCGGCCAAGAAACTAGTATGTAAATGAGTAAAACTAGAATAAGAAAGAAAATGAAATAGTGGATAGGACGTACCCAAGGATGCGTGATCGGAAGAAGGGAGACGAGATGCAATTGATTTTGCCAACTCAACATGAAATTCATTGAGGTGACTTTGCAGCTTTGTTGTGCGTGGGGGACGTGTGTCTGGTGGTATGGATGGTTGTATGATAATGAAGGTGCTTGGTTGTAACGACCCAAAATTTCTAATCGTGTTTAATTCCTTAAACAGGATCACCGACCTTTACCGTGTGACCCACACCGTGATACACACGCATACCGAGGCATGTTGCCGATGTATATTTTATAATTGTTGTGATATTTTCCTAGTGTAATATATTTGTGTAGACTATTTAAGTCATTTTACCCATTTGTAGGCATCGAGACGTGAGCGGGGATATGCCTCGAGATGCGTGCAGTACCGGGAGCGGGTAGAATGACTTGGTAAGTCAATTAACTAGTTTAATACATTCGTGTGATTAAGTTAATTACTTTTCTAAGCTTATGGAAAATCATTAAATCAAATACTTAAGCCTAAGTTTGTATCTACAACTAAAACATAAAAATAGACAACCCTTAATTAACCATGAGATATGCCTCGAAATGCGTGCTAACACTCATAATAAGTAACTTTGTGTCAAAATGAGTGTTACTTGGTTTTTTTAGTGGTGTAGGAGTTAATTATAGCCTTTGGATCTAAATAAAATGAATGGCCAAAATTAAGAGATATATGTCGTATATATATAAAACACTTGGTCTATTCATGGACTTGAGGAGGGAATTCATGGACTTGAGACAGGGAGCAGAGGAGTCCGTAATGCAGTACATGGATCGATATGATTATCTGAGACAGTTTGTCGGAGACTTGGTGAGAGATGATTCTGAGGATGTGTACCACTTCGATGATGGACTCAGGCAAGACATCGGTTATCATGTAGTCAGTACAGGCGTCAAGACATTCACCGAGATCTATGAACGAGCCTTATCACATGAGACATACTATTTGGGCAGAGTCGCTGATGGGACAACATCGGGTCTAGTTTTATCAGCAGAGCATACTAAAGAGTATGAGAAGAGGAGACAAAGGGGTAAGGGAGCAAGGAGATGGAGCATAAGTTCTCAGGGGTCGAGGACAACAACACATTACCCACCAGCTGTGCCTCATACATCATACCTTGTTTCAGTGTAGAGCACAATAGGTAGACCTCCTTTTCCACCTCCGGTCAGGCCAGCGTTGCTAGCTCCCGCCGATTCTGCACTTCTCGCACCAAAGGCCCCACATGCTCCATGACAGTAGCAACATGGTGGTAGAGGCCGAGGCCGAGACCGAGATACTAGATAGGGACAGGGATAGCCTCAGAGACATTGTCAGTATCTGGCACAGGGTCAGTTTTAGACTCAGGGTCAGTGCAAACAGATTACATACTACAGATGTGGACAGGTCAGACATATTGTAAGTAAGTGCCTGATATTGAGTATGTAATCTGTTTGCTGAGAGGAGGTTCATATGGTAGCCCAGCCAGAAGCCGATGCCACATGAGGTCTCATTGAGGATACGATTTCCATTTGTTGTAGAGATTCATATGTACTATTTGATTCTGGATCAACCGTATCTTTTATTGCTGGTCGCATGTTAGGCATCCTAGGATTGACACCCATTAGGCTTAGAGTACATTTGATTCTTAGTACCGCAGCAGGAGATTGGGTTTACCCTAACAACCTATTTGAAAGATGTCCAGTTGAGTTAGGTGAAGTAGAGTTACCTGCAGATATTAGGGTTCTCGAGGTATTAGAGTTTGATGCGTTATTAGGGATGGATTGGCTAGCAGCATACCACGCTCATATCGACTGTTTCAGTATGACAATGATATTTGAGATCCCATGATTTCCAATATTTACCTGTAGAGGTGGTACATCGAGAGCCGGGAGCGCGAGAGGTCGACTCGCGACTATTAGAGAGATACAGGCTCTGGTAGCACTGTATGATGTGGCAGAAAGTCAGGGACCCAGGCTCGAGGACATACCAGTTGTGTGCGAGTTTCTAGATTTTTTTCGGAGGACTTACCTGGTTTACCACCACCGAGAGAAGTTGACTTCATCATTGAGTTACTACCAGGCGCTAGGCCTACTTCTATACCTCCCTATCGTATGGTTCCGTGAGAGTTAGAGGAATTGTAGACCTAGCTTCAGGAATTGGTACTTAAAGGTTTCATCACACCCTCTATGTCGCCATAGGGAGCACCCATTCTTTTTGTGAAGAAGAAGGACGACACATTGAGACTGTGTATCGACTACAGGCAGTTGAACAAGTACATGATCAAGAACAAGTATCCATTACCGATGATTACGACTTATTTGATGATTGACGACTTATTTGATCAGCTGAGGAGAGCATAGTTTTTCTCCAAGATAGACCTGAAGTCAGGGTATTGTCAGTTTAGGATCAAGGAGGAAGATGGGTCCAAGAAAACATTCTGCACATGCTATGGATAGTATCAGTTCACGGTCATGCCATTTGGAGTGACCATTGCCCACATAGTGTTCATTTATTTGATGCACCAAGTGTTCAGGCCATTCTTGGATCGCTTTGTGATAGTTTTCATCGATGACATCTTGATATACTACAAGACACGTGAGGATTACGAGCAACACTTGAGAGAGACACTACAGACTTTGAGAAAGCACATGCTATTCGCCAAGTTCAGCAAGTGCGAGTTTTGGCTTTCTGAAGTCAAATTTTTAGGGCACGTTTTTGGAGCATCAGGGATTATGGTGGATTCGGCCAAGATTCGAGCTATCATGGATTGGCTGGAATCGACATCAGTGATAGAGATCGGGAGATTTTTGGGCTTGGCAGGGTATTACCTCCGATTTGTGAAGGATTTCTTAAAAATCGCTTCACCAATTACTATATTGACACATAAGGACATCGTGTTTCAGTGGATGGAAGTCTGTGAGCAGGCATTTAATGAGCTGAAGAGATTATTGACTACTGTGCCAGTATTGGTATTATTGCCAGAGACTGGGTAGGGATATCTAGTATATACAGATGCTTCTCATGTGGGTTTAGGTTGTGTTCTGATGCAGGGTAGTAGAGTTGTAGCATACGCCTCTAGACAGTTGAAGGTTCATGAGAGGAACTATCCCACACACGATCTGGAGTTGGTATCGATCGTGTTTGCACTGAAGGTGTGGAGACATCACCTATATAGAGAGAAATTCACACTTTTTACTTACCATAAGATTCTGAACTATCTCTTCACATAGAAGGAGCTGAATATGAGACATCGCATATGGTTAGAATTTCTTAAGGACTACGACTTTTCCTTGGAGTACAATCTGGGAAAAGCAAACGTAGTTGCAAACGCACTGAGTAGGAGATCGACAAGAGATGTCGAGATTTTCAGTTGTCACAGGATGCATGAATTTAGCTTACTCGAGGCAGCAGCGACAGCGAGTCGGTTAGATATTCCCACTAATACTCAGGTTCTAATTTGCGTACAGATGAGATTATAGACAGTGTCCACACAGAGAGTATCTGAGGGTCAGAGAGCTGATAAATCATACTCGAGATTCAGTGAGTTAGCACATAGTACATAGTTCACAGATTGGACTGATACTTCAGATCATTGTTTGAGGTTCAGGGGCAGAATATGGATACCCGAGGTACTGGAGCTTATAGATAAGATTCTTCAGGATTCACACCGTTTCCATTTCATTGTTCATCCAGACAGGACCAAGATGTACCACAATATGCAGAGACACTTCTGGTGAACACCGTTTCCATTTCATCATAAGTAACTTTGTGTCAAAGTGAGTGTTAGTTGGTTTTTTTAGTGGTGTAGGAGTTAATTATGGCCTTTGGATCTAAATAAAATGAATGGTTAAGATTAAGAGATATATGTTGTATATATATACAACACTTGGTCTATTTTGATAATTCTTGCATGTTTTTGAGAAAACAAAAGAGAGGGCTGAAGTGAACAGTAGGGAGTGTTGGAAATCAGTGAAGATTGAAGATTCAAAGTGAAGGTTAAAGCCAATTTGGAAGGATTAAAGTTTAGCATACAAGAATCAAGTTTAGGTACAACCCTACTCATTCATACTTTCTTTTGAATGATTTAGAGTACAAATCATAGGGCTTTTGTATACAAATGACTTTAAGGCCTTTTATTTGTTGAATATGAAGCTAAATTGAAGCTTAAATGCATTTCTAGCATTGATTTTCGATATTTCAAGTTTTTACCAAATTTGGGAGTTTTCAAATGAAACTTAGATTTTGATTTTTAGGCTACAAAATGACTTTGTTTTTGGAATCTAATGCTGGATTTGAATTCTTCATTTTGTCCTAATAATTTTTCTGTAAAGAAGTTTTCAATTTGGTTTTGAAAACCAAGAGTTATGCAATTTTGAAGTTTCTTGTGTTCATGTGGTGTTTGATGAAATGCATGAATGAGTTTTGTTTGAGTGGAGGTAACTTAAATATGACATCAAAGGGCCTTTAGATCATAATTTTAGTATTCTAATGGTTTTTTGATCCCAATTTGAGGTATGTTTGAGTCCCCAAGCTTAAATTTTAAAAATTCGAAGTTTTCGACAAATTGGGTTTTAATCCCGTTTTGGTTTTTCATTGGTTTCATAATGTAAAAATTAGAGTCTCTTAAATTGGTTTACGTATTTGGATTCCTTGCAAAAAAATATTAAATTTGCCATAAAGAAGTTTGAAATTCAGAGTTAAATCGACAAAGTTGTGATCAATTAAAAATTGCTTGTTGCTTATGTTAATGAATTTGATTTTTTCATGAATTCTGATATAAAAGAGTTTTCATCTCCAAAATCTAACTTTATTTTTGAATTCCGCATTTCGAGCTGATAACC
Organism: Stephania cephalantha; assembly: GCA_039657325.1. Classification (NCBI taxonomy): domain Eukaryota; kingdom Viridiplantae; phylum Streptophyta; class Magnoliopsida; order Ranunculales; family Menispermaceae; genus Stephania; species Stephania cephalantha. Next base: position 57,211,821 of record CM077567.1, on the reverse strand, counting down.
CAGCTATTAAGAAGTTCCCAATTTGGATTTGAAACCAAATAGTTATGAAAATTTTAAGTTAATGATGTTCTTGAACAAAAAAAATCTGTTTTTTTTTAAATCACTAATAACTCATCTAGCATAGCCTAAACCCAAACTAACCGACTATAATACACTCTAAAACATATTAATCTACTCCAGGAACCTAAGGGGAGGTCTCGGGAGTTCGGGAACGCGTTTTGAGGTGTCGGGAGGCTAGATAAGCTAAGATAAGCTTTATGACTTGTAAGTAAAGCTGCGAGAGTTCTTCATTGACTCTTATTGATTTATAGTCTATTTGTAGACATTGCTAGTTGTAATCTCACATCATGTTGTTCTTGTTTCTATTCGTTATTGAATATTGTTAACATGATGCCTTGTGATGTATTTCATTGATTCAAATTTCTAAGCATGATGATATTCTTGGCATATAGTTGATCAAAAGCATGCTATTAGAATAAGTTGTATTAGATTAGACTTGTATTCTATTTCCTTGGGCTTTGTAGCTTAACTAGTCTTGAAATCCTCGAGACTTAGAACTATTGATCCTTGAAAATTAAAATAGGGATTATCTAGTGTCCATTGTACAAAAGATGCACAGTTCACGGGGACTTAGATCTACCGGGGTTTCGGCACTCACCACTACACTTGCGCGACACATGGGGTATGAGCCTCATGGTTGTCGGTAAGAATGAGATAGATGATTTATACGCATCGAGCACAACTCCGCCATTTGAGGATTGATATAATTGATGAAATATGTAAAACATAGCTCCATATAGTAGTGGAAAAGGCTAGGTGATAGTTCTCACCACCGACCGGATGTAGATCATCTTGAGTTAGCCTGTGTCAGTCTATACATTTTTAACTGCAGCATTTACTTGCACTACTTGATTCAGCAACTTTTCTGCTACTTTATGCTTTTAAATACCTTTCTTTCGTTTTGGAAATGACGTATAGAATTCTCCGGTTATTACTTAAATATCACTATAATTACTGTCTAGTTTGTAACGGTAGGTGTAGGTCCGTCGAGCAGAAGTAGGCCAGGGAAGGAGAAGATCGGCAACTTTCCTTGAGCATTTCAATGAATCTCCTATCTCATTTGTGTATGAATCGACTTTTGTTGTATTACTGATGCTTATGTATTTCCAGTACATTTTGGGTTGTATATTGGGTTGAGCATACTTGAGACTCGGTTATGACACTGTGTTATTATCATTATGATATTTATATGCATGTGATGATGTTTCCTAGTTTCCACACTTAGGATTTTTAAATAATATTTGCTTCCGCATAGCCATTAAGATTTTTGTGATAATATTAAAATGATAAAAAGTTTTAATTATTTCTGAAGTCTAATGATATCGTGAACGATGTATTACTTTTCTTGAACGCATGTATCGAGGAGTATAGGAAAGAAAGGCTGACTAATATGTATTAAGTCTTACGTGGCTGAGATTAAGGCTTAATTATGGGATTAAGCAGGGTGGTGCTCTGTTTAGAAGAAGGGGCAGTCACATTGGTGTCTCTACATGTAAGTTTGGTATATCAAGAGTACTAGGATGTACATGATATGCGGGTGAGTTTTGTATGTCAAGAGTAGTAGGATGTACATGATCTGTATTTGAGTTTATGTGATCATCAATTTCAAAATTTATAGGGTCATGGTCAAGGACGGGTAAAGGAATGGGTATTATAGTGGATGTGGATGGAGATAAATGTATAGGGGGAATCTCTTTATGATAATGAAAAATGTGTTCATAGAACGCAACATCTCTAGAGGTAAAAGTCTTATGTGTTTGCAAGTTATAAACCTTCTAGCCCTTTTGACCATAGGGATGCCGATAAAAACACATGTCACGACACGCTTAGAAAATTTATCTTTCGATTGAGGAAAAATAGATGCATAGCAAAGACAACCAAACATGCGAAGATACGAGTAATTAGGTCTATTGAAAAATAAAAGCTCCTAAGGAATTTGGCCAGATAAAAGGGGAGTAGGAATATAATTAGTTAAACAAACAGTAGTTAGAATCCATTCCCCCCAAAACTAAATGGATAAATTTGCTTGGAACTTTAAAGCTCTTGCAACTTCAAGAATATGTCTATGCTTACATCTACAACTCCATTTTGTTGGGGCATAGAAACACAAGAAAATTGAGTTAAAATCCCATGTTGTTGACAATATGACTGAAGATTATGGTTTGTAAATTCAGTCCCATTATCACTACGAATTATTTGAACACTTTTTCCAAATTGTCGAACTATCATGGCCATAAATGAAACTGACCTAATATAAACTCTTAATTTTGTGGATATTAAATAAAACCAAGTGGTTCTAGTGTAGTTATCTACAATGCTTAGAAAATAATGAGCTCCAGATAAATATGGACTTTGATATGATCCCCAAACATCACAACGAATCAACTCAAAAGGTTCATGTGTTTTAATAGTACAAGCAGGAAAAGGGTGTCGAGCTTGTTTAGCTCGATGATAAAAGTCACAACACTTATTAAAGTCTTAAAAGAAAATGGACCTAGATCCTTAAGAAGAGACATCCTGTCAAAAAACAAAAGCTAGATATGTTGATGCCATAAACTAATTTAAGAATCAGAGGTTACGCTCATTACGACATGGATCTTAAGTGCCCAAAAATAATAAAGACCATCTAGTAATTCACCCATTCCAAGCAACTTCCTCGTGGCTAAGTCCTATAAAATACAAAAGGAAGGAAATAAATAAGCAACATTTAACATTTTTGTTAATTTGCTAATAGAAATAAATTTTCAAGAAAATGATGTTATGTAAATGACATCTTTAAGAGTGATAATAGAAGTAAAAGAAATATCGCCATGTGACTTTGCCAAAACTAGAGATCCATTGGAAATTTTGATCGGCATAAATTGAGGTATTTTTCCTTGCAAAGAGAAGTTACCTTGATATGTCATATGTTTTGAGGCATCTGTATCTAAAATCCATTCATTTTCATTAGTAAGTGGGAAATTTGTATTACCCACAAAGTTAGCAGTCCCCACAAAGTTGGTTGTAGAAGCATGACTCTTTTCAAGGTTGAGCATGGATATGAGTTGAGCATATTGTTCATTAGCCAAGCCTTTAATTGGAGTAATGTTGTTGCCTCCACTTTTCTCCATGTGTTGTGTATTATGAGTTGTCTTTGGCTTTGATGATTACTTCATTTTATCACATCATTCTGGGTAGCTATGTAGCTCAAAACAAGTTTCTTTGGTGTGCCTTGCCTTTTTGCAGTGATCAAAAAATAGCTTGGAGACATCTCGATTATTTGTGAATTTATGATTGTTGTTAGATCTACTGAAACTATTGTTCAAGAATGATGTTGCTTCGACGGATGACATTGGCAAATCAACTATCAGCTATTGTCATTCTTCTTGAGCTACCTGTGCATAAACACAAGATAAAGAAGGCAAATGTTCTGTATTCAAGATTTGAGAACAAACAATTTTATATTTTTCATTCAAACCCATTTAGAACAGGTGGACTTTTTCTTTTTCTCTTTCTCCAACAAGCACTTTGGCCGAACCAAAGGTACACGATGGGATTTGAGAATAAGTGTTGAGTTCATCCTAAGTACCTTTTAGTTTGGTGAAGTATGCCGAGACAGTCATCCCTTGCTGCAAGGTATTCATCATTTTGGTTTTCAATTGATGAATTCGAGGAGCGTTGCCTTATGAGAAACATTTCTCTAAATCCTTCCATAACTTTTGTGTTGTCATATAAAATGCAACACTGTCATGTCGTGTACGATAAAGAGAGTTGAAGACCCAAGAAATGACTATTGAATTGCATTTGATCCATGCAGATGCCATTCTTGAACCCGATGATGGACGAGAGATAGATCCATATACGAAGCCAATTTTATTTTTGGCTTAAAGTTGGTCATAACACGATGCCATGTAGCATAATTATCTTCCTTTAGGAGACAAGTTACTAATGTTGTCCTAGATTATCTGAAACATGAAGAGTGTAAGGAGACGAGGTATCTAATGCATTGTTGCTCGAAAAACTATCTTTAGTTACGAGAAACTTCAAATCTTAACCATGCTCTAATACCATAACAAATTGTGAAATAAGAGTTCTTTTACTCTTTCATACATTACTAATGATTAATAGTCAAATATACGAGAATGAGCTTGAATTAGCTCTCCAATCAAGGAAACTAAAACAGATACAAATCAATACTGATCCTCAAAGCAAGGATATTAAATAAATCAAGAAACAAATTATCTTCAATCGATGATGCTAAATATGGTAAGTGAATATGCACAACTGGTCTACTGCTAATAAAAATAACAAAAAATTATCTCATTCAGCTCTAAATCACTAGGTCTTCTCAAATCCATCGTCACTTTTAGGCCAAAAAGCGAGATTTGAGCTCCTAATCTAAGCCTTAAACGCCAACAACAAGATAAAATGAGTTAAATAGACGCAAAACCCCCAAAAGAAACCTATAAACCGAATGTAAAATAGTTGAGGATGGACTTACGGAGTCAAATCGATGTGGTTTTTTCGGAGTTTGGTTGGGTTTGGATTTTGGTTTGAGGGGTGGAATGAGAGGTGCTTGCTTGTGCGTTTCATTCGTGGGGTATGGTGAGCAAAAACACTTTTATATGAAATGGCACATTGGTCATTTCGTGCAAGGATAAAAATGGATTGTCCTTAATAATTTTAACAAAGGTAGAATCAACAAAAAGTGGATACATTTAATCATTTTTTTATATTATATAATATCTCACATTAAAGAAAGAAACTAAATATAAGCTCATAATTAATTAATTAATGTTGAAGTTCTTGATATCTTTTCTTTTGATATGATTTATTAGTGATTCCAATAATATCTTTTATTTTTTCTACTAATTTACCACATGAGACAAATATATATTCAGATATAAATGGATTAAATTCATTCTTGTTGAACTTATCAACTTCACCATTGACACCTGTTAGTGTATACATTAATTGTCATTATTTGCATAATGTAAGATTTAGATGTGAAGATGTAAATTGTTGCGACAAGGGAAGTTGTAACCAAGACAATTACAACTGGGGAAATTGGAAACACGACAATTGCAACTATTAACAGGCCAGTTGCAATTGATACGAAAATAGAAGTTTCGTTATGAAGAAATTTTTATTCCAAATTTAGATCCTAATTAATCTCCGAGAAGATTTTGGAAAACTTTCTAAACGTGTGAAGAGATGATCAACACATCCATATTATTTTGAGATTTAAGGATTTCACATCAACATTGATTTTTCGGAAGAACACAAGTATATATCAACAATCATGTTATGTTCTTTTTCTTGTGGGTTTTAAGTTCAGCAGTTGCAATTGACAATTCTTGGGATGAACAAGTCAAAGGGACTTGACATTACAGAGGGGATTTAGGGGTGAGAGTTCATTGTGAAGGTAAAGGGTGGTGTAGCAAGCATAGTGAGGGATCACTAGTTGGGGTCTTTCAAAAATCTATAACTTTTTATTATATGTGGATTCTTCACATCTAGGCATGGCCTCACATATTTAGTTCTTGGACCGAACTGGGTTAATGTCTCATTGTGTTGTGGTTTGCTTTACAATTTGGTTTTAGTTTTGTGGTGTGCTTATCATTGCGTGATTGTCATTAGCGATTCAAAACTTAAAGTGGTATCAGAGCAAGGCACCTTAGTATTCTATTTTTCAGAAAGGTGTGATCCTAAGTTTTTAGTTTGATTCACGATGGCTCAAGGTATCCGATGCGATCAAACTGAAAGAGGCTACAACAATTTTTATGCAACATTCATGCAACTACATCAAAATGTAATTCGACATCATCCATCGAAATGGTCAATACAGTTGCAACTCATTTTGTCATTGCTCCTGTAGTTGTAACTCACTATGCTACAACTCATGCAGTTGTAACTAACTCTGTCATTGCTCCTGCAGCTGCAACCTTAGAAGTTCCTAATGAAATATGAAACTATGAATCAGATTGTGACTTACATTGGAAGTATTGATGATACATGATGCATGTCGAATGCGCTAACATATAATCCCAATGAGATTACCAAGTACCACAAGTATTACAGTAGTGGCAAGCACGGGATCGATCCATGAATACCAAGGGTTTCCAACTTACGCTAGCAAACAAAAAAGTAAATCATGGGTTTTTTAAATATTGTTTTCAAGAGTTAACAATAACTTGAAATTAAAGAACTTTGTAAAAGAAATCAATGAAAGAAAAAAGTAACCCAAACTTCCTCAATTGACATAATCAAGCTCTATGGTCATCGATCTATGTAAAGTATGCAATTAAAAAGTATTCTAGAGTAGCTATAGAACCAAGAGCGCACCTGGTTCCTCATTTTCCCGTAATCGATAGCTAAGGTACGACCGTTGACTACTCGTCTAGTCAAACATATAAATCTAGACTCACGCGCCATGGGTTTAATACGATGACCGCAATGGGTTTTGTGACACTGAACCTACATAACCAGATTACTAGTGCATTCGATTTAGCCTATATACCTAAGGTACTTGACAAGTCCCAGGTTGAATCAACTGGTATGGTCAATTGCTACTAGTGTGTCTTCTAGCACAAGTACCGATGCGTATGACTCACTAGCAATGGGTTTCCACCTAGAACATACAAAGGGCCCTTCACAATGAATCAAAGTTTAACCCTTATGGCCCGTTCGCTTCAAATATTAGCAAGACCCAAGATCAGGGAATTAGTTCGTAATGGGACTAACACATGAGTTTATGTATTAGTCCCTTTTATGGGACTTGTTCGGTTGGGATGTTTAAGCTTGAGAATAAATGTCGTTCTAATAAGTACATTTACTAAAGTACCCCTCTATTTAACTTACACCTCCAACAAAATCATCAAAGTCGATTTCGGTCTTCATCACTTCCGCTCCTCGGCCGAGTCCGCGATCTCGCAATCTTCATTCCCGCATCTTCGTCATCGTCCTCGGTCTTCATTCCCGCATCTTTGTCCTCGTCATCATCTTCGTCATCGTCCTCGGTCGAGTCCGCATCTTCATCATCGAGTTCGCATCTTCGTCATCATCTTCGTTATCGTCCCGTCTTCATCGCAATCTTGGGACGATTGAGTTTAGTTAGATGAGGGGTAATTTGGTCTGTAATGGCCAAACATTGAGACTAGTTAGTCCCACCAAAATTGGTGGGTTACTTTAGTCACCTCTACTGAGCATTAGTTAATCCCGTGGCTTATTTAATCCGCGAAGCGAACACCGACTTAGCCAATCTAGTGGGGTTAATCCACCCTAAAACCATCAAGCGAACATGCTATTATTAGTCAAGTAATACCAAAGAGAATAGAACACCAAAGAAAAGCAATTGAGTTGAAATAACTTAGACCTCACATAAGGTTTGATTATAAGAGTTGTTTGATCCACCTCTGGTCTCGATCAATGGAGTTTAACTGGACATGATTATGGAAAACCACAAGATTTTTAAGTTCTTTCGTAAACAAAGGATGGAAACAATGAATTTCTGAGTTTCTATTTATGTACAACCTAAAAAAATCTATTTCAAAACGGAATTCCTAAAAATCTGGGGAAAAAATCGGGTTTCACGTTCTGTGCTGCAAGTCACGCCGTGGGCATGGACTTGGAAGCATGGAACATTGTCGTGCCTACTGCTATTTGCTGGTGCGTGAAAACGGCGCTGTGGAGGTCTTTATTACACGCCGTGGGCATGATTTTGCGGCGCCACTGGCGGTGTAGATCGCTACCGTGGCTGGTGGTATTCTCATTTCCACGCCGTGAGGTGTTAATCCATGCCTTGGGCATGTATATACAACGCCTTATATGGTGTAGATCACTGTCATACTTGTGTGCTTGTCAATCCTAGTCCACATTCCATGCCTTGGGTGCGTCAATCCATGTCGTGGGTACAGACTTTCGGCGTGAGTGGTGGCATAGAACATTGTTTTGTTCATCTCTTGACTGCCTTGTCCAATTCTCTCAGTATTTGCACCACTTCTTCAATTTGGGTCCTGATATCTGTAAATTACACAAATAAGAGATTGTTACTACTAAATAGAGATTTATAGATCAAAATCATACTAAACACTATATTAAATAACGTCTAATTATACACTTATCAATAAATCTAAATGTGTTGCATTCGAACAAATGTATGGTAGATGGAGTGATGTTGTGTGACATCTGAGAATTTTATAAACTTGATTAAGATGCTAATTAAGTATTTTCAGATTTAATTTTGGATTTAACTATTCGATGTGGGACCCACGTATTACATATTAGAGATCATAAATTAAAATATTAATTTATATGTCGCGTGATTAGTTGGTTTATTATATTTTATTCGTCACGAAAAGGGTCGAGCTGAAGTGTATACGCAATGTTCGAGAGTTTCTGAGCGCTTTGGAAATTTTCTCCAATTTTGGCAAAATTGGGGTATTTTTGAAATACAGTTTGAACCTAAAAATAAGAGATAATCATGAAATTAAATAGAATAATTAATAAATTGGTGTGCACCTAGTGACACGTGGGGTCAATGGTGACACACGTGGATGTACAATAATGTGCACGCCTGAGGATGGTCGTTGGCGCGTGGAAAAATTATAGCCGCAAAAATATATAGGTGTATATATATTGAGTCATATAGTTTAAATCAAATAAAAGTAAACATTAGATTCGCCTCGAGATACGTGTAGCATGGATCTCGAGAAGGTGAATGGGTTGAACGATTAGTTTTGGAGAGGTGTATCCACGTCTCGAGATGTGTGCCATCCCATCTCAATAACGAATGTGACTGCATTTCATGTTCTTTGGATCGTCCTCGAGATTCATGCGTGTGAATCTCGAGAAAAGTTGTACTTATCTTGTGTAAGTCAATCATGAGGTGATGATCTTGTTAATAGCCATAAGATCGACCTTGAGAAACGTGACACTTATCTAAAAAAAGATCAAAATATAAAGAAACCATTAGATTTGCCTCGAGATTCGTGCGATATGAGTCTTGAGGGAAACTCATATTTATACCCAAGATACGAAACAAAATTGCCTTATCAATTCCATATTTTGATGGAGAGAATTTGACAGAGAGATTCATAACTGGAAAAGACAGAGGAATCGAGACCGAAAGAGAGAGAAAGGCGACAAGAAAGAAGGTGAGCCGTGTTGTAGTTGTTGTTGATTATTGTTTTGTCGTTGTTGTTAGTCGTTGTATTGTTGTTGTACATTGAGGAAGATGAACATGGGGATTGGGACTTGAATCGACTTAGTCCGAAGGAGACGATGGAAGGGGAATGGTCTCCTTTGCCCAGAACCAACCTGGGGTTGGGGTTAGGAGCCCAACCCCAACGAAATAAAAGAAAGTTTCAATTCACTGTTGAAACGGAGAAAAGAGAGGCGAGGAAGAAGATGTGGTTTGATCCCCAGACCAAAACAAACTGGGTCTGGTTCAGTTAAATCGGACCAATCTGGTTAAGGGGCCGAACCCCTAATTAAAAAAAAGAAAAGAAAGAAAATGCTGAAAATGGAAAAACTTCCAAAAATAGAAAAAAATAAAAAATATATATTTCGGCCAAATAAATTGAAATTGTGTACTTCTATGAAAAATAGAGAACTTGGAATTTTCTCGAGGATTTATCCCAAGATTTTTCCTTGTAATGCGTATTACAACACGGACAATGCCCGAAATTCGAAAAATTGTTTAAAAGCCTAGTGAAAGTTAATTTTCGATTTCGAACCAATTTGCAGTTCAAATTAGGATCCATACATCTAATGAGTTGATTTAAAGTGATTCCGATTTTTTAGGGCTTGAGTATACCAAAATAACTTGAAAACTGGTTGAAAACTTACGAAATTCAAATAGGAAACTTATCTTGATTTCTCAATGGTTTTAGGTAATGTCAAGGATCCCGAAACCACTCAGAACGAACCTTAGGGAATAGATTCAAAGTACGTGAAAGTTGGGGAACGTTGTGTGAGGCTTCACAATCAACTTTGAGTTTGTTTGGTGGTAAGTAAATCGTATAGTGATCTTTACTATTTATTGAATATCTTTGTATATGTGATTGCATCATAGTCTGCATTGCATTTCATCATTTTTGTTCTTACATACACAGAGAAAGTGAGAGGGATAAGCTTGTTTTGGAGTATGGTTCGCTTGAAACTAGGTTTCAATCCTACCTCTAACGCCGTCAAGTGAGACTAGCGGAGTCTAACGCCGACAAGTTATCTATGCATTTCATGATCTCTTAATACTGTCTATATACTATTTTTGGAAGTCTACATTTGATTATAGTTAGGATATAGAAATAAAGTGGATTGCTTTTCATGTTGACGCATATATCTTATTGATTATTTGAAAATGCAATTACATGTCTCCATATATCAGACTGACAATTGCAGGAGTACACATCAATGTAGGAATTTACTTACTTGACATTTTCAAGTTGTTTTTGATGATTTCAGATTCTATATGAAAACAAGGGACGAATGGACAAGACTCAAAAATTGTGGTGATTGTTCTTAAAACTTAAAGTACATTCTTGTTTTAAATTATTTGTATATATTGTTTTGGAATTGTAAGGGTGATTGTAGGACGTGAAGTTTCATCGAATGGTTATGAAAGTCTCCTAAACTAGTTTAAAATACGTTGAGAGGTTTATGTTTCAATTTTGGTCTATTTGGGATAGTTAAGTTGTGATTAAGCTATTAGAGAATGTAAGTTAGTTTATAAATTCAAATTTGTTATACGTTATGAATTGCGGGGAGTTGTGAGTCATTCTATGGCTCTACCTAATTTTGTTGTCTATTAGTTGAAATTTTTAGTTGGCTACTTTTAGGGGAGGTGCCACTGAAATTTTTATTAAATACGGATATTATTTCCTAATTTGCTCCAATAAAATAAGTTAAGAAGTGAATCATTTGTGGATCTAAATTACAATATAATGCATTATTAATGGCTGATATAAAGATAATTTAGAGGTCAGAGTTAAAAAAATGAATTAAGCTAACCAGATTATCAAAGTATTAAGGTAATCTAGACCAGTCAGTCGTCTTAATGATGAAGGGCAGATAAAGTTGGTATCAGAGCCTAGGTTTGGCTTAATTGAGGATAAATCTTGGTTGAAAACCAAAGGGTGATTGAGCACGATTAGTTAGGAAGTAACTGTGAGTCGGGGTAATTTGAATTATTGTGTTATATTTGTGTTGTATGTATGCATTATCTCTAGATATGTGATATGGAGTTTATTCTCTTTGTCCATTCAATACTTAACTCGTAAGATATGACGAGTAAGACTTGAAACAAATAATTAATAGAGAGAATAGACTTACGAAACAAAATTGAGCGTGATTGGATGTGAAATGGACTTGTGAAGTCTGAATTGTGACGACCCCAAATTCCAGGCCGCCTTGCTACCCACCACGTCGCATCCCACGCCACCAAGTTTTGCCACGTCATGGCCCACTTATCTCTGATGTTTCGCGACCTACCTGGCTACTTAAACTTTTCCATTTAGTCCTAACATAGGTAATTAATTTCCATATAATTATTAATGATTTCATTAGCCAGTTAATCAATTTATCAAGTTATAATGAAATTTTATAGCAGAATCTTTATTTAAGTAAGTTATATAGTATTCAACAATCCTAAGTAGTGGAAAACCAGACAAAAGATACCATGTATATATCAAGGCGAGTTAAGTATACCAAAAGTTCCATATACATGTAATCAGTGTTCTATGGTCCCCAAACCCAACAAAAGTAAAATAAATACAGATATAGTGGCTCCCAAAAAGTCGCCCGTACACTCTCCATATGCTCATTAAAGGATCCGCACTCACCACTCAACAAATCGAGTCTAGTGAGTAAAATCCCAAGAGAATTCCCACAATATTCATGAAATAAAACTATAAACAAAAGTAAAATAAATACATACTGATATCACACATGAACTGGCTCAACAATCTCAGAGGTAGTCGTCCAGTACCTCCTTGCCCTTGCTCGTCGAATGATCGACACTCAGTCACTCAACAAATACAGTGAATAGTCCAGTGAGTAAAATCCCAAGAGAAGTCTACACAATATTCAAGAAATAAAATTGATAAACTACGAGACATGCAAATATAACACCTGACAACAATATGTCATATTACCATGAATGTAAGCAACACATGACAAGGAAAAGCGACAATCGTAGATATATTCTACTGCCATCGAAACGAGCACTATCACAAGTAACCCGTGGGTACGATTTAGCCACAACCAATATATACCCATACTAAAATAGAAGTGAAAACCCCATGTGTGCCTACCATCAGTCACACTTGAAAAACGAAATTGATAAACCAAATCATAAATTCTGTGAGGCATTTCAATGGGTTTACGCACATCAATCCGCTCTCCGACTTCTTGGACTCCCGAATCCGACCGACTAGCTCCCGATACCCGATATCCCTGAGTTCTGTGTCTTATCAGTTCAAATATAGTGGGTTTAAGATTAATTTAGTGTCTATTAACTCTTAAAACCAATATTTATTTCAAAACCTAAAAATTATTAAATAGTCTTTTATTAGGTTAATTCCTTCAAAATAAGTTAAAAATAGTAAATCTAAGAATCGGTGCGTTAAAAGTGGATTTCAACTAGCTACATTATTAAAAAAACATTTTTATCGAATTTTTGGTGTCAAGTTAGCGCGCTAATAGGGCTTATTAGCGCACTAATCACGAAACTAAGTTCGAGTTTCTACCCAAAATCATTAGCACGCTAATTTTCCTAATTAGCGCGCTAATTGCCCTTTGTGACAGAATCTTCAACTTGAAAATTATGCCCTAAAGCCCCCAATTAGCTAACTAGACCCCATTTAACACCCTCTCCATATCAAATTGATCCAAAACAACAATTAGAACAACCTTAAAACAACAATTTGATCAATTTCCTCAAATCTCTTAAATTCACTAGTTTTCCCCATTTCATCAAAATACCAATTCAATCAAAATCAGTGATAAATCCTTATATAAAATGATCATTTAACATATAATTCATCACAATATCACCAAACACCAGGGATCTAACCCTTATATTCAATTTTTTCATCAAAACTCCCAAAAAATGGGTTCATTAGATAGAGGAGATGACGAAAAAGATGATTACCTAAGTTTTGATTCCTCAACTTGCCTCCAAAGTGGTTGAATCCAAGCTTGAATAAGCTCTTCTTCTTTGATTTCCTAGCAAAACTGATTTTGATTTCATTTGCATGCTTGATAAACCTTGCTTATATATTGAAGTGATGTTAATTCCTAACCCTACATCCTCATGCATACGTATCCCGAGGATTATCCAATGGCTCACCTCTAGCCACTTAGCCCACTCACTCCCACTCACTCACCTCATGTGACACTATTTTGTTACTCACATGGCTCCTAGATGTCTCCATGTGTATCTCTAGACTAATCCTATGTTTTCCATTTAATTTACTCAAACTATAGACCTTGATTTATTGAATTTATTCACCTTAGCTTAGGCCCACATAATATCTTTGGTTAATGGTTTTATTCACCAAAAATTATCAACTCGTGGTCCCACTAACCCTCGACTACCCAGCACTCAGTGCCCCACATCTCGACACGAAACTCAAGGTATACCATAGCCTATCATTTTAATTGGATTAACTTAGCCTATGGTCACATCACCTATTTTAAATCATCATCTAATCATCTTAATGTGAATTAGTGGAGTTTCCTAGTGTACTCGTAGTTCGCCTACTCGACACCTGCGTCGATAAGCCTTTCGATACGAACACTCGTCACACAACCTTGCCCAATATCAACATACACACATGCAGTGCAATATAATAATAAATTTAAAAACCACATTTACACAACCACCGTTCCACAAATAACATATTTCCTCAGTTCTAGTGTTCGAGCCAACCGAGTTGTCCACGTAACGCTCAAATTACGCCCGTTAATCCCCGAGATTAACGCTAATCCTAGTTTAATTAATTTGGGTCGTTACAATTCTTCCCAACTGGGAGAATTTCGTCCTCGAGATTTGAATCTCGAGTAAACTTTGATGTAAATATCTTATCCCCGTGTGACCACGCCTTACATCTTGATAGTCCCTCTCTACAGTCCTTTGAACACCTCCACTACTCCATCACAGGGATCGTAGTGTTACCCTGAGACATAGGTGCGTGTTTCTGAGGTGGTCAAAATCAGTCACTCTCTTCCCAACATCTATGTTAAAGTTTCCCTATCCCAGTAACCTAAGGCCAGTAACTGTAAACCTCTCCTATCATATATCCCAACATAATAGTCCTAACCAACCATCACATACCATGAAAATCTCATGCTATGCCATATCCTCCCTTACTCACCATGATAATCCCATGTGATGCCACGAATTACTCTTACTTACCATGACAATCCCATGCCATGCTACGACTTATCCTTACACACCATGACAATTCCATGCCATGCTACGACCTATGACAATCACATGCCATAATACAATAATCTATTATGCATACATGAACTTAAACTGTAATGATTAAAATTTTAAAAATTCACATACCCTGAACCCGCTGCTGGGACATCTCCTGGCCTGGCTCAGTCACCACGTGCAACGCCTCTCGAGTCTGCACCGGTGTCACTACTGCTGGAGTCACTGATCTCTTGGGACAATCTCTCTTGATGTGCCCATCTTGTCCACACTGCCAACATGCAGTTGAATAACCATATCCTGACCTCCGACCCTAACTCTCCGATCTCCAGTCCCTGCCTCCGTAGTCATTTACCCGTCTCAGCGGCGACGCTAGTAATGTAGGTACATCATAGGCTCTAGCTGCTCGATCACCATCCCTACGGTCTCCATTGTACTGTTTGTCCTCTCTATCATCCCGATCCATTTGTCTCTTATGTCCATTCTGTACCTCAGCCCCAGTAATATGCCTACCCTTTTTCTACATCAAGAAGGTCTCGTGTGCCAAAGTTCGATCAAATATCTCCTGCAAAGTGCGAGCTCCAGATGACACCACTGCCTCAACAATCCTGTCATCAGCCCCCCGTGTAAAGTAGTATATATGTAGTCGCTCAGTCCCGGCTACTTCCATAGAGAACTAACGTAAATACCGAAATCGCTCCATATACTGTATCAACGTCTGACTACCTTGTCTCAGGGTCAAAAACTCATCCCTCAATCTCAAACTCGCCTCCATGAGTATATACAGATCGTAGAATAAATCTTTGAACTCAGCCCACGTCGTTGGCTCTGGATGAGTATCCATATACGTAGTCCACCAGATTGTTGCATGACCTCTTAAGCATGCTTCAAAAAGACGTGCCTGAACACTCTCATCGTTCCTTATCAACTTATGAAAATGCTGATGATACACTATCCACTTCCCTGCCGCCTCAGGTCATCGCCTCTGTAGAAGAAACCTGGCCGAAACTTCAAGAACTCCCTCAACATCTTCGCTTCTGGGGCCAAAACAAATCCTGATGTAGTAGCAGTCATCTGATTTGCAATCGTAGGTGGTGGCGTAGGAGTCGGTGTCTCCAATGGAACAACAACAGTTGTAGCTCTCTCTGCCTGTGTCTCCATAGCTACTCTCTCTACAGGTGTTTGTGGAACAACCGGGGCGAAAACTGTCCTCGTACGTGTTGTAACTACTATTGGCTCTTTAGGCACCGCAACTACTGTAGCAAGTAACATCAGTGTGACGGTCTGATCCCGTAATAAACATAGTACCTCAACAATCTGAGTCTCATGAGCCGAAAGTCGATCCTTTACACTCGTCGTTATCGGGAAATCCCTAGCTACATCACTAGTTTGTCCAGTCTCACGATGCGTACTGGACTGTCCGTCCATGATCTGCGTCGAGAAGCGTGCTTCAGATCGACATCGATATATATACGTATATCATATATATAACAAAATATAACACATATATAAGCCTATCATTACCCATCTCAAGTCTGCTTCCTAACTAAGGTTCTAAGTCAGGATCATCGGGTTTCCACATCTAATGTTTGTTTGTTTAATTTTTATTCTCTTTCATGAAACTTTTCCCGAGGCTTCCTCGAAACCTCGCTCTAATACCAAACTGTGGCGGCCCCAAATTCCAGGCCGCCTTGCTACCCGCCACGTCGCGTCCCACGTCACCAAGTCTTGCCACGTCATGGCCCGCTTATCCTTGACGTTCTGTGACCTACCTGGCTACTTACACTTTTTCATTTAATCCTAACTTAGCTAATTAATTACCATATAATTATTAATGATTTCATTAGCCAATTAATCAATTTATCAAGTTATAATGAAATCTTACAGTGGAATTCTTAATTTAAGTAAGTTATACAGTATCCAACAATCCTAAGTAGTGAAAAACCTGGCAAAAGATACCATGTATATATCAAGGCGAGTTAAGTATAACAAAAGTTCCATACACATGTAATCAATGTTCTATGGTCCCCAAACCCAGCAAAAGTAAAAAAAAATACATACTGATATCACACACGAGCTGGCTCCACAATCTCAGAGGTAGTCACCCAGTACCTCCTTGCCCTTGCTCGTTAAAGGATCTGCACTCAGTCACTCAACAAATACAGTGATGAGTCTAGTGAGTAAAATCCCAAGAGAATTCCACACAATATTAATGAAATAAAACTATAAACAACGAGACATGCGAATATAACACTTGACAACAATATGTCATTTTCCCATGAATGTAAGCAGCACATAACAAGCCAAAACAATAGCGTGAAATAAATAAACAACATATAACAATTAAACCAGTTCAGAAATAAAGCATTAATCAGTAAACATTTGTATAATTACGAGAAAACCCTGACCTACACTAGTCAGTAATCGATAAATCGAATAAGAACCACATATATACTTACAGGCCTACAATGGCTAAACCCCAACTTAGTAAACGACATGGTCCCTTTCTAACTCTGTTACACATTAGGACCACCCTAATCTCTCACGACAATCGTAGATATATTCTACTGCCATTGACACGAGCACTATCACAAGTAACCCGTGCATACGATTTAGCCACAACTAATATATACACATACTGAAATAGAAGTGAAAACCCCATGTGTGCCTACCATCAGTCACACATGAAAAACGAAATTGATAAACCAAATCATAAATTTTGTGACGCATTTCAATGGGTTTACGCACATCAATCCGCGCTCCGACTTCTTGGACTCTCGAATCCGACCCGACCAGCTCCCGATACTCGATATCCCTGAGTTCGGTGTCTTATTAGTTCAAATATAGTGGGTTTAAGATTAATTTAGTGTCTATTAACTCTTAAAACCAATATTTATTTCAAAACCTAAAAATTATTAAATTATCTTTTATTAGGTTAATTCCTTCAAAATAAGTTAAAAATAGTAAATCTAAGAATCGGTGCGTTAAAAATGGATTTCAACTAGCTACATTATTAAAAAAACATTTTTATCGAATTTTTGGTGTCGAGTTAGCGCGCTAATAAGGCTTATTAGCGCAATAATCGCGAAACTAAGTTCGAGTTTTTGCCCAGAATCATTAGAACGCTAATTTTCCTCATTAGCGCGCTAATTTCCCTCTGTGACATAATTTTCAACTCGAAAATTATGCCCTAAAGCCCCCAATTAGCTAACTAGACCCCATTTAACACCCTCTCCATATCAAATTGATCCAAAACAACAATTAGAACAACCTTAAAACAACAATTTGATCAATTTCCTCAAATCCCTTAAATTCACTAGTTTTCCTCATTTCATCAAAATATCAATTCAATCAAAACCAGTGATATATCCTTATATAAAATGATCATTTAATATACAATTCAACACAATATCACCAAAAACTAGGGATCTAACCCTTAAATTCAATTTTTTCATCAAAACTCCCAAATAATGGGTTCATTAGATAGATGAGATGATGAAGAAGATGATTACCTAAGTTTTGATTCCTCAACTTGCCTCCAAAGTAGTTGAATCTCAGCTTGAATGAGCTCTTCTTCTCTGATTTCCCAGTAAAACTGATTTTGATTTCATTTGCATGCTTGATCAACCTTGCTTATATATTAAAGTGATGTTAATTCCTAGCCCTTCATCCTCATGCACTTACTTATCCTGAGGATTATCCAATGGCTCACCTCTAGCCACTTATTCCACTCATTCCCACTTACTCACCTCATGTGACACCATTTTGTTACTCACATGGCTCTTTGATGTCTCCATGTGTATCTCTAGACCAATCCTATGCTTTCCATTTAATTTTCTCAAACTATAGGCCTTGATTTATTGAATTTATTCACCTTAGATTAGACCTACATAATACCTATGGTTAATGGTTTTATTCACCAAAAATTATCAACTTGTGGTCCTACTAACCCTCGACTACCTGGCACTCAGTGCCCCACGTCTTGATACGAAATGCAAGGTACACCATAGCCTATCATTTTAATTGAATTAACTTAGCCTATGGTCACATTACCAATTTTGATTCATCAACTAACCATCTTAATGTGAATTAGTGGAGTTTCCTAGTGTACCCGTAGTTTGCATACTCGACACCCACATCGACACTCCTTTCGATGCGAACACCCGTTACACAACCTCGCCCGATATCAACATACACACATGCAGTGCAATATAATAATAATAAATTTAAACACTACATTTACATAACCACCATTCCACAAATAACATATTTCCTCGATTCTAGTATTCGAGCCAACCGAGTTGTCCACGTAACGCTCAAATTATGCATGTTAATCCCCAAGATTAACACTAATCCTAGTTTAATAAATTTGGGCTGTTACATGAATTCACAAAGATGTTGTAAATAGTTCGATCCAATGTAATTGATGAAAGTATCAGTTATGAAATCAATAAGAAATTAGTTGAAAGAAAAGTCCAAATGATTCAGGTACGTAAGTACTAAACATGATCCCTTAAAATTGAAAGTATTGAACTATTACAATTATGAAAAGCTCAGAAAAATGTTGGAAAAGACTTAAATTAAGTTTCAAACGATTGAGAATCGTTTGGAAAACATAAAAATAAATTGAGACTTGTGGGAGGCTCAAGATATGGATTATCTTGAGTTTTAGAATAAGGTTAGTATCGGTTGCATGGTTAACTCAGGATGACCTATTCGACGAAATATTGGTTTAAGTCATAAACAATTAAGAGTTGCTTTTAAAACATACTCAATGAAAAGAAAAAAAGGAGACACATGGTTTTCAAAAATAGAAAATGATTAGATAATTTGAATTTGACTGGAAAACCACAATGGTATTGTGATATGATCAAATAAAGTTATCTAAGTCGATTTCTATTAAAATAAAATACTTTGAAGCAAAATATTGTCTCCTTTCTGAAACAAAACAAAACAAAAAGGAAAAGTGGAATAGAACCACAGTTGAAAACAATCAAATGACTTCTATAATAAATACTAAAATTATTGATTGTTTATTACTCAAGTTACTTATTCATAAGCGACATTGAGAATAATGGTCCTATGAATCGAATAAAGAACTGATAAAACAAATGGAAATACACGAGTTAGAAGTAATCTTTGTGAACACCAGATTAGGTGTTGTTGTTTAACAAGATTAACAAAAAAATTTTCAACTGAAAAATAAAGAGTGTAGTGATTATATCAACGTGTAGGAAGTTAAGGTATTGGGGAAGTGGTCTAATAATAGCATGTATTAGCTATTAAACATCAACAAAAGTTATTGTGTTTTGAAATCCAAAGTACCCAATAATAACTTCTAACAACATCAAGTTATGACACTTATCACTACAATCTAAATTATAATAAGTGAAGAGATAGATGTACTGATTGAATATCACTAAGTGATATATATAAGACGTCAGCATGAGCTCCTATATTATAAGGATTTACATTTATATGAATTAAATGATTGAAACAACATCCTTTAATAGTTTGATTAGCGTTTAGTTGATCAATAGTTTGGAAGTTCTAAGTCTTCTACTTTTCAGTTGAACAACAACGGACAAATGAATTCATCAAAAGTATATTGATGATTAGTAAGACATTTTGTTATCTTACACAGTCTATTAAAAGTACTGAAATTCTTTTTGAGGAAAAAAGTAAAAAATTTGAGACTAATGGAAATAAGTTGAGGCAATAAGAAACATTAGAAATATTTGAGTCGCAAAATTTCTCTGTTTCGAAAAAAAAGTTAGCTATGGAAGACTTCAATTGATTGAATATTCATAAGAAGCCGTATTATCCTTAGCTAAGTTTTAAAAAAGAGAAGAGATATAAATTGTTTTACTTAGACAAGATTAAGGAGTTGTAAATGGCCAGGTTGTTGAGCGAAAGTCATGGTAAGACATCGAGATGACTTGTGACTGCTGGAAGTGATACGAACAGACTCTTTTTAGTCAAGGTAAGGCACTATAGTAGTTATGCATGACTAAAAGTCCAAGTAATTCCTTTTTGTAATCACGATTCATTCACAGCGTATAAGAATAGTGTAACGAATAAAAAAATGTTGGATTTTTTTATGGAATATACATATAAATATGCATGGATCATACCTTTCGTTCCACTTCCAGTTGCTATAGCCATAGGATTGGGGCTTCTCCTTGTTCCGATGGCAACAAAAAATCTCGTTCACTTGTCTTTGAAAAAAAGAATGAGTGGTGAAGTATAAAAGAGTCTATGAAGTTTTGTTAGAGTAAATTGGAAGCTAAAGTATAGGCAAATAAATGGTCATAACATTCTCACATTAATAAAAAAGTGAAATTTTTAGTCAACAAGTTCCGATAAGACTTAGGATGTCAAACTATAAGTTTGATGTACCTTAACATATCTTTACAAGGAATCAAACTCCAAAAGTTGAAAATGTAGAACCAAAGTAATATACAACTGATATCAGTACCTAGTTAATGGTGGAGTTTAAAGCACTATATTATCTTAAGTTAGAGTTGATGTAAGATACATATATAATGATGAATATATAATGAAGTAAAAAAGATGTGTGACTTACAGCTCAGTTAGTCAATATTATATGTATTAGTTGAAAATATTGAATAGAGGACAATATATATGACTTGATATGTTGGAAGAATTAAGTGTGCTTCTATTGTAATTAAGGGAAGTTAGAAATGTATTGAGTAGAGGCAAAAAGAGATATCATATTTATTACTTATATGAGATAAAAGTTAAAAGTTATACTATTAGAGTATAATCATTGAATATGTCGATATATTTGTTTAGAAATGTATATCTACTTAAGTTATGGATAACTATCTCGATTACATTAATGAAAGAAGTCTAGTGAACTGTAATGATCGATATGTGAAATCACAGTCAAGTGAATAAAATGAGGTTCTTCGTGAACTCATGGATAGAAAATGATTTGGGGAAGTTAGAAAAGTCGTTAATTTTCTAACTAGTCAAATAGAAAGTTAACTGCATTGGCTGACGAGTTGGAATTGGTAATTGCTTTCTAGTCCACAAATATAAATAATATTGTGAGTAGGCATTTAGAGAATGAGTGAGAGTTGCACATCTTCCATTAGATCAGTGATACGTGACATTTACTTATCATTACTTCCCGTGAATCACGAAGATTGTTGTTGATGTGGTTCGTCGGATGCGCAACATGCATCATTTTCTTATTTGATGTAGGATTAATTTAATAGGCCCAAATTTACGAGCTAATGGGCTTTACCAAACAATACCTTTTTTGAACATTTAATAAATCAATGTATTTTTAATAGAATTAATATTGGCTATATGTCTTCTTTTTCTATCTCTATTGAATAGTTGATGATAAAGTTTATAACACTTCACAAATAATTATCATAAATTATTCTTTAGTAAAATCAAAAATATATAAGGTGCAATTGGGGCAAGAAATCCTTCTTCCCTACAAAGCCCATCCTAAAGGGTCGAGGATTTTTCGAAAACTGTTCGTGGGGATGAGAACCCAGCCGATTATAATTTGTATAAGGATGGAGTTTTCAATTCTAAGTTTATATAGGAAGGAGCTAGTAGAGTCTACGTTGAGTGAAGGCTTAAGGTTTAGAGTATAGCCTTTACCAAAATGCGAAAACAAGATGTTGTCTCTTATTCAAACTTATACCTAGGGGTGCACATGGATTGGATCCAATCCAATTAGGGTCAATCCATATTCTAATCATGGATTGAGAAAACGCAATCCAGACCGGTACATCATTTCACTAATCTAACATGATCTAAATTACTAAATGCAGACTAGACCAGATTAAGTTACGTGAATTGACAAGTATAAAATTAATGTTTAAAAAACTATAAAATTAATATTTCAAATTAAAACTTAAGCAACTTCCAATAAGTAACAAAGAAAGTTACAATTAGTACGAAAAATATTGAATACAGAAATTTAATTAAAATACATTAGTTTTAACATTTCCTATACTTATTTGACTAAATAGTATGGCAGCCTCGCACCCCGAGACCTCCAGGTGGGTGTTGCACTGCTACTCCACGCCCTGTAGGCCCCGTTGTACCATCTATGTCACTGACCTAAAAGGTCCCGCGCTCCGCCGACATCACTTGCCATGCCTGCATCCTCGGTGTGCATGCTAACTTGTCGTATTGTTGCTATATTGTAAACTAGTTATGCACATTTTCTTTTAAAATCTTGT
This sequence comes from Stephania cephalantha, assembly GCA_039657325.1. Lineage (NCBI taxonomy): Eukaryota > Viridiplantae > Streptophyta > Magnoliopsida > Ranunculales > Menispermaceae > Stephania > Stephania cephalantha. The sequence goes on along the minus strand of CM077567.1, from coordinate 57,189,111 downwards.
ATATTTAGGGTTTACTATCTTTTAGTTTCAAAGTTTACGAGTTATACATATGGCTTGTGTCTCACAAATTTCACTTAATAAACAATAAATTAACAACATAATTCTTAAAATGACATAAAAACATAATATATATGACGTGTGTCATAGAGCATCAATCATAATGTGGAAATCCTTAAAATAGAGTACCCTGTATATAAGGCGATGTGATAACTGAAAGATAAGCATATATACATGTATAATGTCTCCCAACTCTCCCTGATTCCCAAAATAAGATAAAATTTCATAAACTAACACGTGCGAGAGTGTCCTGGACGGTTAAAGATAGTCGCCAAGGATCCCTTTGCCCCTGCTCGCACTAGGATTTGCACTCAGCCATCACAACGAAACAAGTGATGTGTCGAGTGAGTAAAATCGTAGAGAAACTCACTGAGCATTTAAGTAAATATAGAAGCCAAAGATAATGTTAAATAAACATGAAGAAAATAAACATGTAACTATAAATGGATCATCACGTGCATATATAACAAGTGGAATAACAAAGTGTGTGCTCATTCGAATCAGACTAGACTGTACTTCAGATCCCCAGATTTTCTTCTGTGGGTGCCCCTTCTTCTCTTTCACCTGGTTCTTCGCGGTGATTGGCTTATTCCTACTCTTCACTGACACGTGCACCAGAGAGCAGCTCGGGTTTCCATTCATTGAGAGCTTGGTTACATGTGCTATAGTCTAGCGTGCCATAAACACACAACGAAAGTGTTGATGGGAGTAACCTTAACCAATTGTCCTAAAATAACAATAATGGAATGGAATTATAAGCAAAGAACGGATATAAACAATGAAAATAGTAATTAAATACTCAAGTGACGCTCCATTGGATTTTACAAACCTCAAACACGCGCTTCGACTTCCTTGGACGCTCGAATCAGACGTTGCCTTGCTCCCGGTACCCGAGCTACGGTCTGCTTAGTCTCTTGAAGTCCAAATGTATTATTTTAATCGATTTAGAGCCACATTAAGTTAATATTAATATTAAACTATAAATTAGAATTTTATTCCAACTTTTAGTTGTGGAACATTTTTTGGGTTACGCCGGGGTGCCGAACACCCGAAAAATTCTCGACACCTAATGTTCTACTTTTTCCAAATTTCTTATATTTTCTCTATTTTTTTTAGAATATTTTGTAATTTAATATATTTTTTATATTTTTCTATGATTTATTTTATTTATTATGTTTTTAATTTAAATTTTAATAAAATTTTTATTTTTTAATGGGGGTTGCCCCCCCTTTCGTTTCATCCTTCTGTGCATCCTTTTTTTCTCTTCTCTTCTAAATCATTATCACAACAACAACAACAACAAAAACAACAAATCACCATTAAAACCAAAATTTAAAATCTCATATTTATGGAAAAACAAGTTAAAGAAGATGAAATTGATGGAGAGGAAATGAATTACCTTGATAGTAGTCCTTGATCTTCAAGAATTTCAGTCCTAAATCACTATTTGAGCTCCTAATCCATTCTCAAATGTTGCTAAAATTTCAAAATTTGTATGCATTTGTGTTCTATTCTTAATCAAAATCATTTCATAATTAGAGGGGAAGGAATTCTGGAGAAGAAGATAAGCAAACTATGGAGAAATGCTAGTGAAATTAGAAGAGTTGGTCAAGCTATGGAGCTCAAACCATTAGGTAAGCTAATCTACACAAAGTTTTGGTAAAATTAGAGGTATTAGTTCAGTTCTGATTTTTATGTAACTTCAGAGGGTAAATAATATTATTTTTGAAATTGGTTTACATATTTGGATTCCTTGCAAAAAATCATTAAATTTGCTATAAAGAAGTTTGGAATTCAGAGTTAAATCGACTAAGCTATGATCAAAGTGTTAGGTGTGTTCTCGAGTTTAATAAAAAAATGCATATGTGATGGCCCCTTCTTTAAAACAGGACACTGCCCGGCCTAATCCCGTAATTAAGCCTTAATCTCAGCCAAATAGGACTTAACTACGTAGTAGTTAGCCTTTTTGTCCTATTCTCCTCGTTAAACACGTTCAGGATAAGTAGTACACGTCACATTATTATTGAATTTTAGAGTTATTTAAAACTTTTACAGTTAAAAAGTTCTAACGAAAGTCTTAACAGTGACGCGAAAGAAATTATTAAAAATCATAAGTGTGGAAACCAAGAAATAACATCATATGTATATAAATATCAAAAGGATGATATACAGTGTGTAACTAAGTCTTAAGTTGGGGAACTATACGCTTAACCCAATATACAACCCCAAAATGTATAGAAAAGACATAAAGTAAATAATACATCAAAATTAGAGACCTACAAGATAGGGAGTAGAGAATCGCCGAATGCTCAGAAATAGTCGCCGATCTTCTCCTTGCCCGGCCTACTGCTCGACGGATCTGCACCTACCATCATATAAAGGACGATGAGTACAATAAATAATAAAGTAATTCCTGAAGATTCTTATGCACATTTCCAAAAATAATAGACTGGTATTTAAAAGCATGAATATAGTGAAGAAGTGCTGAAATGGAAATATGCTAGAAAATACAAAAGTTAAGCAAAACGAGACAGACACATGCTAAGTAGTAATGATCTAGGTATGTTCGGTCGTGAGACCTATCACATAGGCCTTTATTCCACTGTTTCAAGGTGGAGTTGTGCTCTACACCTATATCGAAGGTCAGAGCTGAGCTCTATGACTCCATAATCATCTATATCCCAATCCTCAAAGGCTGAGCCTAGCTCTACGCATAAATAAATCATCCCTATATACATACTTGATGACTACCCCGAGTCCCATACCTCGTATGATGCGCAAGTGTAATGACAAGTGCCGACATCCTCGGTAGTCTAGTGACCCCATGTACCGCTCATCTCATAATCGTGCAATGGACCCTAAATTCTACCACTACTTTGTAATTTCAAGGAAGACTCGCATTAGAGATTCTAAGACAAGGCAATATGCTTCAAAGCCAACATTCAAAGAATACAAGTCCATATATATATATATTCCAATTTTATTACTCTAATCCAAATAGTATGCTATTCTCGATCACACTTTCATCAGAACAGTAAGAAAGACATAGGATACGAAAATAGAGTCAATGATTCTATAGGCAAATGATAATATGATAAAAACCCATATATATAGTAGAATATGAAACAAATTCATGATATACAAGGCAATACATAGTCAAAAGACTGTAAAATAGAGCATAAATAGGAATGAAATGTAAACAAGAACCTCAACAAGATTACTTACAAGTCGCTCTATATATTTCCTAGCTTAACCAACCTCTCGACACCTCAAAACGTGTACTTGGACTCTCGAGACTCTTCCCTAGGCTCCTGATATAATTTAGTACGTATTATAGTGTGTGTAGACCCTTAGTTTTGATTTTATGCTAAGCTAGATAGGTTAAGTGTACTTTGAAAAAGTGCAGATTTTTGTGCGGTCAAAGTACCCAGCGCAATAGATAGTTTACCTAGCACACTAATGACCCTCTTAACGCGCTAGGCACGTTGGAACCCAGATTTCTGCAACAAAAATTCTGAGTTTCCTCTTGGGAACGGCCTCTTCCAAAGCCTCAAATCCCCATTCTTCGCCACCAGGGATTCGTAACATCCTCTTCCATCAAACATACACTAGGCACTTCATATAAATCATCAATTACATCAAAATATAGAGATTTAAACATGCATTTTGTTGAGAAAACTTAAGAACACTTAAAATCTTAAGAATTGAGCTTCAAATATCCAACCAAAGCTTCCATTTGAACATATTTAACTCATGAAATGCTTTGAAATTGAATAAAAGAAAAGTCCCTTTGATTTCATGGCTACAACTCATGAAATGAAAGCATAGGTGGGTAGATGCATTACCTAGAGTTGTATATTGTTATTTATACTTGATTTGTCTCTTTTGATGGTAAGATTCCCCTCTTGAACCCCAATTCCAGCAACTAATCACCTCAGAATTTCCTATCTTAATGGATCTATGGTTTGCATGTTCATCACAACCACTTATATATGTTAAGCCATTGATCTTAGTGTATACACTCATCGAGAGACTAATCTAATGGCTTTTATTTTGTTTCAAATTCACTAACTCTCCACTAAATCACCCTTGTTGTAACGGCATGTTACCTTAAGTAGGTTATTAATGTTAATGCGAAAGTTAATTAACTCGAGTTAAACTCGTAGCTAAGCCCGACTTATTTTGATTAGCGTGTGCGTGGATTTGCGTGTCGTTTGGTGTTTGTATGGATTGCATAATTGATTTTGAAAATAATTGGATTTATTAGCCTATAATTGAATAATTGATAAATTATGGGACGCCTAATACCGTGGGGTCAAGGGTGACACACATGAGTCATGGGGTAGCGTGCATGCTCGAGTGAACTCGTTGGCGTGCGCGGCGAAATTATAGGCGTGTTAACATAGGCTTATATATATTGCATATATAAATATATATTGAAAATAAATAATTAATTAATAATTGGTGGGTGCCTAGTGATACGCAAGGTCGAGGGTGACATGCGTGAGACGTACAATAGTATGCACGCCTGACAGTGATCGTTGGCGTGCGCGATGAATTTATGGGCGCGAAAATACATAGGTGAATATATATATTTGTATATATATAGGTTATAAATATATATAAGAATCCTAAATTTTAAATCAAATAGAAATATACATTGGATTCGCCTCGAGATACGCATACCGTGAGAATCGAGGAAGTGTATGGTTTACATGTTGGTTAGATTGGAGAGATTTTCCACGCCTTGAGATGCACATGAGCACATCACAAGGACAATCAAATGGTGCATACATAAGTTTGTATGTCAAAATAAAGGCTATAGATTTACCTCGAGATAGGTGATACGTATCTCGTGGAAAACAATATATATTTGATCCTAAGTATGGCGATTAGGATGTGATCAAGGTTTATTGATTTGTTAATAGCTATAAGATTGGCCTAACGATACTTGTTACGTATCTCGAGAAAAATCATAATAGAAATAAAACGTTAGATTTGCCTTAAGGTTTGTGCGGTATGAATCTCGAGAAAATCTAATATATATCTCCAAAATTCAATCGTCTCCTCTGTTTTCATGTTTCCACAGTGAAATGAATCAAAGCGAGAGAAAGATTGAGATTTGATGAACAGACAAGAAACGAAGCAGGGTGAAGGAGAGTGAGAGAGATCGAAACCTAACAACTGTGAAGGTGTGCGTTGTGGTTGTTGTGTCGTTGATGTTGTTGTTGTTGCGTTGTAGTTGATGAGTTGGGTTATTATTGGTGGGAAATGGATTGAGAGGTTTGTCCGAGGAGGAGATGACATATGAGTCGTCTCCCTTGGCAAATCAATACCGAGGTTAGGAAAAACCCAACCCAAAATTTTAATAAAAATGTTAAACTGTTGATCAAACATGGCAGCAAGGAAGAAGAAAGGGGGAGGGGGATAACCCGAACCGAATCCGATTCAATTGAACCAGACCGGTCCGATTCAAGGTCAAATCACCCACCACCCCATACATAAAAAAATAAAGAAAATTCTAGTAAAATAGAAAAAATTTCCAAAAAATTAAGGAAAATCTCGAAAATAATATTTTAATAAATAAATAGAAATTGATGAATTTCTTTGAAGAAAGAAGAATTCGGGATTCTGGCGAGACCTTATAACGGGGTTTTACCTCGAGAAACATGAAATGGTCACATTGGCCTAAAATTTGATAAATTTGTTTTGGATCCGATTAGGATCACTTTAAAGGTTCTAATTAATGAGTCTTGAACCTAAATTTATGAAAATCAATCTATTTTAGGTTCTTGATCGACGGGGAAAGATTTATGGATCTCGGGAGTCGGATAAATCGGTAAAAAACTAGAACAACTCAAGCACGAGATAAGTGGGACTCGTAGTCTTATCAATTAGGCATCCTAAGATAGTTATATTTTATGCACGTAGTTTATGAACTGGGGTAATTGGGCGGTGTACATTGACTTGAATGTGTTATTAAACTATTCTATGAGAAATTATCTGGAAATAGGTACGATGAGCGAATCGGACTCGAGTAACAATAGAGGAGATTGGCTAGCTACCAAAACCTTCCTTTCAACAACCTTGAGATACTCGATTGTTGCTTTTCTATTATTTTATATCGAAAGGTAAACTCGGATAGGGGTACAACAGGGAAATCCGACTGAGGTTGATGACCGATGTATTGGGAGGCCAGCTAATACCCTTACATCATATTCGTGATGCTAACCGATTGTTATTTCCTATTTAAGAGTGGTTAGCTACGTTATACTTTGATACACCATATAATTGCAGAGTGTGATTCTGTGGGTTGTAATCCTGGGTGACGAAAGTCTACAACTATTGGTTTGAATGTAAAAGAAATTAAAAAAGAAATATACAAGTCATAGGTATAGTTGCAATTAACCATTGAACTTGCATTTTGTTTTGTATTGTTTATATCATTTTTAATGTCTGATTAGATATGTTTTGGTTTCATATTGCTATTCATTGATACATTGATATTTAGATGATAGTTGATCTGATTACGAGGATCACTTACTGAGCAAGTTGGAGCGCTCATTCCCTAATTAATATTTAAGGTTAATTACGTGCGTTTCGACTCAGGAACGAAGAAGATTAGGAGGTTATAGTTTTCTCTATGGTGAATTGATTTCCCTATTATTTATTTATTGTACTGAATTAATATTTAGTAAACAGTTGGGATATGGTTTTAGACCAAGGTTTATGCTGATTTTAGTATACCGTTTATATTATCAAAAAAGTTTTGATTCCGTTGCGTTTTCAATTATTTATTCGATATAAGATACACTGTAATCGTGATTATCAGGTATGAAGGATGAATGTACTATTAATCTAATTGAGTCTAAATGGTGTACCGGAGCTTAATTGAGGTTTAAGGCCAGGTATCGCTCTAATTGGGATAGGGGATGCTCAGTTTGGTATCAGAGCTTTGATTATATAGCAAGTTTCCCTATTCTTGAATTGTTTGGAAATCAAGAATAACTCTGATACAATTTGTCGGAATCTGAATTCATTACCTGTAATCAGAATATAAGTCTAGGTTCACTGACTTGGAGATTTAAGTTCTCAAGTTATTAAATAACCTAAGACTCTATAAAAGGTTTTTATCGATGTTTTGGAGGGTAATGAAAGATAAAAGCTTAATTTATGCTATGTGTTGTGATATATCGTATCTATGCAATATATATAACTGTAATGTCTTTCCTATGCGTTATCTTAAAGGTCTTATATCCCTTATTTATCATGGATATTATAACAAGAAAAGATTGTGAAAGCATTATATATTGAGAAATTATTGAGGATTAGGGTTTGCGGAAACTTGAATCCCAATGAAACAAGGAAAGTCATAAGAAATCTTATGACGACAAAAATTAAACTTTTCTCCTATTGTAATGTCTCTAATGGTCTTTATTCTCACATATATTATTTGATTAATAGTAGTCAGTATAGAAGGATCGATCATACCTGGACTTTGAGACAAATATTAGGAGAATAGATGTTCATAAGGAAGTGATTTTCAGTGAACTCAAAAGTGATGATTCACTTTGAGTAACAAATATTCTAGTATTGGAATTAGTTGAACAAACGTAAAAGTTTATTAGTGTTGTTGTGGTTTAATTGCACTCACTAATAGAATGATAAAGGAAAAGAGTGATTTTGTGGTGGGTCTACACAAAGAAAAAGGAAAGTAAGAGAGAAGTTAAGATTTAAAAACTTGTAAGAACGTGTATAGTCTGGGTTAGAACTTAACAGTGAACTAGTAAGATGTCATACTCTGATATGTTAGACTGGAATAGTCCAAATTGGGGAGAATGAGTTGTCAATGAATCTGAAGATTTGAGAATCCAAAGAAATACTATATGATACTGGGAATGAATAGGTAAGCAGTATATTAAGGGATTGGTATAGCGGCTACTTTTAATGAAAAAAATTGTATAAATTTATACCATTTTACAAATAGTGATTCGTGAAAATAAAGCTATCATTCAATATTCAAATGATTAGAACTTGTTTTAGAATAATAGTTAGTTCATGAAGAGAATTCAAGCTTAATAAACGAAAACTGTGACTCTAAAAGTATGAAGAGATTCGTTTATTAGATTTTCTTGGAATTTTGTTACAATTTGAGACTAAATTCATCAATTACTTGATTTACAAGGTCAAACCAATGATCAATTCCATTTTACTTAGTGTATTATGGAAATTGTATGAGTTTGAGAACTCAACTCGAGTGATGAGTTAATTTAAACCAAATCAAGAATGAATATTCATTTCCCAGAATTGACAACTCATTTGAGCTTATTACATGAAACTAGTGGTTCTCAAGAAATGGTTGAGATCTGGTTGTCAATTATTAAAGACTAGAGTTAGGAATATATGTGAAAATGAAGTCATGTAACGGCTTGTACTTGTTGAAAATCATGGTGAAAACCATGAAAACTCACTAGAGCTCATGCCATATTCATAAATGAATAAAGAAATAGAGTTGTTGAACTCTATCAAAATAAGATTATCATTGTGTCAACAATGATAATATAAAAATGGTTAGAAGACTTAGAAAAAAGGCACAAGCATTATCGTAAAGTTATATAAGCTTTGATGACAAATTGGTGTATACCAAAAGAATTGCAAGTGCAAACACTAAGCTTCAAATGTAAGTCACTTAGACATGTGTTGAATGTTAATTGCGAGTCAATGGATTTGACTAAGATTGAGACAATTAGAGAATTGTCCTATATTCAACACATAGTGAGAAAAGTATTATTATCTTGGAATGATTGAATGACACAAGCAAGGTATACAAAGATTTGTATGTTGTTGTGTTGTATATTCAATTAATCTAAAAGTGGAAGTGAGATAAATCATAAGTGATATAAAGATGCCTTGAGAGGAAGTTGAAATGTAGTTTGACTACAATAAGTGCTTGGTTATACCTGGAATAAGGAAAAAATTAAGGGTTTATCCTAGTACTTTTATCCAGGTAGTTGTGTGTTGACACAACGAAGCAAGAGATTGTAGTTATACTATTATAAATCTCAATGAAATTTGAGATGGACTATTGTGAAATAACTATTTTGGTAGCTGTACCAAACAGTTTAAGGCATCGCTTGTAGAGTAAAAACTTATGATGTATTTCAAACAATAAATGGAATGAATTGCAAAAATAAATCCTAAAGCTGAGACTTAGGGTTATAAGATGTAGGTGTAGATCACAACTTATTGTGAATCTATTCAATTGAATAGGTTACGCAAATTCATTCATTCATCATAGGGTTTGAAATACAGATATACCCATGTGAAAAGGGTTTTGAAGAGTCTTTTAGTTATCCTTATAATTAGAGAATCTTAGTGAAAACACTAGAAGACATATGAGTAGTGTAAAAACCAAAGAATTGGTGCAATGTGATTTGGAGATCTTCAAGCTATGAGAGTATGAAGAGTATAGTTTTCAGAGTGAAAGAAATTAGAGGTGAAGTGAGTAACATAAATTCATGAATATAATGATTTCACTATGAGAAATCACCCAGACAAAGCGATTAATGAGAACAATACTTTGAATAAAGAAAATAACTAAAATAGTAATTATAATAGAAACTTCTGAGTACTATCTCTTGAGAGAGATGTGTAAGGATGATGATTTATAAAGCTTACCAGTACATCATCAACTGAGTTATTGGAATTGATAATTACAAATATGTTCTTTGAAGCTCTGATTTGAAACCGAGCCAAAACTTTGATTAACTTGGTGATAAGGTAATTAAGAAGTCTAATTGGAATCATTTGATATGCAAAGATTTAGTTATTAAAGATTAGTATCCATATTAGACTATCTAATGAGACTGTGCTGGATGCAATAGCTTCTGAATTGAAAATTCAAATTCATTAAGGATTTTATGCTAGAATTACTTCAATGACCATATGAATCTGTTTATATGGTTTGTAATGTCATATCGTATTGAGGTGTACAAGAAGATTATGGATTTTCTGAAGTGATGATATATGTTGTTAAATTCATAAAGAGATATAAGAGTTATTCAGTAGTTTGAGACTAGATAATAAAAAATGTGAGGGGTTAAGTAAGTTATTGTCTATATCTGATGGTAGCAGTATAACATAACTGAGAGTTATGTAATGAAATTAACTAGAATTTGGCGTCTGCACAAAATAATGGAAGTTGTAGTTGATTGATTAATCAGGTCTGCAAATTCTTATCAGTGAGGTTATGTTATTCTTTTGATAGATTGAGCAAGATATATGTATTTGGAGATGTGAGATGATATGATGTTTCAATGTTTGATTCACCGGACGGAGATCCGAGACTTACTTCTAGTGGTGAGAGAAGTTTAACAATATAGCTAAAAATCATTCTTAATCTTAGTATAAAATATTTTCTTTGTGTTGACTAAGAAATCGAGCTACTAATCCTGATTCTTAAGAATAAATATTTTGAGCTTGTGTCTCCTAATGTTTAACCACTAAAAAAAATAGATTTCTTCGTGTGAGCTCTTTGATAACAAAGGTAATCAGGTGGATTACATCGTCGAATGATAAAGCCGAATATGCTTAATATTATTGTACGTTGATGTACAGAACTAGGATTTGAGGTATAGCTTTTGTTAAAAAATGAAATAATAAATAGTTACACATAGAGTGTATGGCAGACTAGGTGATATATAACTACAACTGGATAAAGATAAAATATTGAAGAGTCAAGCATCATAGATTGTTGGAAAATTCCAAAGACAATTTCATTGTGCTTCTGAAAGTCTCATCTATGAAAGGGCTTTGTAGATTCGGATTAAGAGAAAATAGAGTTTCATGAAAATTAAAAGATAATCTGGGAATGGAAGGTATACACAGAAGAGCAATTTTCATTTCTCTTCAAAACTATTGGTAACTTGTATGTTTCCTTTAATTTCGAGGACGAGATTTTCTTAAATTGGGGAGACTATAATGACATGTTACCTTAAGCAGGTGATTAATGTTAATTCAAAAGTTAATTAACCTGAGTTAGGCTCGTAGTTAAGCTCGGCTTGTCTCGATTAGCGTGTGCATGGATTTGCATGTCGTTTGTTGTTTGTATGGATTGTATTATTAATTATGAAAATAATTGGATTGATTGGCCTATAATTGAATAATTGAAAATTTATGGGATGCCTAATACTGTGCGTGGTTTAAGGGTGACACACACGATTAATGGGATAACGTACACGCCCGAGCGAACTCATTGGTGCGCACGACAAACTTACAAGCGTGTTATTATAGGCTTATATATATTTATTTATAAATTTTATGAATAAATAAATATTAAAAATAAATAATTAAATAATAATTGGTGGGCCCTTAGTGATACGCGGGGTCGAGGGTGACACGCGCGAGACGTACAATAGAGTGCACGCCCAAAAGTGATTATTGGTGTGAGCGACAAATTTATGGGCGCGAAAATACATAAGTGAATATACATTTGTATATATATAGGTTATAAATATAAATATATATAAAAGAATCTTAAAGTTTAAATCAAAGAAAACTATACATTGGATTCGCCTCAAGATACGCGTAGCGTGAGAATCAAGAAAATGTATGGTTTGTACGTTGGTTAGCTTGGATAGATTTTCCACTCCTCGAGATGCGCATGAGCACATCATAAGGACAATCAAGCGGTGCATACATAAGTTTGTATGTCAAAATAAAGGCTATAAATTTACCTCGAGATATGCAATACGTATCTCGAGGAAAGCAATATATATTTGACCCTAAGTATGGAGGTTAAGGTGTGATCAAGGTTTATTAGTTTGTTAATAGCCATAAGATTGACCTCGAGATACATGTTACGTATCTAAAAAAGATCATAATAGAAATAAAACATTAGATTTGCCTCGAGATTTGTGCGGTATGAATCTCGAGGAAATCTAATATATCTCCAAAACTCAATCATCTCCTCTATTTTCATGTTTCCATAGTGAGATGAATCAAAGCGAGTGAGAGATAGAGATTTGATGGAGAGACAAGAAACGAGGTAGGGTGAAGGAGAGTGAGAGAGATCGAAACCCAACAACTGTGAAGGTGAGCATTGTGGTTGTTATGTCGTTGATGTTGTTATTATTGTGTTGTTGTTAATGAGTTGGGTTGTCATTGGTGGGAAATGGATTGAGAGGTTTGTTTGAGGAGGGAGACGATATAGGAGTCATCTCCCTTGGCAAATCAATACTAGGGTTGGGAAAAACCCAACCCAGATTTTTTTTTTAAAAGCTATTATGATGATAGAACATGGCAGCAAGGAAGAAAAAAGGGGGAGGGGGGTTTAACCCTGAACCGGATCCGATTCAGTTGAATTGGACCGATCCAATTTAGGGTCAAACCACCCCATTTATAAAAAAACTGAAAAAATGGAGAAAAAATCCTGAAAATTGAGGAAATTTTTTAAAAAATAATATTTTAATAAAATAAATAGAAATTGATGAATTTATATGAAAAATGAAGAATTCAAGATTCGAGCGAGACTTTATATCGGGGTTTTCCTCAAAAAAGGTGAAATGGTCATATTGGCCTGAAATTTGATAAATTGGTTTCGGATCCGATAAGGATAATTTTAAGGGTTCTAATTAATGAGTATTGAACCTAAATTGATGAAAATCAATCTATTTTAGGTTCTTGGTCGATGGGAAAGATGTACGGATCTCGATAGTCGGGTAAATCAATAAAAAATTTAAAAAACTCGGCATAGGTAAGTGGGACTCGTACTCTTATCAACTATGCATTGTAAAATAGTTATATTTAGTGCACGTTGTTTATAGACTGGGGAAATAGGGCAATGTACCGTGACTTAAATGTGTTATTAAACTATTTTATGAGAAATTATTTGGAAATAGGTACGATGAGCGAATCGGACTAGAGTGACAATGAAGGTGATTGACTACCGACACCTTCCCTTCAACAAGCTTAAGGTACCCAATTGTTGCTTTCCTATTGTTATATAGCAAAAGGTGCATTCGGATATAACGGGGGAATCCGACTGAGGTTGACTACCGATGTATAGGGAGGCCAACCAATACCATTCCCTGAGATTCGCGACGCTAACCGATTGCTACTTTCTATTTAAGACTGGGTAACTACGTTATACTTCGATACACCACATAATTACAGACGTGTGATTTTGTGGGTTGTAATCATTGGTGACGTAAGTCTAAAACTCTTGCTTTGAATGCAAAAAAAACTTAAAAACTATACAAGTCATGGGTATAGTTGCAATTAACCATTGAATTGCATTTCGTTATGTATTGTTTATCTCATTTTCAATGCTTGAACATATGTGTTTTGGTTTCATAATGCTATTCATTGATACATTGATATTTAGATGATAATTGATATGATTACGAGCATCACTTACTGAGCAAGTTGGAGCGCTCATTCCCCAATTAATATTTAAGGTTAATGACGTGCGTTTCAACTTAGGAACAAAGAAGATTATGAGTTTATAGTCTTCTCCACGTTGAATTAATTTCCCTACTGTTTCTATGCTGTATTGAATTAATATTTTGTAAATGGGGTTATGATATGGCTTTACGATCGAGGTTTATGCCAGTTTTAGTATATCATTTATATTATCGAAAAAGTTTTAATTTGTTGCGCTTTCAATTATTTATTTGATATATGATATATTGTAATTGTGATTATCAAGTTTGAAGGACGACTGTACTGTTACTCTAATTGAGTCCGACTGGCGTACAGTGGCTTAATTAGGGTTTCAGGCTGGATATTGCCTAATTGGGATAAGAGAAGCTACACTTGCTAACACTAATTCATACTTCATTGGTTTCTTGATGTGTCCTTGCGTATCTCGAGGAACATCATATGGCTGTTAGTTTATTTTACTAACTTAGGCTACATTTCTTATAAATCAACTATAGCCACATCAAGTTTTACTAATTAAGCCACATTAAATTAAATAAATGACTCATCATGTCACTCTCTAGTCGGTCCCACGACTGCACGCATCTCGAGGCATATCCTCGCTCACGTATCGACACTTATAAATAACAAGTAGAGGTGACTTAGTAGTCTACACAAGTACGATACACTAGAAAATCATCATGCAAATGTAATATATACCTCGTCCACGTGCTTCGGTAAGTGTGCGTATCATGATCTGGGTGGTCCTTTGTTACGGGTCGTTGATCTTATTTAAAGATTTAAACGCGATTAGAAATTTGGGCAGTGACAATTCTTCCCAACTAACGAAAATCTTGTCCTTGAAATTAAAATTTAAGTTAATTTGTACCTGACTCGAAAAGGTACGTGAATATGTCCATCATATAGTCTTCGCGGTCCCGAGTGAGTTCCGTGTTATCATGAAACTGACACTTGATGAGTTCTTTTGGGATAGACTTGTTCCTCAACTACTGTACTTTTCGATCCAGGATCTGAATAGGCTGTTCCTTATAAGAAATTTCCTTACTCAGGTCGATCTGACTCAAGTTGGGAAGAATTGTAACGACCCAAATTAATTAAACTAGGATTAATGTTAATCTCGGGGATTAACGATTGTAATTCGAGCATTACATGGAAAACTCTATTGGCTCAGACACGAGAATCGAGTGAATATATTATTTGTGAATAATGTTTGCTTAGGTGTGATGTTTAAAACATTATATTATTGTAACATCATATGTGTGTATGTTGTTATTGGACGAGTTGGTGTGACGGAGAATTACCTCGAGATGCGTACCGAGACGAGGGGCATCAGGTACCGGGCAGTCGAGGGTGGAACCACTATTTGGGTTAAATTAGTAATATTTAACACTAATTATATGTATTATAATGGGCCTAAGCTAATTTAATTATATCAAATAAATAAGGCCTATAATTTTAGTTAATTTATTTTGTTTTGGAGCTATAAGATTGTCCTAGAGATACGTATTAGCACATTTAGAAACCAAGTGAGTTGCAAATTGGTGGCACTAAGAGGAAGTTAGTGGAGAGTTAGTGGGATAAGTGACAAGTGGTAGGCCATTATATGAGTCTCGAGATACGTAAACACATGAAGATCAATGGCTAGCAATCAATTTCACTTTAATATATAAAGATAACTTGATGAATACATGCAAACCAAACCATTTTTATTTTTAAGTTCCTAGAAAGAAGAATAGGTGATTTTGAAGCTGGAGTTCATCATTTGGAGGTGGGATTGAAGGATCAAATATAAGGTAAATCATCACCTTCATCTCATACACATGAAAAAGAGCTAAATTTGGAGTGTTTGGTGTAATTTCGAATTTAAGGAATGTCACTTTTTTGATGAATTTTTGATAAATCACAAGTATAATTAGCATTTTAATTGAGTATTATAAACTAGTTTTAAAGAAATTGGGTTTTGGTGAAATTTGGGGAAAATTAGTGAATGCAAGAATTTAAGGATTGTTTTTTTGGATTTTTGAATTAATACATAGTTGAGCACTTGTAACCAACTTAAAAATATAAAATTGAACTTCAGGGACTTAGGGAACCATAACTCGATATTGAGGAGCTAGTCGAGTCGGATTCAGGAGTCTGGGAAAGTTAGAGAGCGTACTGAGGTTTGTAAAACCCTATGGAACATCACTTGAGTATTTGCTTGCTTCCATTACTATTTTACTCTATCTTGTTTAGTGTATTCATGATTCTATTCCTTATTTACTTTAGTTATCTATCTCTATGTCACTATTTGAAGGGTTGGTTGAGTTTACTCCCACTGGGTATTCTGTTGTATGTCTATGGCATGCTAAACCATACCATGTGTATCATGAGTGCTTTGTGGATAATGACTTGAGCTACTTTGTCGATACATGTGTCGATGCATCGTGGGTTTACATCGGCAACCAAGATGGACCAGGTATTAGGCCAGTTGGGTGTGCCCAGTGGTGGGATCCTGGGGAGGTTATCCAAAGTATGGTCTAGTCTGACCAGGATGGGCACACACGTTTACACTTTATTGTTATTTACTGATGCGATGATCCATTTACAATTGCATGTTTACATTCCGCATGTTTATATAATATTATTTATTGGATTTCCCTTACTTTATCATATAAATGCTTAGTGAATTTCCTTGGGATTTTACTTACTGGACTAGTCATCTGTTTTGTTGTGATGGTTGAGTGCAAATCCTTCTACAAGTAAGGGTAAGGGAATTTTTTGTGACTATCTTTGAGCTCACCCATTATTCGGCACACTACTCATAGGTGTTTATTTTGGTGTTTTGTTTATATTTTAGGTTTATGAAAGACTTATGAGACACCTGTACTTCTATATATTTACTTTTGTCGCCTTATATACAATGTACTATACTCTGGGTTTTTCATAGTTGGAAATGCTCATATGAATGATGTTATACTTACTTGTTCAAATTAAGACTTCCGCTGATTTATTGATTAACTTGTAAAACACAAACCACAAGCATGGCTAGGACTCGAATAAGCTACAAACAGTTGAACTTAAGGAATTTAAAGAATTAAGGAAATAACTTAAGAAAAATATGAATAACCGATTAGCAAAACTAATAACATACACGTGGACATGAATATCGAGACATGAGATGAACGGGAAGGTGCCGGACACGTGTACCTGGGCCCACCAGGAGCACACGACGAGATGACACCTGGGGCAGCCTTGAGCCGCGGGGCCGCTATAGTTTGTATCAGTGCAAAAGTTCTAGCAACTAGGGGAATTTAAAGAAAGAGTATAAAAATTTCATAGATAAACTTTAGATGTGGAAACCCAATGTTATTACCTTAAAACCTTAGTTGGGAAGTGATGTGAGGTTGGTAAAGTTAAGGTTTATATACATGTTATATTTTGATATATATAATATGCGTATATATACTGAGGCTGATCTGACGTATGTTTATTGATGCAGATCATGGACGGATAGTCGACTACGCCTCGAGAAACTGGACAGACTAGTGATGTAGCTAGGGATTCCCCTATCACAGCGAGTTTGGAGGATCGACTCATAGATTAGGAGACTTAGATGGTCGATGTACTCCAAATATCACAGGATTAGGCCGCCGTACCTACAGCACTCGCTACACTTGCGGCTACAGCACCCCGAGACCCAATGGTAGTCACAGCACCTGCAGGGAAAGTCGTCGCCCGAGTTGTTTCAAATATATTGATTGATAGAGTAGCTGCGGAGACATGAGCAAAAGGAGATACATCGGTTGTCATTCCACTGGAGACTCCGGCACCTACGACTCCACCTACAACTACAGAGCAGTTGACTACTACTACTACTGCTACATCAGGGTTTGTTTTGGCCTTACATGTAAATATTTTGAGAGATTTTATGAAGATTCAGCCAGGATTCGTTTATGGAGGTGGTGACCCTGAGGCGGTAGGGTAATGGATAGTGTTCCATCAGCGGTTGCATAAGCTGATGAGGAACAGCGAGAGTGTACAGGCACATCTATTCGAAGTGTGTCTGAAACGTCATGACGCAGTCTGATGGACTACATACCAGGACACACACCTAGGTAGAGTTCGAAGAGTTGTCTTACGATCAGTATATACCCATGGAGGTGAGGTTGAGACTGAGAGAGGAGTTTCTAGCCTTGAGATAGGGTACCGCAAGTTGATGAAGTAGATGGAGCTTACTGGTACCTATTACTGTTCTCGATGAATGTTGTGAGGACAAAGCAAAGCGGTTACAAATATATTATTTCACCAGAGGTGTAGATGAGGAGATTGCTACGGCAGTGGTGTCATTTGGGGCTCCTACTCTGCAGGTGATATACGACTAACCGTTGGCATACGAGACCTTTCTGATGCAGAGAGAGGTAGGCGTATTGGTGGGATTGAGGTTCATACGGGACATATTTCTCGACCAGATCGGAGGTAGAAGAGATATAGAGACTAGTTTGAGAGAGAATATAGAGATGATCGAGGCCATAGAGGTGACTATCAGTCAGATCGGTACAATTATAATGATAGACATGCAGTACTCGCTATTTCGCCCTTTGCACTGCAGGCGCCTAGACATCGGATTGTGCGACAGACTCACGAGATCGAGATTAGAGAGGCCGTGACATGGGTCAGAGAGACCGAGGTCAGTGTTAGAGATCTGGGGGTAGACAGGATGTCAGGTTAGAGAAGCGTCAATGTTTTCGATGTGGTCAGATATGACATCTTAGAGCTGATTGTTCGATTTCATCACCACCACCAGAGCCAGATCAAACCTGAGAGCGAGGGGGCGACCAGATAGCATGTTAAGGGTACGTTTTTTGACGCATCTTGTCAGTTAGTTATTTAAATTATGCGCATATGTATGTTGATTCCTAGCTACACATATGTAGACTTAATGGTTGTGCTATACACTAGGCCAAAGCACGTGGCAAGGGCGTCCTCAGTGAATTGCGACCTGAGTTGTTTATTTTCGGTGCACGTGTTGGTGGGTCATAGGTCCATGCCGACCATCATGATGGCTATTGGGTGATGGACCAGTGGAGCGGGTTGGAGAAGCCCACTGGCGGGATCCCAAACTACTCAACTACGGTCTAATAGGGTTCAAGCATGAGTTGGCGACGTGAATTATTTCACCACAATTTGAGTTCCATGTAGAAGTGAATTAGAAATTCCTCGAGATCTAAATCTTGGGGACGAGATTTCTCCTAGTTGGAAAGAATTGTGACGGCCCAAATTAATTAAACTAGGATTACTGTTAATCTCAGGGATTAACGGTAATAATTCGGGCGTTACGTGAAAAACTCGATTGGCTTGGACACGAGAATCGAGGGAATATATTATTTATGGATGAAGTTTGTTTAAGTGTGATGTTTAAAACATTATATTATTGTAACATCGCATGTGTGTATGTTGTTATCGGGTGTGTTGATGTGACAGGGAGTTACATAGAGATGCGTGTCGAGACGAGGGGCATCATGTACCTAGTAGTCGTGGGTTAGTCGGACCACTACTTGTGTTAAATTAGTAATATGTAACACTAATTATATGTATTATAATGGGCCTAAGCTAATTTAATTAGATCGAATAAATAAGGCCTATAGTTTTAGTTAATATATTTTGTTTTAGAGCCATAAGATTCTCCTAGAGATACGTATTAGAACATCTAGAAACCAAGTGAGTTGCAAATTGGTGTCACTATGAGGGAGTTAGTGGAGAGTTAGTGGGATAAGTAGCAAGAGGTATGCCATTAGATGAGTCTCGGGATACTTAAACACATGAAGATCAATGGCTAGCAATCAATCTCACCTTAATATATAAAGATAACTTGATGAACACATGCAAACCAAAAAAAAAATATTTCTAAGTTGCTGGAGAGAAGAAGAGGTGATTTTGAAGCTGGAGTTCATCATTTGAAGGTGGAATTGAAGGATCAAACACAAGTTAATCATCTCATTCATCTCATACACATGAAAATGTGCTAAATTTGGAGTGTTTGATGAAATTTCAAATTTGAGGAATAGGTCACTGGTTTTGATGAATTCTTGATAAATTATAAGTATAATTAGCATTTCAATTGAGTATTATAACTTGGTTTTGAAGAAATTAGGTTTTGGTGAAATTTAGGGAAAATTAGTGAATGCATGAATTTGAGGATTTCATTGAATTGGTGTTGTTTCTATTGATGTTAATGGTATTTTGGAGTCCTCATTAGGTGGAGAATGGTTTTATTGGGTTTGGTTAGCTAATAGGGGTGTTGGGGATATAATTCTCGAATTAAGAATTCTGTCACCTAACGAAGATAGTGCGCTAACCCGATTGGCTAGCGCGCTATCCAGTCTGGGTGCTCAATTGTTCTTCGAAATGAAGAATAGTAACGCGCTAGACAGACCTATCAGCGCGCTAATGATAGATGAAAGTTGAATTTAAGGACTGTTTTTTGGATTTTTGACTTAATACATATTTGAACACTAGTAACCAACCTAAACATATAAAACTTGACTTCAAGGACTTAGGGAACTGTAGCTCGGTATCGGGGTGCTAGTCAAGTCAGATTCGGGTGTCCGGGGAAATCTAAAAGCGTATTGAGGTTTGTAAAACCCAATGGAATGTCACTTGAGTATTTACTTGCTTTCATTAATATTTTACTCTATCTTGTTTAATGTATTCATGATTCTATTCCTTATTTACTTCAGTTATCTACGTATGTGTCACAATTTGAATGGTTGGTTGAGTTAACTCCTGCCGGGTATTCTGTTGTGTATATATGGCACGCTAGACCATATCATGTGTATCACGAGTCTTCAATGGATAATGATTCGAGCTACTTTGTCGATACATGCGTCGGTGCGTCGTTGGTTTACATTGGCTAACGAGAGGGACTAGGTATCGGGCCAATTGAGTGCGCCTACTGATGGGATTCTGGGGAGGTTATCCGAAATATGGTATAGTCTGACCGGGACGGGCATAGAAGTTTGTTCTTTATTGTTATTTACGCATGCGATAATCCATTTACAGTTGCATGTTTACATTTCGCGTTTATTTAACAGTATTTATTGGATTTCCCTTACTTTATCTTATAAATGCTTAGTGAAGTTTCTTGGGATTTTACTTACTGGACTTGTCATCTATTTTGTTGTGATGGCTGAGTGCAGATCCTTCTACGAGTAAGGGTAAGGGGATTCATGGCGACTATCTCTGAGCTCGCCCGCTATTTGGCAGACTTCTCTTAGTTGTTTATTTTGGTGTTTTGTACATATTTTGGTTTTATGGGAGACTTATGAAACACTTGTACTTGTATTTTTTTTTTGTCGCCTTGTTTATAATGTACTCTACTCAAGGTTTTCCATGGTAGGAAATGCTCATATGAATGATATTATACTTGTTCAAATTAAGACTTTCCGCTTATTTATTGATTAACTTGTAAAACATAAAACACTAGCATGGCTAGGACTTGAATAAGCTACAAACTGTTGAACTTAAGGAATTTAAAAACTTAAGGAAAGAACTTAGGAAAAATATGAATAATCGAATAACTAAACTAATAACATGCAAATGAACACGAATATTGAGACATAAGATGGATGAGCTGGTGCCAGATACGTGTAGCTGGGCTCACAAGGCGAGGAGCACACGATACGACGCCCGGCAAAGGCATGGGAGCACACCGACCAGTCGACATTCCAAACAAGTACCCGAACTGTCGAGCCTCTTCCCTAGGTTCCAGGTATAATTTAGTACGTATTAGAGTATGTTTAAACCCTTAGTTTGGGTTTTAGACTAAGCTAGATAGGTTAAGTGTGCTTTGAAAAATATGGATTTTTGTGCTTCCAGAGTACCCAACGTGCTAGGTAGTTTAGCTAGCCCGCTAACGACCATCTTAGCGCACTAAGAGTTTTCTCTAGTGCGCTAGAGCTGCTTACACGGTAAAGAGTTTCTCTAGCTTGCAAGGCGTGCTAGAACAAAAAATTTTGCAACTTGGAATACTAGGCCTTCAAAATTCTTTACAAAAACCTGCTCAGTTTGGTGGAAATACCGATGGACTCACAATCCACCTATAACAACATATATTGCATTAATAAAACTATATATTCCTTCTAACTTGATCTGAAGTATTAAAAACCTTAAACTAACATTACCTTAACTCAAAAATGATCTCGATTAGTCTCAAAACCATTCCAGCCATTCTAAAGGAGATCCTAATCATACTCAAACCCAAAGATTTATACAATATAATATATTGAAAAGTAATACATACATATAAAGAAAAGAACTAAGCAAGTTACAAACAGTTGAAAAGCTTTCCTTTTCCTTTATCGCTGCTAGAACCTATCATTATTCAATTATAAAAATTCAATAATATCAGATAAGTAGATCCCACACTATCCAATACGCATGTAATAATAAAATGCATTGTCAAGAATTCAAATGAGTAATAATATCGCAAGGAATCATAAATATACAAATATGCAATCCATCCTGTTTCTGTTGACCGACCACAATCAGATGACGTCTTCTAAAAGTGGTACGTAAACAATAATAAATATTCATGAGTTTGAGAGGAAGTCCCTCGAGAAGCCACGCCTTCGACTATCCGTTGAGTATATGATCCTAGCCAGAATAAAAGAATTCATCATAAACAAGTGTCTACAACGATCAGTGACTCCAATCGCAGAACACCACGATGTTCATCCTACAACACATATAGCCAATGAATACAATGGGACCCCCAAAAACCTCTTTCCTCTCGTGTCTGTGAATGCACGATCAATAAATATGCAGCGATAAACCATGCATTTAATTATATTGGAGAAATACTCATACAATGAAAATGTTACTATAAATTTACTTAACCTTACAAACACGATACCGAAATTCTCTTGTGCTCCGAGTTGATAAACTAGTCCACACTGGGTTCTAATTGCGGTCCTACAATTCATTTATACGTCTTGTAAGTTTTTATAACAATTTTATAATTTTCCTAATTAGTTGCAGTTTAATTGACCCAATCACATCTCGAAACCCTTAAAACACTTCCAAAATAAATTCTATGATGCCTGGATTTCATTTTTGACTCAAAATTATTGTTCACCATCGAGAATAACGTTGTCTAGATTTAAATATAAACTTTCCAATTAATAATATATTTATTGGTCCTTCGGCAACCCGAAAACTTCGAAATACCTCTAAATCTTATCTTCAGACGTCCGAGTCCCAATTTTAACTCCAAATTGTGGTTCAGAATAAAAAATTAACCTAGACTAGGCTTTAAAACAATTTTCCAAATTTTAGGCATTTTCGGGTATCGTAACATGTATTACGAGGAAAAACTCTGGTGTAAATCCTCGAGAAAATGCTAAATTCCTCATTTTTCATAAATATCTACAATTTCAATTTATTTGGCCCAAATATATTTTTTTGAATTTTTCTCATTTTTCTAAATTTTTTTTCCAATTTGCAGCTTTTTTTTTTTTTTTCCGAACCGGTCCGATTCAGATGAGCCGGACCTGCTTCGATTTAGTTGGGGATCAAACCCCATCTTATTCCTCAAGTTGCTTTCTGTTCAGCAACTCTGATCGAAATTTTTTTTTTCGATTTCATTAGGTACTGAGTTGGGTTTGTTGTGCTCACTTGGAGGGGAGATGAGGTCGCCTCCTTCCTTGGACCCGAACCTCCCCTCGATCTCCATCAAACCCTATTGACAACAACCACATCGACACACAACAACACATCAACAACAACCCAACAACAATGAACAACACACACACTTACCTATGTCTCGACTTCTCTTACTCTCGGTCTCCTTTTCCCTACCTCGGTCTCACTCCCTTTCTCTCATCATTTCGATCTCCACAGTCAAAATGAAGCTAGGCAATTCAATTGATTTGAAGATATATATATATATAAGGATCTCCTAGTGTTTCGCATTGCTCAAATCTCGAGACCAATATAATGGGTCCATTTTCATAATATAAATTTGATATTCCTCGAGATACTATGTATCTCATGATCAATCTTTATCTCAAAACAAAATTGAATGAGGCGGTGTATGTTCTATTTGTTTGTTTAGCTATATATTTGATTTCCTCGAGATTCACATCGCATGAATCTTGAGGTAAATCTAATTATTCATTTTCATTATTTAATTTGATCTTCCTTGAGATACGTGTTGTGTATCTCGAGGTCAATCTTGTGGCTATCAACAAGATAATCGCCACCTCTTGATTGACTTACTAGTGATCAATTATATTGATCTCCTCGAGATACATAATGTGTGTCTCAAAGTAGATCTTATAGTTTAATAACATCATACGTTTGATTTTCCATTAGATTGGATGTCACTCATCTCGAGGCATGGATAAATCCTCCCCAACAACAATGTTCAATCATTGTACCTAAGTAAAAGTGAACTTTTATGTGACCAAAGAATAATCTAGTGTTAAAATAATAATAGTAATAAATGAAAAGATTCCTAAAATAAGTTTGTAGAGATCTATTGATGCGTTAAGTGGTTATACATACTTATATATCATACATACGTATATATATATATATGTATGTATAAGACATTAGGTGTATTTGAATAACCTCTACACCTTTATATAATATAGGGACAATAATAAAAAGCAAATCATATTATGGACTAAATTATACTTAATAAAGGATTATTAAGAGAAACAAACTCTAACACACCGAAATCAAGTAAAATGATGTCATGGACTTAGCGAGCTAGAGTTGGAAATCGGGGCTTAGTTCGGGGTCGTGTTGGAGCCACGAAAGAGCGTATTAGCGTGGATCCGAGGTACGTAAAAATAGCTAGGAAATGTACAGTAAGTCAATGAGATTTATATTTTATTGCTATTGCATTATCTTACCTTTCTTGGAATTCCCACTCTAGGGCCAAGTGAGTCAAGAAGGTGTCTTTGATTGGAATGGTTGCCGGCTAGCTATCGGAGCCATGACCTTGATTCACTAGATTATTTGGTTGGGATGAGATGTGTTTTACCCAGGGAACCGTTTATATCCCTCATTTGGGACGGTCTAGGTACGACAAGCACTGTCGCGTCTTAGGACCCGAGTCCGCTTGGCGTTGCCGAGACTCTATAACCCCCACCCTATGGCACCCGCACTCGATGGTTTTGGACTACTTGGGCACCTCTCTGGTTTTTATTTTGGCACTCATTTATCATTGTAATTTCATTATTCAGTCAAATTGTCATGCATTCCTTATATATTTTTTTCTATCCACATGAGTTTTAAACTACTTTATTTATCTTGAAGTATTGTTTAGATCAACAGTCGAGCAAGGGAAATGCGCTGATACTAGGTGATCTACTCAGAGGACTTCGGAGCGACCCTCCCTTACTCATTTTTGTGGGTTTTTGACTGTTTGTATTACGTATATATATGTTGTTTTATCACTCTTGGGGTATTTTATGGGTTTTGAGAGATGATTATGACTTTTATATCACTTTTGTATACACTTTACACTTGATATACATGTTTGATATAGATATATTTACAAGGTTCCACATCTAGGGTGTTCGACTCCTTTACATTATTGTTGAGTTATTTAATGTATTAATTGCTTCCGCTAACTTGAAAAACTTGAAAAATACTAATAACTCAAAGTAAAATTATAAATTTAATTATATGGATGGATTTAAAGGTTAACTAGCCTACGTTGACCTTGTCAGGCTGGCTCGTGGGGTCTACGTGGGTTTAGGCTGGGCAGGGCCCAATTGTGGGTAACTAGGGCCGTAATAGTTGGTATCAGAGAGTCGGGTTAGATAAGAGCTAGGTGTAAACTTAAGAACAACCCACAACTAGCATAAGACACAAATCAATAATAGAGTTAGGACATGGTTGGAACAAAGAGTGAAACCCTATGATCTTGACTTAAAGTCTTAGTTGGGAAGTGAGGTGAGTTGGGGAAATTAAAACTTGAGTTTATATATATTATTTGTCGTATTGTATTATATTATTACTGGTAGCTATAAATTGATCGAAAATTTGCTTTCTTTGCAGATCGTGATGGTCGATCATCCTGATGTTAGTGGTAGCGCGGATGTATAGGGGAGGCTAGATGAGATGTCCCAGTTAGTCTATCCACAGCCATCAGCTTGAAGAGATCCTCAAGCGTTTGAGGGCACATTCTGCAGCGTCCCTTGCTCCTTAAGGGAGTGCGCCCACTGTACAGGCCACTCTAGTGGCTCCCATTATACCGGCAAGACTCGTGGTAGTTGAGGTAGTGCTGGCAGAGGCACAAACACTACTACTTACACGCCTTACTCCGTCTGAGACTATGCGGATTACGTTTTGCGAGACGAGCACTGGGGCAACAGTTGAAGGGAAGCAGTTGCGACAGTTCAAGAGACATAGACTAGCTGAGTTTTATAAAAGACACAAATCTCAAGGCGGCAGAGAGATTTGTGAAGAGCCACGAGAAGATACACGATACCTTGGCCACACCAGAATACATGAGATCAAGTATATCATCAGGTCTGATGTTTGGAGAGGCCGATGCATGGTGGCTACCCCGGGTAAGCCCAAGGATTGGGTAGAGTTCAAGAGGCGGTTTAATCAAAAGTACTTTCCACTTTGTGTTTTGAAGTTGAAGGGAGGCAGTTGCGACAGTTCAAGAGACATAGACCAGCTGAGTTTTATAAAGGCACAAATCTCAAGGCGGCAGAGAGATTTGTGAAGAGCCACGAGAAGATGCACGATACCTTGGCCATACCAGAATACATGGGATCGAGTATATCATCAGGTCTGATGTTTGGAGAGGCCGATGCATGGTGGCTACCCCGGGTAAGCCCAAGGATTGGGTAGAGTTCAAGAGGCGGTTTAATCATAAGTACTTTCCACTTTGTGTTTTAAAGTTGAAGAGGGCCAAGTTTTTTAGCATCCGACAATACATTGAGGAGTTGGTGATGCAGTATATGGGCAGGTATTTGCAGTTGTTGGAGTATGCCTAGGGTATAGCCGAGACAGATGCCAACCAGGCACACTACTTCATGGAAGGGCTGTTGAGATTCATTGGGGGCACCGTAGTGACTAATGAGCCAGGGAGCTTACAGGTTGCATATGAGAGGAGCCTAGCCAGAGAGACATACTTAAGCACACTTCCCGATGAGGTCATAGCAGCACCAGCCCCAGCTCGGTCAGAGTACAGATCAAGGGGTGATAGGAGGAGAAAGAGGCACCGACCATTCAGGCCAAGAGATGCCAAGGCTTAGAGTGTAGGGTCTGTGGCACCACCATCACACCCACCACGCACAACACCAAGTACCTTTTGCACAAAGATGTACCTACGCTAGCATCCGCAGTTAGCTTCAAGACAGCCCAATACCTCGAGCAGCAGATCGGTGAACGAAAGAAGCGGAGGGCAGAGGCAGTAGTCCAGGTAGTGGTCAGGATAGGGATATGGTCAGGGACATGGACAGAGGTCCACTAAGTCACAGGGACAGAGACTTCCACCAGTCAGAGCCACACAGAGCTTGCTTTGAGTGCGAACAAACAGGACACTTTGTGAGTACTTGTCCATGACTGGGTAGAGGACAGTCGCAACAAGGACAAGAGCAGGTTCATGTAGTCGCTGCACCGGATTCAGCCACCACACGTAACTTGATTGAGGGTATGATTTACATTTGTCGTCTATTTTTATGCATACTTTGATTGATTCAGGATCTAAGGTGTATTCCATTTCTGGTCGTATGGTTAATGACTTGGGATTGAGACCCATTAGGCTGGAGAGACCTTTGATCCTCAGCACGATTACTGGGGACAAGATATACGTGAACTAACTATGTGTTGACTACTTAGTTGAGATAGAGGATCAAGAGATGCCCGCAGATTTGAGGGTATTGGAGTTCTTAGAGTTTGATGCCTTAGTAAGTATGGATTGGTTAACCGCATACCATGCATGGCTAGAGTGTTCTAGCAAGGTCGTTACATTTTGACTTCCAGATCGGGTAGAGTTTAGCTTCTAGGGCACATTGTCTAACTTACAGATTACCAAGAGTCGAGTAACTACGAGTATTGATGTTGAGACTTTGGCCAACATCATGAGTGCGACAGAGAGAGTTGAAACTAGGATTGAGGAGGTACCAATTGCATGTGAGTTTTTGGGCATTTTTCTCGATGATCTACCTAGATTACCCCCGATGAGAGAGATCGACTTCATTATAGACTTGGTCCCAAGGACCAAAGCCATATCGATTTTCGTATAGGATGGCACCGAGAGAGCTCCGGATGAGGATTCATTCTAGGATTCCGAGTATGTCGTCATGGGGCACGCCAGTACTATTTGTTAAGAAAAATGATGGTAGTTTACGACTTTACATAGACTATAGACAGCTGAACAGAGTCACATGAGGAATAAGTACCCACTTCCTCGCATAGATGACTTGTTTCATCAGCTGAGAGGAGCACAGTGGTTCTCCAAGACTGACTTGAGATCCGGCTATCACCAGCTCAGGATTAGAGATGAGGATATGGAGAAGACTGCTTTCCGCATAAGATATAGGCACTTCCTATTCACTGTCATGCCTTTTGGGCTGACGAATGCCCCGGTGATGTTCATGGATCTGATGCACCCAGTATTGAGAGAGGTATTTGGATAGATTCGTGATAGTGTTCATCAACGACATTCTCATCTATTCTAGGACTCGTGAGGATTACGAGGAGCACCTCAAGACAATATTACAGACTCTGAGGGAGCATTGTCTGTATGCCAAATTCAACGAGTGCAAGTTTTAGCTTACAGAGGTCGAATTTCTAGGACATATATTTGGAGCTAGCGAAGTGTTAGTGGACCCTGCTAAGATTAGAGCAATGATTGATTAGCCTACACCGACATCAGTGATAAACATCTGCAGGTTTTTGGGCTTGGCAGGATATTACTGGCGTTTCGTGCAGGATTTCTCTAGGATTACCGCACTGATGACACAGTTGACAAAGAAGGAAGTCAATTTCCAATGGGATGATAGCTATGAGTAGGCACTCAGGACTTTGAAGGAACAACTGGCTACAACACCAGTGTTAGTACTACCAGAGATGGGGAAGGGCCTTCGATGCGAACATCGATGCTTCCAAGGTCAGTTGGGGATGTGTTTTGATGCAGGACAGCAGAGTGATAGCTTACGCATCTCGACAGCTCAAGATTCATGAGAAGAACTACCCAACACATGACTCAGAGCTAGCTACTGTAGTACTTGCACTAAAGATATGGCACCATTACTTGTACGGTGAGTGGTTCACTCTATACACTGATCACGAGAGTCTAAAAATACATCTTCACCCAGAAGGAACTGAATATGAGACAAAGGAGATGGTTGGATTTCCTAAAGGATTATAATATTTCATTTGAGTACCATCCAGGGAAGGCCAATATAGTGGCGGATGTTTTGAGCAAAAGGGGGTCGGACGCCGAGATTATGAGATTTCATATGACACACAAATACACATTTCTCAAGGTGACCGACACACTTTGTTCACCAGAGATTCCAATAGCTATTGAGCCAGTAATTTGTGGTCAGAACAGGAGCAGACAGTGTTAGTTGATAGTGTATTTCAGGGGCAACAGGCTGACGAGCTCTATCAGAGATCCAGTAGGATGACTCAGAGTTTGGATCACCCATAATAGAGTCAGTCAATAGACTCATGCCTGAGATTCGAAAGACGCTTGTGGATTCCATCAACGTTTGAGATTCGAAAGGACATACTTCTAGAGGCTGACGGCTCACATTTTACGATTCCTTCGGGTCGGACCAAGATGTATGCAGACATGCGATGTCTCTTTTAGTGGCCTGGGATAACGATTGACGTTTCTAATTATGTTAGAGCGTGCGAGATTTGCCAGCAAGTTAAGGCTGAGCATCGAAGGCCTAGTGGACTACTACAACCACTTCCAATTCCTCGGTGGAAGTGGGAGCATATTGCAAAGGACTTTGTTAGTGGATTACCTCGGTCTCAGCAAAAACACGATAACATATGGGTGATTGTGGATAGGTTGACTAAGTCCGCGCACTTCCTACCGATCTCTACTACACATCGAGTGGATAGCCTGGCCAGTTTGTGTAAGCGAGAGATAGTCTGATTTCAAAGGGACCCATTGTCGATTGTGTCAGACAGGAGTCCACAACTTATGTCATAAATTTGACAGGGCATGTAGGTACAGTTTGGCACCTAGTTAGATATGAGTATAGCCTGCCATCCACATATTAATGGACAGTCGGAGCGACTTATCCAGGTGCTTGAGGACATGTTGAGGATGTGTGTACTAAAGTACGGTGGTTCGTGGGAGGAATATCTTCATCTATGTGAGTTCGCTCTTAATAACTGTTATTAAGCCAATATTGGAGTGGCACCATTTGAGGCACTCTACGGCAGGCCATGTAGATCTCCATCATGTTGGCTAGAGCCTGAGGATGCGGCAGTTATTGGGCCAGAGATTGTAGTGGATCATAAAGAGAAGATATGACAAATCAGATTACGTCTGAAGGGTGGACATGAGAGACAAAAAATACTACGACAAGTGCTACGTCGAGTTAGAGTATGATGAGGGATCCTATGTGTATTTGAAGGTATCACCTCTAAAGGGTAACAAGAGATTTGGAATCAAAGGAAAGCTCGCGCCTAGGTTCATTGGTCCATTCAGGATCAAGAAAAGAGTCGGCAAGGTTGCATATGAGTTAGAGCTACCACCATAATTAGTTGGGATTCACCTTGTGTTTCATATCTCGATGCTTAGATTGGATAGGTTGAGAGGAGGCAGGTGACCGATAGTGGATTTGAGCCAGATAGACCTCAAAGAGGACATCACCTACGAGAACCAACCGATTCAGATTTTGGATCGTAAGGTGAAGGTAATGAGGAATAGGAAAATCCCATCAGTACTTGTCAAGTGGCAGCATCACGGGGATGAGGAACTGACTTGGGAGTTAGAGTCATATACGCGTGAGCACTTCCCTTACCTATTTTGATTCCAATAAGTTCTACTTTAAGTTATTTCAATATCGAGGATGAAATTCTTATTAGTTGGGAAGGTTGTAGCGACCCAAATATTTTCACTTGTTTCATGTGTCATCGCATGACTCTGACGGGGACTTTATCTGACGTGGTGTACTTGGTCAACCTTTGGGAGTCAACACCAAGGTATATTATGTTTGTTTAGTGTGTGCAGTATTTATTTTTATACTAAAAAATGTCAAGTTTTAGTTAATTATTGGTCTGATTGCGTCAAAATACGTGTAAGGTTCAATAGTTGGTATGCATGTATATTATGGGTACTCGGGTACAAGTAGGCGATAAGATAGGACAAAATTAGTTGTAGGACTATAATGTTATTTAATTAAGAGAATAGCCTAAGTTGGAATTTTTATATAAATTACCATATTACTATATTATTACAATGCCCATCTAAATAACTTATAATTATAGTGTAGAAATGAAATGAGGCATATGATGCACCTCGAGAGACGTACTATGGAAGATTGAAATTAATGTGAAATTCTTCTACATTAATATTAAGGAACCAATTTAAATTCAAAGGCCTATGGTATGCTTGGTAAATATGTTGAAAAATAAGGTCACTTATCTACGTAAATGTATATTGGTTGCATGGAAAATATATGGATGACCTAAGGGCAAAATTGTCATTTTACACTTTGTAGGACACTCGACATATAAAGAAATGAGATGAAGAGCTTGGATTTAGACTTAATTAAGCTAGGTTAGCTTAATTAATCCATCACTAATGAATTTTCAAATAAATGTATACTGGGGTAGAAGTCATTAGGGACTTTACTCAAATTCATTTCTAAGAGCTCTAGAAAGAAAATTAGAAGGAATCCCACCATTAATTGAGTTGGAGAATGCTTGAAGACAACAAGAAATTTAAAAATTCATATGATCTCAAGGCATGTTCTACACCTTCTCCATAATAATTTCTCATATTTGAATTATTATCCATGCTTTTAATTCTTATTGATTTGTTTCTTTTTAATGATGATCTTATTCATGCAAGCTACTTCTTCATACTCTCGTCTTCCTAATCTTGCACGCATCCCCTTTAATTAATCAACAACATACACATATGTATATTGATCAACTAAATTCATGCATGGCTTTCTTGAGTGTTTAAGGTTGATCCAAATTAATGTGTATTAATAAAAAAATGATGCATAGATGGATGGCATATTCAATAGCTAAGATTAAATTATTTGAGAATTGATAATTTAAGTACAACATTGATTTAGCTAATAACTTAGGTATTAAATAGAAATACTTTAGTACCTAAGTCAAATCTAATTTTATTTATCTAATATGCCTAAGTTGTGAAATAAAGACAATTAGGCCTAAACACAAATGAATTAATTTACTTGTATAGATTAATGAATTTAATAAGTTAATGGAATAATTACACTTGAATCATTTAAATAAATTAGAGGGCTCCAATTTAATTGAAAGAAAAAGCTTAAGTTGATTTTAAGACAAAAATGGGTATATAAGCTAGTTTGATGTGCCTAAGTAAGCTAATCAAATAATTTACTATTGTACCTAAGTAAAAGTGAATTTTTATGTGACTAAAGATTAATCTAGTGTTAAAATAATAGTAGTAATAAATGAAAAATTCATGAAAAAAGTTTGTAGTAATCTATTGATGCATTAAGTGGTTATATATATTTATATATCATACATACATACAAATATATATGTATAAGACATTAGGTGTATTTATACAACCTCTACACCTTTATATAATATAAGGACAATAATAAAAATCAAGTCATACTATGGACTGAATTATACTTAATAGAGGATTAGTAAGAGAAACAAACTCTAACACACCGAAATCAACTAAAATGATGTCAGGGACTTAGCGACCTAGAGTTGGAAATCGAGGCTTAGTTCGAGGTCATGTTAGAGCTGTGAGATAGCGTATTAGTGTGGATTCGAGGTATGTAAAACAAGCTAAGAAATATACAGAAATTCAATATATTTTATTACTTTTGCATTATCTTACCTTTCTTGGAATTTCCACTACTTGGAATTTCCACTTCTTGGAATTTCCACTCCAATATGAGTGTACGAGGGCCAAGTGAGTAAAAAAAGTGTCTCTAATTGGAGTGGTTGCCGGCTAGCTACCGAAGCCATGACCTCGATTCACTAGTATGAGATGTGTTTTATTCGGGGCACCGTTGATATCCCTCATTCACGACGGTCTAGGTACGGCAGGCACTGCTGCGTCATAGGACTCGAGTCCGCTTGGCGTTGCCACTACTCTATGACCCCGACCCTGTGGCAACTGCACTCGGTGGTCTTGGCGCCTCTCTAGTTGTTTCTTTTGACACTCATTTATCATTGTACTTTCATTATTCAGTCTTATTGTCATGCATTCCTTATATCTTTCTTTCTATCCGCATGAGTTTTAAACTGTTTTAGTTATCTTGAAGTATTGTTTAGATCCTACTACCTTTTAATTACTGGACTCTTCATTCTTGTGTTTGAATGACTGCAGATCCGTAATCGAGCAAGGGAAAGGCTTCGATATTAGTTTATCTACTCTGGGGACTTCAGAGCGGCCCTCCCTTACTCACTTTTGTAGATTTTTGACTGTTTGTATTACATATATGTTGTTTTATCACTCTTGGGTACTTAATGGGTTTGAGAGATGATTATGACTTGTATATCACTTTTGTATACACTTTACACTTGATATACATGTTTGATATAGATATGTTTACTGGGTTCCACATTTAGGTTATCTGACTCCTTTACAATATTATTGAGTTATTTAATAGATTAATTGTTTTTGCTAACTTATCAAACTTGAAAAATACTAATAACTCGACTTAAAAGTATAAATTTACTTATATGGATGGATCCAAAGGCTGACTAGGCCTACGTTTACCTTATGAGGCTGGCTCGGGGGGGTCCACGTAGGCTTAGGCCGGGCAGGGTCCAGTTTTTGGGTAACTAGGGTTATACATGTTTGATATATATATGTTTACAGGGTTCCACATTTAGGTTGTCCGACTCCTTTACATTATTAATGAGTTATTTAATGTATTAATTGCTTCCGCTACTTGTAAAACTTAAAAAATACTAATAACTCGACTTAAATTATAAATTTATTTATGGATGGATCTAAAGGCTGATTAGGCCTGCGTTAACCTTATGAGGCTGGCTCGAGGGGTCCACATGGGCTTAGGCCGAGCGGGGCCCAGTTTGTAGGTAATTGGGGCCGTCACAATATACCTCGACTACGTGCCTCGGTAAGTGTGTATCATAATGTGGGTCCCACATCACGAGTCGATGATCATGTTTAAGGATTAAAACGCGATTAGAAATTTAGGTCGTGACAGCATGCCTTAATTTCATGAGCGTAAGGTCTTGAATTAAGTGGTTGTGATAAAAATGAATTTGGAAACCTTTTCCACTGATTTTATCAGCTAAATGAAGCATCGAGTGAATCTTTAAACCTTGATTTTTGAAAGTTAAGGTTGTTGGTAAAAAAAAATTAATATTTTTTTAGTCATAAAACTGAATTTATCAAATTTAGGTTCGAAGATGTGTTTGATTTCGAAAATCAGTTGTATTTTTGAATTCCTCCTTTCAAGCTGATAATCTAGCTATTGAGAAGTTTCCGATTTGGATCTAAAACCAAAAAGTTATGAGTTTTTGAAGTTTTATATGATTTCACTAAATTTTCTCAAACCACACTTAACCTATCTAGCCTAACCTAAAACTCAAACTAAGGTTCTACACACACTTTAATACATATTAAATTATTCCAGAAACCTAGGGAAGAGTTTTGAGAGTCTGATACGTGTTTTAGGGTGTCGAGAGGCCGGTTAAGCTAGAGATTATATTGCGTGACTTGTAAGTAATCTTTTCGAGGTCTTTTTTACATTTTATTTCAATTATTCTCTATTTTACATTCTATTCGACTATGAAATACCTTGAATTCTGATATCATGAATTTGTTTGATATTCTACTCATTATATGTGTGTTTTTATCATGGTATCATTTTCTTGTGGATTCATTGACTCATTTCTCGTGTTCTATGTCTTTCTTACTGTTTTGATGTAAGTGTGATCGAGAATAGCATGCTATTAGGATTAAAGTAATGAAATTGGAATGTATATGGACTTATATTCTGTGATTGTTACCTTTGAAGCATATTGCCTTATCTTGATATCCTTGATGCGAGTCTTTATTTATAATATAAAGTAGCGATAGAATTTAGGCTCCATTACACGATATGGGATGCGCGACATACGGGGTCACTAGACTATAGGAGTTGTTGGCACTCACCATTACACTTGCATTTCACACAGGTCAACGAGACTTGGGGTAGTCGGTAAGAATATATAAATGAATGATTGTGGAGGCGGAGAGCTCAGCTCTGACCTTCTATGAAGGTGTAGAGCACAACTCTACCATGAGATAGTGGAATAAAGGTCTATGTGATATGACTCACGGCCGATCGGACCTAGATCATTACAACTTAGCTTGCGTCAGTCTCATTTTTTTTACTGTGGTATTTTCTAGCATATTTCCATTTCAGCACTTCTTCGCTATATTTATGATTTTAAATACCAGTCAATTATATTTGGGAATGTACATATGAATCTCCAAGAATTACTTTATTACATATTGTACTCACCGTCGTTTTTATGACGGTGGGTGTGGATCCTTCGAGCAGTAGGTCGGGCAAGGAGAAGATCATCAACTATCTCTGAGCATTTAGCAATTTTCTATTTCCTATCTTGTAGGTCATGATATTTTGATGTATTATCTACTTTATGTCGTTACTGTGATTTTGGGGGTGTATATATTAGGTTGAGCATACAGCTCCCTGACTTGAGACTTGATTATCACACTATTTATTATCTTTGATGTTCATTTGTATGTGATGTCATTTCCCAATTTCCACACTTCGAATTTTTTATTAATGCTTTTTCATAACTGTTAAGACTTCCACTAAGTATTATTAACTGAAAGAAAAAGTTTGAATTAACTCTGAATTTAAAATAATGATGAATTGTAATAAGACAAAAATGCTGACTAATGCATTGTTAGGTCCTACGTTGCTGAGATTAAGGCTTAATGACAGAATAAGGTTGGGAGGTGCCCTATTTTAAAAGAAAAGGTCGTCATGGTTGGTATCAGAGCCTTTAGTTTTTGAAACTTGAATAAAACACAAACCTTAGATGTGGAAACCAGACGATCTTTGCCTAGAAAATATTAGTTGGGAAGCGAGTGAAAGTGAGATGGAGATTACTTAAATGCACATGTTAGTTTCTATATGTAAATGTATATATATGTGTGTGCGTGTGCATATGCGTATGTATGTGTGTGTTATCTACATAGTTGTTGGTGTCGGGAATGTTGTCAACTTCCAGAGAACAATGGCAGATCGATGCAAGATCGGAGATTGTAGCAGCTCCATTGGTACAGACTGTGACGACCCCTCCCTTAATTTAGGGCACCGCCTTGCCTAATCCTCTCATTAAGCCCTAACCCTAACCACATAAAACTTAATAACGTATTATTTAGCCTTTCTAATAAACCTTATACCACTCTCATTACTAAATAATATTTCAGTGTTAATTAAAATTTTATACAGTTTAAAGATTAATCAGCGGAAGTCTTGACAAATTAGTGAAGTTCATTCATATAGAACCTAAGTATGGTAACTAGGAAACATAGATCACATGCATATATATAACAATACAGTGATAACTACATATCAACATGTGTCTGGTCAGTATAATATCTCACAACCCGTAATATACATCCCTAAAACTGTACGAAAGACATATATATGTCATACAACAAAACTAAAAACCTACAACAACACTACAAGAAAAATGATATTTAGAAATGGAATTAGCAACGAAATTAAGTTCCGTTGCTAAAAAAGTGATTATAGACGGAATTGAGACGGACTAATTCAGAGACGAAATAGAGAGAGATCAGAGACGGAAATAGAGACGGAAATACAGACGAATTTAAATTTCGTCTCTAAATAATGGCGCCAACATTCCCGCCAAAACTTTCTTTTTTTACAACCGTCCATTACGTCTCGAGATTCGTGCGTGCTTCGATCTAGATACCCCAAAAATGGGACCAACCACAAAACTCTCTCTCTCTCCCTAAAATCTCTCTCCCTCAACGAAGCTCTCTCTCACCGTCTCTCTCTCTCTCAACGAAGCTCACTCTCACCGTCACCGCTCTCACCGCTCTCTCTCACCGTCACCGCTCTCTCCTCTCTCTCTCATCGTCACTGCTCTCTATCTCTCTCTCTCACCGTCGCCGCTCTCTGCTATCTCTCTCGCCGCTCTCTGCTCTCTCTCTCTCTCGCAGCTCTTTGCTCTCACTCTATCACCCTCTCTCTCACCGCTCTCTTCTCTCTCTCTCACCGCTCTCTCACCGAAATCTCACCGTTCTCTCTCATCGGATCTCACTCACCGTCAACTCTCTCTCTCTCACTGAAATCTCTCTCCCAAACCCTAAATCTTTGCCCTAACTAATTTGATGGTGGTCTGCGCTTTTTTGGAATGCATTTTGTATGTTTTTGATGTGACTGGATCCTGATACTTTGCCCTAACTAATTTGGGGCTGATGCTATGTTGTTGTTGTTGAATTATATCTTGATTTTGAATGATAACTTGTGAGGACTAACCATTTTCCTTCATTTATAATGATTGCAGGATGTCAAGGGCACTGATGTTGATCTTAGCACTTACAAGGGGAAGGCTCTGTTAATTGTGAATGTCGCCTTACAATGGTAATTTCATTTTTCCTTGTTTCCTGCTTTTGGGGAAGTCATTGCCTTTGTTGCGATTTTTGGGGTATCTAGATTAGTTTCATATTTTTGATCTCAGATCTTAGGTTGGAGTCATATCTAATACACAAATGATTGATTTATCCATATTAATACATTTTCTTGTATAAGAGGGGAAAATGAGTTAACTTATCTTTTCTGTTGGTTGCAGTGGACTGACCAACTCGAACTATTCAGAGTTGTAATTATGTTTTTCATAAATCCTGAACTGTTCTTTCATTATGATTGGCAACCTTTATTTTCTGATGGTATATTGTCTTTGCTAGTTTTGTTGATTTCCTTGCTTATGGTTTGAAGCTTATTATTGGTTTCTCCTCTTGCTGTCATAGAACAGTTCATCTTTCATGTCATAGATCATATTATGTAGGCTTTTTGCAGGATACAATAAATCTATCAGAGTTTTTGACTTAACTCACCATTCGGGATTTTGAACAGTATTCAACAATCCAAGGCAATAAAGAAGGGCAATCAGGTATAGACTTATCTGACTGCTTGATTAAGTTCTCTAAATTTCCATCATAAATTCATTATATGCAATATATCTAGTGGAACTTGCTTTGTTAATGTTATCTTACCATCTTTGCGGTACAAAATGGTTTACTACGCCATTATATTACAATAATGTCCCAATAGAGATTAGTAGGATTCTTATTTGAAACTGGAATTTGTGGAAAAATAGGTCATAGAGGAAGTAAGACTGTAAGAGTCTAAGGGCCAGTGGCAAGTTGTTGAATTCTTCAAGAAAATTAGTTTTAAATTTGATCGCCCGTAGCTTTACGTTGGGTTCAATACTTCTACTAGTATTTTTGTTGTCACTCAATCATCAGCAAAATATCCAAGCTGTTATTTAGTCTTTTTTTATTGTGGGAGTTAGCTCAAGATTTCCTGAACCTTTTGTGTAGTCCCCTGACTTCCATATGTTGAAGTGCAAACTCATGTGGTTAGAATGTTAACCTCTTGTATTACCCTGTTGCATAATGTTTTCCTTGGAAGTTTGTGCAGATCGACCAGAATGATTTATTCCCCTATCTTCTTGTTAATATTGGTTCTGGTGTCAGTATACAACAACAACAACATAGCCTCAGTCCCAAATTAACTGGGGTCGGCTACATGGATCAAACTTTTCCATTGTGCTCGATTAAGTGCAATTGATGGTGAGCTTTCCAAACCATTCAAATCCCTCCTAATCAATGCATCCCATGTTAACTTTGGTCTGCCCCTACCTCGTCGAATTTCTACAGTTTCTATTGAGTCAAGTTTTCTAGTTGGGGCGTTTGTAGGCCGTCTTTGCAGGTGACCAAACCACCGCAACCGCCCTTCCCTAATCTTTGTATCAATTGGTGCTACTCCTACTTGTCTTTGAATTCCTATATTTCTTATTCTATCTTTACGAGTTTTACCACACATCCACCTAAGCATCCTCATTTTCGCTACGTTCATTTTATATAATTGTTGTTGCTTTACCGCCCAACATTCACTTCCATAGAGCATAGCGGCCTAATTGCGGTCCTATAAAATTTTCCTTTTAACTTAGTAGGAACATTTCGATCACAAATCACCCATGTTGCACTCGCCATTTCTTCAATCCAAACTTGAATTCTACGTGTGACATCATTCTCAATGTTACCATCATTTTGTATGATTGATCCTAGGTACCTAAAGTGGTTTACCTTAGGAACTTCTACTTCCCTTAATTTTACCACTCCGTCATCTCGATGTCTAGTGTTTCTAAACTCACAAAGTGCATGTATTCGGTTTTTGTCCTACTCAACTTAAAGCCTTTAGATTCTAATGTATTCCTCCGTAGTTCTAATTTCCTATTCACTCCATCTTTAGTTTCATCCACTAAGACAATATCATCCGCAAATAGCATACACCATGGTATATCCTCTTGAATATGTCTAGTTAGTTCATCTATAACTAAAGTAAATAGATATGGGCTTAAAGCCGATCCTTGATGTAGTCCTATCGTAATGGGAAATTCTTTTGTAGCTCCTCCAAATGTCTTTATACTCGTTACTACTCCATCATACATATCCTTAATAGTGTCTATGTATCTAGCATGCACTCTTTTTCTTTCTAGAACCCACCAAAGAACATCTCTAGGGACCCTATCATATGCTTTTTCTAAATCTACGAATACCATATGAAGATCTTTTTTCTTTTCTCTATATTTTTCTAACAATCGTCTTACAAGGAAAATCGCCTCCATAGTTGACCTCCCAGGCATGAAACCAAATTGGTTCTCTAATATTGTTGTTTCTCTCCTTAGCCTATTGTCAATTATCCTCTC
This sequence comes from Stephania cephalantha, assembly GCA_039657325.1. NCBI lineage: Eukaryota > Viridiplantae > Streptophyta > Magnoliopsida > Ranunculales > Menispermaceae > Stephania > Stephania cephalantha. Next base: position 57,149,439 of record CM077567.1, on the reverse strand, counting down.
CCAAAGTTTCATAGTGTGACTCATAAGTTTAATTCCCCGATAGTTTGAGCAACTTTGAATGTCTCCTTTATTTTTAAAGATTGGCACAAGCGTGCTTCTTCTCCAATCCATTGGCATCCGTTTTGATTTTAAAATTTTATTGAAAAGTTTTGTTAACCAAGTCAATCCAATTTCTCCTAAGCATTTCCAAACCTCTATGGGTATTTCATCTCTGGGCCACATGCTTTCCTATTTTCATTCTTTTCAATGCCTCTTTGACTTCTACAATTCTAATATTGCGTGTATATTTGACATTTCTTTCTTGGTGTGGGTTTTCATCTATTATAGTATCAACTTGACCATCATTAAATAAACTATCGAAGTAGCTTCTCCATATCTCCTTAATATCCTCCTCGCGCGTTAAAACATTTTGATTTTCGTCTTTAATGCATCTTACATGACTTAGGTCTTGTTTCTTTTTATCTCTTAATTTGGCTAGCCTATATATATATTTTTCGCCATCTCTATTACCTAACCTTGTATATAGATCTTCCATGAAATTTGTTTTAGCTTGACTAACTACTTTTTTAGCTTGTTTTTTAGCTTCTCTATATTGATTGTACACATCTTCATCTTGACACTTAGGTATTTTCCTATACATCTCTCTTTTAGTCTTAATTGCTCGTTGGACATCCTCATTCCACCACCATGTTTCCTTCTTTGGTGGTCCAAAGCCTTTAGATATACCTAATACGTTTGATCCTACTCTCCTTATGCAACTACTCATTTCTAGCCACATTGTATTAGCATCTAAGTCAAGATTCCAAATTCTGGTGTCAGTATGATCAAGGTAAATATAATTTCTGGTAGCAGTTAATAACCTGAATGAAAATGGTGGTCGTTCATTCATTGACATAGATCATGATTACTGATGCTAACAATGTTGGTTTCTATAGGTGGATGGTGAAGGTAAGTTTCAATGGGTAAGTGGGACAAATGTTGGTGGTGGTACATATTGGGGCTTGGGGAAACTTTTAACAAAATGCAAAAGTTTCAATCGATATTCTCGCTCATATCAAGCTTCCCATCTAAATATAAGCATTTCTTTTGCAATATATAGACTCGTGACTCACTCGCGTATGTTCTTGGTTCACTTCGATGAGTTGCTTGAGTTGAGTCAACGAGGTGACAATCGAGTAATAGACATGCTGGTAAGAGACATCTATGGTGGTATGGATTATTCAAAGGTATGGTTCTTGTAGATTTTGTCAAAGAAGTTGTTATTTAATGAGACGGGCACAAAAAATGAACTGTAAGGTTCACAAAATGGATCGGGATAAGCAACAAACACCATTTTTAATGCAAAAATTAAAAAGTAAGGCCAAGAACTTTACTTCATTGTTATGCCAAATGCTTTTATAGGAGAAAATTATTATAAATTGGTGTCCTGCAGGATATTTTTTAAAAAAATATCCTTCAATTTGTAGCCTTTTGATTACATAGAATTAATTTGTTTTAATTTCCACAAAGTGGTTGTTTGATTATTCTTTATAATGTGCACGAGTAATAAGGAATAAAAAGGTAGCGATGTTGTTGTAGATTGAACTAAACAGTTGTGTAATTGTTTTATATAATCAGACTCAAAAGTGTTTCATACTCAAATCATGATGTCATAAAATTTATTGTATTAGGATTAATCCGATGTCCTGATCGAAGATAGTAAAATCATGGTAGTCATTTTTATTTGTATCTTTGGTTGCTTTATAACTTCTTTTTGTATCAATATTGAGACAATATAAATATACATTACTATTGAGATGGTGATGCATGAAACTCGCAATTTTTTCTCGCTCCGGATTAAATATTGCCTCTTTATTTATCCGGTCACGATAGGTCTGTCAAGATCAACAATTGCATCTAGCTTCAGAAAAAGCAATTCTTGGCAACAAGGAGCTTGAGGACTATAGTCCCGAAGACATCTCCATCTATTTGTTGCGAATGATTTCGTACAATATTGGCGTAAAGTGAGTTGCATCAAGATATGTGTCTAAATGTGATTTTCAAATTTTTTTGTGAAACATGAATCGGCTCATTGGTTAGAAGAGAATGATACGACATAATAATAGTAGCACATGAGAAATGGGAGATTGTAGGAAGTCTTTTCCAAATTTGAACCATGAACTTAACAAACTTTCCATCTTTTAGAGACGACATTATGAAAATAGGTTATTAAAAAAAAAAAGCAAAAAGAGAAAAGGCTATAAGAGGGAAACTTTATCTTTGCTTTTTTTTTTTGCTTTTTTTTTCCCCTAAACTGAGATTAATATAGATGGAAAGAAAACTTGATAAGTTCTCAACAAGTAAATTTTTGCTTATACTTAGCAATGAGATATCAATATGAAATCAAGGTATAAATATTTACTATATTATAAATTTTTTCGACCATATTTAGAAGAATTATTCCATTTTCCAACACTTGTTTGTAAAGTTTATCCCTGGATAATTTAGACGTCAATTTGATCTCATCGTCGGTGCATTCCAGTTTTAAGTTTGAAGCACATGAATCTAATTGTTTAGTGCAGTTATCGTTTGGAAACCACTAAGGTATTTCTATGTGAAATCCTCAAGTTTCTAGACTTCCATATGTCTAGTAGTTTGTTGGTGTGCTTTCTTCCTAGCAATAATGAAAAAGCGAGATATTTACGAAATTCCTAAGTCTCTCTGGAATAAGTACACCTTTGAGATTATATATTGTTGGTGGACAGTGTTGGAGTGACTCTGCAAGTTTATGCAAAGTCAACAGAATTGAAATGATGAAAGTTATACATTTTTTTTGTTTTGGTTTAGAATCTTTTATACACTTTAATTTATGAATGGCAGGAACACTTTAACAGTTGGTTGCTTTACATCTTTGTGTTATCTGGAAGCTACTTTCTATGAATGAATGTTTGATGGTTTATGAATTTCAGTTCATTACTATATATATTTTCCAATCTAGTAATGGTGTTACCAACTTACCATCCATAAACACTAATGTTCGTTTCTTATCTTTGAAGAAAAAAATGGAAGTAAGAAATTGGTAATTGTTTATGTGCTCGTAAGTTCCGACGGAACTCATTTAGGATACAAATACCTTTCTGTTTTCCTCCTTTTCAGGTAATGCTAGATACAGTTGGCCCGGAGTTACAAATTGTCAACAACAGTCAGCATCCTATTTCTCTTGAGGCTGACTCATGTGTACAAGTAAGTGATTCTCTTGCCATTACGCAAACCATTCGCAGATATGGGTGGAAAAGGAGAATGTCATTCATGTCTAGTTTATAATTATTTTCTTTCCTAGTTACTGCAGTCATTCTATTTGCATTCTTATGGTCATGATACATCTTTATTTTAAACCAATGAATGTCCGATGTGATAAATATTGCTTTGGTTTGTTCATGCAATTACATTTGCTTTTTGTATTGAATGGAATTAACTTGTCACTTGTCAGGAATGGTAATCAATTAAGTGCTTAATATTTTTAATCAGGAGTTATATAGGTTTATTGAAACAACAAACCAAAGCGAATATTCTTCGACATTGAGCCTTGTGGACGACATCTTGGAACAGGCGGGCAGGTATCTTTAGTTAATTGTCTTATTTGTTCATATGTGGTCTTTTATCATAGTTATCTCTGAAATACTTTTGAGCTTTTGTTTTAAGGTGCAAGTTATATGTCACATTTTTAAGGTGCTCCTTCATTGATCAGGATGGGCAAGTTCGCATATACTTTTGAGCTTTTGTTTTTTTTATTTATGACGTTTTAGGTGAATTGCTTGATTCCAAGTTTGAGATTTCATAATTTCTTCCATGAATCCATGTTTGTGCTTCTTATGAAACATGATCTTTGTGCACAATATAACTCATTGACTTATGATAGTTATGCAAAATCAGTCCTGGACGACAAATTAAAATCCAGATTAGGCCTAGCCAGAACATCCAATTTCGGCTTATCCTTAGTTTGCATGTTGGTTATGTAGTTCAGCTCATTTTTAATTTTATTCAATAACAACTCAATCAGCGATGAGCCGAAATTACTATGGATGTGTTGACTCGCTTACTGCTTACTGATGTTAGAGCCTTGAATTTTACTTTTATACCTTTTACTTCTTTCTTGTATAATGCATTCTTCGGAGGTTCAATGTCGTTGTTGCATAGCTATCTTGATTCTTATTAATCTGTTTGCTCTTGCTTTTGGCGTGATGTCTGCTTTGCATCGGTGGCTTGCAGGGTCAAATACAGGGATTTAATACAAGTGGGTAAAATCATTCCTTTTCCATGAATTCTTAAAAGTGCTTATGATATGATGTCGTGATGAAAGTTTATTCCCCCTTGCATTTCTTCTTAGGGGAGGTAGCTTATGTTTGTGGAATACTTTTTGGTTTTTTTTTTTTTTGGTTCATCTCTTTGCCTCTCAGACATAGATATAACCTTGACTACCTAGGTTGTCCTCTCGGTCCATGTCTTTTTGATCATTGGATGATAAGTTAAATGTGCATCTTTTAATGATTCAACAACGCCATCAAGAGTCAAATGATTTAGTTGGTTGCCTTGTGACATTATGTGTCATTCTATGAAAAGGCAACCTGCAATGAGTAGTATGAGATTACTATTAGTCATCTAATAAGTAGTATGCGTTTGCAGATGTCAGTTATCGATCTAAAGATTCTAAACTAATATCTCAATGTTTGATGCATGAGCAATGAATAGTATGAGATTACTATTAGATTACTATTAGTCATCTAATAAGTAGTATGCGTTTTCAGCTCATGAAAAACCCCTAAGGAAGACTTGTACATATATGCATATATGAGGCCTGGCAGCCAATGCACTTTACAAGTTCAGCTATTGCATGTTGTGTGTACTCTGGTTTTATCTTTATCTTGTTTTTTGAAGAAAATTATCTTATCTTAAAAGCGTGATAAGATGTTAATGACAAGAAAAAATAGTTGCTTTGGACAAGCTGTTGCACTTTACATTTTAGTTGAATCTACTGCTGATCTTTTTGTCTATTGCTCCACAAGCTCATTTTCATCACTATCAGGGCTTGGTTGATTCTCTAACTTCAGTTACAGATTCCAATTGGTACATGGATTCAGGAGCCTCTAGTCACATGACTTCTGATTTATCCTCTCTAATGAATAAAGTTGATTTCAATTCAGTAAGTTTCAATTCGGTAATTGTTGGAATTTATGCAAGTAAGGACCTTAGTTGAATATGTGCTTTTGCATTATCTTCTTGGATTCTTAGCTAAATGATATCTATGATCTGTCTTCCTTAGTCAATTTTCTTCATTTTAAGATTAATTTGTCTGTTTTTAACTTTTTTTGTGGTTGTCCACTTTATAACTCGTCTGAAAATTTTCATCTGCAATGTTTGAAGGAAACTACTTGATAAATTATCTTGCAACAAGGGGACCAGAGCTTCAGCCTTTTGTACATGGTTTATCCAAGGTACCACATGCTCTATCTTTTACCTTTTTCTTGTTTACTTCTAATCATGCAACTTCAAATCACTATGCCATTGGATTAAAGATATTAAATCAGCTTGTGTCTGAGATGAATCAGGTCAGTTCTGCTGAAGGTTCATTGTAAATCTACTCACATGGGGTTTATGATTGCTTCTTCCAAATCTGAACAAAAACATGTGTCTCCAGATGATTTTTCCTACTTGAAATAGATTATCATGTATGTTTAAAATTGATTTACTAAAAGCAGTTAGCTTAAATAGTTCTGAATCTCTTCTATACATGGTTGGTTCATTCTAATACCTCTTTTTCCCTTTTTTTGTTTGGTAAGTGGTGGGGTACAAGCCCGTGATTTATGTAGAACTTTGAATACCCTGGTGGGCCATTTTCTTTTTGTTAGTCGGATATACAAGTCTCTACATTTTTTAAGGAATGGAGTTATTATCTGTTTGTATGATTTTTCAAGTTCTATTATCATTCTCCTTCCTTCTATCTATCGCATATTCACATTGCTTTATTTATTGTTAATAAATTTATGATAACATCGTAACGCAAAGTATTTTTCTCTTAGGTCCATATAACATGCAATTGATGTCATTTACTTCTATTCATCGGTTCGTTGATGACTATGCAAAGGAAAAGCTAGCACCATATTCACTTTGTCCGGTGATGAGAGCTATTCTAACGGGGACCTTGAAAAGGTTGGTTCGATTTATGCTCCATTTTTCTTATTTATAGCTATTTGCGCGACGTTTGCGCCCTTTATTTACTTGGATATCGTGTATCAACAGATGTCCCGACAAGTCGCAAAACGCTTGTACACCGAAAAGGTGCAACCAACAACTTTCTTTGCCAAAGCAAGTAGGAAATATGTACACAAGCATCATTATATGCAAAGCATTTGCATCACTTATTCACGAAAAACATAGCGACCTTTGGTAATGTACTCGTGTACCTCTAGAGTTTAGTGTATGGCACGCTTTTCACCAACTCTTGTTTAATTTTCGGTGACCATCTGTTTGTTGTGCTATGGAGTTCCATGATACAATAAATTTTGATGTTTGTAAATGGCTGGAATATAGAATTTAGTAAATGTATTATTGTGTTGGTGTCGGTCCACTGCTCGATATTTGGGGAGGAGTTGCAGTTACATTAGTAAATGTCTTTTTTGGTTTGATTGTATCGTTTTGTTTATCTTTAGTGTTATGATACCGATGATGTTGTTGTTTGGTTCTTCTATTGGATTTTGTTTTGATTAGATTGGTACGATTTGGTCTTTGCAAGTGCTATCCATGTTTCTAGTTTCGTGTCACTAGTGTTATGATTTGCTGATACCGATGATGTTGTTGTTTGGTCCTATTTTCCATAAAATTGATTTTTATCTACTGTATGTTTTTTAAAAAAGTGTCAAAGGTACATGGCACTCTCTTACATTTGATTAAATGATTTTCAGGTTGCTGAATTGATTGGTTTCCAGAGATGTTTGCATTCATGCTTAGAGTACGTAGAGGCTGTCCCTTGGGTTGGAGATGAGGAGGAAGAGAAAGTGCTTTTATGGTTGTTGTAAAACAATGAGAATTGTAGTTTTTTTATGGATACTTAGGTATATTAAACATTTATTATACTTGACTACGTTTCGTGAATATATAAATCCTTTTTAATATCGAATTTTATGTTTTTTCTCATTTGAATATTTGTTGTTGATATATATTGTTGATTTGTGTATGTATGTCAAATTCTGCTTTTTTGGGGGATGTTAGCACCCCCAAGGAGGTGTTGGAGGGGGTGCAAGCGATGGAGTAGGTCCTATGGTTGTATTTTCAGGTTTAGATGTTATGGAGAATCAATTGGATTTAAGCTTAGGTTGAAAAACTTAACAAAGCGGAATTGAGACGGATTAGCAACGAAATTCAAATATTCTGTTGCTATTCCGTCTCTAATTTTCGAGGCAAAGCTACATAAATCAGCAACGGATCAGAGACGGAATAATTGTATTCCGTCTCTGATCCGTTGCTAATCAGAGACGGAACAGAGACATAATCTAATAATTCCGTCTCTGATCCGTTGCTAATCAGAGACGGATCAGAGACGGAATGCATTAATTTCGTCTCTGTTCCGTCTCTGATTAGCAACGGATCGAGACGGAATCTAATAATTTCGTCTCTGATCTGTTGCTAATCAGAGACGGATCAGAGACGGAATGCATTAATTCCGTCTCTGATCCGTCTATGATTAGCAACGGATAAGAGACGGAATGCAATTACAATTGTACCATTTAGAAAAATTTTCATTTTTGTTCCGTCTCTGTTCCGTTTCTAAATTCCGTCTCTAATCCGTCTCTAATCAGAAACGGAAACACATTTCCGTTGCTGATTGAATCAGCGTCGACGATTTTAGAGACGGAATAAACATAGTACTTCGGTATTACCCTTGTTGGTCACCACTTATCATTAGGCATTCTCCTTATTAGTTGTGAAACACGGCATATCGACCTCATGTAATAGGTCAGTACACATAGTACTTCGGTATTACCATTATTGGTCTTCGTTTAATCATTTTCCACATTGGCCTAGATATTACCCTTCAGGTAATAGCTTATATAGTAGTGCACGCATGTACTATCCTTATTAGTTGTTAAACGCGACTTATCGACCTCACGTAATAGGTCGGTACACATAGTACATCGGTATTACCCTAATTGATCAGTGCTTGTTCATTTCATCAACCTCATATAATAGGTACGTGACACTAACTGGTTAGTATACCAACATTCTCGAGTCCCATACACCGTGTGCCACATACACTCCAAACCACATCATAAAATTAAACACACATATTCTAATTTAATAATAACTGCATAACAAGACACAACACACCAACAATAAAACCAAGAATTTAGCAAACATAGCAACATAAACTAATATAATCAAGCAACACACAGTTAAATAAGCACACAAAGCATCGCATAAAAATATAAACAACTGTAAACAAACAGCAGCATCAAAGAATATCTAAATCAATTTACTTACAAACAAGCCAATTTCCTAGCTATTCTGGCCTCTCGACACGTCAAAACTCATATTCGAACCCCCGAGACACTTCCCTAGGTTCTTGATATCATATAACATGTTTTCGAATGTGTTTAGTCCTTTAAATAAGTTGTTAGACTTGTTTATAGTGTTTAAGTTATGTAACGACCCGTTACCTTAAGCTGGTGATTAGTACTAATTCAAAGCCTAATTTACCCGGATTAGGCTCCTGGTTAAGTTCGACGTACCTCGATTAGCATGTGCGTGCGTTTGCATGATGTATGGTGTTTGTTTGTGTTGTTAATTCAATTTATATATAGGTTGTTGTATAATAAGGAAATTATACACAAGCCTATAAAATGGAAAATACCCAATAAACTAAGGTTTATCGGGACACCAAGTGTGACGAGGGAGTCGTGGCAAAAGTGTGCACGCTCAAGGATACTTGTAGGCATGTCTAGTGAGTTTATTGGTGAATAATACGCGATATATATATTTATATATTTTTAAATATATAAATCAATATATTGGAAAATAAAAGAATAGTAGAAATATATTGATTATCATATCGTCTCGAAGGAAGCATAAATGCTTGATATGTGAAATCTCATGTCACTTTATGCTGTGTCATTTTAATGCATCAACCATGCGATGGGTATCAAGATAGTGTGATGCGTATCTCGAGAAAAATCTATATATAAAAACAAAAATTCATTCTTATTCAATTCAATCGATAATTCGAGAGGGTTCAGGAGGTTAGTTCGATTTCGAATCAAATGAGGTCATTCCGAGAGGAGAATTCAATCAAGTTGAGGAACTTAAACGGATTAGAAGCTAGTGATAATCACTTTGGTAAGTTTGATTTTTGAGTTTGTTGATATTCAATTATCTCGTGATGATCAAATCATTATAAATTGAGGTTGTTATTGATTTGAATTGGTTTATAACCTCATTAGAGGTCCTCCCGGATAATTTGGGAGTGTAATTATTGAGTTTGAATGTGGTTTGGATCAAGTTTGGATCAGTCGAAGTGTGCTGGTGTTGTAGGACAGGTGCGCATAGCGCACTAAGAATTGGCCATAGCGCGCTACGAGTACTGGGTAAGATGACTAACATACGGATAGCACGCTATCCATGTCAAGTAGCGGGCTATCAGATCCCAAAAGTTTGTATGAAGTTCAGTAGTGCGAATAGCGTGCTAGCTAAAAGAAATAGCGCACTATCCACACTCAGATCAGTATAAAACTGATTGGATTTGGGTTGTTTGTCGAGAGCTTTGGGTCTAAGGGTCTAATTAGAGTATACCAGACCTAAATTGACAACAAATGATTGGTGATAGGTTGAGGAACACCGAGGAAACGTTAGATGACTGGAAACTTAAGGAATTTGAGAAACGGAGACTTAAACCCAAGGTAAGTACGGATTCGCTTATTTATCAATATTGTCTGGCTATTTAGTATATATAGCTCGTGTAGTTGTTGGATTGAAATAGGAGATTATGTACACTGTGATGGTTTTTCTAATGAACAGAAAATGGTGTCTAATGTGATTCACGAGAGTAAGATCCTCGAATTGAGACAAGGTGATATAGGAGATGGGTTAGCTTCCCAGCCTATATGTAACATCCTACTCAGTTAATAGGTTGTGTGGGTTACATATTCACTATAGGTTTTAGGATAGAACCATTGGGCATTAATCGATTGGGTAAACATCACATATGTGCGGTGTGTTGGTTTAGCACTCGTATTAATGGCGCCGGTGGGTAATCGGCCCTAGTTTTATAAATAAAATGGGGGTCACAGTGTAATAGTCCAAAGACATTTGCTTTGCATCCGTTTATGTATTAAATTTATATGATTTCCATATTCTTGTTAGATATCATTGGTGCATGTTGTTATTGCATGATATCCTTGAATATTATATGGAATGTTGATGATTAATGTGAATCCCTACTTACTGAGCAAGTTGGAGCGCACACCCCAATTAACATTATAGGTAGATCCGACGAGTGCTACGATTACGGGATGGAGAAGTTATAGGAGTCTTGAATTTCTCTTTGATGTAATGACTTTCTTTGGTCTTATATATTTGTATTGAATTACAGTTTTGTAATATCATATGGGATGGGTGATTATATAACTGAGTTTTATTTTGATTTGTTTATAATATTGTATATCTTATTTTTGGTTATCGAAAAAGGTTTTAAGTTTCTACTGCATATATGATTTGTTTTATTTCGATAATTGATATACAGTAGTGCTTATCAGGTGTAGGTGATAAGGCTATTGGCTCTAGTTAAGTCTTGTAAGGGTAATCTGGGCTTAATTAGGGTTTCAGGCCGAGTATTGCCCTAACCAAGTTAGGGGATGCTACACTTTGGTATCAGAGCCAGGTCAGCCAAGGTTTATAAAACTTGGTCTCATTATTATGAGATTTATTAGAATCATGGAATATCTCTGATACAAAAAGGTTCAGAGTACTAGGTTTAAGAACTTTGTTACATTGAATAACTCTGATACATTGTGGTGCCAGAGTTTATGGTTTATCACTTTTAGGGATAAAACGGTAATAGTGATACAGTTGGGTATCATGGACAAGGCTCTGACCGTACATTCACTTTTAGATGGTGTTCGAAGTGAATGTTAGCCTACTTTAAAAGTTTAAGGTACTCTGATTATCCTAATGAACCTAAGTTTATCGACTCGAAGAGTGGTCTCGAGTTATAAATAAGCTTAAGGTTTGATAAATGGTTTTTATCATGATTTTAGGGGGTAACCAAAAGATAAAATATTGAAATATATTATTTGTTGTGTATATTATATCTATGTGGTAGATATAAGAATTATGCCTTTTCTGAACAATAATAAGATGGTTGAAGTCCATCTATTTCTCATGATATGAGAAGGTGTTGGAGGTAAGAGCTCCGAAGAGTCTTAACCTCGGGGATAGATAAAAAGGAAAGACATAAGAAAAGTTACAAAGATGAAATAAAACTCTTCTCCAAGTAACATCTTCAGTGGTCTTTCTTCTTACTGATATTATTAGACAAATAATAATCACTGAAGAAGTATCGATTGGATCAAGATCTTGAGGTGTGTATTAGGAGAATGGAAATTATAAAATAATAAAATACTGAATGACTTTCAACGAAACTCAAAGATGGTAGACCACTTTAAGAGGTGATTTAATGCTAGTATTGAGACTGTTATGGAAGTAATGAAAGTTATTCAGTAAAGAAATTGGTGATAAATGATAAAAGCCTAATGGAGGTTAGGAAACCACTAATGTAGTTATACTTCATAAGCTGTTATGAAGTTGATATTATAGTCATGGTGTGAATCCATATTGGAATAGCAAGTGGTTTATTAATAAAATATTGTTAAATCCAGAATATAGCAGTGAGTTGTTAAGATATCCTAGTCTGATCTATTAGATCGGTATAGTCTAAATTGGGGAGAATGAGTGGTCAGTGAATTTGAAGATTTTGACAATCCAAGGATTAATGTGTAGTAGTCGAAATGAGTATTCATTACTAAGAATTGACAACTCCTTCTGAAAATAAGTGAAATCAACAATTCTCAAGGGGTAGTTAAGATTCGATTTTCATAGTGAAATGATCAGAGCTAAGGATATATATTTATAACATGATTGCAGGCGGGTGCTTTATCATTTTAAGTGGATGGTGTAAACCACTATAACTTACTAGAACTCATGTTATTTTCATAAATTAAGGGTGTCAAGTGAAGGAAAACCCTATTGTAGTGAAGTTGTTATTGTGTTATCAATAATAACATGGAATCTGTGAAGACTTAGAAAAGGCACGAGCAATTACCGTATAGAATTGTAAATTGATAACGGTAAGTTGGTTTAGACCAGATTTTTGCAAATGCTAATGCTAAGTCTCAAAGGATAATAAATGGTAAGAGTGTTGAATATTAATAGTAAATCAAGGGATTCGACTGTGATTGAGACAATATCAAGTTGTCCTAAACACGATAGTAAAAAGAGGAAAGTAAACTATAAATAATTGAATATTACAAACGATTGATCCAGGGATCTATGATATCGTTGTGTGATTTATTTAGTTAACTCAAGTATGTGATGGTTATAATTTGAAACCGAACACAAGGATGCCTTGGAGGAACGTGAAAGTGTAGTTTGATTATAATGTTGCTTGACAAAACCTAAATTGTGGAAGAAGTTAGAGGTTCATCCTAAGACTTCTAATGTAGGTAAGAATGTGTGGGTAACATAATAAAGTAAAATTGTAACTCATATTTCCAGCTATATATAAATAGTTCAAGATTTGGGTGAAGAACTATTAGAGACCGATAATCTCAGGATAACTAATTTGGTAGTTGTACCAAATATGGAAAGACATCACTTGTAAATTAAGAAGAAAGGTTGCTAAGGATATTTTAATCATTCTTTGAGATTAATAAGAATCTTAGAGGAATCATTAAAAGAAAACCTGAGAATATGACACCAGTGGACTGGTGTAAAAGTAAGTAATGAATTTCAAACTGTAGAAGTATTAAAAATGGAAATTGTCAGAGTGATATAAATAGAAGGTAAGAAAGTTACCTTACAACTTTTATAAGTATTAGGAATTCACTCTGAAACATCACTCATCAAGGTGATTGTGTTGACAATGCGTTGAAAAGAAAGGGACAAGGGTTATAGATATAATAAAAGTTGTTCGGTAATATCTTTAGGTGAGATATTTACTGATGACCAAATGGAAGTCCGACGCAGGCACATCATCCTCTAAGTTGTCTGGATCATTAACTATATGTATGTTCTTTAGAGCTCAGATTGGAGTTGAGCTAATAACGATTGAAATTAGTGACATATGATTGAGATTATCAAGTAGGTCAAGGATGGCTACTAATTATTAATGTTGGAAAGAATGATCTCATATCAAAACATTGAGCATGTAAGGAAAGTTCTTAGAACTTGAAACAAAGAGTGAGGCAAGAATGTTATGAGAATCTCATTGATTTCTTTAATACATTTATTCAGGTGAAGTCTAAAATTCATTGTGATGAAAATGAATAGTTGGTGACCTGAAATGAAAAAAATTGACAGTGTCAATTTTATAAAGAAATATGAGATATATCAGCAGGTAGAAATTGAATAATTTTAACTATGGGGGTTATATTGTTCTTGCTTATATGAATGATATTTCATGCTCAAAAATTCGTGATGAATTAACCTAAGTTGTGGTGACAACTAAAGGTTATTGATATAATTGTAAATCTGACAGAGTTTGAAATTTCTTGCCAGTATTATGGTTTAAATCCTTGTGGAAAAGTAAGCGAGATGTATGGGTGTGGAATAGTTGAGAGTTGTAGAAAACCAGTATTATTATTTCGATAAGGAACTGAAAATATGTTTCTCATGGGGGGAGAGATGTATAATAGCTTGAAGGGACCTTTCTCAATCTTAAAACAATATATCTAATGTTGACCATGGTTTCCAGAGAATATAGTTTCCAAACTTGTGACTTGGAAAGTATGAATTACTAGAAGAAATATTTACTATGAGTTATCTGGTGATGATTTTAATAGGCTATATATAGAATTAATGTATTTACCTTAAAATTTTGTATGCCTTACTTTGTCGTTAAACGGTGTGGGATGAGAAGTAATGATACAAATTAGTTAGAGCCTGAGTAATTTAGAACTACAAGAAATGTGTCATCAGACTGTCAGTATACAATTGCAACTCATATATATGGAGAAAATATAGCTATTGATAGAACTTCTCAGTTTAAACTTCATGAAGAAGTGACAATGATGATGAATTGTGTGAGTTTAGCTGACACGTCATCAACTGAGAGAGCTAATTACAAAGCTACTAATATGATCTTTTGAGTTCAGATTCAAACTGAATTGGAGAAGATTTAGGAGATATTGGTGGTCAAAAGCTAATCGGGGTTATATAGAGCGTTAGAGGTTAACAACTAGTGTAAATTATCCTTATTAGTCAGTTTCTGATAATGGTGCGTTACAGTTCAGGGATAAATTGTAAATTCCAGTTCAGGGTCAGGTGAGGTAGGAAGTGCTATGGAAATCTCATAGATCTCTTTACTGCATTCATCCAGATAGTAGTAAAGAATATTATGAAATGAGGTGCCTTTATTTATTATTAATCTGGGATGAAAAATGATGTTGTGGGAATAAAAAAGATATATGAGATATGTCACCAAATTAGGGCTGAGCATAAGAAACCCGAAGGTTTATTGCATTCGCAACCTACTCCTAAATGGAAATGGGAACATAGATCGGTGGATTTTGTTTGAAGTTTATCTCTGAGTTCGCATAAGCACAATACGATAAAGATTGTAGTTAATAGGATGACGGAGTCTACGCATTTCTTGCCAGTTTGTATGTGAAATCTTCTTGACTTATTATATAAAGTATACATGAGGTGATAGATTTCAGGGTGCTTTAGTGTCGACTATTTCGGATAGAGATTCAAGATTCACGTCCTGAGGATGGAGTGAATTGCTACAACAGCTATGGAACTGATCTTAACCTCAGTATGGTATACTATCGGCAGATCGATGGGTAGCCGGAGTAATAAATTTTGGTGCTAGAGGATATACTTCGAGCTTGTGTCTTGAAGTTTAATAATAACTGGAAGAGATACATTACCCTGTGTGAGTTCGTTTATAAAAACAACTATCAAACTAGAATGGAATACTCCTTTGAAACTTTCTATGGTCAACCATGTCATTCACCGGAGTGTCTGGACGGGGGTTGAGATGCAAGTTTCTTGGAGTCGAAATTAATTTAGAACTACACAGAGGAAATGTAGCAGATTAGCATACGTTTGACTACAATACAACTAAAACAAAAGAGATATGTTGATAAATATCATAGGCGGTTGGAGCTTTCAAATGACAAATATGTTTGAAAGTCTCACTTATGAGAGAAGTTGTGTAAGTTTGAATTGTGAAGTAAGCTAGCTTCAAGGTGTATTGAGTCGTTCAAAGTACAGGAACGGATTAATCTTGGTACTTACAGGTTAAAGTTGCTCCTCAGCTAGTCGGAGTTATTAACGTCTTCCATGTGTCAATACTTTGTAAAACGGAGACTCTGTTCACTTCAAGGATTGGTTGGAATGAATTTGATCTTCGGGAAGACTTATCTTATGATGAACAATCGAGTGGGTTACTTGATCATAAGATTTAAAAGCTGAGAACCAAAGAGATTCCTTTGGTTAAAGTGAAATGGTGATTTCACAAAGATGAGGAATTAACCTAGGAGTAAAAATCTTATGGAAAACAAAACAGTTTCCATTTCTCTTCGAAACTATAGGTTACTTTATGATTACTTTAATTTTGAGGACAAATTACCTTAAGCAGGTATTAGTACTAATCTAAATCCTAATTTACCCAGGTTAGGCTCGTGGCTAAGTTTGACGTACCTCGATTAGCGTGTGCATGCGTTTGCATGATGTATGGTGTTTGTTTGAATTGTTAATTCAATTTATATATAGGTTGTTGTATAATAAGGAAATTATAAACAAGCCTATAAAATGGAAAATACCCAATTAACTAAGGTTTACGGGGACACAAAGTGTGACGAGGGAGTCGTAGCAAGTGTGTGCATGCTCAAGGACACTTGTAGGCATGTCCAGTGAGTTTATTAGTGAATAATACACGATATATATATTTATATGTTTTTAAATATATAAATCTATATATTGGAAAATAAAAGAATAGTATAATTATATAGATTATTGAATCGTCTCAAACGAACATAAGTACTTGATGTGTCAAATTTTGTGTCACTTTAAGCTATGTCATTTTAACGCATCAACCACGAGATTGGTCTTGAGATAGTGCGATGCGTATCTCGAGAAAAAAATCAATATATAAAAACAAAAACTCATTATTATCTAATTCAATCGATAATTCGAGAAGGTTCGGGAGGTTAGTTCGATTCTGGATCAAAGGAGGTCGTTCTGAGGGCCGAATTCAATCAAGTTGATGAGCTTAAATGGATTAGAAACTAGTAATCATCACCTTGGTAAGATTGATTTTTGAGTTTGTTGATATTCAATTATCTCGTGATGATCAAATCTCTGTAAATTGAGGTTGTTGTTGATTTGAATTGGTTTATATCCTCATTAGAGGTCATCCTGGGTCATTTGGGAGTGTAACTGTTGAGTTTGGATGTGGTTTGGATCAAAATTGGATCAGTCGAAGTGTGCTGGTGTTGCAGGACAGGTGCGCATAGCGCGCTACGAAGTACTGGGTAACATGACTGACATACGGATAGCGTGTTATCAAATCCCTAAAATATGTATGAAGTAGTGCGAATAGCGCTAGCTCCGGGACATGGTGCGCTATCCACACTCAGATCAGTACAAAACTGATTGGATTTGGGTGGTTTGTCGAGAGCTTTGGGTCTAGGGGTTCTAATTATAGTATATTAGACCTAAATTGACAACAAATGATTGGTGATGGGTTGAGGAACACCGAGGAAACGAGAGATTACTGGAAACTTAAGGAATTTGAGAAACAGAGACTTAAACCGAGGTAAGTATGGATTCGCTTATTTATCAATATTGCCTGGCTATTTAGTATATATAACTCATGTAGTTGTTGGATTGAAATG
This sequence comes from Stephania cephalantha, assembly GCA_039657325.1. Classification (NCBI taxonomy): domain Eukaryota; kingdom Viridiplantae; phylum Streptophyta; class Magnoliopsida; order Ranunculales; family Menispermaceae; genus Stephania; species Stephania cephalantha. Next base: position 57,132,295 of record CM077567.1, on the reverse strand, counting down.
GGGGATTATGTACAATGTGATGGTTTTTCTAATGAACAGAAAACGGTGTCAAATGTGATTCAAGAGAGTAAGATCCTGGAATTGAGACGAGGTGATATAGGAGATGGGTTAGCTTCCCGACCTATATGTAACATCCTACTCAGTTAATAGGTTGCGTGGGTTACATATTCACTAGAGGGTTTATGGTAGAACCAATAGGCATTAATCGATTGGCTAAACGTCACATATGTGCGGTGTGTTGGTTTAACACTCATATTAATGGCGCCATCGGCCCTAGTTTTATAAATAAAATGGGGGTCACAGTGTAATAGTTCAAAAACATTTGTTTTGCATCCGTTTATGTATTGAATTTATATGATTTCTATATTCTTGTTAGATATCATTGGTGCATGTTGTTATCGCGTGATATCCTTAAATATTATATGAAATGTTGATGATTAGTGTGAATCCCTACTTACTGAGCAAGTTGGAGCGCTCACCCCAATTAACATTACAGGTAGATCCGACGAGTGCTACGACTACGGGATGGAGAAGTTATAGGAGTCTTGAAGTTTTCTTCGATGTAATGACTTTCTCTGGTCTTATATATTTGTATTGAATTACGGTTTTGTAATATCAAATGGGATGGGTGATTATAAAACCGAGGTTTGTTCTAGTTTGTTTTTAATATTGTATATCTTATTTTCGTTATCGGAAAAGGTTTTAAATTTCCTCTGCCTATATGATTTATTTTATTTCGATAATCGATATACAGTAGTGCTTATCAGGTGTAGGTGGTAAAGGCTGTTGGCTCATCTATGCTTAATTAGGGTTTCAGGCCGGATATTGCTCTAATCAGGTTAGGGGATGCTACAAGTTAACTTTAGAAATTTAGTTTTTAGGTTGTCATAGCACTTAGCGCATTGGGTAACTGGATTAGTGCGTTAGTGGCCTTATTAGCGCGCTACTAAATTCCTCAGCGTGCTATCAGAAGCTAGCAAGCTAGCTGACCTACCTAGCGCGCTATGTGCAGGAAAACCTATAATTTTGAAATCTAAATTATGAGTTTTCTCCACACATAGGCTACCCAAATGCCTTAGGAACACTCATATACATCTCTAGAGCCCCAAGACATCAACAACAACATAAAACAACCATATATATATCATCAAATCCATGAATTCATCAAATTAAGATAAGCTAATGGTGTATGTGAATTACCTAGTTGATAAACCGCCTAAACCCACTAGTTTCTCCTTCCAATCTTGCTAATTTCTTTTTCCTCCAGCACTTCTCTTCTCTAGCAAGTTTCCTTAGCTTCTAAGGTTTTGAAATGAAAATGGTTTTTGTTGTATAAGTTGATATCTAGCTATTTATATGAAATGGATATGGTTGATTAATAGCCATTGATCTTCATATGCACACGTATCTTGAGACTTATCTAATGGTATGCACCTTAACACATGTCCCACTAACTCTCCATTACTTCAATCTAAATAACACAAATTTCAACTCAATTGATCTTTAGATGTGTCAATGCGTATCTCGAGAATCATGACAATGTTATTGTTTTAAGTTGCTTAACTTAGGTACATTTAGTATATAACTAACTATAGCCACAAAATCACTTTTTAAGCTGTATTAAGCCTAAATAAATTGACTACAACACTCTCTACCTCGATCCTACACTAGTATGCATCTCGAGGCGCATCTCCATTCACGTTTCGACAACTATGTACAAGTAGGAGTGACTTAATAGGTTTACACAAAAACATCACACTAGGCATCCATCATCCACAAATACCATATTACTTATTCCTCATTCTGAGTATTCGAACTGTGGACCCGCTCTCAGGCCACGTCACGAGTCATTAACTCTGATTAGGGACTAATGTACTATTAGTAAATTTTTGGGCCGTTATAGTCTTCCCAACTAATAGAAATTTTTTCCTCAAAATTAAACTTAATTGTAAGCTTAATCTCACAACTCAGTGTCATTTTTTTAAAATAGAGCCACTTGTCAGTCCACTCTTAGTTTTTCGCTATTCATAACTTATTTTTACTTCACTTTATCAATAAGTAGCCTAGTAAAAATTTCAAATGATATTGGCCCCAAAGTCCGTGTTTCCCCATTTATCGTAGGTGGATCCCATGTCTGTATATCCTGGGTTTATATATTACTATGGGTGATTCTATGTTTGGTTACCACATGCACACTATCACAATATACAACACTCTGGTCATCGTACTCAAAATCTTACTAAGCATAATCATTCTCAATGAGTTTTATATGTCTCTTATTTAGACACTACTCCTAATTATTAGATTTTCCACTTATATATAATGGAGTAAGTCGGATCACCCTCCACTATCCATACATCAACTCTTCTACAAATCAACAGTTTCAACTTAACATCAGGCACAAAACAAACAATACACATATAGTGCAAAAGTAAACAAATTCACTTACCCTTAGTACGATCGCTTACCGTCTCTGGGTCTGATCTTGTAATTGCCTAAGCTCTCTCTAGCATGTGGTTGTGAAGTCGCTGGCTGATAACCTGCTAGCTGTGGACATTGAAGAACAATGTCCAACTTAATGATATATGTAACATGTCGGAGGTCTCCTATGTTCTATAGATACAATCTGGATCTGCCCCTATATCAGTGCATATCGGCCTTTACCGTCCAATACCAACTGTGCCTGAGGGGCTGATAATGTTAATCTAACATGAGCTGGCAAGGTAGGTATACTCAAACCATGTTTCATCGAGATAACATATGCTTCTGACCCTACACTCTGAGATCCCTCAGTCCAACTTCTTTACCCTTTACCTTCCTGCCTCCTCTCAAGATTAGTACTCAAATCTGTTATCACTCCTAGACCTCGCGCTGTACCATCAACAATCATACCAAAATGATATGTATCATGGGAGAGAACACGCTCATATATCTCACTAAGTGTCTTAGCTCCAATACTGACAACATAATATTTGATGTCAGGATTCAGTCCATCTCCAAAATGATATACATCCTCAGAGTCATCTCTCACCAAATCTCTGGAAAACTGCCTCACATAGTCGTATCTATCTCGATACTGCATCACCAACTTATCAACTCTCTGCCGCATGTCCATTAATTCCTTTCTTAACCTTTTCATCACTGTAGGTGGAAAGTACTGTTGAAAGAACTTTTTCTTAAATGGATCCCAAGACTCAAAATTGCCATTTGAAGCTATCGTCGCACGCCACCAAACATTGGCATCTCTTTGCTGTGTATACAATGAAATCTCAATCTGAAGTCTATCTTCAATCCTCAAGACTCTACGTATCTTTTCCTGAGACAACACCCACTTCTCAATCTTCTCGAAGTCTTGTTGACTATCAAAATACACTGGCTTCAGTCTGATGAAATCCTTCACCAATTGAACCTCTGCTAACGAGCTAGAAGATGTGGGACTGGGAGACGGTGTATCAACCATCTCTACAGCTGGAACTGTCACTGTCGGTGTAGTCTGTACCATAGGAACTACTGGTGTTGTAGTAAGGAATTATGACGCCAGTAGCGTAGGCATAGTAATAACAATAGGAACCGGTGTATGTGCCAGTGGAGTAAAACGAGCTGTCATCATAGTTATGAAATCAGTCAACTACTGCCCCTGAGCTAATGCATAGTTAGACAACCTCTGTAGATCATTCATAGAAATAGGAAGCTGACTGCCGCCAACAATCGTATCCTTGTTATCGCGTGAATCAGTCATCGCTATCTGCAAATTGATAGCGAACGTGATATTAGCTACTACATGACATAACACATATATATATATATATATATATATATATATATATATATATATCAAATATGACATATACATATAAATTTTCCAACTCACATCCACTCGTTTCCCAACTAATAGTTTCGAAGTAAGGACCATCTAGTTTCCAACTCTAAAGTTTGTATTTTATTTCCATTTTTTTTCATACTTATTGAATCGACTAACATTCTCCATCGCCTAGGCTTTACAAACCTAAACTCTGATAGCAACTGTAACGGCTCCTCCTTTAATCTAGGCACCGCCCATCCTAATCCCGTCATTAAGCCCTAACCCTAACCACGTAGAACTTAATAACATATTTATCAACCTTTCTAATAAACCTTGCACCACTTTCATGACTAAATAGTATTTCAGAGTTAATAAAAAATTTATACAGTTTAAAGATTATTCAGCGGAAGTCTTGGCAAATTAGTGAAAGTCATTCATATAGAACCTAAGTGTGGTAACCAAGACACAAAGATCACATGCATATATATATAACAAAATGGCGATAACTATACATCAACATGTTTCTCGTCAGTATAATATCTCACGACATGTAATATACATCCCTAAAAGTGTATGAAAGACATATACATGTATAATTCATACAACAAAATTAAAAACCTACAACAAAGGTAGCACCTCTCCAAAGGCTCAGAGGTAGCCGCCGATCTTCTCCTTGCCCGGTCTATTACTCAACGGATCTGCACCCACTATCATAAAAAGGACGGTGAGTACAGTAATGTAGAAAGTAACACTTATAGACATTTATCCACATTTCCAAACATAACAAGAGATACATTTCATAATACATACATTCTTTGTATAACAATAATTGTAGATACACAAACACATCACCAAACAATATAACATTAATGAACTATTCCAATGAATCATATATGTTAAATTGTTTACCTAACACATTAGCCCAGTAATACCCTATTGATTACATAGAACTTGAGTATTGATCACATAGACCTTGGGCAGTCATTTATTCAGCACGACATATCGACCTCATGCAATAGGTCTGCACACATAGTACTTCGGTATTACCCTTGTTGGTCACCACTTATCATTAGGCATTCTCCTTATTAGTTGTGAAACACGGCATATCGACCTTATGTAATAGGTCAGTACATATAGTACTTCTGCATTACCCTTATTTGTCGCCATTTAATCATTTTACACATTGGTCTAAATATTACCCTTCAGATAATAGCTTATATAGTAGTGCACGTAGGTACTATCCTTATTAGTTGTGAAACACAGCTTATCAACCTCATGTAGTAGGTCAGTACACATATTACATCGGTATTACCCTAATTGGTCACCGCTTGTTCATTTCATCAACCTCATATAGTAGGTACATGTAAAATCCCAAGGAATGCATAGACACACAACGGAACATCCGGTGGGAGTAACTCAACCAACCGTGCAAAAGATGACAAGATATGAATGTAATTAAAAGCACAAAGAATACCGGAAATGAATGGAAATACGAAACAAAAATAAATACTCGAGAGTTTTCCCTTTGGGTTTTACAAACCTCACAACGCGCTCCACTACCCCGTAATCAATCCCCGGGTCCAAGTCCACTGAGTCCTTGGTCGCCAATTGATCACCCGTGTCAACCTATGTCAATTTATCAATAATTTAATTTAGCATTACAATTTACAACAATTTCTAAACCTTTTAGGCCAAATTGCCTATTTCGCGCTTTTCGAGACAAAACCCCGCAAAAAGTCGCGTCCGACATTCCCACATATGTTCTTTTCATCGAACTTTATCAATTTCTATTTATTTTATCGAAATATAATTTTTCCCAATTTTTCCGGAATTTTCCCAAATTTTCTTTCATTTTTCTTTTCTTTTTCTATTTTTCTTTTTTTTTTTTTTTTTTTTTTTTTTACCGTTTTTCTTGTTTGAGTCTGCGGGTCGGGTCAACCCAAACGGGTTGGACCGCCCGCCCTGGACGGGAACGGTCCAGGCTCGGTCCATGGGCCGAGCTCGGCCCGTTCTGGGCCCAGCCCCATGCGCGCCATCTTCTTCCTCCCCGATCGATTGGTTCGACGGAACATAATTTTTTTTTTTTTTTTTTTTTTCATTCCAATCTCTTCTTCTCTGTGATGGGTTGGGTGGCTCTCCACCCCAACCCCGGTGGGAACCGATGGCGGGGAGGCACCCCCGCCATCACCACCGTGGCCATGGGGTTCGGCCATGGAGGCCGAACCGCCATTCCGGCCATCCGGCTGCGCCAACCACCCACAACAACAACAACCACAACGACTCACCTCAATCGTGACGCCTCCACTCTCCTTCCCGCGCGTCTCGCTTCTCCTCCTCCTCTCCTCTTCTTCTTCCTCGCTCTCGGCCTCAGGTTCGTATGGACACTAACTAGTTAGTATACCAACATCCCCGAGTCTCATACCCCATGTGTTGCGTACACTCCAAACCACATTACAAATTGAAAAACACATTCAAATTTAACAATAACTGCATAACAAGACATAACGCACCATTAATAACACCAAGAATTTAGCAAACATAGCAACATAAACTAATATAATCAAGCAACACACAGTTAAATAAGCACAAAAGGCATTGCACAATAATATAAACAAATGTAAATAAACATCAGCATTAAGGAATATCTCAATCAGTTTACTTACAAACGTGCCAATTTCTAAGCTATTATGGCCTCCTGACACCTCCAAACTCGTATTACACTTCCCTAGGTTCCTGATATCATATAACATTATTTTTTAATGTGTTTAGACATTTAACTAGGGTATTAGACTTGTTTATAGTGTTTAAGTTAACTTTAAATATTTCAATTTTTAGGATGCCATAGCACCTAGCGCATAGGGTAACTGGATTAGCGTGCTAGTGGCCTTATTAGCACGCTACTAAATTCCACTAGCGCACTTTCTAAAGTTAGCGTGCTAGCTGACCTACCTAATGCGGTATGTGCAGGAAAACCCATAATTCTAAAATCAAAATTATGAGTTTTCTCCACATATAGGCTACCTAAATGTCTTACCCGCGTATACACCTCCAGAGCCCCAAGACATCAACAACAACATAAAACAACCATATATATCATCAAATCCATGAATTCATCCAATGGTGTATATGAATTACCTAGTTGATAAACCACCTAAACCCACTGATTTCTCCTTCCAATCTTGTTGATTTCTTCTTCCTTTACCACTTCTCTTATCCAGCAAGTTTCCTTAGCTTCTAAGGTTTTGAAATGAAAATGGCTTTTGTTGTATAAGTTTGTCTCTAGTTATTTATATGAAGTGGATATGGTTGATTAATAGCCATTGATCTTCATGTGCACATGTATCTCGAGAATTATCTAATGGTACGCACCTTAACACATGTCCCTCTAACTCTCCTTTACTTCAATCTAAATAACACAAATTTCAACTTAATTGATCTTTAGATGTGTTAACGCGTATCTTGAAAATCATCACATGGCTATTATTTTAAGTTTCTCAACTTAGGTATATTTAATATATAACTAACAATAACAACATTAAAATCACTATTTAAGCTGTATTAGGCCTAAATAAATTGATCACATCACTCTCTACCTCAATCCCACGTCGGTACGCATCTTAAGGTGCGTCCCCACTCACATCTCGACAACTATGTGCAAGTAGTAGTAACTTAATAGGTTTATACATATACATCACACTAAGCATCCATTATCCATAAAATCTATATTACTTAGTCCTAATATTGAGTATTCAAACCGTGTACCCGCTCTCAGGCCACATCATGGGTCATTAACCCTGATTAGGGACTAATTTACTATTAGTAAATTTTTGGGTCGTTACACAGACTTTGCCAGTAGTGAAACTATCGGGAGAGACAATTGAGACTACACCGTCCCCTATGCCCACTTCTTTGAGCTCATCAGTTGAGATTCAGCTGGTGATGGACTTCATCAAACTGAAACCAGCATACTTTAATAGGACGAAAGTATTTGAGAAGATTGATGATTAAGGATAGACTTCTGACTGAGCTTTCATCGTACACATTAGAGAGAGATGTTGATATTTGGTGGCATACTATGATAGCTACTCACGGAGATTTTGAGACTTGCGAGGCCTTCAAAAAGAAGTTCTGCCAGCAGTACTTCCCACTTGTAGTTATGAAGGGATTAAGGAAGGAGTTTATAAACTTGAGAAAAGGAGCAGATAAGTCAGTGATGAGCTATAGAGACAAATATGGGTATCTGAGGCAGTTTGTTGGGGACTTAGTAAGATAGGATTCTGAGGATGTTTGTCACTTTGGTGATGGACTGAAGCCCGACATTGGATATCATGTGGTTAGTACAAGTGCCAACACATTTGGTGTTATATAGAAGCGTAACCTATCATACGAGTTCTAATTGAGGGTACAGTTTCTATTTGTGGTAGAGATGTTCATGTTTTATTTGATTTCGGGTGTACTATATCATTCATTCTTGGTTGCATGATTGGCATCCTAGGGTTATCACCTATTAGGATTACTGTACACTTGATATTAAGCACCGCAGCTAGGTATAAGACTTATCCTAACAACTTATATATGTGATGTCCAATAGAGATTAGTGGGGTAGTATTACATGTTGATTTTAGAGTCCTCGAGATGTTAGAGTTTGATGCATTACTATGGATGGATTGGTTGTCAGCATATCATGCTCATATCGATTGTTTCATTAAGATAGTTATATTCGAGATCCCAGGATGTCTAATATTCACATATAGAGGTAGTATATCAAAAGTTGAGAGTACAAGAGGCCAATTTGCGACTGGTGAGGAGATGGCGGCATTAGTAGCATTGTATACAATGGCAGAGAGTCAGGGACCTAGACTTGAGCATATTCCAATTGTTCGTGAGTTTCTAGCTATCTTTCTGGAGGATCTACTAGGATTACTACCACCAAGAGAAGTGGAATTCATCATCGAGCTGGTACCGGACACCTGATTGATTTCTATAGCTTCGTACCGTATGGCTCCGAAGGAGTTCGAGAAGTGGAAGGCTCAACTTCAAGACTTAGGAAACAAGGATTCATCGCACCCTCTATGTCACCATGGGGAGCACATGTCCTTTTTGTGAACATGAAGGACAACACATTGAGACTGTATATCGACTACAGGCAATTGAACAAGGTCACAATCAGAAACGAGTATCCATTACCGTGAATTGATGAATTATTTGATTAGTTGAAAGGAGCGCAATATTTTTCCAAGATAGACCTGAGACCAGGGTATCATCAACTTAAGATCACGGAGGAGGATAGGTCCCAAACAACATTCTCCACGAGAAATTGACAATATCAGTTTATGGTCATGCCATTTAGGCTGACCAACACCCCCGTAGTGTTTATGGACTTGATGCATCAGATTCTTAGACCGCCAATTAACCACTTTATACATATTGATATATTCGAGGACATAGGAAGATTAAGAGCAGCACCTCAGGGAGAATTTACAGACATTGAGGGAGCAATGACTTTTCGCCAAGTTCAGCAAGTGTGAATTTATGCTTTCAGAGGTTTAGGTTTTAGGTCACGTTGTTGGAGTAGCAGGAATTGCAATGGATTCGGCCAAGATTCAGGCTATTATGGATTGCCCGGCACCGATATTAGTGATAGAGATCAGGAGCTTTATAGGTTTAATAGAATATTACTGCTAGTTTGAGAAGGATTTCTCAAAGATCGCTTCACTGATTGCCAGATTGACACAAAATGATGTATTTTTCAATGGACAAAGGCATGTGAGCAGGCATTTGCATAATTGAAGTGATTGTTGGCTATTGCGCCAGTATTAGTACTGTCAAAGGCTGGACATGGATTTCTAGTGTATACATATGCTTCTCATATGGGTGTATGTTGTTTACTGATGCAGGGCAGAGGATTTGTTGCTTACACCTCCAGAAAGCTGAAGATACATGAAAAGAACTATCCCATACATGATTTGGATTTGGCAGTGATTGTGTTTGCGTTGAAGGTATAGAGATATCATCTGTATGGAGAGAAATTCACACTTTTTACTGATCACAAAAGTTTGAAGTATTTTTTCACACAGAAGGAGTTAAATATGAGACATCACAGATGGTTGAAGTTTTTGAAGGACTATGACTTTTCCTTAGAGTATCACCCAGAAAAAGTGAATGTAGTTGCTAACGCACTGAGTAGGACATCGACTAGAGTTGTTGAGATTGTCAGATATCATATGATGCATGAGTATGGATTACTCAAAGCAGCTGGGACATCGAGTCAGCTAGATGTTCCTACCGATACCTAGGTTATGATTTGCGCACATATGAGATTACAAACCGTGTCTCCATACAGAGTGTCTAAGGGTCAGAATACCGACAAGTTACACTCAAGAATTAGTGAGTTGACACGGAGTATAGAGTGTACAGACTAGGTAAAGACTCTAAATCAGTGTTTGAGATACAAGGGCAAATTTTGGATGTCATAGGTACTGGAGCTGAGAGATGGGATTCTTCAGGATTCGCACCATTCTCATTTACTATTCATACGGGCAAGACCAAGATATATCACAAAATGCAGAGGCATTTCTAGTGGCCTGGGATAAAAGTGGATGTATCTGAGTTCATCAGAACTATGGGATTTGTTAGCAGGTGAAGGCTGAGCATTATAGACCTAGAGGGTTATTACACCCTCTTCCCATATCATGATTTGAATTGGTTGATAGTTGAAAAACCGACTAAGCCTGTTCATTTCCTACCAGTAGCAGTGCACTACACGTTTGATCAGCAGAGATACTGTTTGAGATAGAGATTATTAAGCTGCATGGGGTACCATTGACGATCACGTCAGATAGAGATGCTACAGATACGTCCATAATGTTGGAAAGTAAGCAAGAGCAGTATAGTACGCGCCTATAATTCATTACAACTTTTCATCCTCAAACTAACGGGAATACTGAGAGGTTGATTTAGGTCCTCGAAGACATGCTTCGAGCTTGTATATTAAAGTTTGGCAAATCTTAGAGGAGTATCTACCGTTGTGTGAGTTTGCTTACAATAACAATTATCAAGTCAGTATTAAGATGACGCCATTTAAGGATTTATATGGCAGACCATGTCGCTTACTATCGTGTCAGGCTAAGCTAGAGGACCGGGAGATTGTGGGGCTTGAGATTGTTGTTGACCACACGGAGAAGGCCAAACTGATCCGTTAGAGACTCAAAGTTGCCCAAGAGAGACAGAAGAACTATGCAGACAAGTATTGTGGTGATCTCGTGTACACCGAGGGTGCATTTATTTCTTTAAAGGTTTCCCCTTGGAATGGTCTTCATAGATTCGGGGTGAAAGGCAAGCTTGCACCGAGATTCATCGGGCCTTTCAGGATTGAAAAACGGGTCGAGAAAGTTACATACGAGCTTGAGCTGCCTCCAAAGTTGTCAGGGATTCATCCGATTTTCCATATATCGATGCTACGACTAGCTGAGTCGGGGGCAGGAGTACGACCGATAATTGACTTGAGTCAGATCGACCTGAGTGAGGATATCACTTATGAAGAGCAGCCAATTCAGATCTTAGATCGAAGGGTACATCAGTTGAGGAGTAAGTCTGTCCCGAAAGTACTCGTCAAGTGGCAGTTCCACGATGACACGGAACTCACTTAGGAACGGAAAGACTATATGATGGAAAGATTTTCGTACCTTTTTGAGTCAGTCATAAACTTAAGCTAAATTTTAATTTTGAGGATGAAAATTCCATTAGTTGGGAAAACTTATCACGGCCTAAAATTTTTAATTGCATTTTAATCCTTAATCAAGATCACCGACTCGTGACGTAGGATCTGCATTGTGATATGCACACTGATCGAGGCATGTGAACAAGGTGTATTTTATATATGTGTGATGATTTTCTAGTGTATCGTATATATGTAGACTACAAATTCACCTCTACTTGTTATTTTATAGGTGTTAATACGTGAGCGGGGAGACGCCTCGAGATGCATGCAATCATTGACCGAGTAGAGAGTGATATGGTATGCTAACATTAAGTTAATATGGCTTAATAAGTTAAATTCGATGTGGCTATAGTGATTTGTATTGAATTTAGCCTAAGTTAGTAAAATAAAATAACAACCATTTGATGTTTCTCGAGATACGTGTGGACACATCAAGAGACCAATAGAGTATGAAATAGTGTTATTAAGGATGAGTTAATGGAGAGTTAGTGGAATGTGAATCAAAACGAAAGCCATTAGATTGGTCTCGATATGCGTATATACATTAAGATCAATAGCTATAAATCAATTCAACCTAATATATATTTATATATATATATATATATTTATATAAGATGATTCTACCATGGTAATGGGGAAAATCACTATACATGGTGATTTTTATTTTTGATCATTGGATTTAAATCCAATAGATGATATAATTTCTTGGTACTTGTGCACACATTGAAATGTCATTAATGTAGCTATGAAATTGACCATTAGATTTAGATCCAATGGTCAAAAATAAAAATCACCATAGATGGTTATTTAAAAATATCACTATAGTAGAATCTCATATATATATATATATAAATGGATGAGATAAGCATGCAAATCATTCTCATTTCATAGTTAAAGGAGAAGGAATTCTAGATAAACTATGGAGAAATACTAGTGAAATTGGTTGAGTTGGTTAAGCTAAGGAGCTCGCACCATTAGGTAAGCAAATCTACACAAAGTTTTGGTAAAATTAGAGGTGTTAGTTCAGTTATGATTTTTGTATAATTTCATAGAGTAAATAAAATCATTTTCAAAATTGGTTTACATATTTGGATTTCTTGCAAAAATCATTAAATTTGCTATAAAGAAGTTTGGGATTTGGAGTTAAATTGACTAAGTAATGATCAATCAAAGTGTTAGGTGTGTTCTTGAGTTTAATAGAAAAAAATGTGAGTCTTAGTTTTATGAGCATAGGGTCTTGAATTGGAAGGTGGTGATCAAAATAAGTTTGGAACCCTTTTTCACTGATTTTATGAGCTGAATAAAGCATCAAGTGGGTCATTGAACCTTAGTTTTTGAAATTAAAGGTTGTTGGTAAAAAAATAAATGTTTTTTTAGTCTTGAAACTGAATTTCTCAAATTCTGGTTTGAAGATGTATCTGATTTCAAAAATCAATTATATTTTTGAATTCCTCGTTTCGAGCTGATAATCCAACTATTAAAAAGTTCTCAATTTGGATTTAAACCAAAAGTTATGAATTTTTGAAGTTTTATGTGCTTTCACTAAATTTTCTCAAAATACACTTAACCTATATAACCTAGCCTAAAACCCAAAAAAACACTTTAATACATACTAAATTATACCAGGAGCTTAGGGAAGAGTTTCGGGAGTCCGGGTACGCGTTTTAGGGTGTCGGGAGGTCGATTAAGCTAGAGATTATATTGCGTGACTTGTAAGTAATCTTGTCGAGGTTCTTGTTACATTTCATTCCAATTATGCTCTATTTTACAGTCTATTTGTCTATAAAATACCTTGAATTCTAATATCATGAATTTGTTTCATATTCTACTCATTATATGGATGTTTTTTTGTCATGGTATCATTTGCTTGTGGATTCATTGACTCTAATCTTGTGTTCTATGTCTTTCTTACTGTTTTGATGAAAATGTACATAAGAATCTCTAGGAATTACTTTATCACATATTGTACACTGTCATTTTTATGACAGTGGGTGCAGATTCGTTGAGCATTAGGTCGGTCAAGGAAAAGATCAGTGACTATCTCTGAGCATTCGACGATTTTCTATTTTCTATCTTGTAGGTTTCGATATTTTGATGTATTATCTACTTTATGTCGTTACTGTACTTTTTGGATTGTATATATTGAATTGAGCGTATAGTTCCCCGACTTGAGACTTGATTATCACATTGTTCCTCATCTTTTGACGTCTATATGTATGTGATGTTATTTCATGGTTTCCACACTTCGAATTTTAATTATTTTTTTCTGCATAACTGTTAAGACTTCTGCTAGGTATTATTAACTGAAAGAAAAAGTTTGAATTATTTTTGAATTTAGAATAACGATGAATTGAGAAATATTTATCCCGAACACAAATAACGAGGTTAATAAGACAAAAATGTTGAATAATGCGTCGTTAGGTCCTACGTGGCTGAGATTAGGATTTAATGACGAGATTAGGCCGGAAAATGCCATGTTTTAAAGAAGGGGCCGTCACATGTAGTTTATGATGGAATCAATTATGTACACGTATCCCGAGGGCGATCTAAAGACTACTAATTGGGTCATTAAACACCAATTAATGACTTCATTAAGGCACTAAATAGCCTAGTATCACCTACTCTAGGATCATCCTAATGCCCATCAATAGCTTAGATAATTTCAATCTAACTGTAAGAAATTTAATTTAATTCTTTTTAAATAGTCAACTTAGGTACAACAATAATATAGTTAGTGTATTTGATCACATAATTAACCCAATTGTGGCCCCACTGACCTCCAACTACCCAACACCCAGTGCTCCATGTCTTGACACGTACCTCGAGGAATGCCAATCCTTAATTTATCCGATTATCATGACTTAGCCTAAAATTTGATTATCCATTTTATGCCATAATCACCCTGGTTCTAGTCATTTTATTCAAGTTAATATTATAAGACTTTATGTATCAGTACTAAGTCTACTCGATACCCGTGTCGACACGCTTTATGAGGCGAATCTCCATCACATTGTCTTGCACAACATAGTATGATATTTATAAACATGCGATGAACTATGCAATATTAAATAAAATAAAGGCAATTATGTAATCAATCAAACAATTTTATAACTAACCTAGTAAAGCGTGCCCCTAACCTATTTTTGTAATGGCCTAATATTTACTGACATCGTTATTTAGATTATTTTCAAACTCAAACGCAAGCTCGAACCCGCATGGACGCCTCGGATAGGCTAGGACACGCCTGACTGGGCTTGAATAGTTATTTTTGTCTGTTGGGTGCCTATTTTTTATGTTAATTATTATTTTATTTAGTTGGCATCGCATGTGTGAGTCTATATTGACATGTAGTGTAAGACTATGTAACATGTATTCACCTTGTAAAGCATGTCGGTGCGGGTATCGAGTAGGCGAAGTATGAATACACTGAATATAGACTATGTTAAATAGACTAATGTGAGTATAGTTAAAGTAAATGTGACATTTAATGATAATAAAACCATAGGCTAACTCAATTAAATCAAGAACGCAAGAATTGGCATGCCTCGAGATGCGTGCTGAAACGCATGACACCGGGTGTCGGGTAGTCGACGGTTAGTGGAACCACTAATGTGTCAACATAGGAGACCAAGTACACTAGCCATATGAATCAATGTGTCTAATTGATTTAATCAATTGAGCCTAAAGTCCAAATTAAATAAATGAGATCACTTGATAAGCCTAAATATTGTTGTAAAGGGAATCCTATGATGAAATTAGTAGAGATTAGAGGTGCTTTGATGGTTTATATATGAGCCACAAGATCTCCTAGAGATTTTTGGAAGAAATGAGATGAATGGCTTGGATGAAATCTAACACTCGTATATATATATAAATACTCATTTTAGCTTCATCTCTACAACAAAAAGCACATGCAGAAGATTCAACAAATTGGAGTAAAAACCCTCTAGCATGGCTGGATTCAAGGGGATCTCTAGGAGATTTGGTAAAAAGTTTAGAAAGATCAACAAGTTACGTAACCATTGTTTTCTCTTCTCTAATTCAATTCATGAAAATGTTGTCTTTGACACATTCAAGTTTTGGGCTTTGTGTGATAGAAGGAAATTCATGCTTTAAAACTTATTATTTTCTAACCATTTGAGATAATTCATCTATGGATTTTAAGATCAAATGGTTTTCAAAAGTTTTTTTGATGTTCTTGAGCTTATCCTAAAAATGCAACAAATTTTAGATTTATTTGATCAATTGAAGCATAAATTGATGAATCGCGGTGTTAAAAAGTGATTGTTGAAGGTTTATCCGTGATCAATACATTGTCCATGAGAGCACCGAGGTCGGCGAGAGAGACTCGTTCCCCTTGTGCGCACAAGGGGAGGAGCCTATGTGTGAGGCGTTGCAGCAGTGTCATGTGTGCAATCAGGTTTGTAAAACCCAATGGAACGTCGCTTGAGTATTTACTTACTTTCATTACTATTTTACTCTATCTTGTTCAGTGTATTCATGATTCTATTCTTTATTTACTTCAGTTATCTATATATGTGCCACTGTTTGAACAGTTGGTTGAGTTTACTCCTGCTAGGAATTCCGTTGTGTGTCTATGACACGCTAGACCATAGCTTGTGTATCAAGATTTCTCGGTAAATAACGACCCGAGCTACTTATTCAGTGCGTCGTGGGTCTACGCCAGCCACCGAGAGGACCAGGTGATGGGCCAGTTAGGAGCATCTACTAGTGGGATCCTATGGAGGGTATCCGAAGTATGGTCCAGTCTAACTGGCACAAACACACACGTTTGCGCTTTATTGTCATACACGCATGCAATGATCCTTTTACAGTTGCCTGTTTACATTCCACATGTTTATTTAACAGTACTTATTGGAATTTCTTTACTTTATTATATGAATGCTCAGTGAATTTTCTAGGGATTTTACTCACTGGACTCGTCATTTGTTTTGTTGTGATGGTTGAGTGCAGATCCTTCTACGAGTAAGGGTAAGGGGATTCTTGGCGACTATCTCTGAGCTCTCTCACTATTCGGCACACTACTCGTAGGTGTTTATTTACATATTTTGTTACATATTTTGGGTTTATGGGAGATTTATGAGACACCTGTACTTGTATATATTTACTTTTGCCCCCTGATATACAGTGAACTATATTCCGAGTTTTCCACATTATGACAGATGCTCTATATGACTTGAAAGTTAATGTAAATCCATGTTTATGTCTACTTTAAGACTTCCGATGTAAATTACTGATTATCTACTTGCAACTCTGTAAAACACAAACCAACTTTTAAATGGTTAATTCAAAATAAAAGACAGTAAGTTTTAACAAATAATAATATAGAAAATATGACGAACAACACGTACATCGAGGAGTGTTGACGTGGCGTTGATGTCAGCAGGGCTGCGGGACCCGCATAGCAGCTCGTTCGGCGACCTTGGGGCGCAGGGCCGCCACAATCTGCGGCGTCCACGTGGGTCCGAGCTGGCGTCCTAATATGTAAATAATAAATAATAATGACGTTAATAAAATGGGTCGTTAGAAATAGCTTAAAATGTCTTTTTAAATAAGAAAAGATTTTTCACAAAAAAAAGAAAATCTAATTGAAGTTGCAAAAATTAAGATTTTTCAAGTGTATTTGAATAAATAATAAATTAATTAGTAGCATAAAAATACAAACATCATGTAATTATAGTTCGGATTTTAAGAGTATATGTGTATATATAATGTAATATATATATAGGTTAATTGGACTAGATTGTATATTGGATCTGCGGATTAAGGTGTGGAATCCGCAATTCAATCCAATTCATGCAGATTGCAACATTTGCGTTCCAATTAACCCAGTTTAACAAACTCAAATCATGAATCAATTAGAGCTAAATGGACTGAATCGAACTGGATCTACGGATTTGTAGATTTCATGAACACCCCTACTTATAACGCTTTCTTTATTTATTTAATATCTGATGTGGAACTATTCTTAAGACAACCTCATGAAGCATGGTGGGACAAGGATTGCGCTACTCTCTCCGTGTAGGTTATATCCCTATAGTGGATTAGAAATTGAATCTAAGGATAGTTCCAAATTAAATATATTTCATTAAGTATAGCTCTAGGAACTGGATTCCATAGCGAGAACCAAAGCAAGCATCGATCCATAATAATTCTAAGTGCAAATATGTTTCATCTATTAGAGCTGAGGGAACTAGCTAGATTATAGAGCATCATCAAGCCCAATGTTGATATCTTTGTATGGTGAAGCTTATACCTACTACGTTCTTGGTAACACCACCCTAACAATCTTGCATTAAATCATGAGGTATTAATCGACCACACTATGATCTGGAACCACGAACTGCACGAATCTTAATGTGGCGGCTGCGACGCGCGCCGAACGCGTCAATAAAATAATTTATCTAAACCAACTATTTTGTAGAATAGTGGCAAAGGGTCGATCCACAGGGATTGGTAATCTTTCTAAGGTCAAAAATAACGAAAAGGAAATCAAGGGTTTTAGAGAATGAATAAATTAACAAATGTTTAAAATAAATAAACAAAACAATGAAAATCATTTGAAAACAATCAATAAAAATACCTAAGTCAAGACGTACAAGTTCGGGATTCGATAAAAGATTGAATTTGGTCTTCGATTTATGTAAAATATGCAAATCAAAATATCCTAGTGTAGCTATAGAACCGTAACGTACGCGGTTCCTCGCACTTCCTAATCTCGATAGCCAAGATACGACGGTGACTATTTCTCTAATCAAACGTATAACCCTATATTCAAGCGTACACGATGACCGCAATAGGTTTCGTGAAGGCACTACAACTAGACAACCGAATCACTCGTGTGTCCGATTTAGCCTAGATTTCTAAGGTATTCAACCGGTCCCAAAAGAGACTAATCAATTGGTAAGATCAATTGCCACTAGTGTGGTCTTATTGCACAATTACGGATGCTTACGACACATCTTTGGCAAGTAAATCAAGATTTAAATATGAATTTAACCTCGATTATTGAAACAATACCAAAGAAAATAAAATATTATTGAAAAGATTGAAATTAAAATATATAAATCTCATAAATTCATTGATATGAGCAAATCGAACCTCCCTCGCAATCTTACCTAGGCTAGAGGTTTTAGCCTCGCATAGTTGAAGAACACAAAAAATAAGAAAAAAAATAAGAGTTCAGGAGCGAGAGATCTCGGCCCGAAAAAGAGCAGGAGATGCCGAGAGGTCCCCTTTATGTAGAAGCCGATCTTTGCTTTATTCCAAACGTCCATGCATAGTTGCTATTTTCGTCCCTCTTCCCGTATGCAAATGTCCACTTTCTATTTCTCTGTTCTTTCTTTACTTGCATGTCCGTCCCTCCATCCCCATCAATACCTCTCTGCCATCTTTCTATATTTTATACTTTCTATATTTATATATGTATCTATATGTAATATATTTCCTATTAAAACCAAGACAATAGATGTTTCCTAACTTATGTCCTTGAATCATGCAAGCGTCAATGGACACATGTATGCCTAGCTGTCCGCCACATCATCTCTTTCGTGTCTCGCGTGTGGGCCCACCAAATTCGCATCGTGATGCGTGCTAGCACGATTTTCGGTGTAAAACGGATCCAGGCATATGAATACTCGATTTTGCGTAGTTTTTCGCCCCGGATTCAACCACGCTCTCCAATAACCCTGAAAATAATAAATAAACGCAATTAGGCTAGTATTTTGGAGACTTGACAATAAAAATATATAAATAACCTATATATAATATTACATAATTAATGACTCAACACGCCCCCGGCCCCAGGTGCCGTGGTGTTGTCGTGTCGTGCGCTCCTCGCTAGATGGGCCAGCTACACGTGTCCGGCACCTGTGCGTCCACCTCATGTCTCAATTATTGTGTCCACGTGTGTGTTATCCATGTAGTTAGTTAATAGTTTCATATTTCTTGAGTTATTTCCTTAAGTATTTAAAGTTCCTTAAGTGCAACTATTTATAGTTTATTTGAGTCCTAGCCATGCTAGTGGTTTGTATTTTTACAAGTTAACATAAAGTCAGCATAAGTCTTAATTTGATGCAAATAAGGTATTAAATTAGCATGATAAGCATTATTCATAAGAGCATGTCCTATTGTGGAAAACAAGGCAAAATACTATATATTATGCAATAATACCATAAAACAATATATATACAAGTAAAGTGTCACTCCAGTCTCCCAATAGCCAAAATAATACAAAATATCAAAATAAACACGTACTAGTAGGTCCTCGATGGCGGGCAATCATATGTAGTCGCTTAGGATCCCCTTGCCCTTACTGGTACTAGGATTTGCACTCAATCATCACAACAAGATAGATGATGAGTCCAGTAAGTAAAATCCCAAGGAACCCCCTCCGAGCATTCGCATAATAAAGTAAGGGAGTGCAAGAAATACTATTAAATAAACATGCAGAATGTAAAAGACAAACAACTGTAATTGGATCATCGCATGAATAGATAACATATAAGCTAAACAAATGTGTGTGTTCGCTCTAGATGGACTAGACTGTACTTCGGGTCACCAGGTTCCCACTAATGGATGCGCTCAACTAGCCCAACACCTGGCCCCTCGCGGTGCTGACCGAATTCGCTGAGTCACCGACACGTGCACCAAGGGCAAGCTCGAGTTGCCATTCACACGGGTCACACGTACTATAATCTAGCTCATCATGAACACACAACAAAAAATCTTGGGGAGTAAACTCTGCCCACGTCCAAGTAACGGAATGGAATAGTAGAAACAGCAGGAAATGATAAAAATGGAATAAAAAACAATCAAATACTCAGAGTTCTTCAATTAGATTTTGCAAACCTAAAACCGTTCTCCGTCCTTCCCAGACTCCCGTATCTGACCCAACAAGCTCCCCGACACAGAGCTACTTTCCACTAAGTCTCTGAAGTCCAATTTTAGGAGTTTAGGTTGTTTACATGTGTTTAGATATGTATTAAGTTGAAAATTATCAAAACAACCCTTAATGTTCAGGTTTCATCTGTCATTAGCGCGATAATGGGTCTTCCCAGCATGCTAATGGGTCTTCCTAGTGTGCTAGGTGGAGTAAGCGAGCTAGGGAATCAATCTAATGCGCTACTGTTCTTTATTTTGAAAAATAGTTGAGAGCCCAAAATAATTAGCGCGCTAACCAGCATAGTTAGCGCGCTAATTGCCCTTTGTGACATAATTCTTAAGTCGAGAATTCAGTCCTTCTCATCCAAATTAGTTAACCTTAACTAGTTTACACATTCTTCACACAATGGTAATTCCAAAACATTAATTAAATCCATCTCAGAACATCAATTAGACCAAAATCCTCAAATTCCACACATTCACTAGTTTTTTCAAATTCATCAAAAACCGCAATTCATGCAAAACAAGTAAGAAATATTCATTGGAAATAGTCATTAAACATATAATTCATTAATATTTCATCAAAAACCAGGGATCTAACCCTCAATTTCAAATTTACATCAAGAATACACAAAATTGGGTTCATTTGATAAAGTAGAAGAAGAAGATGAGAATTACCTCAATTTAATCACTTGAATTGTCCTCCAAAATGGTTGAATTCTAGCTTGAATCCCCTTCTTATTCTCTGGTTTTTCTTAGGATTGCATGTGATGGAGTTAGTGGTGATGAGTAAATCTCACTCACTTGGTATATATATGTTTGGTTAGGATCAAGTGTGCTATGCATATCTCGAGGATTATCTTGTGGTCTCTATTCATGCTATTACCACAATTTAATGACTTCAATAGCCCACTACTTTTCTAGTTTCACTCACTACGTTCATCTAGATGTCCATCTAAGGTCCACATTATTTAAATCACACTATAAGCTTACTACCATTTGATTTAATTACATTACATTAAACCTCATTAAACCATATAGTTGGTGTTTCTATTTACCAAAATTAATCCACTTATGGTTCCACTAACCTTCGATTACTCGGTACCCGACGCCTCGCGTCCCGACACGCTTTCCGAGGCACACTATAACCTATTGTTCTAACTTAATCGACTTAGTCTATGGTTACATTACCCATTTTATTTGATTACTTAGTCATATTAACGTGACTAAGTCGAGTTTCCTAGTGTACCCGTAATTCGCCTCTCTGATTCCTACGTTAGTACGCATTTCAAGGCGACTACCCGTCACACAACTTCGCACGATATAACCAGACAACATACACACATGCGATGTGTTAGCAAATAAAATCATAAAATGCATCACAAATAAGCAATACAATACTTAATTAACTAGTTTACCTAGGTTGACGTGTGTCCTGGCCTACCCGTGACATCCACATGGATCTGAGCTGGCGTCCATATCTGAAATTACTAAATAAATAACGGCGTTAATAAAATAGTTTGTTACACCCAATGTGAATGTCAGCAACCTCTGCGACTGCAAATTGCAAAATAGACCAGGAATTGGAGCCTCCAGGAAGAGCACTTTGATGCCGAAGTCAGAGCAAAAAATTAATAAAATGGAGGAGTTAAGGTTGGGATTTTGAGCATACACTTTCCTCCAACCTATTGCGTATTTATAGCCCTAGGGCTTACCCCTTGTTGGTTTCCAATCGGGATATTACCAAATCTAATTTTCCTATTTTGGTAAGATTTGGTAAATCCCAACTTTCCCTTTTTGGTAGGATTTTCCATTAATTTGATTTTATCATTGATTCTCCAATATCTTGGGGATCTACGAAATTCCAACTACTTACAACTTTACCTTTAGATGTCTCTATGCAAATCTCGAGGTAAGTTTTATGCTGTCCCACACCAAGTCAAATAATTGATTCTCTAAATTGCATACAGGGGAGTCGAACCCTAACATGAGGATTGGGAAAGGATCTCATACCACCGCACTACCTTGTGATAAGGGTGTACATGAAATTCAAAAATCCGCGAATCTAATTAGATACAACTCAATTAGCTATAATTGCTTCATAATTTGAGTTTATTAGATTAGATTAAATAGCAAAAGTTGCAATTAATCCGCATGGATTAGATTGGATTACGGATTGCATACCTTAATTAATGGATCCGACATGCAATTTAGTCCAATTAACCTTTGTATACATTATATTGCATATGCACTTATAATCTTAAGATCTTGAATTATATTGATATGATGTTAGCATTTTTATGCTACTAATTCAGTTACTATTTATCTATATACACTTGTGTTTGCATCTTAATTAAATTAATTATTTTCATATGTACATACAAGATTTGAACTATAAAGTCAAATAAATATTGGAGAAATTAAAATTAAATTATTTGAACTAAGTTTTATTCATCATTTTCCACATTAATTACAACTTTCATTGTTACTTATTATGATTTGCATAAGTTACAATTTTAAATATTAATTTTATAGTTGTTAATTCGAGTAACTTGATCCTGTCTGACCGACATTTAGTAAACTAGATTGAGTTGGATTAATAAAATAAGTGGACTATATTATTACACGTTCTCCCTTATGGCTTTCCAAACCCTAATTTTTCTTCTTTATGTTTCAACTTTTTGAACCGTCGCCGATCTATTCTGTTATTGTAACAAACCAAATAACTAATAGTGAAATTAACCCTAATTAAGGATTACTGACCTCGCGACATAACACATGTTGACGAACGCGCACAGTCTGACACTCAACACATATGTTGAGATGAATATTGTATTTTTGACTAATGAATAACTAATGGATGTACGTGTGTATATTATTATCGATATATTAGTTAATTTTATGATTCGAACGTCAATTTTTGAAAGAAATGTTTCTTCAAAATGCGTGCAACCACGAGGTATAGGTAGCAGTTGATGATAAGAGAAAGAATGAGTCTCAGTGATTTTATGAAATTGTATCTTATCTTGACTAAAGTTGCAGGTTTGATTTAATTACATGATATTAATGTGCCCCTAAATTCAACAAAATGTTTTAGTGACCATAAAAAATTGTAGGTCAAAATTATTCGAATTATTAAGTATTTAGAATATAGTTACGAAATCAACACCAAAATGATTCTTGGTCTGACATGAGCTCGACGCAACTGATCGTGTTTAAAACAGACGTTGAACAATTTTCGGCACATATATTAGTTTTGAGTTGTCAAGCACACAAACTAAGGTGCGAGCACATATTTTGAAGCTATCAAACAATGTCTTATACAAGCTTCAAAATGAGTGCAAACATGAATTACAAGTGTCTAACATAGGCAACAAGTGGCATACTCACAATTAAATTGATTATGAACTCTTATTAGAAAAATTATTTACTTGCACACCCAAACTAAGTAGTTAGTATTTAAAATGAAACCCCACATATATAAGTATCAAAAATTCAGATTTTTCAATCTCAAAGAAGACTAAACTTCATCTTCTTCAATTTGAAACCAAATCTTCCATTAAAGCTTCTAATCAAGGGCTAAAGATCATAGGAGCTTACACATCATTGAAGCCTTATGAACAAGCTTAGGAGAAGCAAATAAAGAGGCAATTACTAGCTATGGTCTTCTTCTCTAATCTCTCTTTATTTATACATGATGTACTTCCTCACTTGGGTTTTTTTTTGAGACATGCATGTTTATATGCCTCATTAATGGCTCACTTGGGTGTTAATTTTTTTCTTGTCATTTTCATTGTTAAAATTAAACTTTCATATATGTTTCTTTCATTTACGCTCCTAAATTTGTGTTGTCTGCCCAAAATATTAGTTTAATTCATTATTGATTAAGCTCCCTTAAATATAATTAGTGTAAGTTTGGCAATACAAAAAATTAAGAAAATAACTAAAAAGGCAAATGATTTAAAATATGGGTTAGTGAGTTTTTCAAATAAATAAAAAGTTACTAAATAAATTAAATAATAGAGATATAGAAAAATTTAATATTTATTATCAATGTGGCACCAAGGTCTATATTATGGTGATAGAATTTTTCACCTAAGTATGCTTAATTGGACATGTATATACATCCAATAATTATTTGAATGATATTTTTTTTGTATACTTCACTAGGTACATCATTAACATAAAATAAATAAATAAATAAAAATCTTAGATGAGCTTAGAAGGAAACAAAAATAAATAGTAAATGACACTAGCTCAAATTCATAATTAATTAAATATATAAGTTGTTAATGAGATAAATTTGGCATATATGTGCTACATAAATAAAAACATACAATGACTATATAATAGTACACCTAGGCTTAGTTTATCCTAGCTATTAAAATTGTAGATAAGAAAGTAATATTTCTAGCTATCGCACCACATAACTAATCTAGTTAGTAATGTGCAATGGTGGAAACAAATTTAATTACAAATAATAGCGATATTGGTATAAATGTAGTAGTTGAATAATGGAGTATAACTTACTCTATATTCATATAATCAACTTGCAAAAATTCTAGTAATCTAAATCTTTAATATAAACCACATGAACTTATTGAGATAGACCGAGTGTCAGATATACATTACGAGGCGCGTAATAGCCATTTTTGAAGTCATTATTGCGTGAATTTTGTAAGTAAACCTGTAGAAAATCTATTTCCATTTCCTTTCATTCTTGTTGATCCCTTGAATTGTTTAGTTATGAAACTATTAGTATCAATGCATGATTTTACTCAGTAATCTTTATGAGTGTGATTGTGTAATTGACTTGATTCGAGGGGATGAGATCCGATAGCACTGATCTACCAGATGCATTCACAAACACTTTTGGGGAATATGTTCTAGTCAACACCAAGATAGATAGGGTCGAGGATCTTAGATCTAGGACACCTATCAGAATCAGAGAGATAGATAGGGCTAAGGTTCCATCGAAGGAAACCTATCAGACTTAAGTTTAAACTTAGAGTTTAACTCAGAGATAGATAGGGTTGAGGTTCCCTCGATGAACACCTATAAGGCTCAGAGTCTAAGACCTCCAAAGTGTACGAACTTACGATCTTTTTCATTGCACCTAGTTTTATTTCCCGAACTCATTCACTTCTTCGTTCAGTCGGCAACTTCCTGCATGATTTACTTTTCCATTCTTTCCCCTTTCTTTATAAATTATGCATTTGGTTACCTCTATTTGGATATTCAAAATGTGAATAGATGGTCTCAGGATTTAATCACTAGAATTATCAATTCTGGTGACAACAGTACAAAATCAGGGAAAGAGAAGATTGGCGATTACCTCTGATCCCTCGGTGATCATTTTTTGCTACTTTTATAGGTTATTATTGTATTTACTTAATTTACGTCGTTTATATACTTTTTGGCTGTATATTGAGAAGAAAGACTTGCTCCCCAACTTTATGCATGTACACATTTTATTTGTGCCACTCGATATACGTGTGATCTGTTATTTACTTGGTTTTCACAGTTAGGTATTTAATTCTAATTCTGCTGCAAAATTTATAAGTCTTCCACTAAATAAAATAAATAAATAAAATTAATTAACTCTGAAAATCACAACTAATGAAATTTGAAAAATATTTATCCTGAACACGAGTAACGAGACGAATGAGTAGTAAATGTTGACTAATATGTCATTAAGTCATATCCGAATGTAGTTAGGGTTTAATGGCGGGATTAGACCAGGCGGCGCTTTGTTTAGGAAAGAGGCCATCACATTGGTATCAAAGCCCACGTTCTCGATAAGTACAAATGAAATTTGAATAAAATATAAACCTTAGAATTGAAATTAGATGGTATTTGCATAGAAACTATTAGTTAGGAAGTGAGTGAAACTGAACTGGGAATTTATTATTTGTACATGTTAAATTTTTGTATGTATACTATATACGACATAGTAGTTCATATCGCGTTTGCACTCAACATGCAGACTTCGATGGCAGATCCACGCGAGGGCGGAGACACAGGAACTAACAACAGTCAGCCACCTATTCCTACTTTTGTTAACTTTCTAAAGCTGTTTGACCGGGTAGTGGCTCAGGGATATCAATTGGCTAATTTCATCTCCTTCATGCCTAAGTGCATGAACGCATTTGTACCAGCTGCTCTCGTCACTACCACTGCTAGTGCTATAACGTTTTTGGCACCAGAAACTCCTACGATACCGGCCACTACTACCGCAAGGCCACATGCACCCCTACCACCAGTACCACAGCCACCGGTAGAGCCGACAATACCCCGTCATCTCGAGTTACCTATTGTTACAGTACCGGTAGTAGTACCAGCCGAGGACACACCTACTTTTTATCTAACCACTAGCTTATTTAAGGATGCCAAGCTGGTGAAAAAGTTCATCAGGCTTTAGGCCAATTTTCTTTGTTGGAAAGAAAGGCCACGAGAAGATAGAGAGATGGGTATTGTCCCAAGAGAAGCTTCATTTACTATAGGGAATCAATGGCAGGCTACAACCAGTCCTTTCTTATTATACTCTAGAGAAGGGCGTGGATGTTTGGTGGCACACGACTATAGCTACTAGAGGCAATTTGTCCTCTTGGGCGACCATCAAGAAAGAATTCTACAAGCAGTACTTCCTCGCCTCGATGATGAAGAGATTGAAGAAATAAGTCATGAATCTGCGATAGGCTGAGGGAGAGAAAATTATGAGTTATAGAGGTCGATATGGGTATTTGAAATAATTTACTAGAGATCTTGTCACTGATGTTGCTGATGACGCTTTCTACTTCGGTGATGGTTTGAGGCCAGATATTGCACATCATGTAGTTAGCACTGGAGCCCGATCCTTTCAGGATATATACGAACGAGCCCTAGCTCATGAGACTTACAAATTAGGTCGAGTAGTATAGGGATCAACAGTTATGGCAGATCAAGGCTCGGAGTTTGAAAGGATGATACATAAGGGTAAAGGACAAAGAAGATGGGACGACAGATCTCAAAGACCAGGATGAGCGACGTCAGCTACACCGGCTATGTCTTACTCATATGTACCTTGTTTGCCACTTTTGACCAAACTATCATTACCGCCTCTATAGACTCAACAATCTTAGGGAGGCAGAGGCCCAGACACACCAAGACAAGGGCAAAGGTCGGCGCAAAGTCAAGCAATATCAATAACCCTTAGAGGGTCGTCGACATGTTATAGATGTGGTTAGGTGGGATACATTGTATGTTACTGTCCGCGACCATTAGGTACATGTTCAGTAGGGACACATCCATAGGTCAGAGGGAGTCCAAGTAGTGGCAAAGCCATATCCAGATGTGACACACCACCTTATCGACGGTACATTTTTACTTATCATCGCATTCATGCATGCATTATTAGATGCAGAGTTGACAATAACTTGCACTAGCTATTTGAGTAAGAGTTAATACCTGGGTTATTGTGAATGACTCGACTCAATTTATAATCTATAATTTAGAGCTATTAAAGTGTGTTTTGTATTAATCAGAAGATAACTTAAAGATAGGTAAGGCTGAGGCTCCTTCTAAGGTTTTGAAGGGCCCATATCATGCTTTAGGGCTACAATCTTTTGAATTCCACTATAATATCATTAACGAAATACTCAGGGGAGAACCTGAAAATAGATAGGGTTAAGGTTTCATTGATGGAAACTTATCAAGCTCAGAGTGTAATTTAGTGATAGATAAGACTGAGGTTTCATCGACAAACACCTATTAGACTTTAGGTTAGAATCTCTTGAAAAATTACTTAACTACTTGACAGAATAATGGTCAATTACTTGAAAAGTTGAATAAGTTATATTAATTTGGAGGACAGAATTTCTATTAGCTGGGAAGATTGTAACGAACCAAATAATTAATAATGAGATTACCCTTAATTAAAGATTACCGACCCGTGATGTAGCACATGTTGGTGAATGCGCATGGTCTGACACTTAGCACAGATGTTGAGACGAATATTCTATTTTTGACTAATGGATAACTAGTGTATGTATGTCTATATATTATTACTGATATCGTAATTGATTTTATGATCCTAACGCCAATTTTTGAAAGAGTGTTGCTTCAAAATGCGTGCGATCACGAGGTATATGTGACAACCCCAAACTCCGAGGCAAACCGGGTACTGCCACGTTGCCAAATACGTCACCCTGCATACCACGTCATCATACACTTTTCCTTGACAATCTGCGACCTAAACCTTCATTTGTATTTTATTTGCATTAACTTATCACCAAAAACAATGTCAAGTCCCAATTAGTAAATCCTAGAGAATGTTAGCTAATATTCACGGAATCCAATAAAACGACTACAATTCATGCAATTTAAATAAGGAACAAAAAATAAAGTAATTGCATGAAAATAAGTCGCATAGAAGTCGAGACTGGACACGAGTATAGCATGACAGAAAACCCTGGTCAACATACAGGAATTTTCTTAGTTAAATCGAGAGGAACCCAAGTATTCATTTCGCCAAACATCTCGTGATCGAATGAAAGGAACCCATGAATGGTAGAACCCCGTCCAAACATCTCTCGAGAGGATCCCATGACACAGACTTATGTCCCCATCAAACATCATCAACCTAACGAGTCTTGCAAGAAATATTCACTGCGTAGCCTCGATATGGGCAACTACTCAAATAGCGCGGGGTAGCTAGCCCCGGGGTGTGAGTCTCTGTCATACCCGACCCCGCCGACAAACACACATACACACTGGGAATGGATGAACAATAAGTGAATACCAATAAATAGCACAATGGAATAATTGAAATTTAAAATAAAGCAAGTGCTATAAATGAATTTTAACTAATTTTCTCATGGATTTACTTACTCCAAGCAAATCGCGAATCACCCTCAAAACGTCCCGCTCATACCTCAAGATGTGCACCCGACACCCGACTCTCCTAAATCCCTGATGTCCAATTATACCACTTTAATTATTTTGGAGTCGCAATAAGTGAGTTTATAATGTGGGACCAAGAATTTAAAATTTTATTCCCAAAAAATTTAGTTTTGATGCACTTTTGAGTTATACCGGGGTGCCCAACGCCTGAAAAAGTCTCGAAACTCATTTTTGTAGCTTTTTTTCTAATTTTTCTTATTTTTCTAATTTTTTTGAATTTTTTATAATTTCTAGCTATTTTTATCTATTTTTATGTTATTTTCTATAATTTATTTTCATATAAAATCATTTTATTTAAGTTTTAATAACTTTTTATTGATTAAATGGGTTGGGCCCGAACCGTGCCCTGATTTGGCCTAACGTTGTACTGTGGTCGGTCGGACCAGCCTAATAGGCCCCGATTTGGTCCGACCCGGCCCATGACCCAGACGGGGGTAGCCAGGCCTAGCCCGCGTGGCTACCCGCTCTCCTCCCAAATTCATCTTTGGAAGAGACGAATTGTCTCTTCTAGAGACATTAAATTATTATTTTTTTAACAAACTAACAACAATAAACAACATTAACAACAAAAACAACAATGACAATAACCATTAAACTCTCAAACCTCTCCCTAAATCAATAACAAAAACAACCACCTACCTTGGTCTAGAAAAGTCACCAACGTGGGATGTGGTGGTGTCGGAGCCAAGATTGACCAAGAGTGTTCCGCGGATGAGGAGACTTTGTGAGAATGAGATGAGATCAAATGATATGGGGAGGGAGTGTTGAAGAAGAACTAAAAATGAGAGGAGAGGGAATAACATGTTAGGGAGAGAGAGAGAGAGAGAAGAAAAAGAAAGAGAGAAAGAAAGATTATTGTGTGTTTTTGTTTAGGGAAAAGAGAGAAAAGTGAGGGATGGGTATAGGTATGGGTGATGTAATGTAATGTGATGTGACCTCTAAACCCCTAACTACCCCATACACCTTTGTTACGCGCACCCCGCGAGGTCCTACACTCTCGTCACTACACGTGCCTAATGCGACCAATGGAAAATCTTAACCAATGCGATGCGAATTATAAAATAATAATACAACAATTTAACACGCATCAAGCAAAAATAACTATTTATTCCTTGGATGGTGTGCCCTAAATTTGTCGGCGGTGTCCACGTCCGAGCTACGAGTTATAATATGTAATTAATAATTTAATTATGATTAAATAATATGGGTTATTACAATCTTCCTAACTAAAATGAATTTTGTCCCGAAGTTTAAACTTAAATAAAAACTTTACCTTGAAACAACTGGGGGTATCGCTCCCGCATGGTGGACTCTCTCTCCCAAGTAAGTCTTTCGTTCTTATGATACTGTCACCGTACGAGTACTAGTGTTATTTCCTTCCTCCTGAGAGTTTATACCCTGCGATCCACAATCTGAATGAGGTATTCCTCATACATCACATCTGGTCGAACCTCGATCCTAGTCATATCAACCATCGGTCTCGGTCCTGATTTAGCCAGCTGTAACATCGAAATATGGAAAACATTATGAACCTCTGCCAATCGGTTCGGCAATTTTAACTTATAGGCAACTGCCCCAACTCGTTTCTCAATTTGAAATAGCCCAATAAGTCTTGGTGCTAGTTTCCCATTGATCCCAAATCTTTGATGACCCTTCAACGAGGAAACTTTCAAATAGACCCAATTATCTACCTAGTAGCTCAGCCCATCACGGTACTTATCCGTATATTTCTTCTTTCTGTGTTGGGCAACCTGCAACCATTGATGAATCAGCCTCATTTTCTCTGCATGGTCTACAACAATCTCAAGCTCGAAGGCTACGGTATCCTCGGGCTATGCCCCAACAAGCCAATGATCGACACGGTCTACCGTACAACACCTCAAATGGTGGAATCCTAGTACTAGCCTGGTAACTGTTGTTGTAGGCAAACTAACTGAGCGACAAGTACTCCTCTCAATACCCAACAAATTGTGACATACAGGCCCTGAGCATATCCTCGAGTATATGTATAAATCTCTCCGACTGTCCGTTTTTCTGAGGATGGAATGCAGTGCTAAATTGTGACCTAGTACCAAACTTCTTTGGCATAGCATACCATAAAGATGATGTAAGACGACTGTTCTGGTCTAAAACTATCAAAACTGATACTCTATGCAGTCGAACAATCTCTCTCGAATAATGTGCTCAATTGTGTAAAAGTATATTTCATAGAAACTAGGAGGAAATAAACTGATTTTTTCAAGTTGTCCACCATCACCCATATCGCATCCTATTTCCTGGATATCTGCGACAATCCACAAACGAAATCCAATGTAATGTGTTCCCATTTCCACTGAGGGATGTGCAGCGGCTGCAATAACCCTTCAGGCCTCCTATGTTCACCTTTAACCTACTGGCATACCTTAAACCCCTAATATAGGTGCCAACTAAAATAATCATCGCATATTGTAATACATTTTGATCCTACTGGGATGCACTATATAATAGGAACTTCTCAGTACTATCTCTTGAGAGAGAAGTGTAAAAATGGTGATAGAATAAAGTCCTGCATGCACTTCATTAACTCAGTTGTTGAAATTGATAATACAAATCAGTTCTTTGAAGCTTAGATTTGAAACTGAGCCAAAAATTTGATTAATTGGTGATAAGTTGGTTAAAAAGTTTAATTGGAATCACTTGATATGCTAAGATTTGACTATCAAGGATTAACATCCATATTAGAATGTTCAATGAAATTGTGTTGAACGTATTAAATTATAAAATGAGAATACCAGTTCGTAAAAGAGTTTTAGGCAAGAATTACTTCCATGGCCTCATGAATCTCTTTATATTAATTATACATGCAATGTCATATCGTATT
The DNA here is from genome assembly GCA_039657325.1 of Stephania cephalantha. Taxonomy (NCBI): domain Eukaryota; kingdom Viridiplantae; phylum Streptophyta; class Magnoliopsida; order Ranunculales; family Menispermaceae; genus Stephania; species Stephania cephalantha. Next base: position 57,100,069 of record CM077567.1, on the reverse strand, counting down.
AAGGTATACAAAGATTATGGATTGCCTGAGATGATGAATATGGTGTTAAATTTATAAAGAGATATGAGAGTTATCCAGTAGATTAAGACTAGATAAAAGAAACCTGAAGGGTTAAGTAAATTATTTTCTACATCTAACGGTAGAAAGATAACATAACTGGTGGTTATGTAATGAAATTAACTAGATTTTGGCGTCAGCACAATATAATGGAAGTTGTAGTTGATCGATTGATCGAGGTCTGCAAATTCTTGTTAGTGAGGTTATGTTATTCTTTTGACGGATTCGGCAAATATACGTATTTGGAGATGTGAGATGATATGGTGTTTCAGTATTTAATTTCCTGAATGGATATTCGAGACTTGCTTCTAGCGGTGGAATAAATTATTGATATAGCTGAAAACCATTCTAAATCTTGGTACATAATATTTTCTTTGTGTTGACAAAGAAACCGAGTTGTTAATCCTGATTTTTAAGAATAAATATTTTGAGCTTGTGTCTCATAATGTTTAACCACTGAAAGAAAATAGATTCCTTCGTGTAAGCTCTTTGATAATAAAAGTAATCTGATGGATTACATCGTTGAATAATAAAACTAAATATGCTCAATCTTATCGAATGTCGATGTACATAACTAAGATTTGAGATATAGCTTTTGTGAAAAGAAAAGAGATAATTAAGAGCTACACATATGGTATAGCTGACTGGGTGATTTATAACTACAACTGTTAAAGATAAAGATATTGAGGAGTCAAGCATCATAAATTATTGGAGAGTTCAAAAAACAATTTTGTTGTACTTTTGAAAGTCTCATCTATGAGGCTTTGTAGGTTTGGATTAATGGAAAATAAATGTTTCATGGAAAATGAAAAGATCGCTTTGGAACGGGAGTTATACATGGAAGAACAATTTCCATTTCTCTTCGAAACTGTTGGTAATTTGTATGTTTTCTTTAATTTCGATGACGAAATTGTCTTAAATTGGGGAGACTGTAACGATTCATTACCTTAAGCAGGTGATTAGCATTAATCTGAATTCTAATTAACCCGAGTTAGGCTCGTGGTTAAGTCCGACTTGTCTCGACTAGTGTGTGTGGATTTGCGTGTCGTTTGGTGTTTGTTTGGAGTGTTTTAGTATTTATTGAAATTAACTTATTTAATTGGCGTATAATTGAATAATTGAAAAATTATAGGGCACTTAATACCGTGTGTGGGTCAAGGATAGCGTGCGCGCCCGAGTATACTCGTTGGCACGCACGACGAAATTATAAATGCATGAATGTATATGCGTATATATATTTATATATAATTGTATATATAAATATATATTGAAAATAAATTAATAATTAATAATTGGTGGGCGCAATTGTAACGACCCAAAATTTTTAATCGTTTTTAATTCTTTAAGCAAGATCACCGACCTGTACCATGGGACCCACATCGTGATACACACGCATACCAAGGCATGTTGCCGAGGTATATTTTATAATTGTTGTGATGTTTTCCTAGTGTAATGTATTTGTGTAGACTATGTAAGTCATTTTACCAATCTGTAGGCGTCGAGACGTAAGCGGGGACACGCCTCGAGATGTGTGCAGTAGCAAGACCGGGTAGAGTGACTTGGTAAGTCAATTAACTAGTTTAATACATTCATGTGATTAATTTAATTACTTTTCTAAGCTTATAGAAAATCATTGAATCAAATACTTAAGCCTAAGTTTGTATCTATAACTAAAACATAAAAATAGACAACCCTTAATTAACCATGAGATATGCCTCGAGATGTGTGCTAACACTCATTATAAGTAAGTTTGTGTCAAAGTGAGTGTTAGTTGGTTTTGTTTTTAGTGGTGTAGGAGTTAATTATAGCCCTTAGATCTAAATAAAATGAATGGCCAAAATTAAGAGATATCTGTTATATATATAATATATATATATACAACACTTGGTCTATTTTGCTTATTCTAGCATGTTTTTGAGAAACAAAAGAGAGGGCTAGAGTGAACACTAGGGAGTGTCGGAAATCAGTGAAATTGAAGATTCAAATTGAAGGTTGAAGCCAATTTGGAAGGATTAAAGTCTAGCACACAAGAATCAAGTTTAGGTACAACCCTTCTCATTCGTACTTTGTTTTGAATGATTTAGAGTACAAATCATAAGGTTTTTTGTATACAAATGACTTTAAGGCCTTTTATTTGTCGAATATGAATCTAAATTGAAGCTTAAATTCATTTCTAGCAGTGGTTTTTGAAGTTTCAAGTTTTGAACCAAATTTGGGAGTTTTCAAATGAAACTTAGATTCTGATTTTTGGGATACAAAATGACTTTGTTTTTGGAATCTAATGTTGGATTTGAATTCTTCATTTTGTCTTAATAATCTTTCTATCAAGAAGTTTTTAATTTGGTTTTGAAAATCAAGAGTTATGTAATTTTGAAGTTTCTTATGTTCATGTGGTGTTTGATGAAATGCATGAATGAATTTTATTTGAATGGAGGTAATTTAAATATGATATCAAAAGGCCTTTAATCTTGATCATAATTTAAGTATTCTTATGGTTGTTTGATCCCAATTTGAGGTGTGTTTGAGTCCCCAAGCTTAAATTTTGAAAATTTGAAGTTTTTGAAAAATTGGGTTCTAATCTCGTTTTGGTTTTTCACTGGTTTCATAAGTTAAACATTAAAGTCGCTCAATTTGGTTTACATATTTGGATTCCTTGCGAGAAAATATTAAAATCCTCCATAAAGAAGTTTGAAATTCAGAGTTAAATCGACAAAGTTATGATCAATTAAAGATTGCTTGTTGCTTATGTTAATGAATCTGATTTTTCATGAATTCTGATATAAAAGATTTTTCATCTCCAAAATCTAATTTCATTTTTGAATCTCGCATTTTGAGCTGATAATCCAGCTATTAAGAAGTTCTCAATTTGGATTTGAAACCAAATAGTTATGAAATTTTTAAGTTAATGACGATCTTGAACAAAAAAAATCTGAATTTTTTTAAAAACACTAATTACTCATCTAGCATAGGCTAAACCCAAACTAACCGACTGTAATACACTCTAAAACATATCAAACAACTCCAGGAACCTAAGGGGAGGTCTCGAGAGTTCGAGAACGCGTTTTGGAGTGTCGTGAGGCCGGATAAGCTTTGTGACTTGTAAGTAAAGCTGTGAGAATTCTCTATTTCATTTCATTGACTCTTATTGATTTATAGTTTATTTGACATTGCTAGTTGTAATCTCACATCATGTTGTTCTTGTTTTTATTCACTTTTGAATATCGTTAACATGATGTCTTGTGAAGTATTTCATTGATTCAAATTTCTAAGCTTAATGATATTCTTGACATATAGTTGATCAAAAGCATGCTATTAGGATAAGTTGCAATGGATTAGACTTGTATTTTATTTCCTTGGGCTTTGTACCTTAACTAGTCTTGAAATCCTAGAGATTTAGAACTATTGATACTTGAAAATTAAAGTATGGATTATCTAGTGTCTATCGCACAAGAGATGTGCGGTTCATGGGGAATTAGATCTACCGGGTTTCGTCACTCACCACTACACTTGCGCAGTACACGGGGTATGGGCCTCGGAGTGGACAGCAAAATAAGATAGATGATTTATACGCGTAGAGCATAGCTCCGCCATTTGAGTCCTCGACTTAGCCTGTGTCAATCTATACATTTTTAGCTGAGGTATTTACTTGCATTACTTGGTTCAGCAACTTTTCTGCTACTTTATGCTTTTAAATATCTTTCTTTCATTTTGAAAATGTAGTATAGAATTCTCCAATTATTACTTAAATATCACTATACTCACAGTCTAGTTTGTGACAGTGGGTGTAGGTTCGTCGAGTAGCACCAGGCCGAGGAAGGAGAAGATAGGCGACTTTCCTTGAGCATTTCGGCGACTCTCTTATCTCATTTTGTGTATGACTCGAATTTTGTTGTATTACTGATGCTTATGTCTTTCCAGTACATTTTCAATTGTATATTGGGTTGAGCATATAGTTCCCCGACTTGAGACTCGGTTATCACACTGTATTATTATCCTTATGATATTTATATGCATGTGAAGATGTTTCCTGGTTTCCACACTTAAGATTTTTAAATAATAATTGCTTCCGCATAACCATTAAAATTTTCGTGATAATATTAGAATGATAAAAAGTTTTAATTAACCCGGAAATCTAATAATATCGTGAACGATGTATTACTTATCCTGAATGCATGTATCGAGGAGTATAGGAAAAAAAGGTTGACTAATACGTAGTTAGGTCTTACGTGGCTGGGATTAAGGCTTCATTAGGAGATTAGGCCGGATGCCCTATTTAGAAGAAAGGGTCGTCACAGCGCCTAGTGACATGCGGGGTCGAGGGTGACACGTGTGGGACGTACAATAGTGTGCACGCTCGACAATCATCGTTGGCGTGCGCGAAAAATTTTTGGGCGCGAAAATGCATAGGAGGATATATATTTATATATATATAGGTTGTATATATAAATATATATATAAATAATTCTTAAAGTTAAATCAAAATAAATGTTAAGCTTGGATTCTCCTCGAGATACGCGTAGTGTAAGAGTCGAGGAAGTGAATCATTTGCACGCGTTTATAAGTTGAGAGATTCTTCGCCTCGAGATGCGTGCGACCACATCTCAATGAAAATCAATGTGATTTTACTTCAATTCTTTGATTGTCTTCGATATTCGTGCGGTAAAAATCTTGAGAAAAATTTTATATTAATCAAACTTAAGGCGGTTAAGAGGAATGGGTTAGTTATTAGCCACAAGATTGGCCTCAAAATACGTAACATGTATTTCGAGAAAGACCAAAATTAAAAGTGAAACATAAGATCTGGCTAGAAATTTGTGCAATACGAATCTCGAGAAAAATATTATTTATCTTCTTCTTCAAACCGTCTCTTCTCTGTGAAATCAAATTGAACGAGAGAAAAGAGAGAAAATGAAGGAGATATGAGAGAACTCAAGAAATCCAGACTGAGGCGGGGAGAAATCGAATCAAGGTGAGGTTGTGGTGTATGTTGTTTGTTGATGTTGGGATGTTGTTTGTTGTTGTTGTTCTTGGTACGTTAAGGGTGGAAGGGAGGTTCGGACGAATTGCTTCGCGAGAATGTTATGGGGTTGGATCGAATCCAACCTTAGAAAAAAAAAAAAAAAAAAAAAATTCCTCTTTAAATCGAACCAGGGAAGTCCCTGGTTTCGATTTGGAGAAGGGGGATGCACACGCACGCGCCATGCATGTGCACCCTTACGTTGGGCCTAGGCCAGGCTCGCCCTATGGGGTGAGCCAGGTTCAGTGCCAACGGGTCGAACCCGGCCCAACAAAAAAGAATTAATATATATATATATATGTTGGAAAATTGAGGAAAATTCTAGAAAAATAAGGAAAAATCCCAAATAATAATATTTTCATAAATTAAATAGAAATTGATGAATTTATATGAAAAATAAAATATTCAGAATCTCGGGCGAGACTTTACACTGGGGGTTTACCTCGAAAAACGCAAAAATGGTCATATTGTCCTAAAATATAGTAAATTGGTTCTGAATCCGATTAGGACCGATTTAAGGGTTCTAATTAAAGAATATTAGACTCAAATTAATGATAATTGGTCTATTTTAGATTCTTGGTCGACGGGAAAAATTTTATGGATTTCGGGAATTGCACAAGTCGATAAAAAGTTGGAAAAGCTCGGTTTAGGTAAGTGGGACTCATATTTTTATCAATTATGCAACATAATTAGTATAATTAGTTCATATAGCATTAAGGACTAGGAATGGGGCAATGTACTATGACTTAAACTAATTTTTATGAAAAATTATCCGGAAAGAGGTACGACGGGCGAATCGGACTGGAGTGACGATGGAGGTTATCGGTTAGCTATTGACACCTTACATTCAGTAACCTTAAGGTACCCAATTTTCGCTTTTCTATTTGAGTTGGTAGCTATGCTATGCCTGGATACACCACCGAAATCACACGTCAGCCAACATGTGAGGTTCTATGGACTGTAATTCAGGGTAACGGGAGTTTATAGCTCAATTTTGAAATGAAAATACAAGTCACGAGTGTAGTTGCGATTGACCTTTGAACTTACATTCCTTTGTGTATTGTTATATCATTTTTAATGCCTAAATAATTATGTTTCGGTTGCATATTACTATTCATTTATTCATTGATACTAGTTGCTAATTGATACGCCTACAAGCATCACTTACCAAACAAGTTGAAGCGCTCATTTCCCCAATTAATATTTCAGGTTGTTGACGTGCGCTTCGACTCAAGAATGAAAAAGATTAAGAGTCTATAGTCTTCTCTATGGTGAAATGACTTCCTTACTGTTTATATATTATATTGAATTACTATTTTGTAATAAACAGGGTTGGGATATGATTTTTTCAACTGAAGTTTATGTCGGTTTTTGTATATCATATATTTTATGGAAAAAGTTGTAATTCTGCTGCATTTTTATTTATTTATTCGATATGATATACTATTTGTATGATTATCAAGTATGAATTACGGTTGTACTATTACTCTAATTGAGTTCGACTGGTGTACCGGAGCTTAATTAGGGTTTCAGGCCCAGAATCGCCCTAATCGGGATAGGGGATGCTACAGTTGGTATCAGAGCCTTGGTCCTGATATAATTCTAATATTGTGATATTAAAATCTAAGTTTTCATAACTTGAGAGTACTTGAATCAATAATCAAGTTATAGATTAACTTGGTACCTGATAAGTGGTTTTTATCATCGTTTTGGGGGGTAATAAAATATAAAAGACTGAGGTATTTGATTTGTTATGATGTATTATGTTTATGCAATAGATATAGGTGCAATGTCTTTCTTATACGTAATCTTGAAGGTCGTATCTCCCATCTTTATCTTGAGATTCAATGAAGAGATGATGAGGGTTCTTGGGAAACCTGGACTTCATGAATATTATAACAAGAAAAGATTCTGAAAACATTATATAATGAGATATTATTGAGGATAAGTGTTTATGGAAACCTTAATCCCAATGGTACAAGGAAAGACATCAGAAATTTTATGAAGACAATAGTAAACTTTTCTCCTATTGGATAGTCTATAATGGTCTTTATTCTCAATGATATTGTTTGATTAATGATAGTCAGTGAAGAATGATCGATTAGACCTGGACTTTGAGAAAAATGTAAGGAGAATGGATGTTAATAAAGAAGTGAATAATATAATAAATAACCTTCAGTGAAACTTAAAAGTGAAAATTCACTTTGGGTGAATATATACTAGTGTTGAGACTAGTTACATGAGATTAAGGGTCATTCAATGTAAAAGTTTATTAGCGTAGTTGTAGTTTACCTGCACTCACTAATAGGATTGTCTTAATGGCGAAATTACATTAAAAGTGAAGGCTCACAGCAAGAGATAAAAGTTGAAGGATTATGAAAAAAATCGCAATGATAGTCAACTTTATCTTATCTGTTGGACTTCTATCATTTTATGGTAATTTCAAATTCAAAAACTAGTAAGAATGTGTATAATCTGAGTTAGAACATGGCAGTGAGCTACTGAGATGTTCTAGTATGATCTTATAGACTGAAATAGTCTAGATTAGGGAGAATGGGTTGTCAATGAATCTAAGGATTTGAGAATCCAAAGAATACCATATAATACTAGGAATAAATGAGCAAGCAATATATCAAAAAATTGGTATTGATTGCTACTCTTGATAAAAAAAGAAAAAGAAAGATTGTATAAATTTATAAATTTCTACGATTATTGATTCGTGGAAATAAAGCTATTTGATATTCAAATGGTTGCATTTGTCTTAGAATAATAATTAGTTCATGAAGAGAATTCAAGCTTGATGAATGAAAGTGGTGACTATAAAAGTTTTAAGAGATTTGTTTGTCATATTTTCTTGGGATTCTGTCACAATTTGAGATCAAATTCGTCAATTACTTGATTATGATGCTAAACCAAAGATCAATTCCATTTTTACCTGGTTTAATATGGAAATTGTATAAGTTTGAAAACTAAACTCGAGTTATGAGTCAATTTTAAGTATATCAAGGATGAATGTTCATTGCCCAAAATCGATAACTCATTTGGAGTTATCACATGAAATCAGTTGTTCTCAAAAATTGGTTGAGATCCAGTTCTCATTAAAATAAGATCAGAGTTAGAAGTTATATGAATATGAAGTCAGGCAATGGCTTGATTATGATAAAAATCACTGGGGAGACCATGAAAAATCACTAGAGCTCCTGCTATGTTCATAAATGAATAAAAAATGAGTTGTTGGACTCTATTGAAACACAATTATCATTATGTCACCAATGATAATATAAAAAGGGTTGAAGACTTAGCAAAGGCACAAGCAATATTGCAAAGTCATGTGAACTTTGACGATAGATTGGTTTATACCAGAAATTGTTGGTTTAAGTTCTAAGCTTAGAATTAAATCACTCAAATATTTGTTGAATGTGAATTGCGAGTCAAGAGACTTGACTAGCTTGAGACAGTTACATAATTGTCTTATATTCAACACAAAGTAAGAAAATGTAATGTTATCTTAGAAGAATTGAATGATACAAACCTCATATACAAAGATTTGTGGTATCGTTATGTTGTATATTCAATTAACCCAAGAGTAAGATTGTGATAAGTTATAAATAACGCAAGGATGCCTTGAAAGGAAATTGAAATGTAGTTAGACTACAATAATTGCTTAATTATACCTGAATTATGGAAAAATTATAGATGTTGACACAACGAAGCAAGAGATTTTATTCTATTATATAGTTAATGAGAAGAACTATTTTACTTGTTTTGGTAATTGTACCAAACAAGTTAGTGTAGAATAAAGTTTGAAATGTATTTCAAACAATGAATGGAATGAATTGCAAAGATAAATCCTAAAGTTAAGACTTAGGGAGATTTTAGTTTATAATATTATATAGTTTAAGGAAGGTTGAGAAGAACTATTATGAAACACTTGTTTTAGTAATCGTACCAAACAAGTTAAGGCCACACTTGTAGAATAAAGTTTGAAATGTATTTCAAACAATGAATGGAATGAATTGCAAAGATAAATCCTAAAGTTAAGACTTAGGGTTATAAGATATAGATGTAGATCCAACTTATTTGTGAATCCATTCAATTGAATAGGTTACAAGTTCATTCATTCATCGTAGGGTCGGTTTGAAAAATACTAATATATCCAGGCGTGGAAGGATTTTGGAAATTCTTTTAGCTACAAACTAGGGGATTTGGTTAAGGGTTAATTAATTAAGACAACTTCGACAAAAAAAATAAAAATAAATAAAAGAACACAAACTTAATTACAGGGAAATTAGCTTCATTGGAAAATTAATTGATTGGAGAAGAAATAATTATATATACACATAATCCCTTGAAAATTCACGATTTAATCAAAATCATGATGATTTCTCAACTTTATTTAAGGGAAACACATTGTTTCCCGCTTTGCGCATATTACTTTTGCTGGCTATATAAAATAAAATCTCATTCATATCAAAACTAAAACAAAAAAAAAATTCTTCAAGTGCTCTTCGAATTCGCACAAACGCGCAAAATGATGAAGTCAATATATCAATTGAAATTGAGAGATATCTTCAAATTAAATTAAACTATACACTATATATATATATATATATTTAATGAGAATTGAAACTGCTATACTTACCTCTAGCCGCAACAACAATACTAATGATCATGAAGAGATTTAAAAGGAAACATCACAGAAAAACGTCCTCAGGACCCTTTAAGCTCGAAAGTTGCCATGTATATATGCGTGATGATGATATGATATATACGTGAAGCAAGGTACTTTTGATATCCACTCTATTTCTTCGTTAATTACTAATTAATTAATGGAATCTATATATTTTTTGTATAAATGTTAGACATACATATATGTAAGATAATTATGTGGACATCATGTTTTAATTAGTTCCCCCTGCGTTGCATTGATTTAACGCTATCTAATTAAAATAAATAAAATAATAAAACCTCGCTTTCTGTGAAGTTTGCAAAATATCTCTGTAGACACCATATCCTCGCTTATCACTACTAAAAATTTATTATGCACGCTCGACACGTGTCGGTGGACATACGTTTTTGATACCCACGGGAGAATAGAATGAACAAAAAAAGATTAAAAAAAGTAAATCGCATCGCAATCGCTAGTTTGCTTCTCTCGTATTAATTGATGTTTAAGATGCTACCAAAGATGAATATCCTATCGTAAATCCATAACTCGTTTTTAAAAATGAAAAAATTTTATGTTCTCCTTAAAAAACTCTACAACTAATTTGAGAAACCTAACTATTTTTCTAACAATGAAAATTAGGCTACAACCCTGCTAATTTATCTAAATTTTTTTAAAATTTTATTAAAATTATTTTAGAAGTTGAAAATTCATTACAATATTTTACTTTGAATAAGAGGCAAATACCGCGCAATGAGCAATGGCGACGCTCATCGGTCGATCGTGACGACTGCGGTGGTGGCGATTTTCTAACGATGAACGATGCGGTGGTAAATGGAGTTTGCGGGGACGAGGAGGAGAGCCTCTCGGTTTGAAAAAATCATTTAAAATTTAGTGACATATATCAAAGAATGATGTCATCGTTCATTGATTTATTATCCTTAATATTATAGAATCTTAGATGAAACACTAGAAGACAATTGTGAAGTATGAAAACTAATGAGATAGTGCAATATGAGATGGAAATCTTCAAGCTATGGGAGTTTGAAGAGTAGAGTTGTCAGAGTGAAAGAAATTAGAGGTGAAATGAGTAACTTGAATTCACGAATATGATGAATTCACTCAGAGAAATCACCCATACAAAATGATTGATGTGATCAATATTTTGAATAGAGAAAAGAACATGAAGTATAATTATAATAGGAACTTCTCAGTATTATCTCTTGATAGAGATGTGTAAAAATTGTGATGGAATAAAGTCCAGTAGGCACATCATTAATTGAGTTGTTGGAATTGATAATTACAAATCTCTTCTTTGAAGCTTAGATTTGAAACTGAGCCAAAAGTTTGATTAATTAGGTGATAAGTTGGTTAAGAAGTTTAATTGGAATCACTTGATATGCTAAAATTTGACTATCAAGGATTAACATCCATATTAGACTGTTCAACGAAATTGTACTAAACGTATTAAATTATGAAATGAGAATACCAGTTCAGAAAAGAGTTTTAGGCAAGAATTAATTCCATGACCTCATGAATCTCTTTATCTTAGTTATACAAGTAATGCCATATCGTATTGAGGTATTCAAAGATTATGGATTGCCTGAGGTGATGAATATGGTGTTAAATTTATAAAGAGATATGAGAGTTATCCAGTAGATTGAGACTGGATAAAAGAAACTTGAAGGGTTAAGTAAATTCTTGTCTACATCTTATGGTAGAAGGATAATTGGTGGTTATGTAATGAAATTAATTAGATTTTGGCGTCAGCACAATATAATGGAAGTTGTAGTTAATAGATTGATGAAAGTCTTCAAATTCTTATCAATGAGGTTATGTTATTTTTTTGACGGATTCAACAAATATATGCATTTGGAAATGTGAGATGATATGGTGTTTCAGTATTTAATTCCCCGGACGGATATCCGAGACTTACTTCCAGCGGTGGAAGAAGTTATTGATATATCTGAAAACCATTTTCAATCTTGGTAAATTATATTTTCTTTGTGCTGACGAAGAAACCGAGTTGTTAATCCTAGTTTTTAAGAATAAATGTTTTGAGCTTGTGTCTCATAATGTTTAACCACTGAAAGAAAATAGATTCCTTTGTGTAAGCTCTTTGATAATAAAAGTAATCAGATGGATTACATCATTGAATAATAAAGTTGAATATGTTCAATCTTATCATATGTCGATGTACAGAACTAAGATTAGAGATATAGCTTTTGTGAAAAAAAATAGATAATTAAGAGCTACTCCGAAAGGGTATGGCAGACTAGGTGATTTATAACTACAATTGATAAAGATAAAGATATTGAGGAGTCAAGCATCATAGATTATTGGAGAGTGCAAAAGAAAATTTTGTTGTATTTTTTACAGTCTCATCTATGAAGAGGCTTTGTAGGTTCGGATTAATGGAAAATAAAAGTTTCATGGAAAATAAAAAGATCACTTTGGAACGGGAGTTATACATGGAAGATCGATTTCCATTTCTTTTCGAAATTTGTTGGTAACTTGTACATTTTCTTTAATTTCGAGGATGAAATTGTCATAAATTGGGAAGACTGTAACGACCCGCTACTTTAAGCAGGTGAATAGTATTAATCCAAATTCTAATTAACCTGAGTTAGGCTCGTAGTTAAGCCCGACTTGTCTCGATTAGCGTGTCCATTGATTTGCGTGTCGTTTGATATTTGTTTGATATGTTTTAGTATTTATTGAAATTAATTGAATTTAATTAACGTATAATTGAATAATTGAAAATTTATAGGATGCCTAATATCGTGTGTGGGTCAAGGGTGTCAAACACGAGTCGTGGGGTAGCGTGCGCGCCCGAGTGTATATGCGTATATATATTTATATATAAATATATATTGAAAATAAATAAAAAACTAATAATTGGTGGGCACCTAGTGATAAGCGGGGTCGAGGGTGACACGCGTGGGACATACAATAATGTGCAAGCCCGACAGTCGTCATTGGAGCGCGCGAGGAATTTTCGGGCGTGAAAATGCATAGGTGGATATATATTTATATATAGGTTATATATATACAAATCCTAAAGTTAAATCAAAATAAATGTTAAGCTTGGATTTGCCTCGAGATATGCATAGTGTAAGAGTCAAGGAAATGAATCGTTTGTACGTTTGTGAGTTAGAGATTTTCCATGCCTCGAGATGCATGTGACCATATCTCGATGATAATCAATGTGATTTTAAATCAATTCTTTGATTGTCTTCGAGATTTGTAATTCGTGCATTACAAATCTCGAGAAAAGTTTATATTAATCAAACTTAAGGTAGGTAAGCTACAAGATTGGCCTCGAGATATGCAACACGTATATCGAGAAAGATCAAAATAAAAGTGAAATATAATATTTGTCTCAAGATTCGTGCAATACAAATTTTGAGAAAACTCTTATTTATCTTCTTTAATCCGTCTCTTCTCTATGAAATCAAATTGAACGAGAGAGGAAAGAAAACGAAGGAGATGGGAGAGAACTAGAGAGATCCAGACCGAGGAGGGGAGAAATCGAATCAAGGTAAGGTTGTAGTATGTGTTGTTTATTTATGTTAGGTTGTTGTTTGTTGTTGTTGTTGTTGGTACGTCGAGGGTGGAAGGAGACGACACGGGTCGTCTCATTTTCGCGAGAATGTTCCGGGTTTGGATCAAATTCAACCCTAGAAATTTAAAAAAAAAAAAAAATTGCTCTCCAAATCGAAACCAGGGACTATCGAACCATGGATGTCCCTGGTTTCGATTTGGAGGAGGGGGTGCACATGCACGGCCCGTGCGTGTGCATCCTCCCTGGCTGCCAGGCCCAGTGGCCGAGCCTGGCCCAATGCCCTGGCCAGGGTCGGGTTCGACCTGTTAGGGTGGACCCGACCCAACAAAAAAAGAAGTAAAAAAGAAAAACGTGGAAAATTGAGGAAGATTCCAGAGAAATAAGGAAAAAATCCCAAAAAATAATATTTTGATAAAATAAATAGAAATCGATGAATTTCTATAAAAAATAAAATATTCGAGATTTCGGGTAAGACTTTATACCGGGGTTTTACATCAAAAAATGTGAAAATAGTCACAGTGGCCTAAAATCTGATAAATTGGTTTCAGATTCGATTATGACCAATTTAAGGATTCTAATTAAAGAATATTGGACCCAAATTAATGACAATTGGTCTATTTTAGGTTCTTGGTTGACGGGGAAAAGTTTATGGATTTCGGGAATCACGTAAGTCGATAAAAAGTTAGAAAAGCTCGGTATAGGTAAGTGAGACTCGTATTTTTATCAATTATGCAACATAATTAGTATAATTAGTTCATATAGCATGATGGACTGGAAATGAGGCAAAGTACTGTGACTTGAACTGATTTTTATGAGAAATTATTTAGAAAGATGTACGACGGGCGAATCGAACTGGAGTGACGATTGAGGTGATTGGTTAGCTACCGATACCTTCCCTTCAGTAACCTTGAGGTACTCAGTTGTTGCTTTCCTATTTGAGTTGGTAGCTACACTACGTCTGGATACACCACTATCACACGTGTGAGGTTCTACAGACTGTAATTCAGGGTAACGGGAGTTTACAGCTCAGTTTTGAAATGAAAATACAATTCACGAGTACAGTTCCGAGTGACCTTTGAACTTGCATTCCTTTGTGTATTGTTATATCATTTTAATGCCTGAATAAATTTGTTTCGGTTGCATATTGTTATTCATTTATTCATTGATACTAGTTGATAATTGATACGTCTACGAGCATTACTTACTGAGCAAGTTGGAGCGTTCATTTCTCCAATTAATATTTTAGGTTGTTGACGTGCATTTCGACTCAGGAATGGAGAAGATTAGGAGTCTATAGTCTTCTCTACGTTGAAGTGACTTCCCTACTGTTTATATATTGTGTTGAATTATTATTTTGTAATAAACAGGGTTGGGATATGATTTTACGACCGAAGTTTATGTTGATTTTTGTATATCGTATATTTTATCGAAAAAGTTTTAATTTCGCTGCGTTTTTATTTATTTATTCGATATAAGATATATTATGTGTGTGATTGTCAGGTACGAATGACGGTTGTACTGTTACTCTAATTGAGTTTGACTGGTGTATCAGAGCTTAATTAGGGTTTCAGGTCGGGTATCGCCCTAATCGGGATAGGGGATGCTACAGTCGGTCCGACCCGATCCATCCAAGCCGAGTTGACCCACCCATAACCCGCATGGGGGTAGACAGGCTAGGCCTACCTGTGTTAAATTATTATTTTTTTAATAAACTAACAACAATAAACAACAAAAACAACAATGGCAATAACCATTAAACTCCTAAACCTCTCCCCCAAATCAACAACAAAAAAAACCACCTACCTCGGTCTAGAAAAGTCGCCGGCATGAGAAGTGGTGGTGTTAGAGCAAAAAGAGACCGGGAGTGTTCCGGGGGTGAGGAGACCTTGTGAGAATGAGATGAGATCAAATGAGATGGGGAGGGAATGTTAAAGAATAACTAAAAATGAGAGGAGAGGGAAGAACAGGTTAGGAAGAGAGAGAGAGAGAGAGAGAGATCGTTATGTCTTTTTGTTTAGGGATGAGAGAGAAAGTGAGGGATGGGTATAGGTATAGGTGATGTGATGTGATGTAATGTGACCTCTTAACTACCCCATACACCCATGTTACACGCACCCTGCGACGTCCTACACTCTCATCACTACATGCACATAATGCGACCAATGAAAAAATTTTAACTAGTGCGACGCGAATTATTGAATAATAATACAACAATTTAACACACATCACACAAAATAACTATTTACAACTTGGTTGGTGTGTCCTAAACTTGTCGGTGGTGGTCATGTAGGTTCGAGCTATGAGTCCTAATTTGTAATTAATATTTTAATTAAGATTAAATAATACGGGTCGTTACAGTATGTGTAGCAGTTGATGCTGAGAGAGATAATGAGTCCTAGTGATTTTATGAAACTATATCATATCTTGACTAAAGTCGCAAGTTTGATTTAATTACATGATATTAATGTGTCCCTAAGTTCAACAAAATATTTAAGTGACCATAAAAAATTATAGGTCAAAACTATTTGAATATTAAGTATTTAAAATATAGTTATGAAATCGACACCAAAATGATTGTTGGTCTAACACGAGTTCAACGCAATTGACCGTGCTTAAAATAGACGTTGAACAATTTTTGGTGCATAAATAAGTTTTTAGTCGTCGAGCATGCAAATAGAGGTGCGAGTACATATTTTTGAAGCTACAAATCAATGTGCTATATAAGTGTCAAAATGAATGTAAACAAGAAATACAAGTGTCTAACAAAAGCAACAAGTGGCATACTCACAATTAAATTGATTATGCACCCTTATTAGAAAAATTATTTACATACACATCCAAACAAAGTATTTAGTATTTACAATGATACCTCACATATATAAGTATCAAAAATTCAAATTTTTATATCTCAAAGTAGACTAAACTTCATTTTCTTCAATTTGAAACCAAATCTCCCATTAAAGCTTTAAATCAAGGGCTAAAGATCACACACACACACGAGAGCTTACACATCATTGAAGCCTTACCAACAAGCTTATGAGAAGCAAATAAAGAGGCAAATACTAGCTATTGTATTCTTCTCCATACTCTCTTGATTTATACATGATCTACTTGAAACATGCATGTTTATATGCCTCATTAATGACTCACTTGGATGTTAATTCTTTCTTGTTATTCTCATTGTTAAAATTGAACTTTCATGTATGTTTCGTCCATTTATACTCCTAAATTTGTGTTGCCTACCCAAAATATTGGTTTAATTCATTATTGATTAAACTCCCTTAATTATAATTAGTGTAAGTTTGACAACACAAACAATTAAGAAAATAACGAAAAAGGCATATGATATAAAATATGGGTTAATGAGTTTTTGAAATAAATAAAAAAGTTACTAAATAAATTAAATAATTAGAGATAAAGAAAGTTTTAATATTTATTATCAATGTGGCACTAAGGTCTACATTATGGTGATAAAAAAATTTCACCTAAGTAGACTTAATTGTACATGTATATACAACCAATAATTATTTAGATGATATTATTTTTTTTGTATACTTCACTAGGTACATCATTAACATAAAATAAATAAATAAATGCAAAGCTTAGATGAGCTTAGAAGGAAACAAAAATCAATAGTAAATGACACTAGCTCAAATTTATAGTTAATTAAAAATATAAGTTGCTAATGAGATAAATGTGGCAAATATGTGTTACATAAATAAAACATACAGTGACTATATAAAAGTAAATCTATGCTTAGTTTATCCTAGCTATTCAAAATGTAGATAAGAAAGTAATATTTTTAGCTATCGCACCATATAACTAATCTAGTTAGTAATGTGCAATGGTGGAAACAAATTTAATTACAAATAATAGCGATATTAGTATAAATGTAATAGTTGAATAATGGAGTATAAATTACTCTATATTCATATAGTCAACTTGCAACAATTCTAGTAATCTAAAATTTTAATATAAACCACAAGAACTTATTGACAGACCAAGTTTCAGATGCACATTACAAGGCGTGTGATAGCTATGTTTGAAGTCATTGTTGCGTGGATTTTGTAAGTAAACCTGTAGAGCATCTATTTCCATTTTTTTTTTCATTTTTGTTGATTCCTTGAGTTGTTTATTTCGGAAACTATTGGTATTGATGCATGCTTTTGCTTGGTAATTTTTATGAGTGTAATTGTGCAATTGATCCAGTAGTGCAAATCTACAAGATGCATTCCATGAACACTTTTAGGGAATATATTATAGTCAACACCAAGATAGATATGGTCGAGGATCCTTGATATAGGACACCTATCAGGCTCAAAGAGATAGATAAGGTTGAGGCTCCATCGACGAACACCTATCAGGCTCAAATTTAAACTTAGATTTTAACTCAGAGATAGATAGGGTTGAGGTTCACTCCATGAACACCTATCAGGCTCAGAGTCCAAGACCTTCAAAGTGTACGAACTTATGATCTTTTTCATCGCGCCTAGTTTGTTTCCCAAACTCATTTAATACTTCGTTCAGTCGGCAACTTCCTGCATGATTTACTTTTTCAGTACTTCCCCTTTCTTTAAAAATTATGCATTTGGTTATCTCTCTTTTGATATTCAAAATGTGAATAGATGGTCTCAGGATTTACTCACTGGAATTGTCTTTTTCTGGTGACAAATGAAGAGCCTACCAGTACCAGACCGGGGAAAGAGAAGATTGGCGAATACCTCTGATCCCTCGGCGATTATCTTTTGTTACTTTTGTAGGTTATTGTTGTATTTACTTAATTTACGTCTTTTATATACTTTCAGGTTGTATATTGAGATGAGAGACTTGCTCCCCGACTTGATGCATGTACTCACTTTATTTGTGCCACTCGATATACATGTGATATGTTATTTACTTGGTTTTCATAGTTAGGTATTTAATTCAAATTACGCTGCAAAATTTATAAGTCTTCCGCTAAATAAAATAAATAAATAATTTTAATTAACTCTAAAAATCACAACTAATGAAAATTGAGAAATACTTATCCTGAACACGAGAAACGAGACGAATGAGTAGTAAAGGCCGACTAATACGTTGTTAAATCCTACGCAGGTGTAATTAGGGCTTAATGGTGGGATTAAGGCGGGCGGTGCCTTGTTTAGAAAAAATTGGTCGTCACATTTATCGACGGTGGTTCTAATAACCTTTTCTATTTTGTATTTATCAAATAAGTTTTAGATCTACTCACATCGATAAGATGATTGATTTCATCCCCATTGCAATCATCATATTCATGATTGACAATAGTCACATTTTTATGTTTGAATCCTTCTCAAAGACTCTGCGTGAATTTGTGTTAATGGGGTTAGTACTTATCACTAGCTAGGTTTTATTTCATGTTTTCCTTGTTGGAAGTTTTGTTTACTTTCCTTGTTGAAAGTTTAATTTTTATTATGGTTCGAGTAATGTATTTGTATATTATCGTGTTCCTGACATTTGTCAAAAGGAACAAACACTGCTTATCAAATTGTTCCATTGTTACATCGCAGTTCTTGAAAACCAACTTAATGATAGTTGAACATTTTTTGAACAATTAGGATCATCGAGTCAATTCGCCAAGGTGATTGATTCTATATTTTGTCGTGTTTCATTAAATGTCTTGAGAGCCATTGATGATTAATGAAAATTTATATTTTTCTTTAGAAAAGTAAAATAATAAAATAATTTTACTCAATCCAACGCCCCTGCCTTGAGGGGGTGGTGGTCATTAATTTAGCATTTCTCATCCTAATGCGCATAGTGTTATATTGTATTGATAATCATCTCAGTTTCTAGGGCGCGGGAAACACTTGTGAGGAAGCCCTAACTCAAATTTTGTATAGAAGGAAGATGAGATCCAGTCGATTAGTGGAGTCACCTCTCTTTTGGCATCTCTTCTCTAATTCATGGTTCTGGACCTCATCTTTCATTAGGTTTTTATTCTCTTCTCTATCTTGTTTTTCTTCTTATTATACTCTGAATCACTGTCCATATTCTTACGTTGCCATCGGTTGATTTGAAAATGGGGTTCTTTTGTTTGTTCATTTAGTTTAGTTCATGACTATAGTCAATGGGAGGCTTTTTTTTTTTGGATTAACCATGGGTATTGATGTAGAGTAATTTACCTATTGCTCGACACAAAGAAAAGATATATTTTTCTTACAATTTGTTGATTCCACGAATACCGAATTGATGAAACACGTTTCTAACTTGTAATCGAACGCACAAGGTTCAAGAAACCAAAACAAACAAAGAGATTCTCTCTCAAAACTCAATTTTATTCATCAAATAATCAAACCCCCACTACTGAAATACGATCAACCTTTATATATAGGCTTTATTATGAACTAACATAGACTCCAACCTAAACTCCAACTACTATGAACCCCTACACTAAAAACAAATCCAAGTTAATCTAACTATGGTTTCAACTTTGACACTCTAACAACCCTATTTAATAAATAAGAAATCCTAATCTAACAAAAACTTTGATTTGTATTAGGTATCCAGACACTTGTCTGATTAGTCCCATGGGCCCTTATGAGAAATATGAGTAGAGTGAGCAAAATCTAAAATGTTCATCTACCCTAATGTTTCCAACAAAGAGCTCAAAAACAAGGAAGTGCCCATGGTATGCTATCAATTTCTGGCTTGAGGAATATCTCAGGATCATAATTTGAGTTACGCATGATTGGGATAGATTCTGCAAGGCAATAAAATGAGGGGGCCTAAATTGAATGTGCCAATTCTCCTATATTGGCTAAATTAGTTGGGAAGCTGTCAAAACAAGAACCAATTCCTCGGATCAGAACTCTGTCTGACAAGTATCTAAAGTATACCTTCCTTTTGAGTCGCGTATTTTTTCCTTAGTATGGAGACATACACTCCATCTATTGCACTAAATCGAGCACAATGGAAGAGTTTGATCCTTGTGGCCAACCCCAATTAATTTGGGATTGAGGCTATGTTTGAGTTATGGAGACATACACTCTATGAATCAAGCTTTCTCAAGCAAGGACTTAAATGGAGTAACTTATGGTGAAAATGTATGTTTATGGAGTGATTCTTGTCATCCAAGTAAACCTCTAGAGGAGCTTACTGACGCCATTCATCCTCTGACCAACACTCTAGACTACAAGTTATCTTTAATTGACTTGCGGAATTTCTGAAACCAACAAGATATTTTTGAAAAGGTTGTACTCCTATATAATGAACATTTCATGGTCTAGCGACCCCGAATCTGTGGAGTTATTCTCAAACATGGGAAAATTTGTGTTTGATATTGACATGGAAATTTGATTGTACTAAAAAACTAATTCAATTATATTGTTTGTTTGCTCATGCAAGAAAATTGATGCCATAAGAGATTGACATCGGTGTTCTACTGATTCTGAAGAACTGAGAGATCACCCTCAAACTATGAACTTTGGGAAATAGGATTAGGCTCTAAGTTGCTCCCCATGTTTCTTTCTTGCCAATTTTGTGCTAACTCTGGACGCACAATATATTCTTCTACATTAATAGACCTCATTGTACCTATTACAACATTCATTAATTAAACTAACATGTATTATGATGTTAGCTAGCCATGCATGACATACGATCGATGATATGTATGTTATGAAATATGCAAGCTTAAGCTGCGTACTGGATGTTTTTGGACTCCTTTCATAACATACGTACATCGTCGAATCGCGTCATACATGGCTAACTAACATGATAACATTTGTCAACTTAATTGATGAATGTTTTTACTTCTTCGTAACAACTTGACTACTTTATATTAGCTAGCAGGCTCAACTAGACTAGGTTCCCTAACACTAGATGTACAACGAATTTCCACATGCAACCTTTTCCGTTCTCTCTCAAACTTAAATGGCTGAGACGGAAAAAACCGCATCTTTAGCTGGTGTGCACTTCTTTTTTACCTAACTTTCCTTTAAGAAATGATATAATTCACGTTAAATTAAGCAATCCTAGCGCTTTCCATTCTTATTGTTTTCTCCTTGACTCCTCTTACTAATGGTTTGAATGATAGCGGTGCTTGTTACTCAAACAACTCTCTCATCATTACTTCTTGATACCATCGTTCTTTTTCGGTCTCTACACTTTTTTCTTCTCTCATTTCCTATCCTGTTTAAATATAGCTGCAGCAATTTTTCACTTACAATAGACCTAGAATATCGACGGTGATTCTAATAACCTTTTCTATTTTGTATTTATCAAATAAGTTTTAGATCTACTCACATCGATAAGATGATTGATTTCATCCCCATTGCAATCATCATATTCATGATTGACAATAGTCACATTTTTATGTTTGAATCCTTCTCAAAGACTCTGCGTGAATTTGTGTTAATGGGGTTAGTACTTATCACTAGCTAGGTTTTATTTCATGTTTTCCTTGTTGGAAGTTTTGTTTACTTTCCTTGTTGAAAGTTTAATTTTTATTATGGTTCGAGTAATGTATTTGTATATTATCGTGTTCCTGACATTTGTCAAAAGGAACAAACACTGCTTATCAAATTGTTCCATTGTTACATCGCAGTTCTTGAAAACCAACTTAATGATAGTTGAACATTTTTTGAACAATTAGGATCATCGAGTCAATTCGCCAAGGTGATTGATTCTATATTTTGTCGTGTTTCATTAAATGTCTTGAGAGCCATTGATGATTAATGAAAATTTATATTTTTCTTTATAAAAGTAAAATAATATTTCGGCTTCGAGGAATATCTCAGGATCATAATTTGAGTTACGCATGATTGGGATAGATTACGCAAGGCAATAAAATGAGGGGGCTTAAATTGAATGTGCCAATTCTCCTATATTGGCTAAATTAGTTGGGAAGGCTGTCAAAACAAGAACCAATTCCTCGGATCAGAACTCGTCCGACAAGTATCTAAAGTATACCTTCCTTTTGAGTCGCGTATTTTTTCCTTAGTATGGAGACATACACTCCATCTATTGCACTAAATCGAGCACAATGGAAGAGTTTGATCCTTGTGGCCAACCCCAATTAATTTGGGATTGAGGCTATGTTTGAGTTATGGAGACATACACTCTATGAATCAAGCTTTCTCAAGCAAGGACTTAAATGGAGTAACTTATGGTGAAAACATATGTTTATGGAGTGATTCTTGTCATCCAAGTAAACCTCTAGAGGAGCTTATCGACGCCATTCATCCTCCGACCAACACTCTAGACTACAAGTTATCTTTAATTGACTTGCGGAATTTCGAAACCAACAAGATATTTTTGAAAAGGTTGTACTCCTATATAATGAACATTTCATGGTCTAGCGACCCGAATCTGTGGAGTTATTCTCAAACATGGGAAAATTTGTGTTTGATATTGACATGGAAATTTGATTGTACTAAAAAACTAATTCAATTATATTGTTTGTTTGCTCATGACATCGGTGTTCTACTGATTCTGAAGAGCGAGAGATCACCCTCAAACTATGAACTTTGGGAAATAGGATTAGGCTCTAAGTTGCTCCCCATGTTTCTTTCTTGCCAATTTTGTGCTAACTCGGACGCACAATATATTCTTCTACATTAATAGACCTCATTGTACCTATTACAACATTCATTAATTAAACTAACATGTATTATGATGTTAGCTAGCCATGCATGACATACGATCGATGATATGTATGTTATGAAATATGCAAGCTTAAGCTGCGTCTTGGATGTTTTTGGACTCCTTTCATAACATACGTACATCGTCAAATCACGTCATACATGGCTAACTAACATGATAACATTTGTCAACTTAATTGATGAATGTTTTTACTTCTTCGTAACAACTTGACTACTTTATATTAGCTAGCGAGGCTCAACTAGACTAGGTTCCCTAACACTAGATTTACAACGAATTTCCACATGCAACCTTTTCCGTTCTCTCTCAAACTTAAATGGTCGAGACGGAAAAAACCGCATCTTTAGCTGGTGTGCACTTCTTTTTTACCTAACTTTCCTTTAACAAATGATATAATTCACGTTAAATTAAGCAATCCTAGCACTTTCCATTCTTATTGTTTTCTCCTTGACTCCTCTTACTAATGGTTTGAATGATAGCGGTGCTTGTTACTCAAACAACTCTCTCATCATTACTTCTTGATACCATTGTTCTTTTTCGGTCTCTACACTTTTTCTTCTCTCATTTCCTATCCTGTTTAAATATAGCTGCAGCAATTTCACTTACAATAGACCTAGAAACGAGACGAATGAGTAGTAAAGGCCGACTAATACGTTGTTAAATCCTACGCAGATGTAATTAGGGATTAATGACGGGATTAAGCTTCGGCGGTGCCTTGTTTAGAAAAAATTGGTCGTCACATTTATCGACGGTGATTCTAATAACCTTTTCTATTTTGTATTTATCAAATAAGTTTTAGATCTACTCACATCGATAAGATGATTGATTTCATCCCCATTGCAATCATCATATTCATGATTGACAATAGTCACATTTTTATGTTTGAATCCTTCTCAAAGACTCTGCGTGAATTTGTGTTAATGGGGTTAGTACTTGTCACTAGCTAGGTTTTATTTCATGTTTTCCTTGTTGGAAGTTTTGTTTACTTTCCTTGTTGAAAGTTTAATTTTTATTATGGTTCGAGTAATGTATTTGTATATTATCGTGTTCCCGACATTTGTCAAAAGGAACAAACACGCTTATCAAATTGTTCCATTGTTACATCGCAGCTTCTTGAAAACCAACTTAATGATAGTTGAACATTTTTTGAACAATTAGGATCATCGAGTCAATTCGCCAAGGTGATTGATTCTATATTTCGTCGTGTTTCATTAAATGTCTTGAGAGCCATTGATGATTAATGAAAATTTATATTTTTCTTTATAAAAGTAAAATAATATTTCTCGGCTTGAGGAATATCTCAGGATCATAATTTGAGTTACGCATGATTGGGATAGATTCTCGCAAGGCAATAAAATGAGGGGGCTTAAATTGAATGTGCCAATTCTCCTATATTGGCTAAATTAGTTGGGAAGTGTCAAAACAAGAACCAATTCCTCGGATCGAACTCGTCTCGACAAGTATCTAAAGTATACCTTCCTTTTGAGTCGCGTATTTTTTCCTTAGTATGGAGACATACACTCCATCTATTGCACTAAATCGAGCACAATGGAAGAGTTTGATCCTTGTGGCCAACCCCAATTAATTTGGGATTGAGGCTATGTTTGAGTTATGGAGACATACACTCTATGAATCAAGCTTTCTCAAGCAAGGACTTAAATGGAGTAACTTATGGTGAAAACATATGTTTATGGAGTGATTCTTGTCATCCAAGTAAACCTCTAGAGGAGCTTATCGACGCCATTCATCCTCCGACCAACACTCTAGACTACAAGTTATCTTTAATTGACTTGCGGAATTTCGAAACCAACAAGATATTTTTGAAAAGGTTGTACTCCTATATAATGAACATTTCATGGTCTAGCGACCCCGAATCTGTGGAGTTATTCTCAAACATGGGAAAATTTGTGTTTGATATTGACATGGAAATTTGATTGTACTAAAAAACTAATTCAATTATATTGTTTGTTTGCTCATGACATCGGTGTTCTATCGATTCTCAAGAACCGAGAGATCACCCTCAAACTATGAACTTTGGGAAATAGGATTAGGCTCTAAGTTGCTCCCCATGTTTCTTTCTTGCCGATTTTGTGCTAACTCGGACGCACAATATATTCTTCTACATTAATAGACCTCATTGTACCTATTACAACATTCATTAATTAAACTAACATGTATTATGATGTTAGCTAGCCATGCATGACATACGATCCGATGATATGTATGTTATGAAATATGCAAGCTTTAAGCTGCGCGCACTGGATGTTTTTGGACTCCTTTCATAACATACGTACATCGTCAAATCACGTCATACATGGCTAACTAACATGATAACATTTGTCAACTTAATTGATGAATGTTTTTACTTCTTCGTAACAACTTGACTACTTTATATTAGCTAGCAGTGCTCAACTAGACTAGGTTCCCTAACACTAGATTTACAACGAATTTCCACATGCAACCTTTTCCGTTCTCTCTCAAACTTAAATGGCCGAGACGGAAAAACCGCATCTTTATTTGGTGTGCACTTCTTTTTTACCTAACTTTCCTTTAACAAATGATATAATTCACGTTAAATTGAGCAATCCTAGCACTTTCCATTCTTATTGTTTTCTCCTTGACTCCTCTTACTAATGGTTTGAATGATAGCGGTGCTTGTTACTCAAACAACTCTCTCATCATTACTTCTTGATACCATTGTTCTTTTTCTGTCTCTACACTTTTTCTTCTCTCATTTCCTATCCTGTTTAAATATAGCTGCAGCAATTTCACTTACAATAGACCTAGAAACGAGACGAATGAGTAGTAAAGGCCGACTAATACGTTGTTAAATCCTACGCAGATGTAATTAGGGATTAATGACGGGATTAAGCCAAGGCGGTGCCTTGTTTAGAAAAAATTGGTCGTCACATTTATCGACGGTGATTCTAATAACCTTTTCTATTTTGTATTTATCAAATAAGTTTTAGATCTACTCACATCGATAAGATGATTGATTTCATCCCCATTGCAATCATCATATTCATGATTGACAATAGTCACATTTTTATGTTTGAATCCTTCTCAAAGACTCTGCGTGAATTTGTGTTAATGGGGTTAGTACTTGTCACTAGCTAGGTTTTATTTCATGTTTTCCTTGTTGGAAGTTTTGTTTACTTTCCTTGTTGAAAGTTTAATTTTTATTATGGTTCGAGTAATGTATTTGTATATTATCGTGTTCCGACATTTGTCAAAAGGAACAAACACGCTTATCAAATTGTTCCATTGTTACATCGCAGTTCTTGAAAACCAACTTAATGATAGTTGAACATTTTTTGAACAATTAGGATCATCGAGTCAATTCGCCAAGGTGATTGATTCTATATTTCGTCGTGTTTCATTAAATGTCTTGAGAGCCATTGATGATTAATGAAAATTTATATTTTTCTTTATAAAAGTAAAATAATATTTCGGCTTGAGGAATATCTCGGGATCATAATTTGAGTTACGCATGATTGGGATAGATTCGCAAGGCAATAAAATGAGGGGGCTTAAATTGAATGTGCCAATTCTCCTATATTGGCTAAATTAGTTGGGAAGTGTCAAAACAAGAACCAATTCCTCGGATCGAACTCTGTCGACAAGTATCTAAAGTATACCTTCCTTTTGAGTCGCGTATTTTTTCCTTAGTATGGAGACATACACTCCATCTATTGCACTAAATCGAGCACAATGGAAGAGTTTGATCCTTGTGGCCAACCCCAATTAATTTGGGATTGAGGCTATGTTTGAGTTATGGAGACATACACTCTATGAATCAAGCTTTCTCAAGCAAGGACTTAAATGGAGTAACTTATGGTGAAAACATATGTTTATGGAGTGATTCTTGTCATCCAAGTAAACCTCAGAGGAGCTTATCGACGCCATTCATCCTCTCGACCAACACTCTAGACTACAAGTTATCTTTAATTGACTTGCGGAATTTCGAAACCAACAAGATATTTTTGAAAAGGTTGTACTCCTATATAATGAACATTTCATGGTCTAGCGACCCCGAATCTGTGGAGTTATTCTCAAACATGGGAAAATTTGTGTTTGATATTGACATGGAAATTTGATTGTACTAAAAAACTAATTCAATTATATTGTTTGTTTGCTCATGACATCGGTGTTCTACCGATTCGAAGAACCGAGAGATCACCCTCAAACTATGAACTTTGGGAAATAGGATTAGGCTCTAAGTTGCTCCCCATGTTTCTTTCTTGCCAATTTTGTGCTAACTCTGGACGCACAATATATTCTTCTACATTAATAGACCTCATTGTACCTATTACAACATTCATTAATTAAACTAACATGTATTATGATGTTAGCTAGCCATGCATGACATACGATCTGATGATATGTATGTTATGAAATATGCAAGCTTAAGCGCTGCGTCTTGGATGTTTTTGGACTCCTTTCATAACATACGTACATCGTCAAATCACGTCATACATGGCTAACTAACATGATAACATTTGTCAACTTAATTGATGAATGTTTTTACTTCTTCGTAACAACTTGACTACTTTATATTAGCTAGCGTGCTCAACTAGACTAGGTTCCCTAACACTAGATTTACAACGAATTTCCACATGCAACCTTTTCCGTTCTCTCTCAAACTTAAATGGTCGAGACGGAAAAAACCGCATCTTTAGTGGTGTGCACTTCTTTTTTACCTAACTTTCCTTTAACAAATGATATAATTCACGTTAAATTGAGCAATCCTAGCACTTTCCATTCTTATTGTTTTCTCCTTGACTCCTCTTACTAATGGTTTGAATGATAGCGGTGCTTGTTACTCAAACAACTCTCTCATCATTACTTCTTGATACCATTGTTCTTTTTCGGTCTCTACACTTTTTCTTCTCTCATTTCCTATCCCTGTTTAAATATAGCTGCAGCAATTTCACTTACAATAGACCTAGAAACGAGACGAATGAGTAGTAAAGGCCGACTAATACGTTGTTAAATCCTACGCAGATGTAATTAGGGATTAATGACGGGATTAAGCGGCGGTGCCTTGTTTAGAAAAAATTGGTCGTCACATTTATCGACGGTGATTCTAATAACCTTTTCTATTTTGTATTTATCAAATAAGTTTTAGATCTACTCACATCGATAAGATGATTGATTTCATCCCCATTGCAATCATCATATTCATGATTGACAATAGTCACATTTTTATGTTTGAATCCTTCTCAAAGACTCTGCGTGAATTTGTGTTAATGGGGTTAGTACTTGTCACTAGCTAGGTTTTATTTCATGTTTTCCTTGTTGGAAGTTTTGTTTACTTTCCTTGTTGAAAGTTTAATTTTTATTATGGTTCGAGTAATGTATTTGTATATTATCGTGTTCCCGACATTTGTCAAAAGGAACAAACACTCGCTTATCAAATTGTTCCATTGTTACATCGCAGTTCTTGAAAACCAACTTAATGATAGTTGAACATTTTTTGAACAATTAGGATCATCGAGTCAATTCGCCAAGGTGATTGATTCTATATTTCGTCGTGTTTCATTAAATGTCTTGAGAGCCATTGATGATTAATGAAAATTTATATTTTTCTTTATAAAAGTAAAATAATATTTCGCTTGAGGAATATCTCGGGATCATAATTTGAGTTACGCATGATTGGGATAGATTCTCGCAAGGCAATAAAATGAGGGGGCTTAAATTGAATGTGCCAATTCTCCTATATTGGCTAAATTAGTTGGGAAGCTGTCAAAACAAGAACCAATTCCTCGGATCGAACTCGTGTCGACAAGTATCTAAAGTATACCTTCCTTTTGAGTCGCGTATTTTTTCCTTAGTATGGAGACATACACTCCATCTATTGCACTAAATCGAGCACAATGGAAGAGTTTGATCCTTGTGGCCAACCCCAATTAATTTGGGATTGAGGCTATGTTTGAGTTATGGAGACATACACTCTATGAATCAAGCTTTCTCAAGCAAGGACTTAAATGGAGTAACTTATGGTGAAAACATATGTTTATGGAGTGATTCTTGTCATCCAAGTAAACCTCTAGAGGAGCTTATCGACGCCATTCATCCCTCGACCAACACTCTAGACTACAAGTTATCTTTAATTGACTTGCGGAATTTCGAAACCAACAAGATATTTTTGAAAAGGTTGTACTCCTATATAATGAACATTTCATGGTCTAGCGACCCCGAATCTGTGGAGTTATTCTCAAACATGGGAAAATTTGTGTTTGATATTGACATGGAAATTTGATTGTACTAAAAAACTAATTCAATTATATTGTTTGTTTGCTCATGACATCGGTGTTCTACCGATTTCGAAGAACCGAGAGATCACCCTCAAACTATGAACTTTGGGAAATAGGATTAGGCTCTAAGTTGCTCCCCATGTTTCTTTCTTGCCAATTTTGTGCTAACTCTGGACGCACAATATATTCTTCTACATTAATAGACCTCATTGTACCTATTACAACATTCATTAATTAAACTAACATGTATTATGATGTTAGCTAGCCATGCATGACATACGATCCGATGATATGTATGTTATGAAATATGCAAGCTTAAGCTGCGTACTGGATGTTTTTGGACTCCTTTCATAACATACGTACATCGTCGAATCGCGTCATACATGGCTAACTAACATGATAACATTTGTCAACTTAATTGATGAATGTTTTTACTTCTTCGTAACAACTTGACTACTTTATATTAGCTAGCGTGCTCAACTAGACTAGGTTCCCTAACACTAGATTTACAACGAATTTCCACATGCAACCTTTTCCGTTCTCTCTCAAACTTAAATGGTGAGACGGAAAAACCGCATCTTTAGCTGGTGTGCACTTCTTTTTACCTAACTTTCCTTTAACAAATGATATAATTCACGTTAAATTGAGCAATCCTAGCACTTTCCATTCTTATTGTTTTCTCCTTGACTCCTCTTACTAATGGTTTGAATGATAGCGGTGCTTGTTACTCAAACAACTCTCTCATCATTACTTCTTGATACCATTGTTCTTTTCGGTCTCTACACTTTTTTCTTCTCTCATTTCCTATCCTGTTTAAATATAGCAATTTCTGGCTTGAGGAATATCTCAGGATCATAATTTGAGTTACGCATGATTGGGATAGATTCTGCAAGGCAATAAAATGAGGGGGCCTTAAATTGAATGTGCCAATTCTCCTATATTGGCTAAATTAGTTGGGAAGCTGTCAAAACAAGAACCAATTCCTCGGATCAGAACTCTGTCTGACAAGTATCTAAAGTATACCTTCCTTTTTAGTCGCGTATTTTTTCCTTAGTATGGAGACATACACTCCATCTATTGCACTAAATCGAGCACAATGGAAGAGTTTGATCCTTGTGGCCAACCCCAATTAATTTGGGATTGAGGCTATGTTTGAGTTATGGAGACATACACTCTATGAATCAAGCTTTCTCAAGCAAGGACTTAAATGGAGTAACTTATGGTGAAAATGTATGTTTATGGAGTGATTCTTGTCATCCAAGTAAACCTCTAGAGGAGCTTACTGACGCCATTCATCCTCTGACCAACACTCTAGACTACAAGTTATCTTTAATTGACTTGCGGAATTTCTGAAACCAACAAGATATTTTTGAAAAGGTTGTACTCCTATATAATGAACATTTCATGGTCTAGCGACCCCGAATCTGTGGAGTTATTCTCAAACATGGGAAAATTTGTGTTTGATATTGACATGGAAATTTGATTGTACTAAAAAACTAATTCAATTATATTGTTTGTTTGCTCATGCAAGAAAATTGATGCCATAAGAGATTGACATCGGTGTTCTACTGATTCTGAAGAACTGAGAGATCACCCTCAAACTATGAACTTTGGGAAATAGGATTAGGCTCTAAGTTGCTCCCCATGTTTCTTTCTTGCCAATTTTGTGCTAACTCTGGACGCACAATATATTCTTCTACATTAATAGACCTCATTGTACCTATTACAACATTCATTAATTAAACTAACATGTATTATGATGTTAGCTAGCCATGCATGACATACGATCTGATGATATGTATGTTCTGAAATATGCAAGCTTAAGCTGCGTACTGGATGTTTTTGGACTCCTTTCATAACATACGTACATCGTCGAATCGCGTCATACATGGCTAACTAACATGATAACATTTGTCAACTTAATTGATGAATGTTTTTACTTCTTCGTAACAACTTGACTACTTTATATTAGCTAGCAGGCTCAACTAGACTAGGTTCCCTAACACTAGATGTACAACGAATTTCCACATGCAACCTTTTCCGTTCTCTCTCAAACTTAAATGGCTGAGACGGAAAAAACCGCATCTTTAGCTGGTGTGCACTTCTTTTTTACCTAACTTTCCTTTAAGAAATGATATAATTCACGTTAAATTAAGCAATCCTAGCGCTTTCCATTCTTATTGTTTTCTCCTTGACTCCTCTTACTAATGGTTTGAATGATAGCGGTGCTTGTTACTCAAACAACTCTCTCATCATTACTTCTTGATACCATCGTTCTTTTTCGGTCTCTACACTTTTTTCTTCTCTCATTTCCTATCCTGTTTAAATATAGCTGCAGCAATTTCACTTACAATAGACCTAGAATAATTCTAAACTCAGAATTATGTTAGTTGGCGCTGCTGACAGCGGAATCAAAAAAATCATTAGCCATTCATCCTCTGACCAACACTCAAGACTACAAGTTATCTTTAATTGACTTGCAAAAATTCTGAAATCAATAAGATATCTTTGAAAAGGTTGTACTCCTATATAATGAACATTTCACGGTCCAGCGACCCTGAATCTGTTGAGTTATTCTCAAACATGGGCAAAATTTGTGTTTGGATTGACATGGAAAATTGATTGTCCTAAAAAACTAAATTTATTTAGATTGTTTGTTTGCTCATGCAAGAAAATTGATGCCATAGGGGGGTTTGCTCAAGATCCTGTTTATCATCGGTGTTCTACTGCTCTTGAAGAACTGAGAGATCACCCTCAAACTATGAACTTTGGGAAATAAGATTAGGCTCTAAGTTGCTCCCCATGTTTCTTTTTTGCCAATTTTGGGCTAACTCTGGACGCACAATATATTTTTCTACATTAATGGACCTCATCGTACTCATTACAACATTCATTAATTAAACTAACATGCATTATGATGTAAGTTACCCATGCATGGCATGTGATCAAAATGTATGTTATGAAATATGCAAGCTTGCACAATGGATGTTTTTGGACTCCTTTCATAAGATACATACATCATCAAATCACATGCCATACATGGCTAACTAACATCATAACATGTCACTTAATTGATGAATGTTTTTACTTCTTCGTAACAACTCGACTACTCTATATTAGTTAGCAGGCTCAACAAGACTAGGTTCTCTAACACTAGATTTACATCGAATTTCCACATGCAACCTTTTCAGTTCTCTCTCAAACTTAAATGGCTCAGACGGAAAAAACCGCATCTTTAGCTAATGTGCACTTCTTCTTTCCTTAACTTTCTTTTAAGAAATGATATAATTCGTTGAGCACGTTAATTAAGCAATTCCTAGCGCTTTCGGTCCTCGTGTTTTCTCCTTGACTCCTCTTACTAATGATTTGAATGATAGCGGTGCTTGTTACCCCAACAACTCTCTCATCATTACTTCTTGATACCATTGTTCTTTTCAGTCTCTACACTTTTTTCTTCTCATTATCTATCCCGTTTAATGATAGCTGCTGCAATTGCGCTTACAATAGACCTAGAATAATTCTAAACTCAGAATTATGTTATTTGACGCTGCTGATAGCAGAATCAAAAAATCATTAGCGATTTCACTGTTTTTTTTTTTTTTTTCATTTGAAAGGTTCAAAGATTTTTTTTTTTTTTTTTTTTTTTTTTTTTTTTTTTTGCAAGGTTTTATCTTTTTTCTTTGTATTCTTCATTCCTTTAACATTTGTGTAGCACAAGACAATGCTATTATCCTAGAGTTTTTTTTTTTTTTTTTTTTTTTTTTTTGGGGGGGGGGGGGGGGGGTGGTTGTTGTTGTGAATAAAGTTCTCTCTCTTTTTTTATTCTTTACAACACGATGGCTTATATTATAGTTAAGAAACCGTCCTATTCAAATACATTTTCCTAATATTAAAATCCTACTAAGGTATAAAATATTTACTTCCAACAATTACAACACTTTTCCCTATTATACATGGGAATGAATCAAATGAAGAACTGCAATTCTTTGTTAATCATTAACCCCTTTTTGTTATCTATGTATAATTATACACAATTCAACAATAAAAAGAATAGATCTATCATCAATTCTTGTTTCTCATGCTGCTGATGACAATGCAGTCATTTCCTTCATCACCTGAACTCTAGCTCTGTTAATAGTGACCAAGCACAAATAAACATGATCTTCCAACTCCTCCACTTTCCTCCTAAACCCGACGTCGCTTTTCTTAAGCTCCTTCACAACTTCCTGTAATGGATACTTATCTTCCCTCCTCTCCAAACAAAACCTTATCATTCCCTTGCTGTGCTCAATCTCATCATGCAGTCTAGCTACCAATCGGCTCATTGTGTCGAAATCTCTGTTCAATATGTAGACTCCCTTCGCTGCTACGTCGAGTTGAATTCCAAGTTTTCTTAGAAACCCAGTACTCCAAAATAGACGAAAACCCTTCGTGATCATCTTCTTTGTCTTTAATGAGTTCTTCATGGAGGGAACTGCAGTGAAGATTGCAGGACTTGCAAGCAGCCCAAACACTGTGTGTGCTGCGAGAACTATTACCGCCACCCCCACAGCTCCACACGCTGCAGTCACACATAGATTACTTGCTTTCTTTAAGAACCTTATCAATTTGATCTTTTCGGTTATCTTCTTTCGCTTCAACTTCAAATGGTTCAACACGGATACGTAGCCATCATGGATCAGCTTGAAATCACATAGATTGTTAGAAGACAATGAAAAGGGGTTGCTGAGGAGATTGAAGGAATTGAGTGCGGATGTCGCGAGCTTGAATTGTTCGTTCGGCGAGTAGTCATCAATTAGATCTAATGCCCTTTGGATGAACTTGTAGTTTGATTGTACTTGGTTGATGCTCCTCAATAAACGAGTACATATTCGAGAAGACTCTGCGCTTATGTCAAAATATTTGCTTATTAGAGCTCTGATATCTGTCTTCTTTGAAAATATCCTGTTTTCTAGAATGACCGATATGGATTCTTGTTCTGGTTCGAGCAGGACGTCTGACATATTGGGTGTTAGAAATTGAGCTTTAGAGAGAACATCCGCATATGATTTGGTTCTAAATGCGCTTAAATACTCTTCATTGACATTCACACTCTTTTCATGAATAGCTTCTTTGGAGACCTGATCACCAATATCTGAAATGAAAACAAGCAACAATATATATTAATGATCAAAATCATATACATACATGTTTGGTTCTTATCTTTCTTTCATTTGTTCTTTTTCTTTTGTTTTTTTAATTAAATTAAATAAAATTGTAGTGATGAAGTCATGGAGAAATCGATACCTTTGGCGACCTTGGAGGGTTTAAATCTCGCCCACATCGATCTTTCTCGATTGTATGATGAGTTGCTAGCTTGTGCAATTTGAAAATGGAGAAGAGAGCACTATTACTCCATTGCTAATTATATCTAATATACTAGAATGGAGGTTGATGTATAACTGACCTCTGTGTGCGTGCCTTTAAGAAGCTTACAAGAAAGAAACGAAGGAGGCGCCTTTAACTTCGTAGGTTGTTGTAGAAGATCTAAAGGCGTTATTAGGAATTGTGTTTCACGTTACCTTTAGGAGCACTTTATTTCCTTGTTCTTTTTAGTTAGCTCTGGTGACCCAATTTCAAGCAATAAACTAATGGGGAAAAAAAGAGCAAATTGTTCAAGGTACTGTTGAAAATAATGTGAGTGCCACTACTTAGATTGATGATATTTCATGAGCCATGCGTTACATTGACAGTTACTTTATCATAAAAAAAAATATATTGTTTCAATAGCCCAATCAGGTGGTGGGTTTATTGGTTTTGTTGGGCCCGCCCCGCTTGCTTCGGTATCTGTTGGTCTCACTAAAACTAGTATCATCCCCAAATTAACTGCCTTCAGCTCACGTATGGGGATTTTACTTCAAAAAAATCTTATTACTAATTAAGGAGAGATCCATAAGTATATCCCTCATTAAGAAGTCTCACTTAACTGATGTAAAGCCATATTTCGGTCCACAAATTCCCAACATTTTCAACTTTTTCCTATAAAAAAAAATCTTCATTTTGGATTGAAATTCCTTTAAGGTGTCTTACCTAGCTGAACCATCAGCTCCCTCTTAAATCGACTTCCGTCTAAGATGACTCATCACATGATCTGTCATCACTATCATCTCAGAGAGAACTCAAGGAACCTAAGACCACCGACATACATGTCTTGACCCACCGACCCATCTCACTAGTACTGATACTGCTCAAATTTAACCACCTTCAACTCATAGGCATAGGTGGGGTGTTTTACTTAAAAAGCATCGGGACTAATTGAGGAGAGCTTCACTTTTATATCCTTCATTAAGATGTCTCGTTTCGATCCACATATCTCGTACATGTTTGACATGTCTTCAATAACCTCAACCCTGTTAGACCAGAGGAATGAGCAATGACTTCAAAGCGTGTAGCTATGCCACTTTTCTAAAGAAAATTTTGCCCTCTATACTGTAAGAGTCAGCAAAAATCCTAGAGGATACGATGAGGCAAAAATCAACTTGCACTTGCAATAGTGATAGCTGAAACACAAACAATTGTTGTTTAATTTCGAGATGCTTTTCTTCCTCTCCAAGCCTCTTCTCTTATAGCTCTCTAGTCAAAATCAGTTGGAGAAGAAATGAGATAGTGGGGTGGTAGTTGAAACTGCTTCACTCAGTCAACATTGAATGAGTTTCTCATTAACTGCCCATTTATGCTGAGTGGGTCAATTAATTAACCACCCACATACTAAATTCGATAATAGTAAAAAATTAATGGTAAAAAGTTTTACTCGGTTAGCCCACAAATACGCAGGCATGTGCCTTGTGCTAAGTGTGCTTATAAAAGCGTCATATGCACCGCGCGCGCAACTCACTTTGAGTAGCACTTGTGGTTTTCCTTTTACACTCAATGTAGTGCAAAAGTATATTTCTTTAAAGTAAATGTTTTTAACCAATGTGGGACTAAACATTTCCTTTTGAAAATGTCCAACAATTGAGTCTTCTGCATATGAGTTTCAGCTGTTACACGCCTGTCAATAGGAAATATGTTCATATATAAATTGTAAAATATAATGACTAAAGAGCTTAAAGTCCCCTATTGGAATTATGATGCAATGGCAAAATTGTTGAGATAGATTAGTCATTCAACTCCAAATATGTTGATTGTCTATACGACATAATGCATTAGATAGAGTTCAAAGTAGAATTGATTGTGCGGTGACAATACTATATGGGCATCAAGTTGGTAAAGACTAATTTTGTGCCGTCAGGTCAGGCTCGAGCTATATGTATTTGAGGCATGCGTCGACCATTTCCAATCGAACTCTTAGAGTTTGATTGGTGGAAATAGAGTTTGGTTGGAGCAATCGAACTCTAAATTTTTTTTTTTCTTTTTTTCTTTTTTTTTCTTTTGAAAAATTATCAATAATTTTTACTTATTTTTCAAAAAAATATGAATATATATTATTTTTTTAAACTTTTTACTGATTAAATTATTAAAATTAATACAAATAAATAACAAAAAAAATTAAAAATAAGAAATAGAGTTTGAGAGTAGAAATAGAGTTTATAGTTGAAGGAGAAATAGAGTTTGATGTGACAGAACTGTAAAATAAAGGGGGAAATAGAGCAGGGCCGACCTTGACATTTTTGAGGCCTAGGGCGACATGAAAAATGGGGCCTCTTATATTCTTATTTTTTATAAAAAAAATGTTTGACTTCGTTGATTATTTTTCAGATGCTCAAGCTATTATTACATTTATATAATTTTATGGACATCACATTTTCTTTTTATATAAAAAAGTTTGATTTTTTGAAAAAATGGTGTTTTTTTTTTAAAAAAAATTAATATATAAAAAATACTATATGTATTTAAAGATATGATCAATACGGAAAATAGAAAAAAGTTAAGTTAAAAGTTAATTATTTTTCTTCCTTCAAAAAAATTTGTTTCGACTTAAGTGGGAGTCGACTCACGACATCCTCAAACCTTGTCTTTTTCCAAGTGATGCCTTTACTGTTATATAATGCTAATCTTTTTTCAATAGTTGTTAAATTTTTAATCAAAACATCAATTAAGTTTTTTTTTTAAAGAAAATGTTAGCTTTGTTAATTTATTACAATTGCACAAATAATCATATTGTTAAGTTTATGTATATTACTAATGTTTTTTTTAATCAATACAATAGTTTGTTACTAAAAGAAAAAAAAGTGTAAGTTTTATTAATTTATTACATAAATAGCAGAGTAATATTGAAATTTAAGGGGAGAGAAGATATTAGAGAGAGAGAGAGAGAGAGAGAGGAATGCAATCCCCATCTCCATCCCTACTTATGGCGGGGCGGGAATTCCTTTTTTGAAATTTTTCACTGGAAAAACTTTGACCCCCATTCATCACACTGAGGGGATCCCCACCCCACGGGGATTCCCAACCCCGTCACTTTTTCACATAAATTCAAAAAAAAAAAAAGATCAAATACATTATAGTTCCGAAATTAAAATCATTAAAAGTTTTTTTTTCGCAATTGTAAGTCGATTTTCAAATCTTATGTGAAACATTCACCATAGAAAAAAAAAGAAATATAAGATTTAATAATTTTGATGCAATTTTCACAAAGAATATTCAGGATCCCCGTGGAGAATCTCAATTGGGTGGAGTGGTGAATCCCAATGGGGATTCCCTATGGTGGGGATGAAATTCCCCATTCTCCGGTCCCGTGGGGGCTAGTTGGTGGGGAATTTTCCACCCCACTTGCATCCCTAAGATGATATATATATATGTGGGGCCCACATATATAATAAGCAGAATTACAGTAGCCACATATGACGATATTCATTTAAGTGACGACGCCACATAATTATGGAGCCATGCACACAAAGAGATAAACTTGAAAAAAAAACAAACTATATATATATATATATATATATATACTAGTTTCAGGTCGTGCTACGCACGATTGACCCGCTCGCTTCGCTCGTGGGAATTAATTTTAGTTAATTAACCAAAATTGAAAAGAACCACTTCAATTAATAGAAAACATGAAAAACAATAAGTAGAAGGCGACTAACACTTGAAACTAATTGAACAACACGATCTTCTAAATCTTTCTTATTTTGTTAAGTGCGGAAAAAACTTGCATATAGATTTTTCTTAAGCATACTAATTAACCTTGCCAAAATTGTCTCTTTCATCCCATCAGAGCAATGCATTCGGTTTTGCACTTCATGATTAGTATCATAAAAATACGGTTTCAAAAAAGATGGATGCTCCTTGTCATGAAGTAAATTATTTATAAAATTGAACTATATAGCCCAGATGAAATTTTGGTGTTAAATTCAACATTGAATCAAGGGTGGATTAGACCCAAATTTCTTTCAAAAAACATGAATCAAATCGAACCATATAGACCAAATGATTAACTCACATTTGAATCGAACCTCTCCGAAAAATAAAAATAAAAAAATTGGAGAAGAAAGGTGAATTAACTCACCTTTGAATCGAAGAGCAAAGGAAAACAACGAATGAGTCGATGAAGGAAAGCAGAGAATGAATGATTTGAAGAGGAAGGAAAGTCGTTGATTAGTTGAGTTGTTGATCAATTTGAAGAGGTATGAGAGTCGCTGAGTTGTTGATCGATTTGAAGAGGCAGTGCTCAAGATGTTGAAGAGGTAGCGTATATAGATATATATATATATGATAGATATATAGTTGCTTTTATATATATCATAGATATATATGGGGAAAGAAGTAAATATGATAGATATATATGGGCAAAGAAGTAAATTTCATTACCACTCAAAAATTTGGTATTCGTGCTTTTATATATATGATAGATATATATATATATATATTAGAAAATT
Organism: Stephania cephalantha; assembly: GCA_039657325.1. Lineage (NCBI taxonomy): Eukaryota > Viridiplantae > Streptophyta > Magnoliopsida > Ranunculales > Menispermaceae > Stephania > Stephania cephalantha. Next base: position 57,061,023 of record CM077567.1, on the reverse strand, counting down.
TGGGGGCTATCCTGGGGGTGGGGCTTGAGGTGGCCGCCTACTCTAGAACCGGCCCTGAAATAGAGTTTCGTGGTCGGAGATGCTCTCACAACATAGGAATGAGTTGTGTGTGGTTGCTGTCCTGCTGGTTGATGTAAATATAGCATTTTTACATTATTCACTAGCTTATTATCTCTTTTGTTTAGTTAAGAAAAGTTATACAATTTATTTTACTTACGAACATATTTCTTTAGAAAAAAAACAAGTTAAAATATATAGTATATCTTTCTCGATAAAGCTTGGACCTTCTTTTTGAAAATTTTGATCCACATACATACGTTGTTGAAGTGAAAAGCAATTACAATGATGAACATCTACATATTACGTGTGGGACATGTACACATATGAGCCGCGACAAAATGTGGCCACACAAGTAGGCATGTTTGCGTCATAGAGTGTGTTGTACAACGTTGTATAAATTTGGGATTAAGAGTTACATTTGAAATGTTATTCGTATACATGTGTATCAGTATTACAGTATATACTAGTGCGCTGCAATTCTCCAACTGAAAATTTGGGATTAAGAGTTACATATATATGAAATGTTCTTTTGTATATATTTGGGATTGTATATACTTAGCACCACCAAAATTGCGTTGGTTGGTAAACAACAATGTCAAGCGTTGGGCTAACATTAAAAAAAATTACAGCCGTACTGTATTTTTGTTTTTAAATTCTTTAAAATGCTTTAGATTTTTTTTATTCGTTCAATAGAGTATTTTATGTTTTGAAAATGTGTCATTCGTATCCATGTGGCCGGACACTTCAGTAGTACATCATTTACACTGCTCCATTCGTGTAATGACCTAATTGGCCATTGCAAGAATGGCGCATTCGTTAAATGCGCAATTCTTGTCATACCATCAAATTCTCATCAATGCCAACTATAATATATTATATGAATTATATGGATATTCTACAATGGAGCTTAAATATATACTCATGCTATGGAACCCTCTCAAAATGTGTTGTGCATTAAATGATTTGTGTATTTATGACACCTCGATTAATGTATTGGATTAGAATCCAATGGTTGTAAATAGTGTACTCATGACATAGGTATATATTTGATTCCCATGGTAGTAGTACCTTAAATTATATATATATATATATATATATATATATATTATGGGGTACTATCACTATGAGAATCATAAAAATACACATGTCATGGGTACTATTACTACGAGACATACATGCGTTATTTGTGTTAGTTGGCCATGGCACCGCCCCGTCGGTAATTTATCTAATATTATATAACTAAGAGCATCTCCAATGGTAACATGAATTTAGACCATGGATTGATGTCACATCATGGATGTAGAGAGGATGTCTATCTTATGTGGCACTAGATAGTCATTCACCTCTTAAAATGATCTTCAATGGTAATGTGGATTTAGACCATGGATTGATGAGTTGACACTTTTATTTTCAATTTTCATAATATTAATAAAGGTTTCAAAAAAATAAAAACTTTAAAAGAATTAATAATGTTGATGTGGCGGTCTACCACAATGTCTAGAAGTAGACATTGTAGTAGACACTCTCTAATTTGATTTCATGTCACATATGATGGACATTATGAATCCATAGTCCCATTGGAGAGCATTTTTTTGGTTGGATGTAGATTGTGTCTTGGGTGGATCCATTTCCATCCCAATCCATGGTCTCATTGGAGATATCTAATTAAATTTCATAAGCGTGCTCATATAGCTACCTACTCGATACTCGTGTTGACACGCATTCTGAGGTGATATATTTGTCGCACTAACTCTCGAAACATAGAAATATATAAACATACACGTGATGTAATTTGATAAATTAATTATTAAAACACCACAATATAATCAGGGCAGTTGTGGAATTGAGAGGAGGGTTGAGTCTGTGAGGGAGAATTTCGTGACGACGTGATGATACGCTAATGTATGTGTAGTATCTTCCCAAGGTGATATACTCGCTGCATTAACTCTCATCAGTCTCAATATCTCGATCTCGATGTTCACAATTTGTATAGTTTGCATGGGTTGCATGGGGTTTGCATGAGGTTGCGTGGGTTTACAATTGCATGAATTACTCCTTTCTCATTAGTCGCTCTATCTTTATCTCGATGTTCACAATTTGTATAATTAGCTTGGGGTTTGCACAAGTTTACAATTGCATGAATTACTCATTTTGAGAAGGAGTAATTCATGCAATTTATGTTTTGAACAAATTACTTCTTTTCAAAAGGAGTAATTCATGCATTCACACATTTGAGCTATACAATGACGCCTTTCCTAAACACATAATACATTATTTTTGTGATTTAAAAGAAACCATCCTTATTTATTGAATTTTAAAGTAAAACCACATTACTTTTTTATTTACCCTCAATTTTGCCACACCAAACTGTTCACCCATAACAACACTGTAACGGCCTGAAATTAATTTACTGTTATTAATGACGTGGTTGCAGACGTGGCTGACAGCTCAGATACCCGTGGGACTCGCAGCTAGGCTTGTGCGCGCCTGGAGCTAGGTAAATAGTTATTTTGTGTACTGATTTGTTTAATTTATGATGTTTATGTTGCTAATGAGTAAATGACATCGCAATGTGTGTGATTATATTACATTTGACGTGTGAGACCATGTGTTAAGTATTCGCCTCAATATGCGTATTGATGCTGGTACAGGGTGGTTTAAAGACTAAATACTAAACCAGGGGTTTTGGAGATCAAACTTGGTGATTTGAGGAGCTTTGAGTAGGGAAATCATCAAAGCAATGTGAGAATCACAAACACCTCAACTTTCTCTATCTTTTTATCTCATTTTTTGAGGTATTGGTGTGAATCCATTAGGGAGTGTTAGTGGTTGTTGAGTAGTTGTTCTGATAGGTTAAGTGCTATGAAGGTCAGTGGTTGGTGTTGTGGTCATTGTTGTTGTTGGTGGAGGGGTTTAAAACCTAGAATTTTCAGCAGACCTACTGTCCAGAACGCGATTAGCGCGCTAATGACGTCATCTAGCGCGCTAATGACGTCATCTAGCTCGCTAAGCAAGAAAAGAGCGCGCTAATGTCATTTCTGACGAAGAACGTATAACTATCTGGGAATCTAGCGCGCTAATTCCCAGACCCAGAGCGCTAGATCCTGCAGTTTTGACATTATTTTTGCTAAGTGAGTTAAAAACACATTCAATTGACTAAAAATCAATTATAAATGGAAATAGATCATTTCGGGCGGTAATTTGGGATATCTGGGACTAGGCGGAGGCGGACCGGGGGTTATTGACGGGACACGGAGTGCGGTTTGAGGTGTGTAGTATCCCAACTGAAATTTCTTAAGCAGTACTTATTTTGCTTTTGAATTAATATTCTGTCTTTCATTACTCTATTCTTGGTGTGTTATAATGGACGGACGTTGAGGCTCTCCCTCCGAGCCATTTCTGTATGTATGTTCACTAGGCCATAGCACGTGTGCCATCTCGGTGAATAGGTCGACCCGAGAGTCGTGTCTGGCACATGTGGGTGTGTCGTAGGTTCCACTCGCAGATCCAGATACTGGCCTTGCTTGAGTGCTACTCGCCGGCAGTAGTCTGTTGGGAGTCCGAAGTAGGGCACTAGTTTGACCTTAGGCTCTAGGAACACACACTTTGAGCTTTCACTATTACTTATGCATGCAATGAGCACAGTTGTCTGTTTTTATTTCCACATGTTTATTTAATAGTTTGGTTTAAATTCTAGTATTTACTTTCCGTATTGCTCACTTAATTTCTTTGGGAATACTCACTTTGGGCTTGTCATCTGCCTTTTTGTGATGGCTTGAGTGCAGATCCTAGTACGAGCCGTGGCAAGGGCAAGCTACCGGAATACTTGTGATTCTAAGATATTTAACCAGGCTTGTACGTTTTTATTATACATATTTTGTTTTATTTTTGGATTTGGGATTGTGAAACACTTCAGGACCTTATATTTTTATGGTATATGGGTTTTCCACTTTAAGTATCAGAGTTAAATGCATGACTTTAATGTTTTAATATTATAGATTGTCATGATAAAAGACTTTCGCTTTGGTTATTTATGATGGGTTTAAAATGATCTTAGCAGGTGACTAGAGTTCAGTATCAATTTAAACAGTAAATTGTTGTTCATTGAGATTAATAATGATTAAATGGTGGATGCGATGACGTGTGGGACACATCTGACACTGGTAGGCCAGGTTGTGGGTCTGCATTGGTCCCCGTGGCGGTCCATTTGAAAAATGGGTCGTTACAAACACTATTCATACTTTTTTTAGTTCTTTTTATTTTTTATTTTTGTATATATTCTTTATCCTTAAGAAAAGTAGAAAAAAGTAAGGCATCGACTGTTCGGCACCTTTTGCTCCACTTACCCCATTACTGCTTTTTACTTCGATTTTGAATTTTCTTTACTTCGCTTACCCCAATTTTTTGTAAATTATTCCAAAACTACCATCAGCCTTCAACGACTCTAATTCCCCCACCTACCCATGTTCTATTACGCGCGCCGAACGCGTCAATAAAGTAAAGTTCCTAAACCAACTATTTTGTAGAATAGTGGCAAATGGTCGATCCCACAGAGATTGGTAGTCTTTCTTAGGTTAAAAACGACAAAAAAGAAAAATCGAGGGTTTTAAAATAAATATTAATTTAACTAACTAATCTAATTAAACTAAATAAATAAAATAACTAAACTAATTTTGAAAACAATTTATTAATATCTAAGTAACACCTAAGTCTACAATTCCACAAATCAGGATCAAGATTCAATAGCAATCATGGTCTTCAATCTTTCCCAAAAAGTTATTAATTTAAATTCTCCTAGATTAGCTATAGAAAATCGACATCCGCCAGAAATTCTTCGTTCCTCTAATCTCGATAGTCAGGACGTCCGCTACTAACTACTTCCCTAATTAATGTATAACCCTAGACATCCGCCAATCAAGTTTAACACACTAATCGTTGTAATTTGGGTATGTGGGAACACTAATCCTAAATAATCGGGTCGCGTCCGCTCCCGATTTAACCTAGATTCGATTGTTGCACACTCAAGAACCGAAAGGGTTTTATGGCAAACGGGTGAGTATTTGTCACTTTATTGGTCCAAAAGTACAATTACACGGATACTAATAGTCCAAATAACTGTAGATTATCCACCTAAAAGCATGCATCGGCCGTATACATACCCTAGATCTAAACCATATACTTTAAAATCAACAACAATGAAATATGAGAAATTAAACTAAATTAAATAATAAAATAAAAGATCTCACATAATATGTCATGAATCCATGATCCCGACTTGTTTCCCCTTCGACCTAGGCAAGGAGTTGATTAGCCGAACATCATCGTCGAATAAAGTCGATACTAAAATAATAATAGTCGGTCTTTAAAATAATAAAACTTAAGTTCCTAATATATAAATCTACTAAAAATTGGTCTCGGGGAGGTGAGAGAAACTAATTTTGGGGGTTGGGGAGGTGACTCGTGCGCCGAGGAGCATCGTAGGGCTGTTTTTGGCTCAAAAATAGTTCCGCCACGTGTCCAAACCGCATTGGTCAAGAGCGTTGCGTGCAGCTGACGTGTCGCCTTTTGATTGGCCGAACCGGCTGCTGATGACGTTATTGAACGTGGAGGTGCTGACACGTGGCGCACGCTGGAGGCGGAGAAGAATCGCGCGACTCGGCCAAAGATCTGGGAGTTTGTGTGGACGCGCATCCCGAGGCAGATCGAAGAGCAGCTGAAGCGAGTGAAACGCAGTTGGTTTGTTGATGAAGCATGGCGCGACGTGATTGGTGAAGAGCTAATGAAGGCGGTGACGAGGCAGACTCTCATTGGAGCAAAATGTAACTGTGACGTGTTGTTGTGCTGGTGTCCAATGAGAACGCACCACGTGGCTGGCATTACTTGGTCTATTGTCTCCTATTCCACCGACCGCGCAATGCGTAACTCGAGGCAAACTGTCTGGCATCCGATCACTGCATGTAAAATACTCCATTTTGAGTATTTTTCCGCCACGAATTCAACCGTGCACTCCGTTTCACCTAAAAACGACCAAAAGTATAATTAATATATATTTTGGAGACTTTCCATATTTAAATATACTAAAATTAACTACTAAATATATATAAATACCGACTTATCATTCTACCCCACGTCCCACTACTAAATTTGTCACCACCATCATCTCTTCAATTTTTCGACCTTACCGAATCCTCAATCGAACTCTCAAGTGCATTTTGAGTCATTTTATTGGTGGAATCTCGCCAGATCTGTAGGTCGCGGTGGTCGGCAAATTCAAGGAGCACCGCTTATTTCTTCGTTTATTATTGGTGTATTGGGTAAGCTTGATGCCTTAATTTTTGATGGATTAAGGTGGAAGAAGCTGAACGAGAATACCCTAATCTCAAAAGGCGACGAGTCAACTTGTCCGATAGGACTTCAGGGTTTACGGAGCACCAGGACCGCAAGGTCAAAAGTACAGTCAGACAAAAAAAAGGCCATTAAGCATTTGGAATTAAGCAGGAATAAATATATAGGGTCCGCCGAGTAAAACTATAGGGTTTATAAAGCAACGCGACCACTGATAACCGCATTTTCTAAGTACCCGAAGGTTAAGGATTACTGAAGTTCATAAAGACATGTCAGACAGGTTTGGCAGACGTAAACTTAAGTTAAATAAGACATTAAGATATGGGGTACACTAGTTTAATATTGAGGTATACGCAGTATGGAGGTCGAAGATAACCGATAGTTTTGTGAAATTTCACTAGACTCCATTTGCCGAGTTTTTTTTGTTTACGTCAAATATTATGGAGTGGGGTATATGAAGTAAATTTGTGAAGTATGTGTAATCAGCGGCCAAGATATGTCGTCAGCCTTTCAAATGTGGCGGTTGAACAGTACCGAGGGTCCTTTAGGTTTGTAGTTCTTTGTGGCCGATGGTATTGTCAACTTTAGTCACCAGTTAAAAGTGAGGTTATAGGAATAAAGTTGTGGGGTATATAAAGTCTATCGGCAGGTAATAGTCGTTACGCTTAAGCACCCGACAGTACATTGTGACCAATAGGTATATAGTGAGTGGCGATTCTGCTTGACCGATAAATATTTGGAATGGACATATAAATATCAAATTTCCGTATCAAACTTATCCAAATAGGCTACAACACACTTTGCATGTTTGCGTTCCCAATAAAATAAATGTTCCCATACATTCGAGTTCATTAAATCATCAATATAAACATCATATCACTTATAAAGAGAGATGCCCACAAAAAAATAATAAGTCAAGTGCACTAATGGTACCCAAAATTCTTCCATGTTCACCAATAACATAACAAGTAAATAACATAACAAGTAATGTAAAGTAGAAAATATGGCAACGTTTGTGTCTTTTATACACCTGTAAACATCCATTTACACCTATGTGTGTCAATAAAAAGAAACCTCACACATGCACTATCAAAAAGGAGTGCATGTTGCATTAATCATCATTAAGTTCCACCGTGTCCACGTGACTAACTGGTTGATTCCGCAGTATTCAAACTCATCAACCATTCTCTACTTTGTTCCTCCGCATACGGTTCCCATTATGGCGCGGTTAGTGGTAAGGATGCTTCACTGCTCGTGATTAGCTATAAACAAAATTAAACATATGAGCATTTAACAATGAATGTTATTGCTTAAAAAACGCGTAATGTAAATAACTCACTCTAACAAAATGGTTGTCGTTAACAAAGCACAACCATATGAAGCGTCTGTCGGTAAAAGAAGGTGTCGGACCTCTCGTGGGGAACCAAACATTAGATCCAGACTTACACAAGACAACAACACCCATTCCATAGATTGGCCACAATGAGCCGCATGTCTGGAAAGGTAAGCCAACCAACTCTGAAACTGGGGCACTCAAAGAGGTTAAATGCATTTCGGACCCGGGCGTAATCGGTGTCAAGCTGAAAGTGCACACTGTAGGTGACACTATTCTGGTCTATCTCTTTAACCAATTCCCTCCTCACCCTCCTTCAACCATCTTTCAAATCATAGCCAAGAGCATATACTATCGCCCGATACCCACAATGACCATCAGTAGTAACATCCACTTTTTGACGATGGTAGGCGTGCCCCAGTGCTGGTATCTCACTAACATACTCAGATGCCACTAGGGAGTGGGTCGTGCAACGCTTAGGTGCGGCGTATGGGATTGCAACTCCCTTACCGCGACCTTTCCACCTCTACCATGTTTGGAAGAAACACTTCCACTTCTACTTGTCGTCGAGGACTGTTGGGGTGGTTTTTCACTTTTGGTCGACTGTTGGGTTGGTTTATCACCCACCGCGGACTCTTTTGATGTTTTCTCCTTTGCCACGGGTTTTTGAATTGCTTCCTCTATTGTTGACTTCTCGGGTGTGTCAATTTTGAGCTTCTTCTTGGCTTGCCGACCACTTCGCTTCATTTTCTCCTTTAGAATATCAGTGATAGAAGTCGATGCAGGTCCACTGATTTCCCTCAACTTCTACATAATCTCTGCCCTCAAGTCGGGCTCGCCGGTCATGTACTTCTTCTCCACAGCCTCTAATTCCATACAAATAGCTGAGAGAATGTCCTTAGGGGGAGCAGTGGTCTTGGTCTTGCTTATGTCTTCCACAATATTTTTTGGCGTACATTGAGCCTCTAGTGTTTATAAGACCCATTGGTGAGTCTATGGTTGTGGACTCCGCACACAACTCTCAGATGTTAGCAGTCATCTTTTGCGTGCTTGACAAATAGCTTAAACAGACACCCACACTTCTTGGTGCCAGCCACCTTCTTCTCTTCATCATCTTCTTCCCCGTTTTCCTTACTCTCCTTCTTCTTCTTCCCCTTTGGCATTTTAGGGTTATAGTTCCCAGTCTGATCACAACTAATAGTCATTCTAACTCACCTCCCACTACCAGCCGCATTAGATTTTAGAATAATTACAAAAAAATACACATTTGACAGCTGTACCCTGAGCCCAAGTGAGGTCATCCTCCTTAGACTTTAGTGGCAATGTCGGTATGAATGCCTCCGTAAAGTCCGAGAAGGCCTCCCCCTCCTTAGATGTACATACTCCGGATGTAGCAGATGTATCACACACATTAACCTATAAAAAACAAGAGAATAACTAATTAAAGCAAGATTAATGCCGAAAACTCAATTTTCAATTCAAAATGATAGGTGGCGGTCGAAACAGATCTATAGTATAAATAGCATTGTCGGTCAAAATAGATCGATAGGTATACAATGGTGGCGGCCAAAACAAATATAAATAACAAAAGATAGCGGTCAAAACAGGCCAATAGGTATCAAAGTAGAGTGGTCAAAACAGACTTTCAGCCCTTTTCCTCTATCGGTCTTGTGTGACCGCATACCACGGGATTCATAACCGTGAACACCAACTTATATAAATGACAAAAATGCACGTAACATAACAAAACTTACATCTTCTTGCTGGATTTTGGTTCTTTCAATAGACTCTTGAGACTTACCACCAAAAAGGAAGCCTTAAAAAACCGAAAATGAAACACCCAAAAACCAGTAAAGAAATCATCAAACAAAGAACAAAAACCGCCAAAATGATGGTAAACGACTTAATAATGAACTTACTGAGTCAAATTTTACAAGGGTCGCCGGAGTTAGGTCGGTCGGAGGTCAATGTGGGAGTCTACTTCTTGGTGTTTTTCCCGCTCAACATTGTTGGTTCAAACAGGGGAGTAAAACCTTTTTTATATTCATGAGCATCAAAGTTTCACAAGGGTATTAAGAAAAATTTCAAAAATGGGGTCTGAATAGACGTGGCAAAAAATAATGATAAAAGTAGAATAGTGTAAAAGATAGTATTGATGGGTTGGAGAGGTAAATAATGTTGGTGTTACTATTTACACCAAAAAAGTGTTAGTTTAACTCTTTTAGAATTCATAGGTTGGAGATTAATAAAAATTGTTAACTTCTTTCTTAATATTAAGCTCAAAAAGATTGCAATTAGCTCTTAATAAATGAGAAACATGAAAGTAAGTTGCCATAAAAGATTTAAGGAAAATGATGGATTAGGTGACCCGCTTTAGACACTGAAAATGAACACTCGCTTATTGGTGCTTGTCGATTTGCATTGATGTTTGTATGCACACAAATCTATGTGCGTCAAGCAGTGAGATGAATTCCGTTTTCAGTCTTTTAATTTTTTAAAAAATCGAATTTAAATATTTTAAAAGGGCAACTTTTGGAGAAGTGTTTTTTTGTCATTTTCTCAAGAGTAAAATATAAAATACCCTCGTGAAGTTTGATATGATATGGACATTATTTTAGTCCCCGAGTTTTCAAAAATATATATTTTGGTTTCTCTAGTTTACTTTTTTGTCAAGAAAAACATCCTTAGGTTAAGTATCAAGTTAATATATTATTATTATATTACCTTTTGGTGATGTGGCATAATTGTTCTACTAATAATACTCTTTTAAGGTTTTACATATTATACCTTACCTAATTAACCAACACTTAAACACCTCACGTGTGAAAATAATATAATGTAGTCTCTTTATAAGTATGTGTATATATATATTTGGTAAAAAAAAATATGGCGTATATATGTATATTTATTTATTTATATTACAAGACGTTCATATGTTTTAAATTAATAAAATGACTTGACAACATGCTTATTATTTAATAATACTAATAATAATAAAATGAATTAATATACAAAAAATTGCTTCTTATGCATATACTAAAAGGTAAAAAAATAATTAATTAATTAAATTTCTACCACTTGTTCTCAATTGGCATCATTCTATACTTTGTACAAAAACACACAAAATATCATTAAAGGATATAAAAGTAATAGATTAATTAACACTAAAATTAATTGTTTTTTTTTTGAAAAACCAAATTAGTTGTTAATTAATTAATAAGAATTTGTGTAAACCCAACACAAAAAAGTTTATCAAATAATAATATCCACATTAAAAAAAAATTAAGTGAGAAGCAAAAATTAAGGCAAACAAAACTAATGTTGGGTTTATCTCTTAATTTGTATGTTTTTTTTTAATGACATTTAAGTCTTTTCACATTAACTTATCTTTCACATAAAAGTTTGTAGGAGAGATGAAAGTGCATATTTTTTAAGACTTAAGGACTAAAGTGCGTATTATACTAAACCTCAAAGGGCGTTTTGCATTTTACTTTTTTCTCATAGAAAAATGAAGTAGCACCAATTGATGCAAAAAATAAAAATAAATTAAGAGGGAAGCAAATTTTAAAACATAAGCAAAACTAATGCTGGGTTTATCTCTTTGTGTGTCTTTTTGAAATGAGATTTAAGTCTTTTCACATTAACTAAACTATGGTTTACATAAAAGTGTTTAAGAGGAACGAAAGTGCATATTTTTTTAAAAGTCAGAGACTAAAGCGCATATTATATCAAACCTCAGGGGTGTTTGTATTTTCCTCTTTTCTCAAAGAAAAATAAAGTAGCACCAATTGATGTAAAGATTAGGGAATGACAGTTGTAGTGGTTTGGACACCTTCAAAAACACTTTCAAAGACGGCTTATAAATGTCCCTGCTAGAAAACTTGACTCCATAAAAATTGAAGAAATTCGACAATGTAGGAGTATGTCGAAGCTAACTTGGGATGCATTGATTACAATGGGTTTATAAAATGAGAAAAATACACTATCAATTGCACTAAATCGAGTGCAATGGAAGGTACTCTTGAAGATTTTCTCAATTGGCAATTAATTAATATATCAAAGCGAATTGAACCTTGGAGACAAACTCTTTTGCTAGGAGATTTTTTCTGGTTAAAGTCCATATCACGATTGCATCATGTGAACTTGTTTGAATAATAAAATTGAAAATGAGCAACCTGTCTCATATTTTCCATTGAAGGCATTATGGTTGCACATCTGGTCATATCTCCACAAAATAACAAAGTGCTGACAACAAATTATGATATTTATACGGAGCGACTATTAACCTCCCGCTATCCTATATCAGCCCTCATTTAATTTAATATATTTTTCAACGAAAATGTCTTTTTTTTTACATAAATAATCCCACTCTAAATCATGAACCTATTTTTTTCTTTTTTTTTTTTTAGGTATCATGAACCTATTTCAATCTTTTTCTTTTCTACTTTCCACTATCTACATCCCTCCACAACTTTACTTTTCACTATCTACACCCTCCTTAAATGAAACTTTAAACTCATCCTCAACTCTTATCTCACTTGCTACACTTATTTTTTCCTCTTTTACTTAATTTCACTTTTTATATTTCATCCAAATTAAACCATAGACTCATCTCACTTTCTCTTCTACTTTCTAATCTCTACACCCCTTCTCATTTCTTTGTCCATACACCCAACAATTCGCCATAAAATACAACACTTAATTATAGTATTTGGTTGAGATTTGATTCATATTTTTAAATGGTTAGAATCATTTTATTTGTGTTGAATCTTAATTTTTAAGGATCAAAGAATCAATTTTGGAATACCTATGGAGCAAATTGAGTTAAGGGGGGAGAAAAAAATGATGTGCAACAAGTGGTTGGAGGTTGAAGATCACAAAAATGAAAAAATGATTTTTTTTGGGATAGAGGAAGACAAATATAAGCTAGGGGTACGATATAGAATTTACTAACAATTAAAGGGGTCCTTAGAGCATCAACTAACTTATTATGGGCTATAAATAACATTAAATTAAATGGGGTGGGCTGATATAAAATATAGGGGTGCTAATAGTAACTCCCTATTTTTATCAAATAATACAACAACAACAACAACAACAACATAAACATAGCCTCAGTCCCGAATTAACTGGGGTCGGCTACATGGATCAAACTTTTTCATTGTGCTCGATTAAGTGCAATTGATGGTGAGCTTTTCAAACCATTCGAATCCCTCATAATTAATGCATCCCATGTTAACTTTGGTCTGCCCCTACCTCGTCGAATTTCTACAGTTTCTATTGAGTCAAGTTTTCTAGTTGGGGCATTTGTAGGCCGTCTTTGCAGGTGATCAAACCACCGCAACCGCCCTTCTCTAATCTTTGTATCAATTGGTGCTACTCCTACTTGCCTTTGAATTTCTATATTTCTTATTCTATCTTTAAGAGTTTTACCACACATCCACCTAATCATCCTCATTTCTGCTACGTTCATTTTATGTAATTGTTGTTGCTTTACCGCCCAACATTCACTTCCATAGAGCATAGCTGGCTAATTAATTGGTCTATAAGATTTTTCTTTTAACTTAGTAGGAACATTTCGATCACAGATCACACCTGTTGCACTCCGCCATTTCTTTCATCCAGCTTGAATTCTATGTGTAACATCATTCTCAATGTTACCATCATTTTGTATGATTGATCCAAGGTATCTAAAGTGGTTTACCTTAGAAACTTCTACTTCCCCTAATTTTACCACTCCGTCATCTCGATGTCTAGTGTTTCTAAACTCACAGTGCATGTATTCGATTTTCGTCCTACTCAACTTAAAACCTTTAGATTCTAATGTATTCCTCCAGAGTTATAATTTCATATTCACTCCATATTTAGTTTCATCCACTAAGACAATATCATCTGCAAATAGCATACACCATGGTATATCCTCTTGAATATGTCTAGTTAGTTCATCCATAACTAAAGTAAATAGATATGGGCTTAAAGTCGATCCTTGATGTAGTAATATCGTAATGGGAAATTCTTTTGTTGCTCATCCAAATGTCTTTATACTCGTTACTACTCCATCATACATATCCTTAATAGTGTCTATGTATCTAGCATACACTCTTTTTCTTTCTAGAACCCACCAAATAACATATCTAGGGACACTATCATATGTTTTTTCTAAATCTACGAATACCATATGAAGGTCTTTTTTCTTTTCTCTATATTTTTCAAACAATCGTCTTGCAAGGAAAATCGCCTCCATAGTTGACCTCCTAGGCATGAAACCAAATTGGTTCTCTGATATTGTTGTTTCTCTCCTTAGCCTATTGTCAATTATCCTCTCCCAAAGTTTCATAGTGTGACTCATAAGTTTAATTCCCCGGTAGTTTGAGCAACTTTGAATGTCTCCTTTGTTTTTGAAGATTGGCACAAGCGGGCTTCTTCTCCAATCCATTGGCATCAGTTTTGATTTTAAAATTTTATTGAAAAGTTTTGTTAACCAAGTCAATCCAATTTCTCCTAAACATTTCCAAACCTCTATGGGTATTTCATCTGGGCCACATGTTTCCCTATTTTCATTCTTTTCAATGCCTCTTTAACTTCTACAATTCTAATATTGCGTGTATAGTTTACACTTCTTTCTTGGTGTGGGTTTTCATCTATGATAGTATCAACTTGGCCATCACTAAATAAACTATCGAAGTAACTTCTCCATCTCTCCTTAATATCCTCATCGAGCGTTAAAACATTTTGATTTTCGTCCTTAATACATCTTTCATGATTTAGGTCTTGTTTCTTTTTATCTCTTAATTTGGCTAGCCTATATATATATATTTTTCGCCATCTCTATTACCTAACCTTGTATATAGATCTTCCATGAAATTTGTTTTAGCTTGACTAACTACTTTTTAGCTTGTTTTCCAGCTTCTCTATATTGATTGTACACATCTTCATCTTGACACTTAGGTATTCTCCTATACATCTCTCTTTTAGTCTTAATTGCTCGTTGGACATCCTCGTTCCACCACCATGTTTCCTTCTTTGGTGGTCCCAAGCCTTTAGATATACCTAATATGTTTGATCTCACTCTCCTTATGCAACTACTCATTTCTAGCCACATTGAATTAGCATCTAAGTCAAGATTCCAAACATTTTCCTTTAGTAGTTTTTCTCTAAACTCTACTTGTTTACAATGTTTTAGGTTCCACCACTTTATTCTAGGGTAGCTAACTCTTTTATTCATATTATGTCGTCGTGTTAGCTTAATATCAAGTACTACTAACTTATGTTGGGTAGTAAGTGCTTCACCAGATATTACTTTGCAGTCTCTACATATTTTTCTATTTATTTTTCTTGTTAAAAGAAAATCTATTTGACTCTTGTTATGACCACTACTAAAAGTAATTATATGCGACACCCTCTTCCTAAAACTAGTATTTGCTAAGACAAGATCGTATGTTGAAGCAAATTCTAAGATTGATTCTCCTTCTTCATTTCTATTACCGTAACCAAAACCTCCATGAACTCTCTCAAACTCATCGTTACTTGCCCCGACATGCCCATTTAAATCTCCTCCAATAAAAACCTTTTCATCTAATGGTATACTTTGCATAAATCCATCCATATCGTCCCAAAACTTGCGTTTGATGCTCTCGCTTAATCCTACTTGTGGTGCATAGGCGCTAAGTATGTTAATTTTTTCGTCTCCAATAATTAATTTAACTAGAATCAATCTATCCCCCATTCTTTTAACCTCTACGACCTTATCCTTATAATCATTATCCATCACAATTCCTACTTCATTGTATTTTCTATCTATATCGGTGTACCACAATTTAAACCCTGTGCTTCCTATTTCTCTACTCTTTTCTCCTACTCATTTTGTCTCTTGGAGGCAAGCAATATTGACTCTCCTTCTAATCATGGTATCTACTAGTTCTATTGACTTCCCCGTAAGTGTTCCTATGTTTCATGTTCCTAAACAAATTTTTTATCCCCTTTGTATTTGTTTTCCTTTTCTATTTCTACTTTGTCTAAAAGATCTAGTGTCCGTATCTATGATTTTGTTTTTGTTTTCGTGTTTGTTTTGAACTAGCTTCTTTACCCACACCCGTCCTTTGTGTGGGAACCCTTGCTCATTTTTCTTCACATCCGGGCGACGATGTGAAGGGACTAGCTTCTTTACCCACACACGTCCTATGTGTGGGAACCCTTGCTCATTTTTTTCACACCCGGGCGGCGATGTGAAACACACCCTTGCACATTTCTCACTACACCCGGGCTCCGATGCAGTGCGTAGCTAGGTGGGAGCGCCTCAACGTTTATATATGTTTGATTCATTTCATGAAAAGTGACAAAAGTTTTACGCTGGCTGTCAACCTATCGCAACCCTCCTCCATTTTCCAAGAATGGAAAATGAGCTTGGGGTCTCCCTCCCCCACTTTTCGGGTATGAAAAGTGAGTTTGGGACCTCCCTTACCCATTTTTCGGTCTGAAAAAAATGGGCGTTAGAGTCCTCCTCCTTTATCTGGACTTGGGACCGGCTATGTATCCCTTACCCATTTTTATCAAATAATGCCAAAATTTAACTTATTGCTACATCTTTTGGTAGAAAATGAAGTCATAAATTTTGATTTATTTGATCTAGCATAAACAATTTGATTGATAAAGGTCATCGCACCGACAATGTCGAAATTGTTACATCGTTGTGTGAGCAAATCTCTGATTCTTCTCTAGTGTTTTGTGCCACTGCATTTCTCCCTACTAAAAATGCTGGTTGTTTTGGTGAAGGTAAAGTCATGGCTTCATTTGCAAACATAGAAACAACTTCTGACATCGTAGGCCTATCAACTGCCCTTTCTTGAACACACAATAAACCTACATGAATGCACCTCATAACGCTGTTATCATCCGGTGGTGAGCATGAAGCATTTGCTAAAATTGAATCTATTATCTCAATCACAACATTTCGCTGCCACAAGTCCCATGCCTGGAAAAAAGAAGAAGCCAATATCGATATCAAGTTAAATTTATACATAAAAAACAATAAAGTCTTAATCACAAATTTCTTGGCATTGTAAGATACTAATACTTACTAAACAATAAAATCTTAACATAATTAATGTTACTTAAGTACTTAAATGCTTATTAATATCCTTAAAGTATATATTGAATACGGATTATAGTGATTAATAAAAAATATTATTCATTAAGGACATATAAATAAATAAATAAATAAACAAACAAATAAATAAATAATAGTTCAAAGGCCTCTAATAAATAAGTTTTCTGCTGCTTAGGCATCGTCTATGCACCGTCTAGACATTGCTTCGCTTAGGCTAAAGAAATCACTTCGGGAAGCAATGCATTGCCTCGCTTAGGCTAAGGAAATCACTTCGGGAAGCAATCTCCAGTAAGATCATATATATGTATTCCTAATGACCAAATTGACTAAAAATATGTGAGAGTTGTAACTTACATATCCTATAAGGTTGAGATGAGTGTCAAACTGAATATTGAAGCTTGTATTCTTCCTTCCACTTATTATCTCCAATAGTATCACTCCAAAGCTAAACACATCAGACTTGACCGAAAATATACCGTCCATGGCGTACTCTGGAGACATGTATCCACTAGCATAAAAGGAAAAACAATATATAAGGAAAAAAATGATTGTCTAAAATAAACTAGACTACATATTAACAATTCACTTACTAAGTTCCTATGATTCTATTCGTACACTTTGATTCATTTTGCTTGAAAATTCTCGCTGTGCCAAAATCTGATATCTTAGGATTCATGTCAGCGTCGAGAAGAACATTACTCGTTTTTAGATCTCTATGAATTATTTTGAGTCTAGAATACTTGTGAAGATAAAGAAGCCCTTGTGCTATCCCTTCAATAATCATGAGACGCTTCCTCCAATCGAGCACTTGTCTTCCAACAGGGTCTGTTCTTCAACCAAAACTTTGTGAGTCAAAAACTTTCAACTATATATATATATAGACTAAAACAAACAACAAAACATAGAAGAAATAATGAATTGAAGAAAATACATTAACCTTTCAAGGATGTCCTAGTTTTCTCATTTTTTTTTTTCTCTTGCCATATCTTGAGGGGATAATGATGAATTATTGTTCTAAACAAATTAAAAGATTAAAAACAAAATTCACGATTTTCACATACCAAATATGAGAGAATCTAAGCTCTTGTTGGGCATATACTCATAGATTAGCATTCTTTCTTCACCATGGATGCAGCAACCAAGAAGCTTCACTAAATTCATATGTTGGAGTTTGGCAATTAGTGTGATCTCATTTTTAAATTCCTGTAGACCTTGTCCTGAGCTTCTTGAAAGCCTTTTCACTGCTACCTCTTTTCCTTCTAATAATTTTCCCTATTTTACCATGAAAACAAAGGCAAAAATTTTTATTTTTATTTTCTTAAAAAAGGTACACAAATGAAATATTTTTTTCTTTGAATTTAATAGGAGTTGAACCACGACCTCCCCAAAGATGCTTAGGCAAATCAAATGTATTTTAATTAGTTTGAAAAGTGTGCATAGTATACCCTTGAAGGTTACCTTGTAAACTGGGCCAAAACCACCCTCTCCAAGCTTATTTGAAGCAGATAAGTTATTAGTAGCAGATAATATGCAGTCAAAACTGAACAATTGAAAATCAGGACATTGTTCACTGTCCTCATTGGAATGTGTAGCTGTCTTTAATTGTGTTAATAATTGTTGTGGGCTTGGTCTTGATCCAACACCTACACATAAGTTTATTTTCGGAAGAAAATATATTAACAATAAGTACCTCAAAAAATGAATTAACATAGCAAAACCCCTTTTAAGCAAGCAAATATTTCCTAATTAAATATATACCTTTTCCCATCAACTTCTCTTTAAATTTAGCCAATCGTTTGATCCTTTTCCACCTCAAGACTATTAGGAAAAATACTAAAATAACTGGCCCTATAATGGGGAAAAATATCCATCATTTTTTTCTAGATTTCGATTTTGTTGCTATTGATTCTGTATTTGTTACTGCTGGTCCTTTTTTCGGTGGAGTACTATTTGTATTTGTTCTTGCTGGTGGAGTATCTGTTCTTGCTGGTTCTTTTTTCGTTCCCATTGCTTCTGCATGAATCAAATGAAGCAAATATGTGAAATAGCATCAATAATTAGTACCAAATTTGTGCTGGCTTGGTGGAAGCAAGATGAGCACCATATATAGTTTTGAGCTTTTGATTGGGACAATGGCTATGAGTTCTAATCGTTGGAGCATATAAAAAATATAATAAGAGTTGGTATGATATATGAGTGGAGTAGATTGGATACTAGCACAAGCCAATTGATTTTGTGCAAAATGGGCTCTAACCCCATTTATATGCCTACGTGTGCGTGTGTGCGTACCCAACACTCTCCAGGCCCATGGATTAATTTCTAGACTAATTGTGGTAGTTGCATTATTATCTCTTTGATTTCTATCGGGTTATGGATTTGGGGACCCTAACTCCTATGAAATTAGTCGAAGCAAACTAAAGAGGGGACGAAAAAGATTCAGATTTCTAAAGAAATGTCAAAATTGATAAAGCAAATGCTACACAGTTGTTGGGGTTCCTTTGAATCGACCGATCGATCGATTCATAATTCAAATGATCTCAACAACTGTGTGGTAGCAAATTCATGACACCCAATCATTCCTAAGCTATGTATATGCCAATAACTAACCTGGCAGAACATAGAAGACATCATCAAGCTCATTGTCCTTGATAAACCGAGATCCATCAGACCAAAATAAGCATCCAATTTGATCAGTGGAGTTGGCCATAGCATAGGCAACACAAGAACAATTGCTCATGCACATGTCCATGCAATCGCTTCTACTCGCATTCATATTCGTCTCTCCCATCAAAGTAAGCGGAGTACTATAATTTGCATCCACTCTTCCCCTCATCATCTCAAACTTCTCCGACGCACTTCTCCTCGAACAAACTACTTTCTCTTGCTTTTCGCACCCCTCCGCGGTGATCTCCCCGTCTCTCATTCCACATTCAACCATAGTCTCTCGAAAAGTTGCTCCACCACCCTTCGAATCCATGTCGAATTGAAAACTCTGTAGTTCGCCCATAGACCTCAACACCCAAACTAGAATAGTCGAGTTTGATTTCCCAGTGAATGTGAAGTAGTTCTCGACATTGTTCTCGCTCGAAAAAAACCTGTAATTGAACTTGTATGGGGAATCAGTTTGGTTCATCCATTTTGATGGGAGGTTGGTTTTGTTCTTAGCATCCCACACTCCACTCCTCCAAAAAATGATCCCTTTTTGGAGGATCAAGAGCTCCCTTGTGTTGTTTGGGTTGATGCCTAGAGTGAAAGCCCCTGAGTTAGGTACAGTGTCGCTCACCCAAGAAGTGAGTGCTTTGCTTTCCCCAGTCGTCTGGTTGAAACTCAGTCTCATCCCCGACAAAAGCGTATCGGTAGGGTGATCGAAACTTTGCCACCACAGTTGCTCATTCCCAGTACTCCAATCCCTCTCTACTAGAACAAAGTTGCCGTTGTCAAGCATCGTAGCGGTTACGCTGCTATCATTTCTCCTTGTTCTTGCAACTTGATCTGGTTTAGGACTATAAAGGACAATCGAAACATCATTGTCGCCGTTTAGTCTAAAGACACCGTCGCGATCCAATGAGAGAACTCCGCTACGGACTTCGGTGTCTCGATTAGCAATCCATACCGGTTCATAACGAATGTTTCCAAAGACGGGCAGTATCACTAAGTACCGTTGGATGTAAAATGTTAGCTGGAACACCCCTGTTGATGAATTCAAACTCTCCCCCTCTTTCAGTGTTTGGCCTTGTTTGATTGTGCTTGCTGCGTTTGAGTAGCAAATTTGGTGGTGCAGCACTAGTAAAAAATAAATAACAAGTAGCACTAGTGGTGTTGATGATGTTGTAATTGGACTAGAGCTGGTCATTGTTGCATACTTGCTTGTATGTACAAGTTGATGGATCATGAGTTACAAACAGCCAATACATTTAATCAATTTAGTCCTTAATTCACTACTGTCTATCTGTCCATCAACGACTCATTGATGTTAAGAACAATGATGTGTTTAATAACGCTTCACTCTCTCTCTCACATACACACCACGCCACAGTTGTTTGTAAACCGTGTGATATATTTGAGATGTGTATGCTCGTATTTTAATGTGCATCGCAGTATTAGAAAGAGTGCGTGGCTTTTGGTGTGACTAAATGGTCTTTGTGGTAAGTTGGCAAGTATATGAACGATCAAAAGAGGAAGAAGAAGTCAATGCGTGGAAGACCCGTACAGTTTACTTTGACTTGATGGAATTGCCCTTCTAGTGATGCTTCCATGCATGTGCTCCTCATCTTTTGTAGGGTACAATTTTCTCTCAACCTTAATTATGGGTAGATCATTAAAGTTGTGTGTAGTTTTTTTTTTTTTTTTTTTTTTTTTTTTTGTGTTTTTTTACTTCACACTGCAAAAGGATACCCGTCGCTAATCCGATATTTCCCGTCGCTATACCGTGTCAGCGACGGAATTAGCGACGGGAAACCCCGTCGTTAAATATCTCGGTGTGCCAGGTTTGGCGACGGGACCCCGTCGCTACTCCCGTCGCCGCCTCTTGTCGCAAATTTGCCATGTGGTTTTGGTCGAGTCTCGTTTGACCATGCCACGTGGACAATTAGCGACGGGGCCCGTCGCTAAAACCCCGTCGCTAACCCCGTTGCTAAATTGGCGAAATTTCTTTTTTTGAAAAAGTTTGATATTATATATAATATATATAATATTTAATATTTAATATTTAGAAATATTTATATTTATAAAATGCAAAAACTATTATATATAATATAATATAATATAATATTTAAAAATTTAAAATTAAATATTTGAAATATAATTAATTTATAAAAACTAAATATTAAAAATTTTATTAAAAATTATTAAATTTTAAATGAAATTAAATGCAAATATTTAAAATATTTAACTATTATATATATTTTTATATAAATGCAAAAAATATTATATATAATATTTAATAAATTTATGAAATTTTGTAAATTCAATTAAAATTAAGTTTTAAATGAAATGTTTCAAAATAATATTTAAATTTAAAGATTCTTTAAAAAACTTTATTAAATTTTTTATTAAAATAATATATTTTGAACTCCACCTATGTTGTACACAATGTGCGCTACATAGCCGATCCCAAGTCCGGATAAAGGAGGAAGACTCTGACGCCCATTTTTTCATACCAAAAAATGGGTAAAGGAGGTCCCAAACTCACTTTTCATACTCGAAAAGTGGGTAAGGGAGGTCCCAAACTCATTTTCCATTCTTGGAAAATGGAGGAGGGTTGCGCTAGGCTGATAGCCAGCGTAAAACTTTTGTCACTTTTCATTAAATGTATCAAACATATATAAACGTCGGGGCGTTCCCACCTAGTGACGCGCTGCGTCGGAACCCGGGTGTAGTGAGAAATGAGCAAGGGTGTGTTTGACATCGCCGCCTGGGTGTGAAGAAAAATGAGCAAGGGTTCCCACACATAGGACGTGTGTGGGTAAAGAAGCTAGTCCTTTCAAATCGTCGCCCGGATTGAAAAAAATGAGCAAGGGTTCCCACACAAAGGACGAGTGTGGGTAAAAAAGCTAGTTCAAAACAAACACGAAAACAAAAACAAAACCATAAATACGGATACTAGATCTTTTAGACAAAATAGAAATATAAAAGGAAAACAAATACAAAGGGGAGAAAAAATTCGTTTAGGAACATGGAACATAGGAACACTTACGGGGAAGTCAATAGAACTAGTAGATACCATGATTAGAAAGAGAGTCAATATTGCTTGCCTTTAAGAGATAAAATGGGTAGGAGACAAGAGTAGAGAAATAGGAAGCACATGGTTTAAATTGTGGTACACTGGTATAGATAGAAAATGCAACGGAGTAGGAATTGTGGTGGATAATGATTATAAGGATAAGGTCGTAGAGGTTAAAAGAATGAGGGATATATTGATTCTAGTTAAATTAATTATTGGAGACGAAAAAATTAACAAACTTAGCGCCTATGCACATCAAGTGGGATTAAGAGAGAGCATCAAACGCAAGTTTTGGGACGATATGGATGGATTTATGTAAAGTATACCATTAGATGAAAAAGGTTTTTATTGGAGGAGATTTAAATGGGTATGTCGGGGCAAGTAACGATGAGTTTGAGAGAGTTCATGGAGGTTTTGGTTACGGTAATAGAAATGAAGAAGGAGAATCAATCTTAGAATTTGCTTCAGCATATGATCTTGTCTTAGCAAATACTAGTTTTAGGAAGATAGAGTCGCATATAATTACTTTTAGTAGTGGTCATAACAAGAGTCAAATAGATTTTCTTTTAACAAAAAAAATAGATAGAAAAATATGTAGAGACTATAAAGTAATACCTGGTGAAGCACTTACTACCCAATATAAGTTAGTATTACTTGATATTAAGCTAACACGACGACATAATATAAATTAAAGAGTTAGCGACCCTAGAATAAAGTGGTGGAACCTAAAACATAGTAAACAAGTAGAGTTTATAGAAAAACTACTAAAGGAAAATATTTGGAATCTTGACTTAGATGCTAATACAATGTGGCTAGAAATGAGTAGTTGCATAAGGAGAGTGAGATCAAACGTATTAGGTATATCTAAAGGCTTGAGACCACCAAAGAAGGAAACATGGTGGTGGAACGAGGATGTCCAACGAGCAATTAAGACTAAAAGAGATATGTATAGGAAAATACCTAAGTGTCAAGATGAAGATGTGTACAATCAATATAGAGAAGCTAGAAAACAAGCTAAAAAAGTAGTTAGTTAAGCTAAAACAAATTTCATCGAAGATCTATATACAAGGTTAGGTAATAGAGATGGCGAAAAATATATATATAAGCTAGCCAAATTAAGAGATAAAAAGAAACAAGACCTAAGTCATGTAAGATGTATTAAGGACGAAAATCAAAATATTTTAACGCGCGAGGATGATATTAAGGAGAGATCGAGAAGTTACTTCGATAGTTTATTTAATGATGGCCAAGTTGATACTATAATAGATGAAAACACACACCAAGAAAGAAATGTAAACTATACACGCAATATTAGAATTGTAGAAGTTAAAGAGGCATTGAAAAGAATGAAAATAGGGAAAGCATGTGGCTCAGATGAAATACACATAGATGTTTGGAAATGCTTAGGAGAAATTGGATTGACTTGGTTAACAAAACTTTTGAAAAAAACTTTAAAATCAAAACGGATGCCAATGGATTGGAGAAGAAGCACGCTTGTGCCAATCTTCAAAAACAAAGGAGACATTCAAAGTTGCTCAAACTAACGGGTAATTAAACTTATGAGTCACACTATGAAACTTTGGGAGATGATAATTGACAATAGGCTAAGGAGAGAAACAACAATATCAGATAACCAATTTGGTTTCATGCCTGGGAGGTCAACTATGGAGGCGATTTTCCTTGTAAGACGATTGTTAGAAAAATATAGAGAAAAGAAAAAAGATCTTCATATGATATTCGTAGATTTAGAAAAACATATAATAGGGTCCCTAGAGATGTTCTTTAGTGGGTTCTAGAAAGAAAAAGAGTGCACGCTAGATACGTATACACTATTAAGGATATGTATGATGGAGTAGTAACGAGTATAAAGACATTTGAAGGAGCTACAAAAGAATTTCCCATTACGATAGGACTACGTCAATGATCGGCTTTAAGCCCATATCTATTTACTTTAGTTATGGATGAACTAACTAGACATATCCAAGAGTATATACCATGATGTATGCTTTTTGCAGATGATATTGTCTTAGTGGATGAAACGAAAGATGGAGTGAATAAGAAATTAGAACTCTGGAGGAATACATTAGAATCTAAAGGCTTTAAGTTGAGTAGGACGAAAACCGAATGCATGCAATGTGAGTTTAGAAACATTAGACATCGAGATGACGGAGTGGTAAAATTAGGGGAAGTAGAAGTTTCTAAGGTAAACCATTTTAGATACCTACGACCAATAATACAAAATGATGGTAACATTGAGAATGATGTAACACATAAAATTCAAGCTGGATGGAAGAAATGGCGGAGTGCAACAGGGGTGATTTGTGATCGAAATGTTCCTACTAAGTTAAAAGGAAAATTTTATAAGACCGCAATTATGCCAGCTATGCTCTATGGAAGTGAATGTTGGGCGATAAAACAACAACAATTACATAAAATGAACGTAGCAGAAATGAGGATGCTTAGGTGGATGTGTGGTAAAACTCGTAAAGATAGAATAAGAAATATAGAAATTCAAAGACAAGTAGGAGTAGCACCAATTGATACAAAGATTAGGGAAAGGCGGTTGCGGTGGTTTGGTCACCTGCAAAGACGGCCTACAAATGCCCCAACTAGAAAACTTGACTCAATAGAAACTGTAGAAATTCGACGAGGTAGGGGCATACCAAAGTTAACATGGGATGCATTAATTAGGAGGGATTTGAATGGTTTGAAAAGCTCACCATCAATTGCACTTAATCGAGCATAATGAAAAAGTTTGATCTATGTAGCCGACCCAATTAATTTGGGACTGAGGCTATGTTGTTGTTGTTGTTGTAACTATAAGGACAAGAAAATTAAAGGAAATTAAAATTAATCACTGGAGTTCATCAATAAAAATGAATTAAATACAACAAAAAAAAGTTAATTACAAGTATGAAAATGTACAAAACAAGATATGAACTGAACAACCTGAGGCTAAATATACAAGAAAGTCAATCCAATCATCGAGATCGTTGCCGGTCTCTGAGTCTTCAGCTGGAACATCTCTCGGAGGCGCTGATGCGAATGAAATCCCAATTCTATCTATTAGAGCCTGCTCCATGCGATTCAATTGGCCTTAGACCTCTCGCAACTGATCTTGGGTTAGAGTGTGATCCTACATAACCCGAAGAATGTATGTCTGTATCGCCCGGAAGTCCTTCCGTAAAAGCTCGACGGGCTCATTAGGAGTAGAAATAGGTCAAGAAGATCCAACTCCATCTCCACCTCCAGCTCCTCTAGCTGTAGCATGTCTGCGCCGCGACCCCGACGTGTCCACCCTAGTCCATATGTCGGTCATTTGTCGTCACGCTCAACGACGGACAAATATAGCTCGGTCTCATCTATCGCGGTGTCAGGCTGCGATTGTGTCAGATCAATCCGCCTACGCTGGATCGCCGTCTAAATTAATAATTTAAAATATTTACAAGTCATTAATACCTATCGTTAATTAACTAAACAAAATTTAAAAGCAAAACTATTTACTTACGACGATCTTCTCTACTCTCGAATCGAGGAAAGTTACGCCTTCATGATCTTTCGTATGGAAGTATAGACATAACTCCAAAGAAGTCGGAGGTCGACCCAACTTCTCCGCCTACAAAACATATATTTAAAGATGATTAAGTTTGAGACTAAATCCATGTATATTATATATAAACTTATTAAGTGAGAGATGAGGAATTTAAAGCATATCATGTAACTTTTATAGTTGTTTACATGACTTTTAGATTGATAATTCTTTTTGTGCATATTTAGAGGATTGTAAGTTTTTTTTTTGTGGTTGTTGAACAATAGGATTGGTGGTTTTTGTGAATACTTAGAAATTTGGAGCATTTGTAATACTAGACAATTTTTCGTGGATATATAAATCTTTTTCAAATTTTGATTTTTACATTTTTTTTCTCTCATTTGAATATTTGTTGATATATATTGTCGATGTATGAATATCAATTTTTTCTTTTTTAGGGGATGTTAGCACCCCCAAGGAGTTGTTGGAGGGGGTGCAGGCGATGGAGTAGGTCCTATGGTTGTAGTTTCAAGTTATAGGTTGGAGAACCAATTGGATTATGTTTATGTTTGAAAATTAAACAAAAAGGAAAATTAGAGACGGATTAGCAACGGAATTCAAACATTCCGTTGCTATTCCGTCTCTAATTTTCCAGGAATATATGCATGAATCAGAAACGGAATCAGAATTAGCAACGGAATCAGAGACGGAAATAAGAATTCTGTCTCTGATTCCGTTGCTAATCAGAAACGGAATCAGAAACGGAAATAATGATTTCCGTCTCTGATTCCGTTGCTAATCAGAAACGGATCAGAGACGGAATGCAAAAAGTCCGTCTCTGATTCCGTTGCTAATCAGAAACGGAATCAGAGACGAAATTCATGAATTTATTATTTTCGTCTCTGATTCCGTTTCTGATTAGCAACGGAATCAGAGACGGAATGCAATTACAAATGTACCATTTCGAAAAAAAATCCATTTCTGTTCCGTCTCTATTCCGTTTCTAATTTTCGTCTCTAAATTCGTCTCTAATCAGAAACGGAATTATTCCGTCTCTAATCCGTCTCTAATCAGAAACGGAATCAAATTTCCGTTTCTGATTGAATCAACAACGACGATTTTAGAGACGACCGTTTCTGATTTCAATTAGAGACGGAATTTATGCAAATCAGAGACGGAAATTTCCGTTTCTGATTTGCTGCTTTTTTGTAGAATTACCAGCTCTCTACGTGCTGATAAATGGATATTGAGCCACTACTATGCACTGCGATCCCTGTACCGGGTCCCTCTATCTCAGTTCTCCGATTTTTACTTGCTCGCTCTGATTTCTTCTTAAAATCAGGAGTGGACCGTATTTTCTTATAGTGGTCGAAGATCTCAGCAAATACATGTGCAGGCATCTTATCTTTGGAGCACATCTTGCTAATAAAATCAGCGTACCGAGTGACAATCTGCCTATCGTACGCCTCTCTAATAGCTGCGTCATCCGATGGCTCCCAGTCAATTCGCTCATATGGGAGACCCAACCAGTGCATCAAGCCCTTACATTTATAAAAGTTATCTATCGAACAATTGTTTTCAGACAACATGTCTTTACATACTTGCAAAGTTTCGTCGAATGCTTGCTCCGAAATATGATGATTTTACTTTATCGTCAATAAACGTGCCATTGCTGAGAGTTTACTCATCTTCTCGCAACCCGGCCAAAGCGGTTGATTCGCCACGTCAATCATTTCAAAGAAATGCTTCACTACAGGGTTCGACTCCTCTTCACGATTCCAATCGAAACTGGGGTCCGCAATGTCGTGTATCATATGATAATATGATGTTGGATATTCATCCATTGGATCATCACCCCATCGTCCTCTTCGCTTACTATTTCTTCCTTCCCATGCGCGGTCCAACGATAGTAATCAGGAACGAATCTACCCCTCACTATATGAAGCTCTACGGTGTCTACATCGTAGTATTTGCGTTGCGACATTTTCGACAAGGACATCTAATTTTCACTTCGTTCAAGTAAGTGGTGCAGTGTTGCATGACAAATTTTATAAATTCCTTCACACCATCCACAAACTATAATCTAATGTAACCGCCTTCAATACGGTTGTATATCCAATCTCGAGACACAGACATCTCAAAAGATTTAAACAACCCCAATTGAATACACATACACATCAATCACTATATAAACTTTAGTTGAGTGTTAATCGTAATTAGTCGAATCGATTGCATTTGCACATACTTTGCGTAATATATTTTATACATTTTAGTCGATTGTTTATCGTAATTAGTCTCATTGGTTGCAATATATGCACATACTTTTGCGTAATTTTGACTAATTTTTAATTTTTCCTTTGAAATTTTAAATTTTACTTCAATATTTACAGTTTATAATTTTATTTTGTCTCATTTATATAAATATATATATATATCTCGTATATAAGCATTGTTATATAAATATTATTTGGTTCAACCAATTCAAATTTTCTTATTATAGTTAAATTACTTTTAACTACTCTATATTTATTTATAGTATAATATATTATACTCTTCTATTTTTGTCATAATCAAAATTTAATTTGTCCAATAAATTTGCATCATTTTATTAAATTCTTATCAGTACAATTTACCGTATTAATATTTCATTTAACCTGTAACTTCATACTTATTTTAGTTTCAACTTAACATAATTTATATATATAGTTATATATATATAAATACCAATCATCTCTACCTATACTATATATATATATATATATCGTATGTAAGTGTTGTTATATAAATATTATTTTATTCAACCAATTACGAATTTCTTTATTATAGTTAAATTGCTTTTAACTACTCTATATTTATTTATAGTATAATATATTATATGTACTCTTTTATTTTTGGCCCTAATCAAAATTTAATTTGTCCTATGAATTTGTATCATTTAATTAACTTTATACTTAAAGTTGTTTCAACTTAACATAATTTCTTTATTATAGTTAAATAGATTTTAATTTGATTTTTTTAATTAGCGTAAAAACAATTTAATAATAGTTTAATGGACATATTTGAAACTCAACTAATTTAATACTCAAACATTACAAAAGAAGTACATATATATCAATACTAAAAAAACATACAATAAACATTACATATAATCAAAAAATTAAATTAAGTTCAAATCACAAGCATACATTTTATTTGTCACAAAAATAAATAAATAATAAATATCAACATACATAATTTATTGCAACATTTTGATCAATTTAACAAATTTTATTCACCTAAAAATACATGAAATACAAATTTTATTTTTCAAAATTTTATTCCAACATAAAATACAAGATTACAAGTTTTTAATCAAACCATTACATTTTTTAATTTAACATGCATATATTTACAAAATTTATTCCAAATTTTCATTCTAACATAAAATACATAAAATCCTATTTTTTCACAAAAAAATACAAATCATATATCACATAGATAACAAAATTTCACAAAAAAATTATTATAAATCAACTTAAATAACAAAAAATATAAATAAATCAACTATAAAAAAGCAGAATATATAAAATAAATGAAAAATTATACATAAATCCCAAATCAAGAAGGAGATGGGAGTCGGGGCGTCTGTGACGAGATCGAGGAAGAGGGAAATGAGAGGAGAAGGTCAAGGTGATGGAAAGGATCACGGTGAGGGAGAGTAGAGGATCGAGAGGAGATGGAGAGGAAAGGAGAGGCGGAGATGAAAACCAGAGAGGAATAGAGAGGGTTTTGGTCAGGATCTTATTTTCGGGATTAGCGACGGGGTATTCCCGTCGCTATTTTTACACGTGGCCCCTTCTTTTCTTGCCACGTGGCGTTCTCTTCGCCACATGGCCGAGAAAATCTGGTCCAGGGCGGGAGTTTTCCCGCCCAGAAAATAGCTACGGCCAGCTACGGCCCGTCGCAGCGACGAGGAATAGCCCGTCACTATTCCTCGTCGCTATTTGCATCCATTTTTTGTAGCGTCAGTGAGAGTCGAACTCACGACCTCCCCAAACCTTGCCTTTTGGTAAGTGAAGATGCTTTGGCATGGTAGAATTATAGTTTGCGAAAAAGTAGGTATCCTTTTTTTTTTCTTCGCTATGGCTTTCATGTATGCTTTTAACAATAAAACAAATGATTATCTTTGCAAGATTTATGAACGTCTGATTGTCCTCAAACGACATACTTCATCAAAAAATCAATAAATTAAGTGGACAGCCACTTTAGGGCAATTTCTATTTTATTTAAAGTCGACATATATATTGGTGCCACTCTCGGCTATCAGAAGATTGATCTTCGACTCTTCTACTTTCTTCTTCTCGGCCTCACTTCTATTTTCTCTTTTCTTTTAATTTTTTGTGTTCAACCATGAGAGACTAAACTCATGACCTAAGCTAGACTACGAGGGAGATTCGACTACACATATTCATGGATTTGTGAGATTTATATATTTGATTTTCATTGCTTTTCATTATTATTTTATTTTCTTTGGTATTGTTTAAATAATTGAGGTTAAATTCATGTTTAAATCTTGATTTATTTGTCAATGAGGCATAAGCACCCGTACTTGTGCAATAAGACCACATTAGTAGCAATTGACCCTACCAATTGATTGATCTCTTTTGGGACCCGTTGAATACCTTAAGAATTTAGGCTAAATCGGATACACTAGTGATCCGGTTGTCTAGGTGTAGTGCCTTCACGAAACCCATTGCGATCATCGTGTTAAACCCAGTGCTTGAGTATAGGGTTATACGTTTGACTAGGAAAATAGACATTGTCGTACCTTGGCTATCGAGATTAGGAAGTGCGAGGAACTGCGTACGTCACATCGTCGCCCGGATGTGAAGAAAAATGAGCAAGGGTTCCCACACAAAGGACGGGTGTGGGTAAAGAAGCTAGTTCAAAACAAAAACAAACACGAAAACAAAAACAAAAACAAAATCATAGATACGGAAAACTAGATCTTTTAGATAAAATAGAAATAGAAAAGGAAAACAAATACAAAGGGGAGAAAAAATTCGTTTAGGAACATGGAACAGAGGAACACTTACGGAGAATTCAATAGAACTAGTAGATACCATGATTAGAAGGAAAGTCAATATTGCTTGCCTCCAAGAGACAAAATGGGTAGGAGAAAAGAGTAGAGAAATAGGAAGCACAATGTTTAAATTGTGGTACACTAGTATATATAGAAAATGCAATGGAGTAGGAATTGTGGTGGATAATGATTATAAGGATAAGGTCGTTGAGGTTAAAAGAATGGGGGATAGATTGATTCTAGTTAAATTAATTATTGGAGACGAAAAAATTTACATACTTAGCGCCTATGCACCACAAGTAGGATTAAGCGAGAGCATCAAACGCAAGTTTTGGGACGATATGGATGGATTTATGCAAAGTATACCATTAGATGAAAAGGTTTTTATTGGAGGAGATTTAAATGGGCATGTCGGGGCAAGTAACGATGAGTTTGAGAGAGTTCATGGAGGTTTTGGTTACGGTAATAAAAATGAAGAAGGAGAATCAATCTTAGAATTTGATTCAGCATACGATCTTGTCTTAGCAAATACTAGTTTTAGGAAGAGGGAGTCGCATACAATTACTTTTAGTAGTGGTCATAACAAGAGTCAAATAGATTTTCTTTTAACAAGAAAAATAGATAGAAAAATATGTAGAGACCGCAAAGTAATACCTGGTGAAGCACTTAATACCCAACATAAGTTAGTAGTACTTGATATTAAGCTAACACGACAACATAATATGAATAAAAGAGTTAGCGACCCTAGAATAAAGTGGTGGAACTTAAAACATAGTAAACAAGTAGAGTTTAGAAAAAAACTACTAAAGGAAAATGTTTGGAATCTTGATTTAAATGCTAATACAATGTGGCTAGAAATGAGTAGTTGCATAAGGAGAGTGAGATCAAACGTATTAGGTATATCTAAAGGCTTGGGACCACCAAAGAAGGAAACATGGTGGTGGAACGAGGATGTCCAACGAGCAATTAAGACTAAAAGAGAGATGTATAGGAAAATACCAAAGTGTCAAAATGAAGATGTGTACAATCAATATAGAGAAGCTAGAAAACAAGCTAAAAAAGTAGTTAGTCAAGCTAAAACAAATTTCATGGAAGATCTATATACAAGGTTATGTAATAGAGATGACGAAATATATATATATATATAGGCTAGCCAAATTAAGAGATAAAAAGAAACAAGACCTAAGTCATGTAAGATGTATTAAGGATGAAAATTAAAATGTTTTAATGCGCGAGGAGGATATTAAGGAGAGATGGAGAAGTTACTTCGCTAGTTTATTTAATGATGGCCAAGTTGATAATATCATAGATGAAAACACACAACAAGAAAGAAATGTAAACTATACACGCAATATTAGAATTGTAGAAGTTAAAGAGGCATTGAAAATAATGAAAATAGGGAAAGCATGTGGCCTAGATGAAATGCCCATAGAGGTTTGGAAATGCTTAAGAGAAATTGGATTGACTTGGGTAACAAAACTTTTCAATAAAATTTTAAAATCAAAACGGATGTCAATGGATTGGAGAAGAAGCACGCTTGTGCCAATCATCAAAAACAAAGGAGACATTCAAAGTTGCTCAAACTACCGGGAAATTAAACTTATGAGTCACACTATGAAACTTTGGGAGAGGATAATTGACAATAGGCTAAGGAAATAAACAACAATAATAGAGAACCAATTTGGTTTCATGTCTGGGAGGTCAACTATGGAGGCAATTTTCCTTGTAAGACGATTGTTAGAAAAATATAGAGAAAAAAAAAAGATCTTCATATGGTATTCGTAGATTTAGAAAAAGCATATGATAGGGTCCCTAGAGATGTTCTTTGGTGGGTTCTAGAAAGAAAAAGAGTGCATGCTTGATACATATACACTATTAAGGATATGTATGATGGAATAGTAACGAGTATAAAGACATTTGGAGGAGCTACAAAAGAATTTCTCATTAAGATATGACTACATCAAGGATCAGCTTTAAGCCCATATATATTTACTTTAGTTATGGATGAACTAACTAGACATATTCAAGAGGATATACCGTGGTGTATGCTATTTGCAGATGATATTGTTTGAGTGGATGAAACTAAAGATGGAGTGAATATGAAATTGGAACTCTGGAGGAATACATTAGAATCTG
The DNA here is from genome assembly GCA_039657325.1 of Stephania cephalantha. NCBI lineage: Eukaryota > Viridiplantae > Streptophyta > Magnoliopsida > Ranunculales > Menispermaceae > Stephania > Stephania cephalantha. The sequence goes on along the minus strand of CM077567.1, from coordinate 57,027,730 downwards.
AAGGCTTTAAGTTGAGTATGACGAAAACCGAATAAATGCACTGTGAGTTTAGAAATACTAGACATCGAGATGATGGAGTGGTAAAATTAGGGGAAGTAGAAGTTCCTAAGGTAAACCACTTTAGATACCTATGATCAATCATACAAAATGATGGTAACATTGAAAATGATGTCACACATTGAATTCAAGCTGGATGGAAGAAATGACGGAGTGCAACATGGTGATTTGTGATCGAAATGTTCCTACTAAGTTAAAAGGAAAATTTTATAGGACCGCAATTAGGCCAGCTATGCTCTATGGAAGTGAATGTTGGGCGGTAAAACATCAACAATTACGTAAAATGAACGTAGCAGAAACGAGGATGCTTAGGTGGATGTGTGGTAAAACTCGTAAAGATAGAATAAGAAATATAGAAATTCAAAGACAAGTAGGAGTAGCACCAATTGATATAAAGATTAGGGAAGGGCGGTTGCGGTGGTTTGGTCACCTGCAAAGACGGCCTACAAATGCCCCAACTAGAAAACTTGACTCAATAGAAACTGTAGAAATTCGACGAGGTAGAGGCAAACCAAAGTTAACATGGGATGAATTAATTAGGAGAGATTTGAATGGTTTGAAAAGCTCACTATCAATTGCACTTAATCGAGCACAATGGAAAAGTTTGATCCATGTAGCCGACCCCAGTTAATTTGGGACTGAGGCTATGTTGTTGTTGTTGTTGTTGTTGCATATTTTGCATGAATTGATGACCAAATCCAATCTTTTCTCGAATCGAACTTGTATGTTTTGACCTTGGTATTTTTATTAATTGCTTTCGAAGATATTTTCATTGTTTATTTATTTTCCTAGTATTTAGATTAGTTAATTCATTCATTCTCTAAAAAAAACCCCCGATTTCTCTTTTTGTTGTTTTTGGCCTTAGAAAGAATACCAATCCCTGTGGGATCAACCCTTTGCCACTATTCTACAAAATAGTTGGTTTAGGTATTTTATTTTATTGACGCGTTCGACACGCGTCAATTTTTGGCGTCGTTACCGGGGATTTGTTTTTTTTTTTTTTCCTTTCTTTGGTTTTTTTTTTTTTTGTATCTAATCCTTTATTTCAAACATTTTTGCAGATAATTCCATAATGGCCTCCTACACCCACAATTACGGTCGATTTGAAGACTCATACTATCATGGTATGAATGGGGTAGGTATGTCACATAATGGACATCAATTTTTTAACTCGCAATTTTTTGTACAACTGGGCGGGGTTTGTGGAAATTGTGGGGAGTATTTTCATCCCACGTATGCTTGTCCTTATCCGAAGTATAGGAATCATCATGGTTCCAGCTATGCATCACCACAACCCGACTTCTATATGTTTAGGCGAAGTCCACAGATTCCTCAACATGAAAAGAGGTATATATGAGACATGATGAATGACTTGATCTTCAGAGAACTACCTTTTCAACAAAGTCATCAACATGAACGGAGAACCATTGCAGACATTGAGAGAGATATGATCTCCGACTGGCTTTCTCAAAACACCACTGAGCAGCCTTTGCAGGAGAATAAGCAGCATATGAACCCAACATTGCAAAATTCAAAAACTCAAGTTACTGCGATACTTGAGCATTTGATGGATGGGAAAGAGTTGTCTCCACAATCAGTTTCTAACTCATAAGAGATCGTGAATGCTGCTAAATTAAAAAGTGTTGAGTTTGATGAGTTCTCAATTGTGGATGAGTATTTGAGCGAACTAGAGGAAACACTAGAAGTTTCTTCACATGAGCCGGATCTTACCATTGCACATAGTATATATGATGAAGTTTATAAAGAAATTGAAGTCATTTCGGAAAGGCAGGAGGAGTCGCAGAAAGAGAGCAAGGAAGTCCAACCTCTGGTGTTGGTGAAACCATCAACCCTCCCATGCATGTTTGTTAGACCTTATAAGGGGGTGAAAGTGAAGGAGCGTTCGCAGATCTTCTACACTACTGACACCTTTGTGTTGGATAACTATGATTAGATCGATTCTTTTGTGTTAGAGGTCTCGGATGAGCTCCCAAATCTGAAGGAGGGCGTGCCTATTTCATTGCCCAAATATGTAGATGCGTCATTTGTTGTTGACATCTCTAAAGGAGAGGGCATCACATGATAAATCACACCAAGTCTAGCCAAAGACTTAAAAGAAAGGCGCTCGTTGGGAGACATCCCAACATTGTTTTTATTTCTTTTATTTTTTACATTTATTTCAGTTTCAGTTTTAGTTGGACTATTTTCTTTTTTCTTTTGTTATGCATAGATTCCTCGACTTGTTTTGAACTTTGAGGACAAGGTTCGGAATAAGTTTTGGGGTACTTTAGGATTTGAGTATTGAGTTGGATGGATTTCTTTGTGAAAAATCGTAAGTGAGATCGTTTAATTTTTTTTCAATTATATGCGGTTATATGCGGTTGACGGATGGTAATGGTGGTGTTTCATAACATTTATTCTTTCATTTATTCCATTTCTTTTCCCTCCACACTTCTCTTTCTCATTTCATTAGGAGTAGATACACTTTCATGTATGTATTTAGTGCAGTTTTCATTTTTCTTATTTGTTTAGAGTCACCCGAGATTTTGTTTCATGCTTTTGGTTGTGGATGAGTACACTATGGTTGCCTATTTGACTTGGAACTTATGAGAAACTAGGAGAATCACACACTCGTGTCTGTAACCCAACATTTTTATGATTTCATGATTAGGGACTTAGTATGATGGTTAAGCCTTGTGCTAGACACCAAAATGGGCAGACGATTAATATTGTGCAAGTGATAATATTTTAACCCACATCGGAGAATTCGCTTAATCATAGAGAAAGTGAGAATGGCTAACATGAGTTTTCTTAAAATATAGAGAGTCCCACGGGTTCCATAGGAAATGGAGCAGGGAACTTTATGGTGGGAAAAGTGAGAAAAACGGTCTACATGAATGGAGTAGGGACCGTATTACTTGAACAAAATGTGGAAAAAAAAGAGAGTATATATATAAGATGAATAAAGGCGGAAGTCTATGAAAACTCCTCAAATAAAAAGATTTAGCTCGAGTGCTTATAACTAGATTAAGTGAGATTGTAAACTTGCATGCTTGAATGTGTAGACCAAGAAAACTCGTGAGTAGTTGATGACCTTTGTCTTGACTGTGTCTATATCTTTAAAGTGTGATCTTAATTGTGTTTGAGTTGCGGTTCTTGACATATCACAACTTCAAAATTTCCTGAGTGGCTTGTTAACTTGGCGGCTATGTAAACCAAATGAACTCTATGAATTTTGAATCGGGTATAGGATTAGTTTAGTCGGTGCATAGCTTTATTAGGAATCCATTTTATTTGTGTTTTGTCATTTACATATTTGCTCGGGACGTGCAAAGTCCTAAGTTTGGGGGTATTTGTTAAGTCATTAATTATGTAATTATATATAGTTTATTTATATATTTTTATTGTTAAAGTCTCCAAAATATTAGTGTAATTATCTTCATTTACTATTTTCAGGGTTATTAGAGTGCGCGATTGAATCCGGGGCGAAAAATCAACGACACCACGTCTTCGACGCACGCGCAATGTTTCGTACACCTTATAATTGACAATGTATTAATTGATATATATATATATATATATATATATATATATATATATATATATATATTATGTTTATGCAAGAACATTTGACGTATACATGTAAAAAAGTTTACCTTACCCCTTCAGGTTCGCGACGATCTGTGCGTAGATTGGAGATGCAAAAGTGAAGGATCTGATGGACCTGGATCCATTGTTGTACAACTACAAATGATTGATTTTAAAAAAAATTAATCGTTTTGTTCGGAAACTCACAATAACTCTTTCATATATGTTCAAACAATAACGAATACTCAAACATTTCAATATAATCAAATTATCAACTTAAGCCATGACAAACAATATACAAAATCGATTATCGATTTTCATTGGAAGGTTGAGCTCTGCTTGGACAATTTTTTTATGTCCCTCTGAACGACAAATGCCACACCGATTCTTCCTAGTAGGGACTCGTTCACGGTCTTTATTAGGACATGTGTTCTTCTATGTCCTTCTTGATGACATATGCCACATCGCAAGGGCCTCGAGACATTAGGAAGATCCATCTCGTTTTGTCTTCGCATTCGCTTTGGTCTCCCTCGACCACGTCTGCACCTTGGGTCCGGTATGATCTTCGTCCCAAAAGTCAGCCAATATTTCTCATCTGGGATGGCTTTGAAATTATAGGAGTAACACTGCGCATACACATCTATCCTATAGTATGGCTCAATGAATTGCGCGTAGCTTACTCGAATAAAGGCACATGCAGCTAACACGCGTGAGCAAAAGAAACCAAACGATTGCCATTTATTACAACTGCACACCCGGTCCTTTAGGATGACGACTTGGGTGTTGTTGCCTTTATGCAAGCGGTCTCCATGTCTTCCAGTCAGCACTTGAAACTCACCAATTTCACGATTGATCAAAGTGACTTGATGCCTCCTTGCAGATTGTTCATAATGTGTGAGTTTATCCATGACATATTTTGTGTAGGATAGGCCGTTAGAGATTGCTTCATCGATTTCCTTTTTATGCCGATCGTGGTATGTCACCAATCTGTAGTAAATAATCTGAGTCATCGCTATTATTGGCAAGAATCGAGCCCCATTCAATACACCGTTAAAACACTCTACAAGTGACGATAAGATTCGTGTAAGTAATATTACTTCAACGATAACTATATAGTCGAGTGCAAAACATAACTTGCATTTCATACATACCAACACCATTAGAATTCATCCATCCATACCGCATGCATCCGTCATGCGATTGAGTCCATAGTTCTTTAGGGATGGCATTGACATATTGCAGACATTGAGGAGTTCGTAATGATAAGTATGCAAAACGCTCCATGCACGCATTAAATTTTCTTTCTTGATGTTGAGCGGCTGCTCGAGAGAGGAGTTTTTTCAAGGGGTCATTTTTGAATTGGGTGTTGAAATTACTAAGCAAGTGTCGCAGGCGATAATGGTTGTATCCTTTTATGGGACAAAAATCGTTGTTCGGGGTGTTGATCGCCTCCAAAATGCCAGGGTGACGATAAAAAATAATGCAAACTCCATCTCTATCCGTCACATGTTTGCGCAACATCCTCAAAAACCACCCCACGAATCAGTAGATTCAGTTTCTGCAACGGCAAATGCAACCGGTAGTATGTGTCAATTACCATCAATAGAGATGACAATCATTAGCTTACCACTATATTTGCCATATAAGAAAGTCGCGTCAATCTGAAGCAGAGGCCTGCAAAACTTGAAAGCTTGTATCGATGCTTCAAATGCAAAAAACACACGACAAAATTGGGGAGACGTAGTTCTTATCTCATCCGCAGCCCATTGTCTATGTGACCACTCGATTCTTTTCCCCGGACTCTTATTATTCACAGCCGCCAACCATCTTGGTAATAAAACGTATGACTCATCCCAATCTCCAAATGCACATGCAATTGCATTCCTTTTGGCATCCCACATTCGCTTGTAGTTTACTTCGTGTCCGTATTTTCTCTTAATTATTTGTATTAATGCCTTGATAATTATTGCTTGATCACTCTGGACGACGCTTTGGATCTCTCGCGCAAGCATGTTGGTGTCAAGTTGGGCATGACCGCCTTCTACATCGGGATTTATACAGTTGTGCGGCACGTCTAATTGTGTGATCTCCCATAATTGTGTTTTATTTCACAAACAAGCACGAAGACGCCACATACACCCGTCTTGTGCACTTTTGCACTTAATCGCCCACAGAGTTGTAGTCGATTCCATTACATGGTATTGACAATGTCTATTAACATGCCACACTTTGACTACATGTTGTAAGTCTTTTTTGTTGTCAAAGCATATCCCTATTTCGAAATCAAAATTAGACATGTCCCCCCCAGTTTGTTGATGAGAATGTTGGGTCGCAGTGGAGTTAGCCACCTCCCAATCGATTTCATTATACACCGGAAATGGTTGGTGAACTTCATCATCACTTGCTTCCTCCAAGAAATTCTCTTCATCGATAGCAAACTGCTCATCATCTTGCACGTTTTCCGCACCTGGAGGTTCATACCTTGGGTCATCCGTCAAAACATTGATGTTCTCCTAATCGACAGCTGCTGCAGCATCCTCGTTGGGACGTATGTCCTCATCTGTTTCATTAATGTCATCCTCGTTAACTTCATCGTCACTAGAGGCATTAATGTCATCATATAATGGACTAATAAATCCATCTTGCGCGACATCACCTTGTGGTGATTGCATATGCAGTCTTTCCATCATCAATCTTGCGTCTGAAGTGCCGACATTTTCATCACAGACTTGGGAATGAACTGTAGGATTTCGAAAAGAGTCGATTGGCTCAAATGTTAAATAGATATCTACCGTTGCAGTTAATGCTAAATTGGTCAATGTCGCCCACATCAAGTCGAAATGTGTCGCATCATGCAGCAACACAGGGACGAAATAATGCGAACCTCCGGGGGGATTATCACGTGGCGATAAGTCATCCTAACTAGAGTCTCCGTAGATGAGATATTGAACGCGCTACACACGTCATCCATCAATTGACGGCTACTCGTCACAAACTTAACCATCAACACTGCTGATGGGGGTGCGTTGTACACGATGCCATTTAAACCATTTACAATTTCACCGTGGGCATAGAATAGAAATAGGATGTTTCTATGTTCCATGACCTACATAATTTATTGGACATTGATGTAAAAGAATTACACACATGATTACTAATATATCAAGTGAAAAAGTTGATTACTAACGGGAGAACTTTCTGATGTAGAAGATCGCCATAACAACGCAACTACTGAGTATACTCATTCATCCGTGTTTGAGTTACTTAATGTTTTAAGCATACATACCATGCAATAAACATATCAACCATTTTTAAAAAAAAAATACATATGTCACTACAAATCATGAAAATTATAACAAAACCAAATAAATAATTATGAAAATATTAAATTTGTAAACTTACTATTTTCCTCTTCTTTTTGTCTTCAATTTAATAATCCTGCGATAAAAAATATAGTTAGTTATTTTATTTAAATGGACTACAATAACTCAAGATCAATAAAATTTGGTCGACTTGTGTGTTTATTGAAGGACACATAAGAACAATAACACAATTTAACATCAAAGTTTAATAAAATAATAAGGTTGAACAAAAAAACTGTTTAACAAATATAAATAGGCTCAAACGAAGTTTAATAATAACATTCATCCTAAATTAACACTTAAAACAACATCCAAAACTAAACCAAATCCTAAACAAAACAAAACAAAACAACATCCTAAACTATACACAATACACATGATAAATAGTAACACAAAATAATATTTTCAGAAAAAAAAGTTTAAAAAAACCTTTAAACAAATTAAAATTCCTAAAATAACTAAACTAACTACCTAAACTAAACTAACAACCTCAACTAAACTAAATTAACAACCTAAACTAAACTAACCTAACTACATAAACTAAACTAACTAAACTAACTAAACTAACAACCTAAACTAATTTAACTAAACTAACTAAACTAACAACGTAAACTAAACTAATCAAATTAAAACTCATAAACTAACTAAACTAACAACAAAACAAAACAAAACTAACCAAACACACACCTTAACAACAAAGTCCAAAAAAAAACAAAATATTTTCTCAAAACCTAAAATTGAGTTAAACCTAAACTAAACTAACCTAACGTAAACAAAAACCAAAACTAACCAAAAATCATATAATTAATAACAAGTTAAACAAAAAAAAATTTAACAAAAATTTAAATCATAAACCTCCACTTCACCTTCACCTTCACCGTCACCTCCTCCCGTCACCGTCACCTCCTCCCGTCACCTCCTCCTTCTCCCGCCTCCAAATCGATCACCCGTCACCGTTACCTCCTCCCGTCGTCTCCTCCCGTCACCTCCTCCCTTTTCCCGTCACCGTCACCTCCTCCTGTCACCTCTTCCTTCTCCCACCTCATTCTCCCGTCCTGTCTCCTCCTCCCATCACCTTCTCTTCTCCCGTCACCGTCACCTCCTCCTTCTGCCTCATCCTTCTCCCGTCACCGTCACCTCCTGCTTCTCCCGTCAAGCCGCCCCTCCTTCTCCTTCTCCTTCACCGCTGCTGCTGGTCAACTCCCTCTCGTTCTCTTTCAACCCGTCACCACCTTAAACGTCGTCTCCTCTCTCTGCCCTCAACTCGCCGTTTGCCCCTCCCTTCCTTAAATACCAAACTGACCGCCCCCCTCCACAACTCCCGTGACCTACCCTAAACCCTAGTACCTACCTAGCTTTTGCTACCTCCGAGCCGAAACAGGAAACGCAGAGAATATATTCTCTACGTTTCCTGTTTCCGGAAGAAGAACAAGGTTACATAGATAGCACCTTTTAAAAGGCGTTATCTGTGTACCCGAGTCGACGTGGCAAGAGCACACGAATAGCGCATTCAGAAAATGCGCTATTCATGTGCTCTCGCCCACGTGGGATGTCCACGCGTATCGGGATACAAAAATATCGCCTTTTGAAAAGGCGCTATTCTTGTATCTTTTCTACACGTGGACATCCCACGTGGACACGTAGTGCTATTTACACGAATATCGCCTTTTCAAAAGGCGCTATTCGTGTAAACCAATCCACGTGGACATCCACGTGGATGGATTGTATCCTAATAACACGAATAGCGCCTTTTGAAAAGGCGTTATTTGTGTTATTTATTCATCGTGGACAGGATACATGAATAACGCCTTTTCAAAAGGCGCTATTCATGTGTCCACGTAAGCGGGAAAAAATTGCTCACCTAATAACGCCTTTTGAAAAGGCGATATAGCCTATTTTCAGAATAAAAAAAAACCACACTTATTTTGCTCATTTAAACTATTTTCTACTGTACTTTTTTAATTTTTTCTATATATTAGGGACGCTCTCGGCTATCAGAAGATTGATCTTCGACTCTTCTACTTTCTTCTTCTCGGCCTCACTTCTATTTTCTCTTTTCTTTTGATTTTTTGTGTTCAACCATGAAAGACTAAACTCATGGCCTAGGCAAGACTACGAGGGAGGTTTGATTGCATATATTCATGGATTTGTGAGATTTATATATTTGATTTTCATTGCTTTTCATTATTATTTTATTTTCTTTGTTATTGTTTAAATAATTGAGGTTAAATTCATGTTTAAACCTTGATTTATTTGCTAGTGAGTCGTAATCATCCGTACTTGTGCAATAAAATCACACCAGCGGCAATTGACCCTATCAATTGATTGATCTCTTTTGGGACCGGTTGAATACCTTAAGAATTTAGGCTAAATCGGACACACTAGTGATCCGGTTGTCTAGGTGTAGTGTCTTCATGAAATCCATTGCGGTCATCGTGTTAAACCCAATGCGTTTGAGTATAAGGTTATACATTTGACTAGGGAAATAGTCACCATCGTACTTTGGCTACCGAGATTAGGAAGTGCGAGGAACCGTGTACGTTACCGGGTCTATAGCTATACTAGGATATTTTGATTTGCATATTTTGCATGAATTGATGACCAAATCCAATATTTTCTTGAACCGAACTTGTATGTCTTGACCTAAGTATTTTTTTATTAGTTGTTTTTGAAGATATTTTCATTGTTTATTTATTTTCCTAGTATTTAGATTAGTTAATTCATTCATTCTATAAAAAACCCCCGATTTCCCTTTTTGTTGTTTTTGGCCTGTGGGATCGATCATTTGCCACTATTCTACAAAATAGTTGATTTAGGTATTTTATTTTATTGACGCGTTTGGCGCGCGTCAGTGAGATTTAAGCTAATTGGGAATGTAACTGCTCATTTTCCAAATGGACCGCCACGGGGGCCGATGCGGGCCCAAAGCCTGGCCTACCAGCGCCAGCTGTGTCCCACATGCCAACTCATCCACCATTTACTCATTATTAACCTTATATTACACACGTCATCTGCTAAGATCATATTAAACCCAAATAAATCAAAGCGGAAGTCTTTTATCATATCAATTCATCTATTAAACAATTAAGTCATGCAATCAACTCTGATACCTAGTGTGGAAAACCCATATATTATCATTGATCAAAAATGTACATCAAGGTATCAAAATATCAACAGTACAGAGTCCTAGTGTCACACACAATCCCAAATCCCAAAATAAAACAAAATATGTATATACAAACGTACAAGTCTGGCTAAACGTCTCTGTATTCCGATAGCTTGCCCTTGCCCCGGCTCGTACTAGGATCTGCACTCAAGCCATCACAACAAGATAGATGACGAGTCTTGAGTGAGTATTCCCAAGGAAACTAAGTGAGCAATACAAAAAGTAAATACTGGAATGTAAAACAAAACTATTAAATAAACATGCGGAAATAAAAATAAGCAACTGTGCTCATTGCATACATATATAATAGTGAAAGCTCAAAGTGTGTGTTCCTAGCCCCTAGGGTCAGACTAGCGTCATACTTTGGACTCCCAACAAACTACTGCCGGCGAGTAGCACTCAAGCAAGGCCAGTATCTGGATCCGCTAGGTGGTCGGCGTGGAACCTAAGACGTACCCACACGTGCCCGTCACAACTCCCGGGTAGCCCTATTCACCGAGATGGCACACGTGCTATGGCCTAGTGGATGTACACGCAGAAATGGCACTGAGGGAGAGCCTCAAAGTCCGTCCATTACACACATTAGGAACAGAGTAATGAAAGACAGAAAATGAATTCAAAAGCAAAAGTAAATACTGCTCAAGTAATTTCAGTTGGGATACTACACACCTCACACCGCACTCCGTGTTTCGTCACTAACCCCAGGTCCGGTTCCCCTAGTCCCGGATATTCCAAAGTACAACCCGTACTGACCTATTTCCATGTCTAAGTGATATTGAGTCATTTGTATGTGTTTTAAATCATTTCACACATTTTATGTCAAAACAGGGGTACATTAGCGTGCTAGGTCTGGGCATTAGCGCGCTAAATGCCAGACAGTTATACGTTCTTTGCCAAGATGAACATTAGCACGCTAATTTTCTGGTCTAGCGCGCTAATTGTCATCAGCGCGCTAGATGCTGTGATTAGCGCGCTAATCGCGTTCTGGACATCAAAACAGCTGAAAATCTCTAGGTGTTTCACCACCCCACCAACTCAACAACAGCCACAACATCAACAACACAACGTTATAGCGCTAGAAACTCATCATAACAACAACTCAACAACCTCCAAAACCATCACCAACACCTCTAATGTTAAGATCAAAATATAGAGAAAGGTGTGGTATTTGTGGTTCTCACCTTGGATTTGATGTTTCACCCTCCAAACTCCTTGAATCTCTAAGAGAAATCACCAAAACCCTGGTTTTCTTCTTCAAATCTTGGATGGAAAGGACAAGAGAGAGAAAAGGTGGTGGAAAATAAGTCAAGTTAACTTATATATGTTGAATTTGCATCTCCTCTCACTACCACATCTCAAGGCAATCCAATGACCCTTAGTTGCTCCTATTCTAACCCCTCATGACTCCAATTGGGACACCTTTGGCACACTCACCCTTGTTCTTAGCACAAAAAGTTCATTTTCGGGTGTTCCGACACTCGATTTCTCGTCCCAAACGGCGACATACGCGTACTACCATGTCCTTAACCACCAAATATACATTCCATATTAAGTATTTAACCAATTTTATTCATTTTATGTGTATTATTTTCCCCGGCCTAGTGTTAAGTTGGCTAGACTGCCTGGTACCCGCGTCGACACGCATATCGAGGTGACTACTTAGCACACGGTATCGCACGTCAAATGTACTATAATAACACACATTGCGATGCCATGTACACTATTTCAATATAAAAATCGCAAATTAACAATTCAGCACACAAAAATCACTATTTACCTAGCTCCAAGCGAGCACAAGCCTAACTCCGAGTCCCACGAGTGTCTAAGCTGTCAACCACGTCTGCCAACACATCATTATTAACGGCAAATTCGATTCAGGCCGTTATAGGGAATTTAGTGAGACTTAAGTTACTACATGACTTAGGTGCTTAAGTAAATGGCAAAACAAATAACTGCCTAAGCCTTTAAAATTAATTTTGAATGTACCCTATGATTTAAGGGATGAGTTAATTGATTGTTGAAGGAAAATTAGTTATTTGCTAAATAGAAAGCTAAATAAATAAAATGTATGTGACACTTATTGGTGGAACTAAAAGAGATAAAAAACAACATTTTGAAATGAAAGAAAAATAGTTGAAAATTATGCGGTAGTTGGAGTTTACTTTTTAAGCATGTAAATGAGAGTCTAAATAAAGAGATATAATTTGCTCTTTTATTTATTTTATGTTCTATGAACTTGGTTAGGAGAGAGAGTTAGATTTTCATAGAGAGAGAGAGGGAGAGAGAGGGTGGAAGAGTTTCGGCTTTATGGAGAGATTTGGAAACAACTCCAACGTAAAGAGAGGTAGCTAAGGTTGTTGTTGTTGAAGGCCAACAAGAAGGTGCAAAAGGACATGAGCAAAACACCACCATTTAGAAATCATTCCCAAATGCCTCTAGTTAAATCTTTAGCTAGTGTATAGGTTGTTCTTAATTTGAAGCACATGTACAGTGACATCAACCATGTCTTCATTTTCACTTGGCGATTTTTATAGATGCTAAATTCATGGTTGAGATATTTAGTATGAACATTGGCGATGTCAAAGAGTGTCATGTGTGGTGGAATATAGTCACTAAATCTATTGCCTTGCTCCTTGCACATGTCATGCTTGAACCTTAATGATGCAATTGGACTAATGATTTATAAATGTCTTACTTTTATTCCATCAATACATCATTATTAAGGTTTAGGTCATGTTTCTACTTATGTATGATCAGAATTACACATTTAGGTGGTTCTAAGAGAGTTTGCCTCATCTTCCTAGTGATGTTCTTAGTGGTGATGCCTATATTTAATTACTAGCCTAAATTCATAACTTAATATATCTTAACAGAAGTTTGGAAATAAAAGCATTTAACTTTGAGTGTCGCCCAATATCTCTATATTAGCATTAACTACATTTTTTGGGTTATGAATTCTAGTTTGATAGTTAAATTCTACTATCTAAGTTGGTGGTTGTGGAGCTTGGGTTTCTACACTGTCAAGTGTGTTACCAAATTGATTGCGCCAAGAAAAAAAATGAAATTTTGATTTGGTTGCATTCTAAACGTGTATTGAAACATGAAATTGGGTACCGGGAGCTTAACGACCATAAATTGGGAGTCGAGTGTTCATTACGAGGTGTGTGAGAGTCTTTTTAGGTGCATTTCAACTTGTTTTAAGGTAAGTAAACCAGTTGAGCCTTAACATGATTTCGTTTGTGCATTTATTGGTTAATTGTCTATCGTTGAGTTGTATCCCTTATGAATCAAATCAATTAACTTGTTCTTTTATATCCGATTATTATATCTTTGTTAAATTACTTATGCATTCATTTGGATTCCGTAATGAGTGGCCTAGGGTCTAAGTGGGCGAAATGGTAGTTACGAGCGCGATGGAAATGCTTTGTAATCTTTTCCTCCACTGTGACTATACGGACTATTGGACTTACTTAAGCCCATAATTTAGGATTGAGGGAAGTCTGCTACAGTTGATGTACCCGATCTAAATTGTCAGTTGAGTGACTTAGCTAAGTCCACCCACCATCTTAAAAGTCAAATTATGGTACTTTATCACACTTGATGGACTTGGAGCTCTTAGATGCATTTGCTTTGTGTTCTCGACATTCAGTTATTCGTTGATATCTCTGTTAAATTGGAAATCATGCTTTATTTATTATTTCGTGGAGATTCTTGCATGATTATTCAATTAACCATTTATTTGATATTTGAAATACAGTTAAGACTTATTTGGCTTTACTAATTGAAATTGTCTTCAATCTGGTGACAATTGCAGGTTCCTCTAATAGCAAAGGAAAGAAACCAATACTTGGTGACTTCCTCTGAGTTTTCTTCAGAGACGGCTTCTACTTTTGCTACTCATATGTATATTTTGTGTAGATGTGTATGTATCGCTTTGGTTTAAAACTGGTTAATGGGTTGAGCGAACATTTGGATACATATGTATATGCTATTTCCTTCATTTTGTCACCTCATATGCATGAGATTTACTTTACAGGGTTCCCACACATAGGGTAGTCCCAACGTCGTGATATTTTTAATTTATCGTCGTTTTAATTCTTCTACTTTTCGCTGTGCAAATCATTAAGATTTATTAAACTTAATAACAACTCTAATAAATGACTAAACTGTAAATGAAATGGTAAAAAAGGCTAACTAGGTATGTGTTGGCCGCACGAGGGTTAATCCGAGGTCCACGATGTTTAGGCTGGGCAGGGCCTAGTTTATGGGGATTAGGGTCGTCACAAAACGTGACTAAGAGAACCCGGATATATCTCTAAACCGTGGGCTTATGATCATTTCAAAACAGTTTACAAAACATCGTCAATCTATGAACTTACAAAGAAATCCCCAAATAGCTCGATTCATAACCTTGAACTTTGGTCTCACTAAGAACTCATTAACAAATTGTTTGACTTCTATCGTAAACTGTAGACTTAGTCAAATCACTTGACTGACAATGTCATACTTTGGGATCACAAAGCCACTTAAATGACAGTATGCATTGTGGACTTCAGTAGGTCATTCGACTAAAAATGTTATCTTTTTAATCTGAATCGTAGATTTTGGCAAGTCACTTGACACGACTTCATATTGTGGAATCACAAACTCATTTTACAGACATCATGAAACGCAGACTTCCAAAGTCGCTTAACTAACTGATTTAACATACAACTGAACTATGGACTTCGTCAAGTCACTTGACATATAATCTCATATTGCAAACTCATAGGTCGTTTGACTAACAGTACGAACTCTAGGCTTGACTAGGTCACTTAACTAACAGTTCATTATAGTCGCAGAGGCAAGATCACTTGTAGTCGAATGCCCTATCATGCAAGTGCTTATAATATTCCTGATTTACCGATTACATTGATGTTGCAACGTCTAAACCAAAGCTTTACCTGCAGTATGGTCGCACGTCACCACTCGATCTGGTTCCGCAACAATTAGAACTCTCGTTCTTATTCGTGGCTAAACAACGTTCTATTGTGTAGCCCCCATCTATGGACAAGCGTCTCTGATATGTTTTGTGTGTCTGCTACGGTAATTAATCTAATACCACTACCTCCACCTCTGCTCTCAATACCTTGTGATGGGTATTGCTATGCCGACTGTAGTGTGTGAGGTGAACGATTGATAGAACTAGGCATTGGAGTAGATTAAACTGCTACAATAAGTGCTGGTTGCACTGGTTGTTCCACCAACTCTGTGCCTTGAGTCGTGCAGAAATCGTGATCCCAATTTTGGATCCTCTTCCTCTTCTTGTCTTATCCCAATATCTGCTCGGAGTGTGTCTTTACCTGCAAGACGTAACTCTCATCGGGGTTAGTACGAAGGTATGCCTCTCCAGTAAGACTGTGGTCCTAAGCTCTCTGTAGAGTCTATGGCTCAGTAGTCACAATTGTCCCACTGATACTCGGCAAATAATCCCACGCAGAAAAAAGGAACATGATATTTGTCAGTATCTGCCATGCCTCTAGCAAACTGCAACAGGTGATGATATCAACCCATGTACTACATGTCTGACTCGTCTCGTGCCTGCTTGATGTTCATTCTGCCGTTCTCTTAAAGGTCATTATTGACGGCAGATAATACTTCACATTGAACTACTTTTTAAAGTCAATTCAAGTCTTTAGCTTTTCATGTGTAGCTATTAGGTTGGTCCACCACGTGTCGGCGTCACCCTGAAGTGAGAATGCTACTAACCCAGGCTTCCTACTATCATTGATCCTCATAAGCCTATGTATCTTCTCGTGAATTTTGATGAATCTCTCTGCCTGAATCAAGTCCAGATCTCCATGGGGTCTTTTTGGTCTGAACTTCTCATACTCCCTTCTCAACTTAGCCTCTACTGTCATTTGAAAGATAATGTTTTTCGGGGCTGACACTTCTACCGGTGGAAGTATAGGAACCAAATCGGTAGCTGGTGCCGAGTGAATTGTAGAAATTATGGGAGCAGCCTGAAGCGTAGGCGCACTCGTATCCAAAGTCAGAGCTGCTGCGCGTGTAGACGATGATGGTAATAATGCCATCAGTCCTCTAAAAATGGTCAAAATCTCATCCAAATGATGGTCTTGATACTTAATCCTCCGTGTCTAAGTCTAAAACTCTGTCGCGTCGATATAGCGAGGACCTGTGGCTCCACTCTAATCACCATGCTCTAGCTGATTGACAATCGCGATCTGCAAATGTAGATTACTAGTCTTGATCAGCTTTCATAGCTACCGGTGTATATATAATACATATCAACAAGTAACATGTATAATTCTAGTTTTAACTTTCTCTAACTCACCTCACTTCCCAACTAAGATTCTAAGTTAGGATCATATGGTCCTACACTAAGTTCATTGGTATTTTAACTTAGAGGTTGCGGCTTATTTAAAGTTAAGGTAAAAGCCTACTCTATGGTGCCAATTGTGACGACCCCAGCCCCCACCAACTGAGCCTCGCTCGACCTAGACATACGTCGACCCTCGACCAACTCTTGCAGAGCCAACGCAAGTCCAGTTAATCTATTTTAACATTTAATTTATAATTTAGTCACTTATTAGAGTTGTTATTAAGTTTAACAAGTCTTAAAGAATTGCGCAACAAAAAATATAAGAATTAAAATAACAATAATTTAATCTAACACGACGTTGGGACAACCCTATGTGTGGAAACCCTGCAAGTAGATCTCACGCATATTAGGTGACAAAAATGAGGGAAATAACGTATACATGTATCCAAGTGTTCGCTCAACCGGTAAACCAGTTTTAAACAACATCGATTCATACATATCTATAGAAAATATACCTACGAGTGGAAAAAGTAGACTCCATCCCTGAACGAAGTTCAGAGGAAGTCTCCAAGTATCAGTTCTTTGCCCTTGCAACTAGATAGACTTGCAACTATCACTAAAATAGAGACAATTTTAGTGAGTAAAACCGGATGAGTGTTAATAGTATTTCAAATGTCAAATAAATGGTTAGTCGACTAATCATGCAAGAATTACCAAGAAAATAAGAAATAAAGCATGATTTCTGGTGCGTGTCGAATACGTAAAAAATATAATCCCTAATTGATTACCAAATACCACAAGGACTGCAACAATGGCAAGCACACGGCCGATCCATGAAGACCAAGGGTTTTTAACCTAGGCTAGAAAATAATAAAGGAAATCGAGGGTTTTTGAAAATATGGTTTCCAAGAAAGTTCACCAAAAACTAGATTTAAAATACTTTTGCAACGAAAATAATTAGAGAAGTAACCTAGACTTTTGATTTCTCAAACTTCCTCAATCGGCATTTTACAAGCTCTATGATCGTTGATCCATGTAAATATAAGCAATTCAAAAGTATCCTTGAGTAGCTATAGAACCAAGCACCTACCTAGTTCCTCATTTTCCTCTACTCGATAGCCAAGGTAGGATCGTTGACTACTTCTCTATCAAATGTATAACCTTAAACTCACGCGCCTAGGGTTTAACACGAAGACCGCTTTAGGTTTTGTGAAAACACTAAACCTAGACAACTGGATCACTAGTGCGTCCGATTTAGCCTAGATCCCAAAGGTATTTGATCAGTCTCGAAAGGGTCGAATCAATCAGTTTGGTCAAGTGCTACGTGTGTGAGTCTTCTTCCACGATTACGTATGCAATCGACTCACTAGCAATGGGTTTTCACCTAGAACATGCATACGACCCTTCACAATACATCAAAGCTTAACCTTAACCATCAAACAATACCAAAAAGAATAGAATACCAAGGAAAAGCAATTAAATTAAAATAAAATAGGTCTCACATAAAGTTTGATGCCAAGATAGTCATTTGATCCACCTTCGGTCTAAATTAATGGAGTTTAGTTGGACATGATGAGATTAAACACCAATTTCTAAAAGTTATTTAATAAACAAAGGTTGAGAACCATAAATTCTTGAGTTTCCATTTATATAAAACCTAAAAAATCTATCATAATACGAAATTCCCAAAAATTTGGGTGAAATTCGAGTTTCACGTTCCACGTCGCGAGTCACGCAGTAGGCATGAACTGGCAGTGTGGGCGGCGGTGTGAATCGTTGTTGTGTTCCTTCAAGTCGTCAATTCCACGCCGTGACATTCTCAATCCGCGTCGTGGGCATGATGTTCGGCTTCAGTGGCGGCGAGGATCACTGCCGTCCCTATTATACAAACTTCCTTTCCATGTCATGATTGTCCATTCCACGTCGTGGCCTTGCTCATACGACGTGAGTGGCGGCATAGATCACTACCTATAAATTGCTTCACATTTTCAAAACAACGTTGTGACTTCACGTTTCACGCTGTAAGCATGATCCCAAGGCACAAGTGGCGGCGTGAACACTATTTCTCTAGAATCTGCCCGTTTTGTCCAATTCTTCTTGTTTTTGCTCCAATTCTTCACTTCGAGTCCTCAATACCTATAAACAACACAAACGAGAGATTGTCACTATAAAATAAAAATTCTCGGTTCAAAATAATACTAAACACTATGTTAAATAATGCATAACTATACACATATCGAACACCCCCAAACTTAGATTGTGCACGACCCAAACAAAGGAATGCATGACAATATTCCCTACTACTAATCAAACTAGACTCCTAATAACTTCATTAACTAAATAACAACTAACCCTCCCCATACCTGATTCTTCATTTCGGCTCTATTTTGTTGAATTCTTTATCTCAAACAAATATTTTTTTCATTGAAATCAAAGCCTAATTCTTTTCTTTGAAGTCTGTGGGAATTTATTTCACTCAAAATAATCCCCAAACTTGAGGTTTTATACATTTCACTCCAAACTAGCTCTTTCACACTTTCTTTATGGTTAACCAAACTCTCCAGCTAGGTACATGGACATAAGGCTAATTGGCTAGAGGTTTAATTCTAGGTGGTGAAAAAACTAGGTTTAAATTGGCTTAAATGAGCTAACTAGCAGTAAAATAATGGGTAGACTTAAAATTAAGGGTTTGTCCAAAAATGGTATACATCTTCTCTCCAAAAATGTTTCAATCATAATAATTTTTGCCTCGAGCGTGTTACACCCTCGTTCAACCACCTTAGACATCTGACTCTTTCCACTTGCACAGTTATGACCACTTGCCCTCTTTGGTATCTGGCACAAAGTCTCAACCTCATAGTAGCTCCCCACACATGTAATCTCAACAATGTCGGGCAATGCTCTAGATTGAATATTTCTCCTAGTTTTTGAAAAGGTTCAAGTTTCAAAAGTGGCTTAAGTAACTCATCAACAACTAAAGGCACTTTAACAAAGTTTCGGGTGACTCTAAAACTCAACTAGATGGTCCTAAATGTGAACTAAAGTATGCTTGAACACACGTGTAGTCACAAAAATTACCATGGACCTAGATAAAATACTATATGGCATGTTATAACAAGGTGGTGAATGAACATACATAATGAAAATAGATGAAAAGGTGTTAGAAAAAAGGAAAGATAAGGGAAAAGACAACCATACCATACCAGTCAATCTCATGGAATACATAATAAAAATATAATTGTTATACCTATCGTCTTGCACAATTCCTAACTTACCAACAAAAAATGATCCTCAATACTTGAAAGCACCCCCAAACTTATCCAAAACCTTCTTCCTAAGGTTTGATATAAGCAGGAAGTGATAAAGAACAAAGAAAAGAAAATGGGTGAAAAAGAAAATAGAATATATGTAAAAATATGATAAAAGTAGAAGGTGAGAAATAACATGCAAAAAAATTACAAAGTATGAAATTGAACCTAACTCTTTCAAATCACATAAAAAGACAAAAGAAAGTCTCTCAACCTCCAAAAAAAAATTGCTCAACTCTTAGCATCATCATAACCATTATAACTCATTGCGCCCTCGTCATAAGAAGGTGTCTAATGACTCTCCTCTAGGCCTAAATCCACCACTCCATCATAATGAAGTGCGAGTCGATTGGGAAGTGTATAGAATGATCAGTGGGACAAAGACAGTGGCTTCATTGGTACCTAGCCAGACTGCACGGGTGTCACTAGGCCTCGATGAAGTTGGCATTATAACTCATTGTGCCCGAAAGTAATCATCATGAATCACTTTTATCATGTGTAGCATAAACTTAGAGTCGGTGCCAAGCTGAGGCATAGGTGGTATTGGTGGCACCGGTGCAAATTTCTTTGCGATGTTGGGTACATGTCACCAAGAGCCTACTGCGCAGCTGCGGTAGCAGCGATATGCCTCTTTGCTCCCCTCTTTTCTTTCGCAGCTTGTCGCTGCTGAGCTTCCGTAACTAGTCGTTCATTCTGAGTGATACCATCCTGTTATGCAATATCATATAGATCCTCAAGTCTCTGCTCTTCATCCACGGAGTCGACGTATCCATCAGGCGATCCTAAAGATGTGATAAAGTTATCGGTGATCGTCGTGTCCGTTGGAACATCACGGTCAAGTCTAGTCAGATTGACTCCTGCGAGCTGATATAAGCTAGTGATGAGAAGAGGTAGGGTAGACAATTACCGCCAACTGAGTCCATGACCTCCTTAATGTTAGTGTAATGACCCGTTACCTTAAGCTGGTCATTAGTGTTAATCTAAATCTAAATTAACTCGAGTTAGGCTCGTGGTTAAGTCTAATGTACCTTGATTAGCGTGTGTATGAGTTTGTATGATCATTCGTGTATGTTTGGAATGTTTATTGAATTTATAGGTTGTAGTATAAAAATGAAATTTATTTACAAGCCTATCATCAGAAAATAAATAATTAAACAATAAATAGTCGGTAACCCAAGTGCGACGAGGGGGTTGTGAAATGAATGTGCATATCCGAGAATGCTCGTAAGCATGTCTGGTGAATTTATTAGCGAGAAAATACATAAATTGTATATATATTTATATATAATTGATATATAAAAATATATAATAAAACTATAAGTTTGGTTTGAATTATATGGATCGTTGGATCATCTCGAGATGAGTGTAAGTGTTGATAGTGTCAAAATATGTGTCACTTTAGGATGTGTCACATTAACACCTTATTCACTTGATCAACCTTAACATAGTATGATGCGTATCTCGAGGAAACACATATATTTAAATCAAAACCTTCAAGTTCATGTCACAAATCGATCGAGAGAGTGAGAGACAAGCAACTGAGGGTTTTAGTTTTTGAGGAATCGGTTCAGGAGTGGAATTCAACATGAATTGAGGAGCTTAAACAATTATGGGTCAGAGATCATCACTATTCGTGAGTTTGGTTTTTGAGTTTTAAGTTGAATTTTATAGCTTGTGCTAATATCTCTGTGAATGGTTGTTTTTATTGATATGAAATGAATTTATACCTCACTAGAGGTCCTCCTTGATGTATTTGGGGAGTGTTGGCTATTGTTTTGGTGATTTGTGGATTGAACAATGGGTTCTCCCCTGCTCATTATCGAGACAGTACAGGGTGGAGCGCGCTCCATGTATTAGGGTAGCATGCTCTTTCATCAATTAGGATGAACCCAGTTTGTGGAGCGTGCCCCACCAAGTGAGGTAGCGCGCTCCCACCCTTGAAAATAGCAATTCTGCTGTAATTTAGTTAGAACTTCCTGAGGTTTTAGGGACTGACTCAGGGGTTTTAAAAATCGGTTATTATACCTATATTGATCACAAATGGCTTGTGATAGGTGTTGGATCACCAAGAAAGTGTGAGTGACCTGGAAACTTAGGAAGTTTGGAAATGGAAACTTAAACCAAGGTAAGTATCGATTCTCTTATTTATCAATGTTGCCTAGATATGTTAGTATATGTAGTTCATATAGTTTATGAACTGAATGGGGGACTATGTACACTGTGATATCTTTACTAAACGGAAAACGATGTTTAATGTGATCCACGAAAGTAACTCCTGGAACTGAGACCAGGTTATATAGGATATGGAGTTGATCTCCCGACCTATATGTAACTCCTACTCAGTTAGATAGGTTGCATGGGTTACATATTCACTAGAGGGTTTGGGATATAATCATTGGACATTAATGGATTGGCTAGACAACAACATCGGCCAATGTGTTGGTTTAGCAATCGCATTAATTGTTAGTGGGTAATCGACCATAGTTTTACAAATAAAATATGAATCACAGTGTAATAGTCATTGACGGTTTGACTTGCATCTGCTACTTATTTAATTATATGTTTTTCATAATCACGTTAGTTAACATTAGTGCATATTGTTGTTGCATAATGTTATTGACTATTATATTGAATGTTGATGGCTTTGTAAATCCTAACTTATTGAGTAAATTGGAGCGCTCACCCCAAATTTAATATTTTAGATTTTCAGCATGTCGCTTCAGCAAAAAGAAAAGAGAAGATTTAGGAGTCTTATTATATTCTTTACGATGTATTGAGCATTCCTGTATATATATACACTATTTGAGTTATATTGTTGTATATGAACAGAGTTGGGAGGTTTATAATCAAGTTTTAGATTTTGATAAACTCTGTATTTATGTATATCATTTAATTATTGAAAAAGTTTTAATTTTTTGCTGTATATATTTTGAAATATATATTCGATAAAGATATATAGGTTGAGTTTATCAGATACATACGGATAGGCTGCTAGCTCTAGTTAAGTCTGGCTGGGTTACCAGGGCTTAATTAGGGTTTTAGTCCGAGTATCGCCTTAATCGGGATAGAGGATGCTAAAATTAGAGTTTATAAGTTCTCTGACATCAATTCAGCCCTGAGTGGTAATGGTGTATAGGAGGGCGGCTCTAGGTTGGACAATTTCACACTCCTGTTTGGTAGGTATGAGTAAATGGACGAGGAAATAGCTCCATGCTCAATGGACTTTCCTAAAATCTCCTTGTATGAGTTGTAACTTCTTACCCTGCATGCCCTCAACTAACCATAACAACCGATGACTACCAATGCATTCTCTATAGTGTCATAAGGATAAGGGTAGTCGGCGATAAACCTCTCGTGAGGATACTCCATATAATCTACTGGATAGTTGGGAAAGTCATAAAATCGGCTGATAGTGAGGGCACTAAAATTAACTTTCACTCCCCTAACCTGAACCACATTTCCCAACCTATGGTGATGCTCGTTAACAAAGAACTCATGTACTAGTACCTCGATCCTCCAGCGGTTTACCTTGTTAGACTCATGTGATATATCTCTAGTGAACTCTTCCCAACCAAGCTCCCTAATGACAGAGAGGACACGGTTCTCGTACTTCTCACTAACTCTAATTTTTCTCTCAACTTGTTGTGGTCGAGACATATCATCATTGAAGCATGTTAAGGCTTGAGGAGACTCGAACCTAAGTGGGTAAAAACCTATAGGACGAGCTCTTTGGTGGGGATGGGTTGAGGGTAGCGGAGGTGGAAAAGACATTGCAAATGTGGGAGGGAGCAGTCGATTTAGTGTGGGCCATATCTACGAAGAAGCATAAAGTAGCTATAACAACTTCACTACGAAGAAGAAATCTAATCAAATGGAAAAGAGAGATGAAAACAATTATGATCAAAGGCAAAATATCATCAACATGGTAGTTAGAGCTCGATGAAAACGATGAACGAGGCAAAGAGATCTTCGAATGAAACACCTCAACAAAATCATATGAATTTCAAATTGAAAAATGTTGGGGATTGAATCACCATATATCAAATGGAACTCCAAAAATACTAAATCCATGTAAGAAAAGGCTAAGGTATGCGTCAAATCGAGCTCAAACAGTTAAAAGTGCAAGTGTCAAAGTGAACACAAAAGTCGGTGCAGAAGTCCCATGTGGGCATGACGCGCAATCGAACAAAACATTAATCAAGCAAAACATGCGGTTAACCGACATTAAAATTTTTCCAAAACAGTGACTAATTTGCAGAGAAAACACAAAACAAGCCGAGAAATCCGCATCGCGCGAATCACAACACAAAAGGGGCAAGAAATCATAGGCCACAAAATCCAAATCACAAGTCACAAAGTCACCCTAAAGCATTCAAGTAAGCAAAAGTGACAAGAAGGGAGTGGAAGATTACCTCGTCAGAGGTGTAAGAAGGAAAAAAGGTGTCAAGTCGGAGCACGTAAGGGAGGGCCCACCACGATGAGTTCACCCCCAAACTTGTGTAAGAACCCGACGAAAAGGGTGATGGAAAGTGAAAATCAAGTGTGGAGCTTGATATACGGCGGAAATGGAGGTCAGGAAGGTTGGTAATAGTGGATTGGGGGACTAGGGTTTGGCCATGAGGGAGGAAGAGGGTTAATTTGGGGAAAATTTCCCAAATAAAGGGGGCAGTGGGTATTTATACCCCTTGCGGGCCGATCTGCATCATGGGCATAAGCCCACGTCATGATGGCAGCACCAACCATGGTGTGGGATCTCTAGTAATCCGCCTCGTGGAGGCGTTGTATATGATGTCGTGGGTTTATGCCCACGTCGTCATTCACATTTTTTTTGAAAATATAAAACTAAGTCTAATCCTAAAACTAAATACAATAACTAAATGACCAATATAAATCACTAAAAATAAATAAAATGAAAGTAGACAAACTTACCAAATCCCGATGGAACCATGTGACGAACCACAAGAGTGATATTAGGCTCTCGCAATCTAGTGCACTAAGGAAAGATATTAGAACCTGTAAATAGTCACCAAAGGGATAATAAGAAGTATGCCACAAGAGTAGTAAAAACAAATATATTAAAGTAAAAAAGGATAGAAACTTGGTTTGCCTCCCAAGAGGGCCTTTGTTTAAAGTCGTTGACTTGACTCAGTTGGACTCTATCAGTCAATGTACTCTACTACCGCTAAAGTCTCATACTCGATATTGTGCCGTGGGAATTTCTTGTAGAACGGCTCCAGTCTGTGCCCATTCACTTTAAAATCTTTCCTTGAGTTCATGCTCCTGATCTCAACTGCACCATGTCGAAAAATGTTATTAATAACAAAAGGTCTGAGCTATCATGTCCTCAACTTCTATGGGTGGAGAGTCAATCTAGAATTATAAATCAATACATTTTTACCGATGGTGAAAGTTTTGCGAGATAGGTTGTGTGACGGCCCCTACTTCTAAATAAGGCACCGCCCGGCCTAATCTCGTAATCAAGCCTTAATCCTAACCACATAAGACTTAATTACATATTAGTCAGCCTTTCGTCCCTATATTCATCAATACACATGTTCAGAAATTATTAAATTTTAGAGTTATTTACAACTTCTTATCATATTAATATTATTACATATTTTAAAGATTATGCGGAAGCTCTTATTATTCAAAATCCTAAGTGTGGAAAACCAGGAAAACACAGCATCAGATGCATGTATATATCATAAGGGTAATAACACAATATGATATATGAGTATCAAAAATGGGAAACTATGCACTCAACCCAATATACAACCCAAAAATGTACAGTAAAGACATAAACAGTAATAATACATCAAAAGTCGAGTCATACAAAAATGAGACAGGAGCATCGCCGAAATGGTCAAAGAAAGTCGCCGATCTTCTCCTTCCCTGGTCTACTGCAGCTCGACGGACCTACACTCACTGTCACAAACTAGACGGTGAGTATATTAATATTTAAGTAATAACTGGAGAATTATATGTCACAATTCCAAAATATAAAAATGGTATTTAAAAGCATAAAGTAGCAAAAGAGTTTCTGAATCAAGTAATGCAAGTAAATACCACAGTTGAAAATGCATAGACTGACACAGGCTAAGTCGAGATGATCTACGTCCGGTTAGCGGTGAGAACTATCACCTAACCTTTCTTACTACTATATGGAGTTGCGCTCAATATATTCCACACCAATAGCGGAGCTGCACTCTACGCATACAAATCATATATCTCATTCTTGTCGACCACCCCGAGTCCCATAACTCGTGTGCCGCGCAAGTGTAGTGGTGAGTGCCGGAACCCCGATAAACCCATGTCCCTGTGAACCGCGCATCTCTCGTGCAATGGACATTAGATAATCCCTACTTTAGTTTTCAAAGATCAATAGTTCCAATTCTCTAGGTTTTCAAAACTAGTTAGGCTACAAAGTCCAACGAAATAGAATACAAGTCTAATATATTCCATTTATCCCAATAGCATGCTTTTCATCAACTTCCTATCAAGAATATCATTAAAAATAGAAATTGGAATCAATGAAACATTTCGCAAGGCATCATGTCAACAATATTCAAATACGAATAAAAACAAGAACAACATGATATGAGATTACAAGTAGCAATGTCTACAAATAGACCATACAATTATATGAGTCAATGAAATAAAATATAGAATTCTAACAGCTTTACTTACAATTCATAACACTTGTCCTAGCCTATCCGATCTCTCGACACTCCGAAATGCGTTCCCAAACTCCCGAGATCTCCCCTTAGTTCCCTAGAGTTGTTTAATAGGTTTTAGAGTGAGCTTGGACTATTACTTAGAGTTTTAAACCCTTTTATAGTGTTTAAACCATTTTTGGAAATTGCTGATTTTTGTTCTGTCATGGGCAATTAGCGCGCTACTTTTAACCTCTAGTGCGCTAATCAAGATTAGCGCACTAGTTTTCTACATTAGAGCATTAATTTGAACATTAGCGCGCTACTTCACATATCTAGCGCGCAATGTGTAGTAGAACCCATAATTCTGCACTTTGAATTCTGGGTTTTTGCTACACATAGGCCTTGTTATCACTTTAGGGCACACAACAAGAGGTCCTAACATCATACCCGATGTAAAACAACCACCACAACATCAAATTCATGAATTCACAAAGTCAATGGAATGAAGAAGTTACCTAGTTTGAAGAACTCATTCTTCTTCACTAAAGCTTCACTGATTTGCACACTTCTGCTCCTCGAAATTTACACTAGCAAACTCTTTTTTCTCTCTTCCTTCCTTGCAAACCGATTTTGATGAGGATGAAATGAGAATTGTTGACTATTATGCTTTATTTGACTATACATAGATATGTTTAAACTATAGCCATTGATCATTGTGTGCATATGTATCTCGAGGCTCAACTAATGGATCACCTTGTCACACTTGTCTCTCAAGTCATGTTTGAGTGACTCCAATAGTTGACTCACTTAGCCTCTTGATTTGGCAATATGTGTCTCGATGCACATCATGTGCTTATTGTTTTATTTCACTAACTTTAGGCACTTAATATTACATTTAAATGTGACCACATTGAGCCACTTATAAAACCAACATTTAACTCAAATTAATTAAGCTTACTCCATAAGCCGCTACCTCGGTCCCACGTCGACACGCAACTCGAGGTACATCTCTGCTCGTCTCTATACTTATATACCTGTATAAATTGACTTAATAGTCTACACATATACAATGCACTAGGCATACATCACAACAAATATAAAATATACCCCGGCCCTTGCCTCGGTCAATGGAAAAATCACTATGTGGATCCCACAATACGGGTTGTTAATCATGTTTAAGGAATTAAACACGGTTAGAGATTTTGGGCCGTTACAGGTTGTGATCGTGGAATGCCTTGGTTTATCTTTATATATTCGAGTGCACTCGTAGGCATCATTCCGGATCTCCTTCAATTCTTGGAATTCCAACTTTCTCTCTTTACCGGCTGCATCGAGTTCCATGTGGAGCTGTTTGACAACCCATAAGGATTTATGCTCTAACTTGACCGACAAATAGTGTATTGTTGAAGACCAAACAATACAGTGACATTTTGATTGGCGTTTTATATATTGTTCGATAGTGTAACGACCCAAAAATTTAAAACACCCATCCTGCAGGCAATTTGGTAATTTTGCAAAATTAGGGAATTGCCCATCGGGATAAATGTTTTAAATTTTTGGGTAGTCATAACGAGTTTTTATTTGACTTAGACCCCAACAAGCTCTAATCTCTCTTTCTTTCCAACGTGTTTTGTTTTCAAACAAAAGGGGTCTAGGGCTTATAATCAGATTAATATATTGGGAACAATTATGTAGGGTTTTTTGCAAAATAACCGAATTGCACCTGGGATGGGTGTTTTAAATTTTTAGGTCATCACAGATAGGCTCATACCGCGTCCTTAAGGCGTATACTCCATCTTTCCATGATGGGTTTACAATCTTCTCCAAAATGGATTTAATATCTCTATTGGACACCTTTGCTTGGCCACTCGTTTGAGTATGGTAAGCCGTAGACGTTCGGTGTGTAACATTGTACCTATGCAAAAAACTTTCAACCATACGGTTGCAAAAGTGGGTACCTCTATCACTAATTCAAGCCCGTGAAGCTCCAAAAGTGAAAAAAATCCGTGATTTCAAGGAATCGCATACCACTGATGTATCATTATTGCGAGTGACTTTAACTTCCATCCATTTGGACACGTAGACCATCGCCAATAAGATATATAGATAACCTCATGACGGTGGAAATTTCCCTATGAAATCAATCCCCTAAACATCACAAATTTCACAAAATTATATTGTGGCAGTGGCATTTGACCTCGGTGACTCAGGGTACCGGTTGACTGACATCTAGCACAAGTCTTTGCGAATAGATAGAAATTATAAAAGATAGAAGGCTAGTAGAACCCGCTCTCCAATACCTTCATTGCCATCCTATGTGGACCAAAATAGTCGCCTCAGGTGTATGAGTGACATAATGTCAAAATAGATTGGGTCTCGGTCTAGGAGACACATCTACGGATCACCTTGTAATAGCAAAACTTAAACAAGCATACTTAGTGTTTAGAGTCACTTCGGATTCTATCCTTTTGCGCTCGTGTTAGGTGAGGTGATAACTCTTGTGTAATGAGGTAGTTTCAAATCTGCGAACCAAGGGAATTCGTTAGTGGCGGCTAAGGATATTCATCAGGGAAATCATCTTGAAAAGGGACAACCCTTCTCAATACGGTTAAGATGGTCAGCAACAAGATTTTCTTCACCACTATTATCCTTTATGTCAATATCAAACTCTTGCATGCCTTATGTAAGTATAAAGGCATGTTATTATGTAGGAGATGACACATGAGTTGTGCAATTTCGTAGAAAGCTTTAATGAAACACCGATAGAAATTGGCATGGCTAAGGAAGGATTGGATTTCTCGTACATTTGTGGGGTAAAATAATTTTTAAATGACTTTCGTTTTTGCCGGGTCTACCTCCACATCCCTTGATGAAATGATGTGTCCCAAAATAAGACCTTGGTCCACCATGAACTGACATTCTCATAATTGAAGAGTAAGTTCTTCTCGATACATCGGTGAAGAAACTTCGTAAGGTGATTGAGACAAAGATCAAATGAGCTACCGTAAATAGTGAAATCATCTATGAAGACTTCGATGAAGTGCTCATTGAAGTCGGAGAAGATGCTCATCATACACCTTTGAAAGGTAGCAGGTGCATTGCACAAACCAAAGGGCATGCGCCGGTAAGCAAAGGTACCGGAAGGACATGTGAAGGTAGTATTCTCCTGATTCTCATGTGCAACATGAATTTGGTGAAAACCAGAGTATTCATCCAAGTAGCAGTAATGAGACATGCATGTTAATCACTATAACATCTGATCGATGAAAGGCAGTGGGAAGTGGTCTTTTCGAGTAGAAGCATTAAGCTTCTTGTAATCAATGCAAACCCGCCATCCATTTTGGATGCGGTTGGGACTAACTCACCTTGTTAGTTCGTGACCACTGTGATCCCATTTTCTTGGGAACCACATGAACGAGACTGACCCACTTGTTGTCGGAGATCAGATGGATCATCCCAGCATCAAGGAGTTTCAAGATCTTCTTTTTAAACACTTCCATCATTGGTGGGTTTAGTCTCTGTTATGCTTCTCGTGAAGGTTTAAACCCTTTTTCTATATGAATATGATATATGCATGTGGAAGGACTAATACCTTTGATATCATCAATAGTGTACCCTAGTGCTTCTTTGAACTCTCGAAACACATTTACGAGCTTATTTTCCTCTGATCATGTGAGTTTAGTAGAGATAATCACATGTAAAGTATCGTTCTTGCCTAAAAACACATTTGAGATGGTTGGGCAAAGGTTTGAGCTCCAGTGTGGGCCTCGCTCAATAAAGAGGATAATCTTAGAGTTCAAAGCTGGTAAGTTTAGGAATGCTAGGGTGGATGGAAAGAGCTGGGTATAATCCAACTTCGAGATTAGCTTCTCGATCTCAGTATCGAGGGTGGTTTCGCAAAAGATGGTGTTGAGGTGATACTCTAACACCACTTTCATATCATCTTCATTCACGAGAAAGGCATCTTGAACAAGTGAGTCCACACTATCCAAGACAAGCACCAAGGATGAGGCATCGCTAGAATAGCGCATCACATCATAGATATTAAATTTGAAGAGTTCACCATCAAACTTTATGGTAAGGGAGTCGCTATGGATATCAATCTTAGTCTGGGCAGTCTTAAAGAAAGGATGACTAAGTAAGACTGAGGAGAAATGGGGGTAAGAGTGATTCTTCAAATCCACGATACATAAGTCAGTGGGAAACACGAGCTCACTCACTTTCATTTGAATTTCCTCCAACACACCCATTGAATGAACGATGGACTAGTCTACCATATGTATGACAACTTTAAGTTTGCCTTCAATGTCTTAAAAATGGAAAATGGCATGACATTGATTGAGGTGCCTAAGTCGCACATTGTATTTTGGATTTCGACTTCACCAATAGTGTAAGGCACAATGAACATACTCGAATCCTCACACTTGGTGGGCGACTACTTATGTAGGATGGGTGAAACATTTTCACCTATGGTGATTTTCTCATTGCCCTTAAGTTAACCTTTGTTAGTGCAAATGTCTTTCAACAACTTAGCATAGCGGGGCATATGCGCTAAGGCGTCAATAAGTGGAATATTTATTGCCATTTTCCTTAGTATTTCCAAAATTTCTTTTTCTGAGGAAATGGTTTTTTTTATTAGTCATTGGGGAAACAGGGGTAGAATTTTGATAGAAAGTTGTGCTTCATTATCCAAGATTACCGTTTCCTGAGGAACCGGTTAAACTTCGAGCTCGTGCTCGACTTCCTTTGATTTTTGGGTAGCCTCTTTAGGTTTGGGTTCCTTGTGTGGTTCCTCCAATATTTCCCACTTCTAATAGTGACAACGTTTACATTCACATTAGGATACGAGTGTAGTTGAGAATGTGACTTTCCTTTATCATCTATACGCCCTGACTGTAGGGCAATTTGCCCTATTTGGACTTCGAGATTTCTCACAGTCGCAGTACTCTCAGTTTTATATTAGGCCAAATCTTTAGAGAGCCTATTTCGATTAAAAATGAGTGTCCTTTTCATCTTTTCTAAAAACCTCAAATTCTGAGTGGGTTAGGATCGTTGAGGGGAAGGTAGTCCCTTCGGAATGTATTGTAGAAAGTTTTAATTCTGCGGTCCCTAATTTTAATAGGTTTTTTCATGAAACTATTAAAACTTTTGCTAAATTTGTTGCCGTATTGATTCCTAGGTAGTCCTTGGTATGCGCCGCCTATGGCGCGAGCATGTTCATCCTCGAACAAGGTGGGACAAGAATCAGTGGAATGGTATGTTGAGTTTTCATGCCTACAACACATTATCTGCAAGAAGCCCACCCGCGACACTTCTCCATGAGCCTATGATCTCCACCAATATCGATATTGTCCCTAACTTAACCACTTTTCAACTCTTAGGTGTGGGTTTTATCTCGAAAGGCCTCGTTCTTAGTTAAGGAGAGATAATCACTTATGTACTTATTTACAAAGTCTCAATTATCCAATGTTGGACTATTATTTTGGTCCACATATCTTAAAACTCCACCTTACACCGAAATCCATCCAAGGTGCATTCTCAACAGGTCACAACCGAACCGTCGGCTCTGATACCATGTTGAGTTTTGCGAATCAAGCGCAGCGGATGTTTTCGAGACTTTTTTGAATATCCCTGAACCAAGATCCTCACGATTCCATTACACTGATGTGCCAAGAGAAAAATCATACCTTAAAAAGAACAACTCCATATTTGCCTTGTGTGGTGTCGATCGATTCCTTCAAGTCGCTGGCAAAGACGAATGTCCTCTATCATAAATCCACACATGAACGGACGATCACAGACCGGAGTACTAGTGCCAAACATTTCTTGGGCAAAAATTCTTACAAAAACTTTCTAGAAGAATTTCTACAACTACTGTGACCCTAATGTCTTATTTATAATACAATTGGTAGAAAGAACTTCATCTCCTAGTCACACTATAAATAGAGTCTTAGATAAAGTCCAACTCTAAAAAGGATAGAGTCATAAATAATCTACAATTACTAATCCAATAAGAGTTGTAATTTATCTAAAACTCAAATAAGAATTAAAGTCATACTATAATTCTAATTAGAGTCCTATTCAAAATAGGATTTACCAAGAGACAAAATTTTTAGTCACACTAGAAATATAGGAGAGTTTTGAATCCTAGTCAAACTAGGACACTTAATGAGAATCTTCAAAATGAATTTAATCAAATAAAATTCATCAACCTTGACAATATTAAATTGCTCAAATCCATTCTTTGTGCGTGACCCAATAGGTTCATACAACGTTGGCAGTAAACCAAAAACCCTTTTTGGCACACAAATCATAAGCGACAACTTGCAAGACATTATGACTACCCAAGTTGCACGAAGATCAATAAATCGATACAACCTAATAGATAATGTATATCATATCCATTTGTCACGCGATATCTTTGGATTGAACATAAGACATGAAATGTCACCCTTATAGTTCAATCTATTAGTCTCGATCTTCGAGTAGACTAAAATTGTCAAGTGACATTGATCCAATCAATTCACTAGATATGTCCATTTATCAATCTAACGTATCAAGGGGTCCACTAGGTATCTCTTTCTAAAAGAAAGGGACAAATTCCATCTTAATCACACAACATCCATACATTAGTCGGACAATGACCAATCACAACTTTTATAATTATTTGGTTAAAGGCGACGTTTAATTGTGTCAAATAATTGTCCTCCTAATGTTAGAGTCTCTGGTGATCTCAAGGCAAATGACTAAATGACATAACTATCATGAGAAGCACTTATAACATTGACCATGTAGCATTCTCATAGCGGGTCGGTCCAGCATCTGTTCCCAACAGATACACATGATCTTGATCCATATCTGTATACACATAATCATCACATGCTTATCAATTAAGACTCATACTAGTCTTAATTTATTATCATTCCCATAATAATAACTGATTAGGGACGTTTAGAATGATACAATAATTATTCATGTATACTATTATAAAAGAAACATGCATCTACTTATAATAGTTAAATAACGTTTACAGAATTGGCCTAGGGCTCATACCTCAACATCTCCCACTTGCACTAGGTCCAATCCAATACATATCCAATACTGTGTGGTCTTAATGCATGCTTAATGGAAGAGGTTTATATATGTATCTGCTACATTGTTAAATATTTGTGTTATGTAAATCATCACATTATCTCTATAACAAAGTGATAAACACTGAGTGATTGTTTAAATTTTTTTTTGTGTGACTTAAGGTTCCATAACTTTAATTTTTTCGTTGGTTTTACAATAAAGACCAATAATGTTTCCAACACTTGGAACCACACCTAATTCAATCATGAACCTCATGATCCAAACCTTTTCTTTGGCTGCATCAAATACCGATAAAAACTCAGTTTATATGGTAGAACTTGTTTAAGTGAGTTGAGAACGTTTCCAACTCACTGCATCTTCCTACGAAGTTAACACATATCCATATTGTGATCATTAATCAAAATTACTAGCTTGAAAGTTTGCATCTTGTAACCATTTACAAGATTCATATCTTTTAAACCTCTACAAATCTAATAACATTTCTCAAGTGCTTCTGAAGTATTTAAGAATGTTATCAATAAATATCCAATGACCTTCACTGGTATAATGACCTGTTACCTTAAGCTGGTGATTAGTACTAATCCAAATCCTAATTAACACGGGTTAGGCTCATGGTTAAGTTCGGCGTACCTCGATTAGCGTGTGTGTGCATTTGCATGATGTATGGTGTTTGTTTGGATTGCAAAATTTAATTATGTATAGGTTGTCGTATAATAAGAAAATTATACACAAGCCTATAAAATGGAAAATACCCAATAAACTATGATTTATCGGGACACCAAGTGTGACAAGGGAGTCATGGCACGAGTGTGCATGCTCAAGGACACTTGTAGGCACATCCGGTGAGTTTAATGGTGAATAATACGCGATATATATATTTATATGTTTTTAAATATATAAATATATATTGGAAAATAAAAGAATATTAGAAATATATGGATTATCGGATTGTCTCGAACGAAGCATATGTGCATGATGTGTCAAATTTCGTGTCACTTTAAGGAGTGTCACTTTAACGCATCAACCACGCGATCGGTCTTGAGATAGCGTGATGCATATCTCAAGGAAAATCCATATATAAAAACAAAAACTCATTTTTATTCTCAATTCATTCGAACAATCGAGAAGATGAGGAGGTCGATTTTGATTTGGATCGAAAGAAAATCGTTCCGGAAGCCGAATTCAATCAAATTGGGGAGCTTAAACGGATTAGAAGCTAGTGATAATCACTTTGGTAAGTTTGGTTTTCATGTTTGTTGAAGTTCAATTTGCTGGTGATGATCAAAATTTGTTGAATTGAGGTTATTGTTGATTTGAATGGGTTTATAACCTCATTAGAGGTCCTCCCGGATTGATTGGGAGTGTAATTGTTGAGTTTGGATGTGATTTAGATCGAATTGGATCAGCAGAGGTACGTTGTTGCAGGTCTGGTGCACATAGCGCGCTAGGCACTGGCCAAAGCGCGCTACGCATACTGGGGAAGATGACTGACTTAAGGATAGCGTGCTATCCATGTCATGGAGAGTGCTACCAGACCCCTGAAACCAACAAATGTGCTGTGTTTTATGAAAAAATCTCGAGGGACTTAGGGACTGGTTTAGGGGTTTTAAATGTAGTATAATGAACCTATATTGATCCCAAATGATTGGTGATAGGTTGAGGAACACCAAGGAAGAGCGAGATAATCAAAAAGTTAGGGAGTTTGAGAAACAGAGACTTAGACCGAGGAAAGTACGGATTCGGTTATTTATTAATATTGTCTGGCTATTTAGTATATTTAGATCATATAGCTGTTGAAATGGAATGGGGGGATTATGTACACTGTGATGGTTTTTCTAATGATCATAAAATAATGTCTAATGTGATCTACGAGAGTAACTTTTCAGGGCTGAGACCAGGTTGTATAGTACTTGGGCTTGATCCCCCGTTCTATACGTAACTCCTACTCAGTTTATAGGTTGCGTCGGTTACATATTTACTAGAGGGTTTAGGATAGAACCATTGAGCATTAATCAATTGGTTAAACATCACATATGCGCAGTGTGTTGGTTTAGCACTCGTATTAATGGCGCCGATGGATAATTGGTCCTAGTTTTATAAATAAAATGGGGATCACAATGTAATAGTCCAAAGACATTTGCTTTGCATTCGTTTATGTATTGAATTTATATGCTTTCCATGTTCTTGTTAGATATGATTGGTGCATGTTGTTATTGCATGATATCCTTGAATATTATATGGAACGTTGATGATTAGTGTGAATCCCTACTTACTAAGCAAGTTGGAGTGCTCACCCCAATTAACATTACAGGTAGATCGGACAAGCGCTACGACTATGAGATTGAGAAGTTATAAGAGTCTTGAACTTCTCTTCGATGTAATGACTTTCTCTGGTCTTATATATTTGTATTGAATTACATATTTGTAATATCACATGCGATGAGTGATTTATATAACCGAGGTTTATTCTGATTTGTTTTTAATACTGTATATCATATTTTGGTTATCGAAAAAAGTTTTAAATTTCCACTGTGTATATGATTTGTTTTATTTCGATAATCGATATACAGTAGTGCTTATCAGGTGTAGGTGGTAAGGCTGCTGACTCTAGTTAAGTCTGGTAAGGGTAATATGGGCTTAATTAGGGTTTCTGACTAGGTATTGCACTAATCAGGTTAGGGGATGCTACAACTGGAATCTATGAGATATAGGTATGTTTTGCCCAACGCTTATGACAAATCAACTTGAATGCAATGTATAACACATGTTATGATTCTCATACCTTATGCGCATGGAATCATATTCACATTGTCCCGTTCATCATTTGTCTTAAGACTTTGAGTCTTGCAGAGACTTAAGTTATAAGACATAAGTACGAATTCTTTTAAGAATCTCGCACACTAAAACCTTTTCAATTATTTGTCTCTATAAGCACTCTAATTTAGACCAATTAGCCTATTAAATCTATCTCTATATATCTATATCACAAGGATATAGGCCTAATTTTCTAAAAAATTTATTGAGAAACTTTTCCTTAACCAAGACTTGACATTCTACAAGGTTAGAATATCATTTCTAATGAACATTATATCATCAACATACAGATTCAGATAATTGCACTCCCACTAATCTTTGTATATACACAAGATTTTTTTATTCAATGAACATAATTCATTATTTATTTCATCAAAACAAAGACCACAACTCTGATAAGTTTACTATAATCCACAAATGGATCTTTTAAGCTTGCATCTTTCTAAAATTCTCAAGATAATCAAAACTCATAAGTTGTGTCGTACACATCTTTTTAGGAGCATAGAGCAATGCTATTTTGACACTCGTTTATTATATTTTATAGTCAAACTATGAAGTAATGACAATTGAAAATCTGGAACTTGAGCTTAGCTATCAGTGAAAAATCTTATCATAATCAACACCTTGATTTAGATTGAAATTCTTCGATAAGTCGTGCTTTTAACTATGCACCTTTTGTTTTTATGTCATTTTAAATCATTTTCATCAAATGAAAAATCAATAATTAGACACATTTTATAGTGCAGTTCAGGTTGATTTTATATATAAATGATGATATTACACTAGGTATTCTCTTATTTTTGTGGTTTCAAGTTTTAAATATGAAAGTGAAGAAATGGAAGAAAGTAGAAAGAAGAGCAAAACAGTCAACTGGAAAAGAAGCCCAACGGTTATCTATTGATTTGCAATAGCAATAAGAATCGCCACCTAAATCGGCAACATGAAAAGCCAACGAATCCACAATGAATTGAAGAATGAACTACAAATCTCCAGCTGAATTGGTAGAGCACTGAGAGCTAAACTTAGTGATTTACTCAGCGATTTGTGTACAAGTTAGGAATCGCTAATAAATTGCTAAGGTCAGTGACGAGTTTTTTAGATAAGAATGAGGAATTTGTATTTATCTAGGATATGTACTCTAAGGGAAAATATATATAGGGATAGAGAACTTCGAAATAACTCTCTCTTTTCTCTCTTATTCTCTTTTTAACTTTTCATTACTCTTGTCTCTTAAGTTTATTTTCATACGTGAAGCAACATTGGAGCTTTGATTAAGAGATATTTATTTATTTAATTGTGTCTTTTAATTACATATTTGCATTGTTTGTTTCCAGCATGTGTGAGTAGTAAGTAAATATAAACAAACCCTAGACATGTAATATACTTTGGATTGTTATGTATTTATAATTATGGAATCACGTACTTAATGCTTTAAATCGATTCATACACATCAATCACGAATAAAAAAAGTTGTTTTTGCGTATTATAACTAGTAATTCTTTATGTTGAGTGCATAGTGACCAATATGTTCCTTAATATAGAGTGTTCAATTCTATGTCTATAACTTTTGACAACAATTATAGAAGCAGTACTTATGATAAATCTATAGGGCTTTTCCCGAGTGGATGTTCTAGGTGATTGTGTTATAAGTTGTTTATTATGTGTCTTCTGTTAATATTGGCTTAGATTAGGCATGTTTTCATTGAGCGTAATGATATCGTATTTCTACGGCGTTTCGTTTTATCCAGTGGGTAGATTTACAATGATAAGAATATGACATTTCCATTGAATTTAGGAAAATTGGTGGCAGACTAAAAGCTATCAATCTATTATGAATTAAGATTGAATGATTCCAAGATTCTATGTGATATAATTATAACTATGATGTTAAGTGATGTTATGTTCTAGTGTTTGAAAACAATCCGAGTATATTATAATGTTTATTAGGGATTTCTTTAGATGTTTGTTAGATATTTTATTTACATTGTTTTATTGATTATTTGAATTATTAGTTTAAGTTATATTAGGTTAGTTTATTGAGTTTAAATTGTTTATAATTTAGTTATTTTAATTAATTGTTTATTTTATTTGCATATTGTTAAGTATTTAATTCAGGTTTAATTAAATTAATTAAATTAAAACAAGTTAAATCTGATAAAACTTTAGGGTAGCCTTAGTTTTTAAGAGATTTTAAAAATCCTTATGGAGAAGATATCCTATTTACCACCACTAAAAATCAATAGTAAGTCATATAATATGGCTGAATACGAGGAAAATCAATTTTTAGAAAATCTGATAGGAATGTCACGGCTTATGAATCTATGTGTATAACTTTCACAATAGAATTTTCGAAATTCGAATAGAAACTGGGACTCATAAATTCTTTACCGTGTTTCTATGGTGAAGATAATGAAGATGCTCAAAAGTTTATTAGAGAGTTCGTACACAAAGTAAGCACGTTA
The DNA here is from genome assembly GCA_039657325.1 of Stephania cephalantha. NCBI lineage: Eukaryota > Viridiplantae > Streptophyta > Magnoliopsida > Ranunculales > Menispermaceae > Stephania > Stephania cephalantha. The sequence goes on along the minus strand of CM077567.1, from coordinate 56,988,903 downwards.
AAATCTGAAGATATAGAAATAGATTACGTTAAATTAAAAGCTTTTCCTTCCGTATTGAAAGGCCAAGCTTTAGATTGGTTATTCTACCTTCCTCAAAATTCTATAACCAATTGGTTAGAGATGCTACAAGTCTTTCTTGATCATATGTCCTAGCAAGACAAATTAGTTTATATAGAAAGAAAATTGGTAATGCTAGGATGGAAATTGGAAGAACTTTTGATGAATTTTGGGATAGGTATCAAAGATTGATTTCATTATGTCCAATGCATGGTTTTACAGAAAAAACTTTAATGCAATATTTTTATGAAGGATTCAATCACTTAGAACGAAGCTTCTAAGACACTATATGTGGAAGTTCTTTGCTTGATAAAACATCAACTTAGCAAGAGAAGCTATAAATAAAATGGCTAAACAATCTAAGCAATATGGTGAGAAGAGTGAATCGACCAAAAATAATCTAAGTGACATGAATAGGACATTTAAAACACCACACGATAAGATAGATGAGCTAAAAGTTATGGTTGAATTATTACTAAAAGATAGATCAAGCAAAGTAAAATCTTGTAATGAATTAAGTCATTCTAATGATGAATATCTTTTAAAACAACAAACCAAAATAGAAAAAGCTAATGCTATTATGAACTAATATGATGGGTTTGTTGAGAAAATTACCCACAATTGAATGTAGGTAATCATATTAACAATCAGGGTTATCAAAGGTATAAACATCGAATAATTCAGATGAGAAAATGATCTAATAATTCAAAAATCACAAAATGATATAACCGAATTGAAAAATCAATTGAGTCAAATGACAACACAAATGAGTCAATTTGTAAAACAAGGGAAATTATCATCTCAATCTTATCCTACTATATATGAAAAAGCACCAACCATAATATTAAGGAGTGGTAAGCAGATGGATGAACCTAAAATATTGGACCAATTAGTTTCAATGAAAGAAATAGAAATTGAACTAGAAATTGAAATTAAAGTAACAAGTGACAAGATTCCCAACGAAAAGGGTAATAAATTTGATAAAGATATATCAATTAACGTAAAACCACCATTCCCTCATCGTTTGAAAGATAATAAAAATGGTAAGAAACTGCAGGAAGAAAAACAAATATCTGATACATTAAAGTAAGTACTTGTTAATATACTTTTGTTTGAAGTCATTTAAAATGTACTTAAGTTATCTGGACATGTGTAGTGAATGAATATAGGGACACAAGGCTGACTAATACGTAATTAAGTCTTGTATGGTTAATTTTAAGGCTTGATCACGGAATTAGGCCGAGCGGTGCCCTGTTTAGAAGTTGGGGCCGTCACACCGCGTCGACACGCTTTACGTGGCATTTACTCGTTACACAATCTCACACGGTATGACAATATAAATACACACGTGCGATGAGTTATGAAATACATATTAATTAACATCGCAATCATGAACCAATAGATAAAAATAACTATTTATGCCTAGTCAGTCGTGTCCTAGCCTATCTGAGACGTCCACATGGTCCTGAGCTGTCAGACCCCATTTAATTAAGGCATCTGACCGGCTTAAATTACGTTAATCAATTGATAATCTAGCAGAAATTTATAAAAAATTTATGCACTAATAAGATCAAGGCTAACGAAAAGTTAAGTCTAGGAAAACACGTATCAGCACTAATCCAAAAGAAGTTACCTCCTAAATGTTTTGATCCTGGAATGTTTTTCGTTCGATGTACGAGTGAGAACATAGGAATTTCTAAAGCATTGTGTGATCTGAGATCCTCCATAATGTTATGCTTGTATCTATTTAATTACAAATAACAGATGTACATTTAGAAGAAACTGGTATAGTCGTGCAATAAGCAGATAGATCCATTGTTAAACCAATAGGGTTACTCGAAGATGTACTAGTCTGGGTTAATGATTTAGTTTTCCCAGTAGATATCTATGTCTTAGATATGAAAGAAGATAACTTCTCTAATCTTAGGAAGACCATTTTCAAAAACAACAAAAACAAAGATTGATGTTTCAAATGGAACATTAACAATGCAAGTAAATGATGATACAATAAATTTTAATATATATGATGCAATGAAATACCTAATGGATGTTTCTTCCATATGCATAGTAGATATGATAGATCCGTTAATAGACAAATCTTTAAGAAAATATAAAATAGATAAATTGGAATTGGTAATAAAAGATTTAGAAGAAGATGATGTTAGAGATGAGGAAGCAAAATAGATAATAAGTACTTTAGAATCGTATAATGAACTACCTGAACTTACTTATTATCTAGACTTATCTAGATCTCATTCAAAACCTTTACCTTCTATATTTAAACCCCGGAATTAGATCTAAAAACCTTACCTGATCATTTGAAATATGTTTATCTAGGGGACTGTGATAAATTACCAGTAATAATTTCTAATAAATTAACTAGTCCAGAAGAAAAAAAGTTGATAAATGTATTGAAAGAATTTAAAGGAGCAATATGATGCACCATAGCTGATATCAAAAGAATACGTCCAGTTACGTGCATCCATAGGATAAACCTAGAAACTAATACAAAAGCTTCTAGACAACCTCAACGTAAATTAAACCCACCTATGATGGATGTAGTATAAGCTGAAATATTAAAACTATTAGATGCAGAAATGATATTTCCAATAGCCGATAGCAATTGGGTCTGCCCAGTCCAAGTTGTCCCTAAAAAGACAGGAATTACAGTAATACCAAATGAACATGGAGAATTAGTACCAACTAGAATCCAAAACGATTGGAGGGTATGTATAGATTATAAGAAGCTGAATGACTCAACTAGGAAAGACCACTATCCACTCATGTTTATAGATCAGATGTTAGAAAGATTAGCTAGAAAACCCCATTACTGTTGCCTAGATGGTTATTGAGGATTTCACCAAATACTTGTCGCCCCAAAAGATTAGGAAAAATAAACTTTTACTTGCCCCTTTGGTACATTTGCTTATAGACATATGCACTTTGGTTGATGTAATGCACTTGCAACGTTTCAAAGGTATATGTTTAGTATTTTCTTTGATTATGTGGAAAATTTTGATTAAAGTTTTCATGGATGATTTTATGGTTTATGGTAATTCTTTCGATGAATGTTTAGCTAATTTAACTAAAGTACTTAAAAGATCAATAGATAAGAATTTAGTACTAAATTATGAAAAATGTCATTTCATGGTAGACCAAGGACTTATATTAGGATATATAGTGTCACATAAAGGAATAGAGGTAGACCATGCAAAAAATCAAGTAATCAAAATGTTACCTTACCCCACCACGGTAAGAGAAATACATTCATTTCTTGGACATGCATGATTATATAGAAGATTTGTAAAAGATTTCTCTAAAATTACATAACCTTTATGCAAACTTTTACAAAATTACATTTCTTTTAAATTTACCAATGATTGCAAGATAATGTTTGATAAATTAAAAGATTCTTTAACAACTACACCTGTGATTAAATTACAAGATTGGTCGTTACCCTTTGAAATTATGTATGATGCAAGTAACTATGCAGTTGGAGCAGTTTTAGGTCAAAAAGTAGGAAAAAAATCTCATGTTGTATACTTAACTTCCAGGACACTAGATCCAGCCCAACATAATTATACCACTATTGAAAAGGAATTCTTAGCGGTAGTGTTTGCCTTCGAAGAATTAAGACCATATTTATTAGAAACAAAGGTAATAGTTTATTCAAATCATGTGCTCTGTGATATTTAATGGAAAAACAAGATGCAAAACCTAGACTAATAAGATGGATACTACTTCTACTAGAATTCGACCTTACAATAAAAGATAAGAAAGTAGCCGAAAATTTAGTAGCAGGCCACTTAAGTAGGTTAGAGAATGGAGAACCACCTATACCATTGAGGGATGAATTTCCCGATGAATACTTTCATAGTATGAATACTGATGGCCCATGGTATGCCTATATAGTTACCACCAATATGTTATCACCTTACTTAATGAAAGCTTAAAAGAATAAAATTAAAAAAAGATTCTAAACATTATTTATGGAATGAACCCTATTTATGGAAGTCTTGCATTGACCAAATAATTAAGAAATGCATACCATATTCAGAAGTACAATCAATTATATCTCATTGTCATACTTATGCATATAGAGGACATTTTGGTCCACGTAGAACTGCTTTCAAAATTTTAGATTCCAGATCCTTTTGGCCCACTATATTTCATGACTATTTCCTTTATATAAAATCTTGTCCAAATTGCCAACGAACTGGAAACTTAGGACGTATAAATCATATGCCTTTTTACTCCTGTTCTATTTTGTGAAGTTTTCAATGTATGAGGCATAGATTTCATGGGACCTTTTCCACCATCAAATGACTATGTTTATATTTTACTTGCTGTAGCTTATGTGTCTAAATGGGTAGAAACAAAAGCTACTAGAATTAATGACTTAAAAATAGTGATTGATTTCCTTAGATCAAGAATTTTTTACATTTTTTGGAGCACCTAGAGCACTTATAAGTGATAAAGGTTCACATTTTTTGTAATCGATTAGTTGGTAAGCTACTTGCTAAGTACAACGTCACACATCGAACATCTACTGCATATCACCCACAAAGTAGTGGACAAGCTGAAACGTCAAATAGAGAAATTAAGTCAATACTAGAAAAAATATTTAGTATAACACGTGAGGATTGGAGTTTTAGATTGGAAGACGCATTATGGGCATATAGAACAATAGTTCAGACACCCATAGGCATGACACCTAATAGGTTAGTATTTGAAAAAACATGTCATTTATGAGTAGAACTAGAACATAAAGCCTATCGGGCAATAAAACATGTAACATGAATTACAATGAAGCAAGAAATCAATGTAAGTTGAGTTTTCAAGAATTAGAAGAAATTAGGAATGACGCATATGAAAATACATCAATTTATAAAGATAAAACTAAAGCATTTCATGATAAGAAATTAGTTCCTAAAGATTTTTAAGTAGGAGATAAAGTTCTACTCTTTTGTTTAAGACTTAAATTATTTCTTGGAAAACTCCGTTCAAGATGGATGAGACCTTATATGGTTGTCAATTTACTACCTCATGGTGCAGTAGAAATAGAAAGCCTGGAAACATGACAAATATTTAAACTAAACGGTCATAGGTTAAAACCTTATTCTGAAAATTTTGCTGAACAAGATATGGAGATCATCAATCTTGAGACTAACCAACAAAGTCCGCAAATTAATGAAATAAAGATCAATGTTTGCTTCCTTGCGAGTGAAACCGTTAAGAATGAAACCATCACACTATGAATGTATAAGAAACCATGTAATAAGAAGAAAAAATCAAAGAAGTAACAACCTAAAGTTTGACATCAAAAAGAGAAGCAACCGACATAAGAAGAATTCACTATTGAGCAACTAAGGCTCCATGATTTAGGACATATGATTGAAATTTACAATAATGACCCAAGGAAACTCTTCCTGTACATAATGATCAATGATGTCAGTTTCCCTGGTGTTTTACTTGACAGAGGAGCTTATATGAATATCATACCGGTACAATGGTGTAGAAAAGCCGAGTTAAATATTGATTTTATACCACTTTTCATTATCCATAAAGCAAATGGTGATTAGATCTTTCCACTGAATATGTCAATGAATGTGTCGGTGTAAGTGAGACGATTCAAGTATCTTACCAACTTCTTGATAGTACCATAGATTGAGAAAGATGATATGATATTGATGGGACGTACTTTTCTGAAGATAGCTAAAGGTATTCTTGATATCGAGCAACATATAGTTACACTTAGGATGGGAAACGATTATATGTATCTTCATGATGGTTACAAGATGAACAATTACGTCAATGAAGACAATTATGATGTTGATTATGAGGGAGAGATTTTCTATCGTGATGAATACCCTAAAGGACGTTATGTAGATGCTGAGAATGATAAGGAAGCTGAAGACATCAATAATGATGAAGAATCGACTGATGGTCAGTTTGACTTGCTCAAACTGAATGACGAGTGACCTTATCTACCAAGTCGAGCTAATGACTATAAACAAAAGTGCTCTATGGGAGGCAGCCCATACTCTATCTTTATTTTCTGTTTTAGTAGTAGGATTAATTAGTTGTTTTCTATTCTCTCAAATTTTGACTCTTATAATGGAAGTATTTTAAGATTACAATCCTGGAATAATTTCATATAATGGGGGTTGATCGAGTCAATGTCTTTCCGTTTTACTAGATTTAAGATAATATATTTATTCTCTCTCATTTTAACTCTATTTTTGGATATCCCCGATTGAGAGGGGGATGATCGAGATATTTTTTAATTGAATCTTATTTGTCTTTAATTATTTTAAGTAATAAAGTATTTATTTAATATATTATTCCCTAATTAAAAGTCCAAATTCATTTTTATAATATCTATTGTTGAGTACTGTTCAATTCTACCTTAATTATGATTATTATATGTGATAATTAATTAAATACATAATATAATGGAAAAACAACAGGAAATGAGTCAGCAAATTCCTAACAATACTAATTAACACTGGGAATCGCTGAGTAAATCGCCAACAATTTGTAGATTTTTAAGTGAAAATTGACTCAACGATTTGTTAGTGATTTTGGTTTTATGCTAGGATTCGTTGAACTATTTACTGGATCCCCGAGACCAATTTTCAGCGATTTCACTGGCGATTTTTCAGCGATTTCACTAAAACCACGATTTGCTGAGCACGAATTCGAGTTTTAAAAAATAGAACCAAAATCGCCAACAATAAACCCATTCACACCTAAAACCTTTATACCCATTTGTTTGATTTATCAATTTTTGCCTAGATTCAACCCTTCAAAGCTTGAGTTAAAGCTTACTTAGTGCATCTCACCTTGCTTAGGACTATTTCAACCCTATAAATTTCGAATCCAAGTTCATATAACCTACTTAGGGCTTGGTGAGTGTTTTGTTCGAAATTGAAGCTTATAGAGGAAATTTAAGGAGCTAATATAGCATTTTACTTGAGAGATTCACTCTCAATAAGGTAATGAATCGATACTTTAAATTTCTTTTGATCTCGATGTCTTAAAAAATCAATTTTTGAAAAATTTTTAAACATATAAATATTTTAGGTTTTTATTGCAAATTGTTTTTGGAAATGGTTTTCATGCACATTTTCAATTTGAGTATGGGTTTTCAAATGAGTTTGGGGGTTTCTACAAAAATTTTCATTATATACATACCTATTAAAGGGATATATCGATTCAATTATTTTATACAAATCACTTTCAACTCTTTCGAAATTTTACGCTAATACCTTTGCATAAACTTGTTTTCTTTACTTTGTTACTATGGATTCTTAATGACGGGATCTCAATTTACCTATTCCATCATTAGTTGAGTTACTCTATGGCGGGAAGAGGTAGATGACGAGGTAAGGGTAGTAAACAAGACAAAGGGAAAGGGGTAGTGCAACCCAAACAAAAGAAAAAATATGCGGGCCACCTAAAGAATATTATACCTAATGGGGTTAGCATTAGAGAACCCAGACCTAGGTGGGTTAAACTTAGAGAACAATCTCCATTGTCGTCTAATGATGAAGAATATTTTGAGAATCCAAACCCCAGTGACTTAGTGCCTTATGTCTTCTTTGTTTATGAGACCCAGAGCTCAGAGGATGTATTATAGTGATAAAAAAGAGTTATAATTATTGAAATAGTATTCAACATTCAAAATATGAGCAAGTATGAGGACCAAATTGTGAGCATCATCAGAGATATGGAATGGGAACGCCTTCTGCGAAACTATGCGGGAAGAGGAGAAAGAGGATGTTCAGAAATCGTACAACAATTTTATGCTAATAGACATGTTAGTAGGGAATGGGACAAATTGGTAGTTAAAGAGAAGAAAATTGATATTTCACCTATTGGGACATGTCGAACATTATTTATTTTATAATTTTAATTAATAAAATAGAGGTTTTCATTTGTTGTTTTATTATAAGTGATTGCATGTTTACCTCATAGTAAGATCCATGTGTATTTGTTGAAATATCCTAAATGTCTCTAGTCAGTTATTATACTAGGAACTATAATTAATTAAGACTAGTGTGAATCTTGATTGATGGTCATGTGATGATCATGTGTATAAGGATACAAATTGAGATCATGAGTACTTGTTAGGGAACAAGGTATTAGACCGACCCACTTTGAGAACACCACATGGATTAAGTCATAGGTGTTACTCATAATAGATATATTATTTAGTCATTCGACTTGAGATTACCATAGACTTCAATATTAGAAGCATGTTAATTTGACACTATCAAACGTTGTCTTTAACTGGACAATTATAAATATTGTGATTTGTTACCATGTGAATAATATGTGAAAATGTGTAATCAAGATATAATTTATTACTCTCCTATAGAGAGAGATATCAACAGATCCCTCGATATGATAGACTGATAATGGCCAATTCCATGTGAATTGATATGATCAATGTCACTTGAATGTTTTTAGTTTACCTAAAGATTGAGACTAATATGATTGAACATTAAAAATGACTTTCCATGTCTTAAGTTTAATCAAAGGTTATCGCACGATAAAAATATATGTTATATGTTATTCATTAGGTTGTATCGATTTTGATATTCATGCTACTTAGGTAGTCACAATGCCTTGCTAGAGACCGCTTATGACTTTTGTACCAAAATAGTTTTGGTTTACTGCTAACGTCGCATGAACCTATTAGGTCGCAAACAAAGAATAGCTTTGTGCGATTTTAATTGGTCCAAAGTAATGGATTTTATATGATAAAATTCATGACATAAAAGCTCTTACGAATTATTATATGATAACTTATTAATAGGGCGTACGTGTAATTTGCTTAAACTGCCTAAATACAATAGTTGTATTACGAATAGAATTTTAAGTGAGGACTTATCTACACATATAAATAGGGGTTGAGACTCTAAAATGAAATAAGATTTCGTTTTTGCTATTTTCGAGTTCTCTGGAGTTTAGGAGAGAAAGAAAGAGGTATTTTATCTCTTTTGGGGCTAGCACTCCAAACTGTGGTCACCGTTCTTATTTGGATTTCTGATAGAGGACGCGTACTTGAACGTCTTAAAAATTGAACAATCAAATAAGGAAATCATGGAATAAGGTATGATTTACTTTCGTAGATTTACTTTAATGGAACTTATTTTCGATCCTGTTGCGGTTTTTCAAAATTTATTTTGAATTTTTCGCTGCGTATGAACCTCAAAAACCCAACATTGGTATCAAAGCCATAGTCTCGGTTCTATTAAATGTTTGCATGTTTTCTCTAATGTATATATATGATATATGTGAAAAAAACATGATCTTGATTAATGTATAGATGATGTACATATAGGTTCTGTGAAAATTGTTTTTATCAAAAATTGGTTTTAAAGCATGTTGTTAATTTATGTACATTGATGCATATGCATGATTTGATTCAATGATAGTATTCAAGTTTAGAATATTTCAACTAGCATATATTTTTAATATTGAACGATGCGAATTTTGTATATTCATGGTAGAATTCATGTTTAGGTTAATATGATTTTGGTGTTGAATACGTATTTCGTTTTTGTTCAATAATTATGTATGTCTCCATTATAGAAATCATGATTAGGTTAATATGATTAATTTAATATGATTCTGATGTTGAATGCATGGTTGAAATTTTGTTTCGTGATTCAATTGCTCATTTTGTATGGATAAGAATCGAAACTGGTTTTTGATCATATATCTCATTGTGGCTATCTTTTAGTATATTCCTATTAGATATGAGATAAACTTGTAATCGGATAAAAATTACAAATCCTATAAGATAGGCGAGATATATAACAAATTTGTATTGGACAAGAATTCAAAGTATCTTAAATTCTAATTAGATTAGGATAAGATATTAAGTTAGAGGTGTGCTCGAGTTAATTAAAAACATTTTAACTAATATTTTTTGAAATTAAAATAAGGGGCAATTTTGGTCGATTGGATTGACTAAAATAATGAGAAATTTTAGGTGAATTTAAATTTTTGAAATTGAAATTTGTTGTCTAAAAAAAATCGGACCGCTCGCTGACTGGCCAGAGGGACCATCGCTAACTGTTCGTAACACAAGGAAATTCGTATAATAGTCAATATTAGTAAAATTTCCTAACTTGTTTAGTGATTGTTTATGCATTGTAATACATGATATTTATCTTGTTTGATTATAATCACTAAAACAAAATAAAAATCCATCTTCCAAATTTTAAGTCAAGTGTCATCCATTCTTACACATTTGTCAGGCTTCGATCATATCAATATGGGTTTACTTCCACTGAGTGTATTGTGTTATCTTGGTAAGGCAGTTTGAGTAACGGTTACTCTATTGTTTGAAATTGTTAGACTTGATAAAGCTATCAAAACGGTTTTGTGCTTTAGATAATACATGAGATAAAACATGCTAAGACATAACATGTCATAATCAAATAAAAACAACTAAAAGTTACATATGATGTAATTGGTAATTGGTACCTACTTAAATAACCTAATTCAAAGTGCCATGCCTTAGTTGTCATGGAATTAGGAGAAACGTGAATTTTAGTCCCTTAAATTAACATAGTGGTTTTAGGAGAGTTGTTAATTTAGTAGGAGTCTATTCCTCTATACTAAAATAAACTTTGGTGTAATCTTTATTGTAGATCTATGTCCCCTTCAAATCACACTAATCCCTTGTCATTGCAATCCATCCTTGAGAATGATAAGATGTCTAGGAAAAACTTTATTGACTGGTTCAGAAACTTAAGAGTTGTTCTTAAACATGAACTTAAGTTGTATGTCCTGGATGATCCTATTCCTGAAGGAACCATGAGCTAATGCTTTAAAAGCCGTGAAGGATGCACATACTAAGCATGTCAACGACTCAACTGATGTTGCATGCATTATGTTGGCAACCATGGTTCCTGAACTTTAGAAAGACATGGAACATATGGAAGCTTACGACATGGCTACGATGCTGAAGGAAATGTCCCAATAGCAGGCTAGGCAAGAAAGGTTAAAGATAGTCAAGAACCTTCATTTTTACAAAATTACTGAGGGTGCGTCAGTTAGTCCTCATGTTCTAAAAATGAAAGGTTATATTGACCATCTTGACAGACTTGGATTTCCCATAAGCCAAAAGTTGGCTAAAGATTTAATCTTAAATTCATTGCCTGATAGTAATTCACAATTTGTGATGAACTATAACATGAATAACATGGAGAAGTTTATCTTAGAGTCGCATTTGATGCTTAAAACTGCTGAGTAGAATGTTAAGAAGCCCATTGCTAATGTGTTGATGGTTTTAAAAAGAAAGGCTCTGAAGAAAAGGGCAAAGGCATTTACGTTATTGAAGTTAACTTGTCTACTAGTGATTCTTGGATATTGGATACCGGATATGGATCTCACATTCATGTTAATGTGAATGGTCCACTAAAAGTAGAAAGCTAAAGAAATGAGAAGTCATCCTACGAGTTGAAAATGAAGCAAAGGTTGCTTTGTTGGCTGTAGGATGCTATGAGTTAATTTTGCCTAGTCGACTTGTTTTAGTTTTAAATAATTGTTATTATGTCTCTGCCTTGAGCAAAAACATCATTTCAGTTTCATGTTTGGATTTGGATGGCTTTAATTTTATTATTTCAAATAATAAATGCTCTATTTCTCGTAAAGACGTTTTCTATGCAAATGCTAATTTCTGTGATGGTTTTTATATTGTAAACATGAAAAGGTCCACAGATACTCCAATGTTTAACGTAAATATAAAGAGGTTCAAGTCAAATGAATTGAATCAAATCTACCTTTGGCATTGTCATCTTGGCCACATAAATGAGAAACACATTTTTAAACTCCATAAAGATGGACTTTTAGATTCATTTGATTTTGAATCAGATGAAACATGTGTATCTTGTTTACTAAGTAAGTTGACATGGATTCCCTTTACTGAATACAGTGAAAATGCAAGTGATTTGTTGGGTCTAATAGATACTGATGCATGCGGTCCAATAAAAGCAATGGCTAGAGGTGGTTATCAATACTTCATTACTTTCACCGATGATTTCAGCAGATATGGTTATGTGTACCTCATGAAACATAAAAATGAATCTTTTGAGATGATTCGAACATTTCAAAATGAAGTGCAAAATCAATTTAGTAAAACTATTAAAGAACTTCGATCAGACTAGGGTGAATATTTGAGCCAAGAGATTGATGATCATTTTAGAAACTGTGGGATAGTCTCACAGATAACTCCTCCAGCAACTTTATAATGGAATGGTGTTTCTGAGAGGAGAAATTAGATTTTATTGGATTTGGTCCGATTTATGATGAGTCATGCAGATCTTCCTATTTCATTTTGGGGTTATGCCTTAGAAACTACAACATTTATATTGAATTATGTTCCTTCTAAAGTGGTTGATAAAACACCAAATGAGATGTGGTTTGGGAAAAGACCAAGTTTGTCTTTCCTTAAGATTTGGGGCTATGAGGTTTTCGTATGACGATAAATCTCTGAAAAATTATCAGCCAAATCTATCAAATGTGTATTTGTTGGTTATCCTAAAGAAACTAGAGGATACTACTTTTATAATCACACCGAGAACAAAGTGTTTGCTGCTCAGAATGGTGTCTTTATGGAAAAATAGTTTATTTCAAAAGACAGCAATGGGAATAAAGTAAGTCCTGAAGAATTTTAAGAACCACAAATAAACATTCAACCGCTAGATCAGGCTGAGAGATTTAAATTTCTTATTACTATAGTAGTGAGGTGTTGCTTATGGATCAGAATGAGCCTATTAATTATTAGGAGGGTGTGTCTAGCCTTGAGGCAGATAAATGGCTTAGTGTCATGAATTCTGAGATGCAATCCATGTATGATAACCAAGTTTGGAACCTGGTTGATTTACTTGAAGGTGATAAGACCATTAGATGTAAATGGGTTTTCAAGAAGAAAACTGACATGGATGGCAATGTGCATACTTATAAAGGATGGCAAGTAGCAAAAGGTTTTAGACTGACTCAAGGTGTTGATTATGATGAGACTTTTTCTCCTGTAGCAATGCTTAAATCCATTAGAATTCTAATTTCCATAGCCGCATATTATGACTATGAGATATGGCAAATGAATGTCAAAACAACTTTTCTAAATTAAAAGTTACTTCAGGACGTGTACATGATACAGCCTAAAGGGTTTATTCATCCTGAGAATTCTAAGAAGGTGTGCAAGCTTCAAGATTTATTTATGGATTAAAGCAAACTTCTTGAAGTTGGAATCTTCATTTTGATGAAGCAATTAAGGAATTTGGTTTCATTAAAAATGAACATGAGCTTTGTGTATACAAGAAGGTCAGTGGGAGAGTGTTTGTTTTCTTGGTACTGTATGTGATGATATATTACTCATTGGAAATGATATCCCAACCTTTCAGAGTGTCAAGTATTGGTTAGTGAATTGTTTCTTAATGAAGGACTTAGGAGATGCAGCCTACATCCTTGGGATTAAGATCATAAGCATAGGTCTAAAGGGCTGATCGCTCTAAGTCATAATGCTTATATAGACAAGGTACTTAATAGGTTCAGTATGCAAGAGTCTAAAAGAGGGTCGTTGCCAATGTCTTATGGTATAAGTCTCGGCAAGACTCAATGTCCAAAGACTAATGATGAGCGAGAGCACATGAATACGATTCCATATACATCAGCTATTGGATCTATCGTGTATGTCATGTTATGCACTCGACCTGATGTATCATATGCTTTGAGCGCAACAAGCAGATATCAATCTTATCCTAGTGACAGTCACTGGATAGTAGTAAAGAACATTTTTAAGTACTTGAGAAGGACTAAAAAATTGTTCTTGGTATATGAAAGTTTAGAAAATGAGCTTATTGTAAATGGTTACATAGATGCAAGTTTTCAAATTGATATAGATGACTTCAGATCGCTGTCTGGATATGTGTTTACTTTGAATGGAGGTGCAGTGAGCTGGAAAATTTGAAGCAAGAAACTGTGGCAGATTCTGCAATGGAAGTTGGGTATATTGCAGCGTCTAAAGCAGTTAAGGAGGCAGTTTGGATCATAAAGTTCATCTCTGAACTTTGTGTGGTTCTGAGTATTGCTAACCCCATTTTCTTGTATTGTGAAAACAATGGGGCGATAGCACAGGCCAAGGAACCAAGATCACGCCACCAATCCAAACATATACTTAGACGTTTTCATCTCATTCGAGAAATCAATGGGAGGGGAGACATGAAGATTTGTAGAGTTCCTACAAAAGACAATATTGCAGATCCTTTGACGAAGGCTCTTCCATAAACAAAACATGATGGTCGTGTTAGGTCATTAAGTATTAGATACATGAATGATTGGCCTTAGTGCAAGTGGGAGATGTTGGGGCATGTGCCCTAGGTCAATCTACGAACATTGTTTATTTTATAATTTTAATTAATAAAATAGAAGTTTTTATTTACTATTTTATTATAAGTGATTGCATGTTTACCTTATAGTAAGATCCATAGGTATTTGTTAAAATATCTTAAATGTTCGTAGTCGCTCATTATTCTAGAAACTATAATGAATTAAGACTAGTGTGAATTTTGATTGATGGTCATGTGATGGTCATGCGTAGGGGGATACGAATCGAGATCATGAGTACTTATTAGGGAACAAGGTACTGATAATTTGACATAATCAAATGTCGCCTTTAACCGAACGATAATAAAGATTGTGATTGGTTACCATGTGAATAATATATGAAAGTGTGCAATCAAGATAAAATTTGTTACTCTCGTATAGAAAGAGATATTAGTGGATCTATAACGACTTGTTAACTTAAGCTGGTGATTACCACTAATTCAAATCTTAATTAACTCGAGTTAGGCTCGTGGTTCAGTCTGGCATACCTCTATCAGTGTGTGCATATGTTTGCATGGTGATTTATGTTTGTTTGGATTGTTTAAGAAATTTATAGGTTGTAGTATAATAGAGGAATTATATACAAGCCTATAAACGGAAAATACACAATAAACAATGAATTACCGGTACACCAAGTGCGACGAGGGGTTCGTGGAATGAATGTGCACACCCGAGAATACTCATAGGTATGTTCGGTGAATTTATTGGCGAGAAAATACACGAGATATATATATTTATGTATTAGATATATAAATATATATATTAGAAAACAAAAGTTGGTTTGAATTATATGGATCATCGGATCGCCTCGAGAGGAGCAAAAGTGTTGATGGTGTCAACATGTGTGTCACTTTAAGGAGTGTCATGTTAGCACATCAATTGTTCGATCAGTCTCGAGATAGCGCGATGCGTATCTCGAGAAGAATCTATATAAATTATACTAAAACCTCATATTTATCTCATTAAAATTGATCGAAATTGAGAGAGCAGTGCTAAGGGTTTAATTCCTGATCCTATGAGGTTATTCAGGGAGCTGAATCAACGTGAATTAAAGAGCTTAAACGAATTAAAAGCCAGATATCATCACTTTGGTACCTTTAGTTTTTGTGTTAGTTGAAGTTTAATTCGATGGCAATGATTAAATTTCTATGAATTATGCAATTCAATCATTGAAATAGTTTGTTACCTCATTAGAGGTCCTCCCTAATGAATCTTGGGAGTGTATATTGTTGTTTGGTGAGTTTGTGGATGGAATAGTGGCTACTGCCCTTTGTACTGTCGAGAAAACATAGGGTGCAGCGTGCTCCACCTAGCAGAGCAGCGGGGTCCCTTCATTAGTTGTGATGAACACAGCTGTTTGAACGAACTCCACCTACTGAGGGAGCACACTCCCACCTCAGAAAATAACAATAATGCTAAGTTTTGTTTAGGATTTCTTAAGGACTTGGGAACTGACTTAAGGGTTCTAATTATAGGGTACTAGACTTATATTGATTACAAATGGTATATGATAGGTGTTGGATCCTCGGGAAAGCTTTAGTACCTGAAAAGCTAGGCATTTGGAACGAAAACCTAGACTAAGGTAAGTACGGATTCGCTTATTTTTCAATTTTGCCTGGCTATCTTAGTGTAAATAGTTTATGTAGTTTATGGACTGAAATAGGGGACTATGTACACTGTGATGGTTTTCAATAAATGAAAAATGGTGTTTAATGTGATTCACAAGAGTTAGTTCCTGGAATTGAGACCAGGTTATATAGGATATGGATTACCTTATCGTCCTATAGGTAACTTCCTACTTAGTTAGATAGGTTGCGTGGATTACATACTCACTAGAGGGTTTTGGATAGAACCATTGGGCATTAATGGGTGGGCTAGACAACATATCGGCCAATGTGTTGGTCTAGCAATCGCATTAATGACGTCGGTGGGTAATCAAATTTAGTTTTATAATATAAATGGGAATCACAATGTAATAGTCAATGATAGTTTGATTTGCATCCTTTATGTATTGAATTATATGTTTTCCAAATTCTTGTTAGTTAACATTGGTGCATATTGTTATTGGATAATGTTCTTGATTATTATATAGAATGTAGATGGCTTTGTGAATCCTTACTTACTGAGTAAGTATGAGTGCTTACCCAAATTTAATATTTCAGGCTCGCAACCTAGCGCTTCAGCAAAGGGCAAAGAGAAGATTTAGGAGTCTTGTTAACTTCTATATGATGTGATGAACATTCTTGTACATATATACACTGTTTGATATATTTTGATGTATATAAATAGGGTTGAAAGGTTTATAATCAAGGTTTTGAGATTTGATAAACTCGTTATTTACCTTATATTGTTTATACATTGAAAAAGTTTTAATTTTCGGCTACGTATACTTTGAATTGTTTATTCGATATTAATATACATGTTGAGTTTATCAGGTACAGATGGAGTGGCTATTGGTTCTAGTTAAGTCTGGCTGGGTTACTGGGGCTTAATTAGGGTTTTACGCAGAGTATCACCATAATCGGGATAGGGGCTGCTACAGGATCCCTCGATATGATAAACTGATAATAGTCAAGTCCATGTGAAATAATATGATCAATGTCACTTGGATGTTTTCAGTTTACCTAAAATCAAGACTAGTACAATTGAACATTAAGAGTGACTTTCCATGTCTTATGTTCAATTAAAAGATATCGCACGACAAAAGGATATGATATATGTTATTCATTAGGTTGTATCAATTTTGATATTCATGCTACTTTGGTAGTCATAATGCCTTACTAGAGACCGCTTATGACTTGTGTACCAAAATGGTTTTGGTTTACGCCAACGTCACATGAACCTATTGGGTTGCATACAAAGAATGGCTTTGTGCAATTTCAATTGGTCCAAAGCAATGAATTTTATGTGTTAAAATTCATGACATAAAAGCCCTTACGATTTGTTATATGATAACTTATTAATAGGGGCGTATGTGTAATTTATTTATACTGCATAAATACGATAGTTGTATTACGAATAGGATTTTATGGCTTATCTATTCATATAAATAGAGGCTGAAACCCTAAAACAAAATAAAATTTTTGTATTTGCAATTTTTGAGTTATCTATACTTTGGGAGAGAAAGAAAAAGTCTTATATCTCTCTTGGGGCTATCACTCCAAATTGTGGTCACCGTTCGTGTAGACGCGCACTTAAACATCATGATAATCGAACAATCAGATAAGAAAATCACGGAATAAGGTATGACTTACTTTCATAGATCTAGTTTAACAAAACTTATTTTCAATCCTATTGGAGTTTTTCAAAATTTATTTTGAATTTTCAGTTGCGTATGAACCCCAAAAACCAAACGGCTGCAAGGTTGAATAGTTTTTTCAGTCTACCACAAAACATACAAAGAATGGATGAGGATTACTCGAATGTCAATTATGATGATATCGAATTCTACCTCTTTCAAATAATCCAAGATGTGTTAGAGATACCTTCGGGGAAGAGATTTGCGCATGATAGCGAAAGCCACCCGAAATTTATTGAAACCACCTATTTTAAGAAGATCATGAAGAGTTGGAGTTATATTATAGATATGTGATTCTATCCAACCAAGCAAGCAACACTTTGAAGTAAAAAACCCTAGAACTACTTTATTGTACTATATAGTGTGAAGAAAGGTTATATTGATGTTGAAAAAATTATACATAATTCTATGAAGTTTGCTATGTAGACTACGAAGAATAAAAGATTATTGTTCCTAATTTTGATCACTGAATTGTGTAGGAAAATCGAGGTAGGTTTCGATACTTAATTTGATATATTGCACGAGAGGACAATAAATGATGCGGGAGTACAACGAATGAAGAAGGTAGGGATACAATAACTCGAAGGATGAACATGAATCATTTAATGCAATAAGTGTTAGCGAAACAAGGAAGTGAAATGCCACTGAAAATAGAAGGAAGATAATAGAAGATACACAGAGAGCAGCAAGTTTGATGGTTGGAGTGAACGTACTGAATATTCCTACGAGTTCGACATCATCTTCATCACAGCCTAGGAGGATAGGGTTTTTTGGACCATATTTTCTTCATTAACGTGTAGCTAGATGAATATTCATCACAATGAAGAAATGATAGAAGCAAACGAGAGAACTTTACAATGCTACCATTCTATGTTTGAGAGAAGACATGATAGTCGTCTGCAGGACTCAAGGAGAAGCATCGACATCCCATCTCTGCAGTAGCAGTTTCCAACTGGGACTTATAACCTAACTGATAGTTATGTTTCTCAACCTTCTGCTAAAATGGATGAAGATGATGAAGCTGACAATGAACTTACTTTTAAACACCGTCGTGTGTAGTATTTTTCTCTTATATGCAATGAATGACTGAATGATACAATGTCTTACTCTTTGTGAATTTTTTGGAAATGAAAGTATAGGTTCCCTTTTGCATTCCATTTATTAGAAATTATTGAATTCTATATTTGCATATTTATTTACATTGTTATAACATATATCATATCGTTTATGCTTCACATAGTATGTTTGTTATGTTGGAAAACCAACTTAATTTTAAAATCTTGAGGATAAAGTTTGGAATGAGTTGGAGGTAATTTGGTGGAGTATTCAATGAAAGCAAAAAAAACGAAAGAAATGTAGAATATAAGTTCAGAATTGATCCACAAATTTTAATCCGATATTCAAGTAAGTTGACGGAATTTTTCAAATTTTTTCTGAATTCAAGTAAGTATAAATTTCATTTTACTTTATTTTTAGTAAGAATGATAATGAACATAGAATAGATGCTTGAATGGAAGCGATATTTTTATTACCCAAGTGAATTTTATGATAAAAGGAATCAATTTTATACCCTTTTTATTAACTTTACTAGTTGATAGGTACACTAAATTGAATACCTTGTGTTAGTCTTGATAATAGGTAGAAGATCGAAACAATAGTGCAAGAAGAACAAGACAGATTTCAAAGAATCTTGTGATACAAAAGCTATTGATTAAGTTTTTTATAGGATATATATATATAAATTTATTATGCCACAATTGAAAGACGAAATGGGTTAAACCGATGAATTTTTAAAAGTTAGAAAGAATATTTTCTTCGACTTTAGTAGATAGTGGGAATTGTTAACAAGAGTTTATAAATTATAGAGAGCCCTCTAGATTCCAAATGAAATAGAGCAGGGAATCTATAGTGGGAAAAATGTGAGAATGTCCATAGGAAATGGAGAAGGGACTCAAAAGCAAAAGTAAAAATAATTAAAATGAAGTAGAAAGAAAATGAGAGATGAAAAAATGGGTATTCATAAACTCTTAGAAGAAAAGATTTAACTCGAGTAGTTGAAGCTATAGTTGAATGAAGTATTTCTTAATCTAACATGTTTTAAATAATATAATCAATGGTATCTTAGTAAATTTCCTATTGATTTTGATTGTGGTACTATTATAAAGTATTTTCTACAATTGAAATTAATCTAACAATTTTCGTGTTTAGAGATTGTATACTAGTTATCGTAAGCTTGATGGTTGTCGGTGGAGAGAAAATCTATGTTTTGTACTAGCCTTGGTAATGAACTTTAAGTTTTGAAAAGTCTTACATTAGGTGGTAGAGTTATCATTAAGGGATGTTTTGATTTGACTAAATCATTCTATTCTATCATAACTTTCATTTGCTTGGGGGTAATATATTATCATTCCAATATCACTTATATTTTAAAATTTCTATTATTTAGAGTCAAGATGAATTAGATTGAAATCAGTTTATAAGAATGAAAAAAGAATATGATTTAGAGTATTTATTTGTTCGGGACAACAAAGTGCTGAGTTTGAGGGTATTTGACAAGTCAATAATTAGACACATTTTATAATGTTTAGGTTGATTTTATATATAAATGATGATATTACACTAGGTATTCTCTTGTTTTTGTAATTTCATGTTTTAAATAGGAAAGTGAAGAAATGGAAGAAAGTAAAAAAGAGGAGTAAAACGGTCAACTAGAAAAGAAGTCCAGTGATTAGCCAGCGATTTGCAATAACACCAAGAATCGGCACCAAAATCGACAGCAGGAAAAAGCCAGCGAATCCACAACAAATTGAAGAATGAACTAGAAATCGTCAGCTGAATCGATGGAGTACTGAGAGCTAAACTCAATGATTTACTCAGCAATTTGTATACAAGTTATAAATCACTGACAAATCGTTGAGGTCGGTGATGGATTTTTTAGATAAGAATGTGAAATTTTATTTATCTAGGATATGCAATCTTAGGATAAGGTCGTAGAGGTTAAAAGAATGGGGGATAGATTGATTCTAGTTAAATTAATTATTGGAGACGAAAAAATTAACATACTTAGCGCCTATGCACCACAAGTAGGATTAAGCGAGAGCATCAAACGCAAGTTTTGGGACGATATGGATGGATTTATGCAAAGTATACCATTAGATGAAAAAATAATTATTGGAGGAGATTTAAATGGGCATTTTGGGGCAAGTAATGATGAGTTTGAGAGAGTTCATGGAGGTTTTGGTTACGATAATAGAAATGAAGAAGGAGAATCAATCTTAGAATTTGCTTCAGCATACGATCTTGTCTTAGCAAATACTAGTTTTAGGAAAGAGAGAGTCGCATATAATTACTTTTAGTAGTGGTCATAACAAGAGTCAAATAGATTTTCTTTTAACAAGAAAAATAGATAGAAAAATATGTAGAGACTGCAAAGTAATACCTGGTGAAGCACTTACTACCCAACATAAGTTAGCAGTACTTGATATTAAGCTAACACGACGACATAATATAAATAAAAGAGTTAGCGACCCTAGAATAAAGTGGTGGAACCTAAAACATAGTAAACAAGTAGAGTTTAGAGAAAAACTACTAAAGGAAAAAGTTTGGAATCTTGACTTAGATGCTAATATAATGTTGCTAGAAATGAGTAGTTGCATAAGGAGAGTGGGATCAAACGTATTAGGTATATCTAAAGGCTTAGGACCACCAAAGAATGAAACATGGTGGTGGAACAAGGATGTCCAATGAGCAATTAAGACTAAAAGAGATATGTATATGAAAATACCTAAGTGTCAAGATGAAGATGTATACAATCAATATAGAAAAGCTAGAAAACAAGCTAAAAAGTAGTTAATCAAGCTAAAACAAATTTCATGGAAGATCTATATACAAGGTTAGGTAATAGAGATGGCGAAATATATATATATAGGCTAGCCAAATTAAGAGATAAAAAGAAACAAGACCTAAGTCATGTAAGATGTATTAAGGACGAAAATCAAAATGTTTTAACGCGCGAGGAGGATATTAAGGAGAGATGGAGAAGTTACTTCGATAGTTTATTTAATGATGGTCAAGTCGATACTATAATAGATGAAAATCGACACCAAGAAAGAAATGTAAACTATACACGCAATATTAGAATTGTAGAAGTTAAAGAAGCATTAAAAAGAATGAAAATAGGGAAAGCATGTGGCCCAGATGAAATACCCATAGAGGTTTGGAAATGCTTAGGAGAAATTGGATTGACTTGGTTAATAAAACTTTTTAATAAAATTTTAAAATTAAAACGGATGCCAATGGATTGGAGAAGAAGCACGCTTGTGCCAATCTTCAAAAACAAAGAAAACATTCAAAGTTGCTCAAACTACCGGGGAATTAAACTTATAAGTCACACTATGAAACTTCAGGAGAGGATAATTGACAATAAGCTAAGGAGAGAAACAACAATATCAGATAACCAATTTGGTTTCATGCTTGGGAGGTCAACTATGGAGGCGATTTTCCTTATAACACTATTGTTCGAAAAATATAGAGAAAAGAAAAAAGATCTTCATATCGTATTCGTAGATTTAGAAAAAACATGTGATAGGGTCCCTAGAGATGTTCTTTGGTGGGTTCTAGAAAGAAAAAGAGTGCATGCTAGATACATAGACACTATTAAGGATATGTATGATGTAGTAGTAACGAGTATAAAGACATTTGAATGAGCTACAAAAGAATTTTCCATTACGATACGACTACATTAAGGATCGGCTTTAAGCCAATATCTATTTACTTTAGTTATGGATGAACTAACTAGACATATTCAAGAGGATATACCATGGTGTATGTTATTTGCAGATGATATTGTCTTAGTGGATGAAACTAAAGATGTAGTGAATAGGAAATTAGAACTCTGGAGGAAGACATTAGAATCTAAAGGCTTTAAGTTGAGTAGGACGAAAATCGAATATATGCACTGTGAGTTTAGAAACACTAGACATCGAGATGACGGAGTGGTAAAATTAGGGGAAGTAGAAGTTCCTAAGGTAAACCACTTTAGATACCTAGGATCAATCATACAAAATGATAGTAACATTGAGAATGATGTCACACATAGAATCTAAGCTGGATGGAAGAAATGGCGGAGTGCAACAGGGTGATTCGTGATCGAAATGTTTCTACTAAGTTAAAAAGAAATTTTTATAGGACCGCAATTAGGCCAGCTATGCTCTATAGAAGTGAATGTTGGGCGGTAAAGCAACAACAATTACATAAAATGAACGTCGCAAAAATGAGGATGCTTAGGTGGATGTGTGCTCGTAAAGATAGAATAAGAAATATAGAAATTCAAAAACAAGTAGGAGTAGCACCAATTGATACAAAGATTAGGGATGGGCGGTTGCGGTGGTTTGGTCACCTGCAAAGACGGCCTACAAATGCCCCAACTAGAAAACTTGACTCAATAGAAACTGTAGAAATTTGACGAGGTAGGGGCAGAACAAAGTTAACATTGGATGCATTAATTAGGAGGGATTTGAGTGTATAGTGGCCAATTTGTTCCTTAATATAGAGTGTTCAATTATATGTCTATAGTTATTGACAACAATTATAGAAGTAGTAACTAGGATTAATCTATAGGGCTTCTCCTGAGTGGATTTTCTAGGTGATTGTGTTCTAAGTTGTTTATTATGCGGCTTCGGTTAATATTGGCTTAGATTAGACATGATTTTCATTGAGCGTAATGCTATCGTATTTCTACGGAGTTATGTTTTATCTAATGGGTAGATTTACAATGATAAGAATGTGACATTTCTATTGAAATTAGGAAAATCGGTAGCTGGTTAAAGGCTATCAACCTATTATGAATTAAGGTTTAATGATTCCAAAATTTCATATGATATAATTAAAACTATGATGTTAAGTGATGTTATGTTATAGTGTTTGAAAACAATCCGAGTATATTATAATGTTTAGTGGGGGTTTGCTTAGATGTTCGTTAGATATTTTATTAACATTGATTTATTGATTATTTGAGTTATTAGTTTGAGTTATATTAGGTTAGTTTATTAAATTTAAATTGTTTATAGTTTTGTTATTTCAATTAATTATTTATTTTATTTGCATATTTTTAAGTGTTTAATTCCCATTTAATTAAATTAATTAAATTAAAACAAGTTAAATCCGGTAAAACTATAGGGTAGCCTTAATTCTTAAGAGATTTGAAAATCTTATGTAGATAAGATATCTCATTTACCACTACTACAAATCATTAGTAAAATGCAGAAAATTATTATGCACGTTTGACATGTGTCATCCAATGGTCATACTACTTTCAAGTAAATAAATCAAGTTCCAAACTTGAATAACATACATGAATTAAAATTTGGAGGTCACTAACACTTAGTGTCTTCATCCAATCGACGAGACATGTCTACTGATAAGTAGTGATTCATTCTGATCGAGTATAAAAAAATACATCACAGCTATTAATAATAAGAAATTCCAAGTTTCTCTGGCCAATTTCTTATTATTCTAGATTTTCAAGAGATATATGTTACTTGTGTATACTGAACTAGTTCAAAACTTTATTGAGCATTCTAAAGTGGCTCAGTTCTCATTTGGGGCTCTTGAACATTTCGAGATTTATTTTATTCCCAATAGTGTCTTTGAAATAAACTATTTATTTAAAAAGATACCATTTTGAGCAACAAACAATTTGTTCTCAATTGTATAAAATAGTATCATAATGTTCAAACACAATTAGACGGAAATGACTTAGACATCAAACTTTATGTGACTTAGCGTCTTACGCAAGTCTCACCGCCTCAAATCTCAAGAAAAGACAAACTATGTCTTTTTATTCCATATCGTATATGGAGTTTTATCAACCACTTTAAACAAAATAAGGTTTAGTGCAAAGTGCAGTGGTTTCTAAAGTATAGCCTCAATATGACATCATAAATCTAATTATATCCTATATAGTTCAATTTTTCCTCTTAAAACATCATTTCTCAAATAACATTCCTGGTGGAGTTAATTGCAAGACAATCCCACAATTTCATATATGGTCATTTAAACTCTTGGCTCAAATATTATCCACCTTGATCTCATCAAAGTATATTAATAGTCTGTCAAGTGATTTTCTTATACTCATTTTGAAATGTTCGTAAAAATTCAAAATTATGTCTTCCTGATAGGATTTGTAATTCATTATAAAATGAACAATTTTATTCTATAAATAACAAAATCTTTCATTTAGAGCTTTTATTTAGAACTAGGCAAAAAATCTGGCTCACAACTAAGATTTATATGTCCGACACATTAACGTCTTTGGTAGCCTTTACCTTCTTCTTATCTTTTCTATGTTAAGTTTTTTTTTGTTACGAACCATCAAATACATGTCTTAGGCCTTTTTTTAATATTTTGTCTTACAGTTTTAAATATCATATGCAACTGTAAATAGATTTCTCCATGTTATTCATATTATATAGTTCAAAACTATTTTGATGAATTATAGATCAAATTCACTACCAACTTTTGGCACATGAAGATTCAAGCCTTTTGAGATAATTAATATAGTCCTTTCATATTCCGAACATAAAGATATATTAATAGGTTCTCAACCATTTTACAAGAATCTAAAAATTTTAGTAATCTTATACCTCTTTCCATTGTGACTTACTATTGGAGCATTTTCTTCCGTATCGTCACTGTTATGTTATTAGCTTCCACGGTATCGAATCTTTATGAAAGTTCGGTTTATATTTGCTACCATGACACATAATTCTTGTAATATTAGATGGAAGTTTTAAAGGAACCATTAATCTAAAACATACTTCCTTATTTTTATGGTTGATAACATTTATCAATTTTCCAAGCAAATCAAGGAAATTACCATTAGAAATTATTTTATACTTCTCAAGAATTGATCGCAGTTACCTTGGATTAGTGTTACAAGGATTCTAATATCTATACCTAGAAGATTATTCAGAATAATTTATTACTGATTAATTAAACTCCCGCTAAATCAATAACCCTTGTAAATATTAATTTAGTGGTCTAAGATCCATATTTCACTTAATTTTTAGACAGCTAGGACATGACACTCAAAATCAAGTTATTTAGGTAGGTAACCTTTACCAATTGCATCACATGCAACTCTTAGGTTCTTTATGAGACCTAGACATCATATGTCCCAACATGTTATGTCTCATCTATGCCTAGAGCTAAAAACCATTTTGATAGCTTTATTAAGTCAAACCAATTTAAAACATCAAGGTAATCGATACTCAGCATGCATCACCAAGATAACACGATACACCGTGCGGAGGTAGAATCATATCGATGTGTTCGAGGTCTTGACAAGGGATTTTTATTAGGTTGAATGATCCTTTTGCATTTTATGATAATTACTACTAGCATTCTAATAAAGGAGTGTCCTATATACCCAAATATGCATAGAGTAAAGTTTATAAAATAAAAACAAGAAACAATTTCATGTAGACAAGCATCATAAACTAAATTAGAAAATTTAAAAGCTATTCAATTATATATAAAATTTCCTTATTTTTATGATTAGTTAGATAGCGATAGGTCAAGGTGCCTTGTTTATTTTGAGAAGACCATTTTGGATTTCAAAAATAAAAAACCACCTTAAAATATTATTTTTTTCATCAATCTTATTGACCAATTTAACCTCATATATATATATATTAATAAGGATTTGCTTTAATTAAAACCTTTTAATTAAAAAAACTAATTAACTTCATACTTATGCTAAACATCGTTCTTGGTATGTCTTCCAGTTAGTAGTTAACATGTGACACATCACATATTCAATCGTTCTTGTTGCATGGATATCCTAGTGACACATGGACGACTAAACTGATTTCTAAAACCAAATTTAAATATTATAGTTTATCAAATCATATAAGATGATGATTATGGTTGAAAAACCAATCTAATATGCTAAGAACGACCACATTGCAAAGCATATTTATCCACCATGCCATATGACTTCACATGCATGTTTTTCTTTTATTATTTATTTATTTTTTCGATAGGAAACAATTTAGATATATGCTTATCACCTTATGTCATATCTATTGAGGGCCGCTAAGGGCACCCAACCATTTAATGAGGGCACCCAACTTATTTGAAAAAATTCCAGCAAAAATGGAAAAGACCATTTTGCCCCTGTATATATATAATGGTTTAAACCCCACAAACCATTTTGACAAGGAGTTAGGGCACCCCACCAGCAAGCTTGAAGCACAAAGCGACAGCCACATTGCGTTTGGCGAAGAGCTGATCGATTCTTGCTCGTCCGACAGCGAGGTAACAATGTTTGACAACCATATTCGGGTTTTTTAGAACTGTTTAGTTGTGTATAACTGTGAAAATGATGATTTGTTTGTCAACGTAGGGTTTGATAATTTCTTCAAATCCGAAGTTGTTTCCACTGTATAATGGAGGATTGTAATGCTTCGGTGCTAGAGGAGGTCGTCCTTGAGGTAATTTTGCAAATTTTTTGTGTTTTTTTTTGCGGTTATCCGAAGTTTCTGTCCGGGTGCGCGATCGTTTCGGCCTCGCAGGACCGAGATGTATTGTAACGTCTCGGTCATAGAGGACCGAGAGAATTCACAAAGGTCACGGTCTGGTACGACCGAGAGTAATGAGTAAATATCGGTCGTACGTAAGCGAGACTCTGAAGAAAGTTTCGGACCTGTACAACCGAGAACATGTTTTTTTGGGTTTTTTGTGATTGTGTTGTACATTTTGGTTGATTATAATGTTACACTGTTTGTATTGCAGGTAATGTCGTTATCTAGTAATTTTCCAGACTACAAGGACACTTTTACACCTTCTAAGCCATTCCCCTCTCGAGAAGCGGCTATTTCATGGCTCCAAATGATTGGTGGTGAGAACAAGTTTGTGTTAGTAACGAAGCGCTCGGATGTCGGGGGCATTAAGCGCAGGGGAAGGGTGAAAATTGCCTGTGAGAGGTCTGGGACATATAGGGGACTGGCTCAGAGAGTAGGGAAGGGGAAAGCGGAAATTTTTTAAAGAAATCAAGGAATGATGAAAAGGCGAGGAGTCACACTGGTACGAAGAAATGTGGATGCCCTTTCCAAATTAACGTCAAGGAAAATGCTGACTCCTTATGGTATGTCACTGTGATTTGTGGGAGGCACAATCACGACACCGCAGGAAGATTGGATAAGGGGGAGGAGGAAGTTGAGGATGCGGGGGGAGGACTGAAAGTGAGCAGCTTAGGGAGATTAGTCCACCTTCGTCTTTTGTGGAGTGCGAGCAGGAAGTTGAGGATGCGGGTGGGAGGACACCGGGGTCTCCAATCGGAGGCACCCCTGTGTGTCGGAGGCACCCCAGTCTCCAATCGGATTTGAGTCCTCCCACTCCACAAAAGCTTCTAGGCAGAAGAAAGTCAATGTTCCACAAATGCGTCGTGCCAGTCGACGCACGCAAAGTGGATCTAACATGGCTTATAGTCATTGCTTATAACCGGATTGGTTGCCACATGTTGAGGCCATTATCGATGTCGTTTCCGATGGAAATTGTGGATATCGGTGTATAGCCTCTGGGCTTCGACTTGCCGACGTAGACGGGTGGAGGATTGTGTGTAGAAGGATGTATGATGAGATTATCGGGTATGAAGACCTTTGGCGGGAAGTGCTTGGCTCGAGTTTCGAGATCGTCAAGAATGCGGTGCATTGCCCCAGAGAAGCAAGAGGGGGCATCTTTCAAAGAATGGTTGACACTTCCAGACATGGGATTGTTAGTATCCACCGCATTCAATGTCATTCTCGTCAACCTCTCGCATGGGAGTGCCTCCACATTCCTACCTCTACGTAGTACTCCACCGTCGTCATTGCACAACAGACTTATCATTGCAATGGCAAATGAAAGGAATATCCATTGGGTTAGGGTAAGTTCTATGATTTTTTGTGAATTGGTTTGTTTCCCCCTTAATCGGGTTTGTGACAATATCTTCTATGTTATATTGTTCACTTTGACAAGTGCAGTTGCGTGTGAATGCACCGCTGCCATCCTTATATCCATCGTGGGATCGGTACGTTGAGGACTGCGCCAAAGGTTGGCGAGATTGATTCGTTTTTCGAGACATCGCGCCCATTGCAACTATCGCGATCATGAAGCCACCATACTGTTGTAGATTTAGATACACCGTAGGTTAAAGCTTGTACCTAGACGGCTAAACATTTAGAAATTTTGCCAATTCGTCCGAATGTTCTATGTATATGCAAATGTTGTGCTGTGTTTTGATTGTTGTTGTGTTTTGATTATTGTTTACTTATGGATGGACCCTTTTTAGAGTCAGTTTGAATGTTACGGAGATTTATAATTAACTAAGTTTCGGTGCAAATTGTCGTGATGGATTTTCAATCTTGTATTGTTAGTTTGACATACAACCAAATTTTTTTTCAAACTGTAATGTTCAAATTCATCCATTTCTGATGTCTCGGTCAAGCAAGTTCGTGAAACAACCCATATTTTCGGTCACCCATGACCGACAAGTATTCCAATATATCTGCCGCGTACAACCGAGTCCAATGAAAAGGTCTCGGTTGTACACCACCGAGATGGATTGACCATTTCAATTCGCCTAACTCTCGTCCTATGACGACCGAGCCTACTAAGACCCTCTCGGAAGTGGACAACCGATACGCAGTTAACTCTTCCGGTATTCGTGGCCGAGACTGCGTGTTCCCAAAAATATTAGCTTTTGTCTCAGCCAAGGCCGAGACAGTTCACACGGTCTCTGGCCTGTGTGGCCGAGAACCACGATTTCCCAATTTTTTTACATTTGAAAAAACCGCCACACACACATTACAACTACTCTACCAAATGTAACTTAATTCGACGATCTTCAACCGAGCCCTAATTTGGAGACGAAATCGGCTCACACACCGGACCCTACAAAATGCAGAAAACTCGAACAACGAAGGAGAAACACACGGCGAGGGACGGAGAACACGATTTCGGGGATTCCTCTCACTAGTCGGTTCAAAACAAATGAATTCTTCCACAAGGAGTTCGGTGGACGAGGGTGGTGGTGGTGGTGGGGGTGGTGGGGTGCCTAGGGGTTTGCACGAGGGTGGTGGGGTGCTCAGGGGTTTGCACGAGGGGGTATTTTCGGTAGTTCGGGGCTAATTTTTGGGTGCCCCATGTAAAACAGTTTGTGCCCACATTAACTGGGTGCCCTCATTAAATGGTGGGGTGCCCTTAGCGGCCCTCTATCTATTTCCTACAAGATCACTACTTACAAACCACATCGTGATTTGTAGATAGGTTGAAATCCTATTTCAACAAGTAGTTGTGATCTCATAGAACTCTGATCCATGTACGCTTTTAATTTGACTAATGGACAACAAGTTCAACTTACCGATGTTAACAAGTTACTCTACTATGTGATAAGAAACATACATGGATTAAAATAATAATATCTAATATTATAATCTCATCACATTCAAGAATGCTTATGTGATCATCGTGCCATTGAACCACCAAATCGGCCTTACATTATTACATTTCTTAATCTATATTTTAATGAAAACATTGAACATAGATTCACGAAACAAACAGAGTTCTAATACCATGTTGAGTTTTTTGATACCATGTTGAGTTTTCATGTCTGCCTACTTAATCGCCCTTCAGCTTTTAGGTGTGGGGTTTTATCTCAAAAGGCATCGGTCTTAGTTAAGGGGAGATCATCACTTATGTACTTCATTACAAAGTTTCGATTATCCGATGTGGGACTATTATTTCGGTCTACACATCTCAACACTCCACCTTGGACTGAAATCCATACAAGGTGCATTCTCGACAGGTCCCAACCGAACCGTCGGCTCTGATACCATGTTGTGTTTCGGTGATCAAGCGCAATGGAAGTTTTCAAAACTTTTTCGAATATCCCTAAACCAAGATCCTATCAATTCCATTAAATTAATGTGCCAAGAGAAAAAAAAACCATACCATAATAAGAACAACTCCATGTCTGCTTTGTTTGGTGTTGATCGATTCCTTCAAGATGTTACCAGAGACGAACGTCCTCTATCAGAAATTCGCATATAAACGGACGATCACGATCTGGAGTGCTAGCACCAAAAATTTATAGGGCAAAAATTGTCACAAAGACTTTCTAGAAGAATTTCTACAACAATCGTGACCCTAATGTCTTAATTATAATACAATAGGTCGAGTTGTAAAAGAACTTCATCTCCTAGTCACACTCCAAATAGAGTCTTAGATAAAATCCAACCCTAAAAAATATAGTCATAAATAATCTACAATTACTAATCGAACAAGAGTTGTAATTTATCTAAAACTCAAATAAGAATTAAATTCATACTATAATTCTAATTAGAGTCCTATTCAAAATAAGATTTACCAATAGACAAAATTTCGAGTCACACTAGAATTGTATGAGAGTTTTGAATCCTAATCAAACTAGGACACTTAATAAGAATTTTCAAAATGAATTTTATCAAATAAAACTCATCAATATGAAAATACTAAATCGCGCAAATCCGTTCTTTACGTGCGACCCAATACGTTCATACAATGTTGGCAGTAAATCAAAAATCTTTTTCAGCACACAAATCATAAGCGGCATCTAGCAATACATTATGACTACCCAAGTTGCACGAAGATCAATAAATCGATACAACTGAATAGACAATGTATATCATATCCCTTTTTCACGCGATATCTTTTGATTGAACATAAGACATGGAATGCACCCTTATTGTTCAATCTACTAGTCTCGATCTCTAAGTAGACTAAAATTATCAAGTGACATTGATCCAATCAATTCACTAAACATGGTCATTTGTCAGTCTAACATATCGAAGGGCCTACTAGAAATCTCTTTCTAAAAGAGAGGAAGAATTTCATCTTGATCACACAACATCCACAAATTAGTCGGATAATGACCAATCACAACTTTTATAATCATCTGGTTAAAGACGGCATTTAATTGTGTCAAATCATTGTTCTCCTAATGTTAGTCTATGGTGATCTAAAGTCAAAGGACTAAATGATATAACTATCATGAGAAGCACTTATGACATTGACCTTGTAGCATTCTCATAGCGGGTCGATCCAGCATTTGTTCCCAACTGGTATGCATGATCTTGACTTGTATCTGTATACGCACAATCATGACATGATTATCAATCTAGACTCATACTAGTCTTAATTTATTATCGTTCTCATAATAATAACTGACTAGGGACGTTTAGAATGATACAATAATTATTCATGGATAATATTATAAAAGAAATATGCATCTACTTATAATAGTTAAACAATGTTTACAAAATGGCCAATGACACATACCCCAACATGGTCGGTGGCTGAGCAAAACTCGCAAGCTTTGGCTTAAGCCTTCCCGGAGGTCAGGAATCTCTCCATGAGATCAGTGAGTTTGTTAAGCTTGCTATTGGTTTGGTTTGACCCTATTTAATCAAAAAGACTTTGTGAAAGTCCATCATCTTTGTCGTCAATGTACTAACGTGATTAACTTGCTATAGAATCATACAACTCAAACATCTCTTGAGTTGTCTTAGTTCTATAATCGCCTCCACAAGCATTGTCAATCATACGTTTGTCAAGAGACGTAAGTCCCATATCTAAGAAATGAACAAGAGAGATGTGACTTAGGCCATGTTGGGGACATTTCGCGAGCAAAGTTTTATATCAGCTCCAAGAATTGCCAAAATATTCGCCTTGTTTCATCTCGATAATACATATCTCCCTAGTGAGTAAGGAAGATCGGGATTCCTGAAAGAACTCTCTCAAGAATGCATGGATCATGTCGTTCCAATTTATGATAGAACCCGATGGAAGATAGAAGAGCCAGTTTTGGGCTTTATCTTTAAGGCAGAAAGGAAAAGCCAAGAGTTTGACTTCATCTTCATTGACACTTGGGAGAATCATATTCCTATACTTAGAGTGGAAGTCTTTAATAAAGTTCATTGGATCTTCTCGATTTATTTCATGCAAGACGGGTAGAAGGTTTATAAAACTTGATTTGAGCTCAAATGTTCCCCCTATTAAATGGGAATGTGATGAAGTGGGGTTAATGAGCTAGGATATCTTGTATCTTATCATTCGCCATCCCTATGGTGATGCGATGTTTGGCTTGCGCTTGTGCCAAGTAGGTGCTTGTAGCCTCTGTGGTGCGGGATTAACCATTTTTGGGTTAAATGGTTAGAATTCAGGCACTACCGACCTTTGTTGTGTCATTAATGCATGTGGCATTTCATGTGCCTCAATGTTTTGAGGGAAAACATCTAGGTATTCCTCCCGCCTCTCTAGTGGCAGAACTCCATTATGGTCTGTCATTCAAGAGGATTGCTCGTCGTTTAGTTAAACTCTTGAGTATTGTTTCCTCTGCCTTGTTTCTTTCGAGTTCCGACTGCAAGTATTTTCGATCTCCAAATCTAATAAGAGTAAAGATCCGGCGGACTTCAATCGACGAAGACTTTCGAGCATAAAAGTGAATGAACAAAAGGGAAAAAGAAAAACTTAAGTCAAAAAGGATTTGGTCCTCGGCAACAGCGCCAAAATTTGACGCGTGTCGAATACGTTAAAATATAGTCCCTAATAGATTACTAAATACCACAAGGACAACAGCAGTGGCAAGCATGGGGTTGATCTAGGAAGACCAAGGGTTCTTAACCTAGGCAAGAAAATAATAAGGGAAATTGGGGGGTTTTGAAAATATGGTTTCCAATAAAGTTCTCTTAAAACAAGATTTAAAATACTTTTGAAATGAAAACAATCAGAGAAGTAACCTAAACTTTTGGTTTCTCAAACTTCCTCAATTGGCACACTACAAACTTTATGATCGGCGATCCACGTAAAGAGAAGCAATTCAAAAGTATCCTAAAGTAGCTATAGAACCAAGTGTGCACCCGATTCCTCGTTTTCCTCTATTCGATAGCCAAGGTACAACCATTGGCTACTATTCTAGTCAAACGTATAACCTTAGACTTACGCGCCGTGGGTTTAACACGAAGACCGCTTTAGGTTTTGTGAAAACACTAAACCTAGACAACTGGATCACTATTGCGTCCAATTTAGCCTAGATCCATTAGGTATTTAACCGGTCCCAAAAGGGTCCAATCGACCGGCATGGTTAAGTGCCACATGTGTGAGTCTTTTTGCATGATTATGTATGCAATCGACTCACTAGCAACGGTTTCCACCTAGAACATGCAATGGGCCTTTCACAATGTATCAAAGCTTAACCCTAACAATCAAAAAATACCAAAATGAGTAGAATACCAAAGAAAGAAAATTGAATTAAAATAAAATAGATCTCACATAAAGGTTTTTGCCAAGAGAGTCATTTGATCCACCTCTAGTCTAGATCAATGGAGTTTGGTCGGACATGATGAGATTAAACACTAATTTCTTGAAGTTCTTTCATAAACAAATGTTGAGAAACATAAATTCTGAAGTTTTTATTTATATAAAACCTAAAAAATCTATCCCAAAACAAAAACCTATAAACTTGGGCAAAATTCGAGTTTCATGTTCCACGCCGTGAGTCACGCTGTGGGCATGAATCATTTACTTTTCTTCAAGTCATCAATTATGCGCCTTAACATTATTAATCCGTGACGTGGGCATGATGTCGCGGTGCCACTGGCAGCAAGGATCATTATCTTCCTTAATGTACAAACTTCCATTCCACGCCGTGACCGTCCATTCCATGTTGTGGCCTTGCTGATACAACGTGAGTGGCAACATGGATCACAGCCTGTCAATTGCTTTACATCTTCAAAATGAACCTATGACTTCATGTTTCAGGTTATGGACATGATCCCAAGGTATGAGTAGCGGCGTAGAACATTATTTCTCAGAATCTGCTTGTCTCGTTTAATTTTTTCGATTTTTGCTCCAATTCTTCACTTCGAATCCTCAATACCTATAAACGACACAAATGAGAGATTGTCGCTTTAAAATAGAGATTTATGCTTAAAATTCATACTAAACACTATGTTAAACATGTTGGACTAAGTGCTTAGTCACTTATTCTTCACCCGGGATTTTGATGGCAATAAACAAAGTGAAAGGATTCTAAAAAGTTTGCTAAGTGTTTTCAGAATACCAACTTGGCTAGGAATCGCAAGTTCAAAAGGAAGAATGAGTTATCATAAGTTCAAGTCAAATGTAGTCGGTTAAATTTAAGATTCAGCTCACACAAGGATACAAGGATCGGAAAGCTCATACTATAAATTGTACATATCATATGAGGTATATAAGTTCAATTACATAAGACAAATGCATTAGATTCATGCATATCATGTGACATCCGAGAATTTTATAAATTTAATTAGGCGGCTAATTAAGTATTTTCGGATTTACAAGGGTGTATTCAATTGAGATTTTAATAAACTTTTGGTTACTTTAATAAGTGGATGACTTTTTGAAGTTTATAGATTTTGATAGACTTTTATAGACTTTGATAAACTTTTATGCAGACTTCATTTTGATGACTTTTATTAATATTTAAGAGTTTCAATGACTTTTGTGAACTTCTTAAACATTATTTTGATTGATATTAGTAGATTTTTCTGATTTTTATAATGAAATAAATATTTTGCACTTTATTATAAAAAATAAATAAATAATTATATTTCTTTTTCTTAAGAACTATTACTAATTTTTTTAATAAAAAATCATATAGATATATTAATGAATTACGATCAAGGTAGTAGGATAAAAAATAAGTAAATAAATATCAACAGAATAAATAGGTAAGTAAATCATCTTATAGTGGCAAAAAAGAACCAAATACGATCACAACAAATGTTAGTTTAAAAACTTTACACTTTAGGAAAAAAAATATTAATTTCTTAAGAATGAAAGTTCAAGTTTTTGAAAATGCACTTTTTGCATTTAAGAAATATATACAATTATTTTCTCCAAAAATAATAATATTACACTTTTTGAGAGTATAATAATACACTAATAAACGAAACTTCATTGTAAAAAAAAAAAAAAAAAAAAAAAAAAAAAAAAAACTCATCAAAAATGTACAGTGATGCAAGAATGAGATCTTCTTAATAATGTTATCATTTTCTTTTTCATCAACATAGACATTAGAGTATAATGAGTGAGCAATAAAATCCATGAGTTGTGGAGTGATTGGAGAAATTGATAAAAACAATTGATAAGAAAAGACCTTCTGAACAATGAAGTCTTTTTTAAAGAATGGAGCCAACAAAAATTAGAAGTCTTTAAAAAGTTTATAGGTTAAGGTGATGAGAAGTTGAAGATTTCTTTATGTGTATTTTTAGATAAAAAGTCTATAGAAGTCAAGATTTGTAACCAATCCACAAAAGTCACCTAAAAATTGAATACACCTTACTTTTATAATTTCCCTAAAAGTTTAAGTTGAATACCCCAAAACCTTTATAGACTTTTTAAATGTCTATAAAAGTTCACATTGAATACACCCTACTTTTATAAACTCTCTAAAAGTGTTAATTGAAAACACTTAAACTTTTTTAGTCATTAACAGTAACCAAAAGTCCATTAAAATCTCAATTGAATACGCCCCTGTTAATTTGGGATTTAGGTATCGAAGGTGGGACTCACATGTTACGGATCGGAGTTCATAAATTTTAATATTTTTTGTGTGTTGTGTGCCTAATTGATGTATTATATACTATTTTGACGTGAAATAGGGTCAAATAGAGTGTATACGTGGTGCTCGTGAGTTCCGGAGCGCGTTGGAGAATTTTCTCCAATTTTGATGATTTCGGGGATTTATTTGGACATAAATTGAAGAGATAAACACGAAATTAAATAAAATAATTAATGAATTGGTGGGTGTCTGGTGACACGCGGTGTCGAGAGTGACACGCGTAGGGTGTAAAATAGTGTGCACGCCCGAGGATGGTAGTTGGTGTGCGTAGTGAATTTTAAATGAAAAAAATACATAGGTGTATATATTTATATATAGTTGATATATGTAAATATATAAATCAATCATATAGTTTGAATTAAATAAAAATATACATTGGATGTGCCTTGAGATACGTGTAGCGTGAGTGTCGAGGAAGAGAAATGGTTGAACGTGGTTGCTGGTGAGAGAAATTTGTACAAGTCTCGAGATGCGTGTTGTCCAATCTTGAGAAAGACAATATATAAATAAATAAATTATTAAATTGGCCTTGAGATTTGTGAAATTTGAAACTTGAGGAAATCTTAATATATATCCTCAAACCACCACCGTCTCATTCAATTGTATTGAGCCAAAGATTGACCTCGAGATACGTTCTTATCTCGAGGAATATCGAAAGTTCGATATTACGAAATTGAACCATTTGATTTGTCTCGAGATTCGTATGATGGGAATCTCTATAAAATCAAATATAAATTGTCAAGCAACACTGTAGCTTCTCAGCCATTTCGTTCATTCGATCATAGAAAAAAAAAAGAATCAAAAGATTGAGACCGAGAGAAAGATGGAGAGCGAGAGAGAAGGAGCTCGTGATCGAGATGGAGAGGCAAGGGAGAGAGATCTTGAATTGAAGGTGAGCTCATTTGTTGTTGTTGTTGTTGTTTGTGTTGTTGTTCAGAGGTTAGTCATGTAGGTTGGGAGAGGAAAGTATCGACTGTCCAAGGAAAGGAAAAATAATAATATAAAAATAAATAATATATATGGTTTTAAAAATAGGAAAACAAGTAAATAAAATCTCTGAAAATTAGGAAAATTATAAAAAATTATGTTTGGATAAATTAATGGAAATTTGGAGTTTTATGAAAAATAAGGAATTTGTGACTTTTTCGAGAATTTATACCAGGTATTTTTCTCGTAGTGCGTGCTACAGTACCTGATAATGTCTAAAATTTGGAAAATTATTTTATGGCCTAGTCTAGGTTAATTTTCAATTACGAATCACAATTTGAAGTCAAAATTGGGATCCAGACATTCGAGGAGTTGATTTTGAGGGGTTCCGGGGTTTTTGGGTCGAGTATGACCAATAAATATATACAACAACAACATACCCTCAGTCCCGAATAAATATATAAAAATTAGAAAAATTATATTTAAGCCTAGACAACATAATTTTCGATGTTGAACAATAATTTTGAGTCAAAAATGAAGTCCAAGCATCAAATAATTTATTTTTGAAGGAGGGGTTTCGGGACGCAATTGGGTTTAAATTGCAAATAATTGAAAAAATTGGTGAAATTGTTGTGGAGGCTTATTGGAATTATAAATGAATTGTAGGACTGAGATTGTAGCCCCGCGTGGACTGGTTTACCAACTCGGAGCGCAAGGGAGTTGCAATATCGCGTTTGTAAGGTTAAGTAAATCTCATGGTAACATTTACATTGTATGAGTATTTCTCGATTATATATTGCATACATGGTTTATCGCTGCAAATTTGTTAGTCATGCATTCACTGACACGAGAGGAAAGAGGTCTTTGGGGATCTCATTGTGTTCATTGGCTATATGTGTGGTAAGATGAACACCGTGGTGTTCTACGACTGGGGGTCACTGATCGTTGTAGATATATTTTTTAGGATAGGATGTTGTGATGCTGACCAGGATCATACTCCACGGAGAGTCGAGGGCGTGGCTTCCCGAGGGACTTCCTCTCAAACTCATGAATCTTTATTACTGTTTACCCACCACTTTTGGAAAGACGTCTTCTGATTGTGGTCTGTCAACAAAAACGAAATGGATTGCATACTTTTATATTTATGATTCCTTACGATATTATTGTTTGTTTAAGTTCTGATTGGAATATTATGCATTTGATTATTACAAGTGTACTGGATAGTGTGGGATTTACATGTCTAACATTATCGAATTTTTATAATTGGATAATGACAGGTTCTAGTGACGAAAAGGGAAAGGGAAAGCTTTCCAACTGTATGTGACTTGTTTAGTTCTTTTTCTCTATGTATGTATTGATTTTTTTGAATATATTATATTGTACAAATGGGTTTTTGGGGTTCGAGTGTGATTAGGATCTCATTTTGATAATGGCTGAAATGGTTTCGACGAATTGAGATAATTTTAAGTTAAGGTAATGTTAAGAATCTTGATACTTCAAATCAGGTTAAAATGAATGTATAGTTTTGTTAATGCAATATATGTTGTTATGAGTAGATTGTGAGTCCTTCGGCATTTCCACCAAAGCTGAACAAGTTTTGCTGAAGATTTTTTAAGGCCGTGATTTTTCGGTGTAGGCTTTAAAATAGAGGAGATGCTGTCGAAGATTTTTATGGAGTTTCAAAGATTATTTAATTCATGTAAACAAACTTTGAGATTTAAGATTCACTTTATAATCGATTGTGGTTAATAAAGTTTTATAATTGAATGAGTACAAGATCTTAATCTTAAGTATTTATCGAATGGAGAGGTTAGGGCTGCTAGATTATTAGGGGATTAAGGTAATCTAGGCCGGTCAGATGCCCTAATTAGGCGGGGCTTGACAAATCATGTTTTCCACGTTCTTCCAAAGTTTCATGTTTCGGTTTTTACACTATCTTAACTTCATAACTTGAAATGGTTTTACATTGTGAAAACATGTTTTTAAACATGCATTGGATTTGAAAAAACTCTTATGATTGGTTTTGAATGCACCAACTTTAAATTTGAATGGTTTTTAAATAGTAAGCAAAATATTTACAGAAAAGCCCCTACATGTTTCATAAAACCAAAATTTTCGATTTTCGAGATTTGTAAAATCATCTGGGCAGTTCAAGAGGGTTAATGACCATACTAAACATGTTTAATGTATTCTCAGAAGTTCAGTTGAGTCGTAGGTGTGTTAGAGAGTTGCTAACTTGAGA
The DNA here is from genome assembly GCA_039657325.1 of Stephania cephalantha. NCBI lineage: Eukaryota > Viridiplantae > Streptophyta > Magnoliopsida > Ranunculales > Menispermaceae > Stephania > Stephania cephalantha. The sequence goes on along the minus strand of CM077567.1, from coordinate 56,949,288 downwards.
CCAAAAATTATTTAGTCTTTGGTCCCTGTTGGTTAGCTCGCTAATGGGATTCATTAGCGTCCCACCTACAGTTAGTACACTAATGATGTCACATAGCGTGCTAACTAGTCTCCTGACAGCTTTTTTAAAAAGCTTACACCTTTTGCTTTAGTTTGAATCAATGATTGATTTTTTGGCCCTTAGATCAAGATAATGGCCATAAATAGTTAAATAGGCTTGGAAACCAATAACAAACAACTCAGAACATCCTATTATTCTCTCAAGCTCAAAAACTTACTTGTGTCCGAGTTTTCACATCAAATAGTCTAAATTTTTGTGCTTGACCACTTGGAATCTTTCGAGACTACTGAATCATCCTCGAAGCTAGCACGACTGAGGTGTTTTAAGGTCCGTAACCACTTCTCCATAACTTATTTTAATTACTCTTATTTGGGGTTGTAAGAAAGTTTGATTTCCTAGTTCTTTTGTACTTAAACTACATCTTTTATTGTGATTGGTGCGTGGAAATCATTTGTTGTATTCTTGAACACATTTGTCTTAGAAATTGCGCTTAAACTTTATTTTATAAACCCTAGGATTGATTTGAATAAGAGTTAGGCCTTAAAATTGATCTTTATCAAACTACTTGTTCATCGGATTTGAAACCATCTTCATTCTTGTCGAATTGGTTTAATTGGTCTCATGTTTGAGATTGGTGCAAAATCAGTAGCATACTTCTATATCTCATTCATATTCATACTTGCATGAATTAGAGTTGTTAGGTTGTAGGTGGCTTGTGAGTAATTGAACTTATTGTTGCTTTACTTTGTAAAGTCGATTTTCATTGTATTCATCTATTTCTTGTAAGTGATTGATTGTAAGATTTAATGAGATCTAAGTCAAAGGAAGTCTTAGTTGAGTCTAGGCATAAACCCTGGTAGAGGCTATGTGAGAATTCATAATTTGTGATTAAGCATTATAGGCTTGTATGCTTAGGTTGTAACACTTATCATTATTATAAATGAGGGTTTGAAAATCCTATTCGAGGAGTTTAACTAGTAGATGTAGATCGGTTGGATCAGACCACTATAAATTGCGTGTCTCTTTTCCATATCTTCTACCTCTTTCACCATTGCATTGCACTTATACTTGTTGATTATGTATGCATTAAGCATCGTTCTTCATTGAAGTTTTTAAGAGGCGATAACCTTTTGGTACACCCAATTCACCCCCCTTTTGGGTATGATTTCAAAAAAATGCCTAATTATGCACTTATCAAATTAGATACAATATACTCTATTCGATATTTTTGACCGAACCCCTTTACCCACATCAATTTCCTAATTAAACAATCACAATAACAACACCAATTGATTTAGCAATCAACCTCAATTCGAACCAAAAGCTTACCTCTAACCAAGTGTTTAATTCCTTCTTCCTTGCTACTGATTCACCACTATGATAGAGACGAGAGTAAGCTCCAATGTTAGAAATTGAACTACCGAGAGTGGGAGGGAGTAACACGAGCAAATCGAGACGATGAGCACGAGCAGAGAGACAAGAGATCAACGTGAGAGAATATCAATTTTTAAAGAAAGATATGGAGACCGAGTGAAAGAGAGTTGACCGAGAGGGATGGGGCAAGGGATCAACGAAGAAGAATGGGTCTAAAAGGTTGAAATCGAAACCCTTAAATTCAATTTACACTGTTACATTGGCTTGAGTTGGTCGAATGACCAAAATACCCTCATACATATCTATATCCCTTTATACTCCAACTGCCCTTATGTGTCATTTGAATTTTTCTTTTTATTTTTGATATTTATCTTTAGTTTTTAAAACCAATGTAAACCCCAAAAATACCTCAATTTTTGTCAAAAATAGGAAAAACCCCAACGCACTCCAAAACACGCGAACATCGCTCTTCGAGTCAACTTAACCTTATTTCGCGTCAAATAGGGTATATTACATTCACTTGGTACACGGCACACAAAAATAATATTTAATCTTATGATCTCTTGTCCATAATGCGTGGGTCTCACCTCGGATACCTAAATTCCAATTGAAATTCGTAAATCCTTAATTAGGATACTAATCAAGTTTATAAAATTCTCAGATTTCACAGTTCACACACAGCGAGTGCTTGAATGCACATGCCCCTTTTTTTTCTTTTTTTTTTCTTCTTGCCCTTTTCCAAAAATCATTATCTATAATTTCAGCAACATTCTTCAATATCCAAATCCTCGATTATACATATTAAAGCAATGAGAATGCATTAATGGAGGTCATATATGAAATTTTAGTTTATATAACTCATTTGATATTGATAAATTCTCAACTCCCCATGCAAACAACCACCTATGCCTAAGAATGCAAGGAACAAGGAGGAGGTTACCCAGATAATGGAAGCCATACTTGAGTCTTCCTCTCTCTTTCTTTCTTTTCTTCTTCCTTTTCTACCTTTCTCTCTCTCTTCTCAAACAAAACGACTACAAAAATCTCTCCACCACTCATTTATCTTCTCAATTTATATCCCAAATAACACACACCACACACATTTCGATGACTTGGATTAATTGAAGTTCTCAAGTACACATCTCAACATCAATCTAAGGTGACTACATTAACTCAATTTATTTTTTTATTAACTCAACTTAGGCTCCTGACATCAATTTATTAATACTTAAGTCATGAAATAGTTCAAGTTGCACTAAATGCCCATTTAACAGAAGTCTCATTGATATATCCATTTTCCAGCTTACTCGTAGCGTGCACACCTGGGGTGAACCTCAGTTGTAAAAACCTAATTAGTTAAGCACACGAGTAGAAATAAGTAGTACACATCACCATCCATGAATAAAATATTTTAAGGGTCGTTGAACTTATAAACATACCTTCCTATTTTAATTGAATAAATTCAACCTTCTTTCTATTCGTGACTAATTTTGGAAGATGTAACCTATAGAATATGGTCCTAAACTGTGGCCACGTACTAACAGTCTTCCCCTCTCTCTATAGGGAATTCAACCACTTACGAGTAGATTCAATCGATAAAAATGTGCCCGGTTAACTTTAAACTGGTCCTTGACATCAACAGTAACAAAGTATTGCTCCATCTCAAGTACTCCATCCTCCATATTGCCATTGAATCTCATGATGTCATATTTCATGAATTCCTTATGTATTCCGAGAAATGCAGCCTTTTCAGAATTTACTAACACTACTGCAGGTGTCTCAAGCACCTAAATGTGTGCTACCACTGGTTGCGCTAGAGCTGCTACCTTTTCACCTCCACCCTTTGTGTTGCTAACCTTAGGATTATCTCAGGTTGTTGAGCTGGTGGTCTCATCTGTGTCATCAGTATTGTCATGAGCTTTGCCTGTGATTCCATGAGCTTTCTTATTTGTTGCTCAATTCTAGATTTCCATTAAGCTTTACTTTCCTGGTTACCATGAGGTCCTAGTTTTTGGAAGCCCTCTCACTGATCAACTATTAGATTCTGAAAATCAAATGAGAGATAAGACCATTAGGGTAACATTTAGAGAAGATAGGAAAATCATATCTATACAATAGATAATGATAAAAGTGGAAAATAACATATAATAATGTTTTCATTTTCATTTCCCCCTAAAAATACGATAAAAATGTTTATCACATCCTAAGCTTCTTCATAACACGAGACAACTCTTAGAGTTAGTAAACTTAAGTTCAGGTACCAGGGTGTATCAAAGCTTGAGTTTGAAAGTCTTAAAAATAATGTAGAGCCAGTCTCTGATACAAAAATGTACAGAGCCAGTAAACCTAATCTCTAATACAAAGATGTAGTATCCCCTATCCCGTTTAGGGTGATACTCAGCCTGAAACCCTAATATTACACCAGCCATACTTAACTTGAGCCAGCAACCTCTCCTTTCGTACTTGATAAACTCAACACATGTATCAATATCAAAATATAAATCAAAGTATACATAGCAAAAAATTAAAAAAAATTTCCATTACATAAACGATGCATGGAAATTATGAGTTTATCAAAACCAAAAATCATTTACAAAAACCTCTAAACCATGTTATATTACAACAATGTCATTCAAACAGTAAATATATATACATACAAGGAAAGTTCATTACATCGCAGAGAATACGATAAAACTCATAAGCCTTCTATTTCCCTTTCGTTGAAGCACCGACTTGCAAACCTGAGATATTTAGGGGTGTAAGTGCTTTGACTTGCTTAGTAAGTGACTCACAATTATATAACAAAAGTATATTTAATAAACAAGAATATTAAAGAACAATATGAATCCATTATATATTATTCAATGCATCAAAATAGTATAACAATATACAACATATGCAAGTCAACAGTTCAATAGCAATTGTACTTGTAATTTCACAAATCATTTCAATTATAAGAGTTACCTCTTAGTTACTCAAGAATACCATTAATGAAATCCATACATTGGCTGATGTGTGATTCCATTAGTGTATTCAAGACTAGCTGAGTTTCCACACTCTTCTGGATAATGAGCAATGATATTAAACCACAGACTATAAAGGTAGGAGGGTAAGGCTAATTCTTAGCGACCTCATTACTACTTAATATCCAATTAACTCAATCCAACTTACCTCCGAGTTACAAGTTAAGTTCTATGCTTTTCATAGTATATTGCTCTCATTTCCCAGTCCATAAACTATATGAACTAAATATATTACTTTATATAGCACAATTGATAATATAATTGAGGCCCACTTAATTTTGTCAAATTTCCTCGAGTCTTGTTCCAAATTTACTAACTTTTGGGTTACTTGAACCTCCCCCGGTAATTGAACACTTGACACAAATCATTTCAGGTTAATATATGGCTAATACTCAATGTTTAAGACCCTAAATTAGTCCTTAAACTCTCGAAAATAACCTAAATCATTTCAGCATTATTGTTGTTTTCTAGGGGTAGGAGTGAGCTCCCTGCTTTGGTGGAGCGCGCTCCATCATGGATTAATTAACATTCATGAGAGGAGCGCGGAGCGCGCTGCACCATCGATTGTCTCAACAGAGAATAGGGCAGCAGCCTCTTTTCGATCACCAATTCAAAAGATACGCATCACGTGATCTTGAGGCTGTTCTAATGGAGATTTTCTTAAAGTAACACTTCCATAAAGTGACATACATCTTGATACATCCTCCACTTATGCTCATCTCGAGGCGATCCAATGATTCACATTAACTAAATCAAACTATAGGTTTATTTATATATTTATATATCAATTATACATAAATATATATATGCCTATGTGTTTTAATGTCTATAAATTCACTAGAAACGCCAACGCGTACGATCGAACATGCACTTTCATTCCACGACCCCCTCGTCGCACTAGGTGTACCGACAATTTATTAATTAGTTTTTTATTTCTCAACTATAGGCTTATATTAATTTTCAATGGATATAAACACTTCTAAAATTTGATAAACACATCACACAAATACCAAACATAACGCAAACCCATACACACGCTAATCGAGGTATGCCGAACTTAACCACGAGCCTAATTAACTTAAGTTAATTAAAATTCAGGTTAACACTAATCACCAGCTTAAGGTAACGGGTCATTATAGTGAAAATGAACCCACCTAGGACATAATGGACATTTAACTCAAAAAAGAGCTCTCCATTGGGACCAGGGACTATGAATTGTTTAGTGGATGTGACAAGTAATCAAAGTAAAGGGTGTCTACCTCAATGTCTACTTTAGAAATTATGGTAGACATTTTCTCCACTACCGCATCATCATTTTTTGTCATTGAAATTAAATAAAAAATAAAACAAACGTCTCATTCCATATAAAAGTTAAATAAAAAGTCAAAAATCCACATTTTGCATGGGAGACCATTTTTAGAGGTTGAAGTTCTATGTAGTGAAAATAGGTGTCATAAAGGATACACTTCATCCCCACATCCATGAGGTGGCACCAGAACCCATGCCCCCAATCCACATTTATTATTAGAGATGCTCTCATCAGTCATCACCGGGCTTTGGGAACATTATTTGGTTCATGGGTGTAACGACCCTAATAGATCTAATCCTAGCCATTTGCCAAACAGGACCGTGATGTGGTGAATAATCCTACGTGGTGACTCGGTCGGAACTAGAGCATTGACACCGAGGTAAATAATAATATTTTATTATTGTGTGATGCTTGTATATATGTTATATATACTTGTATATGCAAATTTTTAGTATTTTATCGCCAACTTTGCAAATGAGAGCTACCTCGAGATATATGCATACTGTAACGGCCCAAATTTCTAAATAGTAAATTTGGTATATAGTTAAAGGTCACCGACCCATGACGTGGCTCGAGAGCGAGTACACGATCCCAACATTCAGCACGAAGACCGAGTAATGTATTGTTTGTGGTATGATGAATGCTTAGTGCATTGTATATGTGTAGACTTATTAAGTCACTTCTACATGTATATATAAACATTGAGATGCAAGTAGAGATGTGCCTCGAGATGTGTGTCGGCATGGGACCGAGGTAGAGAGTTATGTGGTAAGTTATGATTAAATTATTATGGCTTAAATAGCTAATAGATATGGCTATAATTTGATTTACATTAAATGTAACCTATGTTAGCTAAATAGAACATTAGTCATTAATATTTTCTCGTGATACGTGTGGACACAGCACAAGACCAATTGAATTGCAATTAGTGTTATCAAAAGTGAGTTAGTGGAGAGTTAGTGGATTTGAAATCAAGATGTGAGCCATTAGATCAGCCTCGAGATGCGTCTACACACTAAGATCGATGGCTATGAATCAATCTTATCTTATATATAAATGGGATGGGATAGAGCATGCGAATCATTTGCAAACTATAACTTATGAAAGAAGGAATCTGGAGAAAGGAGATTTGGAGAGAAAGATCAGTATAGGTGGAGAAATTTTGGAGGATTTGAAGGCATGAACCAAGCTAGGGGTGTTCTACAACTAGGTAAGCTAGTGTACACTATCAATGTAATGGCTCAAAAAATCAAAATTGTAATTACATGCTAATTATAAGTTTTGACCCTTAATATAATCCCCAAGTATAATACTCGGTCAAACTTCGGGCATCGAGGCCGAAATATAGTAGTACAACACGTTAAATTATCTATATAGTTGGGAAATTATATAATAGGAATAAAAATTAATGTGGTCTATAATTTATAAGGCTATAGTTTCAATTAAATTTAAATGTGTCATAGTTTTAAGTAAAGTGATTAATTAATATGATTTTGGGGGCTAAAGTAGTAAGGTATGATGATTTAAATGGGAGAGAGATAATGCAACTAGGGGTTAGTTAAGTGAAAGAGTGGACCAATAGAATGATAACAACTCATACAAAAGAAATAAAGTGAAAAAAAATAAAGACAATACAATACACTCAACCATCCACATTTTGACACCTTACTTGTTTTCTTTCTCATCCCACTTCTCTCCTCACATCTCTCTCTCTCTCTCTCTCTCTCTCTCTCTCTCTCTCTCTCTCTCTCTCTCTCTCTCTCTCTCTCTCATGTTCCCTCTCCTATCTTAGCAAGCTCTCTCTCACTGATTCTTCTCTCCTCAATCTTAGTGACTCTCTCACGACCCACACCACCACCCTCTCGACCTCCTTGCGGCTTCGGCGGCCACCATCGCTGATGATGCCTCTCCACCACTCTCGGCTCCTCTCTCGACTCCGGTAACCACTCCCACTCGCCGACAATCATGTTGACCGAGGTATGTGGTTAGTCTTGTTGGTGTGGGTTGTGTGTTTATTTTGGTTAGAGATGATGGTGTGTATGTATTAATTTTTATGGTGGACTTAGTGTGTGTATGTGTGTATGTGCACCTTGGGGTTCGTGTAGGATGGGGACTACCTCGAGATCAGTGCCATGATCTTGATATCCTTGACAACTACCTCAAAATTCATGTTGACTTTAGAGCGTCGATAACTACCTCGTGATGTGCACTAAAATTTCCTCGAGATACGTGCTAATTTTAAATAAAATAAAATAAATATCTAAATATATAACATATGTATATAAAGTGTATAAGAAATATATATTATACACATTTATATATAATATACTTTATGTATAGTATAATCAATAATATACTATAATATAATAATTAATTGGTTAAGAAGAAAAAGAATAAAGGCCAAATTTGAGATAATTGGCAGAGCCGAAATTCAACCAACACGATTCGACCTGAGAAGCGGCTATGGTCGCAAAAATTAAGGATAATGGAAAGAAAATATAACCAAATAAATTAGTATTTAATCAGTTATCGCAGAATTGAGTCTAATAAAGATTATGAAACAATTTAGGGTATTTGCAGGCGTTGAATGCAAGACGATAGTGCAGACTTCGAGTACGTCGAGTGATTTACGTGACTTGGAGATTTTCGTGGTTATTAGTAAGTAAACCAGTAAGAGCATTATCAGTAGTTCTTTTCTATTTCTTGAACTTAATTTTCTTTAATTGTGCCTATTTACGGAATTCCACTCCTAGTTAGAGTATCTGAGGGCTAAATGAGTCGGGAAGGTAATCTTCTAGGTATGACGATCGACTCACAATCGGAACCATACCCCAGGTTACCGAATTTGGGTTGTAGATGAGAGGTGAGGTATTTGGGGCACCGTTAATACTCGTACGTTCACAACAATTTTAAATTTGATGGCGCTTCCACGATTCTAGGAAGTCGAGCTTGTGGTTGTATAGTTGCAACTCAATGGAATTGAGACCACTTGGCATCTCTCTTTTGTTTACTCACTAGAATTGTCTCCTTTTGTGGTGACAATCACAGGCCCCTCATCTAGCAAGAGCAAGGAGCCAGTGATTGGAAATCACCTCTGACGACTCTCATAGCGACTCATACTTTTGTGATATTGTAGGTCTTTGTATCATATTCATCTATTTTGAAGTTTTGTAAACTTTAGGGATATTGGGGTTGAGTGACACTTTGATACATTTATATGCTACCTTTTACCACCGTACTTATACATGGTATATATTACAGGGTTCCACATATAGGTTTTCCCATTTAATGTGTTTTAGAGTTTTTAAAATTTCTTCATTTATTTTCATTCCGCTGCTTACTAATTTAAATCTTGTAAAATTAATAACTCAATATTAAAACACCAAATTAACGATAAAATGGTATAAGAAGGTTGACTAGGCTTGTGTTGACCTTGAGAGGGTTAAATGGGGGTCCACGTAGGTCTAGGCCGGGTGGGGCGTGGGAACTGGGGCCGTCACGATCAATTTGTAAAAAATTGTTAAAAACATAGAATTTTACTTCAGTTCTGGTTTTTGCTTAGTTTTAGAGGATAAATGGAATTAAATTCAAAATTGGTTGATAGATTTGGATTCCTCGCAAAAAATCAATAAATTTGCTATCAAGAAAATCTGGATTTCGATTTGAATTCACAAAGTTATGGGAATTTGAAGTTGTAGCTGTTCTTGAAGGATTTTTTTAACAAATGATATGAGTTTAGGTTTTCTCTAATTGATTTACTCCAATTTTGATAGTTTGTATAGGTCTTAAAACACCTTACTTAACCTCAGGAAACTAGGGATGAGTCTCGAGAGGTTGTTGGTGAGATATAGGGTGTCGGGAGGCCGCGTTAGCCTAGGGACTTTATGTGGATTGTAAGTAAGCTGATTGAGGTATTTCTCTCCATTTCGTTCATTAAAATTGTGGCGGCCCCGCGCCCCAAGGCTGCTAGGTTGGTGCTGCTTCTCGCCTTGTAGGCCCCGTTACACCGTCCACGTCACTGACCTGCAGGGTCTCGCGCTCTGCTGACCTCGCTTGCCACGTCTGCATCCTCGGTATGCGTATGAACTTATTGTGTTGTCGTTATTGTTATTGCAATTGTTATTGTGATTGTTATTGTTGTTCGGTTGTTGTTGTGGATGATGATTAGAAGAGAAAAGAAAAAGAAGGAAAAAAATATGGTCACTGTGGAGATAGAGACAAAATGCATATAAATGGAATTCGTCTCTGCAAGTGACGAATTGGGAGGAGCTCACATGCATGCTATTGCGTACGTGCATGCGAGCCTGGGCCAGAGCGGCCCAGGCCCAGTTCAGGTGGGCCAAACCCCCATTAAATCGATAAGAAATATTTAGAAATTAAATTAAATACAAAATAAATATAACAAATTATAGAAAAATACATAAAAGTACAGAGAATTACAGAAAAATCAAAGAAAATATAAGAAATTGGGAAAAAGGTAGAACATTGGACTTCGAGAATTTTTCGGGCGTTTGGCACCCTGGTGTAACTCGAAAAATGTGTCACAACTAAAAGTTTAAATAAAATTCTAATTTTTGGTTTAATATTAATAATCTAACTTAATGTGGCTCTAAATCGATTATAATAATACATTTGGACTTCAGGGGACTCAAGGGACTGTAGCTCAGGTACAAGGAGCTAGGCGAGATCAAATTCAAGATTCCAGGGAAGTCAGATCACGTGTGTAATGTTTATAAAACCCATAGGAACATCACTTAAGTATTTAATTGTTGTTTTTATATTGCTTCTATCCATTCATGCATACCATTCTATTCCACACTATTTTCGACGATTGGTTGAGGTTATTCCCACTAGTATATTCATTGTGTGTTTATGGCACGCTATGTTGTAGAATATGTGATCAAGCCCTCGGTGAATTGCGACCCGAGCTGGAGATAGGTGCACGTGTCGGTGAAGCATAGGTTTAGGCCAATCAGCAAGAGTAACCAAGTGAAAGTTTAGCGGGGGCACCCACTGAAAGGATCCTGGGGATCCAAAGTATAGCCTAGTCTGATCGGGACGAGCATACACTTTATTTGTCCACTTGTTATGTATGCATACGATGATCCATTTATAGTTGCATGTTTATATTTTTGCATGTTTATTTAACAGTTTCTTTGGCTTCTTATTTACTTAAATGCTTAGTGAATTTCCTTGAGATTTTACTCACTGAACTCACCATATGTTTAGTTGTAATGGTTGAGTGCAGATCCTAGTATGAGCAGGGGCAAAAGGATCCTAGGCGACTATCTCTGATCACCTACTATTTAGGACACTCTTGTACGTGTTTAGTTTTTTTATATATTTTGATTTATTTTGGTATCAAGGAGACTAGAGATACATTGTACATATATATATGCTTAACTTTTGGTTATCAAGTCGCCTTATATACAGAGTACTCCATTTCCAAGTTTTCCATATTGGGATTTATGCTTTAAAAACATGACATATATATATATTTCATGTTGTTATGTCAATTTAAGACTTCCGCTGTTAATTTAGTGCTTATTAATTGCAATATTATTTGAAGCACAAGCCATGGTATAAACTCGCAAACTTCGAAAATAAAAGACAATAAACCTTAAATATACATGACTTAAAAAGGAAATATGCATAATTGATTTACAATATAATGACAACACAACAAATTAGCAATCACACCGAGGATGCAGGCGTGGCAAGCAATGCCAACGAAGTGCGGGACCTTACGTGTTAGTGATTGAGATGGCGCAGAGGAGCCCGCAAGGCGAAGAGCAGCACCCACTGGCGGCCTCGAGGCGCAAAGCCGCCACAGTTGGTATTAAAGCAATGGTTCAAGGAACCTGGGGAAATAACAAAAGTGCATAAAATTTAATAAATAAACCTTAGATGTAGAAACCCGATGTATTTACTTAACAAGCCCTAATTGGGAAGTGATTGTGAAGTGGGCAGAGGTAGTGGGTATATATATGTTATGTTTTTATTATATTATATATTATACGTATATATATATATATACCGAGGTTGATTCAATGCACGTTTCTCGATGCAGATCGCGATGGATGGACAGTTTTCCACTTCGCCAGAGATTGGTCAGACTAGCGATCCGATTAGGGCCACTACACAGAGTGTCGACGACCTTCTCGCGGCACATGATGCTCAGTTAGCAAAGATCTGACAGTTATTGAGGACTCATATAATACCAGTCACTGCTCCAGTCATAGTTACAGTTCTCGCCACACAGACAGTCGTCCCCCCAGCTATCTAGTAAATGCCTATTTAGGCTACCCCTCCTTTGGTAATAAAACACCTATTGAGAGGGTTACACCAGTGGTTATACCGATTGTCACACCAGTCGATACACCGAATCCTACTCCTACACCAACGACCACAGTGATGGCTACTATAGCCACTACCTCTGAGTTTACGTTGACGCCTAGGGAAAAGTTTATCAAGGAGTTTATTCACTTTCAGCCTGGTTATTTCTACAGAGGTGGTGACCCGGAGGCGGCTGGGATATGGTTACTTTCACATCAGCGGTTGCACAAGCTTCTAAGAGTCAATAAGAGTATACAGGTGTGGGTTTTTAGGTCATGTCTTCGAGGAGCCGTAGTTATATGGTGGACTACTTACTGTGATACCCACCTAGAGCCAATGACATAGGCACACTTCAGACAGGTGTTCTACGATGAGTATATTCCCATAGAGGTCCAATTATGTTTGATAGAGGATTTCTCGGCCCTAAGACTGGGTACTCGATCGGTATTACAACATATATAGAGGTATCGGTATCTGCTACACTTTATCATGGATGTTGCCAAGACGGAGCAGGTACATATTAATTACTTTGTCCAAGCATTAGTGGAGGTCATTGCCAGTGCGATTGTGTCGACTGTGGCACACACATTACAAGATATGTATGATTGAGCCCTTACCCATTAGACATATTTACTATAAAGAGGTGATAGACGAGTACCTAATTCGGTATAGTTTGAAAGGCAGGCAGGGCAAAGTTCTCTATCGGATAGGAGGCCAAAGAGACAGAGGGATAGATCAGATCGGGACTTCCATCGGTATAGTAGAGAGTAGGGCAGGGACCGTAGTGATGATCAGTAGGGAGATAGGTTACGTTATAAGGACAAGCAGCCAGTTCATGTAATTGCACCTACACCACCCGAGCAGCGTTGACAGCAGCCTCAACAGTATCATCATGATAGGGATCTAGAGACAGGCATGATGGGAGGCTGGAAAGACGTCGATGTCATTATTGTGGTTAAAGAGGGCACCTGAAAGCTGACTATAGGGCACCACCATCACCACCAAAAGCACTGCAGGGTCAGGCTAGGGAGAGAGCACATGCAGTCGCATAGCCAGACAAATATGCTACGAGACAGCTCGTCTAGGGTACGTTATCTATTATGGGTAAACTGATGCATGTTATGACTGATTCTGGTAATACGTTTTCATTTATTGCTAGATGCATGGTAAGAGAGTTAAGGTTAGCATCACAAAAGCTAGACACACACCTTGTCCTCAATACGGCCATTTAGGATAAGATATACCCTAACCGAATATGTCGAGACTGCACAATAGAGGTAGAAGGGCATTAGTTGCCGATAGACTTATGAGTTCTAGAGTACCTTTAGTTTGATGCACTTTTGGGGATGGACTGGTTGGCGGCATATCATGTACAGCTGAATTGCTTCTAGAAACCATCACATTTCATATTCCAGGGATTCCAAAGTTCATGTTTTTCGGAGTCGTGACTGCACTACCCATTACTAGTGGACGACTAGCTATGACTCAGGAGATGGAGGCATTTGCTGTAGTAGTTGAGCCTGAGCCGAGGATAGAGATCATGATTGTAGATGTTCCAGTGGTTAGAGAGTTTATCGATGTTTTTTCGATGATCTGCCAGGATTACCACCACCTAGAGAGGTCGAGTTTATTATCGAGTTTTTACCAGGGACGCATCCAATTTTCAGCAGACCTTATAGGATGTAAGCGTCCAAACAAGAGGTTGTAAGGAAACAACTTGATGATCTATCACAAAAGGGTTTTATCCACCCTAATATGTCTCCTTGAGGAGCGCCAATGTTATTTGTGAAAAAGAAAGATAGTTCCATAAGGATGTGTGTGGATTATTGGAAGCTGAATCAGGTGACAATCAGGAATCATTACCTACTCCCCATTATTGACGATCTGTTCGATCAGTTGGCAAATGACAGGTTCTTCTCGAAGATTGATATGCGTTCAGGTCATCAACTGTTGAAGATTCAAGAAGAGAACATCAAGAAGATCGCTTTCAGTACTAGATATGGGTTGTTTGAGTTTATAGTCATACTTTTTGGGTTGACTAACGCCCCGTCGATCTTTATAAACTTGATAGATATGATCTTGAGACCATACTTGGACATATACGTCATTGTATTTATTGACGACATCTTGATTTATAGCAGGACTTGTGTGGAGCATGAGAGTCACCTCAGGAAAGTATTGATTACATTGAAGGGGCACGCTATATGCCAAGTTTGGCAAGTGTGATTTCTGGCTGAGTGAGATGAAGTTTCTCGAACACGTCATCAGTGATCAGGGTATCTCTGTGGGTTCCGAGAAGATTCGAGCAATTATTGACTGGAGGATGTCTGAGTTTGTTTCCGACATCTGGAGTTTCTTGGGGCTAGTAGGGTACTATCGTCGGTTCGTACATGACTTTTCCTCGATTGCAGCGTCGATGATAAGACTGAACAAAAAAGATGTACGATTTAATTGGTCAAAGGAGTAAAACCAAGCATTCTGGGAGCTGAAGTGGAGACTGATATCAGCACCAGTGTTGACATTGCCAGGGCCGAGCAAGAGTTTGTCGATTTACACAGATGCCTCAGAAGTTGGTATTGGGTGTGTATTGATGCAAGAGGGCGGACCAATGGCTTACTTATATAGACATTTGAAACCTCACGAGTGTAATTATTCAATGCATGACTTGGAGTTTATAATAGTCGTTTTTGCACTGAAGGCCTGGAGGCACTATCTCTATGAAGATTAGTTCTTCTATACATAGATCAATAGAGCTTGCAGTACATTTTCACTCAAAGAGATATGAAAATGCATCAAAGGAGATGGCTTGAGCTATTGAAGGACTACGACTTCACCATTAAGTACAATTTGGTAAGGCGAATGTCGTAGTTAATGCATTGAGTAGGAGCGGGATTGACAGTCTAACAGTTGTTCAACTCATGACACACGAGCATGGACTGTCAGAGGCGGCATCATCCATGTGCATGATAGAGATTCCTGCTACATATGAGCCATATATTTATTGCCAGATGAGGGTCCCGATAATATCTATTGAGCGGGTTGTAAAGTGTCAAAAGACTGATTGTTTGTATGACACGTTCAGCAGGGTGGCACAGGATCCCTAGTGTACAGATTAGTCAGAGACAGCATATCAATTTTTGAGACATAGAGGCAAATTGAGGGTGTCAGCAGTTCTAGAGTTATGGACGATATTCTAGAGGACGCCCACAGTTCTCATTACACAGTTCATCTTGGTCGGACCAAGATATAACATGATCTTAGACAACTATTTTGGTGGCTAGGGATGAAGGCTGACGTAGGCGTATATGTCAGGAGTTATCACATCTGCCAATAGGTAAGGGCTGAGCACAGGAGAATGGGAGTTTTATTAGAGTCATTGTGCATTCCATAGTGGAAATGGGAACACAGTACTATGGATTTCGTTAGTGGGGTACCACAGACTTCTAGGAGACATGATGTCGTCTGAGTAGTGATCGATAGACTAACGAAATCAGCGCACTTTATATCGATTTCGATGAGGTACACGTTCCCACAGCTGAGCACTCTATTCGAGAGGGAGATTATTAGACTATATGGAGTGCCAATCTCCATTATATATGTCTGAGATCTTACATTCACTTATAGGTTATGGAAATGCATGCCAGAGCAGTTTGGCACGAGGCTGCAGTTTAGTACGACTTACCACCCTTCAGACCGACGGCCAATCGGAGATATTGATACATGTTTTATAGGACATACTCAGGGCTTGTATATTGCAGTTTGGGTGTTCATAGGAGTATTATCTACCACCGTGTGAGTTTTCTTACGACAACATATATCAGGCGAGTATCAGGATGCCTCCATTTGAGGCGTTGTATGGGAAGCCCTGTAGATCACTCGCGTATTGGGCAGAGTCGAAGGATACAGTAATCGTTAGGCTAAAGATAGTTGTTAAGCACACATAAAAGATTTGGAAAATCAAGCAGAGACGTCGGGAAGCCAAGGAAATATGAAAGAAATATGCGAATAAGTATCATGAGGGTCTGAGTTATAAGGAGGGCGACATGGTATATCTGAAGGTCTCACCTTGGAAAGGTCAGTAAAGATTTGGGATTAAGGGGAAACTAGCGTCGGGATTTATTGGACCATTCAGGGTCGCAGCACGAGTTGGTGGTGTGGCGTATAGACTGGACTTACCACCACTGTTAGTAAGGGTTCATCTGATGTTCCACATTTTTATGTTAAGGCTAGTTAAGTCAGGACCGAGACCATTGGTTGATATGGGACAGATTGAGGTTCAGCCTGAAGCGACTTACAAGCAGAGATCATAGACTGCAAGATACAAACTCAGCATAATAGGGAGATCCCTCGAGTATTGGTTTATTGGTAGCATCACAGGACTGAGAGACTCACCCGGGAGTTCAAGTGTACTATGCGGGAGCATTATCATTAGCTATTCCACGTATGATCGTTTAGTTTTACCTAAATGTGGAAAAAGATTTTCCCTAGTTGGGAAGAATTTTAACGACTCATTTTATTAACGGCGTTATTATTATTTATTTACAGATTAAGATGCCAGCTCGAACCCACGTGGACGTCGCAGATAGGTTAGGGGCATGCCTGATTAGATACTAGTTATATATTGTGTGATTGGTTGCTTTTATTACTGTGTATTTCATTTAATATTGCATAAATCATCGCATGTTTTTAAATATCATGTTATGTCGAGTGAGATGGTGTGACGGGTAATCACCTCGTAAAGCGTATTGACGCGGTTATCGGATAGGCGTAGTATGGGTACACTAAGTATTAAAATACTAATTTGAATAAAATAACTAGAACTGAGTTGATTATGGCATAAAATAGATAATCAAACTTTAAGCTAAGTCATGATAATCGGGTACATCAAGGATTGGCGCACCTTGAAATGCGTGTTAAGACGCGAGGCACTAGGTGTGGGGTAGTCGATGGTCAGTGGGACCACAATTGGGTTAATTATGTGAGTAAATACACTAATTATATTATTGTTGTACCTAAGTTTGTTATTTAAAAAGAATTAAATTGATTTTCCTATAGTTTGATCAAATTAAATAAAGGCCAATGATGGGCATTGGGACAAGCTAGATTGTGTGTATCTATGTAAGATGTGTAGCTAAGTTGTGTCAATTGGGAGATGAACAATTTAAGCCAAGGCCCACAAGATTTTTCGTGAGATTCTCACACACAATAGATTCCATCACAACCTATAAAAACCACACTTAGTGGAATTATTGTCAAAACTACTACCCATTTTCATGCAATTCACTTGGAAATCTCAGCAACATTGGAGAGGAGTTTCAAGTTAAAATCTGAATCTAGGGATGGATTTCTTGAAGATCAAGAGATCAAACACAAGGTAATGCACCCCCTCTTCATCAATTTCATTTTCTTCAATTTGTGTGTGTCCATGAAAATGAGATTTTGAAGATTTGATTTTAATGATGATTAGTGTTGTTGTTATTGTTATTGTTGATGGGTTGTGGTTGTGGATGAAGATTAGAAGAGAAAAGAAAGAGAAGGGAGGGGCTCGCACGCACACTATTGTGTGTGCGTGCGAGCTTAGGCCAAATCGGGCCCAGCTAAACCGGGCCTGGTTCAAGTGGGCCCAACTCCCCATTAAATCAATAAAAGTATTTAAAAATTAAATTAAAAACAAAATAAATTTAATAAATTATAGAAAAATAGATAAAAATTACAAAAAAAAGTTACAAAAAAATCCAAAAAAATTAAAGCAAATATAAGAAATTGGAAAAAAAAGGTAGAACATTGGACTTCGAGAATTTTTTAGGCGTTTGGCACCCCGGTGTAACACGAGAAATGTGCCACAACTAAAAATCTAAATAAAATTCTAATTCTTAGTTTAATATTAATAATCTAACTTAATGTGGCTCTAAATTGATTAAAATAATACATTTGGACTTCAAGGGACTAAGGGGACAATGGCTCGAGTATCGGGAGCAAGGTGGGGTCGAATTCAGGAGTCAGGGGAAGTCGGTGCGCATGTGTGAGGTTTTTAAAACCCATAAGGGCATCACTCGAGGTATTTAATTGTTTTTTATATTGCTTCTGTCCATTCTTGCATACCATTCTATTCCACACTATTTTGGACGATTGGTTGAGGTTACTCCTACCGATATATTCATTATGTGTTTATGAAACGCTAGGCTATAGCACATGTGACCAAGCCCTTGGGGAATTGTGACCCGAGCTGCTGACTGGTGCACGTGTCGGTGAAGTGTAGGTTTAGGCCAATCATTGCGAGGAGACAAGTGAAAGGGTAGTGGGGGCACCCACTGAATGGATCCCAGGGGTCCGAAGTACAGTCTAGTCAGACTAAGATGAGCACACACTTTGTTTATCCATATGTTATGTATGCATGCGATGATCCATTTACAATTGCATGCGATGATCCATTTACAGATGCATGTTTATATTTCTGCATGTTTATTTAATATTTTCTTTGGCTTCTTATTAACTTAAGTGCTCAATGAGTTTCCTTGGTATTTTACTCACTAGACTCGTCATCTATTTTGTTATGATGGCTAAGTGCAGATCCTAGTACGAGCAGGGGCAAAGGCGACTATCTCTGATCACCTACTATCCAGGACACTCTCGTACATGTTTAGTTTTTTTGTTTAAATATTTTGATTTATTTTGGGTTATAGGGAGACTAGAGATACATTGTACATGTATATATATATATGCTTAACTTTTGTTATCAGGTCGCCTTATATGCAGAGTACTCCATTTCCAAGTTTTCCACATTACGAATTATGTTTTATGACACACGGCATATATATATATATTTCATGCTTTTAAGTTAGTTTAAGACTTCCGCTGTTAATTTACTACTTATTAATTGCAATATTATTTAAAGCACAAGCCATATGTCTAAATTCACAAACTTCGAAAATAAAAAAATAGTAAACCCTAAATATACTTGACTTAAAAATGAAATGTGCATAACTTATTAACAATATAATGACAACACAACAAGTTAGCATGCACATCGAGGATGCAGGCATGGAAAGCGACACCAGTAGAGCGCGGGACCCTGCGGGTCAGTGATGTGGACAGTGCATCGGGGCCCACAGAGCGAGGAGCAGTACCCACCTAGCGACCTCTGGTCGTAGGGCCACCACAGATGTTGTTTCATGTTTATAGTGATTGTATTACTATGCTTGATGTATTCTTAGTAACATGAATTGTGTGTCTTGTCTTGATATATGATTGTTGATAAGCATGTGCTCAGAATTCATGAGTTGTTTTGGGGTGTACGCAGAACACGGGGTATGGGACTCGGAGATGTCGATATACTGATTAGTTAGTGTCACGTACCTATTATATGAGGTTGATGAAATGATTAAGCGGTGACCAATTAGGGTAATACCGAAGTACTATGTGTGCTGACCTATTATATGAGGTCGATAAGTCGTGTTTTACAACTAATAAGGATACTACCTATGTGAACTATTGAAAAAGTGACTACCCAATGTCTATGTAGCCAATATGGTAATATATGGGCTAAACGGTAAGAGACACATTTTAATGAATTTAGTTCATGCTTAATGGTTCTATTAATGTCACATTGTTTAGCTATAATGTTTGGTAATGTATTTGGGTTTCGATATTGTTGATGTGAAGTGAATATATGTTATTATTAGGTGTATTTTATGTTGTATTTGGAATTATGGATAAATGTCTCTTAGCGTTGCTTTCTACATTAATGTACTCACTGTCCTTTTTATGATGGTGGTGCAGATCCATCGAGTGGCAAACCAAGCAAAAAGAAGATCGACGACTACCTCTAAGCCATTGGAGTGATGTTACTTCAGATTATGTAGGTTTTGGATATTATATTGTATGACTTACTTTTTGTCGTTTACATACTTTTGTATTGTATATATTTAGGTAGAGCGATAGTTTTTTTACTAGACAAGTGTTATTACATTTTTTATCGTTGTTATATTGTTTACATACTTTTTTTAAGTCTTCCAATGATAAATTTAAAATGATAACGACTTAATAAATAACTCTGAAATAAGATGAATTGTAAAATGGCTATTTTCAGCACGAATAACGAGCAAAATAGGGTGAAAATGATGCTAATACGTTGTTAAGTTCTACGTGGCTGGGATAAGGGCTTAATGACGAGATTAGGCCGAGCGGTGCCATAAATTAAGGGAGGGACCGTCATAGTTGTTATCAGAGCCTAGGCAATAGAGTATTAGTTGATTCAATATGTATGAAAAGAAATACGAACAAAACACAAACTTTAGTTGTGGAAACCAGATGATCCTTGCTTAGAAACTATTAGTTGGGAAGTGAGCAAAGGTGAGTTAGGGATTTTATATGTACATGTTATATTTTATATGTATATATAGATTATATACGCATAGAAGTTGATTCTTGATGGTTATCGACTTGTGGAGTATGATAAGAGATCAACCAGGGATGTGAAGATGGTTACACCAGCCCCGACATAAAATAATAGAATAAAGAAGAAGTTTATGAACATACAACGGGCAGAGAGAGAAATGGTGATCGATTATCGAGATTGCTATAGAATCTTATGATAGTCTACTGAAGATATTGTCGAAGTTGAGCCGACTTAGTTTATGTTACGTGAATTGAGGTTGTTGATCTAGGGAAAGGTTGATGTTTGGATTGTCAAGGGTGATCCGACTTAGTCTGTAATTTATAAATTGAGAATCTGATAAATAAGAGTAGTGTTATCTGAATAAGAAACAACTAAAACTCCTTAGAAAATTACGCTTAGCATAATTTCTCTTGAGTACTAAACCCAAAGTGATGTGTATAAATGATGATATTGAGGAGTTTGCTATGTGTGGACTTACTTGTTGTGACGTGTGAACCTAGGTTGAAGTGGTCATTGGATCCACTTAGCTAGTTGTGTAAGGCAAGCTTTGGGGCTAGTATCATTTGAAATTTTGGATAAGGTAATCGCAATGAGCTAATGAAAGAAAATTTAAGATGAGAGTTGGGAATAAGTAAATTTCAGGGATGAAATTTCTATTAGTTGGGAAGATTGTAACGGCCTAAATTTCTAAACAGTAAATTTGGTCAATAATTAAGGGTCACCGACCCATGATGTGGCTCGAGACCGGGTACATGATCCCAACACTCGGCACGAAGACTAAGTAATATATTGTTTGGGGTATGATGAATGCTTAGTGCATTGTATATGTATAGACTTATTAAGTCACTTCTACGTGTATATATAGACGTTGAGACATAAGCGGGGACGCGCCTTGATATGCGTGCCGACGTGGGACCGGGGCAAAGAGTGATGTGTTAAGTTAAGATTGAGTTATTATGGTTTAAGTAGCTAATTAAATGTGACTATAATTTGATTTACATTAAATGTAACCTAAGTTAACTAAATAAAATATTAGTCATTGATATTTCTCGAGATACGTGTGGACACATCACAAGACTAATTGAGTTACAATTGATGTTATCAAGAGAGAGTTAGTGAAGAGTTAGTAGATTTGAAATCAAGATGTGAGTCATTAGATCAGCCTCGAGATGCGTATATACATTAAGATCAATGACTATAAATCAATCTTATCTTATATATATAAATGGATGAGATAAAAGCACGTAAATTATTTGCAAACTATAACTTATGAAAGAAAGAGTTTGGAGAAGAAGATCAGTAGAGGTGGAAAAATTTTGGTGGATTTGAAGGTATGAATCAAGCTATGAGTGTTCTACAATTAGGTAAGCTAGTGTACACTATCAATTTGTAAAAGTTTGTTAAAATAACTTAGAATTTTACTTCATTTCTGATTTTTGCTTAATTTTAGAGGTTAAATGAAATCATTTTCAAAATTGGTTGATAGATTTGGATTCCTCGCGAAAAATCAATAAATTTGCTATCAATAAAATTTGGATTTCGATTTGAATTACTAAGTTATGGGGTTTTGAAGTTGTAGGTGTTCTTGAAGGATTTCTTTAACAAAAACTATGATTTTTTTCTAATTGATTTACTCCAATTTCGATAGTTTTTATAAGTCCTAAAACACTCTACTTAATCTCAAAAAATTAGGGAGGAGTCTCGAGAGGTTGTTGGTGAGATACGGGGTGTCGGGAGGCCGGGTTAGCCTAGGGACTTTACGTGGATTTTTAAGTAAGCTGATTGAGATATTTCTCTCCATTTCGTTCATTGATGTTGCTTCATGTTTATAGTAATGGTATTTGTATGCTTGATGTATTCTTAGTAACATGAATTGTATGTGTTGTCTTGACATATGATTGCTGATAAGTTAGAACATGTGCTGAGAATTTCATGAATTGTTTTGGGGTGTACGCGGCGCACGAGATATGAGACTCGGGGATGTCGGTACACTAATTAGTTAGTGTCACATACCTACTTTACGAGGTTGGTGAAATGATTAAGCGGTGACCAATTAGGGTGATACCGAAGTACTATGTGTACTGACCTATTACATGAGGTCGCTAAGTCATGTTTCAACACTAATAAGGATAGTACCTACGTGCACTATTAAAAAAGTGACTGCCCAAGGTCTATGTGGTCAAGAGGGTAATATCTGGGCTAAACGGTTTGAGACACAATTTAATGAATTTAGTTCATGCTTAATGGTTCTATTAATGTCACATTGTTTAGCTATAATATTTAGTAATGTGTTTGTGTTTCAATATTGTTGATGTGAAGTGAGTATAT
The DNA here is from genome assembly GCA_039657325.1 of Stephania cephalantha. NCBI lineage: Eukaryota > Viridiplantae > Streptophyta > Magnoliopsida > Ranunculales > Menispermaceae > Stephania > Stephania cephalantha. The sequence continues at coordinate 56,926,460 of CM077567.1, read as the reverse complement.
GTATTTTTAGGTGTATTTTTTGTTGTGTTTGGAAATGTGGATAATTGTCTTTTAGTGTTACTTTCTACATTAATGTATTCACCGTCCTTTTTATGACGGTGGGTGCAAATCCATCGAGTAGAAAACCAGGTAATGAGAAGATCGGTGATTATCTCTAAGCCAAAGGAGTGGTGTTACTTCAGATTATGTAGGTTTTGGATATTGTATTGTATGACTTACTTTTTGTCGTTTACATACTTTTGGGTTGTATATATTTGTGTAGAGTGATAGTTTTCTGACCAGACACATGTTATTATATTGTTTATCGTCGTTATATTGTTTATATACATGTGATCGTTGTTTCTTAGTGTCCACAGTATGTGTTTTTATTAAGTCTTTCGCTGATAAATTTAAAATGATAACGACTTAATAAATAACTATGAAATAAGATGAATTATAAAATGGTTATTTTCAGCACGAATAACGATGAGAATAGGGTGAAAGGCTGACTAATATGTTGTTAAGTTCTACGTGACTGTGATTAGGGCTTAATGACGGGATTAAGCTGAGTGGTGCCGTAGATTAAGGGACGGGTCGTCACACATACACAGACAATTAGGGAGGTCGAAGAGATCGATAGAGCTTAGGTTCTAATGAAATTAATTAATAGAAATGCCTAATTTAATATACCTAAGTTTTTTTAAAAGAAATAATAAATTGAGTTATTGTGATCACCTTAGATTGCCCTTGAGATATGTAGTTGAGAACTTAAATTAACCCAAGTCATCAAAAAGTGTGTGTGTGTGTGTGTGTGTGTGTGTGTGTGTGTGTGTGTGTGTGTGTGTGTGTGTGTGTGTGTGTGTGTGTGTGTGTGTGTGTGTGTGTGTGTGTGTGTGTGTGTGTGTGTGTGTGTGTATGGTGTTATTTGAAATATAAAGTAAGGAGATATATGAGTGGTGGAGAGGTGTTGTAGTTGTTTTGTTTGAGAAGAGAGCGGTGGGGAAGGAAAAGAGAAGAAAGAAATGAGGGGAAGATCCAAGGAAATGCTCAAGTGTGGCTCTCATTGTTTAGGAAAGCTTCTCCTTGTTCTTTACAATTCAAGGTACAGGTAGATGTCTATATGAGGATATGAGAATGGATCAATATCAAATGGGTTATAAAATCCCAACTTGATAGATCTCTTATGTTGACATATTTCTTTGTTCAAATAGGTGTAATTAAATATCAAATCCCAAAAACTTTAAACCAATAATTACGACTAATTCGGGATTAATGAATCCTAATTTTGTTTTAAGCCACGAGTGGGGAGATAAGGGCTGGTGAATTGACATTTATGGGTAATTTTATTATTGTGTGATGTAAATGAGTAAATTCGATATTTTATTGGGTTTTATCTCAAGATGCATGTCGAAATGAGTCGCGAGAGAATTAAAATGTTGAATCGAACTATTGTTTCAAATTTTGCAAAAGATATATTCAAATTTTGAACTTTAGATGGACTTAACGAGCCAGTGTGGGTTCCACACCTCGAATTTTTTACGAGATGTGTTGTCTGAAAGTTTTGGAGCGCATTTGTAAATTCTCCAATTTTTGGCGAAATTATGGTATTTTTTGGGTTTAATTCGGACAAAAATTGAAAAGATCATTATGAAAATAAAATAAAAAGGTCAAAAGATCCAAAAGGGCATTGAGGGTATATTATTTAGGATAATGACTTAAGGGGAATTTGGTTATTTTTATGATCTCTTTTTTTACAAAACGAAATCAAGAGAAGAGAGATGACCAGGGGGAAGGTTTGAAGAAGACGCTGGTGGAGGTGGGGATCCCAAACCCCTGTGAGTCTAAAAAAAAAAAAAAAAAAAAGGGGGAAGCAATTAAGCTTCTCTGTTTTGTTTCAATGGGGGAGGTTGGGGATGACCCCCAAACTAGGCTGAATCGGGTTCAACTCGACCCGGTTCGGCGATCAAACCCCTTCCCCTAATATTTAAAAAAAAAGTTTTAAATTTTGAAAAAAAAAATTAAATAAAATACTTGGGAATTAGAAAAAAAATTGAAAAATTGGATTTTTGGACAAATTAATGGAAATTGAGTATTTTTATGAAAAGTGAGGATTTTGGAATTTTATCAAGGATTTATATCGGGGATTTTGCCTCATAATGCGTGTTATGACACAAAAAATGCTCAAAATTGTGAAATTTGTTTAAAATTCGAGTCTAGATTAATTTTCGATTATGAACCACAATTTGCAGTCAAAATTGGGATCCAGACGTTCGAGGATTTGATTTAGAATGATTTCGTGGTTTTCGAATCGAGACGAGACTAATTAAAATATAATAAATTAGAAAACAAATTGTGGAATGACTGTGGAATTTTACTGGATTTATAAATGAATTGTAAGACCGTAATTGGAACCCCGTGTGGACTAGTTTACCAAATCGAAGCGCAAGGAGTTGCGGTATCGTGTTTGTAAGTTTAAGTAAATATCATAGTAACTTTTACATTGTATAATTATAATTTCATATAAATTGCATTGATCCTTAATATTGCATTATTTGTTGTACGTCCATACACGGGTGGAGAGGATAAGGTCGATTCAAGTCTCTTTTACTATACTGTCGATACAGGGTAGAACATTATATTATGCTTTAGGAGCTAAAGTCACTAATACTTAGCATTACGTGGTTATCATGGGATCACGTTGAACCAGATCATACTTTGATAGACTAAAGGAACGAGACTCGTTTGGTTATCCTCTTCGTGGATGAGTCTTTACTACTTTTCACTTACCACTTTTAAAGAATGTTATATGATTGTGGTCGGATAACTGAAACGGAATAAATTCACAGTTGTATTTAAGTTTCTTGGATTATATTGTTCATTTAATCTTTTGGATATGCATTTGATTATCACATGTGTATTGGATAGTGTGGGATTTACTTATCTAATATTATCAAATTTTTATAATTGGGTAATGACAAGTTCTAGCAGCGACAAGGGAAAGTAATAGCTTTTCGACTGTTTGTGACTTATTCAGTTTTCTTTTTTGTATGTCTGTATTGTTTTTGATATTATATATTGTATAAATGGGTTTTTGGGTTCACGTGTGGTTAGGATCTCCTTGGGAATGCTTGAAACAGTTTTGGGATGGATTGAGATAAATTTAGAGTTAAGGTAAAGTTAGTTTAAGGATTTTGATCTTTTTAATTAAGTTATAATGAAAAAATTTATGTTGATAATATATATATATATTGTTGTGGGTGGATTGTGAGTCCTTCGTTATTTCCACCAAACTGAGCAGGTTTTGTTGAAGACTTTGAAGGCCGAGTTTTTCGGTGTGGGTTTAAAAATAGATGACGTGTTGTCAAAATATTTTTACAAAATTCTGAGATTATGTAATCAATATAAATGAATTTTGAGGTTTGAGATTTACTTTAGAATCTTTTGTGGTTGATAAAGTTTTATATTTAATGATTACGAGATTTTAATTTTATTTATTTATTGATGGTGAGATGAAGACTGCTAGATTATCAGGGGAATTAAAGTAATCTAGACCAATCAGGTGCCCTAATTAGGTGGGGTCTAACATTAAAGTTTTGATCTTTGAAGTTGTTAAAAAAATGGATATATTTTGTTAAATAAGGAAAAAAGAAAAAAAAAAAAAAAGGAAAGGGGGCTCTGGACCGACCCCTCTCTCTTTTATTTCACGAAAGAGATAGGGGAGATCTCGGGCCCAATTCAGGGTCCCAAAGGCCCCCACTTAAATTAAATATATATATATATATTATTTTAATTAATTAAAAATTATAAAAATCACTAAACATTTAGAAAGATTTAAGAAAAATAGCGAAAAATAGGAAAAATGAGAAATATTGTAGGAAAGTGAGTTTTGATGTTTTCGCGTGTTTTATCATCGAGAATTCTCTTTGTAAAGCATGCTCCGCGAACCCGAAAAATTATAAAACTCAATTCCTCATGTGATCTCACCATATGGAGTATAATTCTAGAAACTTAATTCTAAAATTATTATCAAATATTTTCGAGACTTTTCCACCTAAATCTTACACCGTAAAATGTGTCACCGCTATAATTTTCATATAGCGAACATATTTTGGGATTAAGAAATCTAAACATTATCAAATAGGCTCAAACACACATAATTCATTGTAAATTGATACTAGGTTCTAAGAGGTCAGACTAGTGTCTGGTCTCAGGAACATATTTTGAGGCGTGTGGGAGCCACGATTTGAGTGATATTTGTAGCTTTTGAGGTAAGTAAATCAGTAAAGAATTTAATATTAATTCTTTTCATTTTCTTTGCTTTTATTTGATGAAATGATTGTTATTATTGGACTCTACTTCCCTACTGAGTGACCTAGGGTCTAAGTGGTTAGGTCTAGTCTTGTCCACTCGCGCGTTAAGCAGCCGAAGAGCTCACGTGGCTTCCCGATGGGTTTGAATCCTTTTAGTAAGCATCTGTCATACACCGTGGCTCCTCTCAAGTATTCGGATTCCAATATGGCTGAGCATCTAGTCAAGCATGTGGCTCCATTTGGAATTTTCTCGAACTGCGACTCAAGCGAGTAGATAATGTCGAACAGGTTAGGTGCGGTCGAAACGGCTTTGATCTGTCGCACCAGATTTAGATACTTACACGTTTTAAGTACTTTGAGCCCACGTGTAGAGTGTCAGGACCACTTACTCCTTATCATTTTCTTCCGAGTCACTTGGTCCCTACCGTTGATCATTATAGTATATTTATCATGCATTTTACTGTTTGTTTATCAGCTTTATTTCTTTCCAGCATGATTTATAGACTAGTTTATTATTTATCTTGAGAAATAATATTGAACTTTTTTTGGATTTACTCACTTGAATTATCTCCTCTTTTGGTGACAATTGCAAGTCCCTTCAGTAGCACGACAAGGAGCCTATGATCAGTGACTTCCTTTGAGCCTCCCTCAGAGTCAACTCCTTTCTATTACTACAGTAGGTTTATTTTTTATATTTTGGATTGTACATATGTTATATACTAATGTTTTTGGTTAATTTGGGGTTCATTTTGGCTCATGAGACGTTTGATACATGTATTGTAACGTCCTGAACTTCTAATCCGGGCACCGTCCGACCTTATCTAGTCATTAAGCCCTAATCCCAATCCAGGTAGGACTTAATAACATATTAGTGAGCCTTTTGTCTTATTCTTCTCGTAACTCGTATTCATGATAAGAATTCCTCGTTATTCGTGATTTTTAGAGTTAATCAAAACTTTTTAAGTATGTTTAACAATTTAGCGAAAGTCTTAATAATAATGTAGAAGCAATCATAAAACTCATATATGTTGAAATCAGGAAACATATCACATGTATGTATATCAAAAGTGGCGATAAATAGTTTAACATCATGCATTAGTCGGGGAGTCTAGTCTCTCAACCCAATATACAACCCAAAACATATAAAAGACATAATAATTATAAACAAGTGAAACCTACAAAAGAGGGTACTATATAGTCACCAAAGGCTCAGAGGTAGTCGTTGATCTTCTCTTCCCCGGTTTGCTACTTGACGGATCTGCAATTGTCACCAAAGATGATAATTCCAGTGAGTAAATATTGCGGCCATTCATTCAAATATCCAAATATACAAAGAATAGTAATTGAAAGCATATAATAGCTTCAAAAAACGCTGAAAGAAATGTATGCAAACATGTACCAAGTACACCAAAAGGAATAGACAGGGTAGTCACACAAATCTAGGTTTGGTATGCCGTGAGTTTCGGCACATCAGCTTATATACTCGGTCGTGAGCTATGTCACATCAGCCAATAAAAGTCTCCGTCAGTGAGTCGTAAGCTACGTCACATTAACTATATGATGTGTTGATATCATCAAGGAATCTAACCTCTTTTGTCGTGCTAAATCATAAAAATCAGGGAACTCAAACTTGTGGACTACCTTATAGACACTATGAACTATCATACATCATGAACCAAAATAAGACCAACATACAAATATATGAACATAGAGGTGAGCAACACCAGATGATAATACAATATCATGCTATTTCACATCACACAAGTCCAGAGATCAACAATAGTAAAAAGTCAAACCATGATAAGAAACTGAACAAGAACAAATTTTCGTGAATCAAATCAAAGTTATGATTTCAGTTACTTATACTAAGCATAGGAAGCACACATGAAAATATCATGGGATTATGAAGTTCAAGAACAAGCAAATGGGTCCAAGTGACTGAATTTCAAAGTTAAACTGGAATTCAAATAGAAATGAATGCGCGACAGGTTTACTTACTTTAATGCACGCAAAGTCTTAACCTAAACAGGCTCCCGACATTCCAAAACTCGTGTTCTACATCTTGTAAGTCCTCTCTAAACTCCTGATGTGTCCTAAAAGATTGAATTTAATGTGTTTTAGGTCGATTACATGGTTTCTAATTTCAGATTTTAAAATCAACCCCTTAATAATTTGTTTATGGTGAAATCTACTTTATTAAAATAAAGACAGTTTCGATGCAACAACTTGTGAGTTGATTTCAATTACCAAAACGTTTAAATTCAATATTATATTCCGAAGAGAAGTTTTAGGGATATTTCTTAACTTTCTGAATCTATAATGTTTGCACAATTTCGATAAGAAATGAGGATAATATGGAAATTTTATCACAATCACTCAAAACAGTTTTATATTTCTATCAGCAAACTTGAGAAATTTATTTCTCCCAAACCATAGCTCCGAAAATCATGATTTCTTTACTGAAAGCTATAAACATACTCAAGAACGTCATACTATAATATGAGCTTAATCCATTTAGAAATGACTGAGGAATTCTCAAAACATCAGGACATTATCAAAACTGTGAAACCCTGAAATTTGAGATTCAACATCAAAGTTGTTGAGTATTTTTAGATAAGAAGGAGTCTAACTCTTCAAACTATGTGTGACACAAAAGTTTTAGCATTATGTCCAAGCTTTCAGATGACACCAAAATGAGTCAATTTGGATTTAAAATGAGGAAGTTATGGTCAAATTACAGAGACTAGCTTGGAATAAGACCAAGCAAAATTCCAATTTTTGTTTTCAAGAACTTCATGAACTTGAGAAATTCATATTAAATTCATTTCTTATCCAAAAATAAAAATCCAATATATAGATTTAGTGAAATTTCGTGAAGAATCTAAATATTAAATTAGTTTATGAAAACAAGGGCTTTAATCAGAATTTCATAACTTCAAATCATGTAGAAAACCCCGATTTTGACCAAAATCTTAAAAACTTAAAATTTAGACTTGGGACTTCAATTGGTCTTCAATTTGATTAAAAATAACATGAATAGACTTCAATTTCATTTTCTTATCAAAAGCCCTATGATTGATGACTTAAATCTCATATGCATGAATGAAAATGAGAGCATAAAAGGTACCTAAACTTATGCATGGTTAACCCCTAGCACTTGTTTTCTTCTCTAATTGCTCATCTCGATCACTTCAGCCCTGAAGTTTTTGTGAATTACAACACTCTTTTGACCTCATAGTTTTCTCTCTTGTTTCCATGGAAATGAAGAACGACTTTACATATATCATCATGTGAGATGATTTTAGCCCTTCATCTTCTTTAATTCTCTCCATCTTAAGGTTAATTGAAGGCACATAATCACCCCCATTATCTCCACTTATATACACACACAAACTAACAAAATCTTGACACTAAATCTCACGAATTTCATTTCAACACAAATCTCAAGGCATATTCATGGCCTATATTTATTTACATAAACTTGGGTGCTTTAATTTAATTTAATTTGTAAACTATAGTCCAAATAAATTAATGTACTTAATTTGGTTTCATTAATGTGTATATGACTTAATTAAAACTCATCAATCACTCTCTATTCGGTTCCCACGCCTATACGCATCTTGAGTCGTGTCCCTGCTCACGTCTCGATGCCTATACATTTTAGCTTGCGCACCAAGTGTCAGACTATGTACTCATCGTTGGACCATGTTAGGGGTCGGTGACCTCGATTTATGACAAATCGACTATAAGTGATTTGGGTCATTACATGTATATGATACTTCTCCACACTGTTTGTCACTAGATATATACATGAGAACTATTTTTATAGGATTTCCACATCTGGAATGTCCCGACTACCATTTACTTATTTAAGTTGCTTTACTTATTTTTAAATTCCGTTGCATAAACATTAATACTTGTTAAACTAAATAACAAACCTAATTAGCAACTAATGACTAAATAACTTGGATAAGAGGCTGACTAGGCTTGCGTTGACTCTGAGGGAGTTGTTTAGAGGTCCACATATGGAGCCATCACAATGAGGTACCCATCTGGTTGTGATTTGGCTTAGAACTAGTATAGGGTAGTAATGTTGTCATGAATATACTCGCTTTGTATTCGAATGAGTGTCTTGAGCCATTACGTATTGATTACTAGTTGATCGTACAACTAAGGTTACAAGCCTCGAGGACGTGAACAGTTCATCAGAAACCTTACCTCGAGTGTAAGGAAATGAAATTGGTGAGTTCGTAAAGAACTATCATGACATAGAGGAATCTAAATGGAACTTGCGAATAGCTAACATACGGTCCGAAGGAGTTCTTCTTCATAAAGGATAATCGGTCACTAGGGAGTTATGACTTGAAGTTGAGTGAACTTGACCAATGAATGTAATAATGATTTATGTTTATATTTATAATGCTCTTATGTTGTGTAATCTCTTGTTATCTCTGAACCGTTGCATGTTAGTTGTATTTGCATTTGGTATTACTTAGATGATTGATGGTCGAATGGATCATTGCTTACTGAGCCTGTTGATTTTGCTCAACCCATGAATAACATTTTCAGGACCCATGAAGCATTCTGTTTATTAGATTCCACTTATGTGTTTTGCTTAAATATTTGTATTAAGACAGGGTTTTATCGGGCAGAGTCTAGTGGGTATTTTACTTGGCCTGTAAAACTGAGACCACCTTCCATTTGATATACAATTTTGAAGGTTGTTAGATTCATATTTCACATGTGCATAATTTTCATTATTTGTATCCATCTCAAAGTTTGTTTTGTGGTTTATGTGGATAATGATCACATGGTTAGATGAGAGTTGGAGATGATTTGGATAATGATCACGTGATTAGAATGGTTATTAAAGGCAGAGTTGATAAGCTAAATTGATATGTGAAGTTACGGGTTTGATTACTATCTGAAGATTTGTTGGTTGACTTTGTTGTTGGTTGTAGTAATAGAACAGAAATCGTATCTTGTTGCAATAGCACACAAATCATATCTGTTACAACAGAGCACGATTATTTTAGTAACAACACACAATCCGTATCTGGGAAGTTATTTATTCATTTTCATCTGAAGTTTGTTAATTAGTTTTGTTAAAGACTCATGTGGCAACCGAACAACAGATAGTGATTGTTGCAACAGAAGATAAATCATTTTAGTTACAACAAAGTTCATCTGAAGATAGAACTAAATCAGTTAAGGTGGTTGACTGAATCATGAAGCTTATCATAATATGATCTATTACGATCTGAAACAACTATAAGACATGTTATATAGTGATCAAGACACATTAGAGTTTTGTATTCCATTCAACTAAAAATGTAGTCTTGAGTTGAGTTATTTTTGTAACTGTTCTCACATCATTTCACGTTGTGAAATGGTGTGAGAACAGGTTCTAAACTTGTGTTCATTTTGTTTTTCTTTATATGTTTAAATTATCGCCAAGGAGATCTTGGGTATTCCAGTCGAGGGGATCTCGACCTGCTCCAAAAAGATTGGGTAGTCCAGCCGAGGGGAGCTCGACACACCAAGAGGACTTGAGAAGAAAATATATTTTAAGTGTGAGAAGGAGTGCATCAAGATTGGTGAGGGAGTCACTAGAAAAATGTCTTGTATAAGCTTGAGTTTTCACCTTAATGGATTTTCATATCTGAGCGTGACCCCGCAGATGTAGGTCATGGGCCGAACTGCGTCAACATATCTGGTGTTATGGTTTGTTTGCTTTAATTTTATATTACCGTTAGTAGCATAAATTTCCATTTTCAATTTGGTATCAGAGCGGACACTACTAATTCTTTGTTTACAAAGTTAATGAGATCCAAAAAAACCTATGGCTCGACAACTTCACTCGGATCAATTGGAAGGGTTTCCACCACAGTTGTTGATTATGTCTCTATTACCACAGTGCTTCCTTTGTACTTTGTTACCACGGTCTTTGGTTTTGTCTCTGTTACCCCAGTGCCTCCTTCATTTGTTGTTAGTACAAAACCTTTTCACACTAGGTTACCACAGTCGTTGGTTTTTTCTCTGTTACCATACCGCCTCCTTCGTTTGTTATTACCACAACGCCTTTTTAATACTATGTTACCACAGTTGTTGGTTCTGTCATTGTTACCACAGCGCCTCCGTCGTTCGCTGTTACCACAGCGCCTTTTCGCACTATACTACCATAGTTGTTAGTTTTGTCGTTGTTACTACAGTGCCTCTTTTACACTCAGTTACCATGGTCCCTAATTTTGTTGATGTTACCACAGGGGATAACCCTCCACTTTCAACTAGGGTTCTAATAAGAAGAGTGGATATGATGGCTCTAAACAACCTCCGAGTGATGTCTCTCTATCTCCCTCTTCGTAAGTTCGTTTACTTTTTTTCCTTTAATGCCCATTGTCATATTATAACACAAAGGGGAGAAGTTGCGAAAGCTGAGTTGTAGGGGGAGTAAGTTCGTTGTAGTTGAGTTGATGTGTCATATTTTAAAGGGGATTTTATTCGGCGTTATTTTTTGTATGTTTGGTAACTGCGGATTATGATGGTTAGCTGCGTTGATGATTTTCTTATTTTTGAATATGGTGATATGAGATATATGTTGTGGTTACTCAATTTGTTGCACGTTGTGACTACATGACTAAATGTATGCTTATAAGTATAAGGGTGTATGTTATGGTTACTCTGCAAATTGATGTTATGACCACAAGACTGAATGATTGCTATTAGTTTAAGGTTGTTTGTGATTTGTAGTCACAATGTTATGCATGTCTATATGTCGTTGTCTTTTATACCTACAAGTGATGCTCTCTGCCTTTTATATATTATGACAAATTATGAGATTGTTAAAGTCACATTTCACATATGCATAATTGTCATTATGTGTATCTATCAAAAAGTTTGTTTTGTGGTTTATATGGATAATGATCACATGGTTAGATGAGAGTTGGAGATGATTTGGATAATGATCACGTGGTTAGAATGGTTATTAAAGGTAAAGTTGATCAGCCAAATTGATATGTGAAGTTACGGATTTGATTATTATCTGAAGATTTGTTAGTTGATTTTGTTGTTGGTTGTGGTAATAGAACAGACATCGTTTCTTGTTGCAACAACACATAAATCGTATCTCTTAGAACGGAGCACAATTATTTTAGTAACAACACACAATCCATATCTGGGAAGTTATTTATTCATCCTTATCTGAAGTTTTTTTATTGGTTCTGTTGAAGAATCATGTGGCAACCGAACAACAGATAGTGAATGTTGCAAAAGAAAATGAATCATTTTAGTTGCAACAATGTTCATCTAAAGATAGAACTAAATCAGTTAAGCTGGTTGGCTGAATCTTGGAGGTTATCACAATATGATCTATTACGGTCTGAAGCAACTAGAAGACATGCTATATAATGATCAAGACACAACAGAGTTTTGTATTCCCTTCAACTAAAATTCCACTAAAAATGTAGTGTTGGGTTGAGTTATTTTTGTAAATGTTCTCACATCATTTCACAATGTGAAATGATGTGAGAACAGGTTTTGAACTTGTGTTCATTTTTTCTTTCTTTCTATTTTTGAATTATTACCAAGGGAATCTTGGGTATTCCAGTCAAGGAGATCTCAACACGCACCAAAGGGATTGGGTAGTCCAATCGAGGGGACCTCGACAAACCAAGGGGACTTAGGAGAAAATCTATTTTAAGTGTGAGAATGAGTGCATCAAGATTGGTGAGGGAGTCACCAGAAAAAAGGTCTTGTATAAGTCTGAGTTTTTACCTTAATGGATTTTCGTATCTGGGCATGGCCCCATAGATGTAGGTTGTAGACGAAACTGTGTCAACATATCTGGTGTTGTGGTTTGTTTGCTTTAATTTTCTATTACTTTGTTGGTAGCATAGAGTTCTATTTTTCAATTTGGTATCAGATCGAGCACTACTAATTCTTCGTTTACAAATTTAGTGAGATCCAGGAAAATCTATGGCTTAACAACTTCACTCAGATCAACTGGAAGGGTTTCCACCACAATCATTGATTATATCTATGTTACCACAACGCCTCGTTTGCACTATGCTACCACATTCATTGGTTTCGTCTTTGTTAACACAGCGTTTCCTTCATTTGTTGTTACCACAACGCCTTTTTAACTCTCTGTTACCACAGTCGTTGGTTCTGTTTTATTACCACAGCGCATTTTCGCACTCTGCTACCACAATAGTTAGTTTTGTCGTTGTTGCCACAGTGTCTCATTTGCACTCGCTTGCCACGACCCCTAGTTTTGTTGATGTTACCACAGGGATAACCCACCAATTTCAACTAGGGTTATAATCAGAAAAGTGGATATGATGGCTCTAAATGACCTCCGAGTGATGTCTCTCTCTATCTCTCTCTTCGTAAGCTCATTTATTTTTTTCCCTTTAATGCCAATTTTCATATTATAACACAAAAGGGGAGAAAATGCGAAAGCTGAGTTGTAGGGGGGAGTAAGCTCATTGCAGTTGAGTTGATGCGTCATATTTTCAGGGGGATTTTGTTCAACGTTATTTTTGGTATCTTTGGTAACTACGGATTATGATGGTTAGCTGTTTTGGTGATTGTGTTATTTCTTAATATGGTGATATGAAATTTATGTTGTGGTTACTCAACTTGTTACATGTTGTAAGGCATTCCAATTGGTTTACGCACCTCAAATACGTCAAATCCTCGCCCATGAAGCCCATAAACTGGCCCCGAAAGTGTACTTGATACCTAGCTACAAATTTCTTGGTTCCCGGTATCAAATTCATCCAAATAAATTGGGTTTAGGTAAGGTCAAATGGGTTTAGGAACCTTAACCTAAAACAACCCCTTAAGTCTAAACAACATTCAGATTTTAGTCCTGTATTGCATCGCAATTTTAGGCATGAAATTTTCCAAATCTCAAAAACTTCCCTTTGCGCAAAGTTTTTGGTCTCTATCTTAGCTTTTTGAAAAGGTTTGGTTTGCGAAATTCCGATTTAAAAAGAAAGAGATATCGCAATTTTACCAAAAATAGCTCAAATTGGAATCTAATCCGACCAACGGACTTAGAGAATTTATTTCTCCCAATCTATATATTCAAAAACTTGTTTTTTTTTTTTCACAAGGCAGCTAACATACCCAATAACAACATGATAAGAGATCAGCTCATTTAGATAAGTAATTATAGAGTTATGTCTTATAAAGATTTAGTTTCAAAAACCCTGTAATGACATGCAATCATCTATTTGCAAAGCACTTTCGGACATGAAAACATTCAAATTACAAAATTTTCATCAGGAAAAAGTTGTTCCCCTTTAAGTTGGCTTTCGAATGCCACCAGATTGTGTCTATTTCGATTTAAAATGAGGAAGTTATGACCAAATTACAGAGGTTGGTTCATAATACAACATGCGGAATTTCAATTTTGGTCTTGCAACTTCAAATATTCATAACTTTTTTTTTATTTCAAAACCAAATTAAGAACTTCTTAAAAGCTGGATTATCAGCTTGAAATGCGGAATCCAAATATATAAACTAATTTCAAAGACTCAAACATCTACCCTCTGAAAATGACTAAAAAGCAAAACTGATTTCAAACTTGAAATAAAGGGATATATACCTAGGGATGTAGTTTGATCTCTAGCTCTTGATGCTCCATGAAATCGATGAAATGTTTTGATCCTATTCTTGAAATCTTTGACTCCAGCGAGAGAAGGAGTTCTGAATTTTCTTCTTCTCAAATTTTGCTTTGTGTTGCATGTAGAGAATGAGCACTACATGTACTTATATATAAATTTATATATATATATATATATATATATATATATATATATATATATATATATATATTTATATATATATGTAGATCTAATGGTTCTAACTCACTCTTAACCCTATTAATTCAAATCAGCCTAACATACATTTGTACACCAAGTCTTATGGAGATGGTGACAACACGCATCCCGATGTATATCAATGCTTAGTGTTTTATTTTCTTAACTTAGGCCTAATAAATTTAATTTAGACTAATATAAACTTATGCATATAATCACATATGGTTAGTGTGTTTAGTCACATATTTCACATATTTGCGATCTCATTAACCCCCGACTACCCAGCAACTGGTGCCCCGCACCTTGACATCCATCTCGAGGCATGCCTTATTTTTACCTTATTTAATTAACTTAGGCTATAGTTTAATTAGACATCATACATTAGTTCTTAGTCTAGTCTAGCATCCCAGGGTAACTGCTACTTGATACCCACATCTACACGCTTCCCAATGTAACTCTCCGTCACACCAACTCGCCATATAACAATGTGACACACATGTGATGCAATACAATAATATAATTGATTTTAAACACCGGACATAAACAACCATCATCTACAAATAACATTTACCCTCGATTCTCGTGTCCGAGTTAACTATGTTGTCACGCAACGCTCAAATTATGACCGTTAATCCCCAAGATTAACGTTAATCCTAGTTTGATTAATTTGAGTCGTTACAGCATTGTTGCGCAGTTTGTGAAGCAAAGGGAAGGGAGCGCACGTACGGGCTGTGTGTATGCTCGTGCGTGCGCTCCCCAATCGATTGGCTTGGGCTTGGGCTTGGGCTTGGGCTTGGGCTTGGGCTTGGGATCAATCCCAAGATCCCAAGCCCAGCCATTATGGTTGGGTCGATCGGCGCAACCCAAATGAACTACGATGCAACCATAAAACCTATTTTAACCACTAAAGACATATGTAAAATTATATTCAGAACATCATTAAAATATATTTGTTATATTAATTTAAAAAACTTATATATTTAATTAAGTATGATAATTTGTAACTCAATCTATGTAACAATATCAAAGACAAAAATAATTTAATTCTTTAATTTGAAAAAAATTAATTTCTCGAATTTTTTTGGAAAGTAGTTAAATGGCAAAATATATAGAGAAGGAAGAACAAAATATACATTTTCACAAAATTGATTTGGCACAGGGATTCTTCTAGTGGGCATAGGGTGGTAAAGATTTTCCTGTGGAAAATTTGTGATAATAAATTCATGGCGCTGACGAGGATGGTAGCTTTAATCCCCGACCTGCCCTATCCTGCCCCCACTTGCAAACCTCCTCCAAATACTAACTGAAATCCTAGATTGCTCTACAAAATAATTGAAACCCTAGATTCTTTTTTCTTTCTCGCATAGAGACCCTACCCACAGAAGGTGTCTGGTGGCGCCGCGTTTTGTGTTATCAAGATGTCTCAAGGTCACACACAAACCAGCCAGTTGGCTCCACCCAATACGTCCAGCCTGGCTATTCCTTTTTCTCATATTCCCCAAACACCCCTGAAAAGTCATAAAGTTATTTCCCGAAACTTCGAATGTGATGGGTATTTCCGTCAATTTCAACAATACACAAGCCTCTGCGTTTTGCACAGCTGTTAGCATTTGTTACGAAGCTCAGACGATCCTTCGCTCAATAAATTCATAGGTAGAAACAAAAAACAAAAAACAAAAGCCAAATCACACACAATTCAGGTCTTGGAGAGCAAGACTTAGCTGTACACAGCTCCTTAAAATTCAAAAGCAAACCAACTCTCAAGTCTCTCTTGTGTTCATTTAAAACAAGACGCGTAGGGACTAGTGAAGAGCGTCACTAGTTGTTACCCACTTTAATAAATTCACTACTTCTACCTCCATTCTTCATCATATATAAATACAAACCCTGTATAACATATTTCTTCAATCCACACTAGCTTCTAAAACACACAACAGTCAATACATCTCAATTAATTTACTATAGCAATAGCAATAGCAATGGCTAGCTTTGTTTCTTCAATGCTTGTTCTAATTCAAAACCATGAAATATCCGAATGGTCCACGAATGAGGATGAATAGACCACATATGTCTCCCTGAATGCTCTAAGAAACTCGGGGATTCCACAACAATTTTACTTGGGGATGGTTTAACTATCAATTTACCTCGAGAACAACTAGCACAATTATAATCACCAAATTAAAATATTTTGTGGCTCCTTAAAGGATGTCCATGCGAATTATTAATTATTTTTCAGATCATTGATGATCCTGGATGACCAAGTTTGGCCATGCCATAAAATGAATGTCTTTGGATCATTAATTTTCTTATTCAAGATTTACATTCGCTTTCGACATGCCTTATATGAGTAAAATATAATCCGGATGATAAGCTGGGAATTTTTCTAACACTTCTTTTCCCATTTGAAACCAATGCGGGACATAGAGAAATTCTCTATTATTTTCGTCACGGTTTCAATGTGATATCCATTTTGTCGAATATCTTTAAAGCTCAAGTAAATTTCTTCTAGATTTTTCAGAAAGTATAAGGCATTGTCAACATGAATTATTTGTTACCCTGTGCAACATAATATTTGCTCTTCCAGAGCCATTAATCAAATTGGAGATGCCAGATATTGCTTTGAACATTAGCCCTGGCCTAAGTTCAAATTGGAGAAATATTATCTGTTTTTTGATGCACAGAAGCACAATCAGCACCAAGGCATATATCGCTTCTTATTTGATTCATGACTTGAACACATGATTTGTTGATCCACGACAAATAATGTTTGGCAAATCAGAAAAAGAGTCATATTTCGATGATAAAATTCGTAATATTTTGCCTTTGATTTTGAAGGCATGGTAAAGGTCACAAAAATATTCGGGTATATATATGACAATATTTAGGCAAAATAGCCTTTCATATATGACTAAAAAAAATGTCACAATTA
Organism: Stephania cephalantha; assembly: GCA_039657325.1. NCBI lineage: Eukaryota > Viridiplantae > Streptophyta > Magnoliopsida > Ranunculales > Menispermaceae > Stephania > Stephania cephalantha. The sequence goes on along the minus strand of CM077567.1, from coordinate 56,909,415 downwards.
TGAGCGCTCATTGTCAATAATTATTTGCCCTTTGTAGTGGTGCACCACTTTTATTCCAATTTTTTTTTGGTGGAATTGTCAATACGACCTTTACCTCGATATTTTCACCTTTTCCACGTCCATAAATTTATTATTGCGATCATGATCATTATATGCAACATATGCTTCTTAATTTGAAGCTCAACTAATTCGACTCGAGCGATATTATATTTATAATATCTCATTATTTTACTCTACCATGAGACAAGAAATCAATCCTTAATATTTATTGAATTGACGTGCGACTCGATATTTGTTGCAAGAATAAATCGAGGCGGCCACGTGACCTCTTTTATTGTCTCATCGTCATATTTCCACATAGCTCAACATGAGGTAATTAAAATTGTGAAATTATAATTAATATTTGATGATTAAATTTTGTAGCATGAGACCCATTAGCTCATTTTGAGCTTTTTGGAGCATTACCCTTTTGGTATGTATATATATAACTCCATAAGGTGAAAATATATATAAAGTGAAATATTCACTTTTCAAATCTCTAAAAGAAATTTGTGAATGATTGTGTACAACATACAACCTCGCATGTTCTAAAACACACAACAGTCAATACATCTCAATTAATTTACTATAGCAATAGCAATAGCAATGGCTAGCTTTGTTTCTTCAATGCTTGTTCTAATAGTGCAGCTTCACCTTCTACTATTCATTGCTGCTCCTTTGTTTCAACAATTCTCCTTGGCCACTGCTAGCAGACCACTCATGACTAGTAGTAGTGATGGTGGGGAGTTGTCATCAATGAAGTACCACAAAGGCCATCTCCTCACAGGCAACATCACAGTCAATCTCATTTGGTATGGCAAATTCAAACCCACCCAAAGAGCCATCATCTCTGATTTCTTCATCTCCCTCTCCACCTCATCAATCCATCACCACCCATCAGTCTCCACTTGGTGGAAAGCCACCCAAAAGTACTACTACAAACCCATCAATAACTCTCCTAATTCTGCTTTGACACTCAAGCTAGGCAACCAATTATTCCTTGATGAAACCTACTCCCTATCCAAGTCCCTCTCCACTGCCCAAATTGTTCAATTGGCCTCCGAAGGCAGTCACCGCAACGCCATCAACGTGGTGTTGACCGCGCCGGATGTCATTGTCGACGGGTTTTGCTCGAGTAGGTGCGGAACTCATGGTTCTGCAGCTGCTGCTCCGGTTGCAAAAAACAAAGTGAATAATAAAATCTACAAGTATGCCTACATATGGGTAGGGAACTCGGAGACGCAATGCCCTGGCCAATGTGCATGGCCATTCCACCAACCAATGTATGGACCGCAGAGCGCTCCATTGGTTGCGCCGAATGGCGATGTGGGCATGGACGGAATGGTGATCAATTTGGCTTCACTGCTGGCTGGGACTGCCACCAATCCTTTTGGCAATGGGTACTACCAAGGGCCGGCGGAGGCGCCTCTGGAGGCAGCTTCGGCTTGTGCTGGGGTTTATGGGAGAGGAGCATATCCAGGGTATGCAGGGGAGTTGTTGAGGGATGAGAGCAGTGGTGGGAGCTTCAATGCTTATGGGATTAATGGGAGGAAGTACTTGTTGCCTGCTTTGTTTAATCCTCAGACTTCTTCATGTGAGGCTTTGGCGTAGTTTCAAGGGTACATGAGATGGATGGATAGATTTGGAAATGCAGTCCCACGGCAGATTATAGTGATTTATTACATGTATTCTAATTCTTTGATTTGTTCATTCTTTTGTATACAATAAAAGAAACAAGTAAATTATTTTTATTTTAGTTTGTGATCAGCTGCTTCTTTTCCGCATTATTGTCTTAGTTCTGATGGGAACAAATTGTCTTAGTAGCTGTTTCATCCTGCTCTATCTTTGTATTTTTTTTTTTCAAACCTATATACAGTAGAACAATTGGAAATATAAAAACATTTTCAAACCTATATACAGTAGGGCAACAATTGGTGTAAATATAATAACACTTCAAGAAAATGTGAATCTTGAGATTATGTCCTAATTAACCTTTTCAAAGCTAACCTTTAACCTCAATGTTTTTTTTTTTTTTAAATCAAAAACTTTAACCTTAATATGTTGGGTGAACTCACATCCTGAGTTATTAAATGTCACGTCTACAAAATAACAAAAAACCCACTCTTATTTTAAAAAAAAAAAAAACCCACTATCTTAATTAAAAATAACAAGTTTTTAAAAGTCACGTCAACAAATTTGAAAATTGTTAGTCACATTTCACATATGTATAATTGTCCTTATTTGCACTTCATCTCAAAGTTAATTTCGTGGAGTAATTGGATAATGGTCATATAATTAGATAGGAGTTGAAATGATTTGGATAATGATCATGTGGTTAGATGAAAGTTGAAATGATTTGATCAGCTGAATTTTGTATCTTGGAAGTTACATCTTTGATTATTATTTGAATTTATATTGGTAGAATCAGTTGAGATCATTGTCGCAACAAAATACAAATCTTATCTGTTGCAAAAGAAGACATCATTGCGTCAATGAAATATAAATCTTATATGTTGCAACAGAAGACAAACATACTACTGTAACAAAGTTTATCTTAATCGATTGGAGTTGGTTAGTTGAATATTGAAACTTATCCAGAGGCGATCTAGAGGATCCAAACGAGTACAATCACATGCTATTTAATGATCAAAACACACCAGAGAAAAGTTATATGACAAAAAAAATGTAGCCTTGAGTTGAGTTATTTCTTGTAACACTTCTCACATCTGTGAAATGATGTAAGAACAAGTTCTGAACTTGTTTTCATTTTGTTATTTTATAATTCTAAATTATTACTAAGGGAATCTTAGATAATCCAATCGAGAGAAGCTCAACACATCAAAAGGACTTGAGAGAGAATCTATTGTAAGAGCAAAAAAGAGCGCATCAAGACATGACTCACTAGAAAAGGGTCTTGTGTAAGTAAGTTTTCAGCTTAGTAAATTTTTGTATCTGAGAATAGCCCCACAGATGTAGGTCATAGACCGAACTACGTCAATATATATGGTGTTGTGGTTTATTTGCTTTAATTTTCTATTACTCTATTAGTAGCATAATTTTCCATTTTTTAAAAGTCAAAATAACCTATGATACAAATGTTAGATTTCAAATATGAAGATAAGATATAATTCAACAATCTTGAAAGGTTAGGATTTAATTTCAAAGTTTAAACCGTTAAGATATAATCTCAACTTTCTTGAAAGATTAGAATATTTTCGCCCATTCATCTCTATATATTACTAACCTGTTAAAGTCAAGTACTTTTTTAAAAAATCTAGCTTCATGAATAACCATGGGATACAATGAAAGCAAAGAAAAAAATCTTTGGGTTCAAGCAGTTAGATAAGAATGCAGATTTCATTTGGATTGACCCTTTAATCAGGTGGGAATCCTGAAGTCTGCAGTTAAAATTCAGGATTTAACATAATTATGCCAAAACCTGCATAAGAGAACCTGAATTTCAGTCTCGCACCTTACGAAGAGAATATCCGACGAACGCCAGAAAAGAGACATCCACGGCAACCACAAAAAAGATAAACAGATAAACGACATCGGATATCTAGCAATATTTCCTTTTTCTTTTTGAAGTACAATATTTCCTTTCGACATTATCTTTTCATCCATTTTCCGCAATACATATCATAAACAATATGCTCAACGCACTATATAAATAAACACAACAAAAATGAAGATAACAGGCAAGCAAGAGCAAAGCAAAAAGAAAAAGAATGCTATGAACGGAGAAATACAAAGATTTTGATTTGAAATGAAACACAAAAACGCTTGCGAGCATAATACTGACGGGCCCAAGTGTTGCAAGGTGAATCAGATTCACAGTATAAGTCAGAACTAGGAAGGTGACTGGCCTTGAACTTCTTGGAGAATCTCTACAAGTTCAAAAGTTATCTCTGAGAACGAAGGCCGATTACTTGGATCTGCTTCCCAACATCTCTGCATTAAGCTCAATAGTTTTGGGTGTGCATTCTCAGGGAGTTCTGGTCTTAAACCCTGGTAAGCACAACATACTATTGAATCAGTAGTTATAAATGGGACTATGCAGCTTAATATTTCTAAAAGACTGCTACAAATCCAACTTACCATGTGAACACCAATAATATTAATATCCAAGGAAAAGAAATGTACTTCAACCAAATTTCAGTAACTCATACTTCAGAACACTTTCAAAGAATTCTAATATGATACAACGGAACAACAACAACAACATAGCCTCAGTCCCAAATTAATTGGGGTCGGCTACATGGATCAAACTCTTCCATTGTGCTCGATTAAGTGCAATTGAGTGTTTGATCCATTTCATGAAGAGTGACAAAAGTCAAACGCTGGCTGTCAACCAATCGCAACCCTCCATTTTCCAAAATTGAAAAATGAGCTTGGAGCCTCCCTCCCCCATTTTTTGAGTATGAAAAATGGGTTTGTGACCTCCTTACTTACCCATTTTTCGGTATGAAAAATGGAAGTCAGAGTCCTTTATCCGGACTTGGGACCGGCTATGTAGCGCACAAAGTGTTCTACATATGTGGAGTTATATGATACAACGGAAGTTTGCAAAAAATCAACATTCAAAAGGAAGCACGAATAACTTCATCAACCATACTAAAGAAACATGTTTATGTATTTTAAATATATTAACACATATAATATGGTAACTTCAAAAAAAAAAAAGAAACAGAAAAAAACACACGCACACACATAATATGATGGTTGAAACCAAGGTTCATCATCAATGTAATACTCCCTCCATTCTCAAACATCTGACGCATTTTCGGACATTTTTTTGTTCCAAGAAATGCGTCGCAAAAAAAAGCATTTATTGCTTCATTTCCAATTCTAACAGCACTCAATTTAGTCAACGATAACATTAATCACTTCTTCTCCACAATATCTATTAAGGGCGTACGGTGGTCTACGCAAAACCGACCAAACCGCCTTGGTCTGGTTTGGTTTTCTAAGCTCGCGGTTTGGTGGTAGTATATAAAATATAAAAACCGCAACCTTCGATTTGGTGGTGATTTTCATTTATCAAAAACCTCGGTTCACCAAATAGAACCGATTTAGAGGGTACTCTAGGTATTCCAATTATTCTACATCCCAAACCTCAACCCTATTACCCAAGCTTCTTTTGTTTCTTCATTTATAGGTTACTGCATTGCAGAAAAATGGAAGATTTTGTGCCATCAAGAGGTTCAAGACTGTAACTTTGTTTTGATTAATTATTTTCTTTTTGGGGTGTTTTGTTTTTTACTGTGACAATTTATTTTTGTCAAAGCTTTTGATAGTATTTTTTAACCTTTTGTGTTGCAGGAAAAACTGCAAAACCGGACCTACCAAACTGGACAAACTGCGATCGGTTTGGTCGCAGTTTTAAGGTTTCGCAGTCTAGTGGTGGTTTGCAAAACTGCCAACCGCGAGCCCCAGGTTTGGTTCCCAAATCGGACCATTCACACCCCTAATATTATCTATAACAAGTGAAGTCATTTATGTGGGAGCGATTTAGTCTCACAATAGAATTTTTTCATGGAATCAATCATTTTCTTAATTTTTGTGCCTTGGTCAAATTGCGACAAATATTTGGGAAAGGAAGGTGTATAATAAACACCTATTATGTATGCAACAAACTTTACATAACTTTAAACTTTTAGCATTTACTTCAGAATTAAGATATGCATAGGTTCATTGCATTTAGCTCATATTTTCATTCTTTTTATATATGATCTTGACATTCTGAAGCTCAATTCTACTGGCATTGGTTCTTCTGATAATGATTCTTTCAAATTATGTACTATCACATGAGAATGTGTACTTGATCTGCATTACTTCTTATGTTTCTATCAACCTTTAGAAATATTCGAACACATATTGAACTTGGCTACTCTCTTTCTTATAACTTCCACCTTTTTTTTTTTAGGTTTTGTAACTTCACCTTTAAAAAACAAATCAAAGGATTTCTTCTAAAGATGCAACTAATGCCATTTTCTGCCAAGTTTGAAGAAGCTATATGAAAGATTTAAATACAAAGTTAGCTAATAGAGATAGGTGAAAAATATATTTATAGACTAGCCAAACTAAGAGATAAAAGAAACAAGTCATGTAAGATGCATTAAAGACGAAATCAAAATGTTTTAATGCGCAATGGTCAAGTTAATATCATAATAGATGAAAACCCACCCTGAGGAAAAAAAAATTACACGCGTAATATTAGGATCCCAAAAGTTAAAAACACACTGAAAATGATGAAAATGGGAAAAGCATGTTGCCTAGATGAAATACCCATAGAAGTTTGGAAATGTTAAGATGAAACTGAATTGACTTAGTTAACAAAACTTTTAAGATCAAAACGAATGTCAATGGATTGGAGAAGTACTCTTGCACCAATCTTCAAAAACAAAGGAGACATTCAAAGTTGTTCAACTATCGAGGAATTAAACTTATGAGTCATACTATGAAACTTTGGGAGAGAATAATTGACAATAGGCTAAGAAGAGAAACAATAATATCAATGAAACAATTCAGTTTCATGTCAGGAATGTCTACTTTGGAGGCGATTTTTCTTCTAAGATTGATGGAAAATATAGAGAAAAAAAAAAAAAAAAGATCTTCATACGATACTTCTGTAGATTTAGAAAAAGCATATGATGAAGTCTCTAAATATGTTCTTTGGTGGGTACTAAAAAGAAAACAAGTACATGCTAGATAGATAGACATCATTAAAGATATGTACAAAGGAGAAGTAACAAGTTTAAAGATATTTGGAGGAACCACAAAAGAATTTCCATTACAATAGGACTGCATCGAGGACGGCTTTAAGCCCATATCTCTTTAATTTAGTTATGGATGAAATAACTAGGCAAATTCAAGAGAATATATCATGGTATATGCTATTTGCATATGATAATGTCCTGGTGAACAAAACAAGAGATCAAGTGAATAGAAAATTAGAACTTTGGATGCATTAGAATCTAAGGATTAAAGTTGAGTAGGACGAAGACTGAATACATGCATTGTGATTTTAAAAATACCAAATATCAAGAGATGAAGTGGAAAAATTAAGGGAGGTAGAAGTTCACAAGGCAAACCACTTTAGATATGTAGGAACAATTATACAATATGATGGTAATATATAGAATGATGTTATAGATAAAATTCAAGCTGGATGGAAGAATAGATGAGTGCATCAGGTGTGAGCTATGATCGAAATATTCCTACAAGTTAAAAAAAAAAAAATTATAGGACCAAAATTAGGCCAGCTATTCTTTATGGAAGTGAATATTGGGAGATAAAGAAACAAGTACATAAAATGAACGTAGCAGAAATGAGGAGGCATATGTAGATGTGTGGTAAAACACGTAAACATATAGTATGAAATATAGGAATTCAAAGAAAATTAGGATCACTACCAATCGACACAAAGATTAGGGAAGGGTGATTGCGGTGGTCAGGACACCTCCAACGATGGCCTACAAATGCCCCAACTAGATAACTCGACTTAATAGAAACTAAAAAAATTCAAAGATGAAGGGGTAGAGCAAAGCTAAATTGGGAGGCATTGATTAGGAGGGATGTAAAGGATTTGGAAAGCACCCCATCAATTGCACTAAATTAAGCACAATGGAAGAGTTTGATCCATGTAGCCCACCCCAATTAATTTGAAATAATCAGCGCTTGGACAAAATTTATTAATTTAGAGAAGTGCAGAGAATTTTCATGCCATGCAAAGGAATCTTTATTAGAGAAAAATGAAATTGTACAATGCTAGACATGAAGAGTCTTTGCCAAGTTCTAACAAAATGTCAAAAAAAAAAAAAAAAAAAAAAAAAAAAAAAAAGTACTAACAAAATGACAAACTAAGATTTTGTAGAAAGTCAGAGGCAACAAGAACTGATCATAACATATGAAATGCAACAGAGAAAGATTCATTAAAATAGATGACAAACAGGGATGACGAAGCAATGAGGTCCCAAAAGATTACAACAAGGTATTAGAGTATAGATCTACTAATAGCCTTTAGATAATTTGACATTAAAAAATGCTTTTGAGAAAGAAGAACTTGGAAAGGCAAGGAGAATGCTGCAAATAGTTTCCTAAGACTTCCCAACGGCAAAGAGAAGAGAAGTATCTCAGTTTCCTATCTACAATTACAATCAACGAAGGCACAAATCATGCTACAAATAGTTTTTGCATGCACAAGTGAAGGTGGAGTGATATATGAAATAAAAATGATATCTGAAACCATTTTGTAATTTCTAAGACAACTAAGTGGATGGGTTTCTAGAACAATTTGCAGTTCAAGGAAACAAAAGTAGTGCACTTAGCTTATGTCTAATCTAATGTTACAATAGTGAGAATTTAGGGATGCAGGTGGGGCGGGTTTGGGGCGGGGAATGCAATCCTCATCCCCATCCCCACTTATGGCGAGGCAGGGATTCCCCGCTTGAAAATCCCCACTGGCGAATTTTTGACCCCCATTCCCCACCCGGCGGGGATCCCCACCCCATCACTTTTTTACATAATATTTTAAAAAAAGATCAAATACATTATAGATCTGAAATTAAAAATCATTAAAAGCTTTTTCTTCGCAATTGTAGGTCGATTTTCAAACTTTATGTGAAACATTCACCATACAAAAAAAAAGAGAAATATAAGATTTAATGATTTTGATGTAATTCCTACATGAAATATTCATGATCCCCGTGGGGAATTCGCGTGGGGAATCCCCATGGGGATTCCCTATAGTGGGGAGGGATAATAGTGCCCCCGCCTCGCCCCCGGTGGTGGGGGTGAAATTGCTCCCGTCCCCAGCCCCGTGGGGGCTAGTTGGCGGGGAATCTCCGCCCCATCGGGGCGAGTCCCCGTGGGGAATGGGGATTCCCCGCCCCACCTGCATCTCTATGAGAATTAGACATAATTTAAGGGAAGATGATAATCTAACATTCTATGAGACATACATTTGCTACACAATGGTATAGATTAGATTGAGATGTGTGGACCCCACAAATTTTAAGGGAAACCACACCATTGTGTAGCAAATGTATGTAACAAAAAATGTCAAAAAATCATTTTCCTAATTTAAGTGGGCTACTTTTGAGATGCATGTATCATCCAACTCTAAATATGTCGATTCCTCCCGGGTCATGCAGTTCGACTGTGAGGCCTGGTTGACTCTCGTGGGATTAGTAGAGCCCAAGTGGGAAGGACCTAAAAAAGATTTGGTAAACCATGATAGCAAAATAAAATAACAAAAAAGACCATTCTACACATGAAAACTAAGGAGTGACAGATTAGAGATTAAAATATTGCTTTTAATCTTTAAGCCTACAATAATTTACAAAAAAAAAAAAAATAGAGATACATGTTTGGTTATGTAGAATCCAAAATTTCTTTTTCAGCAAGGATTGCAAGTGCAAGACAATCTCTTAGGTGATTTCCCTGACTTAAGCGAGGCAGTGTCTAGATGAGGCCTAGGCGGGCAAAGAAAATAGGTAAAACATATTGTTTGGTCCTTGAACTTTTCCGCTTTTCTTGGTTTGGTCCTCAATCTTTTATTTATTGACATTTGGTCCCTGAACTTTGACTTTGGTGTACATTTAGCCCTAACACTGCCACCTGATCAGTAAATATACCTCTCATAGTTATGTGCTTCAAGGCGATTCACCCGATTCAAAATAAAACCAAATACCCCAAAACAAGTTTGACAAATCCAGAAACCCCAAATTTGATTCAAACTAACGCAAAACCTCTCTCACTCGATATCATCGTCTTCATCGTCAAATGGTATCATTTTTTTCTTCTTTTTTTTTTTTGGAAAGAATTATATCGGTATTGGGATTACTTTCAAACAATGATACTGAGTGACGGGCAGAACAATAGAACAATTGTTATAGACCCAAAAGGGATTCTCATGATTCCCATCCAAAACTGCTAAAACCAATAAAAAAACCCCCCACCCACTTATGCCAAAACAATCACAGGTAGACTTAGAGCCAAGTTTGTGATGGGCATAACCTATAAAAACTCAAACAATGAATCAATAAGAAGATCCATGATCAAACAAACACAAACCCATCACCATCCTCATTAGAATCCTCAATTCGTTTATCCATCCTCATGGTTGTATGCGCTTGTTTCTAGATTTGCTCGATCAAATCAAGAAAAGATGAAGATTAAAAAAACGTAAACGAGTGTCTCGTCTTTGTGCTGTGGATTGCAGAAATAAATCTTGGGTTTGTGTTCTTGAAATCAATTTTTTTTGGGACATGAAACCTGTTTTGGGGTTTTGGGTTGTATTATTTGGGTTTTTTTGAACCGGGTGAATAGGAGTGAACCGCGCTTGAACTGGACACATAAGTTACATAACTATGAGAGATAACTTAACTGATTAGTTGGCAGTGTCAGGACTAAATGTATACCAAAATCAAAGTTTGGGGACCAAATCAAGAAAGTGAAAAAGTTATTAACAATAATTTTTTATTCATAGGTCCATTATTAACAATAACTTTTATTAATCACTATAATCCATATTCGATATACATTTTCAAGGATACTAATAAGCATTTATATCCTTGTTTAACATTAATTATGTGAAGATTTTGTTGTTGGGTAGGTATTCATAATTTATAGTACTAAACGTAATAATATTTAGCCCCTTATAGTTACTAGAAGTTATTTAAGACACTGCCCACCTAGGCAACCACCAAGACAGTTATGCCCGAAATGCCTAGGTGGGCTACCTAGACACCACCTTGCAACCATTGCTTTTGAGTTCATGATAAATTGGAAAAGTGCTTGTCATCATTTCCCAAGTTATCCAAGTTCTTATTCTTTTTTTTTGGAAGACAGAGAAAATAGTTATTGTATATCATGCACACCCTAAATTTGTATTTGTATAAGATAATTTAGCAACAACTCAAAATGATTCAAAAAAGCCAACTCTCAATCATTGAAAAATCCTTCGTAAAACACACAAACACAGCATTAAGTAATTCTGAACCTACAAAAGAAGCATATATCTACAATAGAAAGAGATCCAAAAGTTTCAAAGCATAAAATGCAAATGATTGAAGAAGGGTTCCGTATACCTGTCTCACTCCAAGAGCAGCTTGTAAAGGTGTCATTGTATCATATGGAACCTGCGACACCCATAAGATTGGTAATTAGGGTTTGCTTTTTATAACAGTAAGAATCTGGAAAGACAGGACCCACAAATAAAAATACCTTTGCTGTTATGAGCTCCCACAATACTATTGCAAAACTGAATACATCTGCCTTCTGGTCGTAAGGTTGATGATTTATAACCTTGATCCAAATTAAGGTTAGTTAAGCTAAACAAACAATAGTAGAGACATCGGAAAACCAATAGAAAGGGTTGGCAATAGCAACTAAAATGCAAATATCTTCAAAAAAGAAATCAAAAGATAGAAGGGACTGTAAAAAGGGGCAGAAAAGAAAAAAGGCTTCACAAGCTTAAATCACAAATTACTAGGGAAGTGAATATAACTATGAAGAAATTGATACGTTCACATGGAGCCAATATACAAGAGAGGAGGATGAGAAAATGAGCCCTTAGAGTTCACAGGACTGAGTGTTTTTTCCCATAAAAAAATGCAATATATTTACTTAGCTATATAAGTTTTCTTTTATTAGATACTTAATTCCAAAATGAAAGTATCTAATTCAAAAAGAAAAAAAAAAAAAAAAAAAAAAAAACTGCCCAATTAATTGATTGGAACAGCCCTTGGATTTTGAATCAGCCTGTGGACCAGTTGAAAAAACAAATAACAAAAGCACTATGCCATTAAGTTGTACCTCAGGAGCCATCCATCTATATGTGCCTGTTTCTGCTGTCATCACACCACCTTGACTTTGAAAACGAGCCACACCGAAATCTGCTACCTTGACTACCTGAAAAGAAAAAAATTAACTTTCAATTGTTAGAAACCGAAAAGTTGTGTAGAGTCCATTTAATTATAAAACTGCTAAATCATATTCGTAACTTTTTCTACAGTCGTGAAGAATTTTAGCTGAAAATTGTCATAGTATAAGATTCAATCAACTCAATCCATGTGGACTCGAGAACATTTTCTTATTACTAGACAACTTCAAATTAATTCTGAATTTAAAGTGACCTAAGTCATACGAGATATCAAGTTTTTGATCCTTGCCCTGTTCTTACACCTTCCATAATCCATTGAGTAGCTTTCTAGTTGTTCTTACTAGTGTACGCAAGGAAGATTTGCAGATCAATCAGTCTCTGGTCTACTCTTTTAACATTCAATCCAGATTTGAAACCATCAATAAAATAGCAGTTAGAATTAGATTGAACACTAGAGAACATAGTGCTTGATGAATATACTTGTATCTTTTGTTAATTCTTCAATTTTACGTTTTTTCTAGTATCAACAAGGAATTACCAGTTCCATTGGAGAATGTCCAATGTGTTGATCATCTCTAATGTGGTTACCCATACAAGCATATTAATGTTCGTAGTAATAGAAGCAACCCAAACCATTCTAGCTTCAAGGAAAGATGGGTTATTTGGATTATCAATTAGGGAAACGAATGAAGATTTGTGTCTGAATCCCTCTTCCTGTCTACTTCAGTGAAGTCAAATGGGTTAAAGAAGGTCCAAAAGATGGCCTATATAGGCCGTTTCATCATTAGATAGGTTCTAAGTAAAATGGAAATCACCACTAGGTTTGACATAAAGTAAGGCTGGTTGCAAAAAGGGATTTATTGTTTCAAAATGAGAGATTAAATAGAGATCAAAGTAGGAGATGGTAACCCATACGGAACTCAATATATAAGGTTGCTCCACTTTAGGATGGTATTGAGTAGTGACATGCATGTTCTGCAACTTGTGGTTGTGGATAACTAACTCTTTCCAAGGCGACTTGCCCTACTGTTGTCAGCTGAGGACCAAGAGCTGTAAACAAGAAGAGTTTTTGTAACTGGTTAACTTATGATAAGGAGTGGTGACTGGGATCATGCCGGAGGTAGGCTGGTAGCCAAGTGTTAACTTTTTTCGGTTAAATTTTTTATTTTTTTTTCTGATAAGGTTTTCAGTTGATGTTAGCATATTTATTATATGCTTCCATTCATTCAGGAAGAATTGACATGGGAGATAAGACTTGCTAGATACAAAAAAAGAGCATATCATCATTAGTTATACTTGCAGTCTTATACCCTCACAATTTTTCAGATGGATGTGAACATAAAAAGAAATAAATAAATAATTGAGGAATTGGTCAGAAAGAAAACATATATATTGGCGGGACACATGTTTTCGGGTCCTAATCTATGCCACTCACAAAATGTAAATTCAACACATGTTCAATTAGTAAATTCAGTTGTAACTAGAAAGAAAACAAACATTTTGAAGTAGAGTAAACTGCAGGACAATCAAATAAGAAGCAATTATTAATAGACATACATGGTCCACGTCCATCAGTAGATTAGCTGTTTTGAGATCCCTATGAATTATGTTGTTTTGATGCAAATATTCCATTCCTTCGCAGACATCTATCGCAAACTTCAGCAAAAGAGGAAGATCCAAGTTATTATGATGTTTATGCAGGAAATCGTAGAGACTACCTCCGGGCATGTACTCTGCAAGCACAATTTCAAGCAAATGAACCAAAAAAAAAAAAAAAAAAAAAAAAAAAAAAAAAAAAAAAAAAAAAAAAAAAAAAAAAAAACAATTGCAAGGACAAGTTCAAACAATTTCAAGCACAAAACCAAATTAATTAAAGATTAAGAGTCTTCTCTATTGATATTGATTTTGATCTATAATAGCCTTAATAGGTACCCATCCATTCCAAAAATATTTGTCTACTATACCTTCTTTATTTGTTAATTTATAAGCATCCGTAACTCTCACTCCTCATTCCCAAAAGAGGAAAAAATCATCTTCAAGCTCTTCATTTGGCAATCAACTCATCATTTTCAAGCTTCATTAAAAATAGTTACATCTATTAGAACATCATGTATAGCTGAACTCTCACCATCTTACTCATGGTACTAAAATTCCCTGAACTTCCTCCGACCATTTAGTTTTTCTTAAACATCAAATTAAAAATGCATGAAACAAGATTTTACAAATTTTCAAACTGAATTATGAGAAAAGGAATACAATTTGCCAATTATTAATGTCCTAACTTGCAAGAAAAAGATATTACGATTTACAACTAATGTCTTTTTTTGAGAGATACTCACCATCAATTGCACTTAATCGAGCACAATGGAAAAGTTTGATCCATGTAGCCGACCCCAGTTAATTTGGGACTTAGGCTATGTTGTTGTTGTTGTTATTGTTGTTGTCTTTTTTTGAGAGATACTCCTACTAAATAGCAGCACATTAGATAATGGAAAAACTAGATATGATGCGTGAAATTTAACTTAATGCCAAAAAAATAAATAAATAATATCTTAAAAGATCAAAACTATTAAAATTGAAATTAACAAAATATATATAAGGTATGAAAAGAAAAGAAGAGAAATATTATAAATGACATACTTCCTTAATGTGCCTTTATAAAATTAGAATTTTGCTAGCATTTAGACTAAGTCATAATAAATTTCTCCAAAGTGTTGAAATTTTATAAAATTTCTTTAAATCGAATAAGATTTCCCAAAATACTTCCGAAAAAAAGAATTTGACAAAAAAAAAAGTACTTCCGAATTTTAAGTGACCAAAGTCATAACAACAACAACAACAACATAGCCTCAATCCCAAATTATTTGGGGTCGGCTACATGGATCAAACTTTTCCATTGTGTTCGATTAAGTGCAATTGATGGTGAGCTTTCCAAACCATTCAAATCTCTCCTAATTAATGCATCCCATGTTAACTTTGGTCAACCCCTACCTCGTCGAATTTCTACAGTTTCTATTGAGTCAAGTTTTCTAGTGGGGGCATTTGTAGGCCATCTTTGCAAGTGACCAAACCACCGCAAAACCAAAGTCATAAGCAAAGTCAAATTTTTTATCCTTGATTTTACTAACATCCTCACCAGAAATTATGTCCTTCATTTGAGGAATATGTCTTCCGGCTTGTGATTATTCATCAAATACAACATAATTAACCAAAAATATTCAAATTGACTTCTATAGATAAAAACATTAAGGAATCAAATAAGCAAAGAAATTTCCGAAGTGTCAACAAACGATATAATATTTCAACATAAAATTACAAAATAAACTGCTGGTATATGTGGACCGAAATACAGTCCCACATCGGAAGTGTTGACTTCATAAAAAAGTACCTAAGCGGTTATCTCTCCCCAAATTATTAATGGCATTGATTTATGACACTAATTCAGAATTATTAGCAAGATTTGTGGCTCCAATTAAGTTATTCTTCTTACCATGTATTTGTATATATTACTTAGAATAGTTAGCTAATAGTCAATTACATTAGCTGTATATTTTGTTGCCTAATTTAGGCTGTACATTATTCTTATTTAAGGAGAAAGATCTCAAGGAGAAAAGGAATTCAGCCATTTTGCTTAAACATTGTTATGGTATCAGAGCCTGCAATTTTTCTTCTGATCATCTATTCTGGGCTGTTTTCTGGTTCTTTTCTTTTGTCTTCTTCGTTTCGGGTTGATTTATTATCAACAATTTGGTTTTGTAATTTTTCGGTTTATGATGTCTACCGAAAATTTTTCCGGCAAATCCTCGGAGACTTTTGCCATTAGACTCACATGCAAGAATTATGTTGCCTGGGAGTTTCAGTTTAGAATGTTTTTGAAAGGGAAAACCCTCTCGGAATCACATCGACATAGCTTCTTCTAAGACCTACGACGCTAAGGATCTTACGCAATGGGAAACCAAAGATGCTTGCATCATTTCTTGGATCTTAGCCTCTATTGAACCACGTATGGTTAACAATCTACGTTCTTTTGGTACAGCGAAACAAATGTGGGATTACTTGAGACGCATATACCACCAAGAAAATATTGCGCGACGCTTTCAACTTGAACTTGAGATCACCAATTCAACCAAGGTAATCTCTCCATCGAGCAATATTATTCTGAATTTATTAACCTATGGAGCGAATATTCGGTATTATCTATTCAAAGGTCTCTCAAGAGACGTTGGAAGGTCTTCAGTCGTTCATGAAGAAAGTAAGCGGGATCAATTTTTGATGAAATTGAGACCAGAATTTGAGACTCAGACGGCCGGATTGTTGAACGTAAATCCGGCTCCTTCATTAGACATATGTGTTGGTGACTTATTGCGTGAGGAACAGAGGATGGCTACCCAAGTCGTTATAAGTGGGCCTAAAGAAACCGCCGCTTTGGTCAATCTGGCTTATGTTGCACAAGGGAGGAATCGAGGGAAAGGACAATCGCAATGCTATAGTTGCAAGGAGTTTGGGCATATCGCACGCAATTGTACTAAGAAATTCTCGCAACTACCGCAAACAACAAGGGCACATTATCAAGGAGTGTCCTACTCGTCCGTAAAATCGGAAAGCCCAAGCCTTTCAAGTCGTTGTTTCGTCTTCTACAGCTTAATGACGGTGATTTTACGCCCCAAACGCAAATCAGCCAACCCTTACTCCGTAAATGGTACAACAAATGATTCTCACAAAGATTCTCTCGCTTCGACTTCAAGGTAACAAGAAGCCTACTACTTTTCCTTGGATTGTTGATTCTGGAGCATCCAATCATATGACCGGCTCACCTAATTTATTACATAATGTACGGGAGTATACTCGGCACACAAAATATTGAAATCGCCAACAAAGAATCTTCCAATTACGCCATTGGTGATATTACGCCTTCTTTTCGTCATGTATTTGTTTCTCCTGGATTGTCTACTAGCCTTATTTCGTTGGTCAAATGGTGGATAATAATTGTGATGTGCATTTTTCTCGAAATGGTTGTCTTGTGCAGATCGTGTGTCTGGGAAGGTAATCGCGAAGGGGCCTAAAGTGGGCGTAATTTTTCCGCCGCAATTTTCGATTCCTAGAAATTTGTCTTTATCTTCTATTATTGTTGAGAATAAGGCGCCATTTGGCATAAACGTTTGGGTCATCCGAACAATGTGATTTTGTCTACTTTAATGAATCGTGGTTTTCTTGGTAACAAAGATCAACGTTTCCACTTTGATTGCTCTACTCGTAAGTTGGGAAAAAGTAAAATTCTACCTTTTCCTTCATATGGAAGTCGTGCTAATACATGTTTTGAGATTATACATTCCGATGTTTGGGGTATTAGTCTGTTATCTCGCATGCACAATATAAATATTTTGTAACATTTATTGATGATTACAAATTGCATTTCACATGGATTTATTTTTCGCGCACCAAGGTGAAGTATTCACTGTTTTTCAAACTTTTCTAGCCTATATTGAGACGCAATTTTCTACATGTATTAAGATATTGCGGTCTCGATAATGGAGGGGAATACATGTCACATGAATTTCGGGATTCTTGCAAAATAAAGGTATTATATCTCGCCGATCGTGTCCTTATACCCCTCAACAAAACGGGGTGGTCGAACGTAAGAACCGCCACTTGTTGGATATGGTTCGAACATTGCTCTTGGAGTCCTCTGCTCCAGCCTAAGTTTTGGGTGGAAGCTTTATCCACCGCAGCAGTGTATTTAATCAATCGCTTACCTTCTCAACAATTGAGGTTTGATTCTCCTTACCATCGTCTCTTCGGCTCACATCCTCGCATGACATGTTGCACACTTTTGTGTGTTTGTTTTGTTCACCGCCTTCTCACGAGCGTCACAAACTTATGGCCCAACAAGAAATGTGCTTTTATGGGGTATAGTAATACTCGTAAAGGATATTTGTGCTATGATGATAGTGTTGCTAATCGCATGCGTATTTCTAGAAATGTGATTTTCTTTGAAAGCGAGTATTTTTTTCAAAGCAAAGACGTATCTCATTTTGATAATGTTTGTCTTCCTACCTTTGATAATCTGTCACCACCCATTGAGCGTTTTAAACGCGACCATGTCTATCGCCGAAGACGACCCCCCCTCTCCACAAATCCTTCCCGACCCCGATCCAGAATCGCTCCGTGATCGCTCCAATGGCTCTCCGACGATCACTCCGTACCATTCATCCTCCAAATCGGTATGGTTTCTCCGCCATTTTAGCTAACACTGCAGCTCCAACTTGTTATTCTCAAGCAAGCCTACACATGTGCATGCCGGACGAAAGCCATGCAAGAAGAGCTTCAAGCTCTTCAGAGAATCATACTGGGATATTGTTCCATGCCCTACAGTGTAAAACCCATTGGATGTAAATGGGTATATTCCATAAAGCTCCGCTCGACGGGTCTCTTGACGATATAAAGCAAGGTTGGTGGCACTTGGTAATCGACAAGAGTATGGAGTTGACTATGAAGAAACATTTGCACCAGCTTGCAAAGATGACTACCGTGCGACTTGTTCTTGCTATTGCCGCCTCTCAAGGTTGGCTATCATTGCGTCAAATGGATGTTAAGAATGCTTTCTTACACGGAGACCTTAAGGAAGAAATCTATATGACTCCACCATCTCGGATTATTTTCTACACCATCACGGATGTTTGTAAGCTCAAACGATCACTCTATGGCTTGAAACAGCACCACGTGCCTGGTTTGACAAGTTTCGGTCTACACTTATCGCCTTCTCCTTTGTCCGTAGTCAAGATGATTCTTCTCTGTTTCTTTGCAAAACTTCGAAAGGCATAGTTTTACTCTTGATTTATGTTGATGATATTGTTATTACGGTATCGACTCTACTTTGATTTCACAACTTCAAGAGCACCTTCATCAAATCCTTTCATATGAAGGATTTAGGTCCTTTGCAATTTTTTAGGTCTTGAAGTGCATTCAATCTGCTGCTGGTCTCTTTTTACACCAACATAAATATACTCGTGGATCTTATTTCTTTGGTCGGTCGCAAGATGGTCGCTCGGTTGACACCCCTTTAGAGGTAAATGTCAAATATCGTCGGGATGATGGTAATTTTCTTTCCGATCCCTCTTTGTATCGTCGCTTGGTGGGGAGCCTAAATTATTTGACGATTACTCAGCCAGATATTTCATTTGTTGTTCAACAAGTTAGCCAATTTATGCAAACGCCTACG
This sequence comes from Stephania cephalantha, assembly GCA_039657325.1. Lineage (NCBI taxonomy): Eukaryota > Viridiplantae > Streptophyta > Magnoliopsida > Ranunculales > Menispermaceae > Stephania > Stephania cephalantha. Next base: position 56,890,270 of record CM077567.1, on the reverse strand, counting down.
CACATCCATCTAGCTGCTGTTCGTCGCATTATTCGCTATTTGCAAGGAACTTCTGATCGCGGTCTTTTCTTTCCTGTGGGTACTTCCATTCGTTTAGTTGCATACAATGATGCGGATTGGGCTGGTTGTTCTGATACCCGACGTTCTATTACCGGTTGGTGTATGTTCGTTGGTGACTCTCTTGTATCATGGAAAAGCAAGAAGCAAGACAGAGTTTCTAAATCTTCAACTCGAGTCAATATCGTGCGATGTCCTCAAGATGTTCGTAAATTGTTTGGCTTCGGGGATTATTGGGTGAACTTGGATTTTCTCAAGTCGAGCCTACATCGCACTTCATGCGGATAATACTAGTGCCATCCAAATTGTCGCCAATCCAGCTCTTTCATGAACGTATTTAAACACATTGAGGTGGATTGTCATTCTATTCGTGATGCCTATGATAGTCACGTTATTTCACTTCCTCATATCAAGATCGCACTTCAAACAACCGACGTGTTTACTTAAGGCTCTTTCCCGAGACCGTCATCGCTGGTTGACAAATTGATGCTTCACAATCATCCAAAGATCAATTTGAGGGGGATATTAATGGCATTGATTTATGACACTAATTCAGAATTATTAGCAAGATTTGTGGCTCCAATTAAGTTATTCTTCTTACCATGTATTTGTATATATTACTTAGAATAGTTAGCTAATAGTCAATTACATTAGTCAGATATTTTGTTGCCTAATTTAGGTTGTACATTATTCTTATTTAAGGAGAAAGATCTCAAGGAGAAAAGGAATTCAACCATTTTGCTTAAACATTGTTAATTTTGATAAGAAAGATCTATTCCAAATCAAAAAGCCAAAAGAATGAGGTGGGAACTTTTCTTCCACTCCCCTGTACAGAACATGTGTGTTCATTTACATACACCAAAAAAGAAAATCACATAGCACTGTAGCCACCACACGACAAAAATCAAAACAAAACGGCATGTCCACTATAAGCATGACTGTGAGCCAAGAGCCACGAGTTTGATGCGTGAGAGCGAAATGGGAAGCCAGGAGAGGTGAGGTCGTGAGCGTGATTGCGTGAGGGTCGCAGGTGAGGCCGTGACCGTGAGCGTGTGCGTAATGAGGCTGAGGAGCCGCAGGAGAGAATACGAATCGTGAGGGAGAGAGTAAATAGTTTAGGGCAAATGAAAGAGAGAGGAGACGGAAGACGTTAAAGAAAAAAAATAGGGCAGAGGGAGAGCAGAGAGATCGTGAGAGGTAGAGGGGGAGGGTGGGAGTTGAGACGGCTAGAGTGAGGGTGAGACAATGGGGACACTAGAGTTTAGGGTTTTATCTTATATATAGTATAGGCAAATTTACTAAAATAGCCTTAAGAATTAATTACTAAATAGGTAGCTTTTAAAAAAAAAAAATTGTCTAGACCCGTACCCGTTTTTTAAAACGGACAGAATTTTATGTTCAAACCCGTATTTTTTTAAGGAAAACTATGTCCGGACCGCTTGAAACGGGACCAGACAAATGCGAACAAACGGGTCCAGTCACTTTTTGCCAGCCCTAGAGTCGATGGTCAGGGTGGGGCAAGGCATGTTTGTTAGTAGTCACAGGTTCCTCGATTCGTCTCTCCATGAGATGAGCAATGACAAATCATGCGGTGAAGCATCTTGGAGGGAAGTTGGTCTAAGGTGGAGCCAAAGCACCTGGGATTTCGGTCCAAGGTGGAGATTTTTGGAATGTGTTGAACGAAATATAGTCCCACATTAGTTAAGTGTGATTTCATAAAGTATTTAAGTGGTTATCTCTCCCCAAATAGTACCGAAGACTTTAGAGTAAAACTTACACCTGTTGAGCTTAAGGTGGTTAAGTTGGGGACAATGTTTTCAATGCGACAAGGCGGTGTTAGGTGGTTTAGCCCTGCTTAGTTGAGGCGGGGCCTAGGCAGCATCTAGGCGAGCGAAAAAGCATTTAGTTAGACCTCCATAAGAAATAATTAAATTTATTTAGAAACCCCTTAATAGTAAGGGGCATATTTTATCACCTACACATTCTCACCACCATATTTTCAACTCCACACTTTTCCACACATTTTGAAATAAATAATATTTTCAAAAAAAAAAAAATTTCAAAAAAAAAAAAATTAATATTTTAAGGCCCACCGCCTGCCTTATTAAGGGCTAGGTGGTGGAAACCCCAAAGGCCTAAGGCGGCGTCTTGAAAACACTTGTTGGGGATAATATCGGTACTAATGAGATCCACGGTCCCGCAGATAAAGGCGCGGACGGGCCAAACATAAACTCTAAAAGAAAATTGACATAAGTTGAATAGATGCTTACCAGTCACTATACACAGCTGCGGAAGCTTTGTGCATGCACCAATAAAACGTACAACATTCCTATGTCTAACCTCCCTGCAATTGTACGAAGTAAATCAAGGAAAAATTAGGATCAGTGCTTTCATGCACTAACGACTCATTACCTGCATAAATATATCACAAAGACAAGAAACCTTTATGGCAAACAACATAGTCCACAGCCACCAAAGGTTTGAGCAATTAAATGGAAAAGCATATTTTAAATCATAAACATATCATTAGAAATGCTTTCAAACTTGTTAAAATATATGATTTACTAGATAAGAGGTCCAAATGAGAATGGGTAAATATAATCGCAAACAAATCAACGAAATAAAGGTTGGTTGGCTATTTGCATTAATCATGCTCAGGATAAAACAGGAGGAGCGAAGAAAACTGTACTGGCAGAGTGGTGTAAAATTCAAAGAGAACATAAAATTATCACCTTTGAAAATATAAAAAGAAACTCAGCTCACTTAACACATTGTACAGCAAATTACATAGACTGACATTTCTGAACAAAGCAACAATCACAACAACAACAACATAGCCTCAGTCCCAAATTAACTGGGGTCGGCTACATGGATCAAACTTTTCTATTGTGCTCGATTAAGTGCAATTGATGGTGAGTAAAGCAACAATCACAACAATGAAAATTTTCTAGAAAGATAATGCCATGAAGCTTTTAGAAGATAGTTTCCAACAGTAGCCCTAAAATTTCCCAAGTAGACTAAATATAAGCATCTTCTTCAATATATACAGTACATTGATGCTAATAAATACAACAAACGCCTTGCGGAATTCTCAGTTGAAAGATGCAAATCATTAACAAGATTCTTGAAAACACTCAATACTAGGCAACCCTACCTCACTTTGAAGCTTAAATCTCAACTATGCCCAACTATAACTTTATTAACCACTTTTATGATAAAAGCCTTTTTGAAAAATAAAAATGTTTATAAATAATTAAATCATACAATATATATGGGATGATTAAATCAGTCCAATTATGGTCCAAAGAATGTAACTCAAATTATATTTACAAATAACTAAATCTTTTTTCTTTGCTATGGATTTAATATAAGAAGTGCGAAACTAAAAATAAAATAAATAGAAATAGAAAGAAAACTCCTCAACATTACCAAGCAAATTTATTCAAAAAAAAAAAAAAAACAGAGACTTTTGAATCTGCGTCTGGTTTATAAAAACCAGAAACAGTTAAAGGCTAATTGATGATAGTTGAAACTAATAGACCTCCTATTCTACAAAGTATTATCATAAATAAGGAAGAACAAAGGGCAGCATAATGAAGTAGAAGGAAACCAGCTGGAAAGTAATGACAAAGACACAAATTCGTGCATGCACACCAATTAAGATGGTGTGCTCGTCCAAAATTGGCTGAAGGGGCAGTCCCAGAAGACAGCCCCATAAAAGCTGCAGCAGTTGAGATTTAAATAAGCTGCTGGTTAATGATTGAAGAGCATCTTTCTTTTTTTGGTAGAGAAGGAAGTGTGTTTTTGAAGAGATGATAGTCCTCTTGAATGACTATCTATTGTGTTTCTTCTTAATCGGTTTTCTGGGTTGTTTTTAGTTCAGTTCCATCTTGGTTATTGTGATTTCAGTCACAGAAATAACTACAGAAAGTCCTTTTGTGTCTCTTCATTTAAAAACTGATTTTAAGATGTTTAAGTAAATTTGTAATTTTCTTTTTTTTGTTACTGTTAGGACTTTTGGTTGCAGTAGAACAGTCCCAAGTTCTTCTTCTCTGTTGACTTCTAGACAACTTCTTGTTTCCCTTTTATAGTTGAATCAAAAACCAAAACTAATGGTGATTAATGCCTCGATCTTGAGAACATGATCTTGTACATGCTCCAAGAGAAAAAATAAATGAAGGAATTTTAAATGTTTGAAAAAAAATTAGAAAAAGTAATAGATACAAGAGCATAAAGAAATCATGAAAGAGATGGAAAGTGGCAAAATTTAGAGAGAAAAAAAAAGAGAGAAGAAAAAGAGTTGCAGAGAGAAACAAGGGAAATGAGAGAGTAACAGAAGTTTTGATAGAGATCGCGAGTGATGCAATGAGTAGATAAATAAATAGAATTTAAATTACACAAATATCTAAAGAGTATTAGAACTATTTTTAAAAGCCAATATCTGCTTTTTTATCTTTTAATCCACTTTTCTCTATAGCAATTATAACTAATTTCATATACAAATTTGAGAAGCACCAACTCGAGGACAACGCAAAATGGAGGTTCCAAGAAATTCAAGAGGAAGAAGACAACAACAATAACAAAGCCTCAATTCCAAATCACTTGGGGTCAGGAACATGGATCAAACTCTTCCACAATCAATTCAAGGCGCTTGATGGCGTGCTTTCATAATCTTTTAAATCTTTCTTAGTTAATACATCCCAAATCATTTTAGGTATGCTCCTATGGAAGCTGCTATTTTGACATACTTATGGTACATACATTTGCTACAACGTTGACGTGGAGAGTGAAAGGGTCCCACAAACATAAAACTCTACCAAGTTTGCCCTCACCTCCCTCATACCCACTGCCACCACCGTCCTCCGACCTCCGCCACCGCCACCTTTTCCCATTGTCGCCAACCCATCCACTCCGCTTTCACCACTTATCCCTCCCTCCCAATTTGGCGGCTGCCAAACTCGGGAAGATCTGGCTGAGCCTTGTTGGATCAGGCCGAGTCCCATTTCTTTCCGCCTAAATGGCAATCCATACACACAGACCTTTCTTTATGCCAAAAGACAAATCAAATCCATTTCACCATTCTCACGATCCTCTCCGCCATCACTTCTTCGAGCTCTCATCTTCATAACCATGGCCGTGGCAGGCCAGATCCTCTCTGCTCCAAAGCCTACAATAGGGGTTACCAAAGTGACAACATTCACTATTGGGTCATAAGATTGATTCCTCCCATCTTAATTTGTATTGGTTGTTGTGATAAACAACCATATTCGATGGATTTACTGATAATGCAGTCTCCGATGTTCACCGGTGTTCATTGGTTCTCAGTTGTGAGGATTTGGAATTTGGAGGGAGGGAAGGAGAGGTGGCAACAATGGGAGAGGGGAGGTCAGCGTCAATGGGGAAGGGCGAAGGAGGTCAAAGTGGCGTACATTTGCAGACGGAGGGCAGTGGGTGTGAGGGAGGGCAAGGTAAACTTGGTATAGTTTTATGTTTATGGGACCTTTTCACTATCCACATCAATAACGTGCCAAAAGTAAGTATCAAAAGAATGTAAAAAAATTATTTTCCTACTCCTTACCATTAAGATTTCTTCAATTTCTACTGTTCTAGTTTTCTAATCAAGACATTTTTATGTCGTCTTTGGATGTGTCCCAAACCACCGCCACTACCCTTTTGTAATTTTTGCATCAATTATTGATACTCCTATAGTCCTCCTTTTATTTGAATCTACGTAATTCTCATTTTACCTTTGTGAGTGTAAGCACATGTCCACCAAAGCATCCTCATTATACGACACTCATTTTGTTTATGTATTGATTCATTAACATCCACCATCTCATCTTCGAGCTCTCATCTTCATAACCATGGCCATGGCAGGCCAGAACCTCTATGCTCGTTCAAATCCTACAATAGGGGTTACCAAAGTGATAAACCTCACTACTGGGTCATAAGATCGATTCTTCCCATCTCAATTTGTATTGGTTGTTGTGACAAATAATCCCTATTTGGTGGATTTACTGATTGTGCAGTCTCCGATGTTCACCGGTGTTCATGGGTTCGCAGTCACAGGGATTTGGACTTTGGAGGGAGGGAAGGAGAGGTGGCAGTAGTGGGAGAGGGGAGGTCGGCAGCAGTGGGAAAGGGCGGGGGTGGACAAAGTGGTGAACATCGGCAGGCGGAGGGCAGTGGGTGGGAGGGAGGGCGAGAAAAACTTGGTATAGTTTTATGTTTGTCGGACCTTTTCACTATCCACATCAATGACGTGCCAAATATAAGTATCAAAAGAATGTAAAAAAATTATTTTCCTACTCCTATTCCATCAAGATTTCTTCAATTTCCACTGTTCTAGTTTTCTAATCAAGACATTTTTATGTCGTCTTTGGATGTGTCCCAAACCACCTCAACTACCATTCCGTAATTTTTGCATCAATTATAGATACTCCTACAGTCCTCCTTTTATTTGAATCTACGTAATTCTCATTTTACCTTAGTGAGTGTAAGCACATGTCCACCTAAGCATCCTCATTATGTGATATTCATTTTCTTTATGTATTGATTCATTACCATCCGCCATCTCTTCTTCGAGCTCTCATCTTCAAAACCATGGCCATGGCACGCCAGATCATCTATGCTCGTTCAAATCCTACAATAGGAGTTACCAAAGTGAAATCCTCACTACTCGGTCATAAGATCGAATCCTCCCATCTCAATTTGTATTGGTTGTTGTGAGAAATAATCCTTATTTGATAGCTTTACTGAGATTTGGACTTTGGAGGGAAGGAAAGAGAGGTGGCAGCAATGCGAGAGGGGAGGTCGGCGATGTTGAGTTTTGGGGTTCATACGCAGCGGAAATTACAAAACAATTTTGACAAAAACCCCAACAGGATCCAAATCTAATTCCATTAAAAACGTTTAAACCATGAAAATTTAATCATACCTCGGTCGCAATATACCTTTCTGAAGGTTGATCGATCTCTAAGGCGCTGCCAACGACGAACGCCATCTACCAGCAGTCCACACACGAACGGCGGCCGAGATTCGAAAAGCTAGCTTCGAGAGAATACCAAACCTTTTTGTTTCTCTCCAAAACGATCCAGAGCGTACCAGAAAACCCTAATTCGTTTCTGAAACGAAAATAGAGTTTCGGCCCTTAATCTTTTTTTTTCATACTTGTGTTCTAACTTAAAGCGTCTATATATACAACCCTTGTATATAGACGGTTAAGTAAATTACACATATACCCCTACGTAAAGAAGTATAAGTGTAATACACCACAAGGACGTTTCTGTCATGAATTTTATCATATAAAATTCGTTTTTCTGAATCATCTTAAAATCTCGCAAAACCATTCTTAGTGTGCGACCCAATAGGCTCATACAACGTTGGCAGTGTACCAAAACACATTTTGGTATACAAGTCATAAGCGGCCTCTAGCAAGACATTATGACTACCCAAGTCGTACGAATATCAAATCGATAACAACCTAATCAATAGTGTATATAACATCCTTTTGTCACACGATATCCTTTTGATCAAACATAAGGCATGGAATTGTCATCCAACATGTTCAATCGTACTAGTCTCGATCTCTAGGTAGACTGAAAACATCCAAGTGACATTGATCAATACCAATTCACTTAGACTAGGTCTTTTAACAGTTTAACACATCGAGGGATCCACTCGATATCTCTCTTTATATGAGAGGGACAAATCCTATCTCGATTACACAATTTCATCACATTGCTCACACAGTAACCAATCACAACCTTTATAATCGTCCGGTTAAAGACAACGTTTGATTGTGTCAAATCTTGTGTTCCTAATGTTGAAGTCTCTGGTAATCTCAAGTCGAGGACCGAAAAATATACCTATCATGAGAAACAGCTATGACTTAATCCATGTGATGTTCTCATAGCGGGTCGGTCCAGTACTTTGTTCCCTAACAAGTACTCGTGATCTTGATTCTTATCCATATACGTATAATCATCATATGATCATTAATCAAGACTCACACTAGTCTTAATTCATTATAGTTCACAGTATAATGATCGATTAGGGACATTTATGATATTTCTGTAAATACACATGGATATTATTATAATGTAAACATGCAAATTAATTATAATAAACAGCAAATGAAATCCTCTATTTTATTAACTAAAATTATTCATAAAGACAGTTAATGGATTGACCTAGGGCACATGCCCCAACATCTCCCACTTGCACTAGGGCCAATCATACATGCATCTAATGCCTAATGATCTAACATGACCATCATGTTTTGCTTGTGGAAGAGCTTTTGTCAACGGATCCGCAGCATTGTCTTCAGTAGGTACTTGCAAATCTTCACGTCTCCCCTCTCAATAATTTCTCTGATGAGATGAAAACGCCTGAGTATATGTTTGGATCTGTGGTGTGATCTAGGTTCCTTGGCCTGTGCTATTGCCCCGTTATTGTCACAATACAAACAAACATGGTTAGCAATACTTGGAACCACACCTAGTTCAGAAATGAACTTTTTGATCCAAACTGCCTCCTTTGCTGCATCGGACGCTGCAATATACTCAACTTCTGTTGTAGAATCGCCACGCGATCTCTCTTGCTACGAACTTTTCCACTTCATCGCACCCCCATTCAAAGTAAACACATATCCAGATGCGATCTAAAATCATATATATCGTTTGAAAACTTGCATGTGTGTAACCATTTACAACTAGATCATTTTCAAAACCTACATAGACCAAGAACACTTCCTTAGTCCTTCTTAAGTATTTAAGAATGTTCTTTACTGCTATCCAGTGACTCTCACCAGGATCTGACTGATATCTGCTTGTAGTGCTCAAAGCATATGATACATCAGGTCGAGTGCATAGCATGGCATACATGATAGATCCAATAGCCGATGCATATGGAATCTTATTCATACGGTCTCGCTCATCATTTGTCTTAGGACATTGAATCTTGCTGAGACTTATTCCATGAGACATTGGCAACAATCATCTTTTAGAGTCTTGCAAACTGAACTTATTCAGCACATTGTCTATGTAAGCACTCTGACTTAGACCGATTAGCCTCTTAGATCTATCCCTATAGATCCTTATCCCTAGGATATAGGCTGCATCTCCTAAGTCTTTCATTGAGAAACACTTCCCCAACCAAGACTTGACATTCTCGCAATGTTGGGATGTCATTTCCAATGAGTAATATATCATCAACATACAAGCACTTAAAAACAACTACCTCCTCAACTACACTCCCACTGACCTTCTTGTATACACAAGGCTCATCTTCGTTCTTAATAAAACCAAAATCTTTGATTGCTTCATCAAAACGAAGATTTCAACTCCGAGAAGCTTGCTTTAATCCATAAATGGATCTTTGAAGCTTGCATACCTTCCTAGAATTCTCGGGATGTACAAAACTTTCGAGTTGTGTCATATACACGTCCTCAAGCGACTTTCCATTAAGAAATGTTGTTTTTACATCCATTTGTCATATCTCATAGTCATAATATGCAAAGAATGGCAATTAAAATTCTTATGGATTTAAGCATGGCTCCGGCGAAAAAGTCTCATCATAATCAACACCTTGAGTCCGCTGAAACCTTTTGCTACAAGTCTTGCTTTAAAAGTATGCACTTTGCCATCCATGTCGGTTTTCTTCTTGAAAACCCATTTACATCCAATGGTCTTACCACCTTAGTAAATCAACCAAGTTCCAAACTTGGTTATCATACATGGATTGCATCTCGAGTTCATGGCACTTAGCCATTTATCCGAGTCCGGGTCCGAGACATAGCCTCCCGATAAGTGGTGGGCTCATTTTGATCCATAAGCAACACATCACGACTATCGTAATGAGAAATCCGAATCTCTCTCGGCTCATGTCTAACCCTACCGATTTACGTGGGCCTTGTGTCACTTGTGGAGGTTCAACTCGGTTCGTAACGTTGTTGAACTTCCAAAGAGCTGTTCGGTGTTTATCTCGTGATTCTTGAACTTCTTCAAGATTTATTTCTCTCCCACTAGTGTCTTTTGAAATAAATTGTTTTTCAATAAAGGCACCATACCGAGCAACAAACACTTTGTTCTCAGCGGGATTATAAAAGTAATATTCTTTTGTTTCCTTAGGATACCCCAAAAATAAACACTTGTCAGATTTAGGTGCTAGTTTTTCTGAGACTTGTCGCTTTACGTAAGCCTCGCAACCCAAAATCTTAAGGAAAGACAAACTAGGTCTCTTCCCGTACCATATCTCATATGGTGTTTTATCAACCGCTTTAGAAGGAACTCGATTTAGAGTGAAAGCTGCAGTTTGTAATGCATAACCCCAAAAGGATAATGGAAGATCTGCATGACTCATCATAGATCGGACCATATCTAATAAGGTTTGATTTCTCCTTTCAGAAACTCCATTCCATTGTGGAGTTGCTGGTGGAGTCAATTGGGAGACAATCCCACAACTTCTAAGATGAATATCAAATTCTTGGCTCAAATATTCACCACCTCGATCTGACCGAAGTGTTTTAATAGTTTTACCAAGTTGATTCTGCACTTCATTTTGAAATGTTCGAAACATCTCAAATGATTCACTTTATGTTTCATAAGATATACATAATCATATCTGCTGAAATCATCCAGTAAATGTAATGAAGTACTGATAACCTCCTCTAGCCATTGTGTTTATAGGACCGCATACATCGTATGTATTAGACCCAATAAATCACTTGCCCTTTCACTGTGTCCAGTAAAGAGACTTTTAGTCATCTTGCCTAGTAAACAAGATACGCACGTTTCATATGTTTCTAAATCAAATGAATCTAGAAGTCCATCTTTATGGAGCTTCGTTATGCGTTTCTCATTTATGTGCCCGAGACGACAATGCCAAAGATAGGTTTGATTCAAATCATTTGACTTGAATCTCTTTATATTTATGTTAAAGACTAGAGTATCAGTGGACCTTTTCATGCTTAGAATATAAAGACCATCACACAAATCAGCATTTGCATAAAATATGCCTTTTCGAGAAATGGAACATCTATTATTCGCAATAATAAAATCAAAACCATCCATATCCAAACATGAAACAGAAATGATGTTTTTCGCTCAAGTGTGCACAAAATAACAATTATTTAATGTTAAAATAAGTCCACTATGTAAGACTAAGTCATATGATCCAACAGCCAGGACAACAACTCTTGCTCCATTCCCTACGCGGATGATGACTTCTCCTTTCTTCAACTTTCTACTTTGGTGAGTCCCCGCACATTTATACAAATGTGAGATCCACATCCGTATCTAATACCCAGGAATCACTAGTAGATAAATTAATTTCAATAACATAAATACCGTAGTGGTAGTCGCACTACCCCTTTTCTTCTTTAGATCTTCCAGATAGAGTTTGCAATTTCGAACCAATGTCCAGTGCATGGCGAAATGACAATTTCCTTCCTTTTCTTTTGGGTGTTTTGAAGCAGAAGCAGCAGTGGGGCTTGACTTGTTCCACAGGCTTTGCGACAAAAGCAGCCTTGGTAACTTTAGCCTTGCCTTTGCCTTTCTTCTTCATTCCCTTTCCCTTTTGGACCATCAACACATTACTAGAGGGTTTCTTGATATTTTGTTCAGCAGTTTTGAGCATCAAATGCAACTCTGAAATTGATTTCTTCATATTATTCATATTGTAATTCATCACAAATTGTGAGTAACTCTCCGGTAATGAATTCAGGATCAAGTCCGTAGCCAACTCTTGGCTTATGGGAAATCCGAGTCTATCAAGCTGGTCAACATAGCCCTTCATCTTCAGAACATGAGGACTAACTGACGCACCCTCAGTCATCTTGCAAGAATGTAGGTTCTTGACTGTCTCGAACCTTTCTTGCCTAGCTTGTTGTTGGAACATTTCCTTGGCGTTACATGACCAAGTCGTAGGCTTCCATTAGTTCTATGTCCTTCTGAAGTTCAGGAACCATAGTTGCCAGCATAATACATGCAACATCAGTAGAATCGTTGACATGCTTATTATGCGCATCCTTCACAGCTTTCGTAGCATTGGCTGGTGGGTCCCCAGGGATTGGAGCATCCAGGACATACAACTTGCATTCATGCTTGAGAACGATTCTCAAGTTTTTGAACCAGTCAAGAAAGTTAGTCCCAGATAGCTTATCCTTCTCAAGGATGGATCTCGGTGACAGGGGATTATTGTTACTTGAAGAGGCCATTGATCTACAATAAAGATTATGCAAAGTTTATTTTTGTATAGAGGAATAGACTCCCACTAAATTAACAACCCTTCTAAAACATACTGTTTATTTAGGGGACTAAAATCCATATTTCACCTAATTCTATGACAGCTATGGCGTGAAACACAGAACTAAATTATTTAGGTAGGTAACAGTTACCAATTACATCTTATGTAATTTTAGATACTTTTATGAGATACGGGACATCTTATGTCTTAGCATGTTTTTTATCTCATCATGTGCCTAAAGCTCAAAACTATTTTGATAGCTTTATTAAGTCGGACCATTTTAAACATTTAGGTAACTCTTACCCAACTTGTCTCACCAAGATAACACAATACACCCAAACTATGGTTGAAACTATATCGTGTGATCGAGGCCTTGACAAGTGTTTAAAATGGATGGCACGAGACTTAAAATTTAATAGAGGGATTTTATTCAGTTTTAGTGATTTTATGTAAACAATGAAATATCATATATTTTATTGAATTGTTCAATCACTAAACGATTTGGAAATTTTTATACTGTTCACTAATAAAAGAATTTTCGTGCGCTAGGATTAGTTAGACGGCGGTCCCACCGGCCAGGTCGGTCAGCCGGGCGGTGGTTCCATTGACGGTCAATGACGGACGGAAAACAGGGGCGCCCCGTTTTTCTTTTTTCTTTTTTTAATTCGCTATAGAAAATCATATTTTTCGCTGATTTTATTATCCTAAATTAACCCCTTAATTTATCCTAAATTAAGTCAATTAAAACATTTTAATTAACCCGGACCCACATCTAACTAATCATCTTATCTTAATCCAATTAGGACTTAAGATATTTGAATCCTAGCATATCACCAATAACAAAATTCTCGATATTTATCTCCTATCCAATAGGGATAACGAAACCGATTTTGCTAACATCTTCTAATCTAATTTGTTATCTATCTCTTATCAAATAGAAATATCATAACAGAATAGATATAACGAGGTAAATAAATAATTTCGAAAATAAATTATTTGCAATTTCGGTCCTCATCCAAATAATCACAAACATGTAATTGAATCATGAACTACTATCCCAATCGAACCTAATCATATTAGTTTCGAATTAATATTAAGACTTATACAATTTAAGAAACTTAAAACAATGTAACCAAAATATGCATACTGAATTACAGAGATTTCATCCATGCATCAATACACGAAAAATAAAGATTATACCTAATGGTGTCATGGATCACAGAACACGAAATTCAATTCATTAAAATTATTCGAATTAACCTAACATGGTTACTAGCATGTACGAAACTGATTTCAATTAAATCACGAATATATATATATATATATATATATATATATATATATATATATATATCATATACACAAAACATGATAATAAATCTCACAGAAAACTTATGTATATCACATATACATCAACTATTAACATGCTTTCAATCATATATCATGTATATATCAAAAGAAAACATGCAATGAATTTAATGAAATCGAACTCGAAGGCTCTGATACCACTGTGAGTTTTGAGGTTCAACGCAGCGGAAATTACAAAACAATTTTGACAAAAACCCCAACAGGATCCGAATCTAATTCCATTAAAAACGTTTAAACCATGAAAACTTAATCATACCTCGGTCGCAATATACATTTCTGAAGGTTGATCGATCTCTAAGGCGCCGCCAACGACGAACACCCTCTACCAACAGTCCACACACGAACCAGCGGCCGAGATTCGAAGCGCTAGCTTCGAGAGAATACCAAACCTTTTTGTTTCTCTCCAAAACGATCCAGAGCGTACCAGAAAACCCTAATTCGTTTCTGAAACGAAAATAGAGTTTCGACCCTTAATCTTTTTTTTTCATACTTGTGTTCTAACTTAAAGCGTCTATTTATACAACCTTTGTATATAGACGGTTAAGTAAATTACACATATACCCCTACGTAAAGAAGTATAAGTGTAATACACCACAAGGACGTTTCTGTCATGAATTTTATCATATAAAATTCGTTTTTCTGAATCATCTTAAAATCTCGCAAAACCATTCTTAGTGTGCGACCCAATAGGCTCATACAACGTTGGCAGTGTACCAAAACACATTTTGGTATACAAGTCATAAGCGGCCTCTAGCAAGACATTATGACTACCCAAGTTGTACGAATATCAAATCGATACAACCTAATCAATAGTGTATATAACATCTTTTGTCACACGATATCCTTTTGATCAAACATAAGGCATGGAATTGTCATCCAACATGTTCAATCGTACTAGTCTCGATCTCTAGGTAGACTGAAAACATCCAAGTGACATTGATAATATCAATTCACTTAGACTAGGCCTTTTAACAGTCTAACACATCGAGGGATCCACTGGATATCTCTCCTTATATGAGAGGGACAAATCCTATCTCGATTACACAACTTCATCACATTGCTCACACAGTAATCGATCACAACCTTTATAATCGTCTAGTTAAAGACAACGTTTGATTGTGTCAAATCACGGTGTTCCTAATGTTGAAGTCTCTGGTAATCTCAAGTCAGAGGACTGAAAAATATACCTATCATGAGAAACAACTATGACTTAATCTATGTGATGTTCTCATAGCGGGTCGGTCCAGTACTTTGTTTCCTAACAAGTACTCGTGATCTTGATTCCTATCCCTATACGTATAATCATCATATGATCATCAATCAAGACTCACACTAGTCTTAATTCATTATAGTTCCCAGTATAATGATCGACTAGGGACATTTAGGATATTTCTGTAAATACTCATGGATATTATTATAATGTAAACATGCAAATTAATTATAATAAACAGCAAATGAAATCCTCTATTTTATTAACTAAAAATATTCATAAAGACAGTTAATGGATTGACCTAGGGCACATGCCCCAACAGGCGACAGTGGGGAAGCGCGAAGGGCAGTAAGTGTGAGGGAGGACGAGGCAAACTTGGTATAGTTTTACGTTTGTTGGACCTTTTCACTATCCACATCGATGACGTGCCAAATGTAAGTATCAAAAGAATGTAAAAAAATTATTTTCCTACTCCTTTACCATCAAGATTTCTTCAATTTCTACCATTCTAGTTTTCTAATCTAGACAATTTTATGTCGTCTTTAGACGTGTCCCAAACCACCGCCACTACCTTCCGTAATTTCTGCATCAATTACTGATACTCCTACAGTCCTCCTTTTATTTGAAACTACGTAATTCTCATTTTACCTTTGTGAGTGTAAGGACATGTCCGCCTAAGCATCCTCATTATGCGACACTCATTTTGTTTATGTATTGATTCATTACCATCCAAAATCTCTTCTTCGAGCTCTCATCTTCATAACCATGGCCATGGCAGGCCAGAACCTCTCTGCTCGTTCTAATCCTACAATAGGGGTTACCAAAGTGATAAACCTCACTACTGGGTCATAAGATCGATTCCTCCCATCTCAATTTGTATTGGTTGTTGTGACAAATAATCCATATTTGATGGATTTACTGATTGTGCAGTCTCCAATGTTCACCGGTGTTCATGGGTTCACAGTCGCAGGGATTTGGACTTTGGAGGGAGGGAAGGAGAGGTGGCAGCAATGGGAGAGGGGAGGTAGGCAGCAACGGGGAAGGGCGGAGGTGGTCAAAGTGGCGAACATCGGCAGGCGGAGAACAGTGGGTGTGAGGGAGGGCGAGGCAAACTTGGTATAGTTTTATGTTTGTTGGACCTTTTCACTATACACATCAATGACGTGCCAAATGTAAGTATCAAAAGAATGTAAAAAAATTATTTTCCTACTCCTTTACCATCAAGATTTCTTCAACTTCTATTGTTCTAGTTTTCTAATCAAGACAATTTTATGTCGTCTTTGGATGTGTCCCAAACCACCACCACTACCCTTCCGTAATTTTTGCATCAATTATTGATACTCCTACAGTCCTCCTTTTATTTGAATCTACGTTATTCTCATTTTACCTTTGTGAGTGTAAACACATGCCCACCTAAGCATCCTCATTATGCGACACTCATATGTTTATGTATCGATTCATTACCATCCAACATTCACTCCCACAAGCATAGCAGGTCTAATTGTGACCTTAAGAGGAAGACATGTTGTGACTAATCTCATGGGAGCGAGTCGAGAGGCCTAACACCATGAATTAGGAGACAAAAACCAATTTGGAGTTTGATAATAAGATTTGATCCAATGATTATTCATCATGAAGCTCATTATTTAAGCAGGCTTTACCAGTGCACCAAAGAGAAAAGGCTACACAAATGCAAGTAAATAAATAAACACATGTGGACACGGTTTGCAGACAACATATCTTTTAGTGTGATGGAATTGTGGTTCAAATATCCATTAAATGCCAAGTCAAATAGTGCTTTCTCTATACTAATTCATGATGAATTATGAACAAAGTTAATTAGGTTCATATTTGTCTATATTGAGAATTGAGAGAGTTGCCAAGTGAACACATTCGACAAATAACCCAAGAAAAGTTCTTTTGGCATTACTAAGAAAGAAAGAAAGAAAGAAAAAAACAGTAGATCAGTCATTTACCTTAATATCATCACTTCCTGAGCGAACTCTACCTCTAAAGCTTCATTTAAATGCTCAGGTCTCATAATTTTGATAGCAACATCCAGGCCAAGGTAAATTCCACGATACCTATGCAGGATAACAAAGAAAATTAAACTACCAAAGATGGTAAACCTACACCATATGATCAGAGTCAACAGACTTATTGATAGAGTTCAGACTCACAGATCTCCACAAGACCCCGAAGCAATTTTTTCCCCTATCTTCAATAACCGCCAATCAACCTCCCACTCGGCAAAACTTGGTTGGGCTGCTAATGCTTTTTCAATGGCTGAATGGGAAGGGGAAGAACCAGACCACGAGCCCTATATTTCCAGTAGATAACACTAAATGTATTCACATGGGCCTCCAACTTCAACCAAACAAATAGAAACCAGATCATGAAAACATGGAAGAATGCCCAAAACTACAAGCATGAACGAAGTCAACTCATAACTGAAAAAGAACAGAGAATACCATTAACATGATAAATAGCATACCTCGGATCTAGCAATAGCTTTCTCCACAGCGTCATGCAAACCATCTGGGTCCTGACCACATTATTGCAAAGTCAGCAACATTTGGGCTCGGCAAGCATCCCTGTCATAAAAATAGACTCACAATGCTACTTAAGAAATTATAAAGTTGCCTTCTCCTTTGGATAATGTACAAGTGCTCGCCATTTTTTTTCTTTTTTCTTTTTTTAGATTACCAATAAAGAGTTTCATTCAGCAAATATGAATTCATTTAGGACTTATAGGCAAAACTATCCTAAGGTTTGCACCCTTTGACAAATATATCCTAAACTTTTATCTTGGTAGTTTATTCTACCTTCCGGTGCCACAGAATTTTTATTTTTTTTTTTTTTGCCACGTTAGCAGACACATATTGAACAACATAGGATAGAATTTACTACATTGTCAATGGCAAGGTTATAACAAGAGTCAAGTAGATTTTCTTCTAACAAGAAAAACAAATAGAAAAATATGTAGAAAGTACAAAGTAATACCCGTGGAAGCGCTTACTACCCAACATAAGTTAGTAGTATTTGATATTAAGCTAAAACGACGACTTAATAGGAATAAAAGAGACAAGGACCCTAGAATAAAGTGGTGGAACCTAAAAAATAGTAAACGAGTAGAGTTTAGAGAAAATCTACCAAAGGAAAACGTTTGGAATCGTGTAAGAAGCTAATACAATGTGATTGGAAATGAGTAGTTGCATAAAGAAAGTAGCATTAAACATGTTAAGTATATCTAAAGGTTTGGGACCACCAAAGAAGGAAACATGGTGGTGGAACGAAGATGTCCAAAGAGCAATTAAGACTAAAAAATATGTATAGGAAAATACCTAAGTGTCAAGATAAAGATGCTTATGATGTGCGTCGAATACGTCAATAATAAACTTCAAACTCTATTTGCTACCAAATGCTAACTACAATTAGTTTGTAGTAGTAGTAAGCACGAATGTCGATCCACATGGATTGGTAATCTAACTTTGGTGAAGAATGGGTTTCAAGAGAGAAAGAATTAACTATCTACACTAACTTAAAGTGCAAGAGAACTAACAATTAACTAACTACAACGACAATGGAAAGAGAATAACTAATATGACTAACTAAGAAAGAAAATAACGGAAGACAAGTTATGTAAATTCCGAGGTTGGAAAAAATCAAGTTCAACTCAACATTAGGGATTTGGTCGTCGATCCTACAAAAGATTGTTTGGTTTAGTTTCAATAGACTAGCTATAGAAATTGGAAAAACACCGCATGTACAACCCTAGGCGTAGCACCAACGGATTTAGCACACTCGCCGCATTAAG
Organism: Stephania cephalantha; assembly: GCA_039657325.1. Taxonomy (NCBI): domain Eukaryota; kingdom Viridiplantae; phylum Streptophyta; class Magnoliopsida; order Ranunculales; family Menispermaceae; genus Stephania; species Stephania cephalantha. The sequence continues at coordinate 56,871,572 of CM077567.1, read as the reverse complement.
ATTTGTGAAACAACTAGCCCTAGACAACCAATACAAAAAGCATGTTTGATTTAGCTTAAACCCTCTTGTTATGCGAGATAGACCAAAAGGGAGCGTAACGATTGGGTTATCCATTTGTTACTTGGCGTTCAACACTCCACACAATTACGGATGCAAAGCAATTAAACTAGCAATTGACCTTGATAAGGTAAAATGCGTATTGTCATTATTTGTATAACTAATGCTCGGTAAGAAAAGGATATGATATAATCTCGTGAGTTTATGCAGAGCTGTTGGTTCTGTACTCACAGACTTGTTTGTGGGTACAGAACACGTCCCAGACAGATTTGAATATATTCTCCAAACAGATACACGGGACAGCTGGACAAGATTCACGATGACACTCAATACACATCCAGCAAAGCAAGAATTTGATTGACAACTCACGATAAACATAAGACAAGATTTCCTTTAATCAGTGAAGAAAGAAGGAAAGAAGATATTTGCCACATCGTTGATTGAAGACATACAAGGAAGTTTTGTAAAGTAACCGTTGTATGACTTCTTTATATATTCATGCAACCACAAGTCAAAAGATCATCACTTATGCTTTGAACTTTCAATACACGGTGAGACAAGGACGCACGAGAGTTTGTTCTTTGTTTTCTTTTACACACACTAGGCTAAGGGGACTTAGCCGATTCACCGAGGGGATCTCGGGCACCAAGGGGACTTGGGTATTGTGTAGGATCCTTTGTAAGTGAAGTGGATAGCGTAGCAAAGTTTGGTGAGGGATTTACTAGCTAGTTGAGAGTGCACTATTTAGGAACTTTGCGTAAAACTAGACTTTACTTCTCATAGTGGATTCTACATCTGGGCGAGGCCACGCAAATGTAGGACGGGAGATCCGAACTGCAATAACAATTTTGTGTGTTCATTTATTTTTTGCTTGCTTTGTTGTTTCCATGATTGCAGTGAATTGAGTCATTTCAGACCTAAATCAAGGCCTATGCATTTGAAACTACATAAACAATAATCCAAGTCATGTAATCAAACAATAACGAGATATCAAACATAAACCAAACTTGAAATTACAATAAGTAAAATCTCACAAATCCCATGGTGATGTTGAGCTTTCCTTGAAAATTCCTAAACCTAGTCCATGAGGCATTAAAATCCTCAAAATAATGCTTAAAAATGAAAGAGAAAGAGAGCAATTACAAAATTATTGGAGAGGAGATATGAAAGGTGACAAGTGAATAGTAATAACATAGGAGGGAGGAGAGAGTATGGATAGGTTTCATCAAGAAAATCGAAATCGTAGGAGAGTTAACCCCTGGGTTACGTTTTTTGCTTGTGTGTAATGGTGGAATTGTGTGTGGAGTTATGGATAGGGTTGTCGAATCGTTGAGGTGAGAGAATCGAATTGCCCAATTCGTACAAGAGAGAGAAATTGAGGTGTCGACGCTTGGGTGGTGTGGAGATCGATCCACGTCGAGTCAAAAACCCTAATATCATGTGAAAATATTGTCCTGCCCTTTGTTTTCAATGTGAGTTGATGAAGCGCTCATCAGTCGAGGCATTCAGGTGGTTGTTGTGTTGCACGAGGGACTTGAAGTGGAACGAACGAATGTGTTGGAGGGGATTTTATTCTTTTTTTATCACACAGCTGTCTCGGGATGCGTGTTGGTGTGTTTTTCAAGGAGAACACCAAAAAGATTTCAAAAAGACCCCGCTTTTACTCTTTTTTATCAACTATAGCCTAAAAACCTACAAACAACAAAAATAGATATTTAGGAACCAATTTTGGAGACATTGGCACACTAAAATATAGTAAATGGACATAAAAATGAGGCACAAAATGGATTCGACAATGATAATAATATATTTATGCCCCGATTTTTTGATATTTAATATGTTTTATTGTGACTAAGTCTCCAAAATTAGTTTGTAATTATTTATTTTTGTTATTTGTAGGTTCTATGTTATATTTGATAAAAAAAGGGGCCTTTTTGGAGTGCATTTGATGTTTCGTTTTGAAAAGCGCGCTTACACGCATCTTAAGGCAGTCACGGGGACCCACATTGGTCTATGTTGTTCGGATGGTTTGCAAGTGAGTTGGAGCCTCAAAGTTGAAGAAAATACAAGGAATTGGCTAAGGCATGGAGTTAACAATCAGGTGGTTCAGCAGCTATCAGATGCTCCTTGAGACACGCAATGTATTGGAGATTAGAGAAGATGTGAAGCAAGGAAGAAATCAAGTGACGTTGGAGTGTAACACGTTTTGGACACATTCAAGAATCAAGAGTCGTCCATCTACCTTAGGATACACGGAGAAGACCATATGAAGACAGAATTAAATGCTCTTGCATTTCAACAGATTTGAACTCGGTCCCTCCTTGCTCGTGCGTACTAGCATTCGCCCGTCCCGTGCGACTTTGTTGTCCACACATGAGAGCCTTAACGGCGAGTCTCCATCTCTCCAGCAATCACAATCACTAGATCTCCTCGGCGCATGTGTCTTTATCCGTTCTCTTAACAAAATTACTTGAAGCAAGGGTATTGAAGGGATTTCACATGAAATTTAGGTTTTTGACTCTCACTAGAATGAGTTGACCAAATCTCTTACCAGTGGACCGCCGACACATCATCTATTTCACACACAACGATTCAGCAAAAAAAAAATTATCTGATCCAGGGAGCAAAACCGAATTGAAGAATCCCCATTTTCCGATTCATATTTAGATCCACTATTCACACACCACCTTTTATCTCTCCACCTCTCCATAAACACAAAATCTCTCATTTTTTCTAATTTGTAAACTTTGATTTGGTTTTTAGAGCCATATGGCACTACGCCTCATGACCTAGGTTTGGGAATTTTCACTCAACATCACCATGAGATTTGTGAGATTATACTTATTTTAATTTCAAGTTTGGTTTAATTTCGATATCTCTTTTGTATTCTTACATTGCATGACTTGAATTATGGCTTGTGTAAAGTAGCAAATACATATTCCTTGATTTAGGTCTTTGCTAGTTTAATTGTTTTGCATCAGTAATTGTGTGAGGTATTAAACATCAAGAAGCAAGCGAATAGCCCAATAGATATGCTCCCTTTTGGTCTATTTCGCATAACAAGAGGGTATAGGCTAAATCGAACATGATTTTTGTATCGATTGTCTAGGTCTAGTGATTAACGAATCTTAATGCGGCAAATGTGCTAAATCTGATAGTGCTACGACACCTAGGGTTGTACATTGTTAGAGTGTCTTTTACTAAAAATAGGAAATCGAGGAGTGTGGTGCTTTTCCAATCTCTATAACTAGTCTATTGGAACTAAACCAAACAATTTTTTGCAAAATCGACGACTAAATACTTGATGTTGAATTGAACTTCGTTATCGCACTTAGGTAATTTACATAACTTGCCTTGTTTTATTTACATTCTTAGCGAGTTTGGTTAGCTCTTTTCATTCAATTATCCTTGTAGTTAGTTAATTAGTTAGTTCTCTCTCTCCTTAAACTCTGTCTTTGACCAAAGATAGATTAATAATCTCTGTCGAACGACACTTGTGCTTACCACTACTACAAACAAATTGTAGTTAACATTTGGTAGCGAATAAGAGTTTGAATTTATTATTGACTCGTTTGACGCGCATCACACACAATCAATATACAGAAGCTAAAAAACAAGCTAAAAAAGTAATCAGTCAAGCTAAAAAAAAAAACTCCATGGGAGATCTATATACAAAGATAGGTAATAGAGATGGCGAAAAATATATTTTTATAGGCTAACCAAATTAAAAGATAGAAAGAAACAAGACCGACGAAAATCAAAATGTTTAAACGTGAGAATATGATAATAAGGAGAGAAGGGGGAAGTTACTTCGATAGTTTATTTAATGATGGCCAAGTTGATATCATAGCAGATGAAAACCTATGTTACCTGGACTCGAGTACGGATGTCGGACACGAGTATGTGTTTAGAGGTCGGAGTTGGCAATTTCTTAATTTTATAGACTCGGGGACTCGGCAAAAGGTGTCCAAAATGTTGAACACGGGTACTTAGTAACGGTAATAAATTATAAATATTTATTACTTTTACTTATAAAACATCTTTAAAAACTATATAGAATCACCAATATCAAATATTTTTTTTGACAAATACGATATTTTTTACTTTTATATATATATATTTGTATATATACTGTGTACAATATATAGACGGATAAGTATGTTTAAAATGTTAAGTAATTGCATTTAATGACTTTGACATGACTTGAAGTAAACAAAAATGACTTGGACATGACTTGACATGACATTAGAGAGCATTTATTATGAATCTTGGAAAAGTCAAAAAAGGCACTTGCCCTCATTTTGTCTTTCACGATGAACTGTTTATCTTCTCCATCAAGATAAGAGGCTTGTTCATCTTCTCCGTCTAGGTAAGCCTCTCAAGCGTGTCCGAGTTCGAAAATGCCACATTCGAACACATATACCATGTCCTTGTCCGTGTCGAGTTGTGTCGACACGGACACTTTGACCCAAATACAAGAATCCAGGTAGCAGAGATGAAAACTCGCACCGATAAAGAAATATAAATTATAAACACAATATTAGAATTTCGAAAGTTAAAGAGGCATTGAAAAAGATGAAAATAGGAAAAGCTTGTGACCTGAATGAAATACCCATAGAGGTTTGGAAATGCTTAGGAGAAATTGGATTGACTTGGTTAACAAAATTTTTCAGCAAAATTTTAAAATCAAAACGAATGCCGATGGATTGGAGAAGCACACGCTTGTACCAATCTTCAAAAACAAAGGAGATATTTAAAGTTGTTCAAACTATCGAGGAATTAAACTTATGAGTCGTACTATAAAACTTTGGGAGAGGATAATTGACAATAGGCTAAAAAGAGAAACAACAATATAAGAGAATCAGTTTGGCTTCGTGCCTGGAAGGTTGACTATGATGCGATTTTCCTTGTAAAAAGATTGATGAAAAAATATAGAGAAAAAAAAAAATCTTCATATGGTATTCGTAGATTTAGAAAAGGCATTTGATAGGGTTCCTAGAGATGCTCTTCGATGGGTTTTAGAAAGAAAAGAAGTGCACGCTAGATACATAGACACTATTAAGGATATGTATACGGGAGTAATTACGAGGATAAAGACATTTGGAGGAATTACAAAAGAATTTTCCATTACAATAGGACTACATCAAGGATCGACTTTAAGCTCATATCTCTTTACACTAGTTATAGATGAACTAACTAGGCATATTCAAGAGGATATACCATGATGTATGATATTTAAAGATGATATTGTCTTACCCTCTTAGTGGACAAAACAAGAGATGGAGTGAATAAGAAATTAGAACTTTGGAGAAGTGCATTAGAATTTAAAGGCTTTAAGTTGAGTAGGACGAAAACTGAATACATGCATTGTGAGTTTAGAAAATCGAGATGATGGAGCGGTACAGCTAGGGGATGTAGGAGTTCCTAAAGTGAATCACTTTAGATATCTAAGATCAATCATACAAAATGATGGCAATATCGAGAATGATGTCAAACATAGAATTCAAGCTGGATTAAAGAAATGGAAGAGTGCAACAAGAGTGATCTGTGATAGAAATATACCTGCTAAGTTGAAAGAAAAATTTTATAGGAGCGCAATTAGGTCAGCTATGCCCTATAAAAATAAATGTTGGGCGGTAAAGCAACAACAACTACATAAAATGAATGAAGCATAAATGAGAATGTTTAGGTGGATGTGTGATAAAACTCATAAAGATAAAATAAGAAATACATAAATTCAAAGGCTAGTAGGATTAGCACCAACACGAAGATTAAGGAAGGACGGTTGCGGTGGTTTGATCGCTTGCAAAGACGGCATACAAATGCCCCCACTAGCTAAAATTGACTCAATAGAAACTGAAAAAACTCGACGAGTTAAGGGTATACCAAAGTTAGCTTGGGACACATTGATTAGGACGGATTTGAATGGTTTAGAAAGCTCGCCATCAATTACATTAAATCAAGTACAATGGAAGAGTTTGATCCGCGTAGCCAACCCCAATTAATTTAGGTTTGCAGCTGTTGTTGCTGTCAATGGCAAGGTTAAAGGTTGTTGATTGGATTTTCAACATAAAGACCTAGATGGCCAAAAACTAATTGTGCGATACCATAGAATATATCTTCTACTAAAATTAAAGGTTCAGACATATTTGCCAAGATTGAAAGATTGGGATATAAGTTATTTGCCAAAAAGTGCAAAGGTCAGGATATTTTTCCTACTAAGCCATTCATTTAATACTTCATAACTACCCACACAAATGAACTACAAAAATATCTACATACATGCGTAATTTCAACTAACATGAAGGAAATTTAGAAAACACAATCCATTAAGAAATATGATGGGATCGAGTTTATTTATGAAAGAATAGAAAATCTAAAGATAAGAAACACAGTAACTGAGATGATGATTTCTATTATTTCAATGAAACAATGAAACAACAACTGAGAAATAATAGGACTATCAGGCAATGCAATAGGTCTGTTCTCTTCTTTATGACACTTAGGGATGCAAGCCGGGTGGGGAATCCGCGCAACAGGGACAGGGACGGGGATTTTAAATGAGGATGGAGGCGGGGATATGGAGAAAAGTTCATACCCGCGCGAGTACGAGTACAGGGATGGGGGGGGCAAAAATATATCCGCGGGGATCCCTATTAGGATCCCGGTAGGGATCTCCACGTGTATTCCCATTGGGGGAGATCTTCGAGGATCCTCATATACAAGTGATCCTATGAATGTGTCTTAGAATTTAGAGCTTTCATTGCACTTAGAAGTTAGAATTTTCCTTTTTGGATATTATTGTCAATGATTTTGTCGAAACTTAATAACAAGTGTTAGCACTTAGAAGTTAGAACTTCCATCGCATGATATATTGGCACTTTTTATTTTGGTTGAAATTTCAAACAATTGAGATCCCATTTATTTGTCTTTGACACCTAACTTTTTATAATTATTTTTTGATGAAAATTAACACCTTACTTCTTAACTTGGGTTAGATAAATTTAGAATGAAATCTATAATTTATAGTGGATGTGATGCTTGATATAAAATTTAATTATTAGTTTATATTTAAGTACATTGTTTTATTAATTGTATGATATGGGGATTATTCGCTGGGGGAATTCAATGAAAAAAAATTTCCATGGGGATTCTCCACGGGGAAATGATACAAGTTCCCCGTGGAGAATTAAGTGGGGATAAATATTTCCCCGCAGCGCTTCTCCACGAGAATCCCAGAGGGGATCCCCAGTGAGGAATTAAATAGAGAAAAATATTTCCCCACGGAGATTAGACGGGGACAAGGATGGGGATGAAAATTCATCCCCGCATGGAGATGAGTATGGGGATGGGAGGATGAATTCTTAAGCAGGGATGCGGATGGAGATGAGATCCCCATCTAGGGGTGGCAAAAACTCCGGTCCAAACGAGTCCAGGTCTGAACAACCCCTACTATAAATGAGTATATTCATTGTCCGGACCCGGCCCGATTTTAAATTCAAACAAAACTAGCTTGTCCATACCCGTTTTGCTTGAAATTCGGGTTGTCCGATTGTCCGGATTTGTCTCGATCTTGAAAACTAACTTCTTATTTTATTAGTCTTGTCAAATGTTAAAATATGCATATATTATAATCTCATATGATGTAAGTTGAAAAGGTAATTTCAAAGTCTCAACAAATATTGCAAACTATAAATCATTGTAACATTACTACAAATAATTCGTGTAATTAAACATTTAATGTCAAAAAACAAATGTTCAAGTATTAAAAAAAATAATAAATTTAATTCATTTTAAAATCAAAAATATTTTCAGTATATTAATTTCTATGTATATTAGAATAGATCGATGTTTTTTAATCTATTTTATAAGTACCAAGTGTTAAGTATACCTTTTTATCAAAGATATTTTAACTCTATTTAAAATTAGAACCGAGTCTGAGCCGTTGCAGTGCCTTGTCCAGACCCTGCTCGATTTTAAATTCGAACAAGAGATCTTTGACCAAACCCGGCCCGAATCTGTTAAGACATTGTCTGAACCCTTTTTATTCCGGGTCGGACAAAACCGGACCGGCGGATCCGAACACTAAATTGCCACCCCTCTCCCCTCCCCTCCCCTCCCCATTTGCATCCTTTGACACTTCTACAATTCACTAACTGACAAGACAAACTTCTAAATCCTCCACAACTAGTTATAAGTAATACAACACTAGAATCTGACCAAAAAAATACAACGCTTCAATAGACTTTCTTGCCCAAACCAAACAACGAATTAAACAATTAATCCTCTAATATGCTACTACCAAGTGTCGCGTTGATCACTCTCTCCAGTGGTTGCAAGGCGTTAAGGCGATGCCTAGGCATTTTCTTAGCAAAGGCGAGGCGTCGCCTAGGTGGCACTTAAGCGACGCCTAGGCAATAAAAAAAATATTGATTTAGAAGCCCCTGAAAAATTATTTATTTATTTTTAACTCCATGTATGTTTACTAGTACTACTACTCACTGTCTTCTTTGTGAAGATGATGAACATTATTTTAGTTGTTTACAGTTTATCGTCTTCAATGAACAGGTGTTGTTCATCGTCTTTGATGAACAGTGTTTACTGCTCATCGGTGTCGTTCATCGTCTTTGATGAACAGTGGCAGATGCCATTGTTGGCCTCCGAGACCTCAAAAATATTGTGATTTGAGTCGGAGGAGGTCGGAGGAGGCCCTGAAAGTACCAAAACGAAATAAAAAAAAAACGGTAACTTACTTTCCTCAACTTGTCGGAAATACACCGGAACCTTGTCGGAGACACACCGGAACCTTGTCGTCGGAGATCAAAAGTTGTTGGAAGGTATGATGGTGGAGTGGACAAGGTGGTGGGGCAACTATTGTGGTGGGGTAGAGAATGAGGATTAGGGTTTAGTTTATTAAGTATATAAATATCACAAAGACCTCCCTAAAGACTTAAAAATTGTTCAAACACACCCACCGCCCGCCTTAGTGAACGCCTAGGCATTTTTTGCCTAAACCGCCTAGGCGACGCCTTCCACTTAGAAAACCTATACTAAATTGTTGGTCTATTAAAATATCTCCAAGCTTATATTATTTATGAAAAGAGAACCATTCGCATACAAGTCAAATTTTGTACCAATAGAAGTTCACTAAATACATTTTGTTGATTTATCAGATAGGACACTAAATAATATATATAGAGTTTAGGGTTTAGGTTTCAGGGTTTAGGGTTTCGTGATTAGAGTGTGGTTAAAAAAGGAATCATAAACTATAAATTTTTTAATAAGAATCCATGACTGTCCCACTTGACAGCCCAAATCATTAAGAAATAGGAAAGTGAAAATCATTGGCTTTGAAAGAGTACTAAATTCTGGCTTTTTTCTTCAAGTTGAGTGCATCAAACACTTGATATCTAAGGTCCACAGTTGCTGAAGATTTTCAAAGTCTATTTGGAATATTAAACGGGATAATCTTTCTCCGACATAGCTAAAATAGAAATCAGTGAGAACGACTATATGGAGACTTTCATTAAGTGTAGCAGGGTCTCGAAAGTTACTTTGTCGAACCAAGTCCCAAGAGATTTGCCAATTAAAGCAGGAGAGCAGTCTAAAAATTGCTTTCATGTTATTGTGTGTGTGCGCATGGAATTGTAAATGAGATGTTCTTGAATCTTTATTACGTTATGCATGAGACACATAGTATTACATACTTTTAAAACTATGAAATAATGCATGAAACCATGAAACAAGAATATTGCTAAGCAATATGAGAATTGAATTATAAATATATATAGGATACTACTACCATGGGAACCACAAAAATACCCATGCCATAGGAGCCAAATTTACAACCATTGGATTCTAATCCAACACATTAATCCTAGGTTACTTGGACTCGGGTACGGGTACCTGACACGGGTACATATCTAGAGGTCGGATCTGTAATTCTTTGAGTTAAATGATACGTGGACTCAACTAGTAAGTGTCCAAATATTTGGACACAAGTATTTGGATAAGGCAAAGGATAAAAATAGATACATATATAACCATTTAACCAACTGTGTATTTAAAACTAAATTTATAATTTCATTTTATTACATCAATTTTTATAATATGGGTAATGTGTAGAAGTAGCTGTTTCAATATGGGTTATGTGTAGATAAGTATAGAGTTGTTTATATTTGGTTGTATTACATTAATTTTGTAAATATGTGCACATATGTATGTGTGTATGGGTTAGAAAGTAAAAGTGGACCCATCCAAAAATAACTCCTCTCTCTCTCTCCTCGATGGTTAGTAAAAGTAAGTGGGTCCACTTTGAAAACAAAAATAACTCCTCTCTCTTTCAATGGGCTAGTGTTTCATTATTTTCACTAATATCATCTCTGCAACTCATGGCTGCAGCTCGGGTCTCTCCGTCATTGCTACATCTATCTCAGATCTTCATCTCTCTCTCCCTTCATCGCTGCATCAATCTTCCTCATCATTATGTCTCCATTCTCTCTCAATTATGCACCTCTCTTTCTCTCCAGATCTGTAACTCTCTCTCACAGATCCGCTGCGTCCGAACCCAGATCTGCCGTGTCGAAACATATTCAGTGTCCGGATCCGTGTCAGATGGGTACTCCGGCATAAAGTATCGAGTCCAGGTATCCCAGCATTAATCTATGAGTCATAAATGCACAAAACATTTAATGCACAACACGTTTTAAGGGGTTCCCATGACATGAGTATATATTTTGGTTCCATTGTAGAATTTATATATATATAGAATGACACCTCAAAGTCACACCAAAAGTCACACCCTAGTGACATGGCCTGTGGGCCTACGTAAAAAATAGGTGTTATGCACGTAGATCCCAGTGCATAACACGCGTGTGTGTATCCCGATGTGCACACGGATGGCTACCAACAATGTGGGCCCGCCCGCCACATCACCGGGTGTGACTTTGGGTGTGACTTTGGGGTGTCATTCTAGCATTTTCCTATATATATATACATATATATACCAATGCCCTAAGAAGTAAATATCTGAAGATGTCAAAAACCAAGTAATGAACAAAGATAGGTATCCTCATTATTGAGAGCAAGCTAGATTCCAAGTTCTAAATTTCAAGTATATGTCAATTCTAGATTACAAATTGAGAGGCTTATGGATGTGATTATTTATGATCAACTAATGCTAACATAACACTAATACACAGCCACAACAACGAGAAGTGACTTATAAGATGCAAGGATTGCAAGGCGTCTAGGAGATTCCGACACAAGGTGGCACCTAGATGGTCCCTAGACAATGCCAAGGCAGCCAAAAAAAAAATTAGTTAGAGATCCCTGAATATTTATTTACTTATTTATTTATAGGTCATTAAGAAAAATTAATTGTCCATTTGTCACCGTGATCCATATTCAATATATATTTCAAGAATATAGTAATAAAATTTTGGTGTTGCTGTGTAATATTAATTGTGTGATTTCTTTGTTGGGTAGATATTCATATCATCAAACTTAATATTAATAAGCCTTAAGGTGTCCTTATGAAAAACTGCTAACATAACACCATAACCAGCCAAGAATTGTGAAACAAGCCAAATTTTAAAAACATGAAAAATAAATAAGAAAAGCATAGCCAATAAGAAATGATGAAATGAATGTAATGAAAAATTATGTTTTTTTTTGCCACAAAGGGCTTACCTCAAGAGGCCATCCATCAACCACAAAAACATCCAATGAGTAGCGATCTGTTGTCGAGAACACATGCGCTTCACGGATGTTAAGCCCTATATCTGAAAGTAAGGCAGAAAGCTAGAAGACAATCAAATATAGTTAGAATCCATGGGTACTCTTTTACAACAATAAGCACCAAAAAAATGAAAAAAAAAAAAAAAAAAAAAAAAAAAACCAAGACAAAACAAAACTTATAATTCTTAATGATAACTTCACAAGCTTTGCAACGAAAAGTGTAACAAAATTTAGGATCACCTGAATATTGAAGCATCAAAATAACAGCAAGAAGCTCAAGAGAAAAGGAAATTTAAAGAATAAAACAGTTAAAACTTAAAAATAGATAATTATATGGAGTTTGGAAAGTCAAAACTACTTAAGATGCCAAATACAAATCTTTTGATCATGAATGACCGACAAGACTGTTTTCAAGGAAACATACTGAAAGTTTATCAATGCCAGAAGAAAAACAACAAATCAATTTTATAACAAAACAAAAATATGAATAGGAGTGTACAACTGAATAAAATAAATAAGAGACAACGAAATTTCATCTTTAAGAAAAGAAAAAAAAATTAACATCCTTATATTGAGGATACCTGGCTTAGAAGCTTAGGCTTGTCAATCGTAGAAAATATAACTTCATAAACTGGAACAAGAACTTCCTTCCTGCATCATGCTCCATTATAATTAGTCAAGAACTCCATGTAAACTGAGTTTGTGCATAATTTTAAAAAAAAAAAAAAAAAGAAAAAGCATCTGACAATTAAAAATTGGAATACTGGCAAGATATTTCTGTTATTATGGAGCAGTTCTCTAGTAGAATGTTCAAGGAAGACTATACTATAAAAATATATCCAGATAAAGTAAATGTACAAGTGAAAAAAAATGCGGAGGAAATGAACTTCCGGTCTCAGTTGCCTGACACAGTTGCACTATGATACGGCATTAGAGTCATTCTCGTCACATGCATAATCTGGTCTACAAATACACAAGCACAGATTTAACTAAAAATTTGTCTATTTTAGAAATCACAAAAAGAGATAGTCTGGTTTACATATGTATATGCACATGCATATTATTTTAGAAAACGTCTCTAAATGCCTTATTCAAATTGCCTTCCAAACCCTTTCATGCATCCAGATTCTGGTATGCCAACTTTCAACAAGATTAGAGAGCTAACACAACATTTCTATTTCAGATAACTGAAGTGCCATCAATAACAAATGAACCAATCATCCTATCACTGAGTAGCAACTTATGCAAAACAAGAAGTTTGTCTAAAAAGAGTGGTACAAATCTTATGAGAGAAAACAACAAACTGCATAGATTATGAAGATATCTGGCACAACACAATAGAAATATATCAACCTTTCCCCAGTGCCTTCTGTACTCTTTCGTGCATCCAAATTTAGATCCTCCAGCTTTGAGCAAGGTTCAAAATCTACACCTCCGTTTCTAGTTCTGCTAATTGAATGGGTGTCATTCATAAGAAAGAAACAATCTCTATTAAGTATGTATTTATACAAATCAAAATAAAGATTGAGCATATGGGCATCAAAAAAAGATGCACCTCCCTTATTAAGAACTCACTATACCTAAGTAAAAGAGAGCACATATTAGATTTTTCAAAAAAACTAAACCTGGTTTTTGAGGGTGCAACACCGTCAGATTCTGCATCGCGACATGATGTTGAAGTTGACAGAAGTCTAAGAGATTGTGGTAGGTCATCGTTTCCGTCCGATGCAGACAGCACATTCTACAAAACGATAAAGGAACAGCATTAAAAAAAGATAAGAGCATAGGTTCATAGTTGACCATGATTTGAGAGCATTTTCCCAACTACATGAGATCAACTTAACTCAAAAAGAGCAAGCAAATTACAAAACCCAATTTATAGTTCAAGGCTCAAGCATGCAACCCAAGCTTTAAATTGTATGGGTATTGTGTAGATCATCAAAATTCAAGTTTGGATGCTTCTACAAAGACAAATTTTAGGTGGCAAGTCAATCACGTTTAGATAGTAGTGGCGTTCTCATTTAGTTATGATTTTTCTAACTTTGTATATCCAGGTCTTACATCAATCATTTGTGAGCATAATGATTAATGACTGATAGTTAATATACGTTATGGTAATTTTTACTCCAATATTTCAATGTGAAAAAGTAGTTGACAAAGGGCCAGAAGCTACATCATTTGCAATCTGTAATTTTCTATGTATAATTACCAAGCAAATAAAAATTCTAATTTATAAAATAAAATAGCCAATGGGCTATTGTCTTTCTCTTAAAACAAATAAGAAAATTTGATTCAAAGAACCAAGCAAAGCATGATACAGATAATATCATCCGAGTAAAAATTTCTTGGACTAGATGAAGCATTGGTCTCTCAATGGCTTGAACTACTTCTCTGTTCCATTTAAGGATCAGCAACAGTGGATGATCTTCTATGTTAAACAAGACCTAATGATCAAGTCTACGATCCAAAACCAAGGTTGACTTGTGTTTTTGCCCTTCTGGAGTAGAAGGTACACAAAGTTCTCGTTCAACTTCCATGTTTTTTCTTCAAGTCTCTTTTAAGGAGCATTCAAGGGAAAAACATAATCAATGTAGTAAATTAATCCTATAATGTTGATGCTTGAAGTCCACACTATCTTACATATTTCTTTCCTAAGTAATTGAGTATATGAACCACTCCCTAAGATGCATCAAAAACCAAAGCCCACACACAGTTCCACATGAACAAGAGAAGTACCTCCATAGAACGGACATGAAAAACAGGTCTCTTTTCTGGGTCCTTTGCCAAAGCAAGAAGCTTCTGGTGCAACAAGACATCCTCAACTCTATCCATATTGACATCTAGTCCATAACTGCAACAAACAGAAAAGCTAATCAACAAGTCGCACATATCTAATGGTCAAATGCCCGTCCACCCAACATACAAATAAGATTGATAAGAAAAGATGGCAACAAACAACAACAACAACAACAACAACAACAACAACAACAACAACGAAGCCTAAATCCCAAATTAGTTGAGGTCAACTACATGGATCAAACCCTTCCACTTCGCTTGATTTAGTGCCGTTGATGGTGTGTTTTCCAAATAAATCCTTCCTTATTAATGTGTTCCAAGTTAGCTTTGGTCTATCCCTACATCGTCGAATTTCTTCAATTTCTATTAATCGAGTTTTCTAACATAGGCATTTGCAGGCCGTCTTTTGAGGCGTCCAACCCACCACAACTGCCCTTCCCTAATCTTTGCATAAATTAATGTTACTCCTACTTTTCTTTGAATTTATGTATTTCTTATTCCATCTTTAACGAGGTTTACTACAAATCCACCTGAGCATTCTCATTCATGCTACATTCATTTTATGTATTTGTTGTTTTTTAGTTACAGCCTAACATTCACTTCCATAAAGCATACCCAGCCTAATTGTAGTACTATAAAATTATCCTTCTAGCTTGGTAGGCATATTTCTGTCACATATTACACATGTTGCACTCCTCCACTTCATCCAACCAGCTTGATAAGAAAACACTAAAAATCACAAATTCACATTCAAATCAACCTCAATATTTAGGATTCTTAACTGAAAAGTAGCAATGTTTGGGTAACTAATCCACCTAAAAAAGTGACTCATCTACTTGATAATAGCCTAGAAGATAAACAGAAAAGATTAAGATCTTTCTAAACTTCAATCAATAGCACATCTTTCATATACACTAAACTGTTAATTTTCCGCACGCAGGTACATCATCCGCAAGCAGCCCGCCTGTGGCACTTCTTCGTGAGCCTATGGATCTCCATTAGTACTGATATTGTCCCCCAACTCAACTACCTTCAACTCATAGATGTAGGGTTTTAACTCAAAAGGCATCAATACTATTTGGGGAGACATCCACACCTATGTTTTTCTTTACGAAGTTACACTTAATCAATATAAGGGCTATGATTTTGGTCCGCACATCTCCAACAAAAACCTAGAAAAGATTAGGGTTTTCCAACTCTAATCAAAAACAGGACTTCCTTTTTTGTCTTTGATTCCCAAAACTAGCAAAAAAAGTGACAATGTTCAATCTCGGAAGAGAAACAACTCCAAATTTGACCGCACAAGCTCCACTATTCATCATCAACCGTTCAATCAAATCAAACAAAACCACTTCTTCTCCGAATCCAACCGAAAAGGCGTCACTCAATGCCTTTCGAAAATGAAAACCAATTCAAAAAACACGAAGAAATTGATCACCGAGTGGGCAATCGCTTGAAGTGCGCATCCAACTGGTCGCGAAACTCCGGATTGCACAGCACCTCCTCGTTCCCGCTCTCCACCAATCTGTTGAACACGTCGGTTCTCACATCATATCCCCCAAACACGCCAATCGAGGCGCTCCGCAGCGGCGACGAGCTCTCCCCTACCTCTTCGATCAACTCCATCTCCCTCAATCGAACGATCAGATCAAAATCAAACCAGTCTCCTCATCTTAGACTTGGAAGTACAAATGAAGAGAAGAGAAGAGAAGAGAGGGAGAGGACAGAATGGGGAATATGCGAGTTTGTAGAGGGTAGATCCGGTCGGTCGGTCGGTCGGTCGGTCGGTCAGAGAGTGAGTGAGTGAGTGAGTCCGACGAAGAGGGGGAAGGTTTGGTGGCTGAGAGACTGGCTTGAATTCAGACGAGGATAACAAGCTCCGAAAGTCTCTCTTTCTCTCTCTAGAAGTCTTAAATGTTTGTAGAGAGAGAGATGGTATGGAGTGGATAGGGTTGGGAACAAGGCATTGTCAGGCTTTCAAATGAATATATTTAATGGAGTAACAACTACTCATAAAGAGGCACTGAATATTCGCTTCGCTTTATCATTAGATTCAATTTCAAAGTTTCTTTCCATTTTTTTCTTAAGAAACAAAAAATTGTCTCTTTATGCGTTTGTTATCGCGTGAGTGACGCATAAATCCTCTTCCCACCTGTTTGGTAGAACGTGAATTAAAACGCCATTTGCGTCAACTTCAGGTGACTCGCAATTTATTTTATTTTATTTTATTATTTTTCCAACTACTTACTATTTACCACTCATGCTCATCTTGATCTCTTCTTTGGTGTAATGATCTCCTTTTTATTAATATATTGTATTGAGTTATTGTTTTGTAATATGACAGAGTTGGAATATAGTCTTAATAACAGTATTTAACATAGATTTTGTATATCTTGTGATTTTATCAAAAAAGTTTAGTTTCGCTGCGTTTATATCATTTCAATATTTAAGATAAGCAATTTATGTTTATAAGCTATTGAAGATAAGTTGCTGGCTTTAATCAAGTCTGACCGGTGTATTAGGGCTTAGTTACGGTTTTAGATAAGGTATCGCCAATCGGGATAGGAAATGTTACATATATGATGGGCTAGGCTTGTGCTAAGATTCTTAGACCCGGACCCAATTGGGCCCGGCCCAAGTCCGACTCATGAACAGGTCTAATTCCACATAAATCACATTTCTATTTATTTACGAAAACGTGAGAACATGAGGTTGAGACTAGACATGTTCATTGGGTCAGGCACCCGTTTGGCCCGCTCAAGTTCGCCCGACATGAGTCAAGCTTGGGTTTTAAGATTAGTACAAAAGCCCGACCTAATCTAAGCTCGTAAGAACCCAACTTTTTAGTGGACGAGCTTGGGTTTTTACTTTTATCCTAGGTCTGCCCGACCCCACATTAGGGTAAGTGGTGATTTTTTTATACTCTTTTATAAAAAAAAAAAAAATGGCTGGTGAAATTCAAACCTAAAACATTATACTAATTAGCAGTAGCTTCGACCACTAGACAACTTCTTTTGTGTCTTTAAATTCAATATTTGTTAAATATACTTTGTTTCTATAAAATATTGACAGACCCATGTAAAAGCTTGCTCAAGCCCGACCCACATAGGCTTAGGTGGGATTAAACCCGACGCATCTAAATTTGAGCTTGGGCGGGCTTGCACGGGGCCTTGTGAATTAAGCCCACCTAGGCTCGGCTCGAGCCCTCTCAGTGAACAAGTATAGTTGGGACTTATTAGTTGATTATCTTTAAGTGTGCTTCACCTTCTCATTCTTTCCCCCACCCCATCATCATCCCATCCCATGTTTCATGCACCCATGAAAAAAAAACCCATCCATCCGTTTGCGACTAATAACTGTATAATTAGACATTATAATGTATAGTGTTTAGTGTGATTTTGAACCATAAATCTCTATTTAGTGGTAACAATCTCTCATTTATATGATTACAGGTGCTAAGACTCAAAATAAAGAATTAGTGCAAATATTAGAAGAATCGGTCATGGTGATCAAGGGAGAGAAGAAAACAAAATTCTATGATGTGGCTCAAGTTGTATTTCTAGGCCGTGGCATGGATTCCAAGCTTCAAAGTATCATTTTCATGTTTGTCACAAGAAAACAGTGATCCAGGCTATGGCTCAGGTTGTATTTCTAGGTCGTGGCTCCTATTTCACGAATTCCAAACCACGGCCTCACTCACGGCCTGACCCGCGGCCCGGAATTGGGAACCAATTTTTTAGTCCGAATTTTTACGAACTTCGTTTTAGAATAGATTTTTTAGGTTTTATATAAATAGTAACTCGGGAAATCATTGTTCCCAACCTTTGTTTACGAAAGAACATCAAGAATTTGAGGTTTTCCATCAACATGTCCGACTAATCTCCATCAATCTAAATCGGAAATGGATCAAACAACTCTTTTAATATCAAACCTATGTGAAATCTAATTCAATTTAATTTAATTTCTCTTCATTGGTATTTTATTCTCTTTGGTGTTGATTGATTAATTAGGGTTAAACTTTGATTCAAACCTTGATTTTATTGCTAGTGAGGCGTACGCATCCGTACTTATGAATAAGATCACACAAGTGACAATTGACCATACCGATTGATTCGATCGTTATGGGACCGATCAAGTACCTTAGGGATCTAAGCTAAATCGGACATACTAGTGATCCGGTTGTCTAAGTGTAGTGCCTTCACATAACCCATTGCGGTTATCGTGTTAAACCCAATTTACTTGAGTATAGGGTATACGTTTGGCTAGGGAAGTAGTCATTGTTGTACGTTAACTACCGAGAATAGGAAGAGCGAGGAACTGTGTATGTTACCGGTTCTATAGTTACTCTAAAACACCTTTGAATTGCATGTTTTATATAGATCGATGACCATATGGTTGATTGTGCCAATTGAGGAAGTTCGTGATACCGAGGGTTTAGGTTACTCTTCTTAATTGATTTCGTTACAAAATATTTTCAATTCCATGTCTTTTAGAATTCTCTCAACATTCGCTCTCAAACCCCCGTTTTTCATTTCTTTTAGAACCTTAGAAAGATTATCAATATCTGTGAGATCGATCATTTACCACTATCTACAAAAATAGTTGGTCTAAGAATTATATTTTATTGACGCGTTCGGTGAGCATCAAGTTTTTGGCGCCATTGCCGGGGATTGGTTTTTTCTTTCTTTGGTTTTATTTATTTATTTATTTATTTATTTATTTATTTATTAATTTATTTTGTCTATCTAGTCCCTTATTCCGAACATGTTTGCAGGTAACTCCGCAATAGCCTCTTACCCCCACAACTATGGTCGATTCGAAGACTCATACTACCACAATGTGAATGGGGTAGGTGTGTCATATAATAGACATCAATCTTTTAACAGACATTCTTTTGTGCAACAGGTCAAGGTTTGTGAAATTTGTGAAGATTATTATCATTCCACATATGCTTGTCCTTACTATCCAAAGTATGAGAAACATTACTATTCTAGCTATGAATCGCCACAACCCGACTTCTTTGAGCTCATGCCAAGTCCCCAGATTCCTCAACATAAAGAGATATATATATATATAAGACATGATGAATGACTTGATCTTCAGCTAATAACTACATTTTCAACAAATTGATCAACAGTGTCATGAAAAGAACCAATAATAATTTCAACAAAGCAACTACTTGAAAGATGTGATGAAACAAGTGATGACTAATCAACAACACTTACATGAAAAGTTTCAACAATTTTCAGCATGTGAATCCAAAGTTGCAAAATTTAAAAACTCAACTTAGTCAATTGAATATTACACTTGAGAATTTGATTGTCGAGAAATAGTTGTGTAGTACACAACCAATTTTTTTATCCAGAGGAGAATGTGAGTGTTATTACATTGAAAAGTGTTGAGGTGAATGAGGTTACACAGGTTGAGGATTATTGGAGCGAAACAACGGACGAATGTGAATTCTCTCCAACTGAGCCAAACATTATCATTGCACAAGATGAAGAGGAGGAAAATGAGATAAAAATTGAAGTCATTTCAGAAATGTCGGAGGAGTCGCAAAAACAGAGCAAGGAATACCAACATCTGGTGTTGGTGAAGCCGCCCACCCTCTCATGCATATTTGTTGAATCGTACAAGGGGTGGATGTAAAGGAGCGTTCGCAGATTTCCTACGCTGCCAACACCTTGTGTTGGATGATCATGATGCGACATAAATTTTGTGTTGGAGGTCCCGAATGAGCTTCCAAATCTGAAGGATGGCGTGCATGTTTCATTGTCAAAAACTATAGATACACCATTTGTTATTCATATCTCGAAAAGAGAGGGCATCACGGGACAAATCACGCCAAGTCTAGCCAAAAACTTAAAAGAAAAACCTTTGTTAGGAGGCAGCTCAGCTTTATTTTTTTTTAATTTCAATTCTACTTTAGTTTTTACTTTTGTTTTTTTATATATGTTTAATATATAAAACCTTAACTTGGTTTCTTGGATTTTTGCAAGTGTTATGAATGTTTGATGAGCATCAAAGGCAATTGAGCACCTCAATTTCCGCTAAGTTTGACTTTGGATTACATTACTTAGAATAATTTGAGCATTTTTAGGGAGTTAACATATTATTAGGATTTTAGGTGTTTTGAGATTTGGTTGGGACATAAACCAACTTAAGTCGCCGCATTAGTGGCGGGTCTTTAAGTAGACCCAAAACCATAGACTTCATTCCGCCATCTTGTTGATTTCACCCTTAGTTGAAAGACTTCGGGCTCACAAGATTTGGTTGGAATCATCCGAGTTAACTCCTCTATTTCTTAGTTCTTGCTCTTGTTATGATTTTTTTTTTTATTGTTTCCTTAGTCACCTAGACATGAGAGACTTTTTTTATCTTATTATGTAATTTGCAAAATTAGGTTCAACTTCATACTTTGCAATACTTAAAAATGATATTTCTCACCTACTCACTCTTATTTTCACTCTATCTATATTCTATTTTCTCTTTCACCCGTTTTCTCTTCTTTGTTCTTACTCACTTCTCGCTTGTACCAAGCCTTGAGGACAAGGTTTTGGAATAAGCTTGAGGGTGCTATCAGGTATTGAGGATCAGTTTTGGTTGGTATGTTAGGAATTGCGCAAGACGACATGTATAACAGTTACATCTTTTTCGTTAAGTATTCAGTGAGATTGACTGGTATGGTATGGTTGTGTATCTTCACTTATTTTTTTCTCTTTTCTATCACCTATCCATCTAATTTTTGTTCATGCACATCTTGTCATAACATGCCATATATTAGCTTATTTATGTCCATGGTACGTTTTGTGACTATATATGTGTTCAAGCATATTTTAGTTCATAGTTAGGACCATTTAATTTAGTTTAGAGTCGCCCGAAACCTTGTTGAGTGCCTTTGATTGTGCATGAGTTACTTGAGCCACTTATGAGAATTGAACTTTGTTGAAAATTAGGATAAACACTCAATCTAGAGCGTTGTTCAGCATTGTTGAGATTGCATGTTTAGGGAGCTAATATGAGGTTGAGACTTTATGCTCGATATCAAAGAGAGCAAGTGGTCATAACTGTGCAAGTGGAAAAATCAATTTTTAGGGTGTTGGAACGAGGGTGTAGCCTGTAACGACTCTAAAATATAATTCGTGCAACATGTCATTTCAGGGTCGTACGTGGGACCCACTTGTCGTGACACGCATGTCCAAATCTCGGGAGTAGACACCGAGGTATGCTATTTTGTGATGCTTATATTATTTACTATACAAAAGATTGAACAATTTAAAATAATTAATTTCAGAAATGTGTAGGTAAGATCTTCCCTCGAGTTTCGTGTCAGTTGGCAGTAGTTGAGGTTGAGATTGGGTTTAATTTGGTGTAAGCTTGATTAAATATGGCAAGAGAATTGGTTTGGGAGAGTTGAGTATGTCATGGACGAAGTTTAGATTTTCGGGTTTTTGGCGTGACCAAAACCAGTATTTTGGACATTTTACGAAAATGGACTGTTTTGTCGAGAGTTTGGTTCAATTTAGTGGAAAACGGGATAAAAAAACGAGCACCATAAGTCAAAACACGTCAAAATAGGAATTTCAGGAATTAATAAATAAAAAGAAATTATGAGGGTTTATATATAAATATATATAAAACATGAAATGAAAATCAAAAACTCATTTGCAGGGGTGTATTCGATTGAGATTTTAATAAACTTTTGGTTACTTTTAATGACTAAAAAAGTTTAGGTGTATTCATTTAAAACTTTTAGAGAGTTTATAAAAGTAAAATGTATTCAACGTGGACTTTTATAGACTTTTAAAAAGTCTACAAAAGTTTTGGGGTATTCAATTTAAACTTTTAGAGAGTTCATAAAAGTAAGGTGTATTTAATTTTTTTTGTGACTTTTGTAGATTGGTTACAAATCTTGACTTTTGTAGACTTTTCGTATAAAAATACACATAAAGAAGTCTTCAACTTCTCATCACCTCAACCCATACACTTTTAGAGACTTCTAATTTTTGTTGGTTACATTTTTCAATAAGGACTTCATTGTTCACAAGAGGTTTTTTTTTCTTATCAATTGTTTTTATCAACTTCTCCAATAACTCCACAACTCTTGGATTTCATTGCTCACCCATTATACTCTAATATTTATGTTGATGAAAATGGATTGATGTCATTATTAACAAAATCTCATTCTTGCATCACTATACATTTTTGATAGTTTTTTTTTTGACAAAGAAGTTTTGTTTATTTAGTGTATTATTATAATCTCAAAAAGTGTAGTATTATTATTTTTGAAGAAAATAATTGTATAGTCTTTTTAAAATGCAAGAAGTGCATTTTTTAGAATTTAAACTATCATTATTTATGGAAAAAATATACTTTTTTTGCTTAAGTCAAACAAAAAAATAAAGTGCAAAATTTTTACACTAATATTTCCAATGATTTTTTCTCAAAAAAAAAAATTCCAATGATATTACTTGATTCTTTTCTACCACTAAAGGATGATTTATTTACATATTTATAATGTTGATATTTATTTACTTATTTGCTATGCTACTACCTTGAGAGTAATTCATTAATATGTCTATATATTTTTTTACTAAAATACAAAAATACTTTTAAAAAAATTAGTAATAGTTCTTAAGAAAAAAATATAATTATATATTTTTTATAATAAAGTGCAAAATATTTGTTTCATTTTAAAAATCACAATAATCTATTAGTATCATCAAAATCATGTTTAAGAAGTTCACAAAAGTCACTAAAAATCTTAAATATTGATAAAAGTCATCATAATGAAATCTACATAAAAGTTTATCAAAGTCTACCAAAATCTAAAACTTCATAAAAGTCGTTCACTTATAAAAGTAACCAAAAGTCTATTAAAATCTCAATTGAATACACCCCTGTTGGTTTCAACTGAACGTTCATTTTGAACGTTCCCTAAACCACTCGATTTGGGTTTTCGCTCGAGGAGCTCCCAACATCCAATTTTCACCCGGTTTCTTTCAGCAAAATTGTAGAGGACCGCAAGACGGTCAATTCGAGCTAAGTTTCCACGGTAGAAATGATGTATTCAGCCCGTAATTTGGTAAATTCTTAATGCAGGGCATTTTCCTTAATTCAATTTGAATTATCGTGATTTTTCGATTTCTTTCGCGGGGTTGCGATAGAAATTGGTAGGAATTATTGTTAATTGGTATATTGGATTGATTTGCATCAAATTGGGATAAATTCCACCGACGTGGGCTAGGGTTTTGATGATTTGAATTAATGCAATTCAATTGATAACTGTTTTGGAGATGTTTTTATAGATTATATTGATTTATATTGGGTTTCAGGATGAATTAATTATTAATTTTGATACAATTTGATTCCACGAGCCATAGAAATATTTTTGTGTTGGTATCGAGTGATTTCGTGACATTTATTATTGAGTTTTAAGGATTTAATTGCGAAAATATTGATTTGGAGACATTTTCT
The DNA here is from genome assembly GCA_039657325.1 of Stephania cephalantha. Classification (NCBI taxonomy): domain Eukaryota; kingdom Viridiplantae; phylum Streptophyta; class Magnoliopsida; order Ranunculales; family Menispermaceae; genus Stephania; species Stephania cephalantha. The sequence continues at coordinate 56,847,503 of CM077567.1, read as the reverse complement.
AGTTGAAAATAAATAAAGTTTGTCAAGTTGACATTCAATATTAGAAAATTCGTAACTTCTCCATTTATAATCTGATTTGAGTATTCTTGGAGTCTATATAAAATACGTCATGAGTACTACAAGTTCCTTCTTGGTCGTCATGTCAAATTATGTGGTTTTCAGAGTTAAAACAGTAACTCTAGTGGGCTAGTTGATAATACTTTGAAATTATTATAAAGTATTATTTTTAGAAATAGCTCTCGAGCGTACTTTGGTCGCACTATTTGTATTCTAAACCGAGGATATTGGACTTTAATTGATACTAAATGATATCCGAAAATCTAAGGAAGAGATGCGGAGGTTCGAGAACGCGTTTTGGAGTGTTGGGAGGCCGAATAGGTTAGGAATAAGCGTGTGGATCAAGGTAAGTAAACCAGCTAGGAAATGCACAGTTATTTCATTTTAAGCTATTGAATATTGTTGTTTATTGCTTTGTTATCTATCCTTGGAATTTCATTCTAATTGAGTTGTCCGAGGGTAAGTGAGTCAACGGTGATCCTTGGAAGGAGTGGCAGGCTGAGGTAACATACCAGAGTAATGACCTCGGGATGCACTGCACTGGATACTGATTTGAATGGGGTGTGAGTTCTTAGCGTGGTTGTTCTACGAAGTCTCACTATCCCGTGGGTTTAGGACTTGTGAGTGTACCGAGTCCTAAAACCCAAGTCTTGATCTTTTGCCAAGACTCAACGACTTATTTGTCGGGACTACTTGCGCCTCTCTGTTTGCATCTTTGGACACTCATGTATCGATTGCTTTATATTTAATTATAGTTTTTTATTTATTCATGCGTCCTTATATCTTTCTTGTTATCTGCATGAATATGGACTGATTTATTTATTTCGAAATGTTGTTTAGTATCCTACTGGCGTTACTTACCTGGGCTCGTCATTTTTGTGTTTGAGTGAGTGCAGATCCGCAAACGAGTAAGGGAAATGAGCCAGCACTGGGAGATCTACTTTGAGGACTTTGGATCGGCCTTTCCCCTCGCATTTTTTGTAGGTTTTGTATTACTTACGTATATTGATTTTTATCACATGGGGTATATGGGTTTTTCGAGACACTTTGGGACATGTATATGATATGATTTCTCTCTCTTTTGGGTTATTATACATGTTAACAGTGTTAGGCGGGCTTTCCACATTCTAGGTTGTCCTGACTGATGTGTGTAGAGTTGTTTAGATTTGTTTAAGTTTAAGAAATTGTTTCCGCATAAATGTGGATAACTTACAAATTTGAATAACTCATTAAAAATGTAATGATAAAATGGTTAGGAAGGCTGACTAGGCTTGTGTTGACTTGGGGTCCACGTAAGTTTTGGCCGGGTGGGACCCAATTTGGGTTGTGGAACTGGGGCCGTTACAATTGGTATCAGAGACTCGATTTAGATAAGAGCTAAGAGTAGACTCGAGAATAAACCACAACTAACATAAGACACAAATCAATAATAGAGTTAGGACAAGGTTGAAACTTAGAGTGGAACCATATGATCTTGACTTAAGTTTTAATTGGGAAGTGAGGAGAGTTGAGGAAGTAAAAATTTGAATATATGAGCTATTTGATGTGTTGTATATTCTTACTATCGATAACTATGTTGTGATCGAGAAATCGCATTCTTTGCAGATTGTTATGGCCGATCAGCCCGAGATCAGTGATATTAGTCCGAGTGATGTTCACGAGAGATTAGAGGAGATGTCCCAGTTGTTCACCTCACAAGGCCAGCAACTTCAGAAGATTCTCCGACTTTTAAGAGCACAGGCTACAACATCGCCTTCTACATCTGCAGCCGCAACACCCGTCACTCAGGTCGGGAGTGTGCCGACAGTACATGCCACTGATGGGAGCACTCGAGCGACAGCTGAGGCGAGGCAGTCTCGCGAGTTTCAGCGACATCACCCGGAGAAGTTTCACGGGGGTACAGATCTCGGAGCAGCCAAAAGATTTGCGGAGTCACGAGAAGATCCACGATGTCTTGGCCACACCAGATCATATGAGGTCGAACATCTCGTCAGCTTCGTTGTTCGGAGAGGTTGATGTGTGGCGGCGTAGCATGGTGGATACGAAGGGGAAGCCCAATGACTGGGGTGAATTCAAGGAGAGGTTCAATCAGAAATATTTCCCTCTCTGTCAGGAATATGAAGAGGACCGAGTTTCAGAACATCCGACAGGCGGCTGACGAGACAGTGATGCAGTATATGGGCTAATATTTGCAGTTGATGGACTATGCCGGAGGCATAGCTGATACGGACTCTGATCAGGCATACTATTTCATGAACGCCCTGTTGGGTGAGATCGATTCTATGGTGGTGACCACAGTTCCAAGAACGTTACAAGAGGCATATGGGAGGAGTTTGGCCAGTGAGACTTTTCTGAGCATGCGCACTGGTACAGTAGTCGCAGCTCCACCACCAGCACAACCAGATGTCAGACCGAGTGGTAACGGGGGGAGGAAGAGACCTAAACAGTGGATGTTGAGAGATCGAGCTCAGAGTGTGGGGTCTGTTGCATCTCCATCTCCTGCAGCACGTAATGCGCCAATACCATCTGCTCCACTACGGAGTTATATCAGCACACCACAGTTGTCGGCACCGTCAAGTTATCTGCGACGATGCCAGCAGTATTAGAGGGCTGAGGGTAGTGGCAGTGGAAGGGGCAGAGGTAGTGGTCGTGGACAAAGGTACGGACGTGGACAAAATGTGCCATCTGGATCATGATCAAGATCCCAACGTACGTGTTGGGAGTGTGGACAACCAGGTCATTTTGCCAGTTCGTGTCCACGACTGAGCAGAGGGCAGCCACAGCAGAGCCAGGAGAAGGTTCATGCTATTGTCGCGCCAGATCCGGATGCTACTCGTAACCTGATTGAGGGTATGATCTATATTTGCAGTCGTTTTATGTATACCTTGTTAGATTCTGGTTCTACAATATCTTTTATTTCTGATCGCATGGTATATGAGTTGGGTTTTGAAACCCATTAGACTAGAGAGACCCTTAATCCTTAGCACAGCTGTTGGGGACAAAATATACCTGAACTTGTGTGTTAGTTGTTCAGTAGAGATAGAGGGTCGGGTATTGCCATCAGATCTGAGAGTGTTGGAATTCCTAGAGTTTGATGCATTGCTAGGCATGGATTGCTCATCATGCACATATCCATTGCTTCAGTAAGAGAGTTACGTTTCAGATTCTCGGATATCTCGAGTTCAGTTTTCAGGGGACTTTGACTAGTTTACCTATTACTAGAGGCAGAGTAGCTTCTAGCGTAAAGGTCAAGACATTCGCTAGTGTTTTGAGTACGACGGAGAGGGTCGAGACTAGGTTGGAGGAGGTACCTGTTGTGTGCGAGTTTCTAGATGTTTTTCATGCATAATTACCAGGATTACCACCACCTAGGGAGATTGACTTCATCATTGATTTGGTTCTAGGAACCAAACCTATGTCTATTCCGTCGTACCGGATGGCTCCAAAGGAGTTAGAGGAACTGAGAAGACAACTTGATGAGTTGTTGGAATTAGGGTTCATCCACCCAAGCATGTCACTTTGGGGCGCGCCAGTCTTGTTTGTTAAGAAGAAAGATGGTAGCCTGAGATTATGCATTGATTATAGGCAGCTTAACAGGGTGACAGTGAATAACAAGTACCCATTTCCTCGCATTGACGATTTGTTCGACCAGCTAACATGAGTACAGTGGTTCTCAAAGATTGATTTGAGATCGGGATACCATCAGCTGAGGATTAGAGCAGAGGACAGGGAGAAAATTGCTTTTTGCATTCGATACGGGCATTATCAGTTTACAGTCATGCCTCTTGGGCTGACTAACGCCCCGGCGATGTTCATGGATCTCATGCATCGAGTGTTGAGAGAGTACTTGAATAGGTTCATGATTGTGTTCAACGACGACATCCTTATTTACTCTAAAACTCGTGAGGATCACGAGGAGCACCTCAAGATGATTTTGCAGACTTTGAGGATGCACAGACTGTATGCATAATTCAGTAAGTGTGAATTTTGGCTTACAGAGATCGGATTTCTTGGGCACATTGTTGGAGCCAGCGGAGTGTCAGTGGACCCCGCTAAGGTCAGAGCTGTGATAGATTGGCCTGCACCGCGGTTAGTGACAGATGTCCGCAGTTTCTTGGGGGTGGCAGGCTACTACGGGCGTTTTTTTAAGACTTCTCAAATATTGCAGCACCAATAAGGCAATTGACGAAGAAAGATACGAGTTTTCAGTGGAACGACAGTTGTGAACAAGCCTTTAGGACTTTGAAGGAAAGATTGACTATCATACCAGTTTTAGCACTGCCTGAGTTAGGGAATAGTTTTGAGGTGAACACCGATGCTTCCAAGGTCAGTTTAGGCTGTGTTTTGATGCATGATGGTAGAGTGATTGCTTACACGTCCCGACAGCTAAAGGTTCACGAAAAAAACTACCCTATACATGACTTGGAGTTTGCGACAGTGGTCTTTGCATTGAAAGTTTGGCGTCATTATCTCTACAGAGAGAAGTTTGTGTTGTTTACTGACCATAAGAGTTTGAAGTACCTCTTCACTCAGAAAGAGTTGAACATGCGACATAGGCGTTGGCTTGAATTCCTCAAGGACTATGATTTCTCATTAGAGTACCACCCAGGAAAGGTTAATGTCGTTGCAGACGCATTGAGCCGCAAAGAGGCAGATTCAGATATTGTTACCTGTTAAATGACACACGATTATTGATTACTCGAGGCGGTCGATTCGATGTATTCTGTTCATATTCTGACCGATACCAGGGTGTTGATTTGTGGGTAGATGAGGACCCAGACAGTGTCAATTCAAAGTGTATTTCAGGGCTAGCAAGTAGATGAGCAGTACCAGAAGTTCTTGGAGTTTGCTCAGAGTCCGGATCATCCAGATTAGAGTCAGTCGACCGATTCGTGCCTGAGATTTAGATGTCGACTGTGGAGTTGAACAAGGTTAGGTTGCAAAATGGAGCTGAGTTGGTATCAACTATCAAGATTGTGTATGCTTTAATTAGTATTCTAGTTTTTCCAATTAAGAACTAGAATTTGTATACATACATTAATTGAGTTTTCCCCAATACAGAATAATGAGTAGCTTCAACATGCATGCATATAATTTGGCCTAAAAAAACATGCATATAATTTAATACTTCTCGTGGTGATTTTTTTGTCAAATATGTTGCATTAATGTTCCTAACACCCAATAAAAGGGTATAGTAATCTATTACAGCGAGGATAACGGATATTACAATCAACTGAAGCTCGGAACAATGTTCTCACGATGAGGGCAACAACCCCACGATGGAGACAACAACCTCCCGAAAGAGGACAACAATCCCATGTAGGGGACAACATTCCCACGTATGAGACAAAAAACCCTAGATCTCTAAAACACATGGAAAAAAACCATAGAAACTGTTAGACCTCATGCTTTGGGATGCTTCACGCCACCATGATGCTACACGTCACCACAAAGGTCAATCGTCGACGATCACCTCCGCTAACATAAAAATTGGCAGCAAGTTTTCTTGCCTCCTCCCATCCGTTCCAGATCTAGGCCCAAAAAAAGGTTGGTGGTGACGATTGCACCAGTAACCCAAAAGAAGAAAAAGAGGGAGATGGGGAAAGGTAGTGAAGGGGGAGGCAAAGAAAAGTCGTAGGGGAGGGGGTACCGAGAAGCGAGGAGAGGGAGGTGGAGATGGGGAAACGAAGAAAACGGGAGACTTAGAAGTGACGACTGAAGAGAAGACAAACGATGAGGGAGAGGAATGAGAACACTCAAAGGGAAGGGGGTTTGAATGCTTGGGAGAGGGGGGATGGGCTGGCGACTGTGAATCACCGTCGCTGGCTCCGAACCAGATTTAGGTTTTAGGGTTTTTGTGGGGGTGGAGGCGCTTTCTCACTTACGCACCACGTTCGCTATGCATCTTCTCGTGGTGAATAAAAGTCTTACTTTTTATTATACTAACTAAATGCAATTGTAATTTCTAATTGTATGGGAATTAAGTGTGAATTTTTAATTAATGAAGTTCCTTCTTTTTACAAGAAAGAAACCTCAACTTGTGAGGCTCTAACTCTCGACCTTTTACTTAAATATCTTATATCAAATCAGTGAGGCTTTCACTTAGTTGGTTAATGTATTTCGTTGTTACTCATAAAATCTTATTGCTATTCACAAATTACTTCCACCATAGAAGAGATTTCTCGTATGTAATGACCACTTGATTCTTTGTTTAAAAACATCAGAGATTAATAATATTATATTCAGATCACTCAATGTAATAAAATTACTCATACGTTTATTATATTTTGTATGATCATCTCCTTCAACTAAATTCTATTGCAATATTTGTTATCCTTGTTGTAATAGATTATTATACACTTTTGGGTGTTAAAAACATCAATGCAACAAATTTGACAATGTTGTAAATGTCATGAGAAAGTGGATGACCCTTCATATCCCAACCTTTTACACCCATTTACTTGTAACTTATTATTGTAAGTGTAACTTGTGTCTTTTGGTCTTCATCTCATTATGACCAAAAAGGCTATCCTCTCAACGTAATTGGCGCATCAAGTTGAATGAAAGATTTCTCATTTCTCTCATCTACTATCTTGTTCAAGTTTTAGTTCATTCCTTATACTTTCCTTGTCTTAGCTTTAGTTAGTTTTACAACACGTTATCAACACAAATTTGCTCGGGTCGAAGGAGTCTTATAAAATCGAGAAGATTTTCAAAGAATATAAAGCTTGGAAGGTATAATTTTTTTTACCTTAAATCTCATTTTGGTATTATAGTTTTCTTATATGATTTTTAGGATGCATATATATTGATGTCGATCCCATGAACGCATCGTTCATCATACATCCGTAACCTACAAAATACACTAGCCCATATATATATATAACTTTTATGAATATGATTTTTTTTACTTATATCATTTGAATTACATATATGTGTATTATTCGCACTAGGCATATGAAAACAAAAATATTTTATTATGACAAGCATAAATTTTGTGTGCGTTAATTTATACGATTTGAATAGTTTATATCTTTTCAAATCATTTTTTAGTTAAGAAATTAAGTAAGAAGTTGATTATTTTCATTGTTATTTAAGCAATGTTGCCATGTTGTTACACCATGTTAATACAATTTGTGCAATGTTCATATATTTTAAATATATATATCTTCGGTAAAGAGCAAGATAAAATTTAGCTCTTACATATGGTTCAATTAGATGAATATATGACATACACAATGTTCTTTTACATAGTTCATTTAAAAAAATAATGTCTATAATTTCCTTGCATGCGATAGTGAAACTATAAATTTGAACCGTTGCAAATATAGTAAAAAATCATTACATTCTATTTTGCACCACCTATAATTTGCCTTAATTAAATATTTTTTTATATAATTTCATAAACTTCTATGTGTAAATTGTGCTTGTGAAGTTGTGATTAACAATTTGATAATGATTAATCCAACTCTCCTGATATCTACTAAAAAAGTTTTCTTTTAATTAAAACCATGAAATACGAATGGTCTCTCCTTCATTTGCTTTAGACGGTTACATTAATATTAAATTATAGTGAATTTTAGCAATTTAATTACTAATTTGTTTTACTAATTAATTGTCTTGCATGCATATACAAATTAAACTTAATTCATTTACATTTTATTGTATACACCATCCTGCAAACATTATTTTTAAAAAAAATTAAAAAACATAACAATATATAGATTGCAAACCAAAAGAAATGGGGCTATTGGCTCTAAGTTGTCTATAGGCAAGTTCATCTGGTAGTAACAACGTTGCATATTATTAAAATATTTTTTTGTATATCATATACACTAACTGCGATAGTATGCTCTGTAGTTGCGTCTTGTACGATCTTCTACATCAGAAATCAAAAGTCGATGTGATGTATATCGTTTTCTCATGATAAAAAGCGATTGATTGTGTTCTATTCTTGATTTCTTATAATGCAAAATAATACTATGAGTTTGGGTTGATAGTGGGTAAGTCTTGTCCCAGTAAAGCTAAACATTAAAAGGGAGACGAGTTATCCCGTTCGAGGAGGCATGATTGTTAAGTAGACTTTTGTCTCGCCACCCAACCTGGAGGTTGTCCCACCAACTCGTACAAATAGTATGTTTTTGTATGTAAATAATCAAGTTGTGAACATATATAATCGTGTAATAACTATTTTATATAAAATGATAAAATATTTACATTATTTATAATTTCTCGCATATTTTCAGATTATGGCAAATCTACAAAAACTTGAATTTATTGCCCTCGATATCACTGGAAAAAATTACTTATCATGGCAACTAGATGCCGAGATACATCTCCAAGCTAAAGACTTGGGAAAGACTATCGAAGAAGGAAATAAAGTATCAATTCAAGATCGTACAAAAGCATTGATATTCCTTCGTCATCATCTCCATGAAGATCTGAAAAATGAATATCTAACTATAAAAGATCATATCACCCTATGGAAAAGCTTTAAAGAGCGCTATGATTACCAGAAAATGGTGATACTCCCAAAAGCTCAAAACGACTAGCTGAATCTTAGGCTATAAGATATCAAAACAGTCAGTGACTATAACTCTGCTATGTTTAATATTACCTCTCGTTTGAGGTTATGCGGAGAAAATGTATCTGATGAGGCAATGTTGGAGAAAACATTTAGTATTTTTCACGCCTCGAATCTGTTGTAGCAACAACAATATCGAGTGCGTCAATTCAAAAAGTATTTTAAATTGATTTCTTGTTTTATGGTGGCTGAGTAAAACAATGAGCTTTTGTTGCAAAATCATAATTCTCGTCCAACTGGGTCCGTTTTAATTCATGAAGCAAATGTTGCATCATATAGAAATGGTTATGGTAAGAAGAATTATGGACGCGGAAAGGGAAAATGATTCGATAAAAATCATGGCAAGCAGCACCCTAAGTCTCGTGGTGATAAGTTCCAGAATAAATGGAACATAAATGACACCACTGAGAAAAAGGGAAAAGGTGTTGAAAAAGAGTTTACTCATAATCGCGACCAACCATGTCATAGGTGCGGACTAAAAGGTCATTAGGCCCATGTGTGCCATACACCCAAGCATTTTGCAGATCTTTATCAAGCCTCCTTGAAAGGGAAAGGCAAAGATGTTGAGATGAATTTTACCACTAGAGATGACTCAGCAAACATTAATCATATGGATGCTCCATATTTTCTTATTGATCCAAATGTTGATTTTGATGTTTTTATTGATTAAATGTAATGATTTCAATTCCTAAGTACTAGTTTTATTCTATATTTTACTATTTCAATGTACTAGTTTTCGACTATGAATGAAATATGTTTTTTTCCCTAATTCATCAAAATTATTTGTCTAGATGGATCAACAAGCGGTGTGTTCAAAGCCATATATGAGTGATATTTGTCTTGTTACGTCACGGCCCAAATCTCTAACTCCGTTTTAATTCCTTAATTAGGATCACCGACCCGTGACGTGGGACCCACACCGTGATACGCGCATCAACTGAGGCACGTGACCGATGTATATTGTATTTTTGTGTTGATGTATGTCTAGTGTTATGTATTTTGTAGACTTACTAAGTCGGTTTGTACAGTTGTAGGCGTCGAGACGAGAGCGGGGACGCGTCTCGAGTAGCGTGCGAGTCGGGTAATCGGGTAGTTAGCATTTTATTCGATTGTATTACATTTTCCCCTAGGTTCGCCTGAACCTAGGCTCTGATACCAACTGTGACGGCCCCAAACTCCAAAGGCAAACCGGGTACCGCCACGTCGCCAGACATGTCACCAAGCATGACACGTCACCGCACACTTATTTTAACTATCCGCGACCTAAACCCTTATACGTATCTTATTCGCCTTAACTTAGTATTTATGAGTGTTTTTATCAATATTTACATTAAATTGGCTAAGTTAAGTTGTTCACGATTTGTTAAATTATTATAAATTAAACATCAAGCGGGAATCTTTGAAATATGCAAACACGGCAGAAATAAAAAGTCTGCATGGTATGATTAACCCTATAGTGTGGAAACCCGGCATTTGATACCATGTATATTAAGAGCAACAAAAGTACAAAAGGTGAGCATATACATGTATCAGGTGTACAAGTCATTCCCAAAAATTTCATAAAACAGTAAATAGATACATACAACCACTTACGCAAAAAGTGACGACTCTCCTAACTTAGACGTAGTCGCCTAAGACTGCCTTGCCTCGGCTCGTCGCAGGATCTGCGATTTGTCACAAAAAAATGACAAATCCCAAGTGAGTAAATCCCATAGAACGTTAGCTAATATTCACAAATTCCAATGAAACGGCTGCAGTTCATGCAATTTAAATAAAGGACAAGAATAAAGAAAATTGCATGAAAATAAGTCGTTGAGAAGTCAAATTTGGACACGAGTGTAGCATGACAGAGAACCCTGGTCGACATCCGGGAATCTTCGTAGCTAAACCGAGAGGAACCATTGACGACCACCTCGCCAAACATCTCACGGTCGAATGAGAGGAACCATTGAACGGTAGAACCCCATCCAAACATCTCTCGAGAGGAACCCATGACGTAGACTTAGGACTACGTCAAACATCTCTCAACCTACGGGTTTCGCGGAGAATAGTCACCGCGTAGCCCTAACATGGTCAATTACTCGAACAGCGCGGGGTAGCTAGCCCCGGGGTGTGAGCCCGTGCCATGCCCGACCCCGTCGACAAACACATACACACGTGGGAGTGGATGAACAGTAAATGATCAGCAATAAATAGCACAATGGAATAATTGAAATGCGAAATAAAGTAAGTGACATAAAAGAATTTTAACTAATTTTCTCGTGGGATTACTTACCTTAAACAATCGCAATTGCCTTCAAAATACCCCGCACACGCCTTGAGATACGTACCCGACACTCAACTATGGTATCCTAAGTCCCAGGTGTCCAATTATGCAATTTTTATCATTTTAAAATCTCATTAAATGAATTTATAGTGCGAAACCAAAATTTGTAAAATTTTTATGCCAAAAAGTTTAATACTTTGCACACTTTTCAAACCATACCGATGATTGATTGTTCCGGCAACGCGTCATCACGCGCTTATCTTGCATGCGCGCGCTGCGCGCCATTGCCACGCCGCCACCGCTCGCCACCTCGCTTTCGTCGCGCGCGCGTCGTCGCTGCGCGCGCGCGCTGTCGTCGCGTCGCTGCTTGCGCGCTGCGCTTGCCGCGCATGCGCTGCTGGAGCGCGCGCCGCCCAACGATCCGCGCCTTCCGCGCGCCGCGTCGCTCTCTTTCTTCTCTCTTTCCTCTCTCCTCTCTTCCATCGCCGCTCGGTTCTCCGTCTTCCGCGAGTCTTGTCCCCGGCCGGCCGCCATCCGCCCCGCCGCGCCGCGCGCGCCGCTGAGCTTCCCGCCGCTACCGGCTCCTCGTCTGCGGCCGCAGTGCTTCGCGCCACCATCTCCGCCGCGCGCGCTGCGGCGTCCCGCTCTCGTAGGCTCATCGTCTGCGGCTTCATAGGTGCTTCGCCGCCACCATCTCCCCGCCGCTTCGATCGCTGTTTCGACGTCCGTCGTTGCCGCCCCGCCGTCCATGCCGCCGCTGGAGCTTCGCTGTCCGGAGCTCCCTCCACCTCTCTCTACCTCTCTCTCTCTTGCTGTCTCTCTCTCTCTCACTATTCTTTCTCTCTCTCTCTCCTGATTTAAAGAAAGATTTTTTTTTATTTGGAGAAAAAGAAAGAAATGATGAGGGATGGGCTTGATGTGATGTGTGATGTGATGGGATGGGTGATGTGACAACTCAATCCCATACTACCCCGTACACCCGCGTTACGCGTACACCGCGACGTCGTACACTCTCGTCACTACACGCGCACAACGCGACCAAACGAAATTCTCAAGTGACGCGGCGCAAACTATTTAATAATAGTAAAATAATTAAACACTCGCAACACAAAAATAACATATTTCACTCATTAGGAGTGCCATAAATTTGCCGCGACGTCCACGTGGGTCTGAGCTTAGGATCTTAATCTGTAATTTGCAAGTTAATCGGGATCAATTAAAACGGGTCGTTACAATCTTCCCAATAAAGGGAATTTCGTCCCGAAATTCAGATTTAATTCGATCTTTACCTTGGAACAAGTGGGGGTATCGCCCTCGCACGGTAGACTCCCTCTCCCCAATGATGCCCTTCAAGGGAGAAACCTTCAAGTAGACCCAATCATCATCTTCATAATTTCGCCCATCGAGGTATTTGTTCGCGTACTTCTTTTGTCTGTCCTGAGCAGCCTGTAACCTTTGACGAATCAGCATAATTTTCTCTGTGTGATCTACAACAATCTCAAACCCAACGACAGCTACGTCCTCGGGCTCTGCCCAGCAAGCTGGTGATCTGCATGGTCTCCCGTATAACGCCTCAAATGGTGGCATCCCAATACTAGCCTGATAGCTATTGTTGTAGGCAAACTCACAAAGTGGCAAAAACTCATCCCATGACCCTTCAAACTGTAGCACACAGGCTCTGAGCATGTCCTCAAGAATTTGAATAAGTCTCTTAGACTGACCGTCAGTCTGCGGATGAAAAGCCGTGTTGAACTGCAATCTGGTACCATACTGCTCCTGCATGGCCTGCCAAAGCTGCTAAGTAAGTCGACTATCCCTGTCTGACACTATAGACACTGGCACACCATGTAGTCTGATAATTTCTCGCTCGAAGAGCGTGCTCAGCTGTGGAAAGCTATATTTCGGAGATTGGGATAAAATGCGCTGACTTCGTCAACCTGTCCACGATCACCCATATCGCTTCGTGTTTCCGTAAAGTCTGTGGTAATCCACAAACGAAATCCATCGTGATGTGTTCCCATTTCCACTTAGGGATGGGCAGCGGCTGCAATAACCCTCCAGGCCTCCTGTGCTCAGCCTTAACCTGCTGGCACACTTCACAACCCCTAACAGAGGCGCCAACGTCCGCCTTCATCCCTGACCACCAAAATAATCGTCGCATATCGTGATACATTTTGGTCCTGCCATGATGCACTGTATACCGGGACCTGTGAGCCTCCTGGAGTATCCCATCGCGTACCTCAGCCACTGCTGAAATCCATAACCTCCCTCGATGCCTCAAACACTGATCCACAGACTCACCCCAATCTGGGTGATCGGGACTACGTGTCATCTCACTGAATCTCAAGTGCATCTCGTCAGCCCTCTGACACTCCAACACTCGCGGAATAGAAATAGATGGTACATCAATCTGTCCACAAGTATGTGTGTCCGCTGTAGCAGGAACCTCTTTCGAACTCAGTGTTGCCGCCGCCTCAAGTAAACCATACTCGTGCATCATATGGAAGGCAACTGTCTCAGAATCTGGTCATCTCCTGCTCGATGCATTTGCTACGACATTTGCCTTCCCAGGCTGATATTCGATGGAGAAGTCGTAGTTCTTCAGCAACTCTAGCTAACGTCACAGTCTAATGTTCAGATCTTTCTGAGCGAATAAATATTTCAAACTCTTATGATCTGTATATAATGTGAACCTCTCACCGTAAAGGTAATGTCTCCATACCTTCAGTGCAAATACGACTGCCGCAAGCTCCAAGTCGTGCACTGGATAATTCCTCTCATGGGTCCTCAACTGTCGAGATAGGTAGGCGATTATGCTTTCTCCCTGCATCAGTACACAACCTAGCCCTGTGCCGCAAGCATCAATATGAACAGTCAATCCCTTGTCTGGCTCTAGCAACACTAGTAATGGTGCAGGAGTCAGTCTCATCTTCAACTGTGTAAATGCGTCCTCCCGCTCATTTGACCAATTGAAAGGTACATCCTTCTTTGTCAATTTAGTCATAGGCGCGGCGATATTCGAGAAGTCCTTCACAAATCGCCGATAGTATCCTGCCAACCCTAGGAAGCTCATGATATCTGTCATCGTCTCAGGTGTCGGCCAGTCGATGACGGCATGAATTTTACTCGGGTCCACTGATATGCCTCTGTCGCTGATCACGTGTCCCAAGAATTGACTTCCGACAGCCAAAACTCGCACTTACTGAACTTAGCATACAATTTGTGCTCTCTCATCGTCATCAATATCTGTCTGAGATGTTGCCCGTGATCTTCGCGAGTCTTGATGTAGATCAATATGTCGTCAATGAAGACTATGACGAATTTATCCAAGTACGGCTTCAATACTCTGTGCATCAAGTCCATGAACATAGCCAGTGCATTCCTTAGTCCGAACGACATCACTGTGAACTCAAATAACCCATATCTGGTGCTGAATGCAGTCTTAGGTATGTCTTCATCTCTAATCCTGAGCTGATGATAACCCGATCTTAAGTCGATCTTAGAGAAGACACGGGCTCCGCCCAATTGGTCAAACAAATCGTCGATCCTTGGCAAAGGGTAACGATTTCGTACTGTCACCTGTTCAACTTCCTATAGTCAATGCACATCCTCAAGCTATTATCCTTCTTCTTAACGAACAGGACCGGTGCTCCCCATGGTGATGTGCTCGGGGTTTATATTCTTTCTCTAAATCTTCCAGTTGAGTCTTCAACTCCTCCTGCTCCTTCCGTGACATCCGGTACGGTCTGCTAGCTATCGATTGTATGCCTGTTGGGACGACCCGATGCCAACTGTGGCATGGGCATTGCGGCGCGAAAGAGAAGATATGTCTCATGGGCTAAAGCCCTCTCGAAGATCCCCTGCAGTGTACGAGCTCCGCCTGATACTACTGCGCTCGCAATCTCATCTCTAAGCCCAACTCCAAAGTAGTGAACCTGATCGCGATCTGTAAAAGCCAAATCCCCAGCGAACTGTAATAGGTAGCGAAACCTCTCCATCTTGGACCACCTTTGTGCGGTTACCCTGCCTAAGACACAAAAACTATTGTCTTAGACGCAACTGTATCTCCCTCGGTATGTACTGGTCGTAAAAGACCTGTCTGAAACCGCCCCAAGTAGTCGGCTCTCCATGAGTCTCGGTATGAGCGGTCCTCCAAACTTCGGCCTCTCCTCGGAGTATATATCCAGATATCCTGGCGCGAATATTGTCGTTAATCCTCAGAAGATTATGTAATTTCTCGTGTGCAAGAAGCCATCTCGCAGCTGCCTCTGGGTCTCCGCCTCCAGTGAAATATCCCGGCTGAAATCTCACAAACTCCTTTGTCAGCTTAGCCTCAGCTGACAGGGAAGTCTCGAATGTGATCTCCTGTGGGGTCTGTGTCAGTGTCACTACGTATGTAGATGGCGATAATAAGTGTCGCAATAGCCGCTGTCTGAGCACGAAGCAAGGCCATCATCTGCTCAAACTGTCGATTGTGTGTCGCGATCCGATCAAGTACACTCTGATCGGTCGCGATAGGCGTAGTACCACTCGTCTTTCCACTATCCTCCGAAGGTGGAGTCGGCTGTCCGTCCATGTCGTATCATACGATAGCGAAGGTCTGTATCAGCCTCGTATACGCATATATACTATTACAAATCAAAATATATAACGTATAAGTCTTGGTATTACCCGTCCCATATCCGCTTCCCAACTGAAGTTCTAAGTAACGATCTTCGGGTTTCCAAATTTAATGTTTGTTGTTAAGTTTTATTCGGTTGTATTACATTTTCCCCTAGGTTCGCCTAAACCTAGGCTCTGATACCAACTGTGACGGCCCCAAACTCCAAAGGCAAACTGGGTACCGCCACGTCGCCAGACACGTCACCAAGCATGACACGTCACCGCACACTTATTTTAACTGTCCGTGACCTAAACCCTTGTACGTATCTTATTCGCCTTAACTTAGTATTTATGAGTGTTTTTATCAATATTTACATTAAATTGGCTAAGTTAAGTTGTTCACGATTTGTTAAATTATTGTAAATTAAACATCAAGCGGAAGTCTTTGAAATATGCAAACACGGTAGAAATAAAAAGTTTGCATGGTATGATTAACCCTATAGTGTGGAATCCCGGCATTTGATACCATGTATATCAAGAGCAACAAAAGAACAAAAGGTGAGCATATACATGTATCAAGTGTACAAGACATTCCCAAAAATTTCATAAAATAGTTAATAGATACATGCAACCACTTACGCAAAAAGTGACGGCTCTCCTAACTTAGACGTAGTCGCCTAAGACGCCCTTGCCTCAGCTCGTCGCAGGATCTGCGATTTGTCACCAAAAAAATGACAAATCCCAGGTGAGTAAATCCCAGAGAACGTTAGCTAATATTCACGAATTCCAATGAAACGGCTACAGTTCATGCAATTTAAATAAAGGACAAGAATAAAGAAAATCGCATGAAAATAAGTCGTTGAGAAGTCAAATTTGGACACGAGTGTAGCGTGACAGAGAACCCTGGTCGACATCCGGGAATCTTCGTAGCTAAACCGAGAGGAACCATTGACGACCACCTCGCCAAACATCTCACGGTCGAATGAGAGGAACCATTGAACGGTAGAACCCCTATCCAAACATCTCTCGAGAGGAACCCATGACGTAGACTTATGACTACGTCAAACATCTCTCAACCTACGGGTTTCGCGGAGAATAGTCACCGCGTAGCCCTAACATGGCCAATTACTCGAACAGCGCGGGATAGCTAGCCCCGGGGTGTGAGTCTGTACCATGCCCGACCCCGTCGACAAACACACATACAAACGTGGAAGTGGATGAACAGTAAATGATAATCAATAAATAGCACAATGGAATAATTGAAATGCGAAATAAAGTAAGTGACATAAAAGAATTTTAACTAATTTTCTTGTGTGATTACTTACCTCAAACAATCGCAATTGCCTTCAAAATGCCCCGCACACGCCTTGAGATACGTACCCGACACTCGACTATGGTATTCTAAGTCTCAGGTGTCCAATTATGCAATTTTTATCATTTTAGAGTCTCATTAAATGAATTTATAGTGTGAGACCAAAATTTGTAAAATTTTTATTCCAAAAAGTTTAATATTTTGCACACTTTTCAAACCATACCGATGATTGATTGTTCCGGCAACGCGCGCGCGCTCCGCATGCGCGCTGCGCCACCGCCACCGCGCATCGCCTCGCCACCATCAGTTCGCGCTTGCATGCCTGCGTATTGTCGCGCCTCGCTGCGTTGCTGTCGCGCTCGCGCGTCGCTGCGCGCGCGCCGTTGCCGCGCCGCCTTGCCGTGCCGTCTTGCCGCTGCTGGAGCGCATCGCGCCGCCCAATGATCCGCGGCCTTCCGCCGCCGCGCTGCTCTCTCTCTTCTCTCTTCCCTCTCTCCTCTCTTCCCTCGCCGCTGGTTCTCCACCTTCGGCGAGGTGCTGTCCGCGGGCTGGCCACCATCCGCCACTGCAGGTCGCCGCGCCGCTACATCGTCGCGCCGCTGCCGGCTCCTCGTCTGCGGCTTCGCAGGTGCTTCTGCCGCCACCATCTCCAGCCGCCCAGACTGCTCCTTCCCGGCGTCCGTCGTTGCCGCCCCGCCGTCCACGCCGCCGCTGGAGCTTCGCCGTCCGGAGCTCCCTCCGCCTCTCTCTACCTCTCTCTCTCTCTCTTGATGTATCTCTCTCTCTCTCACTATTCTTTCTTCTCTCTCTCCTGATTTAAAGAAAGATTTTTTTTTATTTGGAGAAAAAGAAAGAAATGATGAGGGATGGGTTTGATGTGATGTGTGATGTGATGGGATGGGTGATGTGACAACTCAATCTCATACTACCCCGTACACCGCGACGTCGTACACTCTCGTCACTACACGCGCACAACGCGACCAAACGAAATTCTCAAGTGACTCGACGCAAACTATTTAATAATAGTAAAATAATTAAACACTCGCCACACAAAAATAACATATTTCACCCATTAGAAGTGTCATAAATTTGTCGCGACGTCCACGTGGGTCTGAGCTTAGGATCTTAATCTGTAATTTGCAAGTTAATCGGAATCGATTAAAACTGGCCATTACAGTTTGTTAATGTAAATCAACTTAAAGTCCTATAGTTTTGGTTTAAAAATTTACAACACTTAAACTTACATCAGGATACGCGCTATCACATACTCCCATGATGTGTGTCAATATATTGTGTTAGAGAGCTGGAATTAGTGGGTTAGTAGGAGTGAATGAGAACCACAAAATAAACCTCGAGATACGTAATTTCGTGAGGATGAATGGCCAAGAATCAACCTCACATTGATATATATATATATATATATATATATATATATATATATATCAAACACATGCAAATGGAACTGTTTTGATCATGAACATGTTGGAGAAGAATATAATGATTTGTCGCTGGAATTAGAGTGGGAGAACAGCAAATTAGAGGATCTTAATTAGAGTAATCATCTTCTCCATCATCTCATCTATCTAATGAACCCAATTTGGGAGTCTTAATGGAAAAGTGGTTTTAAGGGTTAAATAACTGATTCTGTTGTTAGTTTGTCAAATTTCATATCTTATGAACAAATAAATGGAAGATTAATCAATGGTTTTGAGGAAATTGGGTTTTTGAATAATTTGGAAAAAACTAGTGAATTTGTGAGATTTGAAAAAACTTATCAAATTATTGTTTTAAGGTTGTTCTAATTGTTGTTTTGCGTCAATTTGATATGAAGAAGGTGTTAAATGAGGTTTAGTTAGCTAATTGGGAACTTTATGACATAATTTTCGAGTTGAAAATTCTGTCACAGAGGGCAATTAGCGCGCTAATGATTCTGGGCAGAAATTCAATTTTAGTTTCGCGATTAACGCGCTAATGAGACACCAAAAATTCGGAAAAAAAATGTGTTTTAATAATGTAGCTAGTTCAAACCAACTTTTGACACACCGATTCTTAGATTAACTGGGTTTTAACATATTTTGGAGAATTTACCCCGATAAAAGACTATTTAATAATTCTTATGTTTGAAATAAATATTAGTTTTAGGAGTTAATAGACACTAAATTGAGCTAAGACACCAAACTCAGGAACCTATGAAAAGGGTACGGGAGAGCAAATACAAGATTTGGAGTATCGGAGGCCAGTAAAGCTAGGACTTTACTTTGTTGTTGTGAGTATACCCAATGACAACTTTACTTGGCTTTTCATTTCTATTAATAGTTGTCCTTGCATAGTCCTTTTGACTATTTTGCCTTTATATTCTTATATCATGTGTTCCTTGTGACTATACTCACTTGATGAGTCTAGTTTGCATGATATTCATTCATTCGATTTGGTTCATTGATTCAATCTCATGCTATGTTTATTCTTGCTGTTTTAAATGTAAATTGAATGATAAATAGCATGCTATTAGGCTAGTGAATATCTTATAAATGTTTAAGTGGACTTGTATTCCTTGTTTGTTTAGGTGTGTAGATGTGCCTATGCCTTGACAATCCATACTTGGTATTTCTTAAAATTAAAAAGTAGTTTTCGCATTTAGGTCCCGTACTCGATCGAGATGTGCGCGACTCACGGGGTTAGAGTCCCTGGGGATTTCGGCACATATTACCTGACATTGTATGACACTTTGGGGTTATAGTCCATTGTGTTGTATGATTATTGAGTCGGAGTGACGCGGTGCACTGCCGACCGGACCTAAATCACCACTACTTAGTCTAGTGTCAGTATCACTTGTTTAACTCTGGTATTTACTCGCATATGGTTTATTTTCCAGCTTTCCCCATTTATATGCTTTTAAATACTATTTGAATATTTGAAAATGCAAATTAAACTTGTTATCGGGGAATACTGTTTTATTCTTGTACTCACCATCCTTTTTATGATGGTGGGTGCAGAACTGTCTACCAGCAGGTCGGGCAAGGAGAAGATCGGCAATTATCTCTGAGCCAGCGGCACGTCACTGCATCGATTATAGGTCTTATTTTAGTATTTTGATGGTATATGTTATATATGCTTTCAGATACTATTTGGGTTGTATATTGGGTTAAGCGTTAGTTTCCCCGACCTGACTTAGATTATTTTACTGTTTCACTGCATTTTAAGGATTTTATATATGTGATGTCATTTCCTGGTTTTCCACACTTAAGATTTTTCAAACTTCCGCATAATTATAAATGGCTTTCGCATAAATTTCTAATTGCTTCCGCATAATCAATAAGACTTCCGCTAAATAATTAATTTAATAAAAAGTTTTAATTAACTCTAAATTTTATAAACTAGTAGGACTAGTGTATTACTTATCATAAACACGAGAAAAGAGACATTTATGTTGTAAAGGCTGATTAATACGTAGTTAAGTCCTGCGTAGATATGGTTAGGGCTTAATTACGGGATTAGGTCGGACGCTGCCCTATATTAGGAGATAGGTCGTCACATGTTGACTGTGCTACAACGCACACTATTCTTACAAAAAGAGAATATTTCTCTAACTTGACTTTAGCATAGGCTAATGTTCAAACGATATATGGCATTACTAACTTGATTAAAGGCTATGGACGAGCAAATATTATGTTGCCTGGGGGTACAACAATTCATATTGTTAATGCATTATACTCAGAAAAATCTAGAAGGAATTTACATACTTTCAAAAATATTCGACAAAATGGATATCATATCGAAACTATGAATGAAAATAATAGAAAATTTCTCTACATTACATTAGTTTTAAATGGGAAAAAGAAGTTTCTGGGAAAATTCTCAACTTCACATTCTGGATTATATTTCACACATATAAGACATATTGAAATGAATGTCGTCATGAATATAAATATCAATGATCAAAAGACATTTCTTTTATGGCATGATCGACTTGGTCATCCAGGATCATCAATGATGCGAAGAATTATTAATAACTAGCATGGACATTCTTTGAGGAGTCATAAAATATTTTCAGTTGGTGATTATAAATGTGTTAGTTGTTCTCAAGGAAAACTAATAGTTAAACCATCACCAAGTAAAGTCGTTGAGGAATCTCCAGTTTTCTTAGAACGCATTCAGGGAGACGTTTGTGGACATATTCATCCTCATTGTGGACCATTCATATATTTCATGATTTTGATAGATGCATCAACTAGGTGGTCACATGTTTGTTTACTTTCGACTAGAAATGTTGCATTTGCTAGACTTTTAGCTCAAGTTATAAAGTTAAGAAGTCAATTTCCTGATAACCCAATTACAACTATTCGTCTTGATAATGCTGGCGAGTTTCAATCCCAAGCATTCACAGATTATTGCATGTCTATAGGAATTACCCTCGAGTATTATGTTCCTCATGTGCATACCCAGAATGGTTTAACATAATCTCTAATCAAACGCATTCAATTGATTGCTAGACCTTTAATTATGAGAGCTAAGCTACCAACTTCAATTTGGGGACATGCAGTTCTTCATGTAGCATATATCATTTGTTCTCGACCTACATCATACCATGAATATTCCCCAATACAACTCATTTTTGGTCAACAACCAAATATCTCACAATTGAGAATTTTTGGTTGTACCCATACTGTAACGACCCGAAAATTTGACTTATGCCACGTGTCAGGTCAGGGTCGTTTGTGGGATCCACTTGTCGAAATGCGTATGTCCGAATCTCGAGTGGAGATGCTAATTGTTGAGAAAAGTATATCCGGGAATGCGGAGAACCGAAACACGAACGAGGGGACGCGCTCGAGTCGTGTCTTAGGCCGACGCGTGGGATCGAAATGTGGCTATAGTGGATTTATGTGGTTTTAAGGTGGACATTGGATGCGCCTCGTGATATGTGAAGCGCGAGTATCGAGATTTTGAAAGGAGGCGGGTTGGTGCCTCGAGATGCGCGCTGCTCGATTTTCGAGGACACTTTTGATTTGAAATCAAAAGGGAAATAAAAAGAAAATGTATAATATATATATATATATATATATATAAAAGAATGAGATAAGATTGAAAAAAAAAGAAAGAAAGAGAGGAGAGAGAGAGAGAGATCGGCTGCAAGAGAGAACCAGAGAGGGAGAGAAGATGGCGGATATAGGAGACCAGCGAACCAGCAGATCTGGTGGGTACCGGCAGCTGCTCGACGACGACGGACCAGCAGAGCACGACAGCTGGTGGCGTAGCTAGTGGCGCAGCGGGAGCGTGGCTGGTGTCTGGTGGCTGGAGGCCGGGAGCATGGCTGGTGGCTGCTGCAGTGCACCGGCGCCAGCGACGGCGCGACGGACAGCACGACGCGGAGGCGTGGATCAGCGGCGCGAGCTAGCGCGGCGGCGAGATCGGCGGCGAGACGCGGCGGGTGGCCAGCAGTGCAGCGGTGCAGCAGTGACGTGGCCGATTGGCGCGGCGCGGACGGCCAGCGTCCCAGCAGCAGCGGCGGTGTGGCGGCGCGAGCTGCGGCTCGCGGATGAGCGGATCAGCCACAGATGAGGCAGCGGCGCCGGGGGATCCAGCAGCGCAACGCCGGCGAGGGACGGCGGCGGCGGCGCGCCGGCGAAGGCTGCGCGGCAGCGACAGAGCCGGCCGCGACTCAGTGAACAGCGCGGTGGCGCGTTGTCGACTGGTCGGATGCGCGATTTCGACGAAATCGCGACGACGCGATTGAGGTGAGGTTTATTTCACCTGATTGAGTTGTGATTTGAACGAGTTAAGTAAAATATGCCTAAAATGTCTAAATGGACACCAGGGACTTAGGAGTAGGGTGTCGGGTGCGCAAATCGAGACTCGAGCGAGATGTTTTGAGGTTCGCGATTTCTCGAGGTAAGTAAACCAGCTTGGGACTTATACAGTATTTCATTTTTCTCCATTGGTTGTGGTTGTTTACTCTTTTGTGATAACTTTATTGTTGTTCACTGCTTTGTGATGATAGCTATCGTTGAATTGTTGTCGATCGAGTGAGTCCATTGGCAAGTGAGTCATGGTTACTGTTATCTGCGATATGAGAGTGTTAGGGCTGGGAGGCAGGGGCCTCGTCCTAAACCTGAGGTCTTGCATGGTCGTCCGTCGATATCTCCTAATTGAGTGTACGTTGGGGGCTCTTATCCGGGTCCATGAATGCTTCATAGTCGTACGGGCTAGGGCTGGGAGGCATGTGTCTCGTCCTAGATCCGAGTCTATGGATATCTCATAGTCGCAAGGGTTAGGGCTGGGAGGCTGGGGTCTCGTCCTAAACCCGAGTTTTGCTGGGCGTTTGCCGCGACTCAACGACTTTTTGGTCGGGACTCCTTGTTGTGTGGGCTTCACTCATTGATGGATTGTTTAGTCTTTTATATTCTTGTGTTCTTTATTCCTTTCGTTCTATTTGCATGAATTTGACTGCTTTGTATATTGTGAAATGTTGTGTATATGTCCTACTGGATTTACTTATCTGGACTCGTCATTCTTATGTTTGACTGAGTGCAGAGCCGCGAACGAGTAGCCAGAGGGAAGGCTTCATATCTAGGTGAATTTTTGTATATTTTGTATTTACTCTCCTCTAATGATATTTACTGGGTTCCACAATTAGGTTGCTTAACTCCCGATCTTTTTGTTGAGTTATTTAATGTATTAGTTGCTTCCGCTAAATTTTTAAATCTTGGAAAATACTAATAACTCAACTTAAAATTTTGAAATTACTTGTAATAATGGATTGGAAGGCTGACTAGGCCTACGTTGACCTTGCGAGACTGGCTCGGGGGTCCACGTGGGCTTAGGCCGGGCGGGGCCCAATTTTATGGGAAATTGGGGTCGTCGGCAGTTGGTATCAGAGACGAAGTTGTAAATACTCGACTCTTGAAATTAAGACACAAAACCAGCGGAAGTTAGGAATGGTTGAACTTAGAGTGGAACCCTATGATCCTTAAGTCTTCGTTGGGAAGTGAGGAGAGTTGGGGAAACTATCGAATACGATATAACCGTATTTACTCTTGTGTATCACGTGAGACACGATGAGTAAAGTGAAAAAGATTTACGATAAATTTATCGTATCTAGAGAAATGGATTAGGTCCAGCTCAGTGGTACAAGTCTCGCAAATCCGTAGTCTTAAAAGGACGCGGGTTCAAGACTTGGGAGGCGAGAAAGAAAAGGGAAAAAGGACGAAGAGCAGACTCTAAGGGAGAAGAGTGTTGAGATGACTTTAGAGCTAACGATTACATCATGTACGGACTCCTTAGCTTTGACGAAAAGTTTTGGAGTAGTAGTGTTGGATCAGAAGCCCAAGTAACTCCACTTTAGTGACACTAAGCATTAATAGTCTCAGGGTTGGTGAAGTCGACCACCACCTTTAGGGACTTGTAAATGAATTACGTGTTGAGGTAGAGTCTGCAAATCGTTCTAAAAGTTAGTTGCCACCTAAGTATAAATCATACGAGATTGTACATCGCAAGAATTTTCACCTGCTGAAACGTACATTTAACGCGTTCGAGTGAACGGCTAAGGCGAGGCAGTCTCGCGAGTTTCAACGACATCACTCGAAAAAGTTTCACGGTGGTATGAATCTCGGAGCAGCAAAGGTTCATGACGTCTTGGCCACACCAGATCATATGAGGTCGAGCATCTTATCAGCTTCGTTGTTCGTCGAGGCCGATGTCTGGTTGCGCACTACGGTGGCGTCGATGGGGACACTCGAGGATTGGGTTGAGTTCAAGAATGGTTATGCATTATATGGATCGGTATCTACGCTTGATGGAGTAGGCTGGTGTGCAGTCGATACTGATGTCGATCAGGCTTACTACTTTGTACACGGTCTACTGGACTCGAGTAGTGACGACGGCTCGAACACATTATAGGTGGCCTATGAGAAGGCCATGGCTGTGGAGTGGAGAGTTTGGTTTTGGTCATTTGATCATATTGATCATATTGTCACAATGAGGTCAGCATCACAATCATAATGTAATTATGCATTGGAAACTAGTGTCTTGCCGGATAAACCTTTAACCCTAAATACTTGATTCTTCTTGTCTGAAAAATGAACAAGATGGGTTTGAACAAGATCATGTTTCGACAATTATTAAGTAATTAAGACTGCTGAAAGTCAACCTTCATGCACTGATATGGTTGAGCATGAGTCTATTCAGCTTAGTAGCTCGACGATGGAAACTTTCATTGCCACGTGGAAGGAAGCATGTAATCTGTGGTTTTCGAGATGATGCTCAATTTTTAGAATGCAGTTCTGAGTTTACAAATAAACTCAAAGGTGGTAGCACTTCAGGCTGTATTTTGTCTTTTGCAGCTTTGGGAATGCTTTACTATGCGTTACAAAAGGGTTTTTCATTCCAGATAGCTGTAAAATTACTTTCTTTGTATGCTTCGTATGGTGGGAAGCAACATGAGAAGGTGACGCAAGTGATAACCAATTCAATGAACCAGTTTTTCTTGCATCGAGATTTGTTCTTGAATGTCTTGGTCACCTACCATTTGAGGTTGTAGTTTTGTTGCTGACGTTTTGCTTTCGGGACTGAGGGCTTTAACGAAGGAGGCCCCGTTAGTCATGTTACATGCTTGCGACAAAATTAATGAACGTCTGATGCTTCATGGTATTGAATTTTCTCTTGATATACCAGAATGGGTTGCCAATGACTTTTTCATGTCCACTGACGCGTCAATGGCTAGTGAGAGTGTGGGAGTACACGCACCGGAGTACCAGTCGCATTATCGGCATCGTTATAGTCAGTGTGAGGGTCTGGAGATGATCGGAGGAAAACGAGGGTTAGACGGTCATGGCAAAGATAGCAACCTCATAGCGTATTGCGTTTCCACCGTATGCGGTGTATATGGCGCCAGTGTTAGATGGTCCAGCGCAGAGTTACGCTAGTACATTACAGCAGCCAGACCGTCAGATCCATAACATATGTACCATCAAAGGGTTGATGGCAAAAGGTAGTGGCCAGAGACAGGGTCAGAGATCCAGTCGAGTGCACAGACAGGGACAGCGATCTAGTCATGCACAGGGACAAGGACATGGACATGTTCCATTTGGATTGGGATTTCAACGTACCTGTATGGGCGTATGGACAGCCAGGTACAGCAGAGCCAGAAACATATTCATGCTATTGTCACGTCAGGTCCAACTACTATTCACCGTAACCTGATAGAGGGTACGACGAGTTGGGTTGAGACTCACTCGATCAGAGAGACTGATTTACATTCTCGCGGATATACAACAGATATACGTATGTTAGTGACGGTGGATCATGAAATTAAAAATTTTCATTTGTAGTCATTTGTATTCCAATATATGTTGCGAGGATGTTGCCCTCGCATATATTGATGGGAGGAGACAGATGGTGTGTTCTTTGCTTGGAGGTCGCGGAGGAGCCCAGCTCGTCGCGGAGGAGCCCAGCTTGTCGCGGAGGAGCCCAGCCCTACAGAGTAAGATGGGGGTATGGCCTTGGGCGAGTATGACCTTGGGCGGGTATGGCCTTGGGTCTTCGTTCATAAAACACCATTGTCCTTTGAGACTTGCTTCAATTTCGAGGACGAAATTCTAATTCGTTGGGAAGACTGTAACGACCCGAAAATTTGACTTGTGCCACGTGTCAGGTCAGGGTCGTTTGTGGGATCCACTTGTCGAAATGCGTATGTCCGAATCTCGAGTGGAGATGCTAATTGTTGAGAAAAGTATATGCGGGGAATGCGGAGAACCGAAACACGAACGGGGACGCGCCTCGAGTCGTGTGCCGACGTGGGACCGAAATGTGGCTATAGTGGATTTAGGTGGTTTTAAGTTAGACATTGGATACGCCTCGTGATATGTGAAGCGCGAGTATCAAGATTTTGAAAGGAGGCGGGTTGGTGCCTCGAGATGCGCGCTGCTCGATTTTCGAGGACACTTTTGATTTGAAATCAAAAGGGAAATAAAAAGAAAATGTATATATATATATATATATATATATATATGAAAGATTGAGATAAGAAAAAAAAAAAAAAAAAGGAAGAGAGAGAGAGAGAGAGAGAGAGGATTGCAAAGAGAGAACCGAGAGAGGAGAGAAGATGGCGAGAGAGAGAGACCAGCGAACAGAATCCCGGGTATCTGGCATGCCTGCTCGACGACGACAGACAAGTGAGCACGACACGGTGTGGCGTAGCCGGTGGCGCATGGAGAGCGTGGCCGGTGTTTGGTGGCGGAGGCCGGAGCATGGTCGTGGTGGTCGGTCGCTGCCTGCAGCGCCAGCGCGACGGCGCGCAGGACACCACGACGCGAGGCGTGGATCACGGCGCGAGCTAAGCATAGCGGCGAGATCAGCAGCGAGAGAACGCGCGGCCGTAGCAGCAAGTGTGGCTGCAGCGATGTGACGTGGCCGATTGGCGCGGCGCGGACGGCCAGCGTCCCAGCAGAAGAAGCGGCGGATATGGCGGCGCAGCTGCGGCATCGCATGACAGCGGATCGCCACGGATGAGGCGGCGGCGCCGGGGAATCCAGCCAGCGCGCGACGCCGGCGAGGGACGGTGGCGCGGCTGTGGCGGCGAAAAGGCGCTGCAGCGCGCGGCAATGCGGCGGCTGCGACTTCGGTGAACAGCCCGCGGTGGCGCGTTGTCGACCGGTCGGATGCGCGATTTCGACGAAATCGCGACGACGCGATGGAGGTGAGGTTTATTTCACCTGATTGAGTTGTGATTTGTACGAGTTAAGTAAAATAGGCCTAAAATGTCTAAATGGACACCAGGGACTTAGGAGTCGGGTGTCGGGTGCGCAAATCGAGACTCGAGCGAGATGTTTTGAGGTTCGCGATTTCTCGAGGTAAGTAAACCAGCTAGGGACTTATACAATATTTCATTTTTCTCCATTGGTTGTGGTTGTTTACTCTTTTGTGATAGCTTTATTGTTGTTCACTGCTTTGTGATGATAGCTATTGTTGAATTGTTGTCGATCGAGTGAGTCCATTGGCAAGTGAGTCATGGTTACTGTTATCTGCGATATGAGAGTGTTAGGGCTGGGAGGCAGGGGCCTCGTCCTAAACCTGAGGTCTTGCATGGTCGTCCGTCGATATCTCCCAATTGAGTGTACGTTGGGGGCTCTTATCCGGGTCCATGGATGCTTCATAGTCGTACGGGCTAGGGCTGGGAGGCAGGTGTCTCGTCCTAAATCCGGGTCTATGGATATCTCATAGTCGCAAGGGTTAGGGCTGGGAGGCTGGGGTCTCGTCCTAAACCCGAGTTCTGCTGGGCGTTTGCCGCGACTCAACGACTTTTTGGTCGGGACTCCTTGTTGTGTGGGCCTCACTCATTGATGGATTGTTTAGTCTTTTATATTCATGCGTTTTTTATTCCTTTCGTTCTATTTGCGTGAATTTGACTGCTTTGGATATTGTGAAATGTTGTGTATATGTCCTACTGGATTTACTTACATGGGCTCGTCATTCTTATGTTTGACTGAGTGCAGAGCCGCGGACGAGTAGCTGAGGGAATGCTTCATAGCTAGGTGAATTTTTGTATATTTTGTATTTACTCTCCTCTAATGATATTTATTGGGTTCCACAATTAGGTTGCTTAACTCCCTGATCTTTTTGTTGAATTATTTAATGTATTAGTTGCTTCCGCTAAATTTTTAAATCTTGAAAAATACCAATAACTCAACTTAAAATTTTGAAATTACTTGTAATAATGGATTGGAAGGCTGACTATGCCTGCGTTGACCTTGCGAGACTGGCTCGGGGGTCCACGTGGGCTTAGGCCGGGCGGGGCCCAATTTTATGGGAAATTGGGGCCGTCACACATACCACCTCTAAATAGAACTAAAATGGGTCCACAATGAAAACTTGGTATTTATGTTGGTTTTAACTCATCATCAATTATCAGATACCTTGAGCCCCTAACAGGGGATTTATTTACAGCACGTTTTGTGGATTGTCACTTTGATGAAACAATTTTCCTACCATTATGGGGAGATTAGAAGCCAATTCAAAATGAATGCGTGAAATTGCTTGGAATGCATTACATTATGATCCACGCACAAATCAATGTGAACTTGAAGTTCAAATAGTCATCCATTTGCAACAAATTGCAAATCAATTACCAAATGCATTTACCGATATAAAACGAGTGACAAAATCTCATATTCCAGCAACAAATGCTCCTACAAGAATTGATGTCAGTGTGCAACAAAGTACATAAGAACCAACAAAACGCTTAAATCGTGGAAGACCTATTGGTTCGAATGATACAATTCCTCGAAAGAGGAAAACATGAGTAAAAAATAAATGAAAATCATAATCCTCCAGATAAAGCTCAAGAATCATTTAATAAGGATTTGTCAGAACAAGTTGAATCCGACGAGGAACAATTACTAATTGAAAATGAGAAGAATAATGAGATCTCAATGAATTATTTGAATTCTAGTAAGATTTGGGATCGAAATAAAGTTGTTCCAGATAATATATTTGCCTTCAATGTATCTTTTGTGCGACAGCCCCAGTTTCCCACAAACTAAACTGGGCCCCGCCCGACCTAGACTTTCGTGGACCCCCGAGCCCATCTCGCTGAGTCACGCAAGCCTAGTCAGCCTTTCTTTACCATTTACCATTTATCAAACAATTAAAGTTGAGTTAATCAATTAGTGAGTTATCATAGTTATAGCGGAAGCAATTAAACCTCAAACTAACTGAAAAACCTCAAAGACACCAGTTAAGACAACCTAGAGTGTGGAAACCCCGAATATGTATATCATCATCAATGAACATTCAGAGGAGAGTAAATACAAGATATTCATGCCCAAAATCTCTCAAAAACTCAACTTCCAGTGTTTTAAAACAAGTATATCTAATATGACAAAAGAATCACCTAGCTATGGAGCCTTCCCCTTGCTGGATTGTGGATCTGCACTCCGTCAAACATAAGAATGACGAGCCCATGTAAGTAACGCAAGTATGACATATATACATCATTTCGAAATAACTAAATCAGTCGAATGCATGCAAATAGAAAGCGATGAACAGGGAACGCATGAATATAAAAGACTGTAAACAAATCAATCGATAAGTGAGGGTCCGGAATACTAAAACCGAATAGCAAGGAGTCCCGACCAAAAGGTCGTTGAGTCGCGGCAAAAGCCCAGTAAACTCGGGTTCAGGACGAGACACAACCTATCAGCCCTAACCCTTACGACTATGAGATACCAACAGACCCGGATAAGTGCCCCCAACGTACACTCAATTGGGAGATATCAACGGCGTCCAGATAAGAGCTCATATCACAGATAAATAGTAACCATGACTCACTTGTCAATGGACCACTCAACCAATAGCAATTTCAAAGATAGATATCAAAGCAACGAACAACAATAATCAATAGCTTAGAATGAAATTAATGTACAATTTCCTAGCTGGTTTACTTACCTCGAGAAATCGCAAATCGTCCTCAAAACGTCTCGCTCACGCCTCGATATGCGCACCCGACACTCGACTATTGTTGTGTCTCGTCGAGGATCGATCGGTTCGGCAATGCGCCACAGCGCTGTGCTCCACGCCGTTCACCGCGCCGCTACTCGTAGTCTTCCCCCACAGCCGCGCCACCTCCTGTCCGCTTCTGTCGCTGCCGCCGTCCGCCCACTGGCGGGTGCAACGGAGGCTCGCCAACCCTCGCCCGGTGGAGCCACTCACCACCGTCGCCGCTATCAACGCGCCACCGCGCTCATTGTTGCATTTCGTCCGCGGCTCCCCACAGCGCGCAGTCTCTCGCCGGCTCGTCGCCGCACCGGAGCCGTCATCCGCACCCCCGTCACTACGAGCCATTGCCCCGTGAGCCGGAGCTCCGCCGCGCCCTCATCTTCCCAAGAGTCGCTGCTCCTCGCCGCCGTCTCCGCCCTTCTCCTCTCTCTCTCTCTCATCCGTTTAAATTCAATCTCTTTTTTAATAATTATCTCTCGATTTTGTGTCCGAATTATACCCCGAAAAATACCCCATTTTTGCCAAAAATTGACTAAAATACCATTGCACTCCGCAACACGGGGACACCGCGTCTAAACCTTAACTTGACCCTATTTCGCGTCGATTAAATACAGATAATGACTAGTGGGTCCCACATACGACCCTGAAATGGCACGTGGCACGAGTTCGATTTTTAGGGTCATTACATTTTGAGATTTTTGAAAATGATGATCTAGAACCATGAACTGTAGATGAATGTCGAAAAGTCCTGATTGGCCAAAGTGGGAAGAGACTATCCAAACAGAGGTAAACTCGTTAAGAAAATGAGAAGTTTTTGGACCAATTGTCCAAACGCCTGATGGCGTTAAGCATGTTGTATATAAATGTGTATTTGTACGAAAGAGAAATGAAAAGAATGAGATTACAAGATATAAAACAAGACTTGTAGCTCAAGGTTTTTCACAAAGACCTGTCATTGATTATAAGGAAACATATTCTCTTATTATAGATGCAATTACATTTCAATTTTTAATAAGCCTTGCGGTTTCTGAAGGGCTTGATATGCATCTTATGGATGTTGTTACAGCATATCTGTACGGATCCTTAGACAGTGAGATATATATGAAAATTCATGAGGGATTTGAAGTGCCCGAATCAAAACCTCATAATATGCAATCTATAAAATTGCAAAGGTCTTTGTGCGAATTAAAACAATCTGTTCGAATGTGGTACAAACGCTTCAATGATTATTTACTTAAAGAAGAATATGTAAATAATCTACTTTGTCCATGTGTCTTTATTAAAAAATCATCAGGATTTGCAATTATTGATGTATATGTTGATGATTTGAATATTATGGGAAATCATGACGACATAGTGAGAACATCTGAAATCTTGAAAAATGAATTCGATATGAAAGAACTTAGAAAAACAAAATTTTGTCTCGGTCTACAAATCGAGCATTTTCCAAGTGGAATATTTGTCCATCAATCGAATTATATTGATAAAATCTTGAAAAGATTTTATATGGACAAAGCACATCCATTAAGCTCCCCAATGGTTGTTAGATCACTTGAAGTGGATAAGGATCCATTTCGACCTCATAAAAGTGATGAAGAACTACTTGGTCCAGATGTACCATATTTAAGTGCAATTGATGCACTTATGTATCTTGTAAATTGTACAAGACCAGATATTGTCTTCTCTGTTAATTTACTTGCAAGATACAACTCTTCACCTACTCGAAGACATTGGAATAGTGTCAAACACATTTTTCGTTATCTTCGGGGAACAAGTGACGTGGGTTTGTTTTACTCAAGAGGAGTAAAAATGAATTTGCAAGCATATGCTAATGCTGGCTATTTATCTGATCCTCATAAGGCTCACTCTCAAACGGGTTATGTATTCACTTGTAGTGATACTGCTATATTATGGAAGTCAATGAAGCAAACTATGGTTGCTACTTCTTCTAATCATTCAGAAATACTTGCAATTCATGAAGCAAGTCGTAAATGTATATGGTTGAGAAACATGATTCAATATATTCAAGAATCAGCTGGATTATCTTCAATTAAGAATTCTCCAACCATATTATATGAAGATAATTCAGCATGTATCACACAATTAAGTGAAGGATATATAAAAGGGGACAGAACAAAACATATTTCACCAAAATTCTTTTATACACATGAGCTTTAAAAGAGTGGTGAAATTGATATCAGACAAATTCGATCGTGTGATAATCTTGCTGATTTATTCACAAAATCTTTGCCAACTACAATATTTAAAAGGCTTACATATGGTATTGGCTTGCGTCGACTCAAGGATATTGCAAGCAATGAAACATGACAAATCTCACCCATATCAACATGAGGGGGAGTTATTAATTAATGTATTGCACTTTTTTTCCTTAGCTATGGTTTTATCCCACTGGATTTTCCTAGCTAGGTTTTTAATGAAACAATCATATCAATATCATACTATATATAAAGATTGATGAGAACGATGTACTCTTTTTCCTTTGCTACATTTTTTTTTCCACCGGGTTTTTTTCTAGTAGAGGTTTTAACGAGACATATTCTCTCAATAAGTGTCATCCAATGGGAGTGTTGTAAATGTCATGAAAAAGTGGATGACCCCTTCCTATCCCCACCTTTTACACCCATTTACTTGTAACTTATTATTGTAAGTGTAACTTGTGTCTTTTGGTCTTCATCTCATTATGACTAAAAGGGCTATATAAAAGGGTCCTCTACTCCTCTCAATGTAATTGGTGTACCAAGTTGAATGAAAGATTTTTCATTTCTCTCATCTACTATCTTGTTTAAGTTTTAGTTCATTGCTTATACTTTTCTTGCCTTGGCCTTAGTTAGTTATATAACAGACAAAAAATAAAAACTAAATTTTATTGCAATATCCGATACCAAGAGTAACTTGTCTAAATTTTCGTACCGCAAGCGAAGTGCGGGAATAAAACTTCTATCTTCATAGCACGCCCCACAACTTGTATTAATTAAAAGTCTAATGGGACTTTTCGGGATCATAACAGACCGTAATGGATGCATAATGGACCAAGATCCATCGGTAAGTTGACTAGGTGGTGGTGTGAGGAGATTTTGAACCAATGAGGTTGATTTTGCAATTTCAAAACTTGGATTTTTTTACCTCCCCTAACTTTTTTTTTTTTTTTTTTAAGCAAGGAACACCTCATCCATTGGGTTGAAAAATGAATTTTTGACCCTCAGAAATGCCTTGGGTCAACCGACTCAACCCCTTGAGTTTTTATTGTCTCGATTTGCGTCACAATATTATTTGAGGCACGTGGATTAAGAATGTGGTTGCTAAAAATAGTTTCATGACGTGGATATGAGTTTCAACGCTCGAGTTGCAACATTGTAATGTAATGAATCCCCTCAAAAAAACTTGAGAAATTAAAAATGCAATAGTAAGTTAGACACTGAATTCACTAAATAGTTGCAAGGCAGGGATGCAAGTAAGGCAAGGCAGGGGCATGACTTGGGACTGCAGTGCCAATAATCTTGTTGTTTAATGCAGAGATTATCTTAGTGGATTATGTCTTGATTAAAAAAAAAATAATTATAGAGAAATACTTCCCAAAAATTTTAAATCATTGATTTTCTTACTATGTTGAATAATTAAAGGGAATTGAATAAAAAGATCGATTTGGTTATCTTTGAAGGCACAAAGACGATCTTTCTCAACCTCAAGAAGCCATTTTTAACAAGGAAATCATTTTCAACCCAAATCCCCTTAAGTACTAAAAATTAGAAGAATTTTAAAATTAGTTTTACAATATCAGATAAAAATTAAAAATTGTGCTATTTCTAAAGAAAAAAAATATAAATTTGTATCTTTTATATATTATGACATAATTTCCATGTTTCTTAACATATCAATAGCATGAAGACTTCAATATTCTATTCCCTCCGATCACAAATATAAGTCATTTAATAAGTGCGCAACAAATAAGACAGCCTTTATTACAAATGTAATTTACACATACGCCCTTTGACCTTAAATGAATTGAAGAATTGAAGAATCTATTTGAATTGTATAAAGATATAATTGATAGAAAATAATAAATACATTCTCAAATTCCAAAAACTGACTTATAATTTTGACAAAAAAGTGTTTGCTAGAAAGACTTATATTTTTTACCGAATGGAGTACCTTTTTAGTTAGAACAACATTATTTAGTTCCAAGCTTTCAATTGAACAAATATAAACACAAACAACAAAATGTTGGCGAGCAACACTACAAAATCTGAGAAACCTATAGTACAAGCACCAAACCTAGAATGTCTTCTTCCGCTTTTTCTCCAAGTAAGAATGAACCTTTTGATAGTTGAGAATCCCCCAAACCAGGTGCCAAAAAGAAATATTTGGCCAAAGGACGGAAGGAGAATACAAGTGGCAGTGGGTAGTCTGCCAGAGAAGGAAATTGCTCAGTCGGGTTTCACCGGAAGTCCTAATTAAGACGTCTGGATCGGGAGCGAAAGCTGAATACATGTGCCTCTCAATGTCTGTCACCTTGATATCATTCGGGTTTTTCTCAACAAAGCCATTGTGAACACCAATGTCATTTGAATTTAGTTCATTAGTTTCTTCTTGTTTCTCATAGTAAGACTCCTGAATAGCATGGACAATCTCATCAGTGGAAGTGTAGGCAACACAAATAGAGAGAACCGCCTTGTCATTCTTCGCAGTGGCTGCCATTGCTTTTTTAGCTGCTGCCCTCACTTGTTCATTCAGAAGCATAAGATTTCCAATAAAATGCACTCTAATTCCGAAGTTATTGACAATGCTCTCCTTTTCTAACGACTCCCCAATCTTTTCCAACATCAGGTCCATCAAATTTTGCACTTCATGTGGTTTTCGTTTGAAGTTGTCGATGCTAAACGCATAAATTGTTACATACTTCACACCCATCTCATAGCAATATTTGAGCATCGACATAAGAGACAAGAACCCAATCTTGTGACCATCACCTTCTTTCAAGTTTAAACTCTGGGCAAACCTTCGGTTCCCATCAAGAATGAAGGCAATGTGATTTGGTGTAGGACCTACAGAGAGCACGCGAACTACACCCTTCCGCAAAAGACTCAACAAAGACTCCTTTTCAAAATACTTGCTCAGAAAACTTCCCGAGCTCCCCATTAAAGTAGATCTTAAATAGGATGAGAATCGGCCTGTTGTCATTGCAACACAATTTCAATTCATGCCAAATAAAAAATCTAATTACATTTATAATGACTATGAAACATTTATTGCCATCTAAAATAATATAAAGCAGCATTCCGCATTTGTTGGAGGGAACCAAATGTTAAAAACAAAGAGATAACTAATGGCATGTGAAGATACTGCAACAACGAAAAACTAAACTGTAAATTGGCGTTACTAGGTTTCATACTCCATCAAAGAATTTGAGAGGTACATCAATAAGTTGCCACCATGGAGGATTTTAAGTTGTACATCAATAAACGAATTTAGCAGAAAAACTGAATGCAGAAAAAATAAATCCAATTCTTGTAGAAGCAAAACAAATTCAAGATGAAATTTCCAGAATTATTTGTAGCGCGAGAATGAGAGATTTGCAGGGTTAGGGTTAAAATCCTAGTGCCCATAGTAAGATCTCGGACTACAGACCAAGAACACAGCTGAAGACCACCGGCTATGGAACTAACGAGAAACAGACTGGTAAATCCACACCCGTAACAACATGACCATCAAAACATCTAAATATAAATTTCAGTTATGATTCGTTTTAGGGTTTCAACCTCTTTTGTACGTATATAATGCTCACTTAAACACCTATTTATACAACCATTGTATTTAGGGTTTCATTTTTGTTTAGTTGTTTGTTAATTTGCTTTGTCTTTGTAAAGTTGGATGACCATCTGAAACTAATCAAGAATTGTGAATTCTCTTAGTGGTATAAGGGCACTTGATGATGTCCCTTGATGTATACATCTAGGCCTCGTTTAGTTTATTTTTGCCAACTTATGGTTAATTCAAAGGGAGTTAACTCACAAAGGAGTTCATATTTTCATGTTTGGTTCAATTTTGAACTTACAAGGAAAGTAATAAAATATGAGAATTGACATAAATACCCTTCAAATAAGATAGGGATCTGGGGTAATAGAGATGTGATTAATGAAGGTAATTGTGTCCATGAGCCCAGGGAGATAACTTCCTTAGGGGGTGAGGAAGTACCCCTAAGCTGGGAGATAACTTGGAAGGAAGTTGGGTTTATAAAACCAACCAAACAAGATTAGTTCCAAAAAAAAAAAAAAAAAAAAAAAAAAAAAAAAAAAAAAAAAAAAAGACAAGGCCCTAAGATGCATGCACAAAGATCGAGGAGCATCCAAATGGCGCATTGACGCCTTATAAGTGCGTGTTAAAAGTGAGTGCCAAAGTAGATTACTTTAACTCGTAGTCTGAATCAAAGCGGGAGAGACAAAACAGAGGAGTTGAAGGAGACCTTTGAGTACACCAAAACGAGGAGACCTTCGGTTGCTCTGCTTTGACTTGTTCTTGTTGAAGGCCACAAAGCAATTGGTAGATCGATCGGCTTGGTATGTGTCTTAATTGCCATCGTGCGTAGATGTTAAATTTTGTGATGAATATTTTCAATTGGATTTATACGGTTTTTTTTGTAAGTATTGTGTGAAGGTTGTTGAATGAATGTTGCGTTGGTGTGTCAGAACTTTGATGTTTGAAGGGAGAAAAGTTACTGAAATCGTGATATGTTTTCGCCTTAGATGGGAATTCAAATTCATGCTTTGATAATTGTCATTTCTTCTACTTCCTCAATTTGTTGAAATGGGGCTCTTGAAAGATTTCTAACTTTCAAATGAAAACTTTATTATCTCTACTTGATTAGTTACAACAACATGGGGATAACTGATCAAATTACTGCGTTGGTGAAGGGATGGTTGATTCCTTAGTTTGGTGCACAGTTGATGGATTCTTCAAGATACACATTGAAACGTGCGTGCTCATATCTTAATTTGTATCTACTTGCGTTCTTTCTTTGAGTCAATTCCTAATTGATCTGATCTAATATATAAGAAAAATGTGGGTAATTGTGTCCCTGATTTGCAAGATTTTTATTGATTTGTTTTCTTGTTTTGAACTCCACCTATGTAGAATACTATGTGCGCTACATAACCGATCCCAAGTCCGGATAAAGGAAGAGGGTTCTGACGCCCATTTTCCATACCGGCCATTTTCAAGTAGTATTAATTATATATTCATGTAATGTACATGAATTAAGATTGACAAATGAACCAATTGGGTGACCCAATAGTTTCATATGGGGTTCGGAAGTAAGAGGTGATTACAGTTATTACCAAAGTAATATCTTGAGCACTGAAAAATAGAAGAAAATATAGATTTGTGTCGAACATTTTTTTGGTAGATTTGTGTGGAACTTGCAAGAACGAAGGAAGCTCTCACAATCATTACACTATGATCAATATTTGCAAAGAAAAATATACGACAATCAAAGGATATCCATGTTTCGAAGGAATAAGATAAACTATAAACTTTTAAAAGAAGTCATGAAAGGTTTCGAACAATAATTTTGGGTTTTTTGTTGCTTAAATCTCAAAGTATTATCTTGAACAATGAATTGACCAACAAAGGTAAAAATTATTAAGCTTTGCATATGCATATTTTCTCATTGTTTGCATATACATTGTTGTCGAGACTTGTGAGACATTGGAGGCTGCGCATGAACTATTGCATAGTCATAACGTACCCTCTCAATGATGTCTAGCTTGAAAAGACTACCTCAAGTTCTTATTTGGATAAACTTCTCGTATTTGACACAAAAGCAACCAATTTTCAAAGGAACCAATATAAAAAAGAAATTTCCGGACATAAATACATGTGGTAAACCATCCTTAAATCGAAAATATCTCTGGTATGTCGAAGACAAAGTTGAGAAAAATAATGTCAACTATGGAAGTGAGAACCAACCTCAAAAACTAAAGGTACCAAAAATCACCCAAAGGAAGATTTGAAGGACTTCAAAGTAATGTTCATTTATAAAGATGAATGCCATAAGGAGAGAAAACTAATGCACATCTATGTCTCCTTAAGCTACTTATATGACACTAATAATTTGCTTCTACTTATTAGGTATTCGTCTGCCTTCCTGGGCTTTCATTTTTGTCCATCTCGTTACCATCGAGTGACATAAGTTGCTAAAATCTTTCAGAATGAGGAAAGCAGACCTTTTTTGTCCATGGAATCAATCTGATTTTGAGGGATGGTTATATGTTCTTGTTCGGAAGGTTCGTTCTGGGTCGAAGACCATTCTCTCAGGTTTGTCATCTCGTCGACCTTGCATTTCCTTCATGATATGTTATAAAGTAGTTTGTTGTTCTAATGCAAGGACTTTAGTGACATTTTGATAGAACTTTATTTGATTTACTTCATGAGAATTGTGCAATAAAGGACTGAAGAAGTTAAGACCAGGGTGGAGGACCTGCAATTTATTATATTTGATTCAGAGTTTAGTACAAATTTAAAAGAGAAGTTAATAGGACTATTGATTGTCCCTGTACTTTACTGATATTGAATACACAGTCCTAATTCAATTAATCAACAACAAAAAGAATCAATATGAGACTATTTCACAAAATCAACGACAAAAGAAAGAAAGACAAAAGTTAAATTAACCCCAAAGCAAAGCAACCATCCTCAAAACACATCAAAACAACGAAAATTCCAATTAAGCACGCCAAATACAAAATCTATCTCCCCAACTCACTTGGAAAAGCTGAACCTTCACTTGGAGAACCTGCGATGTGATGCTCCCCTGCCTCCGCACCAGAAACCCTAATCACGCATTTGAAAGCTATCTACAGCATACTTAAAAGAGGACAAAATCCATATTTAGACACCCGATTCGGCCATCTAGTGGGATCAAGTGGGTGTCCAACGATGTGATACACTAAGGTGTGGGTGATACACTAAGGTGTGGGTGCATCACAAAGAGGAACACAGGTGCCCAAAGTCGATATCCAAAGTGAGTTATAAAAGCATTTTCCATGAAGAAAACAAGATTGCATCTATATTGAAAAGTATTCACTTTGATGGAATCTGGTGATTCCGCTTCAAAAAGGATTTATCTAAGGTTCTTCATAGTAACTAGGACATCCAACATATGATTACAGTGTGTAGCGCATTAGAAAAGACATACTCCCACCTCTATCATCAAATCCTTGAAAGAAAAAATCAAAAAGCATAGTTGTGTCAACAAGGGGCCCAACAATGCCTCAGCACGAACATCCAACATATTACCAAATCTAGTCTATCCTGGTTTGGGATGGTTATGGGTAGTGAAAGTAATACATGCCATTATCTATGCAAAACACACACACACACACTCTATATGATCAAGGCCCAGGCTATTCGAACCCCACATTTTGCTAATTTTATCTCATTTTTAATTTTTTTTAACCCCTAGTGATATGACCTAACTACTTCTTCATATAAAAGAGTTTTTACTCACTCATACCCCAGTCATCCCGCTCATGCATACTTCAGTCACTCCTTTATCAAACCACATTATCACCATCAATCCAAATTCGACGAAATCCGAGCAAAACACATCAATTCGATAATGTGGATGCATTCATTATCTCTTTTCGTGTCGGTTTCGAGGTTTTTTGGGTTTTTTACTTTTTTGAGTCGGTATTGTTTGTGATTTTGTTGTTGGGCTTGAGGCTTCGATTTAGGGGTTAAATCTTGCATTTCGGGTACAAAAGTTTTAATGGAGTCGAAAATATCAAGCGATTCCGAGTAAAACCCATTATTTTTTTGTTCATTATCATGTATTTTTTAGGATTTTTGAAAAAAAAAATTATTCGTTCTTGTTACCCGCTTGTGCGACCGACAGCTCTGAAGAGGTGTCGGACACACAGTGCTGACACGTCTAAAGAGGTGTCGGCTATACATGGGCGACACCTTTTAGAGGTCTCGGTTGGATCCCTTCGTCACCAATTAAAACCGAGTTCACTTCGCATTATCGGTCGGAGTCAGTTGTTACCTCTTTAGAGGTATCGGTCAGAGTCGGTCATTACCTCTTTAGAGGTATCGGTCGGAGTCGGCCGAACCCCGTAGGCGACACTTCTTCACTTCTTGGACACGACGCGACCACATCCGTTATTCAACGAAAAAAAAAAAAAAACACTCCTATGACACTTGGTGACATAGTACAAATACTCTATAATGACTAAAGCCGAGAAATAGAGAGGATTGAGGGGTGTTAGGATGAAGATAAGAGATGGGGTAAACGTTCGTTGAGGGTGAGGGGTAATTTTGGAATAATTTAAAAAAAAGTTAGGTCAAAAAGCGGCGAGAAAAAAATTTAAAAAAGGGCAAGGTAAGCAGAATTTTTTTTTGCTCCTGACCCCATTATTAATGGTAATTTCCTCAAATCCGAACTTGTTTCCACTATATAATGGAGGATTGTACTGCTACGGTGCAAGAGGAGGTTGAACTTGAGGTAATTTTGCGAATTTATTGTGTTTTTTATGAGGTTATCCGAAGTTTTTGTCGATGTGCGCGACAGTTTCGGCCTCGCAGGACCGAGATATATTGAAATGTCTCGGTCATAGAGGACCGAGAGGTGTACGTAGGTCACGGTATGGTACGACCGAGAGTACTTCGTAACTCTCGGTCGTACTTGAGCGAGACGCGGAAGAAAGAATCGGACCTGTACAACCGAGAACCTATTTTTTGGGGTTTTTTTTGTGATTGTGCTGTACATTTTGGTTGATTATAATGTTACACTTGTTTGTATTGCGGGTAATGTAATGCCGGTTTCTACCATATTTTCGGACTACAAGGACACGTTTACACCTTGTAGGCCATTCCCCTCAGAGAAGCGGCTATTTGATGGCTTCAAATGATAGGTCGTGAGAACATGTTTGTGCTAGTGACAAAGCACTCGATGCGGGGGCATTAAGCTTGTGGGGAGGGTGAAACTTGCGTGTGAGAGGTCCTGGAACATATAGGGGAATGTCTCGAGAGAGTAGGGAAGGGTAAAGCGTTCAAAATTTCTTTGAAATCAAAAAATGATGAAGAAGAGGAAAAGGCGAGGACTCTAACTGGTACGAAGAAATGTAGATGCCCTTTCCTTATCAACGTAAAGGAAAATGTTGACTCCTTGTGGTATGTCACTGTTATATGTGGGAGGCACAATCACGACCCCGCAAAAAATTTGGACGGCCATTCATTTGCCGGAAGATTGGATAAGGGGGAGCAGGAAGTTGTGGTGCAAATGACAAAGGGGAATGTGAAGCCAAGAGACAT
Organism: Stephania cephalantha; assembly: GCA_039657325.1. Taxonomy (NCBI): domain Eukaryota; kingdom Viridiplantae; phylum Streptophyta; class Magnoliopsida; order Ranunculales; family Menispermaceae; genus Stephania; species Stephania cephalantha. Next base: position 56,805,863 of record CM077567.1, on the reverse strand, counting down.
CCTAAATACGTTGAAGCAAAGAGATGTTAGAAACGTATCGACAATGAGGACAATATATAATGCAAGACAAAAAGTCCGAAATGAGGATGCGGGTGGGAGGACTCAAATGCAACAAATGTTGCACATATTGGAGAAGAATAAGTGGATGTCCTGGCATAGGAAGCATCCCGTTACGAATGTTGTCACCGACTTATTTTGGTCACATCCCGACTCAATAAAGTTGCTAAGGTGTTTCTCATCGGTAATTTTGATGGATTGCACGTACAAGACAAATAGGTATCGAATGCCTTTGTTGGAGATTGTTGGCATCACTTCTACGCACTTGACGTTCTCCGTTGGGTTTGCATTCATATCATCGAGAGTCATGTGAATTATGTTTGGGCACTTGAGAACTTGAGATCCATATTGGATGGGTGGCCTAAACCCGACGTGTTTGTTACCGATAGGGACTTAGCCCTTATTAGTGCCATAGAAGAAATTTTTCCGTCATCGTCTCACCTCCTTTGCTCTTGGCCCATCAACAAAGTAGTATTGGCCAAGACTAAGAAGATGTTTGGGGAGAACGATGGTTTTGCGCGTTTTATGGATAGGTGGACGAGGCGTGATGTATGCCAACTCGGAGGCCATATTCGAAGTTATGATGAATGACTGCGTTGTGAGTTTGGGAATGTCAAGGGTCTTACTGAGTACTTGGACAACACATGGTTAAAGAACTACAAGGAGAAATTTGTCTCCGCTTGGACAAATAGAATTATGCACTTTGGGGAAACGACAACGCGAGAGGTGGAGTCTGCGCATTCCATTCTCGAAGCTACACTCGGGGAACAGTCGGGCCAATTTTGAGACTTTGTGGAATGTAGTTGATGGCCTCCTTAGAATCCAACACAACAATTTCAAGGCATCGTTTGAGCTAAGTTTGAATGTGGTCCAACATGAGTACATTGATGAGTTGTATCGACGATTGCGTGGTTATGTCTCTCAACGGGCGCTTAGGCTAATTAGAGATGAATTGACACGTGGAGAGGATGTTGGTCACGACTCCACTCGTTGTGGTTGCGAGATACGCACCACACATGGCCTTCCTTGTGCACATGAGCTAAACCATCATATATTTGCTCGGTCGGCCATCCCTCTCGAGGACATTCATGTTTACTGGCGAAAGTTGAGTATGATACCTGAGAATCCAGTGGATCCGTCTGGGTACAACGTGCACGATGAGATTGAACGGGTGTTGGAAAAGTTTCATGCTTGCACTGATGAGGACGATCGACTCAGGATTATTCAGCAGCTCAGGGAGATTAGTCGACCTTCGTCTACACCGGGTGTTGTGCGTTGCAGACGAAAATTAAGACAAAGGGAAGGACAGGGGTCTTCAATCGGAGGCAAGGCAAGATCGAAGAGAAAACACGATGATGACGATTCTTCGACGAGACGGTTGCCGAGCGGATTTGAGTACGTGCTATCCACAAATGAGGCCTCCACTTCTGTGCGAAGAAAAGTAAAGTTGTTCCTAAAATGCGTCGTGCCGCCGACGCACGCAAAATGCAACTAACATGGCTTACGGCCATTGCTTAGAACCGGATTAGTTGCCACATGTTGAGGGCATTATCGATGTGGTTGCGATGGAAATTGTGGATATCGGTGTGTTGCCCTCGGGCTTCGACTTGCCGATGTAGACGGGTGGAGGATTGTTCGTAGAATGATGTATGATGAGATTATCTGGTATGAAAACCTTTGGCGGGAAGTGCTTGGCTCGAGTTACGAGAGTGTCAAGATTGCCGTGCATTGCCCGAGAGAATCAAGTTGGTGCATCTTTCAAAGAATGGTTGACACTTCCGGACATGAGATTGTTAGTATCCACTCGCATTCAATGTCATTCTTGTCAACCGTCGCATGGGAGTGCCTCCACATTTCTACCTCTACGTAGTGCTCCATCGTCGTCGTTGCACAATGAGACTTGTCATTGCCATGATAAATGACAGGAATATCCATTGGGTTAGGGTAAGTTCTATGAATTTTCTTGAATTGTTATGTTTTCCCCCGAGCGGGGTTGTGACAATATCTACCGGGTGTTATCTTGTTCACTTTGACAGTGAAGTTGCGTGTGAATGCAACGTTGCCATCCTTATATCCTTCGTGGGACCGGTATGTTGAGGATTGCGCCAAATGTTGGCGAGATGGATTCGTATTTCGAGACATTGCACCCATTGCAATTGTTGATGAAGTCACCATATCCGTTATAGATTTAGGTACACCGTAGTGTAAAAATTGTACCTAGAAATCTTGATGGTGTACATTTAGCTATTTTGAAAGTTACTTCGAATGTTGTATGGATATACAATGAATTAAGTATCATTGTAAATTGTTGTATTGTAGTACATTTTGATTCTTGTATAGTGATTTTGGATGTTATATTGATATATAATTACTTACGTTTCGGTTCATATTGTCGTCTTGGATTTTCATTCTTGTAAAGTTAGTTGGAAATGTTACGGACGATCTATAATGAGTTACGTTTATTTGAAGCAGAGGTGTCTACTCTGAATGACCGAGACAAACGGTATAGTCTCGGCCATACACCACCGAGAACTAACGTGAAGTCTCTGGCGCGCAATGATCCGAAATTGCCGATTTTGATTCTTCTCGTCGACCTATGCGCGACCATACTCAAGGCTTCTCGGCCATAAGTAATCATGAGTTGTGCAATGTAAAACAAGACAAGTAAAGTAGCACAATGTCCAAACAAAGTGACAACAAAAATTAATCAACTTCGCCAAACTATCATAAATCACTCATCAACCAACAAGTACTCATCAACCAACTATCATAAAACATCATAAATCAATCATCAACCAACTATCATAAAACATCATAAATCAATCATCAACCAACAAGTACTCATCAACCAACTATCATAAAACATCAAGTAATGTATAACAATCGTACGAAGCTGTCATAAAACTGTCTCAGCAAACATTAATCAACTAGTCAATCATCAAACAATGAAAAGAATGTCTATGTTCCCCATCCCCGCTTGGTCATTGCTTTGGTTTCTTCAGATTCTTCCTTTGATACTCCTTCCCAAGCATTCTCTTCGGAGGGCGAGCATCGGCAGTGTGGCGGTGGTTTGTGGCGGGGGTGGAGTGTGTGGAAGTGCTACCATCTTTGGGGATCGCCGCGGCTGCTTCGGTAGGGCCGGATGTGGCGGTTGTGCCGGTTGCGGTCGCCGGAGTCGTACTCGTGGGGTGGGACCTATACTCCTTCCCGAAATAAAATTGACGATGTCACTCGCCATTGTCCTTGCACACTCAATCGTACACAACTCCGGCGGAGGTCCATCCATCGCAATGTCGCGTCCAACGCACGCCTATTACGCCGATGAAATGATCGGGTTAGTGTTAATGTAAAAAATATCGGGATGAATAAGACATGCATAATACATATAACCATTTCAATACCTCCAAGAGCTCGTTGTCTGCGATGGTTGTGGCGAGCATGTCTTCGTCCTCATGGCTCGGATTGGTGATCACGGGATGAGACACTTTGAGGAACCAAGCGCAGTAGTCCGGTGTAGCCAAAAACTCAAATTCTCGCCTTGTCGCCACGAACTTCGAGAGCCAACAAATGGTTCCTCCATCGCTCCCAACCTGTCTTTTGGAACCCATACTTGACCGAGTACTTGTTCGCAGATGGCCCTCGGTGTGCTTCCAATGGACGGTACGGAGGATCTGGTATAGATTGCACATGGCCAAACTATCTCAGAATCCTCTCCGGGTGGTAGGGCTCCACCACATCCATGTACTTGATCGTCCCACTATAAAAGGCCATCGCGTGCACAACTTCATTTTCCCCGAAATTCACATATGGGTCCCAAGTGACCTAATCAAAATGCAACAACCATTGTTAGCAACCAAAAATACAAAAACATCATTCATAACAGGATATGGTTAACCATCTCACCTCACTGGGCGCAACCTATCCGAGGTTCTCCTAATGGACCCAAGCTTGTCAACATTCGCCACGGTCTCGTGCTTTTGAATCCATCTGCAGACACGAGGTTGCACGTAGTCCATGTATTTCGCATTGGGTGTGGCGAGACCAAGTTTGAATGGTCGTACACCCATCCCCGCAAATACATACAATGTTAGTTAGTCCACAAATGCAAGTTGGCGTAATTATTATACCAAAAGGAAAGTAAGTCTATTTGATAACAAACCTCAAGCAATGTGAGGTAGCCAAGAACCGAGACACTTGCGGCCTCGTGGCGGACCCCAAGTGTCGATACAAGTAGGCCAACGCAGCCGCACCCCATGCGTACTTTGCCACGTCGTCCAAGTCTTCAAGAAGCTTCTTCAATGGCGCGATCGACACCCGAGACCCACTCTTATCGGCAAATAGAGTGCGGGACAAAAGGTACAACAGTACGCTCGGGCGGTGCATTCCACGGGAGGATAAGTTACGGGTCTCGAACCAGCTTTGGGCACCATCGACTCTTCAACCAACATTTGCGCACTTTGTGAGCCCTGCGATATTCACCTCCTCCTCGGCCTCCTCGACGCTAACCCCAAGTAGGTTCGAGACCATCTTAATAGCGTCCGAGCGAGATTCCTCCGTGTACCTCGCAAAGTTCTCCACTGCCACAACTTTGCCCGTCACAGGAATCTTCAAGAGGAAGCTCACATCCTCTAATGAGATAGACATTTTGCCAAAAGGTAAGTGAAATGTGTTCGTCTCCGCCGCCACCGCTCCACAAATGCGAGAGATCACCTCCTTGTTGGCCTTGCGGTATGAACATTCTATCGCGTATTCAACCCGAACGCTGAATAATCCTCTCGAAGTCCCGCCGTGTCCGGGTGGGACGATCAAATCCCATTCTTGTATCTCGAGCTCCGTGATTGATACACTCGAGAACGGACGCTCCCGCAACAAATAAATACATCTCGTCATTTTGTGAAAACCATGAGTATTAAGTTATTTCGTTCAATGAAATTGAAATTACCTCATTTCTCCAAATCGATAACGCGACATGATCCTTAAAGCTCTTCAACAACGCCCGTCTATGGGACCACCGGGGAATGGAGCACGCACTTCAACAGCACTTCGGCTCTCCTTCATTATGGCCGGCTCCACCACTACTACTCTCGCCCACATTACGATCGTTTCTATCGTGTTCCCGCCGTGATGAGTCATGCTACTAGACTCCGATGCATGCCCCTCCTCTTCCCCTCGGGCAACAACAAGATCCTCAGTCGCCCAAAGATCGATGTTCGAACCATCATCGTGCAATTGTAACCTTCCACGATTACCATCTACCTTCGCCTTTCCCTTAACATCCTCATTCTCCTTCTCTTTCTCTTTTCGGTACAATGTCGTCGGGGTCTCCGACCACCTCGCCCGGTTAGGCCTCGACACCTTAACACCAGCCTCATCCCTAGTCACCGGACCTTCGGACGAGCCATACCGAAAACAAGTACAACATATAAGCGCATGGAACAACCCAAAAAAAATTTACAAAAAAAATGTTCAAATTCATCCATTTCGATGTCTCGGTCAAGGTGTTCGTGAAACAACCCATATTTTCGGTCACCCACGACCGACAAGGAGTCCAATATATCTAGCAGTGTACAACCGAGTCCAATAGAAAGTTCTCGGTTGTACACCACCGAGATGGATTGACCATTTCATTCGCCTTACTCTCGTCCTATCACGACCGAGCCTATTCTAACCCTCTCGCCGATGTGTACAACCGAGAGAGTAGGAGAAAATTTCTCGGTTGTACACCACCGACGCCACATTACCTATCACTAATTGTAGCTCTCGTCATGTCTCGCCGAGATAATCTGAAGTATTCTCGCCATGCGTAACCGAGACACCGTGAACTCTTCCGCCTTCGTGGCCGAGATGCGAGTTCCCAAAATTTAGCTCTCGTCTCGCCATGCTTGGCGAGACAGCTTAACACAGATCTCGGCTCGTGTGGTCGAGAACCGCGATTTTCCAATTTTTTTACCATTCTACAAACCGCCACACACACATTACAACTACTCTACCAAATGTAACTCGAATTATATTATAAACGTACCTTCAAACGATCGATTTCGCGCAAAATCTGTGTGTTATTTAACCGTACGCCGTTTTTGAATTTTTTTTTACTGCTTTTACTTGACTTTTTTGTAAATTATTTCAAAACTACTCATCACCCTCAACGAATGTTTACCCCATCTCCTACCTTCATCCAAACATCCCTCAATCGTCTTCATTTCTTGGTTTTAGTCATTGTAGAGCACTTAACTAGATCACCAAGTGTCGTAGGAGTGTTTTTTTGTTGAATAAGGTCGAATGTGGTCGCGTCGTGTCCAAGAAGTGAAGAACTGTCTTTTGCGAGGTTCGGCCGACTTTGATCGATACATCTAAAAATGAAACGACCGACTTTGACCGATACCTCTAAAGAGGTAACGACCGACTCCAACAGATACCTTTTTAAAGGTATCCACCGACTCCGACCGATAATGCGAAGTGAACTCGATTTTAATTGGTGACGAAGGGATCTAGTCGAGACCTCTAAAGAGGTGTCGGCACTGTGCGTCCAACACCTCTTCAGAGATGTCGGCACTGTGCGCCCAACACCTCTTCAGAGCAGTCGGAATCGTTTGATATTTTCGACTCTATCGAGACTTTGTACCCAAAATGCAAGATTTAACCCCCAAATCGAAGCCGTAAATCCAACAACATCACAAACAATACCGACTCAAAAAAGTAAAAAAACCCCAAAAAAAAACCTCGAAATCGAAACGAGATAAAGAATGCATCTACGACGTCGAATCGATGTAGTTTTGCTCGGATTTCGTCGGATTTGGATTGGTGGTGAAAATGCAATTTGAGAGAGGGGTGATTGGGGTATGCGTGAGTGGGGTGTAAAACCGATAGTACTCGGTAACTCTCGGTCGTTTGTGAGCGAGACTTAGAAGAAACTTTCGGATATGTAAAACCGAGAACCTTTTTTTTGGGTCTTTTCGTGTTTGTGTCTTGTACATTTTGGTTGAATTTAAACAGATCGCTTCTAAATGTTCGTCATCTACCAGACTGTTTTCGATGATAACATTCAAAATCTTTCGATGCGATTTGTGACCCGATACTAAGAGTCTCCTACTTGTTACCATGAATATTGCCATTCATCATCCTTTGGTAGAGTTCATTTGTCAAGAATTATTCAACAATGGCGTTGAGATTGATTTGGAATCCTCCTCCAAGGCGCATTCCCTCAACATTTTCACATATCATATCAGCCATGTGTGGACACAAGATGATATTTGTCTTCTATTTGGCTTATGGTATTTATTGGGATGTCCCATTATCCGTGTGTATATTCATTTTCCGACTATGACGCGGTTCCCTGATTATGTGTATGCTGCTCTCCGGGAATTTCTCTATTTTTCCCCCGCCTCATCACATTGCATTATCCGTTACCAAGGACCTAGCGACTAATCAGGCCCATGCCATCTTCACATCAAGCTCATGCTTTCTAGACGTGTCTAGCCATCCGGCCCATGTCGCCGTGCTTTTGCTTTTGGTCTCTTATTATGTAAAGAAGTAGTTACTATTTGCTTTCACTGTTTACTTTTGTCTAGTTGTAATTATTATATATTTTGCTTTTTGAAGTGGCTTTGCTTTTACTAAAGCAGATTCCTCATGACGCTTATGATGTATGACTACCTTTCCATTGCTTATGATTGTGTTCTTTGCAGTTTTAATCATCGAGTCTTTTTATTATCTCTCTAATGTTCCTTGGTATTTCATAATATCACCTAGTGGATACTAAGTATCATCATCTTTCCTTTAATATCCTCCCTATTCACCTAATGCCTTCTGACGAGCCATACCCGAAAAACTACAACATATAAGCGCATGGAACAGAACCCAACAAAAAATTTACGAAAAATAATGTTCAATTTCATCCATTTCGATGTCTCGGTCAAGGTGTTCGTGAACTAACCCATGTTTTCGGTCACCCATGACCGACAATTGTTCCTATATATCGGCGGTGTCCAACGCGTCTCGATTGAAAGGTTTCGGTTGTGCACCACCGATATAGGTTGACCACTTCAATTCGCCTGCTCTCGTCAAGTCTCGCCGAGAGAACTAGAGTACTATCGCCATGCGTAACCGAGACACTGTGAGACTTTCCGTCCTTTGTGGCCGAGACTGCGACTTCCCAAAAATGTAGCTTCCCTCTCGGCCATGCTTGGCCGAGAAAGGTAGCACAGTCTCTGGCCTGTGTGGCCGAGAACCGCGAATTCCCATTTTTTAAACTATTGAACAAACCACCACCACTGTAAATCACAACTACTCTACCAAATGTAACTTAATTACACTAAATAAGGTGTGTCCGACGAACTTCAACCGAACCCTAACGGGTATGAGTGAAGTAAAAATTCTTTATAAAAATTCTTTATTCTATAGGGGTAGTTAGGTCATTTTACTATGGGCTGAAAAAAATTCAAAATGAGGTAAAATGAGCAAAATGAGGTCCAAATAGCCTGGACATACACTAGTGTAAGAGTGCCACTCAAAGAACATTTATGTAATGAATCTTTCTTCTTCTTCTTCTTTTTTTTCTGTTAAATTGTACAAATAAACAAAACGAATTCCCATACATGACACTCACAATTAAATGCTCTTTCTTTGGTTACATTATCATAGGTAGAAATTTTAAGAATCCAGTCATTTGTTAACTAGTAATAATAAAAACAAACAAACAAAAAAAAGAACTACTGAGCATTCATGTGTATGTTCTTGAAAATTGCTGTCTGATCAAGGCCTCCATTTATACCTTCCAAGCTAGAAGAATTGTATGGAAGTTCATGAAGTGCAACAAGGGCAGCAACTAAACCAGCATTACTAGATATTCTTGGCTCGGTATACTCAGGCTTGTTCCTATCGTCGGTGAAATGGTCCTTTTCGTCGGGTCCAGCCACCATGCCTCCTTTAAGAACATTTGGATTTGAATCTTTGGAGTAGAGCCATCTGTTCCCCTCAGCACAAGAATGCTTTTGATTGTCTGAAGGAATTGAAGCACCTCTGTGATGAACTTTTTTGGGAAAAGTCTCTCCATATCCCACCAAGTAGCTCATCTTCATTGGGTTTTTCCCTAGTATGTAATCCACCTATAGAGAGGAACAGAAAAGATAGAGACGGTCTTTCGGATTATGAAAAAATAATCTTTATGCATTACGTAGTAGTTAATTTTTGCTAATACATTCAGCCGTCAAGGCAGAACATCGAAAGCTTGCCTGAGACATGGAGAAGGTTTGTAACATTTTGAGGGAGACTGAATTAGAGATGCAATTCACACCAGGGGTCCTCATTGCATGAAGGTAATCATGGTACAATTTACTGAGAAAGGATGCTGTCGCCGCATACTCAAGAGGGGAACCTTGACTAGGCTTCAAGAGGATCAAACCGCCTACCCAAAGAAGAATCAGCATAAACAAATTCTTGAAAGAACACTTCTTATCCTACAAAATCAAATTAATCAAATTATGGAAATAAATCGCGAGAAAAGTAACCTGGTGTCTTCTTGAAGTTCAGATCAGATAAGTATGAACAGATCAGCGATTCAGTCATGTTTGAGGATGATTTAAGTGCAGTCACATAAGGCTGACCAGGATCATGGAAGTATCTCAGTCTGGCTAATAATAACTGTAAAACAAAATGTATCAAACGCCTGTTCTCACCAAAGTAAAACCACATTACTCGAACAATTGAAATCTAGTCAACGAGAAATTCACTCATTATTTACTGCATTAGCTGCGATCTTATTGTTCCAATAATAGACTCCTTTGTCAATGGCTAATTGTTTCTCTAAGGCCAACTTGAAGTACTCAGTTGTACTGTTAAGATGAGAAGGATTTCCAGTGGCGAAGAACAACCAAGTTGCTCCCCAGGCCAACTCATCTAGGGAGCTAGTAGAGTTGTAGAACTGTCTTGCTTCACCGCCACATTGATCATCCATAGTATAAGTTCCTACTTCATGATAGTCCCTTATTGCAATTCCATATAATTTTTCCGCTGCTTTAACCAATTCCCTTGAGTACTCATGTTTGTCTCGGAAAACTAGTGATGCAGCTGACAATGCTGCAACAATTTCTCCAGCCAAGTCGGTACTATTATTCTTGCAAACTAAAACAGGCCTTGGGTAGATCATGTCTTCAGGTCTTTGCCAGCAACTGATATCATTTTCAGGACTAGTTTTATTGCTTGCACTTCCAACCTACGATCATCCAATAGAAGAAAAAGAGAGTAAGAAATTTGAATCAAAAGAAGGTAAATATTTTCTAACTATAGCAAGCTTTGCTTTGAACAAGAAAAAACAGAACTATTCAATGCAGATTTAAAAGCGTTGGAGATGTGTGGACTGAAAGTTAGTCCCACATTGGTTAAATGAAACTTCATAATGAAGTATAAAAGTGATGATCTCCCCTCAAATAGTACTGAGGCCTTTTGGAGTAAAACCCAACACCAATGAGTAGAAGGTGGTTAAGTTGGGGACAATATCGTTATTACTAGAGATCCACGAGCCTGCACCTGTGTCTGTGTGTGCAAGCGGGGCCAATAACAAATTAACAAAAAGGATTTCCCATCCACTATGGAACTCGATAACTGACTAAATGGATTGGTTTTGGTGTTTGAATGCATGTAGCCGAAGATTTAATGCATTTGATGGTAGAGTTTCTATTAGATATACATTCCTTATATATATAATTTGAAGGCCTAATGATAAAAAAATATCATAACCTCTGAAATTTATCAATTATATCTTAAACTTTGAAATTTAGTATCAATCATATCCTCAATTAATGAGGGGCACTTTTTCTTTGAGATCAACTTAATCTTTTAACTTTTCCTTTCATGATCATCCACGTTAATCAATTTACATCAAATTAAATCTTTTAAGCCTGTGTTTAAATTAAGTTTATGAACACTCACAAAAATAATGATTTATAAATCAATGATACATAATACTCTAATTCAAATTTACTTATTTATAGATCACCAATAGTAAGTTGAAAATTATATGTATATTCATATGAAAATGACATATAAAACTTATTAGAAGGTCCCATTGTTTAATTAATTTGACCAAAGAACTATGTACCTAGATTATGTATGTGTTAGAGTAGGCATATGTGCACGCAACTATGTATATTATATACAAAAATATATATTTATCATGAATATTGAAATCTAATGCATATGTATGAATAAATCCTTAAAGGTTGTTACAAGAAATTAAGTTGAAGACAATGATATGTGGGTACATATTATGAAAGAAAAATAGGGCCAAATTAATTGAGGATAGAATTGAAACTAAATCTAAAGGTTTAGGATATAATTGATAAATTTCAAAGGTTAGGATATAATGGTTAGGATATTTTTGATCATTAGGCCTAATTTGAATTATTGTTTCTTAAAAAAGAATCATTAGAGGTTTTCATTGAAGAATAAGGTTTTGAGCAAAAAGATACAATGCATGTCACTTGCCTGAGAATAAAAGACAGTAGGACTTGAAGTTGAATTCGGGGCTACGGAGACCTTGAGCAAGTAATCGGTCCCCCATTTAATAATATCCTTGATGTGATCAAGCTCGCCCACATCTACAAACTTATAATGGTATTCGATCGCAGACCAACTCAAAAGGGTCACAGTATATGCTGTTGTAAAACTAAATTTAATATTGTTGCCAGAATCATAAAAGCCACCAACAAGATCCACTTTAATATCACTTGTATTTCCATCGTTCAAACCAGAATCTCCGCGAAACTTTACAGGATAGTTTTCAGGCAAATTACCAGCTGATAAAAGTATGTGTTAGTCAAAACAAACAATTCTTTGAAGAGTACCAATCAACATATGGAATGCTAACAACAAAACATATACATGCATTGCAGTAAGCAAATCAAGGAACTTACACTTTTGCGCATCGAAGAACAAGAGAGCCTGGCTAATTGGAATTGTTAAGTTATTGGAGGAGTCAAGATGGTGATGTTTTTTGGGCAAGAAGTGCAGGAGTAAAACTATAGCAAGAATGGCAAAGACCAAGAACACAATTACGCAGATGAAACGATTGAAGTGGGCTTTATCAGTGACAATAAGATTGTAGTCCACAGATTTTGAGTACTTGGATGGTAAGGAATGGGACTGCTCAGAAGATTTTGGAAGAAGACTGAGCTCAAACTCTATAGAGTTCCAGCGACTGTCCGATGGAAGAACGCGGCATGCCCCTGGAACGGTGTGGACGAAGTCCACAGAGTTGGTTTCCATTGATGGATATGCGAGATAATTTAGAGTGTATGGACTCAAAAGTAAGGTTACATAGCAGATTTCAAATTATTTTATTTTGGATCAAGACAATATTTTCTTCATTTACATCAAATCTTAATCTTAACAAGGGGAAAAAAGAAGAAAAAAGATGTTTGATTAGATAGATGCAATTAATCCATAAACAATAAATTAAATGATGAAATCTCCTTGTATGTAACGTCTACAAATAATTATTTGTATGGTTGATCCAAGAACTGCCAAGGCTTAACGGTTTTATCAATGATGCTTTTGGCTCTTATGTTTGGTGATTTCTGATTGAAAGGAACATATATATTTGTCTCAGCTTGTCAACTGGTCATATGTCAAGGATCTATAGTCAACATTGCTATATCCTATATGGGTTTCAAGTTTTAGCCATTGGTCAAATGGCTTAACTATCAGCATGTTCAAGAACATCAAAGCATTTTCACGATCTCTATTTATGAACATGATTATTAGACATTTGATCGTGAAAGAAACAATGGAAAGCTTTAAGATTTGATTGCAAGGTGTGATTATAATTGTTTCAGGAAATATATTACCATGTTCATAATCAACATTGTCATAAATGTAAAAAATTAAGCGGTCATGTTCCGTCCTTGCTCTTCAACATCCTACTGGAGAGTTTGCTCAGATGTTGCTTCACTTCTTCGGATCCTTAAAATAAATTCATCCGCTAAACTGCAACATCTAGAGTATCGAGTTTAAATTTTCAAGGTTATTAGTTGTATAACTCAAAATCGGAATTTCTGCTTTTTGGAAATTGGTGACTATGGATCAAACTGATGTTGCTTCCTCCTCCTGACAGCATGCCTACACAAATTACTTGAGTCTGCTGCTTCAATCGATGCATAAATGCATTTCTTTAGGTCTACCTAAGGATTAGCAACAACGGGGAAACTTGAGCATGATTTACTTGTTGGGCGTGGTGACAATGTCATATAAGTGCCTCTTCTCTCTTCTGTTCCAGGTAAACAACAGGCAATTAAAACTCATAACTCTATTTTGATTTCAAAATGAATGAAATTCTCATTCCGCTATTCATGTAATATATGGACCTAGACAGCTGGTTCAGAAGGTAGAGTTGATCCTAGAATCCGGATATCTTTTTTTTTTTTTTGCTCTCTGAAAGGACAAAGATTTATTAATTGAAATGCTTATGTTTCATGGAAAAGCAGAAGTCCAATTGTCCTCCTAAAAGAAAACAGATAAATAACCAAAAGACTAACAAGGACCAAAGAAGAGAAGATCAATATCTCAACCAATTGCCTATCGCATGCCCAAAGCAAGCTTACTTGTCGCTATCAATCTAGACGTCAGATACTAAAATTCTCAAATCAATGCCATGGTATTCTGATAACATCCCAGCCCAACGAGGGACTTCGAAGCCCAAGTTGAAGGTAGAAAGAAGCTGAGGAGCACTGGATCAATCCCAGCTGCAAATATGCAGAGTTAGTTCAGCAGTGGGCCCCACGTCTGGTTTAGAGTCGTTCGTGCCGAGTCACGTGTGAGAGCACGTAGGATGGGGTGTGTATGAGTCTGAGTCAGTATATATGATGTATTGTCTAGACGAGAGGGGTATTGAGTGATTTTGTAAGTGAGGAGACCATTAAGGTCTGCGTGAGAACAGGAGAGTCTCTTGTATCTCTGGATTTGGGGTGCTCTCTGCGGTGTAATTTGTTTTGGTTTTCATCAATAAAGATCACTGAGGTGACCCCCTCGTTACATCGGTTCAGGGAGCTATCAATTGGTATCAGAGCATCGAATCGTCCATGGCACCCAAAGGTGATAACAGGGTGGAGGTGCTCGAGGCTGAACTCAGGAAGACGGAGATGTCGATGGGTGAGTTGCGATCGGCAGTGGATTCGCAACGATCCACCATGGAGGCCCAATTTCTGGCGCTGTCACAGAAGATGGACGCTCTACCGCACCAACAACAATCGTTGGGAGGCGGATCTCATCAGATCGGAAAGACCAGTGGGGCGAAATGTCCAGATCCATCGGATCTAGGACTGGGAGCTGAATCAGTGATGGAGTATAGTTCAGCTCGTGTTGCCGTTCCTTACAGATTTGGACCTGAAGTGCGCAAGATCAAAATGCCCACATGCGATGGCGAGGATCTGATTGGGTGGTTGAACCAGGCCGAGCACTACTTCGCATTGCATGATATGCCGGAAGTATCGAAGCTTCGCGCTGCGCGAATCTGCTTGGTTGGAGCAGCCCAGATCTGGCTACAAACGGAGGAGATGATAAAGCCATTTGAAAGTTGGCAAGAGTTGCGAGCTCAGCTAGCAAGGCGATTTACAGAGGCTGACTTAAACCACCTCTACCAGCAGTTCTTCTCTGTTAAGCAAGACACATATGTGGCCGAATATAGGAAGCGTTTTGAGCTTCTCTCCCTCCATCTGCCAGGGTTATCTGAGTCTTACAAGACGGTGGTGTTCATTAATGGACTTAAGGATCGTCTACGACCGGAGTTGACGGTGGATCAGCCGGCGTCATTGAGGGCGGTAGCGGAGCGGGCCGAGAGCTTGGAGAAGAAGTTTGAGGAGGGTGATGGGCTTGGGCTGGTCCAAAGTGTCGAAGGGCCCGTTACCCCTGAAGCAACTAGCAAGGCTGAAGCCCGCTCGTCTGGTCGGGTGTCTCATACACTTCCTGGGCCTACTCGAAGTGTCCCACCCATACCTGGGAAGGCAAATACCACTATGGGCTCAACAACCAAAACAAGCCCAGCTACTTCGGGATCCTCTAGTCCAACATCGTCTACAGCACCTACGCCTACCATTTCTCCCCCCAAATTCAAACGCCTTACCGAATCCGAGGCCCAGGCTCGACGCAAGTTGGGGATGTGTTACAGGTGCGATGAAAAGTGGTTCGCCGGTCACTGCTGTAACCCAAAGGTTCTTAACGTCATGTTGGTGCGTGACGACAATGACGAGGAATCTTCGGGGTTCCCAGAGGAAAGTGCAGATGAACAATCACTTAAGATGGTCACATTGGAGTTATCCGCTCATGCGATGAACGACGCTCTTGCCCCCCACACAATCAAGCTCATGGGCACAGTACAAGGTAAGCCAGTGGTGGTTTTAATTGATTGTGGTGCTTCCCACAATTTCATTTCTCCTACATTAGTTTCTACTTTGTCCTAACCTTTATCGCCGACTGCGGAGTACGGGGTGTTTGTGGGTGGTGGGGCTCGAATTTCAGGGTCTAAGGTTTGCAATAACGTCACCGTCTCCTTCCAAGGGCTCCCTTTCACGGTGAATTTTTTCCCCATTGGAATGCGGACTTGATCTTGGGTATAGCTTGGCTGAACTCACTGAGCATCACAACTAATGATTGGCCGAATCTTACGATGTACTTCCAGTTGGATGGAAAACCAGTGGTTTTGCGAGGTGATCCTACACTGCATCACGCCATTGTGTCATGTAAGGTTCTCTAGAGGTCCCTGGATGATGTATTGGGTTGTTTCCTTGTTGAGTATCTTCGTGTTTCGTCGCTCGACTCGGCACTCTCGCCCCATTGATCGAGCCGTGTATACAGTCTATCTTGGATTCGTTTGCATCCCTCTTTGTTTCCCCCTCCGGCCTTCCTCCTACTCGTGATTGTGATCACGCTATTGTCCTTAAAGAGGGCACTAAACCAATCCGAGTGCGTCCCTATAGGTATCCACTCATCCAGAAATCCGAAATTGAAAAGATGGTCTCTGAGATGTTACTGGCTGGCATCATTCAACCCAGCAATAGCCCCTTCTCCAGTCCGGTGCTACTCGTGAAGAAGAAGGATGGCAGCTGGCGTTTCTGTGTAGACTATAGAGCCCTGAATTCGGCAACGGTTCCGGACCGCTTTCCCATTCCCAACATCGACGAATTACTGGATGAACTCCATGGGGCTTGCTATTTCTCTAAGGTGGATCTTCGCTCGGGTTACCATCAAATTCGTATTCGATCCGAGGATGTCCCCAAAATAGCCTTCCGTACTCATGAAGGGCACTATGAGTTTTTAATGATGCCCTTCGGGTTGTCGAATGCTCCAGCAACTTTCCAATACTTAATGAACTCCATTTTTAAAGGGTTATCACGCCGATCTGTACTTGTGTTTTTTGATGACATACTGGTGTATAGCAAGTCGTTGAGTGCCCACTGCCAACACCTTTCACAGTTCCTTTCCATTCTCCAGTCTAATTCCATTTTTATTAATTTCAAGAAATGTTGTTTTGCCAGGTCCGGTCTGGAGTACTTGGGTCACATCATATCCCAAGAAGGTGTACTGGTTGATCCGGAGAAAGTTAGGGCGATGGATGTGTGGCCCGTGCCTTCTTCCCCTAAGGACTTGCGTGGGTTCCTCGGCTTGACGGGCTATTATCGTCGTTTCGTCCGTGATTATGGAATGATTTCCCCCCCTCACACAATTGTTAAAGAAAGAGGCATTTGAGTGGACCGAGGCTGCCTCTTTTGCTTTCTCTCAACTTAAGCAAGCAATGAAATAAGTTCCTATTTTAGCACTGCCGGATTTTGAGGAGCTCTTTATTATTGAGAAACTTATAACGCATCTTAGTTAAGTGAATGTGGGGTTGGAGGGCATGATTAATACACATTAAATACTTGGGGTGGGGGTTGTCATATCTCATTAAATTAAGTAATTTCGTAATTGATCGTTGTAACTTTTAGTTTTCCAATCGCATTCTTTAGCCAAGCCCTATCACTACATTTTTGTTTATATATAGCGAAATGGAAGAAAATATGAAGTTTTGTTCTGTTGCAAGAAAAATCCGCATATGAGAGAGAGCTCATGGCAATAGTGCTTGTCGTATATTATAAGTGATATGCATGTTGTATAATTGCTAACAACACTATCTTTTGGTCGACGACACTTTTTGGTTGGTCCGGACTGATCGACGGAGTTTGAAATTCCTCTTGGAACAAAGGGTGGTTGCGCCCGAGTATCAGAGGTGGTTGGTCAAATTGCTAGGATTTCATTTCGACATCCATTACAAGTCGGGCCGCTCCAATGTCGTCGCGGATGCCCTATCTCGGTTTCCCATTCCTATTGAATGTCAACCCCTGTCCATTGTGTCCTTTGCTGATGATTCGATCCTCACTTCGGAGGTGGCAGCGGACCCGATCCTTGGCCCAATCATGTCGTCTGTTGAGGCCGATGCCTCTGCTAAGCCTAATTGGTCGATAATCTGTGGCCAATTACGTTATCGCAATCGGGTGGTTATATCTGCGTCTTCGAGCCTCAAACAACACATCTTATCTGAATTTCATTTTGGTCCGGTGGGTGGCAACGGAGGCTTTCTAAAAACCTACAAGCGTATCTCCGCCGAATTGTACTGGGTGGGCATGAAACAGGATGTGAAATCCTTTGTCGAAGCTTGTGAAGTATGCCAACTTAACAAGTATGACACTATGGCTCCTGGTGGTCTCCTCCAACCACTCCCCATCCCGGCGGCTGTATGGACTAATATTTCCATGGATTTTGTAGGACTTCCTCCCTCTCATGGATTTAATTCAATATTGGTGGTGGTCGATCGACTGAGTAAGTACGCGCATTTTTTACCCTTGAAACACCCTTTACCGCCAAATCAGTTGCTGAATTATTCATCAAAGGAGTGGTTAAACTTCATGGGTACCCAGAGAGCATTGTCTGATCGCGACAAGGTGTTCCTTAAGCCATTTTTGGCGCGAGTTGTTTCGTCTTCAACATACTCAGCTGAACCAGAGCATCGCGTACCATCCCCAAAGCGACGGGCAGACGGAAGTAGTGAATCGGTGCCTTGAGACGTATCTTCGCTGCTTTATTTCGCAACGACCCAAAGAATGGTCAGATTGGCTGCACTAGGCGAAATATTGGTACAACACCTCTTTCCACACTTCTCTTAATTGTTCTCCTTTTAAGGTTGTTTATGGGCGCGACCCTCCGCCACTGCTTCGTCACGGATCGAGTTCTCTGCCCCCTTCCTTGGACCTTGATGCAATGCTCCGATCTCGTGACCATGTGCTACAGGAACTCCGTGAGCAGTTGTTGACTGCCCAGAACAGGATGAAGCAGCGCGCAGATCTTGGCCGTCGTGAGGTTGTCTTTGCCATTGGCGATTTTGTACTGCTGAAGCTCCGCCCCTATAGGCAACTGTCTCTCGCCAGGGGGTCTTATTCCAAACTAAGCCCTCGTTTCTTTGGTCCCTATAAGGTGCTAGCTCGTATTGGCGCAGTCGCCTACAGTCTCAACCTGCCCCCCCTCTGCATCCTTGCACCCAGTGTTCCATGTCTCCCAATTGAAGAAATTTGTTGGTCCTCTCACTATTTCTCCTACCATCCCTCCCCTGGGTTCGGACTCCGTCGTGGCGTCCGTCGAACCTGAATTGGTTCTTTCATATCGATGCTTGTCTGCTGGCCCTAAGGTCCTGATCAAGTGGCTGTCCCTACCCGAGTCGGACGCCTCTTGGGAGCTTGTCAAGCACATCCGAACGTCTTTTCCGGCCTTCCACCTTGAGGCCAAGGTCATTGTTCAGGGGAAGTACTGATAACAGCCCAGCCCAACAAGGGACTTCCAAGCCCAAGTTGAAGGTTTACAATAGAAAGAAACTGAGGAGCACTGGATCAATCCCAGCTGCAAATATGCAGAGTTAGTTCAGCAGTGGGCCCCGCGTCTGGTTTAGAGTCGTTCGTGTTGAGTCACGCGTGAGAGCACTTAGGATGGGGTGTGTATGAGTCTGAGTCAATATATATGATGTATTGTCTGGTAGAGATGGGTATTGAGTGATTTTGTAAGTGAGGACACCATTGAGGTCGGGGTGAGAACAGGAGAGTCTCTTGTGTCTCTGGATTTAGGGTGCTCTCTGCGGTGTAATTTGTTTTGGTTTTCATCAATAAATATCACCGAGGCGACCCCCTCGTTACATCGGTTCAGGGAGCTATCATATTCCCTTTATTTCCCCATTCTCTATATCTTTTGGTAAGAAAAATGAATTCGTAAAATTCTGAGAAATGCAAAAACAAAGAAAAAAAAAAACGAAAACGAAAACAAAAACGAAAGAGCATCAACACTTTTGCTTTCACAGATGTACATCCTTCGTTCCTTGATTCTTTCCTTCTTTTTTTTTTTTTTTTTTTTTTTCCTTTTTTTAGTTCTTGCACCAAAATCCATGAGAAATTCTCTTCAACTTGAAGGCTACCCAAGTGGCTATACGTCCTATTAGTCTAACAGGAGTAGATCATTTTGGGGGTCAAGATAAACACTAGTTTCATTCAAGAAAATGGTGAACTATAAATTGGAATCAAATAGAAAAGGTTGACCACATTTTGAAGAATACTAATTTGAAATCCGTCATTTCATCTCCTGACTCCACATACAGAAGTTGTATGCATGTCGGAGAATTGTAGCATAGGTGCGTTTTGAATTTTGTTCCACAATTATGTAACTGCAATCTTTTATTTTGTGTATGCATTATCTTGTTTCTACCTTTTACATATGCAACAATATACTAGTGTCACAAAACATTTGGAATTAAATTGGGTTGCATGTGCCTTCCATGGCATTTTAGAGCAGCTCAGAGGCTTCAAAAAGCGGAAAACCCACAAAGAAATTTGAGAGATCGGAACCTTCTATTCAAACTTTAAATCTTTGGCAAGTAGCCTCACTCTCATTTTAGTTGACTATTCAAGGATTAAAAATTCCATCTGTAATTAAACTAATCAGCTATATGTAATGACTAATGAAAAGTTCCTACAATAATTCCGAGGGTAAAACATTGGTGTTGAGGAGGGAAGGATGACAAGCCCTTCAACGAATCAAACAAACAATCAACATCAAACATAACAATTGAAAAAACAAAGAGGATAATGAGCGTAAAAGCTTATATATGGTTAGTAAAGGACTATCTCGTTTCTGAAGACAAATCGTTGAAGTGTCAATGTGCTACATTTCCCCTGACCCTGATTACAACATCTGATTTTACAAACTGAAATTTTTTTCAACTACTTAAGTGATAAGATGAGAAATACAATTTGTGTATAATTTGTTTTCAAGGAACGGCCATCAAACTTGCTTAGCCACTTCTTCAGCCTATTTGATTACTCAGGGAATATTGGTATAAATTATATTTATTTCAAGGCAAAGCATCTCTGGTGAGATGGACGAGACATCACTTGCCAAAAGGTAAGATTTGGGGAGGTCGTGAGTTCGACTCCTGTTGAAGTAAAAAAAAAATATATATATTTACTTCAAAAATGCAAGTATTGAAAAAATATCTGAGAGTTGCATGAAATTAAGCAGAAGAACTGGGAGTTCGATTTTATTGGAGAGAACCTAAAAAGTCAATCTATCAATACAATAACTGCAAATATCTTACAAATGTTTGCTTTTGCTATTTAACTAATAGACATAAGCAAGGAATTTTTGAGAAAGAAAGGGAACTCACATTGATCAAGACACGTCGATCCAATTCTGAGTCTGATGAAGCTGGCTAAGAGCCAATAGCCTCTCTTACTTTGATATAGTTGTTGCAGTTGAGGAAGGCAAGAAATTATCTAAGCAAAACATCAAACAACTGCTAATTAGATCACAACATACACACTATATTCAAAAGAAGCAGATTCAATAACGTAAGAAAATATTTACATAAAAAGAAAACAAAAATGGTGCAGCAATGGAGAACAGAAGATGGATGGAACAAAAACAACCAGTAGGAGAAACAAAGACATACAACATGCAGCTGATGTGACTAAGTAAAAAGATTTTCTTTTCATTTAACAAGTTTAAAAATTGCTGGGAGAATGAAAAACCGATCTCCAATCTTGATAGTACGTACAGAATACAGATACCATGATCCAGAAAGAACCAGCCAATAAGGAAGTTAGATTAACACAAGAAAAAAAACTGTAAATTCCAAATGGAGAGCAAGAAACAAAAGACAATTGAGCAAGAATAGAGCTTTTCAGATACTCGAGCAAGATCACTTTGTACCTAAAAATGAAGTCAGGGAATGACAAATTTCAAATCACTCAAAAAACTAATAACTCTGATTTCAATACGGCGTATTAAGGAAGCAAGAACGTTAAAACTTACAACCATTACCAGTGCTAGGTCAAGTTCTCAACTGGAGAGATGGATAAATTCTACTCGTACCAATCTCTTACAACAATTTTAATAACTCTGATTTCAATACGACTTCAAGGACGCTTTCATTTCTTTCTTTCACCAAAACCCCCCACATGAGCAACTCCCATCTTTGAAATGATGATAACGAGTTGAGTCTCGGACAATGATCTCCCTGTGAGTGATACTGCCAACCAATGTCAAAAATGTGTGACAATCCCCACAAATTCGAAGGTTCTTCACAATTCGAATAGCTGTTCCAGAAATAGATTTTAGAAGCCCATAAGCCACAGCCAGCCTCTCACTATGCTGAAACAGTTGTTGCTCTTTCTCTTGGTTATCTAAGTCATGTAAAACAGAGCTGGTATCTGGAACGTAACCTCTTTTCTTCATTTCAACAATCAACTCCTCAATTAACATAAGAACTGGCTGCTTTAAATGATTCGGTATCTCTCCAGCATAAAAGGTTTGGCTCTCCTTGCCCAAGTTGACCCAACTATAACCAGGTTCTTTTCTAACTGCCATTGTCGCCATCATTTTCCTCACTTTTGAGACTTCATCCCACATACCCGCAGCAGCATAAGTGTTTGATACGAGTATATAACTTGATGGATCTTGCGGCTTAATGCTCAATAAATGATTAGCTATTTTAATTGCCAATTGGGTTTTCTTGTGCAGTTTGGAAGCGCTTAGCAAAGCAGCCCAAGTAGGCTCATCAGGCTCAAACGGCATTGTTTTGACAACCTCATAAGCATCGGCAAGAAGTCCTGATCGGCTAAGAAGATCTAAGAAGCATGTATAGTGTTGCAAAGATGGCATAATATGATAATCATCGATCATGGAATTAAATAGTTCACGACCTTTCGCAACTAATCCTGCATGGCTACAAGCATAAATCAGACCAACAAATGTGACTTCATTTGGTTTTAATCCTTTTGAAAGCATCTCGTCAAACATAGATAATGCCTCTTCTGCTTGGCCATGCTGTGCTACTCCGACTATTATTGACGTCCACGAAACTACATCTTTTATCCAGATTGAATCAAACACACTTCTCGCAGCTAAAATATCGCTACATTTGGCATACATATCTACAAGTGCATTACCAACAAACAAGCTGGCCACATACCCAAGAACTATAACAAAGCAATGAACCTGCTTTCCTAGCTCCAGCGCAGCCAAGTTCGCCGAAGCAGCAACAGCACACGATAAAACAAAAGGATCCTCAATTCGAATGCCTTCCTCCCTTCTCATCTCCGCGAATAGTCTCATCGCATCAACACTACAACCGCTTTGCACAACCCCCGATATCAATGCTGTCCAAGAAAACAGATTCTTCACTGGCATTCTACGCAAAAGATTAGTAGCTTCGTCGCTTTTACCATTCCGAGCATACCCAGATATCATAGCTGTCCAACAAACATAATTCTTCAACAAAACCGACTCGAACACCACCCGGGCATCCCCAATTAATTCACACTTTGAATACATATCAACCAGAGAAGACTTAACGACATAATCCTCGTTGAATTGCGAGACAACGAATCGCCCGTGAACCTGCTTTCCTAGCCTAACATTGCCCAAACTAGCACAAGCCTTGACAAGAGTGGCCAAGACAAACTCATCTGGCAAGAGATGATCAACAGTATACATGTCAGGAAAGAGTCCCAGTGTGAGGTTGGGCAGCATGGATTGGTTGTAGGCAGAGAGGATAGAAGCCCAAGATACATGGTCTCGTTGGGGCATTTTGTCGAACACTTTGCGAGCGCAGCGAACAAGTCCACATTTGGCATACAAGTCGATGAGCGTATTAGGAAAGGCCCCGCATTGCTCTGCACCTGATTTGACAATGTGGGCATGGAGCTTCTTTCCGGGAAAGATTGTTCGGTGCTTGGCGCATGCTTGAATGTGACGGAGAAGATGAGTGTAAGAGAAGGCAGTCATTCATTTCACTTCTTATGCAACACTGGGAATCTATTTTTATATTTGTCAAACGAGAATGCGGGCAAAAGCACGTTGCTGACTTAGTGCTGAAAGTTAGAGCATCTCTAGTGAAACCATGAATTGAGATAAAAATAAATTCATCTAAGATACAATCCACATTCAATCCAAAAAACGTTATTCAATAGGACCATTGATTTATAATGTCTATCTTATGTGGCATGTAATCAAAGTGGAGGGTGTCCACCACAATGTCTACTTCTAGGCATTGTGGTAGACTGTCACGTCAGTATTATTAATTCTTTTAAAGTTTTTTATTTTTTTAAGCTTTTATTAATATTATAAAAAATGAAAATAAAAGTGTCAACTCATCAATCCATAGTCTAAATCTACATTACCATTGGAGATGCTCTGAGCGCTGAAAGTTAGTTAGTTTGTATTTGCCAACCAAGCAAAACAAAAAATAAAATAAAAAGAAGGATAACAAAAAAAAATCATTTTGAAGGCTTCATGACAGTTGACTCAGTTGCGTGAGCTTGCTATGAAAATTCATTTTGATGGCCCACGACAGCTGACTCAGCCGCGTGAGTTTGTTGTGTGCCTTTATTGGGGCACGCTAACAATTTCCTTTATCAAAAGTATGAAAGCGGCTTATATACAGTAGCAAATTTTGCAATTTCTACAGTATGCCTTCAAATGTCATCCACGTGTACACATTTAAAAAAAAAAAAAAGCATTGCAAATTGTCTATTTTATTTCCAACTTTAACCCTCAACACCCCTATACACTTAAATCACCAAATTTTCCAAATGATTCTTTTTTATTTCTTTTCATAAATAGGAAAATGCTTCAATCAAACTCCAAAGTCACACTTAAATTCATAACGAACTGAATCTCGAATGCGACTTAAAGGAGTGTACACACATTTAACAGTGCATAACACGCATGATGTGTATCTTGAGATGCTTACACATAGCTTTTAATGGCCAGTGTGACTTGAGGGTCTGAGATTGATGATGTCTGTAACGACTCTAATAAATCTAATCCTAGTTGATTGCCTAATAGGACCGTGACGTGGTGGCTAATCCTACGTGGCGACTCAGTCAGAATTCGGACGTCGACACCGAGGTAATAATTCAACAATTTTATTTGTGTGTGATGCCTTGAATATTTTATGTTTATCT
This sequence comes from Stephania cephalantha, assembly GCA_039657325.1. Taxonomy (NCBI): domain Eukaryota; kingdom Viridiplantae; phylum Streptophyta; class Magnoliopsida; order Ranunculales; family Menispermaceae; genus Stephania; species Stephania cephalantha. The sequence goes on along the minus strand of CM077567.1, from coordinate 56,781,282 downwards.
ATGTGTGCACGCGCAACTATATTAACGTCGATATCAAATTAACGAGTGAGCGTAATTCTCAAGATGAGCGCGTACACGGGTATTTGGGTAGGTCAACGATATTAATTTAAGTTGGTCTAATAGAACTTATTTAATTGAAATGCCTAAAATAAGTCATAAGGGTATTTTAGACATTTTATAAAGTATAATTTTTTTTAAAAAAATAAAACTAGAATTATGAGGTGTCAAGTTTTTATGGTTTATGGAGAGATAATGGCAAATTTAATAAATATTAAATAAAGAAAACTTTGCGCGGTGGAGGTTCACTCCTTCATGAGAGTATAAAAAAAGAGATAGATGAAGAAGGAGGTCTTATTTTAGTTAGAGGTGGTGTAGAAATAGTGGTGAGGAAGAAGAAGACTAATTTCCTTGGAGATCCTAATTAAACCAAGTAAGTTCACATTTAATTTCATTTAACTTCATTTAATTTTCATGTTATGGATTTAATACATAGTATATTATATTAGTTCATTGTTGGATTTTGATTTTAGTGGATGTGATTTTTGGTGGAATTGATTTAAAAGAAAAAGAAGGATTGTTGTTGATTTTGCAGAAAGAATGAAAGAAAGTAAGAAAGAAAGAAAGAAAAAAAAAAGTTGGAGATCACATTTCGTGATCTAGGGGGAGAGGACATGCGTGCGGTCCCTACCCTTAATCACTGTAGTCTGTCTATCATGCATTTTATTGACTTTTTTTTTCAGTACTTTGTTTTCCTTCCAGCATAATTTATAGACTCGTTTTATTGTTTAATCTGAATTATTGTTGAACTTCTTCTAGATTTACTCACTGAAATTGTCTCCGCCTTTGGTGGTAATTGCATGTCATTCTAAGTAGCAGAGGCAAGGAGCATGTGATCGGTGACTTTCTCTGAGCTTCCCTCAGAGTTAGCTCCTCTCTATTACTACAGTAGGTTTATTTTGATATTTTGGACTGTATATATGATATATATGCTTATGTTTTTGGTAACATTAAGACTCATTTTGGGTTGCGAGACGTTTGATACATGTATATGACACTTATTCACACAGTTTGTCATCAGATATATATATATATATGAGATCTCTTTTTGCAAGATTTCCACACCTAGGTGTGACGACCCACCCCAGTTTCTCATAAAATTGGGCCCCGCCCGGCCTAAACCTACGTAGACCCCCGAGTCGTTCCTCGCGAAGTCAATGCAGGCCTAGTCAGCCTCCAATAATTACTTTCTCATTAAATTTGACTTTAAAGGTTGAGTTATTATGTTATGACTTTTACAGAATAGTTTGCAGCGGAATTAAACTTAAGCCGAGATGAAATAACTCAGATTTAAATAAGAATGAAACAACCTACAGTGTGGAACCCTGAAATCATCGGATAAACATGCATATCATATATCACTCGATCCCAATATGTCACAGTGTAATAAAAAACAATAATATATAATAAGTACAACAAAAATGGCAAAACATACTATCGTGCAAGGAAGGAACCGCTCCAAAAAGTCCTCAAAGAAAATCACTGATCACTGGTCCTTTTCCTTGGCTCGTCTCTGTCCGCTCTGCACCCTCCGTCACAAACTAGACGGTGAGTACAATAAAGTAGAAAGTAATGACCAGAAGGATATAAACAATAATTCATGAATCATTTAAAGACAATCCAAATATCATGCAGGTATTAAAAGACAGATAAAAGATAAAAAAAAGTGCATGATAAACAGACTGACAGATATGCACGACGATATATGAGTGCCTAGGAATCAAAAGAGGCATACTAAGTGGTCTTAAATCCACAACAATCCACAATAATTCAGTACTCGGGGAAAACTCACGTTTGGTTGGGTAGCTGCAACCCCGCAGGTAGTGTTCACTTTAGCCCAACTAGCTATAATCTCGTGAGTACCTTCTCGACACATTTAGGCCATAAACACTCAACCAAGGAATAAAGAATAGAATTCCAACAAAAAGTCATTTATCAATAAAGACAAAAAATACGGAATATGAATTACTATGCATTTCCTTAACTAGTTTACTCACTTACCTCGGACTCGCGTTATCCCGCCCTCGCGGCTCGGACACGTTCCCCAAAACGATTACCCGCACTCCCGAGACTTTCCCTTAGGTTCGGGAGGACCTATAACATGTTTTAGACCGAATTATAGTGTTTTGGAGATTTTGAAAATTTCAACTTTATGTACTGTCAGGGGAATTGGCGTGCTACTTCAGACACCTAGCGCGCTAATCCATATTAGCACGCTAGATTTCTCACCTAGCGCACTATGTGCAGCAAAACCCCAGATTCTGCATTTCGAATTATGGGTTTCTTCCACACATAAGCCATGGTGATGCCTTGGGGACCCTCAAACACATTACTATAGGTCCCTAGCATCGACCACAACACAAAACAACACCCTATAACATCAAATACATGAGTTAATTGAATTGACCAAGTTATGTTAATGGAATACCTAGCTTGACAACTTGATTTTATTCTTCAACTTCACTGAATTCTTGATTCTCCCCTCCTCTTGAGCACTCCAGCAGCTCTCATCTGGCTTTTCTTCCTTGTCAAATCGTTGAAGATATAAACTTAGGTGATAAGTTTGATTGACCAAAGTGTTATATATGATCGAAGTTGATTAAACATTATCCACACATCAATTTGCACTTACGTATCCCGAGGCTTAACTTGTGGACCTCCTTCACGCACTTGTCCCACAAGTCATGCTTAAGTGACTCCAAACATAAACTCATTTGGTCTCTAGATAGATCATTACGTGTCTCAATGCACATCATAAGGTCATTGTTTTAATTCACTAACTTAGGCTACTATTTGATTATTCAATGTGACCACACTAAAGCTATTTACACCACTATAAGTAATTCAACTTACACTTACCCATAAGCCGCTACCTCGGTCCCACGTCAACACACAACTCGAGGTACGTCCCCGTTCATCTCTCGACTCACCGAATGCCCGCGTATACCTTACTCGCAAATTTGGCCCGACAAATAAACATACACTTTGACATAATTTACATTTGGGTATAAATAAAATAATACATACACTATAGAAAAATAAAATGTAACGCGATGTCAACTCTAGAGGTTTCGACAATTATGTCAAGTCACGACGGTCCAGTCAACGGTCCTGTGACACGTGGAATGTATAAATTGTAGGGTCGTTACAGTCTCCCCACCTTATTAGAATTTCGTCCTCGAAATTGAAATTAAGAGAAACTCCAAAAGTAAAGCTTACCGGAATCAAAATAGGTAGGGAAAGTACTCGCACATATACGACTCCAACTCTTAGGTCAGTTCCTCGTCCTCATGATGTTGCCGTTTGACGAGAACTGAAAGTATTTCCTTGCCCCCGAATACCTTCACCTTTCGGTCCAAAATCTGATTCAGCTGCTCCTCATATGTAATATCATCTCGCAAATCAATTTGACTCAAGTCTACCGTCGATCGCTCTCCTTCCTTTGATTTATCAAGTCGAAGCATAGAGATGTGTAACACTTGATGAATTCCGGTGAACTAAGGCGGTAACTCCAACTCATAAGCAAACTTACCGTCTCTTTGCGTAACTCTAAACGGACCGATAAACCTATGTGCAAGCTTTCCTTTGATTCCGAACCGTTTGTGACCTTTCAGATGCGAAACTTTCAAATATACATAGTCTCCCTCGGTATACTGCAACTCGTCGTGGTACTTGTCGTAGTACTTCTTCTATCTGTCATGTGCACTCTTCAACCGCTGACGAATCTGTCGTATCTTCTCAGTGTGATCCACAACAATCTTCGGCCCAACAGCCACTGCATCCTCAGGTTCTGCCCAACACAATGGCGATCTACATGGCTTACCATATAACGCCTCAAATGGTGTCATTCCAATACTGGCCTGGAAACTGTTGTTATAAGCAAATTCACACAAATGAAGATAATCTTCCCAAGATCTTCCGTACTCCAAAACACACATTCTGAGCATGTCTTCTAACACCTGAATCAGCTTCTCGAACTGCTTCTCTGTCTGTGGATGGTACACCGTACTCATGTCAATTTTAGTGCCAAACTGTGCCTGCATGCTCTGCCACAACAATGAAGTAAACTGTGGTCTTCTGTCTGACACTATAGACAATGGTACTCCGTGTAATCTGACTATCTCTCGCTCGTAAAGACTGCTCAATCTATCAACTCTGTGTGTAGTGGAAACTTTTATAAAATGTGCAGATTTCGTCAACCTGTCCATAATCACTCATATATTATCATGTCCGCGAGGAGATCGGGGTAAACCACTGACAAAATCCATAGCAATGTGCTCCCATTTCCATTGCGGAATGAGAAGTGGCTGCAACAAACCTCCAAGTTCCTTATGCTCAGCCTTAACACGCTGACATATCTTACACGCTCAAATAAACTCTAAAACATCAGCTTTCATCCCCGACCACCAAAAGAGACGTCGCATGTCTGCGTACATCTTGGTCTGACCCGGATGAACAAAAAGTCGCAAACGGTGAGCCTCCTGAAGTATCTCAGTGCGCATCTCAGCCATTGATGGAATCCACAGTCGTCCTCGAAACCTCAAGCATGAATCTATAGACCGACTCAAGTCTGGATGATTTGAACTCTCAGCCATATCGCTGAATCGCTGGTACAACTCGTCAGCCTGTTGTACGTCATGTACAGCCTGAATCGAAATAGTCTGCATTCTCATCTGACCACAAGGTATATCATCTGAACTCATCACCTCGGCGACCTTGAGTAACGCATACTCTTGAGTCATATGACACACTACTACGTTAGCATTAGACCCTTTCCTGCTCAAAGCATCAGCAACGACATTGGCCTTCCCTGGTTGATACTTAAGTGCAAAGTCATAATCCTTTAGGAACTCCAACCAACGTCTCTGTCTCAAATTCAGTTCTTTCTGAGAGAATAAGTACTTCAAACTCTTGTGATCAGTAAACAAAGTGAACCGCACACCATACAGGTAATGTCGTCAAATCTTCAATGCATACACCACAACGGCTAACTCTAAATCATGTGTCAGATAGTTCTTTTCATGACTCTTGAGCTGTCGAGATGCATATGCAATCACCTTGCCCTGCTGCATCAACATACAACCCAAACCAACCTTCGAAGCATCTGTATACACAACCAAATCTTTCCCTGACTCAGGCAACGCCAAAACTGGTGCAATCGTCAGCTTCTCCTTCAAAGTGGAAAATGCATGTTCACAACTCTCATCCCTGTTAAATTTCACGTTCTTCTGAGTCAAACGAGTCATTCGTGCAGCAATTCAGGAAAAATCATACACAAAATGACGATAATATCCAGTCAATCCGAGAAAACTGCGTATCTCGGTCACTGTAGTCGGTGTAGGCCAATCGCTTACTACTTTAATCTTAGCGGGATCCACGGATACTCCGATGGCTCCAACTACATGTCCCAAAAGTCTGACTTCTTGAAGCCAAAATTTGTATTTACTGAACTTGGCATATAACCGGTGTTCCCTCAAAGTCTGTAGAACTTCCCGGAGATGTTCCTCGTGATCCTCACCAGTCTTGGAATAAATAAGAATATCACCGATGAATACAATCACAAATCTATCTAGATAAGCATTTAGTATTCTATGCATGAAATCCATAAACATAGCTGGGGCGTTAGTCAAACCAAACGACATGACTGTAAACTAATAATGGTTGTATCTCGTACTGAACGCAGTTTTCTCCTTGTCTTCAGTTCTAATTCTGAGCTGATGATAGCTTGATCGTAAATCAGTCTTGGAAAACCACTGCGCTCCCGTCAGCTGATCAAACAAATTATCAATACGAGGAAGTGAATACTTGTTCTTCGCCGTACCCTGATTCAGCTGCTTATAGTCGATGCACGACCTCAGGCTGCGGTCTTTCTTCTTCGCAAATAAGACCGAAGCACCCCATAGTGACATGCTTGGGTGAATGAACCCTAACTCCAACAACTTGTCCAACTGAGTCCTCAGTTCCTCCAACTCTCGAGGATTCATCCTATACGACGATATAGAAATAGGTTTAACCCTAGGGACTAAGTCGATAATGAAGTCAATCTCTCGCAGCCGTGGTAATCCCAGTAGATCCTCTGGAAATACGTCTATGAACTCGCACACTACCGACATGTTGCCAATACACACCTCCAACCTCTTAGCAGTACTTATGGCACTCGCAAGCGTCTCAATCTCACTACTAGTGACTATCATTCCTCTAGTGATCGGAAGTAATGCACCCGTCCCCTGAAATCTGATCTCCGTTCCATCTGACAATGGAATCGTAACTGACTTGCCGTAGCAATCAATATGAGCATGATACGCACTGTAACGACCCATTTTATTAATGTCTCTTAAATTTACAGACGTGGACGCCAGCTCAGATCTACGTGGACGCCGCGGTAGGCTAAGACACACGGGGACTTAGGTATGATAGTGTATGGTGTGTTGGTTGCTTATTTGCGGTGCAATTTATTGAAATACATCGCATGTGTGTATGTTGCATAACAATACGTGCGAGATTGTATGAACTGTATTCGCCTCTATATGCGTGTCGACTCGGGTACCAGGTAGTTGACGAAACCGAATATTAGGTTGGAGAAACTAAAACACGACGAGATTGTATGAACTGTATTCGCCTCGATATGCGTGTCGACGCGGGTACCGAGTAGTTGACGGGACCGAATATTAGGTCGGGGAAACGGAAACACACAAATTAAATAAAAATTGGCTAAGTAACTAATATGGAATAAATATTGGGTGGCTAGTGACGGGGCGGTACGCGTATATCGCGGTTCGGACGCGAAACCGGGCGTCGCAACGCCCAAAAACACAGGCGAGTGTCCCAGCTGTGTCACACTTTGGATTTAATACACAAAGTCAACAAGCTTATCCACACTTCACCACCTTTTCTCTCACCACCTTCACACACACACACACACACACCCCACGCACACACACACCCCGAAATCGGGAGGCCGAGAAAGGAGAAGAATGAACGCAGAGGGGGAGGAGAAGAAGAAGCCGGGAAGGAGAGAAGAGAGGGTGAAACGTCACGATCGAGGTGAGTTCTCGTTGGTTGTTGTGGGTTTCGGTGGTTGGCCATGGTGGTCGAGAGTGAGGTTCGGCCATGGAGGCCGAACCGGGTCAATATGGAGATGGCAGGGGTGTCTCCCCTGCCATCGATTCCACCTAGGTTGGGGTGGAGAGCAACCCCAACCCAAACAACAGCAAGGGAAATAAAAAAAATTTCAATGATCAAACCAGCTCTGGTACGATCAAATGGGGAAGATGCACAGGCGCGCGCGCGTGTATGCATCCCCCCCTCAAGTGGGTCGGGCCCAGAACGGGCCAGGCTCAGCCCATAGGCCGAGCCTGGACTGTTCTGGTCCAGGGTCGGGTCGGGTCTGACCCATTTGGGTTGACCCGACCCAAACCAAACGTTAAAAAAAAAGAGAGAAAAAAAAAGAAGAAAAGGAAAGAAAAATTGGAAAATTTTAAAAAAAAGGGAAAATTCCGAAAAAATTATATTTCAATAAAATAAATAGAAATTGATGAGTTTCTATTTGGAAAAAAATATTTGGATATTCTGGACGCGACTTTCGCGGGGTTTTTGCTTCGAAAAGCGCGAAATGGGCAATTTGGCCTAATTTTTTTAGAAATTGGTCGTAAATTGTCATACTAAGTTGGAATTATTGATAACTGGACATATGTGGACACGGGTGATCAATTGGCGACCAAGGACCCAGTGGACTTGGACTCGGGGATTGATTACAGGGTATTGGAGTGCGTTGTAAGGTTTGTAAAACCCAATTGAAAAACTCTGAGTATTTATTTCGCTTCATATTTCCATTCATTTCCAGTATTCCTTGTGGTTTTTATTTACATATATATCTTGTCATTGTTTGGACGGTTGGTTGAGTTACTCCCACCGGATTTTCCGTTGTGTGTCTATGCATTCTAGATCATAGCATGTGTATCAGGAGTTCTCGGTGGATAACGACCCGAGCTAATGAACTGCTACATGTGTCGGTGCGTCATAGGTCTACGCCGGCCACCGAGAGGGACCAGGTGATAGCTAGTCGGGTGCACCCACTAGTGGGATCCTGGAAAGGTATTCCGAAGTATGGTTTAGTCTGACTGGAACAGGTACATACATTTGCACTTTATTGTTATCTATGCATGCGATGCCCTACTTACGTTGTCTTGGTTTACATTCCGCATGTTTTTTTAACAGTATTTATTGACTTCCACTTGTTTATTTGAATGCTCGGAGGAGTTCCTTGGGATTTTATTGACTGGACTCGTCATCCATTTTCTTCTGTGATGATTGAGTGCAGATCCGAGTACAAGTAAGGGCAAGGGGATCTTAGGCGACTACTCTGACTGCCTACCGTTGAGGATTACTTGTACGTGTGTTTTTTTTTGATATTTTGATTCTTTTGGGAATTGGGGAGTATTATGACCTTGTACATGCCTATACCTTATATGGTACAGTTGTCTACCTCGTACTTTTCAGGGTTTTTCCACAATAGGATTTGTTAAATTGATTATTAATATTTCTTGCCTTTAACTTCCGCTGAATATGTCATTTATACGCTATACACACAAGTGGATACGAATTTCGAGACAGAAATAGGACGGGCAGGTGCCGTACACGTGTAATAGGGCCAGCTGGCAAGGAGTACATGGAGACACGTCACCCCGGGGCTGCGAGGGCCGCCACACGCACCCAACCAGTTCATACTAAGCAAAGCATCAAACTCAAGAAACTTTAAGACTTTCAAGTCTGCAGGCAAATTATGACCCTATATCTCTACTGAACAGTCGATACACAACAAGTTCAGGTACATCTTGTCCCCTACAGTTGTGCTAAGGATCAAGGGTCTACTAAGCCTAATGGGTTTCAACCCTAATGCATCTACCATGCGTTCAGAAATAAATGAAACAGTCGAACCAGAATCAAACATGGTATGCATCAAAGTACTACAAATCAAAATCATACCCACAGTAAGATTCCGGGAAGCTCCCTGATCTGGCTCAACATCAACGTGGACTCTCTCCCTCTTCTGCTGGTGATGTTGCGTCTGCGCTCGACCTAGCTGTGGACACTGACACTGAAGATGACCTATCTAACCGCATTTGAAGCATGTATGTTGCTCATTCGGTCCATAAGACATCCCATGTGTCTTGCTCTGTCCACACCCCTGTGCAGGTCTCTGAGTCTGTGTTTGTGCCTGTCCAGACCTCTGTGTCTGTCCACTGCCTCTACCTACATCCTTACTCTCAAAACGCAGCCTCTGTGGCTGCTGTACTGATCGGGTAGACTGTGGTGATCTGCTAGCAAAATTCGACGCTGGTACAGGTGGAACATGAGTAGTCTGAGCAGGTCGTGCTGGTATTGTAAAAGACCCAACACTCTGGGCTCTACTATCTCAAAAGCCTTGACTGTTCCTCTTCCTTTTCATGTCTCTATCAGATCGGCGTTCTACCTGTGTCTCTGGTCGGGTAAGTCTAACCTCCTTAGGATGTGTACGTAAATAAACATCCCTGGCTAAGCTCCTCTCATAAGCCCTCCGCAATGTATCTGGCTCAGTGGAGACAATGACACCTCAAATCTCAAGTAGCAATCCCTCAGTGAAGTAGTACACCTGGTCAGCGTCTGAATCTGCCACCCCTCCAGCATACGGAAGAAGATGTAAGTAACGTCTCATGTAACCCATAACAGACTCATCAGCATACTATATCATTGAGGTGAATTGATTCCTCTTCTCCCTTAGTAGAGTAGGAGGAAAATACTTTAAGTCAAACTGTTTCTTGAAGTCTGCCCAATCCTTGGGTACTCCTCTGGTAGCCACCATCGTAGTCCACTAGTCGTCTACCTCTCCCAGAAGCATCGATGAAGAAATAGAGGCTTTCATGTGCTCCTCAATAACAATAATATTGTGCACCTTCTCATGGCTATTCAAGAACTTCTCAGCAGCTTCCAAATCTGTACCACCATAAAACTCAGTAGGATTATGCATCTTAAACTCTCGCAACTATCTAGCCTCCACAATCGCCTTAGTGCCTTCTCTACTGATGTAGCATGAGGTACAACTGTAGTATCTGGTACGGCTGCAATAACTGTTGTAGCCGCAGCAGTAGTCGTTACAATCGGTGTATCCATCTCCTGAATAGCAGGCAATGTCGATGAAGCTGGTAGTGACGGTGTAGCCGTAGTCAATGCCCTAAGTATCCTCAAAATCTCATCCAATCTCAGATCCTGGGACGCGACTCTCTCTTACAAAGTATGCAACTCCTAAGCACTCGCAAATCGAGGACCCGCAGGCCCACTATCATCACTAGGTCCGGTCTGATCCATCATCCCAATCTACAATAGAAAGTGAATCCCCGACTCAGTGGATAGTTACCGATATAGTATATTACAACACAACAAATATAACACATAAGATCAAGTTTTACTTTTTCCCAACTCTCCTCACTTACCAACGAAAATTCTAAGTCAGGATCATAGGGTTCCACTATAGGTTCCAATTGTGTCTTATGTTATTAACATTTAAATGCTCTGATACCAACTGTGACGACCCTAGTTTCCCATAAAACTGGGCCCCGCTCGACCTAAACCCACGTAGACCCTAGAGTCGTTCCTCGCGAAGTCAACGCAGGCCTAGTCAGCCTCTAATAATTACTTTCTCATTAAATTTGTCTTTTAACGTTGAGTTATTATGTTATGTCTTTTACAAAATAGTTTGCAGCGGAATTAAACTTAAGACAAGATGAAATAACTCAGATTTAAATAAGAATGAAACAACCTATAGTGTGGAACCCTGAAATCATCGGATAAACATGCATATCCTATATCACTCGATCCCAATATGTCCCAGTGTAATAAAAAACAATAATATACAATAAGTACAAGAAAATGGCAAAACATACTATCGTGCAAGGAATGAACCGCTCCAAAAAGTCCTCAAAGAAAATCATCGATTACTAGTCCTTTTCCCTGGCTCGTCTCTGTCCGCTCTACACTCTCTGTCACAAACTAGACGGTGAGTACAATAAAATAGATTGTAATGACCAGAAGGATATAAACTGTAATTCATGAATCATTCAAGGACAGTCCAAATATCATGCAGGTATTAAAAGACAGATAAAAGATAAAAAAGTGCATGATAAACTGACTGACAGATATGCACGACGATATATAAGTCCCTAGGAATCAAAAGAGGCGTACTAAGTGGTCTTAAATCCACAACAATCCACAATAATTCAGTACTCGGGGAAAACTCACGTTTGGTTGGGTAGCTGCAGCCCCGCATGTAGTGTTCATTTTAGCCCAACTAGCTATAATCCCGTGACTACCTTCTCGACACACTTAGGCCATAGACACTTAACCAAAGAATAAAGAATAGAATTCCAATAAAAATGCATTTATCAATAAAGACAACAAATACGGAATATGAATTACTATGCATTTCCTTAACTAGTTTACTCGCTTACCTCGGACTCGCGTTATCCCACCCTCGCGGCTTGGACACGCTCCCCAAAACGATCACCCGCACTCCCGAGACCTTCCCTTAGGTTCGTGAGGACCTATAACATGTTTTAGACCGAATTATAGTGTTTTGGAGATTTTGGAAAATTTCAATTTTATGTGTTGCCAGGGGAATTAGTGCGCTACTTCACACACCTAGCGCGCTAATCCATATTAGGGTGCTAATTTTTGACATTAGCGCGCTAATTTACATATTAGCGCGTCAACTCTGATATCTAGTGCACTAATCAATATTAGCGCGCTAGATTTCTCACCTAGCACGCCCTGTGCAGCAGAACCCCGAATTCTGCATTTTGAATTCTGGGTTTCTTCCACACATAGGCCATGGTGATGCTTTGGGGACCCTAAAACACATTACTAGAGGTCCCTAACATCGACCACAACATAAAACAACATCCTACAACATCAAATACATGAATTGATTGAATTGACCAAGTTATGTTAATGGAGTACCTAGCTTGACAACTTGATTTTCTTCTTAAACTTCACTGAATTCTTGATTCTCCCCTCCTCTTGAGCACTCCAGCAGCTCTCTTCTTACTTTTCTTCCTTGCCAAATCGTTGAAGATAAAAACTTAAGTGATAAGTTTGATTGACCAAAGTGTTATATATGATTGAAGCTGATTAAACATTAGCCACACATCAATTTGCACTTACATATCCCAAGGCTTAACTTGTGGACCTCCTTCACACACTTGTCCCATAAGTCATGCTTAAGTGACTCCAAACATAAACTCACTTGGTCTCTAGATAGGTCATTACGTGTCTCGATGCACATCATAAGGTCATTGTTTTAGTTCACTAACTTAGGCTACTATTTGATTATTCAATGTGACCACACTAAAGCTATTTACACCACTATAAGTAATTCAACTTACACTTACCCTATAAGCAGCTACCTCGGTCCCACGTCGATACGCAGCTCGAGGTATGTCCTCGCTCATCTCTCGACTCACCGAATGCCTCGCGTATACCTTACTCGCAAATTCGGCACGACAAATAAACATACACTTGGACATAATTCACGTTTGGGTATAAATAAATAATACATACACCATAGAAAAATAAAATGTACATCGGTGTCAACTCCAGAGGTTTCGACAATTACGTCAAGTCACGACGGTCTAGTCAACGGTCCTGTGACATGTGGCATGTATAAATTTGAGGGTCGTTACACTAGGCATGTCCCGACTAGTGTTTACTTATTTAAGTTGCTTTAAATAATTTAAATTTTGATGCGTAAATATTAAGACATGTTAAAGTAATTAATAAATTATTAAGCAACCAATAATCAAATAACTTGGATAAGAGGCTGACTAAGCCTACGTTGACTCTGCGGGAGTTAACTGAGGCTCCATGTAGGTTTAGGCTAGGGGGCCCAGTTTGTGGGGATTGGGGTCGTCACAGTTGGTATCAGAGCGTAGGTTTTTACCTTTAACCTTATGTAACCCACAACTCAACTAAAATAGAAATTTAAAGTTAGGACTTAGCCGAACTTAGAGTGGAAATCTTATGATCCTGACTTAGAGTATTAGTTGGGAAGTAATGAATGTTGGGGGAAACTAAGTTTGGATATACATGTTGATTGATTGATATGTATTATATATTATTAACAATAGTTAAGAAAACTGATCAAAACTCATTATTCACCTTTGCAAACCGCGGTGGCCGATGAGCGAGACACCGGTGATCAGAGCAGAATCTCAGGCCTTGACACGGAGGGTTGCTTCACATGATAGACGGCTGGTGGAGATTTTAACTCTTTTTAGGGGACAATTGCCATCACCATCGACACCTACAGCAGCTTCCACACCGGACGCGAGTGCGCCTACACCTCAGGTGACTCCGTCATGATCTACGGTGCATATAGAACCCGTTACTACTGTACTACCCGTACTTCCCGAGATATCAGCGCCAGCAGTTACGACACTGGTTGTAAGAGATACTGACTTCGATTTGACATATATGGCTAGACCGACTAGGGAGTATGAGAGGTACAAACTGAGGACGTTTAGTGGAGATTCTAATGTATCAGAGGCAGAGAAATTCATCAGGAGTCATGAGAAGATCTAGAGACTTTTGAGGTTCGAGGATAGTAAGACGCTTAGGTTGGCAGCTTTTTCCTTTTCAGGGGACGCAGACACGTGGTAGACTAACCTGGTAGCCACCCATGGAGAGCCACAAACATGGAAGGACTTCAAGAGGTTATTCAACCAAAAGTTCTTTCCGCCCTCAGTGAGAATTGCCAAGAAGTCAGAATTCATGCATATTCGACAAAGGGTGGGAGAGTTTGTGATTCTGTACATGAAGAGATATCAGCAGCTACTGTCGTTTGCTGATGGAGTTGCCGATAGTTATAGGGACCAATTTTATTTCTTATGTGAGGGGTTGTTTCCTACCATTGGGGGCACATTTATTATGATCAAGCCGAGTAACCTTGATAGGGCTTACGAACGCAGTTTGACTAGAGAAGCTTATCTTATCATGTACCCTAAGGATGGCGCCTTATGACCTGCAGAGATATCGATTGCTCAGAGTTCTGGGTGAAGATCTGAGCAAGGTCATGATAAAGATAGGAAGAGGAAGAGGAACTATCAGAGGTTCGAGAGAGAGCAGAGTGTAGGTTCAGTTGCACTACATCCAGTTTATGCAGCTGCGCCTCCTCTGATGCAGAGTTACACAGGTAGACCTCCACAAGCACCATAAGCTTCTCAGTCAGGGCAGCAGTTCTGGGCTACCGACGGCAGGACTAGGGGCCGAGTTAGTGGCCAGAGGTCATGACAGGTCAGGCTAGTGGCAGAGCGGACAGTCTGGGCAACAGGGACCGAGACTATGTTTTCATTGCAAACATGAAGGGCATATTAAGATTAATTGTCCACAACTCATTGGCGTGCAGCAGAGCTCGCACCAGCAGCGACCCAGAGATGGAGCACACGTAATGGCTCTGGTGGACCCACAGGCAACGCGATAGCTCAAAGAGGATATGATTTTTATTTGTTGTCGCATGATGCATACTTTAATTGATTCTAGTTTGACCGTGTCTTTTATTTCTGGGCTGATGGTAGATGAGTTAGAGTTGAGACCCATTAGGCTTAGCACCCACTTGATCCTCAACACGACTGATGAGGACAAGATTTACCCTAATATGATCTGTGAGGGTTATACCATCGAGATAGAGGGACACGAAATGCCTACAGACCTCAAAGTACTAGAGTTTTTAGAGTTTGACGCGTTATTGGGGATGGACTGACTGGCAGCATATCACACACAGTTGGATTGCTTCGGTAAGACAATCACATTCCGGATCCCTAAGTAGTCAGAGTTCAGTTTTCGCGGCGTTTCGACGCAGCTTCAGAGTATTAGAGGCAGAGTGGCTACAAGCCAGAAGATGGAGACATTCACCAGTATTTTGAGTATAGCAGAGAAATCGGTAGAGACTACTGATGAGGTGCCCGTAGTGTGTGAGTTTTCAAATGTGTTCCCCGAGTATTTACCCGGATTACCACCACCATGATAGATCGACTTTATTATCGACTTAGTCACTGGGACGAAGCCGATTTCGATACCTCCATACAGAATGGCACCGAATGAGTTAGAGGAGCTGAGGACCCAACTTGAGAAGTTGACAAATTTAGGATTTATTCATCCTAGCATGTCTCCATGGGGCGCTCCAATACTGTTTGTGAAGAAAAAAAATGGAAGTTTGAGACTTTGCATCGATTACGGGCAATTGAATCACGTTACGATCAAAAACAAGTATCCAATTCCCCGAATAGATGACTTGTTTGATCAGTTGACAGGCGTTGTGTGGTTTTCCAAGATTGACTTGAGGTCAGGGTACCATCAGCTCAGGATCAGGGATGAAGACAAAGAGAAGAACGTTATGGTCATTATGAGTTTACAGTCATGTCGTTTGGGTTGACAAATGCACCGGCGATGTTTATGGACTTGATGCACCGTGTGTTGAGACAGTACTTAAACCGTTTCGTGATTGTCTTCATAGATGGTATTTTGACCTACTGCAAGACTCGTGAGGATCATGAGGGTCATCTCAGGATAGTCTTACAGACACTGGAAGAGCACCGACTTTATGCAAAGTTTAGCAAGTGTGAGTTTTAGTTATCAGAGGTCAGATCTTTAGGACATGTAGTTGGAGTTAATGGAGTATTAGTGGACCCTTCGAAGGTCCAAGCAGTGATTGATTGGCGTATCCTACAGTCAGTGACAAATATTCACAATTTTCTGGGTCTAGGAGGGTATTACCAGATATTCATGCAAGATTTCTTAAAGATCACGACACCGATGACGAGGTTGACTTAGAAGGATGTCCAGTTTGATTGAGAAGAGAAATGTGATTAGGCCTTCATGACACTAAAAGAGAAATTGACGACAACTCCAGTGTTAAGACTGCTAGAGGCAGGAAAGGGCATGGTTGTGAATACTGATGCGTCACATGTCGGATTAGGGTGTGTCCTGATGCAGGGAGACGGTGTGATTGCTTACGCGTCTCGACAGCTAAAGATTCATGAGAAGAACGACCCGATGCATGACTTAGAGTTGGCAGCAATGGTATTTGCTCTGAAGATTTGGCGGCACTACCTGTATGGCGAAAGATTTACTTTATTCACTGATCATAAGAGTTTAAAATATCTCTTTACATAGAAGGACCTGAATATGAGACTTCACAGATGGCTAGAGTTCTTTTAAGATTACGATTTGTCTTTAGAGTACCATCCAGGGAAGGTGAATGTAGTGGCGTACGTATTGAGCCGTAAGAGATCCGATGTAGAGGTTGTTATTTGTCTGATGACACATGAGTTTTCACTCCTTGAAATGTCATATATGATGGGTTCAATTGGCATTCTGACTATTATAGAGACACACATTTGTGGACAGATGAGGAATCAACTTGTCCCTATTTAGAGGGTTTCAGAGGGGCAACAGGTCGATTAGCAGTTCCTAAAATTCCATGAGTTGGCAAAGAGTTCAGATCACCTAGAGTGGAGTCAGTCGACGGACTCGTGCTTGAGATATAGGGGACGACTGAGAATTCTATCAGTGGCTGAGTTACGCACAGAGATACTTCGAGAGGCTCACCGCTCACGTTTTACCGTTCATCCAGGCAGGACCAAGATGTATCAGGATATGAAACATCTATTTTGGTGGCCTGGGATGAAGGCAGACGTAGGGGATTACGTCAGGAGTTGCGGGATTTGCCAGCAGGTTAAGGCTAAGCATCGGAGGCTTGAAGGACTATTACAGCTGCTTCCCATTGGTGAGTGGAAGTGGGAGCTTATTGCCATTGATCTAGTCAGTGGTTTACCTCGATCTTCGCGCAAGCATGATAGTATATGAGTGATTGTGGACTGACTGACGAAATCTGCACACTTCTTGCCGATTTCTACCACATATAAGTTCAAGCAGCTGAGCGTCCTTTATGAGATAGATTTTCAGACTTCACGGTGTGCCATTATTTATTGTGTCGGACAGAGGATCGCAGTTCACATTCATGTTATGAAGGAGCATGCCAGTACAGTTTGGCACGTGGTTACAGCATAGTACGGCGTTCCACTCGCAAACTGATAGACAGTCAGAGAGACTGATTCAAGTGTTAGAGGACATGCTCTGAGCTTGTGTGTTGGAGTACGGTGGGTCGTGGGAGGAGTATCTACATTTATGTGAATTTGCCTACAATAATATTTACCACGCTAGCATCGGGATGGCACCATTTGAGGCACTCTACGGCAGACTGTGTAGATCGTCAGCATGTTGGGCAGAGCTTGAGGATATAGCGGCAGTTGGGCCAGAGATTGTGGTAGATCACATAGAGAATATACGACTAATACGTTAGCGTCTTTGATGAGCTCAAGAGAGACAAAAGAAATATACTGACAAGAACCGAGATGGGTTAGAGTACAAAGTGGGAAACTTTGTCTATCTAAAAATGTCACCGCTGAAGGGTCACAAATGGTTCGGAATCAAAGGAAAGCTCGCGCCGAGGTTTATAGGTCCGTTGAATTACCACTGCAGTTGGCAAGCGTTCACGCAGTGTTTCATATTTCGATGCTGAGATTGGACAGGTCGAGAGAGGGATACAAACCGATAGTGTACACGACTCAGATTAACCTAGCGAAGGATATTACTTACGAGGAGCAGCCTGTACATATTTTGGACCGCAAGGTACAAAGTTTGAGGAACAAGGACATCCCGTTAGTTCTTGTCAAGTGGCAGCAGACGATGAATTAATGTGGGAACGGGAGTCCTATATGCGCAAGAGTTTCTCATTTCTCTTTTGATTTCGGTAAGTAATTTCGTTTTAGATATTTCGATTTCGAGGACGAAAATTCTTATTAGTTGGGAAGACTGTAATGGCCCTAATAAATCTAATTTTTAGTCGATTGCCTAATAGGACTGTGACGTGGTGGCTAATCCTACGTGGCGACTCGGTCAGAACTCGGACGTCGACACCGATGTAATAATTCAACAATTTTATTTGTGTGTGATGCTTAGAATATTTTATGTTTATCTATGTGTGCACGCGCAATCGTATTAACATCGTTATCAAATTAACGAGTGAGCGTAATTCTCGAGATGAGCGCAAACACGAGTATTTGAGTAGGTCAATGATATTGATTTAAGTTAGTCTAATAGAACTTATTTAATTGAAATGCCTAAAATAAGTCATAAGGGCATTTTAGACATTTTATAAAGTATAATTTTTTAAAAAAATAAAACTAGAATTATGAGGTGTCAAGTTTTTATGGTTTATGGAGAGATAATGACAAATTTAATAAATATTAAATAAAGAAAATTTTGTATGGTGGTGGTTCACTCCTTCATGAGAGTATAAAAAAAAGATGAAGAAGGAGGTTTTATTTTAGTTGGAGGTGGTGTAGAAGTAGTGGTGAGGAAGAAGAAGACTAATTTCCTTGGAGATCCTAATTAAACCAAGTAAGTTAACATTTAATTTCATTTAATTTTAATGTTATGGATTTAATACATACTATATTAGATTAGTTCATTGTTGGATTTTGATTGTAGTGGATGTGATTTTTAGTGGAATTGATTTAAAAGAAAAAGAAGTATTGTTGTTGATTTGTGGAAAGAAAGAAAGAAAGATAAGAAAGAAAGAAAGAAAGAAAAAGAAAAAGAAAAAAAAAAGTTGGAGATCATATTTCGTGATCTGGGGGTGAGAGGAGGATGCACGCACGCTCATTGCGTGTGTGCGGTCCTCAAATGGGTCTGACCAAAGGGGGAACCGGGCCCGGTTCAGGGGATCCAAAAGCCCCCAAATTTTTTTAAAAAAATATTATATATATTTTTACATTTTAATTTGTAAAAATAACAGAAAATTATAAAAAATCAGAAAAATTCAAGAAAAATAGGGAAAAATTAGGAAACAAATAAGAAAAAGTGAAAAATTATGGGAAAGCGAGTTTGGAGATTTTTTGAAAAATCTTACGCCGACATCTCCCTCGAAAAATGTGATATCACTAATAAATCTCCTACTATTGAATTTTTCTAGGACTTAAAATCTAAATCATATCAAATAGGCTCAAACACTCTTAATACATTGTAAATTAATATCAGGAGCCTAGGGAACTAGTGTCGGGTGTTGAGTATGAATTTCGAGGCGTGTGGGAGCCGCGATTTTGGTTGGTATTTTGCATATTGAGGTAAGTAAACCAGTAAGAAATTGAATATTAATTCTTTTCATTCTCTTACTATATTTGATGGAATCATTGCTATTATTGGACTCTACTTACCTACTGAGTGACCCTAGGTCTAAGTGGTCTGGTCTAGTCGTTGTCCACTCGTGGGTTGAGCAGCCGACTAGCTTCGTGGCTCCCCGACAGGTCTGAATCCTCTGAGTGAGCATCCGTCATACGTCGTGGCTCCTCTCAGGTATTTGTGTTCCATTGTGGTTGAGTATCCAGTTAAGTTTGTGGCTTCCTTTGGAATGTTTTATCGGGCTGCAGCTCAAGCGAGCCGATAGTGCCGAACGGATTAGGTGCGGTCGATGCGGTTTTGACTCGCCGCACCAATGTTAGATACTTACACGTTTTAAGTGGCTTTGAGCCCGCGTGTAGAGTGTCAGGACCACTTACTCCCTATCCTTTGTTTCCTGGTCACTTGGTCCCTACCCTTGATCAATGTAGTCTGTCTATCATGCATTTTATTGACTCTTTCTCAGCACTTTATTTTCCTTCCAGCATAATTTATAGACTCGTTTTATTGTTTAATCTGAATTACTGCTGAGCTTCTTCTGGATTTACTCACTGGAATTGTCTCCGTCTTTGGTGATAATTGCAGGTCCTTCTAGTAGCAGAGGCAAGGATCCTGTGATCGGTGACTTTCTCTGAGCTTCCCTCAGAGTTAGCTCCTCTCTGTTACTACAGTAGGTTTATTTTGATATTTTGGTCTGTATATATGATATATATATATATATATATATATATATATGCTTATGTTTTTTGTTACATTGGGACTCATTTTGGGTTGCGAGACGTTTGATACATGTATATGACACTTATTCACACCATTTGTCATCAGATATATACATGAGATCTCTTTTTGCAGGATTTCCACACCTAGGTATGTCCCGACTAGTGTTTACTTATTTAAGTTGCTTTAAATAAATTAAATTCCGCTGCGTAAATATTAAAACTTGTTAAACTAATTAATAAAATTATTAAGCAACCAATGACTAAATAACTTGGATAAGAGGCTGACTAAGCCTGCGTTGACTCTGCAGGAGTTGACTGAAGGTCCATGTAGGTTTAGGTCGGGCGGGGCCCAATTTGTGGGGACTGGGGTTGTCACAATGTCAAAGTCACATTAGCCTTAGAAGTTGTTTGTACACACCTCAGGATATACATCATGCGTGTTATGCACCGAAAAATATGTAGGCACACCTCGAAGTGGCACTTATTTTTCACTCGAGATCTGTTGTCACGTCATGTTGTGCGACTTGAAGTGTCATTGTAGCATTTCTAAATAAGAAAGCATGGGCCTCGTTTTACACGCACACAATAGTAGTTGATATATAGTTGGTGATTTAAGTGTGTGAGAATGTTAAGGGGATAAAACTAGAAATAAAAAAGACAGTTTGCAATGTTTTTTTTTTCAAAATGTAAACACGTAGAGGACATTTGAAAGCATATAATAGAAATTCCAAATTTTACTACTGTACGTGAGCGACTTCCTAAAAGTATAAGATATTTTTTGGAGAAGTGCTAGAATCTCAACTAGTTAGCCGCATCAGGCTTTCTAACAGTTTGTATGCATGTCGAGACGTGGGTACACATATATTTGGGGTTTTTCAAAAACTAAGGTGGGAATAGTTTTTTATTCCAAAAATAAGGTTGGCTACTTTTAATTTACAAAACTAAGGTATGTCTCCTTTTGAAAAGGAGTCATTGGTGATGATGTGGCTCCATGTGGCGATGTGTGTTGATGAGGTGGAGTGAATGGCTCCTTTTGAAAAGGAGTCATCTATACAAAATGAATGACACCTTTTGAAAATGAGTCATCTATACAAAATACACAACCTCTATTTTACTCCTCAAAAGGAGTACTTTGTTCAACTCGAAGCGGTGAACCCATGCAAACGTCATGTACGTATCGAGATGGACAAGCCGCATCACGTACGTATCTCAAAATGGACAACCTGCATCACGCACGTATCTCGAGGTAGACAATTGATGTAAAGGACACGCACGTATATGGACGTAGACAAATCATGCAAACGCCACGCATGTATCTCGCGGCAGAGAAGTCATGCAAACGACACGCGTATGTCGAGGTGGCCGACCCATGCAACCTCGTGCAATTCATGAAAACGTTACGCACATATTTCGAGGGGTCAACTCATGCAAATGACACACACGTATCTCGCCATGGACAACCCTTGCCAACAACATGCACGTATGTCGAGGTTGACAATCCATGCAAACATTACGCACGTATCTCAAGGGGACAACCCCATGCAAATGACACGCACGTATCTGGCGGTGGGCAACCCATGCAAAAAACACGTACGTATCTCAAGGTTGACAATCCATGCAAACGTTACACACATATTTCAAGGGGGCAACCATGTATATCTACTATAAACCATGCAACGCAATCGTGATCATAAAAAGAAATTTGTAGATGAAAAACTGTAAAGGCCAAAACCACGTTATATATTTGTCTAGAATTTAAAATTAAAGCAATAAAGAAGTTTTGAAAGTATAATTTCATTCCATAAAAAAAAACTTATCATACAGGTCTATCGACGGTTACGTTGACGTTGTTGCTCCGTGATGCAAACCGAACGTACTCTATGTTGAGTTGAACGTTGTGTTTGTACATCCGATTGAGTTTGTCGAGGTTGCTGATCTTGCATTGAATGTAGTCGAGTCGATTGATGTTCTTCCTCTGGTGCTTCACTCGACTCACCTCTGGTACTAATGCTCCCAAAAATAGGAGGTTGAACCGTCCCAAAAAAATGGCTTCCTGTATGTGGTTGGCCGAGAGGAACATGAGGCGGCGGCGGCATGCTTAACATGTTCATGAAAGAGCCATCTCCACTATATGACATATTATAATTATAACATGGTGGAGTAAATGGGCTCGGCATGTATTGAGGCAATGAATGATACATTGGATGTCTAGGCATTCCGTGGTCCATATATGAAGACGACGGCCCGGGTGCATAAGGATCAAAATGGTAAGGAGGAAGATTCATGATCGGGGCGCTAGGTACAAACATTTGAGGTTCTGGTTGCATTGGGGACAATGTAGGAATGCACCCATGAGAAGAATGACGTGGTGGGGATGAGCGTTGGCTACTGTCACCAACAGTCTCTGATGTTCTCGCTCTCGGACGAGATGAACGTGGTGTAGGAGAACGTCTGCTGCTCTCAGCAGCAGTCTCTGTCCGACGAGAAGGACGTGGTGGACGAGGACGTCTAGTGCTCCCACCCACAGTCTGTGTTGGTGTTTTTCTTCTTCTCACTTCTCTATTTGATTCGCCCTGATCATCTTATTCATCTTCATTCTCCTCATCTATGGCCTGTTCGACATCAATTCCACTATTTCATAGAGTAGACCTTTGCCTTGCATCTTCATCTAAGATCTTGATGTCTTCATCAAGCGCAGCAAGACTTTGCTCGTACTCATCCTCAATGAACACTCGCTGCAGTCGACGCACCAAGTTACACTGATATAAAAACAGGAGGTTAGTACATACAATTTATGATGTAAATCGTGATGAAAGAATAATAATAGTGTAAAGGTTACCGAATAGTCACGTAAAGCCCATCATGTCCAATGAATCTTCTAGTGACTGATCGATACCACGTCATGTAGTCTTGTTGATCGTGTCCTTCTTTTTGTTTCGCTGTTACTATGCTGTCACCACGATTTTCCCACATCTGTATATAGTTTGCGTGAAAAGCCGCCCATTTTTCTTGAACGCGTCCTCGCATCTCGATGCGGTGCAATCGGGTGTCGTAATCACAGTTTGGTGGCACGACTTGTATCATTCCGAATTGTCTCAAAACTATTTCTGGCGATGCCACTCGACTATCTGGAAACAAATTATGGGACACGTCGATAGCCAACTACCGTGACCGTCGATACAGAATTCGAGAAGAGACCCGATGACTTCAGCATAAGGTTGCCACACCACGTCATCCGCCTTCTGCGAATCGAGTGCATCACGGTAAGCTGATAAAACGTGTGTCGCACTTTGAGTAACCGAAAATGCATCGATCCATCTGTATAGAAAACTATAAATTAGTAAAATGAAAATGTAGTTAATATTATAGAAATTACGGTATAACATTTGTATCACCTGTGTCCCAAAGGGACGTCATTAACATCTCTTCTCCATCCATTGTTCGAGGTTGAACTCTAGGAATACCCAGCCGCCTTGGTGCTATGAATGAAAATCTATCCCATGCCCACAGTTGTACAAGAATTGACGCCCCTGCAACCTAACGTGCACCCGCGCGAGATCCGTGGCACAACTCCCTGTACAAAAAAGCCAAATAGGCACTCCCCCAACTACACTGTCCAGCTATGTCAAAATCCTCGAGCAACGGTAGAAACATCAGATGTACATATCGATTTGACTTATCGGCGAATAGACAACCACTGATTAGTTGGAGAATGTACGATTGAACATACCGTCGCACCGACTCCTCATCGTTGTCGTCATGTATAGGTGGTACGTTACGTTCAAGTCATTCGACTTTAAGTTTATTTCCATGAAGGTCATCTCCATCAAGGCTGAAAAATGATACGCGCGAAATTTCATAAAACCCACTGGAATGTAGATATGAGATCATTCGAGAATGATACTCCACCGTTCGATCAACGACATCCCGGCGTCGACGCACGCGCAATATTTCGTACACCTTGTAATTGAAAATAAGTTGTGATATATATGTATATTATACGTTTATTCATGAACAATGGATGTATTCATCTTAAAAAGTTTACCTGACCCGTCCACGCTCGCGAGGATCTGTGTGTAGATTGAAGATGTAATAATGAAGGATCTGATGGACCTGGATCCATTTGTGTACAAACTACAATTTAGGGAGTTTTAAAAGTTAGTCGTGCTGTTCGAAAGGTCGCCGCAAATCATTAATAAATGTTCAAACAATAACAAATACCTAAACATTTCATGACGTAAACTATCTGGATACTTCAAAAGGTTCAATATAATCTAATTACATACATACTTAAGTCATGAACAAACAATATACAAAATAGACTATTGGTTTTAATTGGAAGATTGGTTTTAATATAAATATTACTAACTTCAATGAAATGACGTAAAAAATTAAAAAATAGAACTTTTTCACAACCTTCAACCACAAAAAACCCACTGATATTTATCTTCTATTTGATATTCCCTAAAAAAAAAAAATTAGACTTACCCTACCCACAACTCACCCAAGTCTATCACAACAAAAAAATTTGACCCACCCCATTCCTCTCTCTAGTCCGCCGCACCCCACCCTCTCCCTCTCTCTCGCAAAGCACCCCAACCTCTCCCTCTCTCCGCCCTCTCCCTCTCTCTCTCGCGCACCCTCTCCCTCTCTCCGCCGCACCCCCCTCACCCTCTCCCTATCTCTCCGCCGCACCCCCCTCTCCCTATCTCTCGCCGCACCCCACTCTCTCTCTGTCCCTCTCCCTCTCTTCTCTGTCGCACCCACTCTCTCTGCTCTATCCCTCTCTCTGCCTATGCTCTCTTGACGTCGCTCAACACCCGTCCATTACCATCAACCATAAATAACCCCCCGCCCCTACAGTCTACCCTCTAGTCTGCACACCTCGAGAACGCAGGAAATATATTCCCTGCGTTCTCGAGGAAGAGGAGGGTCACGGGTGGCTTACCACGTGGTGCCCACGTGGAGCCCACGTGGATCGGTCCCTCAAACACGAATGACACATTCTCCGAATGCGCCATTCGTGTTTTTTTTTCCCTACACGTTGGACACGAATGGCGCATTCTCCGAATGCGCTATTCGTGTATTTTTACCCCGCCACGTAGGACACTAATGGCGCATTCTGAGAATGCGCCATTAGTGTTTAAATTTTTCCCAACTCAAAACGCATTTGCAAAATGCGACTTACCTTACTTTTGTGAGAAAAACTAAACCTAACTTATTTTACTAATTTATTTTATTTTCAACAGTACATTTGTAATTTTTTCCATATATTTGGTAAATATATGGTCCGGCACTGTCAGCTCGACATGGCTGGCTGCCCTTCCAGCATTTAGACTTTCCGAGAACTTAAGTTTGCCGAGTCGCGGATCGTGTTAGAGGGTTAAGGCAACAGCCAAAATTAAACGTTGGTCAAATTTCTCCTTCTTCTTCTTCTTCTTCTTCGTCCCTTACTCGATCTTCCATCCCCAAATTGAATCTCCAGAATCGCACGCATCAGAAATGAAATCATGAGCATTCCTTCTCTGGGGCTTGGCACTCCCAAGTCCTTCAACCCCTACGACTTAGAATCCGGTGAATTCTCCAAAAAATCACGAAAACCCAAGTCCTCAATCGCATCGAACTCTCTCAAAATGCTCAAATCCATCGCAAATCGCTTCCATTACTTCTCCAAATTGCACCCATTTCTTCTCTTCTTCTTGTCACTCTCATTTGGTCTCACAGTTTTGCTAATCCTCTCATTCTACGATGCAAAGCTTCCTGTTTTGAGGGTGGAGAGGGATTATTCGTTTAGGAGTCTTCGGAATCTTGTGATGGTTGCTGGCCATTCGGTATACACGAGTAGTAGTTGTGGGAAGGTGGATGAGGAGGAGTCGTGGTTGTTGGAGGAGTATCAGAGGCATCCAGGGCAGGCGGCGACGTTTCTGATGCATATAAGAGAGGGGGTGGAGATCGCGGCGAGGGATGAGGAGGCGCTGGTGCTGTTTAGTGGGGGTGAGACTAGGAGAGATGCTGGGCCGAGGAGTGAGGCGCAGAGTTACTGGGCGGTCGCGGAGTCGAAAGGGTGGTTTGGTGAGTTCTACTTCTAATTAATGCAATTGGTTGTGTTTTTGTGTTTGTGATTACGACAACATTGATGAAACTGTTCCATTGTGCTCGATTTAGAGCAGTTGATTAAATAATTTGTGTTTGTGCTTTCCAAATTATTTAAATCCCTCATAATTAATGCGTCCAATTTGTTCTGCTTTGTGTTTGTGATCAGTTTGACGAAAAGTAAAGAAGAAATGAGGACATGTAATTGAATGTGTTTCGATCCGTCTACTAATGGTGAATATTTGCATTGTTGTTTTTCTTCACATTGGATGAAAGAATTGCTTGTTTTTTACCATGTTGAAGACGCTTCAGCTTTAGCAACTAATAAGTATAGAAGCTCAGTTCTCATGTTTCTATTTTTCAATGCTGAAATATTGCTCATGTTTTTAGAGTTTGAATGTGTCTTAAGTTGTTGGACATGCTTGCCGAAAGAAGTAAGTTAGATGGCGTCATGGCGTGGCTAGCGACTATGGGAGATTTGGGTGATGTGCGTAGTTTGTGAAAGTATTAGTCAAAAGCTGATATAGGATATAGGGGTGCTAGTAGTCACTCCCTATCTTTTTTGTACATAAAATCCTTGACGTTGTGAAAATGGATGCGTCGAAAAGTTAATGAAATTGCAAGGCTGATTCTCACATTAAGATAATACTTTTCCGTTTTCTTAATAGCTTTGATCGTATTAGAGATTCAGAACTATGCCGAAAAACATAGAAAGAATTGAGCATTTAGAAACAAACCTTGGAGTACTTTGTGGGGACTAGAGTAAAATAAAGCTTCCCATCAATTACTAGCTACATCATCTTGAAGAGGCCATTAAACATTTTGGGTTTTTGCTCACAATGTCAATGGTGGCAATGTCACAAATGCAATAGTCAACCCTTCACTGGACGATTTCCTAAAAACTCGAAAGTAGGATCAGCATTCTTTAAACTTTCGAAGCTCGAGTTCCCTAAGCATTTTGGCAATGTTCCAATTGAATGGTTCACACGTGTCGACCAATTTTATGAATTCCAAAGTACTTCTGAGTCACCAAAAGTGTCATGGACACTCTTTATTTATTACATGTGGTGCTTTTGTGGCGGCATTGCGGTCTCAATTGGTCCTATGGAATGTGAAAATTTTGACGAGGCTGGTGTTAGAAATAACAATCCGTAATATTATCAAATACAAGGAATAAAACATAATTACATAAACTAAGCAGTAGGTTTAAATAACAAAGAAATTAAATTGTAATTGAACAGGGAAATCTAACCGAAGGCTTGCACTTAAAGCAATGTCCTAAGACAAAATTTTCTCCTGATTTAGTGATTAAATCTTCTCAGAGATACGTCCCCAAGATTCAACCAGAATGCCCTTTCGAATTCTCGAAACACTAATTCGAAAGTCCATTAAGTTGTATCTTTATGCTTCTCTCTCAATGAATATGTAATTCTGAAAAAAAAAAAAAAAAAAAATGAAGTGAAGTTTTTTGTGTTTAAAGCAACTTAAATAGACTATGATACACTGTTTCAAAGCAACAGAACTCTTAGATTTCAAGAATTAAAACCTGTTGACATTTTAACAATCGCACATGTTAATAACACAACCAAATTAGCTGTCGAAACTATTAATTTCGAATTTAGGAAAAAAAAAAAAAAAACTAAGTTAAAAAATGTTTTTTTTCAAGCCAGCCTAAGTCCAAAGGCCCAAGGCTCAATCTTTGACTTTTAAATATTAATTTATGCGTGTGTGCACGCTCGTGCGTGCATGTGTTTGTGTTACACCCTGCTACCTAATGCAACTCGGGCTCCACTCATTGGATTGGATTCTCTAAAGTAATGCCAGTGAGAGGGTGTTAGTACTTAAAGAGTTTCCACTCTTTAAAAACAATCAATGTTGGACCAAAAATTCTCTATTCAAAAACCATCAAGAGACCCCATGGTCTAGGTTCAACAGACAAACTAGTTCGATGAAACTTGAAAGTAGAACGCATAATAACTCATTCCTAAGGTAAAAGCTAAAACGTGTGTTATGAAGAAGTTAAAGGTATGCTTTGCATTTAATGACAACAAAAGTGACACATATATGATAGTAATGAAGGGTTGCATTTATGAGAACAAAACAGGCTAAGTTCTCAAAAACTTTCATGAAGCCAAGATGTGTTCAGGACCAAAATGGACAAAAACGTATAAACTAAACTTTGACTATTGTGTCATGCGTAAGGCGTATTATCTTGGCTTACTACAAAAGTGAACAGTTCAAGATCTTTTATATCTACTGCGTTACGAAGTAAATCTGATACATTTTATTATGGTAAGTTCAATTCTTTTTAGAAACTTTTCTTGACAACCTGACATGATGCTTCTTTTCATGCATTGCGTTTTTTATTTAGTTTTTTGAAAGCCAAATTTGAATAGAAATGTGAGGTGACATGATGTTTTCTATTCAAATGTGGGGTATTATTGGAACAAGTGACCTTTGTTTGTCGATTTGAATAGAAAACTTTTAGTCCCACATTGGTTGTTTTATTCACTCTTTAAGTACTAATGGCCTATTCGCTTTAGATTCTTAGATTAGGTAGTCCCGGTATTGGTGTTTTAGCTGATGCTTGCTTCGCTTTTTTCGCTAATGCGAAGGATTAATAAAATCTCCAATCCAGCTGCTAAAACAAAGTCAACTCACCCCCACTCATCAGTTAATCTAGTGCTTATTGGATATCCCTTTTACTAAAATACCCTTCCCTTATGAAAGCCAAATTGAAGCCCTAATCTTAATTTGAGCCCTCTTTCATCCTCTCAAAATTGTTCTTCTTCATCTTTAACGCAGAGAGTTTAAGTTGGAAAGATTGAACAATGAGAAGATAACTCAAGGACAAACTGTTTTATTGATTTTTGATTCAAAATAGATGATAACAACTATCTTTCTTTACACATTCCTTTACATTATATAGCTTCTTGGAATCAAAGATGACGAAAAGGGAGATAATGACAACGTTTCTGCAGACTAACAAGGCCAGAGATCATGGTCTGCCAATACTGATTTGGCAAAGCATCAATATTGAAATCATGTCATCGCTCCAGCTGTAACAAAAACTCCTTGTGAAATGAATCATGCGATCATGCTCAAGATCAGACACACGAGGATTCCTTCATCAATCTTCTTTATCATCTTCGTCCTTGTCGTCTTCGTCGTCGATTTTGTTAATCGAGCTCTCTTTAGCTTTGTGTTCCAGTACTGATTTCCTCGCTCACACACCTCTGGGTAGCATCATCAGACACCAAGCCATATCTTCCTCTGGAGTGGTATCAGAGACCGAACTCGTTGGCTCTAGCTCCACAATCAAATCCCCCTCGTGATTCTTGTGAATGCTCATCTATTTGGCTTCTTCTGATGTTGTTGCTCTTATTGGTGCAACTGATGATAGCGATGATGAAGAAACTGAGGAGCAACCGCGCCGGATTTGCGGGCCCTCTTTGATCTTCTCCTCGACGTTTTATGTGACGACTTTGTCTCGCTCTCTTTGTCATCGTGTTTCAATTTGCTCAAATAAAAAAATTTGGGTGATTTTTTGTTGTTCATGTGTGATGAATCCGGTGCCAGTGGGAGATGCGGATGTCATCAAGGTGCGGACGTGCGAAGAAGATAATGCGTTGTTCAGTAATTTTGCAAGCATCCAATAAGTTTAGCTCGACTTTTACTTTGTGAAAGCG
The DNA here is from genome assembly GCA_039657325.1 of Stephania cephalantha. Taxonomy (NCBI): domain Eukaryota; kingdom Viridiplantae; phylum Streptophyta; class Magnoliopsida; order Ranunculales; family Menispermaceae; genus Stephania; species Stephania cephalantha. The sequence continues at coordinate 56,751,458 of CM077567.1, read as the reverse complement.
AACAGACAACTAATTGAGGATTAGAGGATATCCTGAGAATCGCAACACTCGTTTTAACTACTCCGCAATCCCACGTTATGTCTAAGCACAAAGAACAAGCCATAACACCCTCTTAATAGCATCGTTGTAGAGAATCAAATGAGTGAAGCTCAAGATGAGACATTATTTGAAGCCAACCTAAGCCCAAAGGCCCCAACGCCCAAGGCTCAATCCTTGACTTTAAATATTATATTATATATATAAACCAATGTATATATAATATTTAAAGTCAAAGATTGAGCCTTGGGCGTTGGGGCATTCAGGCTTAGGTTGGCTTCAAATAATGTCTCATCTTTTAACTTATTTTTTTCTAAATTCAAAATAATTTGGTTGTGTTATTAACAAGTGCAATTGTTAAAACACTAATGAGTTTTAATTCTCAAAATCTTAGAGTTGTGTTGTCTTGAAACATTGTTTCAGAGTCTATTTAAGTTGCTTGAAAAACATGAAACTTCGCTTGATTTTTTATTTTAGGAATTACATATTCATTGAGAGAGAAACAAAAAATACAGTTTGGCAGAATTTCAAATTCGTGATTCGTTAATTCAGAAGGCATTCCAGTTGAATTCTAGGTACAGATCTCGGAGATGATTTAATCAACGAATCAGGCGAAATTTTCGTGTTAGGACATTGATTTAAGTACAAACTTTTGGTTGGATTTATCTGTTTAATTACAATTCTACTTTTTGGTTGTCCAAATGTACCGCCCCAGGCCCCTTAATTTGGGAAGGCCCCCAAATTAATTACATAACCATGGGGTGTAATAGGCATATCGTATATGCTTTGCTTCTGTACATCCCACAAACTCGACACACATGGGTTTCTTTTTGTCAAGAGCCACTCATTAGTTGGCACGTGACTGTCTCTCCCAAATTCCCAATCAACTTTTCAACCGAAAAGATTAAACCCTTCCCATTAAGTTTTTTTAAAAACTCAATCAAGATTACCCATCGCGTCTTTATTTCTTAAACAAGGCATCTCTCTTTTTCTCCCCACAACCTCTCATTTCCCTCCCATTTTGCAATATATGTGACATGTCTAGATTTCGAAAAGACTTGGATTGTACACTAGTGCTTGCTAATGCGGAAGGTATAAATTTAACTGTTACTTTCATTTTTCTTCAAGTAACAATATATCTAACATTGAAGAAATACTAAATCAATGTCATAAAAAAATACTAAATCAATTAGTTATTTATTTTTATATTCGAGACTAACAATGTTACAAAAAATTTGAATGGATGGATTAGCTTCGCTTTCGATTGATGAAGATTTATTGTCGACTACTAATTATAAGGAGATAGTAAAAAAAAATTGTTTCACAAAATGCACGTGTTGAACTTATTTAGTTTTATTTTTGTTTTTATACTATTATTCGTTGTTTGTTTTCGTTAATTATTGTCTTCTTTCGCTACTCACCTTATTTTTATTTTTAAACTACTTTGATTAATTCATGTATTTTTTTTTTGTTACTAACCTTTTTTAACTCCTCATGACGTTCTTTTCATTGCTAAGTCAACAATTTGGAGAAATGAGGAAAGAAAAAGGCATAAAATTATTTTAATCAGTTGATTATAAGTTCAATGCATCTTATTCAGAATTCACCTAATTTTTAATTAAAATCAAATGAAAATCGTTTATTTTTATATAAAAGGCCCCATTTTTTAGTTTCGCCCTAAGCCTCCAAAATGACACTATCTATGAAGTATATATTGAATGTGGATTATGGTGACTAATAAAAAATTATTGTTTATTAAAGACCTACAAATAGATAAATAATAATTGAAGGGACAAAATTACCATGTCACCGTCATCATCATCCTCGATGTTGTAATCTTGTTAATTGACATAGATAAACCAACGTTAGGGTCTTTGCGGTTATTCCTCTTGGCCTTTTTAGAATTAGATAAATACACTCTCATCTCATCTCTCACGTTTGCGGCTACCTCCTTACGCTTTTCCACGTTCCTATCAAACTTAGCCAAATGCACCTTTACTCTGTATTGATCTTTCAAGTATGTGTGCTTCCAAGCCTATTTTTTACGCTTGTTCGTCTATTCTTTACAATAATTGCAAGTCACTTTGTTTTCATTGTTTTGATCTTTCAACTATGTGTGCTTCCAAGTCTTCCATCCAATTTTGTTTGATCTTACCTCTTGATTTTCTGTCATGTCATCGTCATGGTCATGCGATGTTGGTCCCGATTCCATATTCTACAATTTAACATTAGCATTAGGTATGACCAATCAATAATAGTACAAAAGCTTGATTCATCAAAACTACGAAACACATTCATATTTAAATTTTTTTGAGTGATTGACTGTGATGGCTTCCCGGACTCGGGGAATGCTCAAATAAGTCATCAAACACGTTAGTGGTTTTATGTTAAAAAGTGTTAATAACTACAGAGACTTGCCTCGGCTCTGTAATTAGTTATTCTCAGGCCTACAACATGCGTAATCAAGGGCTTAGGTGGTGAGCCCTACTATTGGCTAAAGCTACGCCCCAACAAATTTCGGTGTTCTTTGTGTGCTTGCTTGCAAAATTTGATTGGTCGTCTCGGAGTCTCGCTGGTAAACCTCCTTATTCTTTTAGCAGAGGGGCCTCAAAAGAAATCAGTTCCCTTATATTCCAAAAAAATGAAAATAAATATTCAAAATGATTAATAAGATTCTCTATTTATATATTATTTCTTATGTACCATGGTGCTTGGACAGTGATCCTATTATGATTTGGTTTAGGAAAAACTTCTCTCTCTGAAATGAAACAAGGTGCATTTGGATCTACTTTTGGTGTCTAACTGTGAGATATGTTCTAAAAACATTGAGTTTCAATCCCTTTTTTTCCGTTCTCTGTTGAAATTTTGTGACCTTGTGTTTGAATTATTCTTTCATTTGTTTTGGAAAAGATTTCTCCCTGTAATTGAAGAACATGCATTTTTGGACTAAGTTTCAAAGTGCCTACTTGTCGGACATGTTATAAAAGCAAGGAGTTTCCATCCCATGGTCTTTTTGTTCTCTGCAAAAGTATTACGGGACTGGATTTTGATTATTCTTTTAGTTTAATTCTTTTGTCTTACTTTGCTATGCACCGTTTCTTCATAGGCAAGAAAGGTGTGAGATTGAGAGCACTTACAGAAGAGCATGCAAGGGACAGTTTTGAAAATCTTCTGTTCAGCGTCTGTCGGTTTCGGGAACTTACTGGCACTTATCCTCATAATATAACTGTGAGTCCACTGACTTTGGATTACTATTTCATTGTGGCATTATCCCTGTATTTCGACAATACTCAAATAAAGATGTTTCAGAGTCTTACTTGGTCCTACATCACTGTTGCTCTAAATATAATGATCTTTCACGTTTACATGTTATGGTAAGAGTTCTTCAACATTTTTCGTTGAACTGTTTTTTTTTCCTGAAATGAACTACACTACACTTGCACTTCTCTACTTTTTATTTTATTTTTCTTCTCGTAAAAGAATGTACAAAGAAGAAATGGAGAATTGCAGCAAGTGTGAGCTATGATCGAAATCTTAAAAGGAAAATTTTATAGGACCACAATTAGGCAAGCTATGCTTTAAGGAAGTGAATGTTAGGTGGTAAAGAAATAACAAGTACATAAAATGAATGTAACAGAAATGATGATGTTTAGGTGGACGTGTGGTAAAACTTGTACGGATGGAATAAGAAATATAGAAATTCAAAGAAAAGTATGAGTGACACCAATTGACACAAAGACTAGGGAAGGGCGGTTCCAGTGATTTGGACACCTCCACTAGAAAACTCGACTCAATAGAAATTGAAGAAATTCAACGAGGTATGGGTAGACCGAAGCTTACTCGGAACACATTGATTAGGAAGGATTTAAATGATTTGAGAAATACACCATCAATTGCACTAAATTGAGCGCAATGGAAGAGTTAGATCCATGTAGCCGTCTTCAACTAATTTGGGATTCAAGCTATGTTGCTGTTGTTGTTGTTGTAAAAGAATGTACAGCCTGCGACAGTTCTCTAACCTTGCAGTTTCTGTGGAATATTTAATTGGTTCATGTAGCAATAGAGTATTATACATCTGCCAATTTGTTGAAGCCTCATGACATTGCATTTCAAGAAGAGAAAAATAAAGGAAAGGAAAAAAAGAAAAAGAAAAAAGAAAAACTCTAGTCATGTCAATCTCTCTGATAGAGTAATATTGAGAAAACATGAAGTGTTGCATCTGTGTTCCGTGTACAACTGTGTAACCAAATCCTATAAACTAGAATGTTCTCGTAGTTGGAGTTACTGTCGTGATGCTCTAGAATCTGAATCTTCTTGATGACATGAAACAGTTGATTAACAAGGTGAAATGTTAGTTTCAATTTAGTGCATGTAGATATAACTCTGAATAGTTATCTTGCCCATCTTGTGAGGTTAATGTCTTTTGCGTAGAAAAACTCATTTCTCTGAGCATCCTTTTTGTCATTGCTGTTTATTTAATTTCTATAGATAGGCCATAATGATCTACATTTTTGTTACTTTCAAAGAGTGACTACGGTAGAATTGCAATGAATCCTATAATGATAAGAGCTCTTCTTTTTGTTTGATTAATAGGTGTAGAAGAAAACCTAAAACGAACCCTTGTAACTGTTTTCTTCAATTCTACTTAGTCAATTCTGGAGTTCCAAAAGTCTGATAATTGTTTATCATTTTCTTATTGATAATAAGGTTGTCAGCTATGATTTCAAGAAGGAAAGATTTGCAGATCTTCACCGTGCGGCTATTGGATTTCCCGAGGCAAGGTTCTTCTACTCTGGGACCCCTGCCTCATCCACTTCAAAAGAATCAGCATTGAAAGGTGAGGCCTTGGTGAGAGCTCAGTTTTTGCAAGACCCGTATGGGTGTTCTGGTTCTCTCCACCGCAAGAAAGTGGGGCGTGATCCATTTCACCGTTCGATCCCTTACCCTAATGGGTGTCCTGAACTGCGTGAGATGTTCAGATATTGTGGCGCTGCTCCTTATCAAGGTGCTCTTCCCTGGACTCAGTAACTCTGACCTACAATAACTGTTTGTTATAACTCTGCTATAATACTTTTTCCTTGAACGAAGAATCGGCTTTGTTTCTTTGTTCCTTCACAAATCTATAGGACGATATCTGCCTGCCATTAACTTAAAACGGAAAAAATTAGGTTCATAATATGGACTTGAGCTCCGTGTACAAAAGAGGCATGTTAGCTTGCCCTTTGTTGAAATCTCAAAACAAAATAATATTATTGTGACGTGTCACAGCTCTATCTGATTTGGTTCTAGGTTTCCATTAAAAAATGAGTTTGATTTTATGTCTGGTGAACCTGATTATCGCAAAAGTACCAATGACAATGCTATCTCTACATATAGACATTTATGCTTAAGATTCTAGCCTTGTATAGTCAGATTGGAAGAGCAGTCAACGAGGCAAAAACGTTCATAATTCTTCGATTCGCATCTTCCTTACAAGGGGTTATACATGATCGTCATTGTCAGTCAGAATGTATGGCATGAAATTTACTGCTATCATTTCAAAGATCATTTGTATATGGAGAAACTTTACTGTTCTTGAACCTTGTTTTTGTATATGTTGTCTGGAGATCAAATTGTTAGGTGTAACACCAACCAAAAGATGTACTAGAATTCTGTTTAGGGGAGTGTACAATGAATGTCCTCTTTATTGGCCTTGTTTGGTAGGTGAACGCCTCTTAGTTGTGCAATGTACTTGTAAAAATTAACACAAGTGCATAAGAAAATAAAACCTTGTTTGGTAAATGATTTTGATTACTTTTGGTGTTATAAACTTGTTTGTCAAAGTGTCTAAGAATGTATTTTAAGTAGGGGTGGGTAAATCGCGATTTGGTGGTGAAAATCATCAAACCGCCACCAAACCGAGGGTTCGCGGTTTGGTCGTTTTGTAAACCACCACAAAACCGCCAAACTTCAAAACCACAACCAAACCGACCGCGGTTTGGTCGGTTTGGTTTTGCGGTTTTTTTGCGACACATTTTCAAAAAAAAAAAAAAAAAAAAAAAAAAAGTAACACATTTCATACAATCCCATCAACAAAATATATGTTCATACATGACCATCCACCAAAAACACAATAATACACATGAACTCAATCAAAATTATGAGTCTAAGATCATTTTCAAAGTTAAACAACAAGAAAATGCTTCAACTTTATTTCGATACATTTCAAGTTTAGGGGTGGTTTTTGCGGTTTGGTGAACCGCGGTTTTTTGTAAATGAAAACCACCACCAAAGCGTGGAATTGCGGTTTTCAAGTTTTCTAAACCGCCCCTAAACCGCAAGATAAAAAAAACCAAAAACCATGCGGTTTGGGCGGTTTTGTGGAGACCAATGCCCACCCCTAATTTTAAGCTATAAAGAAGATAAAAGCATATATGAGATGTGGTAAGAACAATCTCAAATGGTCAAGGACTTAAGGGGCATGACCTTTAAGGGTATATACTTGTTAAATTTTGTATATGTAAGATGTGGAGACTAGAGAGAATATCAGGATAATGTTAAGGTGACTCACTACGGACACTTACTACGAGCACGCACCTTGATTTTTATTTTTATTTTTTACAATTTTATCATAACCTCCCACACGCCACCTCCACAACATCACCCTCGCAGTGAGTGTCGGTAGTAGATTACCTTAGCGGTATTCCATTTGTAATGTGTGGGCTTTTAGTTTGCAGTGAGTGAATTTGTTCAAAAGTGGAGGCTTTTTAGAAGGCCCATTCCAAACTTCTTAGTCTTTGTCTTTCTCTTCTCGCCTTCAATGAAAATTCTTCTTTTGTCTCTAACATTCCCTTCAATTCCAAGGTCTTCAACTAATTGTGACTTGTATTTTTTTTTTTTTTTTAACTTCATTGTGACTTGTATTTATATAATCTGTTACTTGGAAGGTTTTTTTGTTAATCAGAATTAGTAATTCATTAGTATATTAATCCAATAAAAAGTGCGAATTACACGTCATTTTGTATTGCTAGATATGCCTCGGGTTTTATGTAAAAGATGTGATCTTAATGCGCATTTGATTACAAATTTACAATTAAGAGAACAGTTAAGAGTGGTGAGTTGGAGGTGTAATAGAGCAGTGTAAAGAGTCCATGTCCTCTTTTATGGAGAGCTTTGCTGCCGATTAGTGATCCTATTAGTGATCCTACCCGATTCAAGTCGGGATTAGTCAAGGCCCATTAAAAAAAAAAAAGAGTGGATGTCCTTGACGACCACACGGTAAAATTATTAAGATGCACTTGGTGAGAAAAGAAAAGAAATGTATGATGAAATTAAATCTTATTATCTAACTCTAAATATATTAGCTTCTCTCGAATCAATGAGTTGAAGCACTTGACTAATTTTCATGGAATTAATCGAGCTTAAGTTGACATTTATTACATATATAAAAAAATATAAAAAGCAAAAAAGATTGAATATTTTGGCGGTGGCTTTAATGGGAACAGTTAAAGGCGTTGGCATATTTTATGGTAGACACACGAAGCAAATGCCGAGGTTAATAACAAACAATTTGTTGAAGGTGCATGCTAACTTGCTATATATGTTGCTTTGCTTGGAATACAAAACATACTGGTATATACGAAACACAAAGCAACTGAACGTAGTTGGCCGAATTTAAATATTAACGTCTACGCATGCAATCAGCTTCATATGTATACAGTTAATTATACGGCACATGCATGTTGCTATCGGGGCACTAATATTAGACTTGCCACATAAGTTACACCAATCTTAATACCTACTACTGCATGTTCCTGTGACTATCTATAATATATGCATATGGACTTATTGTAACATAAAGTTCATATATGTGTACGTACTATAGTTACTAGTCAACCGGCTTGAAAAAAAAAAATGTTTTAAATATACGGCATTGAAATGGGAATTGAGGATTTAATTGGACATATTTTGAATAGGTGGATTGAGAAAAAGTGGAGTGAAATAAGGAAAAGTAAGATAGACTTTCGTTTTGAAAACTAATTAGAAATAAGTTTAATTATTTTCTAAAAATGCTTTCAATATTTACTTTTTAAAGTTGTATTGAGCGAATTAAAAAAAAAATGGATTTGAAGGCATTCTTAAAATTATGATAAATTTTGGACTAATAGGATGGCAAATTAAAGGATTGACATTATATATAGTATAGATATAGATATTGAATTAATCAAAGTAGCTAGCTAAGTAACAAGATGAGGCTTAGCGACAGGTGCAAGGCTAATTTTTGGTCTCATCCATCTACTCATGCCACTCCACAGCTGCCACAAACTCTTAACATTGCAATTGTAAATAGGGGAAATGCTAAAACGACATCATTTTTTATTTTTATTTTTTTGAGTAACTATGAGTATTCATATATTTTGTCTATTTGATTATTCTCATGGACCCTTAGATTGCGGAAATAGACTATTAGTGGCCAGACGTTTGGCTGTTATGAGAAATCAAAATCGAGATCGCACGTTTAACTTACACAACCTCATCTCGCTCTTACCACTAGGCCACACCCGTTCGATTGAGTTTAGGCACACCAAAATGTAAATTGGGCACTCGCCTTCATGTTTTTGCATCAAGATTAATTTTCTATACCCGGATCTCATAAATTGGGCACTCGACCTGCATGTTTTTGCATCAAGATTAATTTTCTATACCCGGATCTCAAGGTGTGTACGGACAATACATATGTGGATGTGCGTTCGTGATGTCTATTTAGCAAGTTCCTTGTGATTTGTGAATATATCTTGTTAATTTGTGTTGTGACGTCACATGTCAGTATGTCACCTTTTCTTCTAATAATCGATCGATCTGTATATCTTTCTAGATTTTTTGGGTCATGAGTCAAGCAATCGATTGTTCAATGCATTCCTCACCTGAACTCTCAAACTCATCATTATTGTGTGTCAAGTTTTCTATTTACCTTCACCTCTCCCTCTCTCTTCCAATGAAAGCACTAATGATGATTAGGTGATTGGATAAATATTAATTCCACACCCGTTATGATATATTGATTTAATTTGTGATCTGGTCAAACATCTTTTCCTTTCAATTTTTTTTTTTTTTTTTATAAGATTTCTTTCAAGTTTATTTGCATCACAATCTATATGAATTGATTAATTTTGGAGGAACTAATTAATTAGTATCTAAAACTACATTTTATAATTTAATTAATTTGTTTTGCATTTCTAGATATCAATCATGTTTTTTTTCAGATATTAATTAATCGCGTTTTTGGTTCCACAATATATCTATCACACTTTGTTTCTGTGCACAGAAATAAAGAAAATTATTTATATGACTCACTAAAAAAATTAAATTAAAAACTTAATCAATCTCCCATAAAAAACTTTGACAGGGAGTATATATAACAAAACAAAAAACAATTAATGCTTATGTATTAGTATTCTAAATAGATTGAGGTTATAATTAGAAAAATAAATAGAAATTAATGCTTTGTTGATTTTTCCAAATGAGACACATTTTATGACAAAAAAAAATGAGACACATATTTTGTAGTAAAAAAAATTTCAAATTGTAACTAAAACGAAGGAGGTATAATTTTTTTTTTTTCCTGATAATTGTGGTTGAGGAGGCTGATGGTATGTGTAGATATAAAGGATGTGATGTGTTGGAGGTGATGACAAAATTGTAAAAAAAAATTTAAAAAATATTGTGCGGGCTCGCAGTGAGCGTCCTTAGTTGGTCACCTTAGCGTTATCCATTAATTAATATTTCAAACATAATAAATTTGTGAACTATATATAGAAGCAAAATACTACTGATTACAAGTTTACAATATTGTGTATGTAATTAAGAAACATATACATCCAACCACCAAACATCAATTTAGGAGAAGTTAAAGATTAATTTTCACTTTAATTCCAGTCAATGAGATCAAAAGAATTTTAAAGCTAGGGAAGCTAGGTGGGGTGAAACAGCTGATTTGAAAGCTCAATCTAATGGAATTAGTTTTCCACTAAGGATTGGTTGAGAAGCTTGGTCTTTCATTTTCACTATGCAAGTTTTCTTAATTATAATTAGTTGTTCATTTCATGTCTTTTTCCCTTTTTTAATTTGTTTTAAGAAAAATGTTGCTTAAAATCTCATTGGTCTTGGACTCTTGATACATATTGAAAACACCACTAGACCTAAAACAGCTGTTTTACTACCTACATCAAGAGAAAAACAAATAATGATTAGAGACTTTTCAAGCCATTAATTAACATGAGAGCTCCAGTTACACCTCATGCTCTTGTTGCTTCATTAATGAGAAATTACCTTGCCTTCATTAGTTGCTAATCATGACTTGATTCATAAACTAATAAAGCATTAAAGATGAGAATTAACTGAATCGAAGTCTTAATCTAAATAGAGAGTTTATAATTAACCATTAATTTAAGCTATCTAGTTATTTTTGTCACAATTAATATGTCTATATAATTGATGTCAATGAGAACATGTTGTAAATATTTTACACTGTCTATATTTTTATTAGTTTTTTTTTTAATTAAGTTATAAAAACTGTTATGTATATACCAACAACTAGTTTTGTTCGAATTACAATAGATTCACGTTTCCTTAAGTTGTATAACCTCAGTTTTTCAGTCACGTACGTGAATAAAGCAAATTGAGTTGGGAGGGTCATTCTCTGTAAAAGACTCATCGATCGATGTTAAAATGCAAAGTAGTCGAAATGATTGGTGCTAGATACCACAAGGGAAAAAATATTATAAATGTATAATTTTTCTCCAAAATATTATCTTTTATATATGAAGGCAATGATAAATATATATGAAATCAAATTATGAAAAAAGAAGAAAAAAAAAAGAATACTATTAAATATTAATGTTTTGGTTAATAAGAAATTAATTGAACTTGTAAAAGCATTGTTGGTTCTCAAATCATAATCATAAATAGAAGGATAATATTTCACATACACTAACTAATTTACAAGAATTTATGAAAACAATAAATAAAATAAAATGAATAAATCAGCAACTGGGCTATATATATATGTGTGTGTGTTTCTACAATGAAATTCAAATATATACTCATGTCATGAGTACTACATATTTTACTATTAAATTCTTATAAGATTTCAATCTAATGGTGAATATATATATATATCATCAGTGAACTAGTTGGCAAGCTAAGTTTTTCGTTTCATATGGTGGGAGGATATGCCTAACTGAGAAGTTGGTGGGAGAGTAGGTAAGATCAATTAAAGAGTATTAATATTATTTGACAATATACATATTTGGAGAGAGTGAGAAACTTCAATGAGTAGCAAAAGATGCAGATTGGCTTTTCTGCTAATTATGAGCACTGTTAGGAAGTTAAGTTTATATATATATATATATATATATATATACTAGTTTCAAGACTTGACTTTGAGTTTCAAGGGAATTAATTTCTAGTTAATCAACCAAAATCGAAAAGAATCACTACAATTAATAGAAAACATGAAAAACAATAAGTAGAATGCGACTAACACTTGGAACTAATTGAACAACATGATCTTCTAAATCTTCCTTATTTTGTAAAGTGCGGAAAAAACTTACATATGGATTTTTCGCAAGCATACTAATTAACCTTGTCAAGATTGTCTCTTTCATCCTATAAGAGCAATGCATTCGGTTTTGCACTTCATGATCAGTATCATAAAAGTACTGTTGCAAAAAAGAAGGATGCTCATTGTCAGGAAGTAAATTATTTTTACTATTGCAATCACAACTACTCAATGATTCAAACAATCTAACACTAACAAATTTAATCGACAACAACAACAACCTAACATCGAGATTAATGACAAATCCAAGTCAATGCACAAAAATCCAAACAAAATTCATCAAAAAAGGCGAAAACGCATCAGATCCATGAATCGAGCACGAAATCAACAGTATAACCGGAGAAATTGAGATTCTAACATCGAAACAACAACAACCTAACATCGAGATTAACGACAAATCCAAGTCAATGCACAAAAATCCAAACAAAATTCATCAAAAAAGGAGAAAACGCATCAGATCCATGAATCGAGCACGAAATCAACAGTAGAACCGGATAAATTGAGATTCTAACATCGAAACCACAACATATAAGCGAGAAAATGAGATATAGTAGGAAGAATCGTCGCATACTCGAAACCATGATCAATTGATCATTAAAGGCATACCCACCACCACAATCCTCGTGAAAAAAATAAAAAAATAAAAATCAAATTGAAGAGAAATCACAATCAATTCCCCACCTCTGCAAAGCGATTCGAATTGAAATCCTAGCTTTAAAACATGTGTGTTAGGGCTCCAACGAGTAGCAAACGTACAACGAGCATAAAGTGAGAGACACGTTGAAGAAAAGGCAGAGTAGGAACGAAGAGTAGCTGGAGTATTTTTATGAGAAAGAAGAAATTCGAAGGAACCTTAGAAACTCGTGCTCTTGTAAAACTCCATGAAAACTAAAAACCAGTATCAAATACGCTACTGAAATTCCTCTCGCATCCACGTCTCCGAATGTGATTGATCTCGTTACATGCCGGAAAAGCGTGCCGATGTGGGCGAGTACTTCCGAAGTTTTGATTCGAACTAATAAATCCTCGAAGGTGGTTCACTGTGTGGACATATTGCAAACCAATTATATCAAACAGTTCACAAAAAGCAGATAAAATTAAAGACAAAGAAAACAGGGAAGAGAAATTCTCACCAACATCAAATCTGTAAAATTCCTCCAAGTGGCGTGAAAAGTGTAGTTCTTTGAACTGGAGTTGCAAACGAAGAAGGAGAAGTGTGCGAATAAGAATAGGGAAAAAAATTGAGAGTTGGAGACGACGATAGGTTGAAGATCGAAAATGGAAAACGCAAAAATAAGAAGGGCAAAACTGTAACTTTCCTTACGACTCATGAAAATTATATTCGCTCTTTTTATATATGATATATATATATAAAATTCAAAAATATGAATGAAAAAACAAGCTAGTCATGCTCGGACATTACTTCCTCAAAAAAAAAGTGTATTGGATTGATGAGAATGAGTTCACGATTGATTTGAAGATAAAAAAAAAAAAACGTGTGGTGGATTAATAAGGAGTTAGAGTTTGATTTGGAGAGTTTGATTTGGAGATGAAAAAAAAAGAAGTATGGGCAAATAGGTAAATTTCATTACCACTCAAAAATTTGTGATTCGTGCTTTTATATATATGATAGATATATATATATTTTGATAAAAAAGAAACAATTTTCGCACTTACGAGGTTTGAACCCATGATCTTTTACTTTAAATCTCAAATCAAATTATTGGGCCACCCAATTAGTTGGTAAGTTTAGATATATAATGCATATAAAATATATATGCATTGGTTTCCAAAGAATTCACACAATTTTGTATCCACCTTCATATAATATGTATATTTCAAGCAATTATTGACAGTGAATTAAATTATGTTTGCATATTTTATTTATTTTAATAAATTATTTTGGCCTTCATAAACTTTATTTTTTACAAAAAGTTGATTAATTTACTGCAAAAAAAAAAAATGAAGTGTGTTTGAATTTCTCTTTTCTTTTAATTAAAAAAACACACAACAACTACGTACCTAAATCATTGACTATTAAGAAACTAAATATAGTTTTTGACTTGTCCATTAGTTTAATACTTAGACTTATGTCTTGTCTATAAGGCATAATTTTATTGATTTTTGACAAGTATATAAAAGAGAAGATCGAGAAGAATATGAAAGAAGAAAAATATATGAAGAAGAAGAAAGAATAAGATCCGTGAACGGATTGTTTGAAGAAACTAATGACTCACTTTCCATAGAAAATTAAAAGATATTGAACATAGTTTATTACTTTATTTAGGAATGGAGCCATATTTTTGGAAGAATTTTCGAAAAACACCCTTTTTAAATTAAATTTAATTAAAAAATTGTTAGAAAATAAAAACTCTTTGGAAATTTAAACTCTGTTTGATTATAAAGAAAATGTTCTATAAAAAAGGAACATTTTCTTAAGAAAGTTTTCCATAGTAAATGTTTAAAAGAATTATTTTTTTTATATGTGTTTGATTGCACATATAAGAATTTTTCCCTCACAAAATTTTTCCTCGAAACTCACTAACAACAAGTTTTGAAATAAATATGAAAACTTACCATATTATATATATATATATATATATATTAATTTTTCATATTTAAAATATAAGTTTAATGTGTCTTAATATGAAAACTCAAATTTTCTCAATAAAAAACCTCAATTTTCCCACCATAATAGGTGGAAGAATATAAGAGTCTTAATATGAAGAATCGACAATTGTGAGAAAATGTTCCGTGAGAAAATTTTAGCTATCAAATGCGCGAAAAATATCATTTTCCCAAAGAATTAGTCATTTTCCTTGAAATATTTTCCTTTTCTATCCGATCAAACATAACTTTAAGGTTTAGGGTTTAAATTGCCTACAAACTTGAACATAGCAAATTATTTCGTTGCTAATGCAATATATAAATTTCTAGGCATATTAATTATTGAATGACTATGATCAAATTATGATGTGAAAACCTTTATGATTTTTGAAAAACACAACTAATTAACATGCACAAATTGTCATTTGTGGTTACAGTTTCATGATCATCATTTCTCTTTAGGCCTAATCAATTGATTTCATAATTAATATGTTCTGCCTTGGAATTTTATTGATTCCTTTGACAAAAGCTTTTTTAAATTACAATAATTATTTGCAAATGTATATCATTGACACATCATTTTCCACAATATATATATATATATATATAGTGTGTGTGCTTGCTAGTTAGATGCAGAAATTAATCTTAGCCAATCGCAGTAACAACAAAAAGACAGAAGTTTCAATCTCAAATTAGTTGAGACTGCAAACATGGATCATGCTCTTTTGCTATACTTGATGAATCACAAAGGAGACTAATATCTCAAATATTCTCAAACTACTTGATAGACTTTTTTTTTTTTTTTTTTTTTTTGATATCCACAGGTGTTCGAGCTATACTTGATAGACTTTTTTTTTTTTTTTCTTGCTATAGTCGAGCTACCTCGGCACCTCCCAATTTCAATCCAACTAATCCCACATAAATTGGTCGGTAGGCTTTTTTACTAGCATAAAATAATCACATTGATCCATGCATGATTCAATGAGGGTCTCAGGTCTTAATCCAGTATGCTCAAACTTGATGGTTTGTAAAAATATGTTGAAGACTCTTTTATTTTATTTTTTGGGTAGAATTGAAAACATGATTAAACAAAAATGGATTTTTCAATAAGAAAATTATTTGAAAATTAAATTTTTACTTGGGTAGTTAGGGCAGTCAGAAAGTCAATGGTCAAGGGAGGTGAGGCTGAAACAACATCCGGAGTCGGACAAGCTCTCGAATGATTTGAGAAAGTTGCGTGCGATGGTGAAATTGAAGTTTGAAAGAATAAAAATTAAAGAGTCATTTAATTGTAATGAAATATTACAATATTACTCTTATTTTTATTAATTTTTTTTTTGACTTTTTTATTTTATTTTTATTAATAAATGTAAAATAAATAAAATATGCTTAAAAATAGGGAACTGCTGATGTTTTTGAACAGGAAAGTAAGCTAAAAAGATTTGTATTTAATGATCGGATGATTAAATTTCGAGATTCGTAAGCTCGCACTCAACATGGTGACCATTAAATTGACTCTCTTATTTTGTTTTTCTTTTAATCGTGCTCACACGACGACACGACACGACTCACTCACACCTTCCGTGCTTCTCCTCATTTACTCTCGCTCTCCCATTTCCATTTCAACCTCCAAACCCAAACCCAAACCCAAACCCCTCTCTTGTAGCTCTGTTTCGTCGTCTCCAACGCTGTATGTACAACTACAACCCTCTCTCTCTCTCTCTGTGATTGTGTGTTGTAGCTCTGTTTTTTAGATTTAGCTGTGTCGGTGGTCCAGATTCACCTCCGATGATCACTGATCCCACCTCGCATTACTCACTTCTTCAATTAATTCTTCTTTCAATTAAACAAACTCACAGTGTTTCTGATTTGTTGTTTCGGTGGTGAATTGGGATCTGTTGTTGTGTGTGCTCAATTGATGAAGTTATTGTTGTTTTTTGGTGTTTCAGATCAAATGTGGGGGTGGAGCTAGTAGCTAGCTACGTCAAAAATGAGAGCAGCAGCGATTAGCACTTCGCCCGGCCAAGTCGAGCCAAGGCTTAGATCCTCTGGATCATTGTCAGTTTCTCTTCTCTCGTCTTTATTTCCTTCAAATACATGAATTGTGTTGATGAAGATCAAGTGTCGCTTATTTACTTACCTAACCAAAAATATCTCATAAACATGCTGTTGAGCTCGCTCGCGCATTTATCCGCGGGCAGGTTGGTGGATCTCACTAGTACCGATATTGTCTCAAACTTAACCACCTTTGGGTTGCAGGTGTGGCATTTTACTTCAAAAGGCCTCGGTACTATTTGTGAGAGAACCCCAACTTAAGACTATTTGGGAGAGAACCCTCCACTCGTATTAAGGACCAGTATAGGTCCGATTATATTTGAAATCTTGGTTTAGACCATTCGCCAAAAATTACTGTAGATAGAGTGTGCTTAACTGATGCTGTTAGTTTCTGATATAAGTGGAAGGTTGAGAGTCAAGCCAAGTAGCAGGATTACTTATCCTTGCTAATTGAAGCTTGAAACTGAAGACATTGACATGTGGAAATCATACTTTGAGAACGCGTAAATTAATGCTTCTCATGCAAATGTAGCGTATGATGGCTTTTTGCGATGGTTTGTTTAGGCACGGTGGACTTTGTTTCGAACATATTATCTGACGCCATTACTTGTTCTTTGTCTTTATGAGGGAGGAGTTGAGGAATTTCTATGAACCGCTCGAAAGTGGCAAATTACTTAGGTTGGGAATCTATCAAAATTAGGGCCTCTTATTGGTTGATTCTTGAGATTTATTAGTTTTCAAGTTTTTGCTCTTTTACATCCTTGCACGTCCCAGACATGATGATGTTTTGGTGGATGTATGTTAAAATCTGTTAGGATAGAATAAAAGAATACAAAGATTTAAGAAAAGTCTATGGGTAGACCTGTAACAATTTGGTATTCAAAGAGCTAAAAACTGATGGCATTCAAAGATGTATGGGTAGACCTTTAACGATTTGAGATACATTACAACAACAACAACAACAACAACAACAACAACAACAACAACATAGCCTCAGTCCCAAATTAATTGGGGTCGGCTACATGGATCAAACTTTTTCATTGCGTTCGATTAAGTGCAATACGATTTGAGATACATTAACTGGAAAATATTTAAAAATGACCAAATCACATCATCAATTGCATTGAATTGAATGGAAATGTTGGATCCAAGTAGCTGAATCAAACTAATGTGAGACCGAGCCTCCCTTGTTTGTATTATTGTTGAGGGCGTAGTTGCCTTAGGCTTCTTATAGTGCACTCTTGTTTGTTTGTTAGTTGCTTGTATTGTGAGATCTTGATCAATCTCTTATTCATTATATTTTCCTCTCTGAACAACCAGAGATTCCTTATAAAAGATTTATAGCTTTAGTCATGCAGCCATACACAATTAAACTAATAAAAGGTTCACAAAGGTAGGGGCGATAAAATATCAGGAATGACTAAAAAATTAAATTCATTTCATGATGTGGGATCATTGAGACGCCTGACAGCTGATTGTAATACCTTCAAGTCAGACTTGATTTGTTGATTAATTATTCTTGAGAATATTTACTTTGATAACCTAATGAACGGACCCAGCTTAACCTTTTTCTTGTATATTTAAAATTACGTTGTGCTAAAAATCTGAATGACCTCATTTAATGGCATACTAAATAGGAGCCCTGAAAACTAAGAAATTACTAGATACTTGTTAATTGATGCCTAATGGCTTGGAGACTGTAATGAACTCATGACTCAACATAATTTTGATACAATTAAAATAGAAATGTTTTAGAAGTTATGGAAAAATTCGCTAGTGTCCTGCTCATTAGTACGCAGATCAATCTTTATGGAATTTTTCTTTAACTTGTTCTTACTAAAATTGGACTTGTGCTTAATTAACTGTTGTTCATTTCCAACAACTTTCTTAACGTGAGGCTTGTCATTCTTTTATTTTTATTATATCTACTCTGTAGGAAGAATCTTATGAATCTTAGTACATTTATGCTTTGTCTTGTATTGGCAAACCACCTTGCTGTTGCATGAGTTTTTAAATTTTTTTCTTTATTATAAAAACTAATTTATTGATAGATTTTTCAGTTAGGCTGGTTGAGGATTGAAACATGTCATTCTCGCAGATTTTGCAATTGGCGAAGGAATATCTTTTCAATGATTTATCGATTTGTTTGTTATTTATGAAAGCATGATGTCATTTGTTGAAGGTATGAGTTCTAAAAGGTCAAGAAAAGGATTAGAAAAAAAAAGAATAGAATTTTGACAAATTTAGCAAAAGAAGTTGCATCCATGATTGTGATAGCAGACTCAGAACTTCCGGTTTGTTGAGTCCTTGTCAAAATAGTATAAAAGTAAAAACTCTTTCAGATTTAGCTGCAAACTGGAATCTGGACACAATCAAATAAAAGGCTCTGTTTGGAATGGACAGTCAACTACACTGTTTATGCTTGGCTTTGCATTTGCTTGAAAATTTTAGTCTAATTACTTGACAAAATCACTGTTAGATTTGTTATAGCTGGCTTCTATTTGAAGTCTTTTTGTAGATTTTTTCAGGCCATGGTGCCATACTAGTTAAGGAGAAAGAGAAAATGAGTTAAGTCTATAAAACTTTGCATTGCATGGTTTATATCTTATTTAACTGTTTAATTATTTTTTGATGGTTGGCTGTACTTTAAACCTCGACCTTGGCCAAACCATGTGTTATGAAGCTATTCAATGCATTT
This sequence comes from Stephania cephalantha, assembly GCA_039657325.1. Taxonomy (NCBI): domain Eukaryota; kingdom Viridiplantae; phylum Streptophyta; class Magnoliopsida; order Ranunculales; family Menispermaceae; genus Stephania; species Stephania cephalantha. The sequence continues at coordinate 56,732,463 of CM077567.1, read as the reverse complement.
AATATATTAAAGTAGCATTTTGAAAATCGCGCTGTTGCTTTATTGCTTTTCTTACTCATTCCTTATCGGTAAATTGGACAAGGTTTGAAGGTTAACCAGAAACTTATACCCTTTCCATTTTGTGTGGTTGTGATAACTTACAACCTCCATCATTATGCCTCGCTGCAGCATTGTACATCTGGTTTTGAGACTCTTAGGTTCATAACTTGCTTTGAGAACACTAGAACGGTGGCTGCTCGTGCAAATTCTGGACTACTTTTTTTTTTTTTTTTGGTTTCTCGCACAAGTCATCAATATCTCAAAAATGTATTCTTTCTTTTCTTGTTTTAGAAAAAAAAAACATTTTTGGGAAATATTTTAATTTTTGATTATACCTTGTAAATGCTGAAAAAACCATTTATCTTCTTAACAATGTAGTGGACAAATTCTGTAAACTTAAGCGAGAAATATGATGGGGGAGCTTGGTCTTGTGCCTTAAAAGGCTGTGGAAAATTGTTCTTAGACGGTTTCTCTATATGTTTTAGATGGCCGTGATGTAATTCTATTTTCGTTACGCGATTTTTTGTGTGAATAGAGGTTCACCATGCAAAAGGAGGCGATTGGGAGTTCGGAGGCTGAAAGCAAGGTCGTTGTTGATAAATGGCCTTGTAGATCTCCTCTTGAACAAGAGTCATTTGGCTAGAATCGTGAGAGGCATGGGATGAACGTATGACAACAAGTGGGACACTGAATTAGAACCTAGTGCCACCTATCAATCTCCTAAGAAATTTATTTCTATTTTTCGAACTTTCTTGCTTATTTGGCATTTAGGGTGGAAATGAGTGCATAATTCATTTTTGAGATGATACTTGGCATGGCTATTCAGCTCTTGTTGTTTCGTTTCCCTTACTTTGTTTATCCCTTTTTTCATATTGTTGTCCGCATAATTAATTCAGTTTTTCTTTCTAAATCCTTCTTTTGTTTGCTTTTCACCTTGAACTTTTTTCGCCTAGGTATCTCCCCCATTTACAGAAACAAAATTGGAGCTTCTTTCTGCGCTTATGCTCCCTCTAGCTTCAGATGGAGGATACTGACTAGATTTTCAGAAAACTTCCTTGCAAACCCTTTCCTAATTTTATTATTAGCCCATCATTGCCATTTTTCCAGCATTTGGACAACAACATTGTTGCCTCTGAGATGAAAATTTTTGGGGTGGCTGTGACTGATAAGAATGATTTACAATTAATAGGATTTAGCTGAAGAATCCACTTAATATATTTTCACCACATAAACCTCTTTTGTGTATGGCCAACAGGGTGTTGGTGGAGTGGTAAAGATGAGGTGAGTGGGATGATGAACTGCCGCATGTTCATAGCCTGCCACCCACAGTTTTGTTGGTCATGTAGATTGGTTGGGTTTAGATTGTGTGTCTGATACAAATCAACCACTGGAGTAGCTACCCTTTCTTGCAGGGCCCGAACACCTTTGGGTTGTCTCCTATCAAAAAAGAAATAAAAATATGTTATGTGTGCAAAATGATTATACTTTAAAATGCTTCCTCTTGCACTGTGAATAGTTCCCTCTTTTATGGTGTGGTTGGAGACTTTAGCTTGGGGCCTTTATCGATATATCCATATAATCTCCCCCTTCACCTTCCAAGTTCAGAGTTGAAAATGTTGATGTCAAAAGTTATTGCTTATATTTGACAATTTATTATCTTTTTCACCTGCTTCAGGCATTAATCTTTTACCTTACTTGATTCAGTGATGACACAAATAAGAGACGGTTCAGGTTCACAAGAAGCAAGGAATTCAAAGGAGTTGAGAAGCCATTCCATCTACCCATCCAGGATAGGAGTTCAAGTTGCAAGTTGCATCCTTTAAAGCTTGTCCTGGTTATTATTATTTGTGGGACATTTTTTACTCTTCTTCACCATCCGACACTATATAATAATGAGCATATATCTGGCTCTCGTTCTAGGTATGCCTTTCATTCACTTATGTAATTGTTAATGGCTGAATCATTGATTTGACAAAAAAATAAAAATAAAAAATGGCTGAATCATTGGACCCTTGACCTCACAACCAAAAATGTCCTTGTTTTATTTATTTATTTATTTTTCTGACTGCTTTCTAGTTTTGCAAGAGACATTTATTTGGCAATGACATATTAATGGTTTTGCATTAATATCTTAGTCAAGTGAGGAGAACTTTTCATCAATTTACATAGATGAACTGAAGTAGAATTTATGAGGTGAATCTAGTTGCATTTACATTTTACACCACATTTTCTGAATGATAGTTTATCTAAATTAAATTTTAATATGGTAATATGGCAATAGTCCTTTAAATACTTCACCACATGCATCAACATAAGACTGTAAAGATCACAATATTTCCGTTCACTTTAATGGATGGACTTTATATTCGAGACTCTTGTTATTCTGTGGACAAAATGGTTTCTTGTTCTCATTCCTTTAGAACTGGGTGCAAATTTCTATGTGGTTGGTTGCAGGTCAAGTTTTGTAGAAAGGTGGATATGGGAGAGGCCTATTGCAGATCTTCGCTATGTGTCGCATTTAGACATTAGTTGGGATCAAATTTTGAAAACTTTTTGGACATTGACGGAGAGAGATGAATGTCAAGGAGTAGGCTTACTGAACTTTGTAGACAGTGAGATAGATCTCTGGAAGAAGCTAATACCTGGTCCTGAATATGCTGTTCTGCATGTGGATTATGCCAAAGACGATATCACTTGGGAGTCACTGTACCCAGAATGGATTGACGAGGAAGAGGAGTCTGAGGTTCCTGTTTGCCCATCTTTGCCAAAACCTGAGGTTCCTAAAAGGCCAAGACTTGATCTCATTGCGGTGAAACTTCCATGTCGCAAGTCAAAGAATTGGTCCAGAGATGTTGCTCGCTTGCACTTGCAACTTACAGCAGCAAGACTAGCCACCGCTTATGAAGATCGCAAACCTGTGCATGTGCTCTTCGTGACTGAATGCTTTCCTATGCCAAACCTTTTTACCTGTAAGGATCTTGTGGTACGTGAAGGTAATGCTTGGCTTTACAAGCCTAACTTACGTACATTAAGAGAAAAACTTCAGCTTCCAGTTGGGTCATGTGAACTTGCAGTCCCTCTCAAAGCTAAAGGTCAGTCATCTAATTTTAATCTTCTTTTTAATCCTGCGGTTGAGATTAATTTAGTTTTTAGCAGAAGCTAGATTCCACTTTAATAATTGGATGACCCTTTTATCGAATATAGATGATCTGGGGTCTTCCGAAAGAAAGTTTTGTATTTTGCTGAATGGCTTAACATTGATACTTATATTCTATGCATGGTTCTAACTGAACCAAACCAAGTCAGGCTCATGATGATCCGTCTCGTGTTCTGGACAAGTTAAAAAAATTTAGAAACTTGTCTAAATGAAAATCTGTACTTGCAGTTGTACTTGACCTCTTTCTTTCTCATTTAAAATTTCTGTGGTGTACACATTGTATGGTGAAGTCGACTCAAAGCATGACCTAATGTTACTTCGATAGAAAATGTGGATGGATGAACGGCATCTATTCCTCAAAGCTTATTATTCATTTTGTTTTCTTCTGAATAACAAAAATTTAGCTCATTATAGATGTCCTAACTGATGAGATCTTTGCTAATTTGCTAAACAGAACGTGCCTACAGAGGAGTTGTGCACAGGGAGGCATATGCAACAATCTTGCATTCTGCACATGTGTATGTGTGCGGGGCTATTGCTGCAGCTCAGAGTATCCGCATGGTTGGTTCTAAGAGGGACCTTGTGATACTTGTTGACGAAACTATTAGCAAGTATCACAGGGGAGGCCTTGAGGCAGCTGGGTGGAAGATCAGGGTAATTCAGAGGATCAGAAACCCAAAGGCTGAGCCAGAAGCCTATAACGAGTGGAACTATAGCAAATTTCGTCTATGGCAACTGACTGACTACGACAAGATCATCTTCATTGATGCAGACTTGTTAATCCTCAGAAACATAGATTTCCTATTTGAAATGCCAGAAATAACTGCAACCGGTAACAATGCGACCCTTTTCAATTCTGGTGTTATGGTAATTGAGCCATCAAACTGCACATTCCAGCTTCTCATGGATCATATCAATGAGATCGAGTCCTACAATGGGGGCGACCAGGGTTATTTAAATGAGATCTTCACATGGTGGCATCGAATTCCTAAACACATGAACTTCTTGAAGCACTTCTGGGAAGGGGACGAGGAGGAGAAGAAGGTGATGAAGACTCGTCTCTTTGGTGCTGATCCACCAATTCTCTATGTCCTGCACTACCTTGGCCTGAAACCATGGCTATGCTTCCGGGACTATGATTGCAATTGGAATTCCGACATAATGCAGGAATTTGCCAGTGATGTGGCTCACAAGCGCTGGTGGATGGTACATGATGCAATGCCTGAAAACTTGCAGAAGTTCTGCTTGTTGCGATCAAAGCAGAAAGCAGCACTTGAGTGGGATCGGCGGCAGGCTGAGAAGGGAAACTATACGGACGGGCACTGGAGGATCAAAGTTAAGGATCAACGCTTGAAAACATGTTTTGAGGACTTCTGCTTTTGGGAGAGCATGTTGTGGCACTGGGGAGAGAAGAATTGGACAGACAACGACATTGTGAAACCAACTACACCTGCAATCACCACCGCATCACTTTCTTCTTTGTAAGTTCTAAAAGTTTCATACCCTTTTTGTTTTACATTCTTTTTTTTTTCGCAATTTTCTTTCCTTGTTATATGACATTTGAGATCAAATACTCATGAAGTCATGAGGTTGATAAAAATATGTTATAGCAAATTCTTTATAGATTGTTATGTTTTCAAGTCATTTATATCAAAGCAGTACCAATTCAATGATTCTGTACAATCCAGCTTCTGCTTTGATACGTAGCGTATCATGATCATGTGATGGTTCGAATTTCGAAAATGGATTCTCATGTTGTTGTAAAGCCCATGAAAGAGTAGAGGAAAACCATCGAAAGCTATTTTGTTCGATAGTCCATAGATGTATTCAGTTCTTTTATATTCTTAGATTACCTTAGATTTATTGGGATGCATAGATTAGACTAATAGATACTTAAAACATGAGTGTGAATCTCTACCATATTAGTGAGATGCTCTTAAACCAAAACCTTAAAAATGTTAGGCTTCATGCTTTTACTACGCCAAACTCCAACTAGTGAAACGGGGACAATACCAATGCTAGTGAAATCTAACCTAAGTTTGGCTTAAGATATCACATATGAACTTTAAAATTTGAAGTGGTCAAGTGAGGACAATAGTGGTTATAATTGACTTAACACAGCTCATAATGTTGGTATTACTTAACAGTTAATACAATTTGTTATATTATGAATTGAGAGGGGGCTTAAGAATGTAAATAAAGAGTTCTAATCAATTCTTTTTCCAAATGTTTTTACTAAGGTTAGTTTGGGTTGCGTAGTTCAAACTCAATACATCCAAATTCAGCCCAGAGTACGCTGGATTTGAAAGTAGTACAAGCCCTTGTAGTAGTTTGATTTGAAGCTAGTTGGTGAAAAAACAACACAGCACATACATAAAATGAGTATAGGGCAAATGAGGATGATTAAGTGAGTGCATCGTAAAACTTATAAGACAGAATTAGAAATACATTGATGCAAAGAAAAGTATTAGTAGCACCAATATATAGACATAAAATTAGAGATTGTGTTTTGCACATCTAAAAATGGTCTCCAATGCATTAGAAAACTCGACATGATAGAAACTAAAGCAATTCGATAGTATAAGAGAAGACCCAAGGCAACTTGGAATACATTAATTAGTAAGGATTTAAGGCTTGGCTTTGGGAGCGGCCGAAGGAAAACCTAATTTGTTTCCTAGGGAGAACATAGACATGCATTAGCTAACTTTAGGAATGAACTCAATGGAAGAAATAAGGTTGTGGTCTCAGTTTCATTTGGCGGGCTGTGTTGACTCTGTTGAATACAATGGATGAAACCAAATTGTGTTAAATCCTCTTTGTCATGTTTGTTCTTCTCCTTGAAACCCAGTAGCCATTCTATAAAGTCAGGACCATATTTTCCCAACAATATTGTGTATCTATGTCTTTACAACTGCTACCTTTATTTAACACCAAAGCAATACCCAGATGGAGACAAATGAAGGAAAGATTATATAGCAGTACATAAGAAATGAACTGAAAAGAGGACAGCTAAATTGTCAGGTGTTTCACATTTCAAAGGAAAAAAATATGTATGAGGTCAATGACTCTTTATAAGTAAACCTATGGTTGTAGATATACAAGAGATTTGTACATATAGTCCAATATGGTTGCTTTATTAAATTTCCATGCATGTGAGTTAATTAATTTGAGAGGACTTGGCTCAAATCATGAAAAAAAAAATAAAAAAAAATAAAAAAATAAAAAAACTGCAAGTTTGCATTATAATAAAACCACTCCTAGTGGAAGCATTGTTGGAAGTGATACTACAAATAGGCACTCAAAGAGCCATCATCTTCACTTCTCTAAAATCAATTAGAAAATTAAGCTCACCATAAGCACTCAATGGCTCCTTTGAAAAGGTTAGCCTACCCTTATTACTCTCCCCCTCCCCCTCTCACTAAACCTCCCTGTCCTCCACCACCACCTCCTCCGAAACCTCAATGCCCGCCGCTGCCGCCGCCGCCACCGCCACATCAGCCACCATACAGAGCGCCTCCACCTAGTGGTTCAAGCACACCTCCTACATCCTCTTGGGCACCACCACCAGACCACTCCCATCCACCCTCTTCTAACACTGCTCCACCACCAGACCACTCCCATCCACCCTCTTCTCATAACACTGCTCCACCACCCTCTCCAACATATTCTCCCCATCCTCCTCGTGAGGGTCCATATCCACCAACTCCCTCAGCAAAGCCACCAAAGCCATCAACTCAACCTCCTAGTCCTTCTCATATAACCCCCTCATCACCACCTCAACTGGGTCCAACTAGTCCTCCAACTTCATCGGCAACGCCACCTACGCCGCAGGCCTCATCACCACCATCTTCATCTGTCTCTCCACCAACCTCTCTAGCCACTCCTCCTAGTTACTCAACTTCACCTCCATCTTCCTCCTACACTCCCCCTCGATCTCCCTACAGTCCACCCGGCTCGGGCACTACGCCACCTGGCGGCTCATACCCACCTTCTTCGTCAATTCTACCACCACCGCCACCACCGCAGCCCATCACGCCAATTGTTGCTTCTCCACCACCACCATCAGGAGGGAACCATCACACCACTGTCATAGCAGTGTGTGTTTCGGTAGGCGGAGTGTTTTTATTAGGATTCTTGGCTCTTGCGCTGTTCTGCTTCTTTAAGAAGAAGCACAAAGAGCCTGAATGCGAAGAAACCGCTGAGACCACTGGCACGAGCGCCCATGAGGCCATTGCTGGTGGTGCCTATCGCCCTCAAACAGTAGTAGTAGCAGCGGCAGTGGCGGCTACAGCAGATGACATACATGTTCATGAAGGCTATAACAATCATGGCTCATCAGGGTATGGTAATAATGGTGGAGGAGCTCAAATTACATCAGTTTCTTCTGGTACTGCAGATGGAGGAGCTCACTCTTTTGGTTCAAGACACCACCTTTTGCATTAGCTGGCCCTGAACTGAAAAACAAGTTCACTAATAATCTAAGGTGCCAGCTAAGTTGTGCCGATGAAGTTGTAAAGCCTGTGTTCTTTTGTCCATTCAATTGTCCTCAAGAGTGTGAGATTCCTCATTGTTTCTTCAACATATTGCCCGATTTGTGAATTGTTGCAGTAGTGAATAATTAGGTGGCTGTGCTTCTTCAATATGTCAATCACCATGTACTTGCAAATTGAATAATTTTTTTAAAGGGACTCTGCTAAACAACTGAAATCAGCCAGCTAGAAAAGTATTTATAGCAGACTTAATCATACTCAGTTTTATATAAACAAATAGCATAAAAGGACAAGCTTACAACCAATTTAACACTTAGAAGACAAAAATACTGCTCTCTATCTATCAATTCCAGCCTAATGGTATATTACCATTTATTCAAAAGAACAGCGAACGGACATCATTTGTTCGTATAGGTTTCTGATGTCTCCATCCATGAGTCTGTCATTGTATTTCTTAACAACATGCATGGTGATATGCAGCCAAGTGAGACTGAATAGTAGTGTCTATATGTGACAAATAAACAAGCAAGCATTTTGAAAGATCATTTGAGAATAAGTTAATGGTTAGGTAGTTCTAAGGGAAAAAAAAAAAAAAAAAAAAAAAAACACAATGCATGAACGTCGACGGAACCAGTTATTGTCAAAACAAAGCATTAGCAGCCAACTATTAATTTTATAGGCATGTGGGGAGTAGGTAGCTGATGAAGACAGACACTTCAGAAGTCACTTTTTTCCTGCAAGTGTTCTCATTTGCCTAATTATCACAATTACTTCACTAAAATATCACAATTACTTCACTAACTCCTGACTTTTAGTTATCTTAATGTAGCAGAGAGGTCATTGTTAACTAATCACAATTAGTAATGAAATTAAGATTATATTTATTTACATCAACTATACAATAACGCAATAATAACATAGCCTCAATCCCAAAATCAGTTGGGGTCGGCTACATGGATCAAACTCTTCCATTGTTCTCGATTTAGTACAACTTATGATGTGCTTTCCAAATCATTTAAACTCCTCCTAATTAATGCGTCACAAGTTAGCTTTGGAAGTTAGCTTTGGTTTATTCCCACCCCGTCAAATTTTTTTCAATTTTTATTGAGTCAAGTTTTCTTGCGGGGGCATTTGTTAGTTGACTTTGGAGATATGGGCTTACAACGGATCCTTGGCGTAGTCTTATTGTAATAGAAAATTCTTTTATGGTTCATTCAAATGTCTTTATATACTCGTCATTACTTCATACATATCTTTAATAGTGTATATGTACCTAGTGTGCACTACTTTTCTTTTTAGAACCCACTTAAAAAATCTCTAGGAACCCTATTAAATAGTGTGTAATGCTAAGCATGTGATCGCATGTGTGTTTTATGATGAAGACATATGGGGTTGGTGCTTAGTTGATCCAAAAATATTGATCTGAGCTAGTCATACCAAGTCAATTGATGTTGGATCGATCCTAAAGAAAGGAAAAGATAAAAAGTGATGTTGTACCTAGTGTGCACTATCTTTTTTTTTAGAACCCATCTAAAAAAATCTCTAGGAACCCTATTAAATAGTGTGTAATGTTAAGCATGTGATCGCATGTGTGTTTTATGATGAAGACATATGGGGTTGGTGCTTATAGTGTTGTTGATCCAAAAATATTGATCTGAGCTAGTCATACCAAGTCAATTGATGTTGGATCGATCCTAAAGAAAAGAAGAGATAAAAAGTGGGTTTTCATGAGTATATAGAGGATCTTAGGGTCTTGAAATTTATATATATATTTTTTGAACAACAAATGTATGGTGAGGGCCTCTATTGGCACCCCACCAATTCATGAAGGCACCATTTTTTTTTGTCATTCTCCCCTCTAAATTACACTTTGATGTAAATGACTCTATTGCCCCTTCATATAAACTCACTCCAACCTCACAACCCATTTTCAAACCAATTTTGGGGCACCCCACTACATTGACTCCCAAGTGAAACCTAAAGCCACAATTTTGTTTGCCGGGCGTGTATCGATTCTTGCGTCTTCACATCATCCGATAGCGAGGTAACACTGTTTTACAACCATATGAAGCTTTGAACGAACTGTTTTTTTGATCAAAACAGTGAAATTGATGATTTGGTTTGTCAATGTAGGGTTTGGTAAATTCGACCATTCCGAACTTGTTTCCACTATAAAATGGACGAATGTACTGCAATGGTGCAAGAGGAGGTACAAGAAGAGGTATTTGTTGAAATTTATTGTTTTTTTTTTTTTTTTTTTTTTTTTTTTTTTTTTTTTTGGTTTCTCATATTTTCGCCGATTTTTCACGGGCGCGATTGTTTTCTCCTCGCAGACCGAGACTTATTGATAAGTCTCGGTCGACATCCACCGAAACTTATTTGTAGTTCACGGTCATGATGTGACCGAAACAAAATCATAGTCTCGGTATAAAACGACCGAGATCTGTTTCGTAGGTCTCGGTTGTCAATGAACGAAACTTTGCTTATAGTCTCGGACCTGTACAACCGAAAAATTGGTTTTTTGGGTTTTTTGGTGAATTTACTGTGCATTTTGGTTGAGTCGTAATGTTACAATGTATGTATTGCAGGTAATGCCAGTTTCAACTTTATTTCCAGACTACAAGGATGCGTTTACTCCTTGTAGGCCATTCCCATCTAGAGAATCGACTATTTCATGGCTTCAAATGATTGGTCGTGAGAACAAGTTTGTGTTAGTAACGAAGCACTCTGATGCCGGAGGGATTAAGCGCAGGGGAATGGTCAAACTTGCGTGTGAGAGGTCCCAGTACATATAGGGGAATGTCACAAAGAGTAGGGAAGGGTAAAGCGGCAAAAATTGCTTTGAAACCAAGAACTGAAGAAGAAGAGGAAACGGGAGGACTCAAACTGGTACAAAGAAATGTGGATGCCCTTTCCTTATTAACATCAAGGAAAATGTTGATTCTTTGTGGTATGTCACTGTCATATGTGGGAGGCACAATCACGACCCCGCCAAAAACTTGGACGACCACTCATTTGCAGGAAGATTGGATAAGGGTGAGCAGGTGGTTGTGGTGCAGATGACTAAGGGTAATGTGAAGCCAAGAGATATCCTCAATACGTTGAAGCAAAGAGATGTTAAAAACGTATCGACAATGCGGACAATATATAATGCACGACAAAAATTCCGAATTGAGGATGCGGGTGGGAGGACTCAAATGCAACAACTATTGCACATATTGGAGAAGAATAAGTGGATGTCGTGGCATAGGAAGCATCCCGATACGAATATCGTCACTGATTTATTTTGGTCACATCCTGATTCAATCAAGTTGCTAAGGTGTTTCTCATCGGTAATTTTGATGGATTGCACTTACAAAACAAATAGGTATCGAATGCCGTTATTGGAGATTGTTGGCATCACTTCAACGCATTTGACGTTCTCCGTTGGGTTTGCTTTCATATCATCGGAGACTCATGCAAATTATGTTTAAGCACTTGAGAACTTGAGATCCATATTGGATGGGTGGCCTAAACCTGACGTGTTTGTTACGGATCGGGAGTTAGGCCTTATTAGTGCCATCGAAGAAGTATTTCCATCATCGTCTCACCTTCTTTGCTTGGCACATCAACAAAGTAGTATTGGCCAAGACTAAGAAGATGTTTGGGGATAACGAAGGATTCGCTCGTTTCATGGATAGGTGGACGAGTGTGTTGTATGCTAAGTCGGAGGCCTTATTAGAACTTAGGATGAATGACTTGCGTTGTGAGTTCGGTCATGTGAAGTGGTCTTACTGATTACTTGGATAACACATGGGTGAAGATCTACAAGGAGAAATTTGTACCGCATGGACAAATCGAATTATGCACTTTGGGGAAACAACGACACAGAGGGTTGAGTCTGCGCATTCCACTCTGAAGCTACATCTTGGCAACAGTCAGACAAATTTTGAGACTTTGTGGAGAGTGGTTGATGGTCTTCTTAGGATCCAACATAACAACATCAAGGCCTCATTTGAGCTCAGTATGAATGTGGTGCAACATGAATATTTTGATGAGTTTTATCGCCGATTGCTTGGTTATGTCTCTCAAATGGCGCTTAAGTTAATTAGAGATGAATTGGAACGTGGAGAGGATGTTGGACACGACTCTACTCGTTGTGGTTGTGAGATACGTACCACGCATGGTCTTCCTTGTGCACACGAGCTAAACTTTCATAAATTTGCTGGTTCACCCATCCTCTCGAGGACATTCATGTGTACTGGCGAAAGTTGAGTATGATACCAGAGAATCCTGTGGATCGGTCTGGGTACAATGTGAACGATGAGATTGAGAAGAGTGTTGCAAAAGTTTCATGCTTGCACTGATGAGGACGATCGCATCAGGATTATTCAGCAGCTTAGGGAGATTAATCGACCTTCATCTACACCGGGAGTTGTGCCACTTACAAAAATAAAGACAAAGGGAAGGACACCGGGGTCTTCAATTGGAAGTTTGTTGAATAGAGGAAAGAAGATAGGATCAAAGAGGAAACACGATGAAGACGATACTTCGACGACAAGATTGCCTAGCGGATTTGAGTACGTACTATCGACAGAAGAGGCTTCTAGTTCGAGAAAAAGAAAATTAAAGTGGGGCCTAAAATACGTCGTACATGTCGAACTCGTGCAACTAAGATTGGTTATTCTCATTGCATAGAACCGGATTGGTTGCCATATGTTGAGAGCACTATTGATGTGCTAGGCGATGGTAATTGTGGATATCGGTGTGTTGCCTCCGGGCTAGGACTTCCCGATGTCGATGGTTGGAAGATAGTACGTAGAAGGATGTTTGATGAGATAATCGGGTATGAAAACCTTTGGAGGGAAGTGCTTGGAACGAGTTACGAGAAGGTCAAGACTGCTCGTGCATTGTCCAGATAATCATGTTGGTGCCTCTTTTGAAGAATGGTTGACACTTCCAGACATGGATTGTTAATATCAACGGCCTTTAATGTCATTCTAGTAAACCTCTCGCATGGTAGTTGCTCGACATTTCTTCCTCTACGTAGTGTTCCACCGTCATCGTTACATAGTCGACTTATCATTGCCATGATTAATGAAAGGAATATCCATTGGGTTAGGGTAAGTTTGTACAATTTTAGTGAATTGTTTTTTTTTTCACCTTCTGATCATATGATAATAGATTTTTTGTTCTACTTTGAATTTGACAGGTGAAGTTGATTGTGAATGCACCGCTGCCATCATTATATCCATCGTGGGAAATGTATGTTGAGGAGTGCGCTAAAGGTTGGCGTGATGGATTCGTAATACGAGAAATCGTGCCAGTTGTAACTTCTGAAGAAGGCACGCTTTCCGTGGTAGATTTAGATTCTCCGTAGTTTTAAACATGTATCAAAGGTAATTGTTGTAAATGTTTTTTACTGTGACAATGTAAAGTGGTTTTATTGATATGTTATGGTTTCTAATTGTGCAAAAATTACCTCTCGACAAAGCCCGCCCGTCACCCACGTATAAGTTTAGGCATTTACCAACCGAAAACTATCGTAACTTCTCGGTATGACAATACCGAGAGAAGTGTTTCGCTATGTAATCTGTCACTTTACAGAAACGACTCGTTGACCCGTGCACGACCCGACTGGACCATTCTCCGTTCCACGAAACCGAAACTAAACGTTTAGTTTCGTTCATGAATGACCGAGACACTTTCGAGTTTATTAGCCTACTTGCGGTGAGTTATGGTCGATACCTTTCTGAGTCTACTTGGTCACGACATGAAAGAGCCGAGAATTTCACCATGGTGTCGGTAACCACATACCGAGAATATTATAATTCATGCAATTAGGTCTCCTCACGGTATGCTGGAACCGATATAGTGGCATTATTTTCGTTAGACCACAACCGATCTGTGATGGATATTTTCGTTCGCATCTAACCGAGACATTACCTAATTTCGGGGTCTACATAACTCTCGGTTAGAAGTCAACGAGGCTCATTGGAAGCTCTCGGAGGGACATGTCCGAGAGGTATTGGAATGTGTCGGTTGTGCGGTTCCGATAATTTCCTCACGGTTTCGGCTCTGAAGAACCGAGACTCTTTTCCTGATCCAAAAATGAACATGTATGTAAACGAGAATTAATGAAAACATAACTCAATACCAACAATAGCACCAAAACTTTCGAAACAAATCAAATATTAAATGAAAAACAACAAGTTCCATAATCCACCATTCAACAATATAAACATGAAAAACACAACATTCCACAAGTTCCTCAATCCAACAAAAACAAAAACATGAAAAGTTCCATCATCCAAGAATAACTAAAACAGTTAATGCAGCTGAATCCAATACTAGTTCCCTCATTGCTTTGGCTTCTTCAAATTCTTTCTTTGGTATTCCTTGCCATGCATTCTCTTTGGGGGGCGAGCATCGACCGTTGCGGGTGGAGCATTAGCCGGGGTGGAATGTGTAGAAGTGCTATCGTGCTGGGACTGCCTAGGGCCTGCTTGGGTAGGGGCTGATGTGTCGGTTGTGCTGGCTGCGGTGGTGGGAGTGGTAGTGGTGGTGGTGGGACCGAAACTCCTCCCCGAAAGGAAATTGACGACGTCACTCGCCATTTTCCTCGCAGACTCTAACGTACACAACTCCGGCGGCGAGTCCATCCATCTTAATGCCGCGTCCAACGCACGCCTATTACGCCGATGAAAAGAAAATTAAATCCGTTAATGTAATACATATCGGATTTTCAAGAATTGGCAAATACTTCTACATAATACTTATAACACATTCAATACCTCCAATAGCTCATTGTCAGCGATGGTTGTGACAACCATGTCTTCATCAAAGTAGCTCGGGTTGGTGATCACTGTGTGAGACACTTTGAGGAACCAAGGTAGGTAGTCCGGTGTAGCCAAAAACTCGAACTCTGCCTTGTCACCGCGAACTTCGGGGCCAACAAATGGTTGCGCCAACGTTCCCAATTGTCTTGTTGGAACCCATACTTGACCGAGTATTTGAGTGCAGATGGGCCTCGATGTGCTTCCAATGGGCGGTACGGAGGATCTGGTATAGATTGCACGTTGCCAAATTGTCTCAGAATCCTCTCCGGATGGTAGGGCTCCACCACATCCATGTACTTCAGTGTGCCACTATAGAAGGCCATCGCGTGCACAACTCCATTATCCCTGTAATTAACATAAGGGTCCCAAGTGACCTAATCAAACATAGACAACCATAATTAGTAACCATAAACTAAATGCAACATTTACCAACAAGATTGGCTAAGTATCTCACCTCACTTGGGCGCAACCTGTCCAACGTTCTCCTAATGGACCCAACCTTGTCAATATTCATCACGGTCTCGTGCTTTTGAATCCATCTGCAGACACGAGGTTGCACGTAGTCCATGTATTTTGCATTGGGTGTGGCGAGCCCAAGTTTGAAATGGTCGTACACCCATCCCTGCAAATACATACAACGTTAGTTAGTGGGAAAATGCAAAAATTAATACTAATTATTCAGAAAACAATGTAAGTCGATTTAATAATAAACCTCAAGTAATGTGAGGTAGCCGACAATCTGAGAAACTTGTACTCTGGTGGCAGACCCCAAGTGTCGGTACAAGTAGGCTAATGCAGCTGCACCCCATGCATACTTTCCCACGTCGTCCAAATCTTCTAGAAGCTTCAACAACGCAATAGATACCCGAGATCCACTCTTATCCGCAAAAAGGGTGCAAGAAAGTAGGTACAACAAGTACGCCCGAGCTGTGCATTCTACAGGAGGATAAGTTGTGTTCCTCGAACCAGCTTTGGGGCACCATCGACTCTTCAACCAACATTTTCGCACTGTGAGCCCCTTGCTGATGTTCACTTCATCCTCAACATCTTCAATGCTAACCCCAAGTAGTTTGGACACCAGCTTAATCGCATCCGAGCGAGATTCCTCGGTGTACCTCGCAAAGTTCTCAACTGCCACCACTTTGCCCGTCACAGGAATCTTCAGGAGAATGCTCACATCCTCCAAGGAGATCGACATTTCACCGAATGGTAAGTGAAATGTGTTCGTCTCCGGCTGCCACCGCTCCACAAAGGCAGATATAACCTCCTTGTTAGCCTTGCAGTATGAGCAAGTCTATCAGCGTATTCAACCCAGAGCGCTGAATAATCCTCTCGAAGGCCCTCGCTGTCATGGTGGCACGACTGTAAGTCCCATTCTTGGATCTGAGCACCGTGATTGATACACTTGAGTATCGGACGATCCTGCAACAACAAAAAACATTTCATCAGCTTAGTGAAAACCCTAAGTTTTTAAGTACTCCATTCAATGAAACTTTATATACCTCATTGCTCCAAATCGCTAATGCGACATGATCTTTAAAGCTCTTCAACAATGATCCATCTAAAGGACCACCGGGGAAAGGAGCACACATTTCCAAATGCCCTTGTGACTCTCCTTCATTATGGCCACCTCCACCACTAGTACTCCCACCCACATTACGATCAGTACTTGTGGTGTCCGCCGGTGCTGATGAGTCACTACTACTAGACTCTGATGCATGAGCCTCATCTTCGCCTCGGGCAACTACAAGATCTTTTTGTCGCCGCGTGTCAATGTTGGAACCCTCATCGTGCAATTGTAAATTCTTTGCACGATTTCCAACAATCTTACCCTTTCCCTTCACATCTACCTTCTCTTTCTCTTTCTCTTTCCGATAAGATGCAGTCGGGGGTCTCCGGCCGCCTCGCCCACGGTTACCCTCGACACCTCAACACCAACCTCCTCCCTAGTCACCGGGGTTTTCGAACGAGCCATACCTGATAAGACTACAACATGTAAGCGTCTGGAGCAGAAACATAAGTACAATTCAAAAAAATAAGAACAATATCTTCCATTTCTATAGTCTCGGTCAAGAAGGTTTGAGAAAACAATTAGAATATCGGTGACGCGTGACCGAGATAACATCATAAGTCTCGGTAATGGACAACCGAGAAAACTACTACATTCTCGGTTGTACATCACCGACATGACATCAACTATACACTTCGAATTACTCTCGTGATGTGGTGACCGAGAGCAATCACAGCGTTACGCTACCTAAAACAATAACACAATTAGAATTTCGGTGACGCGTGACCGAGATAACACAATTAGTCTCGACCATTCTTTGCCGAGACTGTATAAACTATTCTTGCTGTCTGGTCGAGAACCACGAGTTCCCAAACACTTCCCCTATGTCTCGGCCATGCTTGGCCGAGACTGTACAAATTATTTCTGGCCTGTGTGGCCGAGAACCACGAGTTTGCAATGAACGAACCATTGAATGCACCGCTACACAAACATAACAAATACTCTACCAAATGCAACTTAATTAGACTATCAACGTACCTTCAATCGATCGATTTCACGACTTGAGTGCGAGAACGAAAACCTAAACCCGAGCCCTAATGTGGAGACGAAACCCAACAAATCGGTGAGCCTCCAAACTCGAACGACACAACAACAACCGCCTACGACAGAGGAGAGAGACGGAGAGGAACGAAGACAAATCCGGGGTTCGTAGGTTGCTTGCAATGGATCGAGCAAAAATAGTGGGTTCAAGAGCACGGTGGTGGTGGGGTGGTGGGGTGCCTCTATTTTGAATGAGGGGTATTTTGAGGATTTCGGGCCTCAATTTTGGGTGCCCTTGGTAAATTACTTTGTGCCCTCAACAAGAGGGTACCTTCATGAACTGGTGGGGTGCCCATAGCGGGGTGTTCGTGTGCTGTAAATATGGTCCTAGAGAAGACAAAATCAAAACTTCTCAACGATCATTTGTGGATCTGTACAACTGCTGAGTTGATCTTCCTCTTTCTTTATTATTTATTTTTTTAATTTTTAGGTTAGTTCGTCTTCCCTTCTTATAAGTTTATGGGTTTTCTTTCCTCATTGGTAGGTTTTTTGGTTTTTGTTATATGGTTTTAGTGGTGTTTGTGTGCTTTAATGTATTTTAGATGTTTGTAGGGAACAATCATTGATTGTCACACTGTTTCAATTTTACTATTGCATTCACAACCAAATTCGTGACAATTCTTTCAAACAAATATAATTAACGAGTCAATATACTTTAATTAGGAGAATTGATTCTATGTCTAGTCCAGTTTCAAGCTTGATGATTAATAAAATCTCTATTTCACTTCAAAAATAAAAATTGAATCCCAACCATTCCACAAAGTCAATATTTGGCATGAAGTAACTTTGGTCGTACTTCATATCATCTTAATTAATCCTAACACTTCATGAAATTGTTTCTTTAAGTTTTAAAGAAAAGACAAGGGATGCTTACGTTCTAAATAAATTAAGAGGTGAGGTCTAGATTATAAATATTGTTAGCTATTCTTAATGAGTTTGTGGCCTTATGCGGTTGCTTTCACTAAGTTTACCTTCACTTAACTTTCACTAAGTTTACCTTCACTTAATTTTCTCTCATATAATGTCAGGTTGGTTGTGTAATGTAATGTATATAGCCCTCATGACTCATAAGTAACCTTAATAAAAAAGGAACTGCTACTATAACCTTGAAAGACATACACATGTATACTACATGTTGGGTTTTTGGCTCAAAACTCCAAGTTTCTATTTTAGTTGTTAGTTAATTAGAAGGTTTAGTGTTTTAGTAAAGTTTCTAATTATTTATTGGGTTTAGGAAGTTTTTATTTTGTTTTGTGTTTGTTTTTGGGCAATGCCTATTTATGTGTTTCAATTAACTTAGTTAATTTAATGTCTATATAAAGACTCATAGATTAGTTTGTAATATATAAGTTTTGAGAAGTTTTGATGAATTGAATAAACTTTTGTGAGTTTGTATATAAGTGAGATTGTTTGCTTCTGCTGTGCATGAGGTTTTTCCCAACAAGCGGTATCAGATTGAGGTTCAATCTTTTGAGTTTAAAGGTTAGTTGTCCAAGATGAGGAAGAAGAAAAAGAAAAAGAAAAAGTGAGAGTTAGAGGTTGTGTGTGCATTGAAAAAAATGCGACTGGTGTGAATTTTTTGATTGTGTGAGTGAGTTGTTCCATTGTTGAAGTTCTTCTAGAACTGCAATGATTTAGGTAGGTTCTTGAAGCGTTGCATGCTTCATTGCCCATTGGGATCACATTGAACAAAGAGTTGTATAGATTGTTGGTTGATTGGGAATGTCTTGGTTCAATTTGTGAAGCTGTGGTTGAAGATATTCTGATTGTGTTTGAAGGTGTGGACATTTTATGTGTTTGAATTAGGATCGAGAGTGGAATGATCAGAGTTGTTAATGTAGAGGAGATTTGAGTACTTGCTCTTATTGATGAAAAAAAGATGGGGCACTCATGTGAAATAGTGACTACATGCATGCGTGTGTATGAGATAAAAAATTACATAATTGTGGTGATGTATATGCTGCATGTTTCAGAGGTGGTGGTTGGTGTCCGTAGGACGCGTAGTTGGAATTCTTTAAGAGATGGAGGTGAGTTGCTAAGATATTGAATTTGTGGAGGTTGGTATGTTAATTGATTGCTTAAAGGAGATTATAGCATACCCTACTCCAATTAGGTTGGTACCGGTCTGAAACGCTAATTAAGCCCTGATAAGTCGGACTCAATTAGAGTAACGGTACAGCCGTTCTTCATACCTGATAATCATAATATTTTATATCTTCTATCGAATAAATAATTAAAACAAAACACAACATAATTAAAATCTTTCGACTAAACATAAGATATACAAAAAACGACATAAATCTCGGTCTTAAAACCATATCCCAACCATGTTTATTACAAAATAGTAATTTAATACAATAAATAAACATTATGGAAATCAATTCAACGTAGAGAAGACTATAAACTCCTAATCTTCATCGTTCCTGTGTCGAAGCGCACGTCGACAACCTGAAATGTTAATTGGGGAATGAACGCTCCAACTTGCTCAGTAAGTGATGCTCGTAAACCTATCAATTATCAACTCATATCAATGAATAAATGAATAGAAATATGAATCCAAACCATATCTATTCAGACATTAAAAAATGATATAACAATAGATAACATAATGCAAGTTCAAATGTCTATTGCAACTGTACTCGTGACTTGTAATTTTCATTTTCATTTTATAGTCATACTCTCGCCTTATATAAGAATATGTTTGCAGAATCCACATGTTGACCGGCATGGAGTTCTGCCAGTGGATTCAAATGTAATCGGGCTATCAACTCTTAATAACTGAAGAGTCGCACTCTCACCTTACCCCTAAAATACGATCCACAGAATCCTCATGTTGGTCATCATGTGATTCTGTCAATGTATTCAAGTGTAACTGACCTACCATGTGATGACCACTTCTCAAATTGGGGCACCGCCCGACCTAATTCTGTTATTAAGCCCTAACCTCACATCGTAGAACTTAACACGAAACTAGTTAGCCTTTTCAAAACCATTTACCTACGTACAAATTATAAGTTCAATATGTGTTTTAATGTCTTATGTAATATAATAAATCAGAGTGAATTAAAATTTTGCTTACTTACAAGTTTATTCAGCGGAAGTCTTACAAATTAACAAAAACATTAATGTGATACCTAACAATCGTGGAAAAACCAAGGAATAAAGATCACATGCATATATATAAGAAAACGACGATATATAACATGTGTCTAGTCAAGGTACTAATCACTCAACCCATAATATACAACCCCAAAAGTATATGATAGACATATAAAGCAATACATCAAAAATCAAATCCTACAAAATCTGGCATAGCAGCACTCCACTGGCTCAGAGGTAGTCGCCGATCTTCTTTTTGCCTGGCCTGCTACTCGATGGATCTGCAACCACCATCATAAAAATGACGGTGAGTATAGGAAAGTAGAAAGTAACACTGTGAGACTTTTTTTCACATTCCCAAATATGCAACAAGTATCAAAATGTATAATAATAGCAACTATGCTGAAAGGAAATCATGCAAAGAGATACTTTAGTTAAACAAAATGAAACTAACGCTAGGCTAAGTAGTACTACTCTATGGCCGGTCGGCCGGGAGTCCTATCCCAATGCCTATTCCATTATATATGGATGGAGTTGTGCTCTACATCTGTGTGAAGGTCGTAATTGCACTATACGCCTTTATAATTATCCCAAATGCCAGTCATCTGGGATGTATACTTGCCAACAACCCCGAGTTTATAACTCGTGAAGTCACCCAAGTTATGCTTGCCAACAACCCTAAGTCCCATACCCCGTGTGCTGCGCAAGATAGCGGAGAAATCTCGATCACCCTGGAAAGTCTAGTGACCCCGTATGTCCGCCGGATTTCTATCATAAAGTGGTCCTAGATACAAGAACTACTTTCATATTCAAGAACAACACAGTAATGAAATCCAACAAAACCATTGCATACTAATGCACAAAGGATATATATTCTCAACACTATGTAATAACTACCTAATAACATGCTATTTCACTGACCTCATGTGTTAACAATCAAAATGACATAGCACATGATTTTGAGTCAATGACATCATTTATCAACATATTATGCCATGGAAACAACCTCATATAATGAGAAATAACAACAAGTCATGGCATATGGAGTACAAAGGCAAATTAGTCCAAATGACTGGAAATAAACATATGAATAAGAATGAAATGTAAATAAATATCTCAATCAATTTACTTACAATCTACGCAATTTCCTAAGCTACTACAGTCTCCCAACACCTCGAAACTCGAATTTGAATCCACAGAATACTTCCCTAATTTCCTAATATCAAACTAATCCAAATAAGTTGGGTTTAAGTCAAAAGGTCTTTTAGACATGAAAATATTTGAGTTACAACATCTCCAGCTAAGAAAAGTTGTTCCTCTTTGAGTAAGCTTTCAAATGCCACCAGTTTGAGTCGATTCGGATTTAAAATGATCAAGTTATGACCAAATTACATAGAGTAACCCCTATTACAATATGCCGAAATTTAGTTTTGGTCTTACAACTTCAAAAATTCATATCTTTATGATTTCAAAATCAAATTAAGAAATTCAATAGCTGGGTTATTAGCTTGAAATGAGGAATCCAAATATATAAACCAATCACAAAATCTTAATCATCTACCCTCTGAATTTGACCAAAAACAAAAATTGGTTTCAATTAAATAGGGAGATAATGTAACTGGTTTGATGAACACTCCACCTACTTGACCTTTTTCGCAAAATCAAGCTGATTTCTCCTAGTCCTCTTCCTTTTCCATCATCTTCTTCACTCCAGCAAGCTTTGTTCTCAACTAAGCAAATGAAATGAAAGTTGATTTGGTTGTATAAGTTGATTACTGACACCAATATTAACTCAATTGGTGTTGAGATATAACAACACGTATCTCGATGAATATCAAATGGCTATTGTTTTAACTTACTAACTTAAGTATATTAATTGTATTATCAACCATAGCCATAATACACCACCGTAAAAACTATAAATAACCTTATGCCAACTTACCATATCAACTTCTATCTCCGACCCACGTCGATATGCGTATCAAGGCGCGTCTCCGCTCATGTCTCGACACCTATACGTAAGTAGAAATGACTTAGTAGTCTACACATATACAATACACTAGACATACACCATAACAAATATAACATTTACCCCATGGTCACCTAGCCTCTGTTTATGACACGTATCTCGTCATTGCGGTCCCACGTCACGAGTCATTTGATCTTGATTAAGAGATTAAAGCTCGGGATTAGAAATTTGGGCCGTGACATACCAACTATAAATGGATAGTGAATGACTAAGGCAAGACTTCTGCCCATCAAGATGAAAGGGCTGGAATCCATTTCCAGTGCTAACGTTTTTCTTTTTTGAGGACAAATGGCATAATCCATTTTCAGCTAACCTTCACATCCTTCAAGTACTGATCGCCATTTTATCAACACTTCCGATGATTTTCACATTGAAAAATAAATACACCAAGTCATAGTACATTGCCCCATTCCTAGTCCATAACGCTATATGAACCGAATATACTAATTATGTTTCATAGTTGATAAAAATACGAGTCCCGCTTACTTATGTCGAGTTTTCCTAAATTTATACTAACTTACACAATTTTCGAGATCCATACACCTTTCCTCGTCGACCAATAACCTAAAATAGATTGATTATTATCAATTTGAGTCTAATACTCATTAGTTAAGACCACTTTAAACCGGTCCCATTTGAATTCGTAACTAATTTACAACTTTTTAGGTCAAGATGACTATTTCACATTTTTCAAGGTAAAACCCCTAAGTATAAAGTCCCATACGCATCGTGAATTCTTCATTTTCAAAGAAATTCATCAATTTCTATTTATTTGGTTAAAATATTATTTTTCAAAATTTTTCCTTATGGAATTTTTCCCAAATCTCCAACCTTTTTATTCTTTTTTTTTTTTTTTTTTTTTAAATTTAAGAAAGGGTTTAGGGTTTGGGTTTGAACGAAGCCGAACCGGTTCACAAACCGAGCCAAATCGGTTCTTAGCTTGGCACAAACCATTGTCTTCATCAAGATGAAATAGAGCAGATCTCTGTTTCGTTTAATTTTTTTTAATTTTTATTTGAGCACCGAGCCTTTTGGGAGGGGAGAAGACCTTCCTCGGATAGGCCGAGCCTCCCATCCCCATCTCGCACACAACAACAACAACAACGACATCGACATCTACTAACATCAACAACCTAATACAATAGCAACGATGACCAACAACAATGACAACACACAACCTCACCTTCGTTGTCTCCGTCGTCTCTCCTAAATTTCTCTTCGCCTTTCGGTCCTCGACCTTTCTCCCCCTCTTTCGATTTCTCTCTTTCTCTTCTCGGTTCGATTTGAGAATAAGGGTGAGGCGGTGTCTTGAGTTAGGATAAATACGAACTTTCCTCGAGATTCGCATCACACGAATCTCGAGGCATATCGTATGATTTAGTTTTTCATTTTATAGTGATCTTTTTCGAGATACGTGTTGCATATCTTGAGGTCGATCTTTGTGGCTATTAACAAAACCAACTCCCCCGTTCGACATGCTTTATATCAAATACATTGATCTCCTCAAGATACATATCGTGTATCTCGAGGTTGATCTTATGGTTTTTGTAACCGACCATATAACCTCCATACACCACTTTATTGTCCTTGGGATGTGGTTGCGGGCATCTCGAGGCATCACAATGCCAACCACCCCAATCGACCAACTCATTTACTTCCTCGATTCTCACTCTACGCTTATCTCAAGCTCGAATCCAATGTATAATTTAATTTGGTTTAAACTATATGATTCATTTATATATATTTATATATATAACCTATATATTCATCTATGTATTTTCAAGGCTATAAACTCGCCGTGCGTGCCAATGATCACCCTCGTGCATGCACACTATTGTACATCCCACGCATGTCACCCTCGAACCTTAGTGTCACTAGGCGCCCACCAATTTTTAATTATTTATTTATTTTCAATATATATAAGCCTATATTAACATGTCTATGACTTTGCCGTGCGTGCCAAAGAGTTCACTCTGCTGCGCGCTATCCCACAACTCGTGCAAGGCCACCCTTAACCCACATACGTATTAGGCATCCCATAATTTATCAATTATTCAATTAATTCCATTAAATACTAATACACTTCATAAAGGCCAAACGACACGCATGATCTATGAATACGCTAATCGAGACAAGTTTGGGACTTAACCACGAGCTTAACTCGGGTTAATTTGATATCGAATTCGCTAATCACTTACTTAAGGTAACAGTCATTACAATACTCTGATTGATCTGATCTAGGATTAAACCCTTCTTCTACCACATTTCTCCCTGCTTCATTCTCGCAACTCATTTTTTCTTGATCATTTTAGAGATTTACTCAATTTTTAGCTAAAAGTAGCAGTTAATACAAATTTTCTTGATATTTGCTTACCTATTCATTCCAAAAGTATCATATGGTCTTCTTAACGATTCTCAAATCCTCTCGATTCATTGACAACTCATTCTCCTAATATATGTCTTAAAGTCTAGGTCTCGATTGATCCTTCTACATTAACTATTATTCATCTAACAATATCAAATGAGAATAAATACCATTAGAGACTATCAAATAGAAGAAAAGTTTACTTTTGTCTTAGTACAAGTTCTTATTTAACTAGTCTCGACACTAGTACATATTCTACTCAAAACGACTCATCACCTTTGAATTTACTTGGATATCATTTTCTTATTAACTCTTATTAACTAAAGAGTCATACTCTAACCTTACCCTAAGAACACGATCCATTTAACCCCCATGTTGGTCATCATGTGATTATGTCAATGTATTCAAGTATAACCGAGCACCAATAATGGTTGGGAGGATGAAAGAGCGAAATCCAGGCTAACTTTTTCTTTTTATTAGGACAAAGGGTAGAATCCATTTCTAGGCTAACCTTCACATCCCTCATCCTGGTCCGCATGCCTTATCGACATTTTGGGTTTAGTTTGAATAATAATTTTGAGTCAAAAATGAAGTCTGGGCATCGAGAATTTATTTTAGAAGGATTTAAGGGGTTTCGGGTCATGATTGAGTCAATTAAATTGAAAATAATTAGAAAAAATGGTGAAATTGTTGTGGACCGCGATTGGAGCCTCGTGTGGACTAATTTACGACTTGGAGCGCAAGGGAGTTACAATATCGTGTTTGTAAGGTTAAGTAAATCCCATAATAACCTTTACATTGCATGATTATAATTTCGTATAAATTGCATTGATCTTTGATATTGCATTTTTGTTATACATGCATACACGGGTTGAGAGGATAAGCCAACTCGAGTCTCCTTATAATGTAATCTTTATTGTATTATTTAGTATCTCATTCTGATCGCTTGCACAAGGTATATTAAGCTACCCGATCGTGTATTACAGGGTAGAACTTATAGTGTCTACTTGATTTGTGTACAAGGTAGAATTATATTATGCTTGAGGGGTTAGAGTCACTAATACTTTGCATCACGTGATTATCATGAGATCACGTTGAACTAGATCATACTTTGATAGACTCAAGGTACGGACTCAATTTGTTATTTTCTCCAAGCATGAGTCTTTTTTATGGTTTACTTACCACTTTCGGAGAACGTTATCGATTGTGGCCTGATAACAAAAAGGGATGGATTCACGATTGTATTTAAATTTCTTGGATTATATTTCTTGTTTAATGTCTTGGATTATTATGAATTTGATTATGACATGTGTACTTTGGATTGTGTGGGATTTACATATATGACATTATCGAACTTTTATAATTGGATTATAATAGGTTCTAGCAAAAATGATAAGGGAAAGGGAAAGCTTTCCGAACTATCTCGTAATGTGATAGTTCATATATCTCTCTGTATGCATTATCTTGAATATAATATATTGTATAAATAGGTTTTTGGGTTCGAGTGTGATTATGATCTATTTCGGAATGGCATTTGGAACTATGTTCAGGCGTAATGGAATATGTTTGTGGAACGGAATGGAATGCTATGCAACTAAGATAAAAGGTTTAAGGATTTTGAAAATCTGAAATAGGTTAGAATGAATAAATAATTTTTGTGAATGCAATATATATTTTTATGTGGTGGATTGTGAGTCCTTCGACATTTTGACCAAAGCTTCGAACAGTTTTGTTGAAGATTTTTGAAGGTCGGTTTTTCGGTTTAGGCTTAAAAATAGAGGAGGTGCTATAAATTTTTTTTTTACCGAACTTTGAGGTTTAAGATTCACTTAAGAATCCTTAGTGGTTGAATATATTTTATAATTGATGATAGTAAGATCTTATTATTAATTGTATATTGATAGAGAGGCGAAGGTTGCTAGATTATCAAGGAGTTAAGGTAATCTAGGTCGGTTAGATGCCATAATTAGGTGTGGTCCGACACCTACGTCGAGCTTTCATAACTTTATACCGACTTACACAATTCTCGAGATCCATACACCTTTTCTCTTCCATCAATAACCTAAAATATATTGATTATTATCAATTTGAGTATAATACTCATTAGTTAAAACCCTTAAACTAGTCCCATTTGAGTCAGGAACCAATTTACAACTTTTTAGGTCAATATGACAATTTCATGTTTTTCGAGGTAAAACCGAGTATAAAGTCCCAAACAAATCTAGAATTCTTCATTTTCGAAGAAATTCATCAATTTCTATTTATTTGGTTAAAATATTATTTTTCGAGGTTTTCCTTATTTTTCTAGAATTTTTCTCAAATTTCCAACCTTTTTATTTTTATTTTTTAAAATTTTGAAAAGAGTTTAAGGTTTCAGCCTCAATCGGCTGAACCGGGTTCGCTCAACCGAGTCGAACTAGCCCATTCAAGGCCCACCCATCGTCTTTATCAAGATGAAACAGAGGAAATCGTTTATTTTTTTTTGAATTTTCATGAGCACCGAGCTCTTTTGGGAGGGAGAAGACCTTCCTCGGATAAAGCGAGCCTCCCATCCCCATCTCCACACAACAACAACAACAACAACGACATCGACATCTACCAACATCAACAACCTAATACAATAGCAACAATGACCAACAACAATGACAACACACAACCTCACCTTCGTTGTCTCCATCGTTTCTCCTAAATTTCTCTTCACCTTTCGGTCCCTCGACCTTTCTCCCCTCTCTCGATTTCTCTCTTTCTCTTCTCTGGTTCGATTTGAGAATAAGGGTGAGGCGGTGTCTTGAGTTAGGATAAATACAAACTTTCCTCGAGATTCGCATCACATGAATCTCGAGGCAGATCCGATGATTTAGTTTTTCATTTTATATTGATCTTTCTTGAGATATGTGTCGTGTATCTCGAGGACAATCTTTGTGGCTACTAATGAAACTAACACCTCCAGACTAACTTCCTCGATATCAAATACATTGATCCCCTCGAGATATGTGTCGTGTATCTCGAGGTAGATCTTATTGTTTTTGTAACTACCCATATAACCTCCATACACCACTTGATTGTCCTTGAGATGTGGTTGCACGCATCTCGAAGCATCACAATGCCAACCACCCCAACCGATCAATTCATTTACTTCCTCGATTCTCGTGCTATGCATATCTCGAGGTGAATCTAATGTATAATTTAATTTGGTTTAAATTATAGGATTCACATATATATATATATATATATATATATTCATATATGTATTTTTGCGGCTATAAATTCGCCACGCGTGCCAATAATCACCCTAAGCGTGCACACCATTGTGCATCCCATACGTGTCACCCTAATACACTTCATACAAACCCCAAACGATACGCAAATTCATGCACACGCTAATCGAGACAAGTCGGGCTTAACTACGAGCCTAACTCGAGTTAATTAAATATTAGACTAATGATAATCACCTACTTAAGGTAACGGGTCGTTACAAAGTTGTTTATTCAAGGTGGTGTTTTCTCGAGATTGAGTGTTTGAGTGAAGAATGGTCAACCATGGTGGATCGAGTGATTGAGTGTTCTTGCCGCAACGTAATTGTTTGATGGGTCGTTCGTTGATGAATGGTTGATTGTTGCATATGTGAGTGAGTAGTTGATTGTTTGAAGGATCAAGATTGATTGGGTGAGTGTGTGTGACCCATGAATCGGTTGATTTAGTGAGTGTGTGATCAAGAACTGGTTGATTGAGTGAGTGTGTTGTAACGACCCAAATTAATTAAACTAGGATTAATGTTAATCTCGGGATTAACGGTTGTAATTCGGGTGTTACGTGTATAACTCGGTTGACTAGGACACGAATAGAGGGAATATATTATTTTTGAATGATGGTTATGTACATGTGGTGTTTAAAATCATTAGTAGTGTATTGCGCCACATGTGTGTACGTTGCTATCAAGCGAGTTGGTGTGATGGGTGTTTGCCTCGAAATGCATGTCAATACGGGTATCGAGAGGCGAAGCACGGTATACAAGAAAAACTCGACAAATCACATTAAGATGACAAGTTAATCAATTAAAATGGGTAATGTAACCATAGGCTAAGTTGATTAAATTAAAACAATAAGCTATGACGAACCATGAAATGTGTGTGTCGAGATGCGAGGCACCGAAGTGTCGGTAGTCGAGGGGTTGGTGGAACCATTAATGTGTTCATAGGAGTTTCTAAGAAAACACTAACCAAATGCATTATAATGGGCCTAAGCTAAGTTAATTAAATCAAATAAATTAAGGCCTATAGTTTGGTTATTTAAATCGAATCATATGATTTCGTAGAAATTTGTATTGACATATTTAGGAACCATATGAGTAACCAATTAGTGTCACTTGGATTGAGCTAGTGGGAGTTAATGGGCTACATGTCAAGGTGTGGATCATTAGATGAGCTTGAGATACGTAAATGCATGGAGATTAATGGCTATAAACCACTCTCACCTTAACATATAAAGGAGACTTGATTAACACATGCAATCAAAACCATTTTCATTTATAAATCATGGAGAAGAAGAAAGTTTTCGGAGAAAAGAAATAGTGGGTTTGGTGGCTAAAATTTTGAGATCTAGGAGGATTTGAACTAAATTGATGGTGAGTTCAAGCTAGCAAAGACATTTACAAGGTATAAATTTCATGTATTTCTTCAATTCCAATTTCACTAAAATGCATGTTAAAAACCCTTAATTTTATCAATATAGATGGTCATTATAGTTGTCTTTGGTTGATTGGGAGAAATTGATGTCAAATAGGCTCATGGTGAGCAAGAATTTCAAGATTCAGATCGAGATTTGATTTTGGATTATGATTTTTTTTGCATATTGGGTGTTGGAGAAGATAATGAAATGTTTATACCAACATAAATGTCTCGTACACACATGGTCGTCGTAGTCATAGAGACGTCTGTACCCACAGGACGTCCGTACCACGAGGACGTTTGAAACCACAAGAATTGTGATTATAATTTTATTTTTGTTATGTAATAAAATGAATATCTAAACACCAAAAAATAACCCACGTGGAATGCGATATGGCAGTCCCAAGGTGGCTTGGAAATTAGTTGGGACGTGCACCGATAGTTCGGTATCGCAATAGCGAGGGGTGGTCCCGATGTTTAACAACGGAAGCATGCCGTTTCTAAAGTTGGGATTTAGAGTAGTTTAAGTAATACGTGGTTCTTAAAAAGAATAAAACTTAAACAAACAAACATTAGATGTGAACATTCCTTGTTGAGTGATCGCCTAGATTATTAGACTTAGAACCCTGGGATTTTACTGGGAAGACTCGGCGTGCAGACTTCGACGAGAGAGGGGGGTAGTGATATGTTTATATATGTGTTATATTTTGTTATATATGATATACGTATATATATATATATATATCGAAAAGGCTGATCGGGAGTGGCGCGTGGAATGCTCGAGGTGTAGATCATTAATAGAGAATCTACTAAACAAACAAACGCGAAGATCGACTTGAAGACTTGAGACGGGTAGTGAAATATAGTGTTATATGTAGCTATCGAGGGATCGGGAGCACCCCGATGTAGATCATTACGAGTAAGTATAGACAAGCTAGGATGGACTTTCGTAAGTTAAAGGAGGCTCTCAGGAGGCTCGATCGAGGTACTATTGTTACGGGATCGACTACCGCATTGACAACACTTGCTACAACGGTAGCAAAGACCTAGAGATCTAATAGCGAGTTATTGTACCTATGGGGGGGATAGCTGTTGCACCGGTTGTTTCCCGTAAACTAGTAGAGAGAGTAGGCATGAGACACATACATATAGTAGCTAGAATAGTAGTCGTTCCACTAGAGACGTCGACTCCTACACCACCATCCATGACTACGGATCGGACGATTACCACTACTACTCTTGTTACTACATCAAGATTCGTCTTGGCTCTAGAGGCAAAGATGTTGAGGAGTTCATGAAGTTTCAGCCATAATCTTTCTATGAAGGCGGTGACCCCGAGGTCGTAGGGAAGTATATAATGTCCCATCGGCGTTTCCATAATCCGATGATGAACGATGAGAGCGTCCATGTGCGATTATCCGGAGCATGTTTAAGAGGCCACGCAACAGCCCTGGTGGACCACGCATCGGACACCCACCCAAAGCCGACGACATAATTTGAGTTTATAGTGTTATTTTATGATCAATATAAACCTAAGGAGGTGAGATTGAGATTGAAGGATGAGTTTTTGACCTTGAGACAAGGTAACCAGGACACCGATACAAGATATGGACCGATTTTGGTATCTACTTCATTTTCCTATGGATATGGGGACCGAGCGACTACATATATACTATTTCACACGAGGGGCCGATAACGGGATTACCGAGGTAGTAGTGGAATCGGTGCTCGTACTCGCCGAGATATTTAATCGATATTTAGCACACGAGACTTTCTTGATGCAAAGAGAGGGTATATATATTACCGGGTCGAGGTACAGACTAGACAGAGTTCGGACGTAAGAGACAGAGATATCGGGATGACAGAGAGGACAAACAAGACGATCGAGACCGTAGGATAAAGATCAAGTAGCCGAGTTTATATTGTACCCACATTACCAACGCCATTGTTGAGACAAGTACGGGACTAGGGGGAGGCAGGATCGGAGATCGCAAGGTCAAGAGCCGGAGGTCGGGATATGAGTATTCGATCGCATGTTGGCAATGTGGGCGAGAGGGCACATCAAGAGGGATATTCCCAAGAGATCGGTGACTCCATCAATGGTGACACTAGTGCGGACTCGAGAACCAGGTGCACGTGGTGATTGAGCCGAGTAGGTAGATGTCCCAAAGAATGGGTTCGTGGTATGTGATTTTAAATTCTTAATAATTACGCTTTAAGGTTTATGCATGCATGGTAGTACGATGGTATATTATGGTGGTACGATGGTAGATTATTGTGTTATGGCATGAGATTGTCATAAGTCGTAGCATGACATAGGATTGTCTTGGTGAGTAAGGGTAGGTCGTGGCATGACATGGGATGTCATGGTAAATTAAGGGATGCTATGGCATGACATGGGATTGTCATGGTATGATATGGTTGGTTAGGACTATTATGTTGGGATAAATGATAGGAAAGGTTTACGATTCATGGTTTTAAGTAACCGAGTTATGGAAACTTGAACACGGAAATCAAAGCGAGAATATGTTGTGGAGATGTTGGAAAGAGAGTAACTATGTCTTAGGATAACACTACGTTCCCCGTAATGGGAGTACCGGGGTGTTCAATGGACCGTAGAAGGGTACTATCAAGGTGTAAGGTTTAGTCACACGGGGATAGGTTAGATGCATAAGAATTTACTCAAGATTTAAATGTCGGGATGAGATTCTCCTAGTTGGGAAGAGTTGTAACGGCCTAAATTAATTAAACTAGGATTATCGTTAATCTCGGGGATTAACAATGTAATTCGGGAGTTACATGGATAATTCGGTTGACTCGGACATGAAAATCGAGGGAATATATTATTTGTGAATGATGGTTGTGTATATGTGGTGTTTAAAAAATCATTAGTGGTGTATTGAACCGCGTGTGTGTACGTTGCTATCGTGCGAGTTGGTGTGACGGGTGTTTGCATTAAAATGCGTGTCTATGCGGGTATCGAGAGGCGAAGTACGTGTACACTACAAAAACTCGACAATTTCAAACTAAGATGACTAGTTAATCAATTAAAATGGGTAACGTAACCATATGCTAAGTTGATTAAATTTAAACAATAAGTTATGACGAACCTCGAAATGCATATCGAGATGCGGGGCACCGACAGGAGTGTCGGGTAGTCGAGGATTGGTGGAACCATTAATGTGTCCATATGAGGCTCTAAAAAATACTAACCACGTGCATTATAATAGGCCTATGCTAAGTTAATTAAATCAAATAAATTAAGGCCTATAGTTTGGTTAATTAAATCAGAATCATAGGATTTTCATAGAGATTTGTATTGTCATATCTAGGAACCATGTGAGTAACCAATTAGTGTCGCTTGGATTGAGCTAGTGGGAGTTAGTGGGCTACATGTCAAGGTGTGGATCATTAGATGAGCTTCGAGATACGTAAATGCAGGAGATCAATGGCTATAAACCACTCTCACCTTAATATTTAAAGGAGACTTGATCAACACATACAATCAAAACCATTTTCATTTACAAATCTTGGAGAAGAAGAAAGTTGTTGGAAATAAGAAATAGTAGGTTTGGTGGCTGAAATTTTGAGATCTAGGAGGATTTGAACCAAATTGATGATGAGTTCAAGCTATGGATTCAAGCTAGCAAAGACATTTACAAGGTATAAATTTCATGTATTTCTTCAATTCCACTTTCACTAAAATGCATGTTAAAAACCCTTAATTCTATCAATATAGATGATCATTATAGTTGTTTTGGGTTAATTGGGAGAAATTGAGGTCAAATAGGCTCATGGTGAGCAAGAATTTCATGATTCAGATCGAGATTTTATGTTTGGATTATGGTTTTTTTTTGTGCATATTGGGTCGTTGAAGAAGGTAATGAAGTTTTTATACCAACATAAATGTCCTGTACCCACATTGTGGTCGTTGTAGTCATAGAGACGTCGTACCCACAAGGATGCCGTACCAACGGGGACGTTTGAAACCACAAGAATTGTGATTATAATCTTATTTTAGTTATGCAATAAAACATATATCTAAACACATAAAAATTATCGAATCGACACTAGGGACCTTAGAGTCGATAGGCGGGTGTCGGGAACGAGGTGGGGTCGGCTTTAGGAGCTTCACGAGCAAGGTTTTGAAGCGCGTATTTGAGGTGCGTAAACCAATTTGAATGCCTCACATAATTCATGGTTGGTTTTATCAATATCGATTACATGTGTGATTGCTTGGTGGGCATACATGGGTTTTCTACTCCTATTTCGGTTTGCTTATATATTGGTTGTGGCTAAATCGCTTGCACGAGTTACTTGTGATAATGCTCGTGTCGATGGCGGTAGGATATACTTGTGACCATCGGGAGGGATTACGATGGTTTTGATGTGTAACAAGTTGTCGGGAAGGGACCATGCCGTTTACTAAAGTTGGGATTTAGTCACCGTAAGCCTGTAAGTATATACGTGGTTCTTATTCAATTTTATCGACATCGATGGTTTGGGTCATGGTTTTCTCATGATTATACGGTTGTTTATTTAATTTTGCTTTATTTCCGAGCACGTTTAATTGGTATATGTTGTTTATTTTCACACTACCGAATTTGTTTGTCGTGTCCGCCTACATTCATGGGAATACGACGTATTGTTGTCGTGTGTTATATTCGCATGTCTCGTAGATTATCAGCTTTATTTCATGAATATTGTATGGAATTCTCTTGGGATTTTACTCATTGGACTCGTCATCGTATTTGTCGGTGACCGAGTGCATATGCTTCAACGAGCAAGGGCAAGGGCAAGGAGGTATTAGGCGACTACCTCGAGATTGTAGAGCCAACTCGTGTGTGACAATAGTATGTTCGTATTTATATTTTTGTCGGGTTTTGGGGGCTATAGAACACGATTACATATATATGGAACCTTTGTTATACTTATCTCGCCTTGATATATCGAGTTTTGCATTACTTAGGATTGTTAAATGTTGCATAATTTACTTGTTTAAGACTTATTTGTAAAATTTTATTATAACTTTATAAATTGATTAACTCGGCTAATGAAATCATTAATATTTATATGGAGATCAATTAACTAAGTTAGGGTTAAATGGAAAAATGTAAGAAATTAGTTAGGTCGTGGGCATCAAGGATAAGCGGGCCATGACATGGCGAGCTTGGAGACGTGGAATGCGACATGGCGGGTCCCAAGGCAAACTGAAATTGAGGACGTCACATGTGTAACCAAAAGAACTAATTGATTGTGTGAATGTGTGACCAGAAGAACTAGTTAATTGAGCGAGTGTGAGTGGTGGAGCGATATTGGATGCATGAAAGCATAACATAAGCGTTCCTAGATTTGTCATCTTCACTTGTGGTTATTAAACCACATAATGATTGATTGATGATCTTTCATAGATTGATATTTGTGCGCCCAAGAAGTGTTCATGTCGCAAGCGTGGGTGATTGGTCGAAGATCGTAGTTATTCTTGATTGATTAATTGGATTTGCGTGATGGTATAGTTTTTCGTTAAGGTGTAGATTGTTGGGTTTTTGGCTCAAAACTCCAAGTTTCTATTTTAGTTGTTAGTTAATTAGGAGGTTTAATGTTTTAGTCAAGTTTCTAATTATTTATTGGGTTTAGTAGGAAGTTTCTATTTTGTTTTGTGTTTGTTTTTGGGCAATACCTATTTATGTGTTTTAGTTAAATTAGTAAGTTTGATGTCTATATAAAGACTCATAGACTAGTTTGTAATATACAAGTTTTGAGAAGTTTTGATGAATTGAATAAATTTTTGTGAGTTTGTATATTTATGATATTGCTTGCTTCGCCATGCGGAGGGTTTTTCCCAACATTACACGCATTTGTGAGCATCATGCGTATCGGGATGTATGTGTGCCGAAAATCAAGGGTACGCCAAACAGTGCGTATTGTTTGTGCGTGACTCCATAAGTTACAAAAGTATTTTCTTAAAAAAACCTTCAAAACACAATTAATTCATATTCAATTTTGTCCAATAATATCCTTAAAAAACACTTCATCTAATAATCTTCATATGTAGCTTAAGACTGTCTAGAAATTAGAATACATATTCTATTTCTCGGTTATTTTCTATTGATGTATATATTGAGTGATTGGTGATTAATAAAATTTTTTATTTTATTTTTTATAAAATAAATTTATTTTTCTTTAAAAAATCAAAAGGTGAATGCTATATTAACCTATCAAAATTGTTCGGTTTACCCACCTAATAAAAGAAGGGAACGACTAAATGACCCCAAGTCAATTTTTTTATGTCAATTCAATTTTCCCCCGCGTGAAATGACTGCGTCCCCATTCATATAAAAAGGGTTTTTTACTCACCTATACTCCATCTTCAAAATGCACAAACAAGCATCTCTCTCCCACTCTTTCAATCTCGAACCTCACCACGACCCAAATCGAATGGTTTTATGACTGTTTAATTTTTGGATTTTTTGAAGGTTTTTGGTGTATTTGTTGTGTTGTTGTTGGTGGTGTTTATAGGTTTTGGTTTTGGGCTCTAATCTTTATTTTTTCAGTGAAAATATGGATGGATTCGAGAAGAGTAAGCCATTTACAATAAAATCACCCAATTTTGTTTCGTTTTCATGATTTTTTGGGCGAGTTTCAAAAATTTCTTCTTCATTCATGTCGCCCGCTAGTTTTGGTTACTCCGCTTGGCTCCCACCGAAACCCCTTTATAGGTCTCGATTAACTCCTATAAAGAGCTTTGAAGAGGTCTCAATAAAATGCGACTAATACCTCTCTTTACCTTTGAAGAGGTCTTGGTGGCTCTCAGTGGGAGTCACGAAATCTCTAAAAAGGTCTCAATGATAGCCATTTGAGACATATTTAAAGGTCTTGACCCTATGTAACCAAAACTCGTAGGCGATAATTCCTTACTTCTTAGTACTTGCAAGACTAGATCCCACTTTGTTCACAACAAAAACTCCCGCAATACTTTCGACCAAATACAAATGCTCTATAATAGCCAAATCCAAAAAATAGAGTGGATTGAGGGGTGATGGGGTAAGGTTGAGGGAGATAGGGTTTGAAAAATGTTTTTGGGATTTTGAGAAAAATGGGTATGCTTAACAATTAAAATCAAAATTTAAGGTACGCTTCAAGTAATGAGGTATGTTTAGTAAAAAGTGTGGTCTATTTAGCTAGGTCCCCTAAAAGAAACATGGATGTTGAGTATGTGGTGACATATTTTTTCTATGGAGAATGCAAGCGTACTTTAGTAAGGGCATGCAGATTGACTATCGTGCTAATAGTCGGTCGGTTGACAAGTATAGCCACAAAAACAAACACATTACAAAAAAAATGAGAAATTTGACAAATACACGACAATAACCGACGCCGATGATGACTTAGTTGTGTGTTGTTGCTACGTGCCCATTATTGGAGCACGCTAGCATTTTCCTTTTTGATGCCTTGCAAATGTATGTATCAAAAAATCATCACCAATCTTTTTAAGAGTGACATTAAAATTACATTTGGTTATAAAGTTCCTAAAAACAAAATACCCATGAGGTTCTTAATAGGTAGATGTTTATGTGTTTCCTACCTCATCTCATCTCAAGCATTAAGTATTATATGATTAATCCTTTTCTTTTTTTTTGTTTATCACGTGGTATACTAATGGGACGACTAACCTACTCTTAAGCATCGTTAAGAACTCGTATGTAGTGACCCTTCCAACTCGGTTTACTCGTTCCATGAGACTAAGCTCGAAACGCGGCCAAAAGTTTATCATGTTGTAAAAATGTATCACGATATGAATAATCTAACCATCATAGTTTGTACCATTTTTATAAGAAAGAACTGTTGGGATCATGAACCTCCATCGCATAATCAATTGAGATCTTGAAAAGTTACAAGTATAATTTTAAAATGAATACATTGTATAAGTATGTGATACATAACATTTGTGCATCTCCAACAAAAACCCCAAGCCACAAGTTCCCCCATCGAGGCTCGATCTCCCAATCTTTTATGCAAAGATGGCCACTTGATTTCATCATAGTTTGTACTTAATGCTCCTTAATTAGTGATTAGAATTTCAAGGCTTCAAGTAGGGTTGGAGCCATTTTTTTAAGCCCTGGATGAATACTCATCTAAAGGCCCAAATTTCTAATAATGAATTTAGTTCGTAATTAAGTGGTCACTAACCCGTGACGTGACCCGAGAGTGGGTACACAGCCTTAATACTTGGCATGAGAACAGAGAAGTATATTACTTTTGAGTGGTGGATGCCTAGTGTGATATATGTGTAGACTTATAAAGTCACTTCAATTTGTGTATAGACATTGAAATGAGAGCGAGACACGCCTCGAGATGCGTGCTAGTATGGGACCAGGGTAAAGAGTGATGTGGCAAGTCTTAATTTAAGTTAGTGTGGCTTAAATAGCTAATTTTATATGGCTATAATTGAATTGATATTAATGTAACCTAATTTAGAAAAATAAAATAATAGCCATTGATGTAGCTCGAGATACGTACGGATGTCATCACTAGGCAACTTGTGTTCACATGTGTGTCATCAAGGATGAATAAGTGGATCGATAATGGATTGTGGGGTCACATTATAAGCTATCAAATTAAGCTAGAGATGATTGCACACATGTTGATCAAGGGCTACAAATTCACCTTACATGAATATATAAAGGATTGAATGGGTTTTCATGCAACTCACATTCATTTTTTTATTTAAAGAGGTAGAGAGATCTAGAGAGGGAAACCAACCAACTTAAGGGGGATTCTGATGGATTTGAAGGTGGAGATTAAGGATTAGAAGGATCTATAACTAGGTAAGTTAATTTACACATTTACTTTATGAAATTCAAATGAATTAAAATTGTAGGTTTTGCTTCAGTTCGATTTTTCATTAATTACAATAGGAAAATGACTTTATTTTGAAAATCTAATTCCATATTTGGATTTCTTATGAAATTCAACTAATTCTAATGTAAATAAGTTCTTGATTTGGATTTATTTTCATAAAGTTAAGAATTTTTGAAGTTGTAAGACCAAAATTAAAATTCTACATGTTGTATTATGAACTAACCTCTCGTAAGTTGGTCATAACTTCCTCATTTTAAATCAAATGGACCCATCCTGGTGGCATTTGAAAACTAACTTAAAGGGGAGCAACTTTTGCCTTGAATGGTTTTGAAATTTGAATGTTTTCATGTCTTAAAATCCATTGCATCTTTGATAAAGAATATGAAATTTCTAGGTTCACAATTTTGCTAATGTCATGTTGTTTTGAGCGTAACTCCCTCGTTTCTTATTGGATTGAGCTCATCTTTTAGTATGATGTTCTAAGATATGTTTGTAGGTTTCAGTAAAAAAAATTATGAGTTTTCAATCTATGATTTAGAAGAAATGAATTTTTCAAAATTTGTTGGTCGAAAACTAAAACTGTTTTTGAGCCATTGTGGTAGAAGTTTCATGTCTCCTTCAACTCTTATAAAAATTGCAAAAACCATATAATTCAGAAAGCTAAGACATAGCTCGAAAACTTCTCTTCGAGCTATAATACATAATTTCATCGTTTTGATAGTTGAAATCAACTCACAAGTTGTTGCACCAAAACTGTCCCTATTTTATTAAAGTAGATTTGGCCATAACCAAATTATTAATGGGGCCAATTTTTAAAAATTGGAATGTACAATCACTTAAACCAACTCTAATAGCTTGTACGAGTCCTAAAGCACTCGAATTAACCTCAAGAACTTAGAGGAGAGTTTCGAGAAGTTTGGGGATGCGTTTTGAAGTGTCGGGAGGTCGGTTAAGGTAGGAAATTTTTAAGTCTTTGTGAAATCCGATAATTTCATAAACTTGATTATATAACTAATTAAGCATTTTTAGATTTTAATTGAAATTTAAGTATTCGAGGTGGGACCCATGCATTACAGATCAGAGATCATAAGGGAAAATGTTATTTTTATGTGTTGTGTGCTTAATCTGTATATTATATGGTATTTTGTCGTGAAGTCGGGGTGTATCTTGAGGTGTATCCTCAATTTGTCATAATCGGGGTTGTAAGTGTGTGTCTCAAGGGCACAAGTGCAATAAAAGTTATTAGTTGCTCGAAAACTAATTAACCAAGTGTTAATCCTCACATGAAGATTTTGACTCGGTTTACGTGCGAATTAGGATCGGTGGCGTGTAAAATGAGAATGAAGTTGGTGTAAGACCTTGCCTCGAATTTTATATCAATTGGTAGTGGTTGAGGTTGAGTTTAAATTGGTATAAGTTTTGCTAATATGATAACGAAATTGGTGTGGGTGGACTTCGGTATGTCGTGGAAAAGTTACGATTTCGGGGTTTTGACGTAACCAAAACTAGTATTGTAGACATTTTATGGAGTTGGACTATTTTGAAGAGAAGTTACCTCAATTTGGTAAAAAATGGGATTGAAAACGAGCGCCAAAAGTCAAAACACGTCAAAACAGGGATTTCGAAATATAATAAATAAAAAAATTAAGTCGATGACTAGTAGCCGAGGTTTTATATATAAATATATAAAAAACAATCAAATGAAATCAATTTGATTAGAACATTTCATTCCTTTAATACAAAACCCTATCAATTTCGATTTTCACCCCGTGATCTCCGATGTCAAATTCTACTTTGGTTTCTTTCTCGCAAAACAATAGTGCATTGCGAGATGGTTAGTTCGAGCCAAGTTTCTATGACGTAGACAAGGTATTCGATTCCAAATTCAAGTAAATTGTTAGTCAGGACATTTTCCTCAATTCAATTTGAGTTCTCGAGATTTATCAATTTATTTTGCGGGGCTTTGATAAAAATTGGTAAAGATAGTTGTGAATTGGTATATTGGATTAATTTGTGCCAATTAAGAATAAATTCTACTAACGTGGGTTATGGTTTTTGATGAATTAAACTAATGTAATTATATTGATAACTATTTTAGAGATGTTTTATAGTTGATATTGATTTAAATTATGTTTCAAGATGAATCGATTATTTATTTTGATCCAATTTAACTCCATGAGTTGTGAAAATATTTTGATGTTAGTATTGAGTGGTTTCATGGTGTTTGTTGTCAAACTTTGAGGATTTAATTGCTAAAATATTCATTTAGAGAAGTTTTTCAGTTCAAAATAAATAAAGTTTGTCTATTTTATAGGTCTGTATTATAGTAATCATTACTTCTCCATCAATGACCCGATTTGAGTGTTCTTAGAGTCTATGGAAAGTAGGCTTGAGTACTAAAAGTTCGTTTTAGGTCATCATGACAAATATTGAGGTTTTCAAGGTTAAAAAGTTACCCCAAGTTAACTAGTTAAAAGATAGTTGAAACAATCATATGAATTAATATTTTTGGAAATTGTTCTCAAGCGTATTTTTGGTCATAGCTTTTCATTGGGTTTTGTGATTTGGTTTCACTTGAAGCTTGACCCATAATATAATTGAGTATCAAGGAAGCTATTAGAACCATTTTCAAGGTGATCCGATGCTCCAAGAACCCCAAGAATTAAGCTTAGGTAGTAAGTAAACCCTACAAAGTGGTCTTTACAATTTATAGAATTTTATCTTTGTACTTGCATTTGTGTTTAGTCTACATTGCATTTCACATCATTCTTAGTCGTGCGTACATGACATCGGGATAGATTTGCCCCCGCTTGAGTCGTAAGAGTGCGAGGTGCTCCACCCGCACTAGATGATGTAGACGTCGAAGGTGGGTAATGTTGACTCGAGGTAGCACACATTGAACTCATAAGACTGTTTCTAGGTTCATCGTGAGAAGGCCCACTTGTTATGAGTTTAGAACATGAAATGAGGGATCCAAGTTGTTATATAAATTTGTTGTTATTTGGAAATGTAATTACACGTCTCCATGTATTTAGACTAATATTTGCAGGAGTAGAGAGCAATGTAAGAGTTTACTTACCCGACATTTTCAAGTTGTTTTTGATGATGTCGATTCTTTGTGAAGACCAGACATAACGAGAAACGCTCGAAGATATTCAGTGAATGCTTTAAGTTTAAAAGTCTTATTTTCTTGTCGTAATCACTTTATATATTATTTTGGGCTTTGGGGTGAGTGTAGTTCATGAAATACTCTTGAATTGATTATGAGAGCCACCTAAATTAGTTTGTAGTAAGTTAAGAGGTATATGATTCAGTTTTAGTTTATTTTGGGATTATAAAGTTGTAACAAAGGTATCATAGACTTTGAGTTAGTATTTAAAGTTTGAATTTGATATATGTTATGAATTGAAGGGAATTGTGAGTCCTTCTAGGCTTCTCCCCTATTCGTCTATTAAGTGAACTTTTTCTACAGACCACTTTTAAGGAAAGTGTTGTCAAATTTTTTATAAAATATGGATGATAATCCAAATGATTTCCTAATTTGCTCAAATAATATAAATTGAGAATTCGAGGTCAATTAAGGATCAAAATTAAAATTTGGGTCTTATTAAGGATTAAAATAGAAAGTATTTTGAGGTTAAGTTAGTTTGATTAATTAAGTGCGTAGTTAGGGTAATTAGGTTAAGCTCAATCAAGGAAATGTAAGAAATGATAATGACGTTGAATTTAGGATTGAGTCGATTGGGAAGTTTAGGTTAAGGCTCTTGGATTACATTAAGTTACATGAATTTTAGTGATGGTCTTGAGGAATAAGGTTCGTAATGAGCGCGATTAATTAGTTGGGAAGTGA
Source organism: Stephania cephalantha (assembly GCA_039657325.1). Classification (NCBI taxonomy): domain Eukaryota; kingdom Viridiplantae; phylum Streptophyta; class Magnoliopsida; order Ranunculales; family Menispermaceae; genus Stephania; species Stephania cephalantha. Next base: position 56,690,476 of record CM077567.1, on the reverse strand, counting down.
ATGTGGATTGGGATACTATGTGTCAAATCAAGAAATTCTAAATCGGTAATTACGGTTAATCCGGATTAAGGAAGCTTAATTATGGTTTTGATCGTGAGTCGGGAATTAAACACCGGAGAATTTGAGATTTATTTTTAATTTTATTAATATGTGATGTTTGCCTAGTGTTATGTATTATATATTATTTTATTTTGTGAAATTCGGGTGATTGAGTAAATTTGAGATTCGTGGGATTTTGTCTCGAGATACGTGTCAACACGGGTGCCAAGATAGTCAAAATATTAACAATAATATTAGTTTCAAATTACACGATGAATAATTGAATTTAAATTAAAAATTTGAAATTTGGTCCTTAAATGGACTTAACGAGATGATGTGGGGATTTGCTTTGGTTTGCGTGTAAGTCGGAATTGGAGGTAGTGTGAAATGAGATGAAGTTGTGTGAGATCTTGTTTCGAGTTTGGTGTTGGTTGACGTAGTCGAGGGTGAGATTTGGTCCGAATTGGTGCAAGTTTGGATAAGTATGGTAAGAAGATTAGTCCATAAGGGTTCCATATGTCATGGACAAAGTTAAGATTTATGCGGTTTTGGTGTGACCAAAACCAATGTTATGGAAATTTCATGAAGATGGACTATTTTGTTGAGAGTTTTGTTCGGCTTTGGTGAAAAATCGGATAGAAAACATGCACGGGAAGTCAAAACAAGTCAAAATAGGGATTTTCGGAATTAATAAATAAAAAGAAATTAAGTCGCCGACAAGCAAAGTGAGGGTTTATATATAAATAAAGAAAAAGAAAATAAAAAATCAAAGAAAGCAATCGATTCCTTTTATATTCAACATAACACTTTCTTCTAACCCTCTCAATTCGATCTTTCACTCCGCGAGCTCCCGACATCCGAATTTTGCTCGGTTTCTTTCGCAAAACTTTATAGTATCGCAAGACGGTCAGTTCGAGCTAAGTTTCTATGGTAGAAACGAGGCATTCGGCTTGAATTTCGGTAAATTCTTAATGCCGTAGACACTTTTCTTCAATTCAATTTGAATTCTCGTGATTTTTCGATATCTTTTCGGGGTTTTGATAGAAATTGGTTGGAATTGTTTTTAATTGGTATATTGGATTGATTCGCGTCAATTTGAGATAAATTCCAACGACGTGGGTTAGGATTTTGATTAGGTGAACTAATACAATTCAGTTGATAACTATTTTGGAGATGTTTTAATAGTTGATATTGATTATTGGTTTTAATCCAATTTGACTCACTAGCCGTGAAAATATTTTGGTGTTGGTATCGAGTGGTTTCGTGGCGTTTATTGTTGAGTTTTGAGGATCTAATTGCAAAAATATTAATTTAGAGTAGTTTTCTTTAGTTCAAAATATATAAAGTTGCCAAGTCAACAGCCATATGGGAAAATTCATAAATTCTCCATCGGTGATCCGATTTGGGTGTTCTTGGAGTCTATGGAAAGTAGAACATGAGTACTACAAGTTCCTTTAAGGTCATCATGATAAATATTGAGGTTTTCAAGATTAAAAAGTTACCCCAAGTTGGCTACTTGAAAGTTAGTTGAAATAGTTATATAAATTAATATTTTTGGAAACTATTCTCAAGTGTACTTTGATCGCGATTTTCATTCGTGATATCTTTTCACTTGAAGCTTGATCCGTAATATAATTGGATATGTAGGGAAGCTATTGGAACCATTTTTAAAGTGATCCGACGCTTCGAGAACCTCGAAATTAAGCTTGAAGTTGGTTGTTTGTAAGGTTAAGTAGATCCCATAGTAACCTTCACATTGTGTGATTATAATTTCATATAAATTGCATTGATCCTTAATATTGCATTTTTGATGTATATGCATACACAGTTTGGGAGGTAAGGCGTTACGAGTCTCCTTATAGTGTTTATATCGGGGTTATTGAACACTATATTATGCTTGAGAGGTGGAGTCACCGATACTTTACATCACGTGGTTATCATGAGATCACGTTCAATCGGATCATACTCCCATAGTCTAGAGGAACGTGGCTCGTTTGGTTATTCTCCCACGTCGCGTTCTTATTACTATTTACTTACCACTTTCGGAGGCCGGTCTCCGATTGTGGTCGGATAACGTAAACGGGATGGATTCACGGTTTTATTTAAATTCCTTGGATTATATTGTTCGTTTAAATTCCTTGGACTATTATGCATTTGATTACTACGGGTGTACTTGGATAGTGTGGGATTTACTAATCGACATTATCTAATTTTTATAATTGGATAATGATAGGTTTTAGTCATGCGACAAAGGAAAGGAAAAACTTTCCAATTATTGGTGACTTGCTTAGTTTCTTTCTTTTTATGTTTATATTACTTTTGAATAAAAATATTGTATAAATGAGTTTTTGGGTTTGTGTGAGGTTAGGATATCTTTTGAAAGTGTTGAAATGATTTTGAAAAGGATTAGAATTATTTTAATGCTTTTAGGATGGACTGGAATGTCGAGAAGTTAAGGTATTAATGATTTAATAATGTTGAAAATCTGAGATAGGCTAGAATGAATAAATAATCATTATTAATGCGATATATTTATCATGAGGTAGATTGTGAGTCCTTCGGCATTTCCACCAAGTCGAGCAGGTTTGTTGAAAACTTATGAAGGCCGAGATTTCTAGTGTAGGCTTAAAAATAGAGGAGATCTTTGGAGAAAACTTTATACGAATATTTAAGGATTATATAATCAATCTTTACTAATTTTGAGGTACAAGATTTGTTTTAGAATCCCTTTGTGGTTGATTTAGAATCGTATTTGATAATTAGTCGATAGATTTTTCATTATTTATTGATGGAGAGGTTGAGGTCGCTAGATTATCGTCGATTAAGTTAATCTAGCCTGGTCGATGCCCTTATTAAGTGGGGTCCGACAATGTTGGTATCGAGCCTAGGATTCTAAAACAATCTTGCTAATTGAGGCTTAGTGAGTGATTAGTTGGGAAGTAACGCGATGGAACGAGGTTAAAAAGTTTAGAAACTTTATGATTGTGTTATGGATGTTTTTCATTATCGAGATATCAATGGATATGGGCTTGTTGAACCACTTTTATTGCAAATCTTATTGCGAAAAATTATTAGTGGACATTAAGAGCTGGATTAAGGATTTAACGAGGATAATAGGGATCTACAATGTTTGGATTCAAACACGTTTGAGAATTTGGCTATGAAGATGTTAGAGTCGATAAATACCGAGCTACCAACCTAGGTATTTGTGGTTGTATGGCCCAAGAAGTTCTTAATGCCACTTTAGTTGCTTAGGAAGAGCCGACTACCATTGTAGTTCGTCCGAGAGTTGAACCGATTGTTGTAGTTTCCGGTTCGACCGATACATTCGTTGATAGTGAAATGTCACGGGAGGAAAAGTAGGAAGAGTTTGGTATCATTATATGAAGGATTAAATTGAACATTCTGTGAGAGGTTCGAGATATGGCCAATACCTATATAATTATACACGTTTTTAGCACGAATTACGATGATGTTAGGATGTCGTGGAGTTAGGACAAGAATCAGATTTTATGGGTAAGAAAAGTTTTCCTTTCAAAGTTAAGTTCGAGAGAAAATGAAAGATTTGAGGATTAATTGAGATGACACATACATATTTTTCAGTCTTTAGGTCAAAAAGATATACCTTAATTGTAGATGAATAAAGGTAAGGGTCGAGGATTTCAGGGGGTAGGCCTCGAATTAGAGATCGAAACCTATTCAAGAATTTTTGTAAGTAATAAACCTACAAAGTGACATGTTTTAGGTATAAAAAAGAGGGTTACATTAGCCAAGACTGTTCTTGAGTCCGAGTGTGATTACGTGCTTTGGGTATGGAAAGAAAAGACATTACAAGAGACGTGTCCATAACTTTTTAAGAGCATCATTTTGTGTGTCACAGACTCAACAACATATCGGGAATGTGTTCAGGTGGTGACTGAACGAGATTCAAGTACAAATCGTAATCTTATTGAAGGTTCGATTTTAGTTTGTGGTCGTGTGGTGATTGAGTTAGGGTTAACTCCGGTGTGAGTCCCTACTCATCTTGTACTTAACACAAGAATTGAGGATATGGTGGATCCTCACTTAATGTATGAGAAATATGTTTTTAGATCTTCGAACACGAGATGGTTGTTGATTTTGTGTGTTATAGTTATTTGAGTTTGAGGAGATGTTGATAATGGATTAGCTAGTCATTAGGAAGAAATTGAAATTCTTAGGAACTATAGTACATAGGCAAGATTTAAAATTAAACTGGAGGAGATTCATGTGGTTGGGGACTCATAGACATGTATTTTGATGAATTAATGGAGTTCCATCTCTAATAGAGATTAATTTCATAATTGATTTGGTTTTGGTATTGGACCAATAAGCGTGCTTTCCTCTAGGATATCTTCGAAGGAATTGCAGGAGTTGCGGTATCGGTTAGAGGAGTTGATGGATGAAGGAGTTTATTCATCGAGTTAAGTCGTCGTGGGGTACAATAGTCTTTTTTGTGAAAAGGAAGAATGGTAATTCGAGTTTCTACATTGATTATAAACAAGTGAAACATAGTAACTGTTCGGAATATATATCTATTGCCTCGAATTAATGATTTGTTTGATCAACTGAATAGATCAAAACTTTTTTCAAAGATTTATTTTCGTTAAGGTTACTATTAGTCGAGAGTTTGGGAAGATGATGTACAGAAAACTGCGTTTAGTATTAGATATGGTTACTTTGAGTTTATTGTTATGTCATTTGGGTTGACTGATGTTCCAGAGAATGGTTGTAGATTTGATGTAGAGAGTGTTGAGGTTATGTTTGGGTCACTTTGTGATAATGTTCATTGATGATATCGAGATATACTTTAAGAATAACGAGGATCATGAATAATATCATAGATTTAATCTCTAAAATTTGAGAAATCATAAGTTGCATGCTAAGTTTAGTCAATGCGAGTTTTGGTTGTCCGAGGTGAAGTTTTTGAGTGATGTGGTTTGTATGAAATGAATTTTGGTGGATACTGACCAAGAATGAGGCTATCATTGGTTAGTCGAAATTTATCAAAATGACGGAGATATAGAGCTTTATGGGTTTGACTGGTGATTATTGTCAATTTGTGAAAGATTTTCAAAGATAGTTGCGTCGAGTTACCAAATTAACATAGAAAGATATTCCAATTGTTTGGTCAAACGAACGCAATGCTGTATTTTGAGAAATGAAGAAGATTTTGACTTCAACACCAGTTCTAGTATTGCCTAAGCAAGGAAAAGGCTTACATTTTACATCGATGCATCGAAAGTGGGTTTGAGTTATGTTAATGCAATATGGAAGGGTAATTGTTTAGGCTTCTTGTCAATTAAATATTCATGAGAAGAATTATTCTATTTAGGATTTGAAATTAGAGGCAATTGTGTTTGTTTTGATGTTGTGGAGATATAGGGGAAGTTTTACGCTATTTTCAAATCATAAGAGTTTGAATTATTTATTCTCTCAAACAAAACTGAATGTTAGACAATAACAATAGTTGAACTTTAGAAAGACTTTAATTTTAGTCTTAAACACCATTCATGTGAAGTTAATGTTGTTGCCGACGCATTGAGCATGAGGAGTTTGAAACATTGCATGCAACTAGTCGATTGACTTACGAGTATGACTTGCTCGAAAATGTCATTGCTATGATTTTGTCGGAGGTTCTTGAGGTTGATGATGAACCGACTTGTGCTCGCTTTATAGTACAACTCGTCTTTATTCGAAAGTGATAGAGTGTTAGCAAAGTTTAATGGGTTTGTTGATAATTGTAATAATCCAGATTTAGTTGAGTTTGTGGATTAAAGGCAGACCATGGATTCCATCGATGGTTGAGATTCGAGATGAGATATTGAGAGAATATCATCGGTTTAGATTTAGCATTCATTCTGGTAGAACAGAATATGTTATGATATGGGGCGATTATATTTGTGGTCGGGGATGAAAGCCGACATTGGTGATTATGTGAGGAAATGTGAGATTTGTCAATAGGTTAAGGCCGATATTCATAAACGGAGATACGTTGCAACTACTTCCCATATCGTAATGAAAATGGGAATATATCGTGATAGAATTTGTTATTCATCTACCTATTTATTGGGAGAAACATGATGTGGTGTGAATTATTGTTGATGGACCGGCGAAGCTTGTTCATGTTATTTCTATGTACATTTCGATAACTTTACACAGTGACCTTGTTGTGTGGGCGATAGAGGTGGCTCGCTTATTTGGAGTGTCATTGATGATATTTTCTTATCTTGATGCTCGGTGCACTTCGAGTTTGTGGCAGCGCATACAAGAATTATTTTGATATTCGTTTTATTTCGCTTCGTATTTCATCCCGGGTGGATGGTTAGACCGAAAGTGGATTTATGTATTGGAGGACATGCTCAGGGCTTGTGTAATGGTATTTGAAGGTTCATGGGAAGAATACATACCTTTATGTGAGTTATTTTATTATAACCGTTGTTATTTGTGTATTAAAATAACTCAATTTTAGGCATGGTATGAGATACCTTTTCGATCTCCGTCGGTGTGGTTGAATCGGAGGATTGGGTGGAGTTGGAGTCATAAATGGTTGGAGATCACACCGAGGTTGTGCAACGATTTCGTCTAGGATTGAAAACGGTTTAGAAAAGACACAAAATTTATTATGATCTATATCATCGGTTCGTGATATATAGTGAAAGAAATTGGGTGTATCTCGAAAGTCTCCCCTCGAAAAAGGCCATTACTGGTTTGAACTAAAAGGAAAGCTCTTTTTTTGATTTATATGGTCGTTTGAGATTGTGAAATGGGTTGGGAAGTTTATGTATGGATTGGTAGTACCGCCTCAAGCAAACCGAAATTAATGACTTATTTCGCGCGTTTATGCTCAAGCGAAAGAATTTGATACGTATCATATAGTTGAATGGAATCGGTTTGATTTGTAGAGTAACATTTTGTATAAAGAGCTAACATGAAAACGAGAGGCATGTATGTGAGAGCATTTTTTGAATCTCTTTGAGTTAAGGTAGATTTGGTTAAATTTTAATTTCGAGGACGAAATTCTTATTAGTTGGGAAGATTGTCAAATCCCGAGATTTTTAAATCGAATTAATTACGGTTAAGCCGGGATTAATGAAGCTTAATTATAGTTTTGGTCGCGAGTCGGTAATTAAACATCGGTGAATTTTAATTTGAGATTTATAATTAATTTCATTAATCTGTGATGTTTGCCTAGGGTGAGTATTATATATTATTTTATTTTGCGAAATTAGGGTGATTGAGTAAATTTGAAATTTGCAGAGTTTCGTCTCAAGATACGTGTCGAGACGGGTGTCGAGATAGTCAAGATATCGACATAAATATTAGTTTTGAATTTCACAACGAATAATTGAATTTATATTAAAAATTCAAAATTTGGACCTTAAATGGACTTAACGAGCTAACGTGGAGATTTGCTTCAATTTGCATGTAAGTCGGGATTGAAGGTAGTATGAAATAAGGCGAAGTTGTGTGAGATCTTGTTTCGAGTTTGGTGTTGGTTGTGAGTAGTCGAGGTTGAGATTTGGTCCAAACTAGAGCAAGTTTGGATAAGTATGACAAGATGATTGGTCCATAAGGGTTCCATATGTCACTGAGATAAAGTTAAAATTTTTTGGGTTTTGGTGTGACCGAAACCAATGTTATGGACATTTCATGAAGATGGACTGTTTTGTCGAGAGTTTTGTTCAATTTGGTGAAAAGTCGGATAGAAAACGGGCGCTCGAAGTCAAAACACGTCAAAATAGGGATTTATGGAATTAATAAATAAAAAGAAATTAAGTTGTTGACAAGCGGTGAGGGTTTATATATAAATAAAGAAAAAATCAAAAAAAAAAAAAAAAACAATCGATTCTTTTTATATTCAACGTAACGTTTTCTTCTAACCCTCTCAATTCAATCTTTCGCTCGTGAGCTTCCGACATCCGATTTTCGCTCGATTTCTTTCCGCCAAACCGTAAAGCATTGCGAGACGGTCGTTCGAGCTAAATTTTTCGTGGTAGAAATGAGGTATTCGGCTTGCAATTTGATAAATTCTTAATGTCGACATTTTTCCTTAATTCAATTTGAATTCTCGCAATTTTTCGTTTTATTTTGAGGGTTTTGATAGAGATTTGTTGGAGTTGTTGTTAATCGGTATATTAGATTTATTTGCGTTAATTTGAGATAAATTCCACCGACGTGGGTAAAGGTTTCGATGAGGTGAACTAATGCAATTCAGTTGATAACTATTTTGGAGATGTTTTAATAGTTGATATTGATTATTAGTTTTAATCCAATTTGACTCAAACGGGTTGTGAAAATATTTCGTGTTGGTATCGGGTGGTTTTGTGGTGTTTATTGTCGAGTTTTGAGGATTTAATTGCGAAAATATTAATTTGGAGAAGTTTTTTTTTAGTTCAAAATATATAAAGTTACCAAATCGATAGGCCATATGAGAAAATTCATAACTCCTCCGTCGATGATCCGATTTAGGTGTTCTTGGCGTCTATGGAAAGTAGAACATGAGTACTACAAGTTCCTTTAATGTCATCATGACAAATATTGAGCTTTTCAAGGTTAAAAAGTTACCCCAAGTTGGCTAGTTGAAATATTTATATAAATTAATATTTTTGAAAACTGTTCAAGCGTACTTTGATCGTGATTTTCATTGGGATTCGTGATATCATTTCACTTGAAGCTTGACCCATAATATAGTTATGTATGCGGGGAAGCTATTGGAACCATTTTCAAGGTGATTCTGAGCTTCGAGAACCTCGAAATTTAAGCTTGAAGTTGGTCGTTTGTAAGGATAAGTAAATCTCATAGTAACATTCACATTATGTGATTATAATTTCGTATAAATTGCATTGATCATTGATATTGCATTTTTGTTGTACATGCATACACGGTTTGGGAGGGTAAGGCATTACGAGTCTCTTTATAGTGTATATATCGGGGTTATTGAACACTATATTATGCTTGAGGAGCTGGAGTCACCGATACTTTGCATCATGTGGTTATCATGAGATCACGTTGAATTAGATCATACTTCCATAGTCTAGAGGAACAAGAATCATTTGGTTATCCTCCCCGCGCATGAGTCCTTATTACTATTTACTTACCACTTTCGAGAGACCAGGTCGTCTAATTGTGGTCGATAACATAAACGGGATGGATTCACGATTTTATTTAAATTCCTTGGATTATATTGTTCATTTAAATTCCTTGGATTATTATTCATTTGATTACTACAGGTGTACTTGGATAGTGTGTGATTTACTTATCCGACATTATCGATTTTTTTTATAATTGGATAATGATAGGTTTTAGCGGCGACAAAAGGAAAGGAAAAACTTTTCGATTATCGGTGACTTGCTCGCTTTCTTTCTCTCTTTTCGTTTGTATTACTTTTGAATATAAATTATTGTATAAATGAGTTTTTGGGTTCGTGTGAGGTTATGATATCTTTTGAAAGTGTTGAAATGGTTTTAAGAAGGATTGGAGCTGTTTTAATGGTTTTAGGATGGACTGGAATGCCGAGAAGTTAAGGTATTAATGATTTAAGAATGTTGAAAGTCTAAGATAGGTCGAGAATGAATAAATAATAATTATTAATGCAATATATTTTGTTTTGGGGTGGATTGTGAGTCATTCGGCATTTCCACCAAGTTGAGCAGTTTGTTAAAAATTTATGACTACGGGGTTTCGGTGTAGGCTTAGAAATAGATGAGATGTTGGCGAGAAATTTTTACGAATATTTAAGGATTATATAATTAATCTTTACTAATTTTGAGGTACAAGATTCGTTTTAGAATCCTTTTGTCGTTGATTTAGATTCTTATTTGATAATTTACTTGATAGATTTTTAATTATTTATTGATGGAGAGATTAAGGCCGCTAGATTATCGGTGGATTAAGGTAATCTAGACCAGATTCGATGCCCTTATTAAGTGGGGTCCGACACTTTGTTATTATAATATTTTTGTTGTATAGTATGTATTATTGCTATATATATGAAAAGAAGTATATTCTTATTGTTTGTTCGATAATTAACTCGTGAGATATGACGATTCATACAAGGAATAGACAATTAAAAAGTGAATAGACTTGTGAAAAGATAATTGAGCGTGATGAGAGGTGAAATAGACTTGAGATGTCTAAACTTACCAAAAACTATTGTAAGCGATTAGTATCAATGTAACTAATGGATAAATCAATTTACAAAACTAATGGGTAAATGGTTGAAATTAAATCTAAGGAATTCAGAATGTAAGCACCGAACTTAGATCTCTTTGAAGTTGAGAATATCGAATCTGTTAGAATGTATATATATGTCTCAAGAAAATGACAAATTGACCTAAATCACAATCTTAAATGATTGAGAAACATTGATAGACATGAAATAAATTGAGAAGTGGTAGGAAACACAAGATGTGTTGTCTCTTGGAAAATAGATCAAGGTTAGTATCGGTTCAATTAGTAACTCGGGAAGACCTATTCTACAAAGTATTAGTGAATTTATAACCAATTGAAGGTTGCTTCCAAAAATAGTCGAATAAAAGAAAAAGAGACATGTAGTTTTGAAAATAAAAATTGATTAGTCAAATTGAATTTGACTAGAAAATCATAATGAGATTTTGATATGATCAATCAAGTTGTTTAAGTTGGCTTCCACGAAAATAAAATACTTTGAAATAAAGTATTGTCTCATTTTCAAAACAAACCACAAAGTGAAAAGTGGAATATAACCATAAGTTAAAACAATCAATGAGTTAATTGTTTTCTATTTTTTATTACTCAAGTTGCTTAATTATAAGTGACATTGAATTATAGTGGTTCTTTGAATCATACAAACAAATGATAAGATGAATGGAATACATGAGTTAGAAGTGATCCTTGCTAACACCAGATTACGTGTTTGTATGAAACAAAGATCAACGAGAATTCTACATTAAAAAATGATGAAAGGTGTAGTGATAGAATCAATGTATTAGAAATTAAATATTGGAGAAATGATATGAAAATAGCTAGGATTAGCTATTAAATAAAACACAAGTAGTTGAGTTTTGAAACTCAAAGTACCCAATAGTCACTTCTAACCAAATTAAAATTTTGATCCTTATCACTATGACCTTAAATATAACAAATGAAGAGATAAATATACTTGATTGAGAATCAAGTAAATGAGTGAAAGTTAGTAAGATTTTCTACATAACGGGAGTTTCCATTGATAAGACCTAAAGGATTGAAATATCATATTTAAAAAGTTTGATTAATCTTTAAGTTGTTTGAGGTAATGGAAATTTAAATTTTCCCGTCTATTCGGTTGAACAACAACGAACAAGTGAATTCATCAAAAATTGAATTAATGATCAAGTAAGATATTTTGTTATCTTACATAGTCTCTTGAAAAGTATCGAATTTCTTTTAGAGAGAGAAAAGTTGGAAAAATTTGAGACTAATAGAAACAACTAAGGCAATAACAAACAATATTCTATTTAAGTTAGGAATTTCTCTGTTTCGAACGAGAATTAACTAAGGATAACTTCGATTCATCGAATGATAATAAGAAGTAGCACCATCCTAGCTATATTTTTGAAAAGAGAAAAGATGAAAAGAAATGCCTTAGTCACCAAAATAAAGGAGCTAGAAGTGGTGTAGGTGTTGATCGAAAGTCATGATAACTTTGAAAAAATGGGCTAATAAGTGAGATCAATGTGAGAATAACTAAGATTGACAAAGATGGAATAGAATAGATTTTGTGTATAAAATAAAATGAGACGTAGAGATGACTTGTGATTGCTTTGGAAGTGACACGAACGAACTCCTTTAGTTAAGGTAAGGCACTCGGAGTAGTTGTGCATGACAAAAAGTCTAAGTAACTCGTATCATAATCACGATTAGTTCACAACGTAGAAGGTTAGTGAATTGCGACACTAGTTTTCTAATAATCGAATGAGTTGTGATGTTTGGTATAAAAGAGTGTATGAAATTTCGTTAGAGTCAATTAGAAGCTTAAGTATAGGCAAAATAAATGGTCAAAAATTCTCACATACGCATGAAAAAGGAAAATTTCAGGTGAATGAGTCTCGATAAAACTTAGGATGTCAAACTATGAGTTTGATGAAACATAATACATCTTCACCAAAATATTACTATAAGTCAAACTCGAAAAGTTGGAAATTTTGAAAAAAAGTAACATACAACTAATTTCAAGTAAATGCAGTTTATAGTGGTTCAAATGTTGTGCTACACACTATGATCAGTAAGTGGGGAAGCTTGAAGCACTATGTTATTTTAAATTGGAGTTGATGTAAGATACATGTATGAAAATGAAGATATAAATGAATTGAAAAAAGACGCACAACTTGCAGAGTCGGTTAGTCAAGATTATCCTTATTGGTTGAAAATATTGAAAAGAGTACATGTATTTAACTTGATATATTTGAAAACCGAATGTTCTTCCATTGTAAATTGAGAAAAGTAAGAAATATGTATTGAATAGAAATGTAAAAGAGATAACATATTTATAAACTTGTATGAAATACAAGTTAAAGTTTATAATGTGAGATTGAAATCATGAAATATGTTGATATCTATGTATAAAAGCTTATATCTACTCAAAGGAAGGATAATTGTCTCTATTCGGTAATGAGGAAAGTATGGCGAACAAGAAGTGATTGAGATATGGAAATGGGAAATTTGAGTAATTGGAGAAACATAGAAACTAATGTAAGTAAGTTGGTAAGTGTAAATCGGAGTAGTAGTGAAGAAGAAAATCTTAAATAGATTGACAAGTGTATAAGATGACGTTCTTGGTGAACTCATGAATAGATAATGGTTTGACGAAGTTAGACAAGTCGTTAGTTTTCTAACCAGTTAAACGAAATGTTTAGTGACTGGTGACGAGTTGAAATTGGTAATTACTTTCTAATCCACAAATCTAAATTATATTGTGAGTAGACATTTAGAGAATGAGAGAAAGTTGCACGATGAGTCCGATTTCATTTTCTCGATTGGATGGAAATTTGAGATCTTTCGTCATGGGATGACATATGTAATTAGAGATCTATAGTCATGAGATGGCTTGTGTAATTCCAAGTTTCTATTGAGAAATGTTGAAATGGTGATGGATTAGATAGATACGAAACTCTACTTTAATATCTAATGTTGTGCTCAAATATTATTTGCATTACTATACAAATATTTAAACTGATGATAGTCTAATAATTGATCGACCAATAATTCTAATTAGAAAATATTAGTGATGAGAAAGAAGTTTGGGATGTGTATACCAGAGTTTGGTGGATACGGAAAGAATTATCAATGATTTGTGGAATATTATTCATTAAAAATAAAATGGTTTGATTGAAAAGCAAGATATGCTAGATCTTGCTAAATATTGATGCTTGAATGAGATTAAGGCATGAAATGAGTAGTGAAGAAAAGTAAGGTTATTGGATATTCCACAAAGTTGATCGTTTAACTTGTCAGAAATTCACAAAATGCCAAGATTGGTAGAGAAGTTGTTATTGTTTTACATTAAACAAAGAAGATGGAAATAAAAAATTGAAATGTTTATGATCTCTACCATCGAGTTGTTGATTACAATGATAGTGATTGGGTCCACTTAATGATTTCACCTTGAAGTTTGATTTTTACAAGTTCGATTAAAAGATTTGTATATGAAGGACCATATTTTCATATCTCTTTTAGTTCAAGAACCTGCAAGTTTAGATTTTGATGACAAAATTTTTAATTTACATTGAAGAATTTTGAAATTCGAGAATTTCATAAACTTCATTGGATGATTAATTAAGTACTTTCAAATTTTAATTGGATATTAAGTATCAAAGGTGGGATCAACGCATTACGGACCATAGATCATAAGGTTGAATGTTATTTTTTGTGTGTTGTGTGCTTAATGTATGTATTATATGGTATTTTATCGCTAAGTCGGGGTGTGTTGAGGTATATCCTTAATTATCATAATCGAGTTGTAAGTGTTTGTCGAAGGTCACAAGTGCAATAAAAATTATTAGTTGCTCGAAAACTAATTAACCAAGTTTTAATTCTCACGTGAACATTTTGGCTTGATTTACGTGCAAGTTGAGATCAAGTGGTAGCGTAAAATGAGAATGAAGTTGACGCAAGACCTTGCCTCGAGTTTCAGATCATTTGGTGGTGGTCGAGGTTGAAATTGAGTCCAAATTGGTGTGAGTTTGGCTAAGTATTACAACACAATTTTCGAGTAGACTTTGATATGTCGTAGATAAAGCTATGATTTTTGAGATTTTGGTGTGGCTAAAACTTGTGTTATGGATATTTTATGGAGTTGGACTGTTTTGTTGAGAGGTTGGCTCAATTTGGTGAAAAAGGGGACCGAAAACAAGCGCCGAAGCTAAAATGGGTCAAAATAGGATTTCGATATATAATAAATAAAAAATTAAGTCTGTTGACAAGTAGTTGACGTTTTATATATAAATATATAAAAAACAATCAAATGAAATCAATTTGATTAGAAACGTTCAACAAAACGTTTCATTCATTCGATATTGAACCCTATCAATTTCGATTTTCATTCAAGAATCTCCCAACGTCCGATTTTTGCCTAGTTTTTTCCAAAGCAAATTGGTAGAGCATCACGAGATGGTCAGTTTGAACTAAGTTTCCATGATGGAGACAAGGTATTAGTCTCGAAATTTGGTAAGTTGTCAATTCAAGGCATTTTCCTCATTTCAATTTGAATTCTCGCAATTTCTCAATTTCTTTTACGGAGTTTTGATAGAAATTGGTAGTGATTATTGTGAATTGGTATATTGGATTAATTTGTTTCAATTAGGAATAAACCCTCTTTTGGTGTGGGTTAGGGTTTTGATGAATTGATCTAATGTGATTCAATTGATAACTATTATGGAGATGTTTTATAGTTGATATTAATTTACATTGGGTTTCGGATGAATCGATTATTGATTTTGATCCAATTTAACTCCATGGGTTTTGTGGAAATATTTTGATGTAAGTATTGAGTAGTTTTGTGGTGTTTGTTGTTGTCAAAGTCTCGAGGATTTAATTGCATAAATATTGATTTGGAGAAGTTTTTCGGTTCAAAATAAATAAAGTTTGCCTAGTTTAAAGGGTGTATTAGAAAAATCATAACTTCTCTCGTCGTTGATCCGACTTGACTGTTTCTTGGAGTATATAGAAAGTAAGACATGAGTACTATAAGTTCCTTTTAGGTCATCATAACAAATATTGAGGTTTTCAAGGTTAAAAAGTTACCACAAGTTAGCTAGTTGAAAGCCAATTGAAAATGTCATATAAATTAATATTTTTGGAAATTATTCTCAAATGTATTTTGGCCGTAGTTTTCATTGGGTTTTGTGATTTGGTTTCACTTGAAGCTTGACCCATAATATGATTGGATATGCATGGAAGCTATTGGAATCACTTTCATGGTGATCCGACACTTCGAGAACTCGGAGATTTTAGCTCAAAGTTGGTTGGTTGTAAGTAAACCATACAATGGTCTTTACTATTTATGGAATTTATTTTTGTATTTGCATTTGTGTTTAGTCCGCATTGCATTTCGCATCTTTCTTGGTCTTGCATACATTGCATCCGGATAGAGTTGTCCCTATTTCGGTCGTAAGAGTGTGAGGTGCTCTACCCGGACTAGACGTATTCTTGGCGTCTAAGGTGGGTAATGTCGACTGGGGTAGTATGCGTTGAACTCATATGACTATTCTAGGTTCATCGTGAGAGGGCCCGCTTGTTATGAGCTTAGATTAGGAAATGCGGGACCCACGTTGTTATATAAATTTGTTGTTATTTGGAAATGCAATTACTTGTCTCCATGTATTTAGACCGACATTTGCAAGAGTACGAGAGCAATGTAGGAGTTTACTTACCTCGACATCTTCGAGTTGTGTTTGATGATGCCAGGTTCTGTGAAGACAGACAAAACGAAAAAATCTCGAAGATCTTTGGTCAATATTTTAAGTTTAAAAGTTTAATTTTCTTGTTGTAATCTCTTTATATATTATTTTGGGCTTTGAGCTGAGCGTAGGTCATGAAATACTCTTGAATTGGTTATGAGAGCCTCCTAAATTAGTTTGAAGTAAGTTAAGAGGTTTATGATTCAGTTTCGATTTATTTCGGGATTATAAAGTTGTAACAATGGTGTAAGAGACTTTAAGTCAGTATTTAAAGTTTGAATTTGATATATATTATAAATTGCGGGGAGTTGTGATTCCTTCTAGGCCTCACCCCAATTCTGCTATCTATTTGGTGAACTTTTTCGATATGCCACTTTTAGGGGAAGTGTTGTCGAAATTTTTATAAACTACGGATGATAATCCGAATGATTTCCTAATTTGCTCCAATAAAATAAATTTGAGGTTAAGTTAGTTTGATGAATTAGGTGCCTAATTAGGGTAATTAGGATAAGTCAAGGCTTAGTGAGACGTGCCCTAACAGACTTATAAGTAAACTGATTGCGATATTTATCTCCTTTTCATTTCTTGTTATTGCTTAATGTTTGCAGTTGCTTGTATTGTTATGCTTGCTGAATTCTTAGTGCCATGGTTTGTGTTCTTTATCTTATTATAAGATTGTTGTTAAGTTAGAACGTGTGTTTAGGTTATGATGTAGTTTGGGGTGTACGCGGCACACGGATATAAGACCCAGGGGTGTTGGTATTCTGACTAGTATGTGAAATGGACCTACTGTATGAGATTGACAAAATGATTGAGCGGCGACCAATTAGGGTAATACTGAAGTGCTAAGTGGGTTGACCTATTATATGAGGTCGATATTGTGACGGCTCCAATTCCCAAAAACTGGACCCTGCTCGCCATTAGACCTACGTGGACCCCTTTCAACCCGTGCGAGGTTAACGTAAGCCTAGTCAGCGTTCTTTCCCATTATTATTAGTTATTCAGTGATTTTAAATTGAGTTATTAGTGTTACAAGTTTTAAAGTTTAAAGCAACGAAATTAAACTAGCAATTTAACTCATAAATACATCAATTCAAGACAACTTATGGTTTGGAAACCCAGTAAATATGATCTTATATATATAAAGTGACCAAAGAGCACAAGGAAATCATATACATGTATCACAAAATGCCACTCAACCTATTAACCAGTTTTACAAAAAAACAAGTATAGCATATACTTACATCAAAATATCAAAAGAAACCTACATAATAACAAGGGAGAGCCGGCTCTGAGGGAAGCTCAGATGAAGTCACCGATCACCGGCACCTTACCTTTGCTACTCAAAGGACCTACAATTGTCACCAGAACAGAGACAATTCCAGTGAGTAAATCCAGAAGAGTCTCAATAGTACTTCAGATATCAATAAAGCATAGTCTATGAATCATGCGGGTAATGAAATAAATAGGAAAAAAGTAAGTGCATGATATGCATACTAAAAAAATAAAAGACAAGAAATGAGTAACAGAATAAAAGATAGACGTCTAAGTGGTCTTAACGCTCTTCAAACTATGGGCTTGCAGCCTTTTCTAGAAACAACTTGAAGCAAATTCCAACTAGTCTCAAACCGTGGGCCCTTGGCCACTTCTAAGAACGACTTGATAATGATTCTCAAACTGTGGGTCTAATACCACTTCCAAGAATAGCTTGAGAGTCAAACAGTGGGCACTAGACCACTTCCGAGAACAGCTTGACCTTACACTGATAGACTTCAGTCCATCCCAACAACATGCTACGCAACCAGACCACCTAGACTCTAGGTCATCAGACATAATGAATAGATTCCAAGGAAGGAAATTACGTCAAAAGCATATTCAATGAGGAAATAAAGTCAAATAAGAAAATAAATACTATCGATACCCCTACTGGTTTACTTGCCTTTAACGTGCGAAAATCAAAACAAAAGCAATTCCAACGTGCCTTGTAGTGCACACCCGGCTCCCAGTCGACAATTTTAAAGTCATTGGTACCAAATTTTTATATTTTTGTACATGTTAGTTTACGTTGAATATCAAAATCTTAATTTTTGGTGCAATCAATTAAGTGACACGCTTTACAGTATAAATACTATGTCAGATAACCCTTGTAAAAGTCTCAATTGAAACAATAACTTATTTGGTTATATTTTTCTTCCCATTTACCGAAATTTTAAAAAAAATACAAGTATGAGATTTTTCGGATTGCAATCACATTGATCGCGTTTCGAGTCGGACCGTATTGATCAAGTCTCGTCTCGACCACTTTTTTTTTTAGGTTTTTATTTCCCTTTTTTATATAAATCCACAAATACGTTAGAAATGTATATATATATCATATATATTGTATAGTATTATACATATATGTATATCATATATATACATTGATTTGGATACATACATTAAACATGTATATCCAAATCAATGTAGTGCTTCACATTCTCTTGCTGTGCGTTACGTGAACGCACATCCCATTGCATTTTTCTTTTTCTTTCCTTTTCTTAAGCCCTTGCTTCAATATCTTTGTTTAACACATCAACCATGCTCTTTACACTAAAACCCTATAAAAACACTATCAAATTTCAAGAAATTTTGCACCAAAAATAATGAAAATGGAAATCAATGAGTAAACAAACTACTCACCTTTGTTGCCTAACAAAAGAGAGCAAGTGTGGGGAGCTTGGAGCGCAAGAGAGATTCCGAATGCGAGAGAGATGCAAGACCACCTAAAATGGGAGAGCACACATGAGAGGGCTGAAAGAGAGGGAGAAGGGAAACATTGTGGATGATATAGGTTAGAGAGAGTGGTGTTTATCCTTTCTTTTTTATCTCCAATCAAACTTTATGTATTTTTTTTTCTTTTTTTACCTTCTAAACCACTAAAAATTTGACACCTCGATTTCTAAAATTTATTTCATTTATTTCATTTAAAACCAATCTTTATAATACCCTTCATGACTCAACAATTATCACACAAGCCCATTTGATTTAGTAAAATTAGTCAATTAATCATTCGGCCCCATTTGACTCACCATGACTACAATATTTAGTCATATTGAATATTTTTAAGGACTTATACCTTAAACCTTAGCATTTACACTCTTAAGATTCTCATTTTTCATACTCTCGCCCAATTTATGGTTTTAAGTCGCGGGCGCTCGCTCTCAATCTCTAGCGCGTATTTCGAGATAGTTTTTACTCGCAAAAATTGACGATAAAATAAATAAAATTGTGCAACACAAATATAAGTAGATAATACACGTAATCATCCACAAGTAAAATATTTGGATCGTTACATATATGTTGTGTTTCGTAACCAATAAGGATAATACCTACGTGCACGGCTATATAAGTTATTACCAGAGGTCTATCTGACCAAAAGGGTAATATCTAGGCCAATATATTGGATATACGGTTGACAAGATTTAGTTCAATGATAATATTTATGTTGATATGACTTGGTTTAGCTATGATGTTATGTACCATGTCATGTTTTCTATATTATTGTGTGGTGTACATATGCCTTTCCACGTATTCTTGTTTTGTTTGGAAATATGGATAAATATCTCTTAGTGTTACTTTCTACATTGTTGTACTCGCCATCCTTTTTGTGACGGTGGGTGCAGATCCATCTAGTAGCATGCCAGGTAAGGAGAAGATCAACAACTACATTTGAAACGTTTACATGCTGCTACTTCAGATATTGTAGGTTTTTAATAATTTGTTGTATGAATTACTTTATGTTTTTTTACGTACTCCTGGGTTGTTTATATTTGGAATGAGCAATAGTTCCCCGATCAAACACATGTTTATTTGTAACGACCCTAAAAATATTTTATATTTGTTTGGTGAGGTGTACTATCTATATATATGTATTTCGCAAGGTTGATATTTTATTATTGATAGTGCGAGTGAGGTTCACCTCGAGATGAGTGTATGCAAGGTAATTGGGTAGGCCGAGATAATGGCGAAATTTGAGTTAGGCTATGACTTAGGTTCTAAATTTAAAGTAGCTCGAAATCTAAGTTAATTGATGAAACTAATTAAACTAAATGAACTAAACTAAGTTAATAATTTAATTTAAAATTCTAAGTCCTAAATTGGATTATTACTAGTTGGTTGATGAGATAGCTACCTTAGATTAATCTTGAGATGTGTATTTGACACCTCAATTGATCCAAGTCACATATGTGCGTGTGTGGTGTGTTATTTAGGGCGTAAAGTGAAGTGATAAAAAAAGTGGTGGAGAGGCTTTTGTAGTGTTTTTGTTTTAAGAAGAGAGAAAAATGTAGAGAAGGAAGAAGCGAAGAAAGAAGGAGAGGGGAAGATCTACGGAGGACTCAAGAGTGGTTTCCATTATCTAGTTAAGCCTCTCCTTGTTCTTTACATTTCTAGGTGTAGATGGTGTTAATTTGTATGGGGAGTTCAAGATTTATCAAATATCAAATATGTTATATAACCCGAATTTGATAGATGTCCCATTAATGCATTCTCATTGCTTTAATAGATATAGTGAAAGCTTTGATTTATTGAAAATTGTAGTTCAACATGAATGATGAATATGGAATTAAAAACATAATCAAATACTCAGAGTTTTTCAATTGGGTTTTACAAACCTCAAACCGATCTTTGACATCCCCAGACTCGCGTATCCAACACGATAAGCTCCCCGACACCAAGCTAGGGTCCCCTAAGTCCCTGAAGTCCAATTTTACAAGTTTAGGTTGATTACAAGTGTTTATATTTGTATTAAGATGGAAATCACTAAAACAACCCTTAATATTTAGTTTTCATCTATCATTAACACGATGATGAGTCTACCTAGTGCGCTAGGTGTGATTAGCGCGCTAGGGAACCAGTCTAGTGCGCTAGTGTTCTTCATTTTGAAAAATAGTTGAAGGCCTAGACTGGTTAGCGGACTAACTACGCTTTCTGACAGGAATCTCAAGTCAAGAATTATATCATTCACATCCCAATTGGCTAACCTAACTTGGTTTAAACACTCTCCGCACAATAGTGACTCTAAAACATCATTAAAACTAATACTAGAACATCAATTAGATCAAAATCATTAAATCCTATACATTCACAAGTTTTTCCCAAATCCACCAAAACCTCAGTTCTTTTCAAAACTAGCTGTAAATTCTCATTTGAATTGTAAATATACTTGTAATTCATCACAACAACATCAGAAATCAGTGACTAACTCCTCAAATTTGAATTTCACTAAAACACACCAATTTTATGTTCAATTGGAAGTGTAGAAGATGAAGAAGAAGATTACCTCAAGTTCAATCACTTAATTGCACTCCAATTGTTGGATTTCAGCTCCTCAATGACCTCTCTTTCTCAGGTTTTTCACTGATTTGCATGAGAATTAGTTAAGTGGTTTGATCAAGAATCTCACTCACTTAACATATATATGTTTTTCATGATCAAGTGTGCTATGCGTAACTCGAGAATTATCTTGTGGTCCTTAAACATGTTGTCTACACCTAGTTTAATGACTCCAATAGCCCACTATTATCCTATATTCACTTACTAGGATTATCTAGATACCCATCATGGGTCCACATTAACTTGATCAAACTATAGGCTTATTATCATTTGTTTTTAATTACATTACATTAAACTCATTGAATCATATGGTTAATGTTCTTATTCACCAAAACTAACCAATTTGTGATCCTATTAACCTTCGGCTACTCGGTACCCGGTGCCTCGCATCCTGACACACATTTCGAGGCACTTCATGGCCTATTATTCTAACTTAATCAACTTAGCATATGGTTACACTACCCATTTTATTTGATTACTTAGTCATCTTAACGTGAATTAGTCGAGTCTTCTAGTGTACCCGTAATTCGCCTATCCGATACCCAATTGACATGCATTTCGAGGCGACTACCCGTCACACAATCTCGCACGATATAATCATACAATATACACACACGCGATGTATTAGCGAATAAATTCATAATATGATATGCATTACAAATAAGCAATTCAACACACAATTAACTAGTGTACTTAGGTTGACGTGTGTCTTAGCCTACCCGCAACATCCACGTGGATCTAAGCTCGCGTCCAAGTCTGAAATATAAACTAATAATTGTACTTTGAAATAGCTGAGGGTATCACTCCTGCATAGTCTACTCAGCTCCCAGGTGAGTCCTTCTGTCCCATGATGTTGGCAACGAACTAGAACCTTAGTGAACTCCCTATTTCTGACAACCTGAACCCTGCGGTCAATAATAGCTATCGGCTGCTCCTCGTAAGTCGCGTCAGGCTGAACCTCAATATGTCCCAAGTCAGCCATTGGTCTCGGTCCTGACCTAACCAATCTCAACATAGAGATGTGAAATGTCGGATGAACTCCAACTAACCCAGCAGGTAACTCTAATCGATACGCGACACTGCCCACTCGTGCTGCGACTCTGAACGATTCGATAAACCTAGGCGCCAGTTTCCCTTTAATCCCAAATCTCTGCTGACCCTTCCAAGGGGAAACCTTCATGTATACAATGTCATCCTCCTCATAGCTCAGACCCTCGTGATACCTATCCGAATATTTCTTCTATTTTCTTCGGCTCGAAGTCTCTGTCGTATCTGGCTAATCTTCTCTGTGTGATCAACAACTATCTCTGGCCCAACAGTCACTGTATCTTCAGGCTCTATCGAACATGTAAGTGATTAAGAGGGCCTCCCATACAACGCCTCAAACAGTGGCATCCCAATACTCGCCTGATAGTTGTTTTTGTATATAGAATCACACAAAGGTAGATAATCCTCCCACGAACTCCCAAACCGCAATATATAAGCCCCGAGCATATCCTACAAAATCTTTATCGCCGCTTGATCGTGGGAACGTGCCCAAATAATATGTTCAACTGTGGGAACGTGTATCTCATGGAAACCAGAATGAAGTGAGCCGATTTCGTCAGCCTATCAATCACAACCCAAACTGCATCGTGTCGCCTCGATGTCTGCGGTAGTCTATTGACGAAATCCATAGTGATATGCTCCCATTTCCATTTTGGAATAGGCATCGACTGTAATAGTCTACCAGGTCTCCTGTGCTCAGCCTTCACCTGTTGGCAAATGTGACAACTCCTGACATATGGTCCCACATCAGCCTTCATCCCTGGTCGCCAGAATAATCACCTCAAGTCATGATACATCTTGGTCCGACCATGATGAATTGTGTAGTGAGACCTGTGTGCATCCTCTAGAATCCCGTCCCGTATCTCTTGATCCGTAGGTATCCACAACCTCCCTCGGTGTCCCAAACATTGATCCGTCGTCCCTGCACAATCAGTACACTCTGAATCCCGAGCCAGACCACTGAACCACTCATAGAGCCCATCAGCCCTCTAACACTTGGCAACCCGCACAATAGATATAATCGAAACTTTCATCTGACAATAAATGTGATGTTCAGTCTTAGTAGATACATTTATCATGCACATAACTGATGTCGCCTATAGTAAGCCATGCCCTTGTGTCATATGTCGCAAAATGGTCTGACTATCAATCCTGGTCCTGCTCAATGTGTCAACTACGACGTTCGCTTTCCTAGGGTGATACTCAATAGCGAAGTCGTAGTCTTTCAACAACTCAAGCCTTTTCCTCTAACGTATACTCAGATCTCTTTGAGTGAAGATGTATCATAAACTCTAGTGAACTGTATACAAAGTGAACCTCACTCCGTAAAGATAGTGCCTCCAGGCCTTCAATGCAAAGAAGACCGCTGCAAGCTCCAAGTCGTGCACTTGATATTTCCTCTCATGGGGTCTCAAGAGTCTGGCAAGATAAGCAACTAGTCTACCTTCTTGCATCAGTACACATCCAAGACCAATGCCCGACATATCCGTGTAAACCGACAAAGTCTTGCCCGACTTTGGCAATGTCGACACTGGTGTAGAAGTCAACTTCCTCTTCAGCTCCCAAAAAGGCTGCTCACACTCCTCTAACCAATCAAATCTAACATCTTTCTTGGTTAGTCTCATCATCGTTGCTGCAATCGAAGAGAATTCCTGTACGAACCATCGATAATATCCTGCCAGTCCCAAAAATATTTGAATATCGGTAATAGCTCGAGTCTTCTGTGAATCAACAAAACCCTGATCGCTGATGACTTGTCCCAAAAATCTCACTGCACTCAGCCAGAAGTCACACTTACTGAACTTGGCATCAACCTATGCTCTCTTAGTGTTGTCAAAACTGCTCTATGATGTCTCTCGTGCTCCTCATGAGTCCTGCTGTAGATCAAAATATCGTTGATGAAGACTATGAAAAACATGTCCAAATATGGTCTCAAAACCCTGTGCATCAAATGCATGAAGATCATCTCATGCTAAAAGGCGTTCTTCTCTCGAATCCTCAATGACATGACTCGTGAACAATCTTCGAAAAACTCGTATCTCATGCTGAAAGCGATCTTCTGGATGTCTTCCTCTCGAATCCTCAACTGATGATAACCTGAGCAAAAGTCAATCTTCAAGAAGAATCTAGCACCTACCAATTGGTCGAATAGTTTGTCTATCATAAGAAGTGGGTAACGGTTCCTAACTGTTGTGCCTCCTCATCATTAAGATGATTGATCAGCCTAGATTATCTTAATTCCCTGATAATCTAGTCAACATAATCCATTCTTTTAACTTTGACCTCCAAATAATTTTTATTTCAATCTTTTGTAATGCTCAAAATTGTAATTTAGGTCATCAACTAATTTGCAGCCTTCGTCCAATCGCTGCTCGCCACGTCACCGCTTCCAGTTTTCTCACCCAATCAAACGCTGACACGTGGCAGAGGCCTGGAAGCAAAATACTGACAATCGTTTGATCGTCCTCCGCGCACGTGTCACATATAAAACCCAGCAGTTTTAATTAGGGGATCAACAGAGAGGGGAGGAGATTATCTTCTCTTCGGGCGACTGCTATTTTCGATTCGGTCTCTGTGGGGCTCCCCCTTTTTTATATTTTTCATGGTTCTTGGTGTTCTTCAACTATGCAAGGCTAAAACCTCTAAATTCAAGTAAAGATCATGAGGAGGTCGATCATGCGTATCAAAGGATTTGTGAGATTTACATATTTTAATTTCAATCTTTTCATTATTATTTTATTTTCTTTGGTATTGTTTTAATAATCAAGGTTAAACACTTGGTTTAAATCTTGATTTACTCGCCGAGGTCGTAAGCATCCGTACTTGTGCAATAAGACCACACTAGTGGCTTCTTAACTTATTTTACAGGAGCAAATTAGGAAATCATGTTGAGTATTATACATATTATATAAAAATTTTGGTACTACCTCCCCTAAAAGTGGCCTATTGGAAAGTTCACCTAATAGACAACATAATGAGGAGAAACCTAGAAGGACTCATTATTCCCCGCAGTTCACAATATATATCAGTTTAGATCATTTAAACTAACTTAAAGTCTCTGATACCATATTTACAATTTTACAAACCCAAAATAAACTAACACTGAACAACTATGGTCTCAAAACTACTTTAAATCATTTCATAACGATCTTATCACCTAACTAAGGTGTTTCACGCCCTACACTCACCCCGAAGCCCAAAGCAGTACATAAAAATGATTTACATGGAAATTAAAACTTTAAACATGAAAAGCATTCACCAAGATCTTCGACTCTTAACCATTCTTCCTTGACTTCAATGAGAATCTGACATCATCAAAATAACTCGAAAATGTCAGGTAAGTAAATTTCTACATTGATCTGTACTCCTGCAATTGTTAGTATGATACAAGGAGATATGTAATTGCTTTTCCAAATAAACAATAAGATTTATGCGTCAACATGACATGCAATCCACTCTGTCGCTGTCTCCTAGCTATAATCAGATGTCGACTTCCAAAAATAGTACAGAGACAATATTAAGATATCATGAAATGCACAAATAACTTGTCGGTGTTAGACTCCGCTAGTCTTACTAGACAACGTAGAGGTACGATTGAAATCTAGTTTCAATCAAACCATACTCTGAAACATGCTTATCCCTCTCACTCACTCTATGTATGAATGACCAAGAATGATAAAATACAATACAGACTATGATACAATTAGAGATACAATGATAAATTCTATAAATAGTAAAGATCACTGTATGGTTTACTTACAACCAACAAACTTAGAGCTTAATTTTTAATCAGATCACCTTGAAGATATATCCAATAGCTTTCCTGCATACCTAATTATATTATGGGTCAATCTTCAAGTGAAACCAAATCACGAAACCCAATGAGAACTTCAGCCAAAGTACGTTTGAGAACATTTTCCAAAAACATTAATTTATATAACCGTTTCAACTCGCTTTCAACTAGCCAATTTGGGGTAACTTTTTAACCTTGAAAACCTTAATATTTATCATGATTCCCTAAAAGGAACTTGTAGTACTCATGTCCTACTTTCTATAGACTCCAAGAACACTCAAATCAGATCACCGACAGAGAAGTTATGAATTTTCTAATATGGCATGTCAACTAGGCAAACCTTATTTATTTTGAATTGAAAAACGTCTCCAAATCAATATTTTTGCAATTAAATCTTTAAATCTTGACAACAAACACCACGAAACCACTCAATACCGACGTCAAAATATTTTCACAACCCATCGAGTCAAATTGGATCAAAACCAATAGTCGATTCATCCAGAAACCTAATGTAAACTAATATCAACTATAAAACATCTCCAGAATAGTTATCAACTGAATCACATTAGTTCAATTCATCAAGACCCTTACCCATGTTGATAGGATTTATTCCAAATTGATCCTAATCAACCCAATATACCAATTAACAACAATTCCTACCAATTTCTATCGAACTGCGAAAGAAATCGAAAAATTGCAAGAATTCAGATTGAATTGTGGAAAAATGCCATGCATTGAGAATTTACCAAATTGCGAGCTGAATACCTCGTTTTCACCGCATATACTTTGCTCGAACTGATCGTCTCGTGATGCTCTATAGTTTTGCAGAAAAAAAGGGGCAAAAATCGGACGTCGAGAACTCATGAAGTGAAAACTAGAGTGGGAGGGTTTACAGAACGAACCGTTTTCGTTCTCTTCTCTATTGAAATCAAACGAACAATTTTGTTTTTGATTTGATTTCTTTATATACATTTATATCTAAACCCTCGGGTGCTTGTCAATAGCTTAATTTCTTTTTATTTATTAATTCCTGAAATTCATATTTTGACGTGTTTTGGCTTTCGATGCTCATTTTCGATTTGATTTTTCACCAAATTGAGCGAAACTCATAACAAAATAGTCCATCTTCATAAAATGTCCATAACACTGATTTCGGTCACACCAAAACCCCAAAATCTTATCTTTGTCCATGATGTACTGAACCCTTATGGACTAATTTTTCTTGCCATATTTAGCCAAGTGTGCTCTGATTTAGACCCAATCTCAATCGCGACAACACCCAACTGACACGAAGCTCAAGGCAAAGTCTTGTACCAACTTCGTTCTCACATTGCGTTACCACCAATCCCGACTTGCACGCAAATTGAGACAAAATCTTCATGCGAGATTAACACTTGGTTAATTAGTTTTCGAACAACTAATAATTTATTTGCACTCGTGCGCTTCGGATACGCACTTGTAATCCCGAGTATGGAAAACTGAGGATACACCTCAACACAACCCGACTTCGCAACAAAATACCATATAGTACACAAAATATGCATTATTCATACAAAAATAATATTTTGACTTATGATCTCCGGTCCGAAATGCGTGGGTCCCACCTCGGATACTTAAATCCCAAATTAAATCCGAAAATACTTAATTAGCATCCTAATCAAGTTTATGACATTCTCGGATATCACAACTGTCACCTGATTCAGCTTCATATAGTATATGAACATCCTCATCGAACCATCCTTCGTCTTCACGAACAACATTGGAGCCCAGGGTGACATACTAGGGTGGATGAAACCTTACTCCAATAAATCATCGAGTTGTCGCCTAACCTCCTCATGCTTCGAGAGTGACATCCTGTAAGGTCTGCTGGCGATCGGCTAAGTCCCTAATATCAGCTTGATGATAAACTCAGTCGCTCGTGGCAGTGGCAATCTTGGTAAATCATCGGGAAATACATCGATAAAGTCTCTAACTACGAGAACATCCTCAATCCTGACCTCGGTCCTAACCTCCGGCTCAACTGTCGCTGCAAATGCCTACATTTTTGTGCTGTAACTAGTCGACCTCTAGTGATCGGTAAGTCAGTAACGGATCTAACTAGTGAGAACTCTGGTATCACAGGAATGTAAAACTCAACTCTCTAACCAAAATAGTATATCCGTGCATGATAAGGTAACAACCAAGCCATCCTGAGAAGAGCGTCAATATCTAGATACTCTTAACACTCGGAGATCTATCGGTAACTGATATCCCTAAACCTTTATCATCACGTCTTTACATATCCGGTTAAGGTATATCTTATCCCCAACAACCATACTGAAGAACAAGGTGTGTTTCTAGTGTCTGTGCAACTAACCCTAACTATCCAACAATCCGTTCAACAATAAATGATAAAGTACTACCAGAATCAAACATAAGATGTATAGGTCTACCATAAATATGTAACGTACTCTCAACGAGCTGTCTATTAGCTCCGCAATCCGGCTGCGCTACTGCATGGGCCTTTTTTCTGGCCTACTCTGGCTTTCGTCGCGGTGACGGTGGTGCTCTACAGTCTGCCCTCAAATGTCTCCGCTGACCACACCTGTGACATCTGCGTCTATCCTGCTTGCAGCATGTTCGTCTCCAGATCTCTGACAGTCTCTTTGACCCTTGTCATGTCCTCCCTGATCCCTGCCCTGAAGGTACACTTGTGGCTCCGTCCTATGCCGATCAATTAGTGCTGGTGCTATAGCGTGAACTGACTGCCTGTCCTCATACCGAGACTGACTGTCCCGATGATCATCCCTACGGTCCATGTCCCGTCTATTTTCATTCCGACCTCTGTCTAAATGATCCATCTGTCCCTTCGGCCTCTGGTCCGGCCAAGAACTCTGTCCAGTCTAGTTCTCAGTCTCAGTAATGTGTCGCTCGTCTCTCTACATCAAATACATTTTGTGTGCCAAATTCCGATCGGATATGTCTCGTGGAGTGGGAGCCCCAGATGATACCACTGCCGTAAAAATCCTATCATCAACCACTCGAGTGAAGTAGTATATCTGTAGCCACTCTATATATACAACATATATAGAGAACTGCAATAGGTACCGAAATCGTTTCATGTACTGCATCAACGCCCTGTTACCCTGTCTCAGGGACAAAAACTCCTCTTTTAAGCTCAACCTCACCGCTATAGGTATATACTAATCGTAGAACAACTCTTTAAACTCTTCCCATATCGTCGGCTCTAGGTGGGTGTCCTGATATGTGGTCTACCATACTGCTGCATGACATGTCAAGCATGCTCTAGATAAAAGTGCCTGCACACTTTCGTCGTTCCTCATCAGCTTATGGAACCGTTGATGGGACACTATCCACTTCCCTACCGCCTTACATCATCTCCATAAAAGAAGCTTGGCTAAAACTTCAGGAAATCTTTCAACAGCTTCGCCTATGGGACCAAGATAAATCTCGATGTACTAGCAGTAGTAATAGTAGTGGTCAACTGCTCCGTAGTCGTAGGTAGAGGTGTAGGAGTCGATATCTCCAGTAGAATGACAACCGGTGTAGCTCTCTTTACTTGTGTCTCTGCAATTACTCAGTCAACTGGTGCCTAGGGAACAACCAAGGTGACGGTTGTCCTCGTGGGTGTGGTGATTACCACTGGGTCTCGGGGTGCTGTAACCACTGCTGTTGCAAGTGCCGTAAGTGAAGCGGCCTGATCTTGTAGTAATCGGAGTACCTCGACCATCTAAGTTTCCTGGGCTGCGAGTCGGTCCTCCACACTCGTTGTGATAGAGGGGGTCTCTAGCTACATCACTAGTCTATCCAGTCTCATGAGGCGTAGTCGACTGTCCGTCCATGATCTACATCGAGAAGTGTGCTCCGGATCAGCATTAGTATATATACGTATATCATATACATGACAACAATATAACACATATATAAACCCTAACTCTACCCTCCTCACATCACTTCCCTGCTAAAGTTCTAAGGCAACAACATCGGGTTTCCACATCTAAAGTTTATATATTAAATTTTATGCTCTTTCATTTAAATTTCCCAAGTTCCTAGAACTCTTGCTCTAATACCAAATGTGGCGTTGGTATCAGGTTAAATAACAAACTACGATTCATCTCATAGGCTCCGTCGACCTGCTTTGATACAAGCTGTGGCGGCCCCGTGCCTCGAGGCCGCCTTGGGGTATCGTCGGGTCGTGCGCTCCTTACCTAGTAGGCCCAGCTACATTTGTCTGGCACCTGCCCATCCATTTCATTTCTCGATAATCGTGTCCACGTGTGTGCTACCAATTTAGTTAGTTAATTATTCATATTTTCTTAGGTTATTTGCTTAAGTTTATAAAATTCCTTAAACTCAACTATTTGTAGCTTATTCGAGTCCTAGCCGTGCTAGTGGTTTGTATTTTACAAGTTAACAATAAATCAACAGAAGCCTTAATTTGATGCAAGTAAAGCATTAAATTAGCATGATAAACATTATTCATAAGAGCATGTCCTATTGTGGAAAACTCGGGAAAATACTCTGTATATAGGCAGCAGTACCATAAAATAGTGTATATATACAAGTACAATGTCACTTCAGTCTCCCAATACCCAAAATAGTGAAAAATATCAAAATTACCACGTACTAGTAGGTCCTCGATGGTGGGCAATCAGATGTAGTTACTTAGGATCCCCTTGTCCCTATCGGTACTAGGATCTGCACTCAATCATCATAAAAAAAGACAAATGACGAGTCCAGTGAGTAAAATCCCAAGGAACCTCTCTTAGAATTCGCATAATAAAGTAAGGAAATGCAAGAAATACCGTTAAATAAACATGTGAAATGTAAAAACCGGCAACTGTAATTGGCTCATCGCATGAATAAATAACATATAAGCTAAACAAAAGTGTATGCTCGATCTAGATGGACTAGATTGTACTTCAGGTCACCAGGATCCCTTCGTTGGGTGCCCTTAATACTCTTTCACCTAGTCCTTCGCGGCGCTGGCCAAATCCGCTGAGTCACCAACACGTGCACCAAGGCAAGCTTGTGTTGTCATTCACCGAGGGTCGGACCGCACGTGCTACAATCTAGCACATTTGAACATACAACAGAGAATCCGAAGGAGTAAACTCAACCCACGTCCAAGTAACGAAATGGAGTAACAGAAACAACATGAATGAAAAATATGGAATCAAAAACAGAATCAAATACTCAAAGTTCTTCAATTGGGTTTTACAAACCTTAAACTGCTCTCCGACCTCCCTAGACTCCCGTATCCGACCCGATAAGCTCCCTGACACCGAGCTGCAGTCCCCTAAGTCCTTGAAGTCCAATTTTATAAGTTTTAAGTTTATTACAAGTGTTTATATATGTATTAAGTTGAAAATAACCAAAACAACTCTTAATATTTAGGTTTCATCTGTCATTAGCGCGTTGATGAGTCTACCTAGCGCTAGGTGTGATTAGCGCGCTAGGGAACCAGTCTAACGCGCTATTGTTTTTCATTTCGAAAAATAGTTGAAGGCCCATATTGGTTAGCACGCTAGCCAGCCTAGTTAGCGCGCTAAATGCGCTCTATGACAGAATTCTCAAGTCGAGAATTTTGTTCTCTACATCCCAATTGGCTAACCTAACCTGGTTTAAATACTCTCCACACAATAGTGACTCCAAAACATCATTTAAACTAATATCAGAACATCAATTAGATTAAAATCATTAAATCTTATACATTCACAAGTTTTTCCCAAAATCCACTAAAACCTTAATTTTTTTCCAAACCCGTTGTAAATTCTCATTTGAATTGTAGATGTATTTGTAATTCATCGCAACAACATCAAAAGTCAATGACTAACTCCTCAAATTTGAAATTCACCAAAACACACCAATTTTAAGTTCATTTGTAAGTGTAGAAGATGGAGAAGAAGATTACCTCAAGTTCAATCACTTGATTGCACTCCAATTGTTAGATTTCAGCTCCTCAATGGCCTCTCTTTCAAAGGTTTTTCATAGATTTGCAAGAGAATTAGTTTAGTGGTTTGATCAAGAATCCCACTCACATGACATATATGTGTTTGTCATGATCAAATGTGTTATGCGTATCTCGAAAATCATCTTGTGGTCCTTAAACATGCTATCCACACCTAGTTTCATGACTCCTACAGCCCACTACTATCCTAGATTCACTCACTAAAATCATCTAGATACCCATCGAGGGTCCACATTAACTTGATCAAACTATAGGCTTATTATCATTTGTTTCTAATTACATTACATTAAGGTCTTTGAATCATATGGTTAGTGTTCTTATTCACCAAAATTAACTAATTTGTGTTCCACTAACCTTCGGCAACCCCGTACTTGGTGCCTCGCGTCCTGACACGCATTCCGAGGCACGTCATAGCCTATTATTCTAACTTAATCGACTTAGCCTATGTTACATTACCTATTTTATTTGATTACTTAGTCATTTTAACATGAATTAGTCGAGTTTTCTAGTGTACCCGTAGTTCGCCTATCCGATATTTGTGTTGACATGCATTTCGAGGTGACTACCCGTCACACAATCTCGCACGATATAACCATACTACATACACACATGTGATGTATTAGCAAATAAATTCATAATATGCATCGCAAATAAGCAATTCAACACACAATTAACTAGGAAAGAATTACAGCCGTACCATTAAAAGTGGTTTAAATAAGTAAAATAAGTACGGCTTTTTTTATTCCCGAACTAAGGTAAATATCCTTTTGAAAAGGCGCCATCCATTAGAGCAAAAATTTCATGACCACGTGGTCACATGAATGGTGCATTCTTGGAATGCGCCATTCATGTTATTCCTATGGACAATTACACGTGGATGTCCACGTGGACTGTCCAGTTGTAGAAACACTAATAGCGCATTTTGCGAATAGCTATTAAGTTTCCCGGACAGTCCACGTGTACTTCCATGTGGACTGTCCCCCTTAACACGAATGGCGCATTCTCTGAATGCGCCATTTGTGTTATAGTATTTCCCGCGTGTTGTCCACGTGGTAGCCACGTGGACATGTGGACAACACAAAAAACATAAATGGCGCATTCTCCGAATGCGCCATTCATCTAAATTTCAATTTTTGCAACAGTTCACGTAGACGCCATATGGATTGTTGCATAACATGAATGGCGCATTCTCAGAATGCGCCATTCATGTTTTCTCAACACTCCACGTGGACAACACGTGGAGCGTTCCATAAAACGAATGGCGTGCATGGAGCGTTTTACATACTTATCATCGCGAACCACTCAATGTGTTCAATATGTCAATGCCATCCCTAAAGAAGTATGGACTCAATCGCATGATGGAGGCACGCGGTACGGATGGATGAATTCTAATTGTGTTGGCATGTATGAAATGCAAATTTTGTTTTCCATTCAACGATTTAGTCATCATTGGAGTAATATTACTTACACGAATTTATTTTTCAATTGTAGAGTGTTTTAACGGTGTATTGAAGGGGGCTCGATTCTTGCCAATAACAGCGACGACTCAAATGATTTACTTTAGATTGGTGACATACCACGATCGACGTAAACAGGAAATCAATGAAGCAATCTCAAATGACCAATCGTACACAAATATGTCACAGATAAACTCACACATTACGAACAATCTGCAAAGAGGCATCAAGTCAGTTTGATAAATCGTGACATAGGTGAGTTTGAAGTGCTGACTGGACGACATGGAGATCGCATGCATAAAGACAACAATACCCAAGTCGTCATCCTGAAGGACCGCGTGTGTAGTTGCAATAAATGACAATCGTTTGGGTTCCATTGCTCACACGTGTTAGCTGCATGTGCCTTTATTCGAGTGAGCTACTCGCAATTTATTGAGTCATACTATCGGATAGATGTGTACGCGTAATGTTACTCCTCTAATTTCAAAGCCATTCCAAATGAGAAATATTGGCCGACTTTTGCGACGAAGATCATACCGGACCCAAGGTGCAGACGTGGCCGAGGGAGACCAAAAGGAACGCGAAGGCAAAACGAGATGGATCTTCCTAATGTTTCAATAGCCTTGCGATGTGGCATATGTCATCAAGAAGGACATATAAGAACAATATGTCCTAATAAAAACCGTGATCGAATCCCTACTAGGAAGAATTGATGCGGCATTTGTCATGCAGAGGGACATGAAAAAAAAATTGTCCAGCTAGAGCTCAATCTTCCAATCAAAACCAATAGTCCATTTTGTATATTGTTTGTTCATGGCTTAAGTATGTAATTTGATTATATTGAACCTTTTGAAGTATCCAGAAATTTTTCGTCATTATATGTTTAGGTATTCGTTATTGTTTGAACCTATAATAATGAATTGTGGTGACTTCTCGAACGACACGACTAATTTTTTAAAATCCCTAAATTTTAGTCTATACACCAATGGATCCAGGTCCATCAGATCCTTCACTATTACATCTCCAATCTACACACAGATCCTCGCGAGCTTGGAGGGGTCAGGTAAAATTTTTAAGATGGATACATCCAATGTTCATGAATAAACGTATAATATACATATGTATTGACATCTTATTTTCAATTATAAGGTGTACGAAACATTGCGCGTGCGTCGAAGACGTGGTGTCGTTGATTGAACGATGGAGTATCATTCTCGAATGATCCCATATCTACGTTCCAGTGGGTTTTATGAGATTTCATGCATATCATTTTTCAGCCTTAATTGGGCTTTAATTACTGCATTCGTCGAGAGATGGCACCCTAAGACACATACATTTCACATGCAATGTGGCGAGTGCATTATTACACTCCATGACATACATGTATAGCTCGGCTTACCTATCGAAGGTATGCCTATGACGGGAACCACCGATACAGACTATGTTGAGGTGTGTGAGAGGCTACTTGGTCGAATTCCTGTTGGAGATGACCTTCATGGAAATAAACTTAAAGTCGAATAGCTTGAATGTAACGTACCAGCTATACATGACGACAGCGACGAGGAATCGGTGCGACGTTATGTTCGATCATACATACTCCAACTTATCGGTGGTTGTCTATTCGATGACAAGTCAAATCGATATGTACATTTGATGTTTCTACCGTTGCTCGAGGATTTTGAAACAGCTGGACAATATAGTTGGGGGAGTGCCTATTTGGCTTTTTTGTACAGGGAGTTGTGTCGCGGATTTCGCACGGGTGCATATGAGGTTGCAGACGCGTCAATTCTTATACAACTAGTGGCATGGGATAGATTTCCATTCATAGCACCAAGGCGCCTGGGTGTTCCTAGAGTTCAACCTCGAACAATGGATGGAGAAGAGATGTTTAATGACGTTAGGACACATGTTATACAAATGTTATATCGTAATTTCTATAATATTAATTCCATTTTCATTTTACTAATTTACAGTTTTCTATACAGATGGATTGATGCATTTTCGGTTACTCAGAGTGCGACATACGTTTTATCAGCTTATCGTGATGCACTCGACTCGCAGAATGAAGATGAAGTGGTGTGGCAACCTTATGATGAAGTCATGGGGTCTCTTCCCGAATACTGCACTGACGGTCATGGTAGTTGGCTATCGACGTGTCCTCTAATTTGTTTCCACATAGTCGAGTGGCATCGACTAGAAAGAGTTTTGAGACAATTCAGAATGATACAGGCCGTGCCACCAAACTGTGATTACGAACCCGACTACACCGCATCTAGATGCGAGGACGCGTTCAAGAAAATTGGGTGGCTTTTCACGCAAACTTTATACAGATGTTGGAAAATTGTGGTGACGGCATAGTCACAGCAGAACAAGAAGAATTACACGATCAACAAGACTACATGACATAGTATCGATCAGTCACTAGAAGATTCATTGGACACGACAGGGCTTTACGTGACTATTCAGTAACCTTTAAACTATTATTTTATTTTCCTCACGATTTACATCTTAAATTGCATGTACTAAACTCCTATTTATTATATCAGTGTAACTTGGTGCGTCGATTGCAGAAAGTGTTCACTGAGGATATGTACGAGC
Source organism: Stephania cephalantha (assembly GCA_039657325.1). Lineage (NCBI taxonomy): Eukaryota > Viridiplantae > Streptophyta > Magnoliopsida > Ranunculales > Menispermaceae > Stephania > Stephania cephalantha. The sequence continues at coordinate 56,654,263 of CM077567.1, read as the reverse complement.
AAGGTCTTGTTGCGCTTGATGAAGACATCAAAATTTTAGATGAAGATGAAAGGCAAAGGTCTATTATATGAAATAGTGGAATTGATGTCAAACAACCCATAAATGAGGAGAATGAATAAAAAGATGATCAGAGCGAATCAAATAGAGAGGTGAGAAGAAGAACAACACAAACACAGACTGTGGGTGAGAGCACTAGATGTCCTCATCCACCACGTCCATCTCATCGGATAGAGACTGCTGCTGAAAGTAGCCGACGTTCTCCTCCACCACGTTCACTCGATCGAGAGCGAGAAGAATAGAGACCGTTGGTGACAGTTGCCAACGCTCATCCCCACCACTTCATTATTCTCATGGGTACATTCCTACATTGTCCCCAATGCAACCAGAACCTCAAATGTTTATACCTAGGGCGTCGATCATGAATCATCCTCCTTACCATTTTGATCCTTATGCACCCGGGCCGTCGTCTTCATATATGGACCATGGAATACCTAGACATCCAATGTATCCTTCATTGCCTCAATACATGTCGAGTCCATTTACTCAACCATGTTATAATTACAATATGTCATATAGTGGAGATGACTCATTCATGAACTTGTTAAGCATGCCGCTGCCTCATGTTCCTTTCGGCCAACCACATATAGGAAGTCAATATTTTGGAACGGTTCAACCTCCTATTTTTGGAAGCATTAGTACCAGAGGTGAGTCGAGTGAACCAGAGGAAGAACATCAATCGACTCAACAAAATTCAATGCAAGATCAACAACTTCAACAAACTCAACCGGATGTATAAACACAACGTCCAACTCGACATAGAGTACGTCCAGTTTGCATCACAGAGCAATAACGTCAACGTAACCATCGATAGACCTGTATGATAAGTTTTTTTGATCTCTACCTGATTTTTTTTTCAATTTATATCTTAGGTGAAAGAAGTTGTATACAAGCTTTTTCATGGAATGAAATCATACTTTTAAAACTTCCTTATTGTTTTAATTTTAAATTCTAGACAAAGAGATAACGTGGTTTCGACCTTTAAAGTTTTTCATATACATATCTTTTCTTATGATCACGAGATATAAATAAGACAAAACTTTAAAGAATTGGTTGCATGGTTTGTATGGGTTGCACGGGTTGCCCACTTCGAGATACGTACGTGACGTTTGCATGTGTTGCATGGTTTGTAGTAGATATGCATGAGTTGCCCCTCGAGATACGTGCGCAACGTTTGCATGGATTATCCACCTCGAGATACGTGCTTGTCATTTGTATGGGTTGTCCACCTCGAAACACGTGCGTGACGTTTGCATGGTTTACTTCGATTACACAAGATTACATGGGTTGCCCACCTCGAAATACGTGCATGAGCTTTGCACGGTTTGCATTGATTGGACGAAGTTGTATGAGTTGTCCACCTCGAGATACATGCGTGATGTTTGCTTCGATTGCACGAGGTTGCATGAGTTGCACACCTTGAGATACGTGTGTGACGTTTGCATGAATTGCACGAGGATGCATGGGTCGGCCACCTCGACATACGAGCGTGGCGTTTGCATGACTTCTCCACCTCGAGATACATGCGTGACGTTTGCATGAGTTGTCTACGTCGAGATATGTGCGTGACGCAGGTTGTCCATCTCGAGATACATATGTAACACGACTTGTCCATCTTGATGCGCACATGTCGTTTGTATGGGTTCACCACTTCGAGCTTAACAAATTACTCCTTTTGAGAATGAGTAATTAAGAGCTTTTGTATTTTGTATAGATGACTCATTTTCAAAAGGAGCCATTCATTCCACCTCATTATTTTGTATAGATGGCTCATTTTCAAATGGAGCCATTCATTCAACCTCATCAAAGACACAACGCATGCATCCATATCATCATCAATGACTCCTTTTGAAAATGAGACATACCTTACTTTTGTAATTTTAAAGTAACCATCTTTATTTGATGAATAAAAAATTAATGTGACCTTACTATGTGAAAAACTCCATTAATTAGTATACCTAGGTCGACGTGTATCTTAGTGTACCCGCGACATCTACGTGGATCTGAGCTGGCATCCAAGTCTGAAATTATGAAATAAATAACGACGTTAATAAAACGGGCCGTTACAGCAGAGGCTAAGTTGATCAAGGAGTATGAGAAGTTCAGACCCAAGAGATTCCATGGCGAGCCGGACTTGATTGAGATAAAGAGATTCATCAAAAGTCATGAGAAGATTCAAAGGCTCCTGAGGATCGATGATAGTAGGAAGCTTGGGTTAGCAACATTCTCACTTCAGGGTGACACTGACATATGGTGGACCAATCTAATAGCTCTACACGGAGAGCCCAAGACTTGGATTGACTTCAAGAAGCACTTCAAAGTGAAGTACTATCCGCCATCGATAAAGATCTCTAAGATAATGGAGTTCATGAGCATCAAGCAGGCGCGAAACGAGTTAGTCATGCAGTACATGGGTAAATATCAGCACCTGTTGCAGTTTGCAGAAGTCATGGAAGATACTGACAGAGATATGGTTCATTTATTCTGCGAGGGATTATTACCAGTATCAAAGGGACAGTTGTGACGACTGAGCCAGAGAATCTACAGAGAGCATACAACTATAGTCTCACTACGTAGGCATACCTTTCTACTCATCCCGATGAGAGTTACGTCCTGCAGGCCAAGACACAGTCCGAGCAGAGATCAAGATGGGAAAGGAAAAGAAAAAGAACCAAAATCAGGATCATGATTTTCGCGAGAGTCAAGGAACATAATTGGTGGAACCACCAATGCAACCAACACTTACTGTAGCAGTTCCACCTATTTCGATGCCAAGTTCTATCAACCTACCACCTCAAGTAATGTAGCCGGTACAAGACCTACCACCGCAAGGTACTGAGAGTAGAGGTGGAGGTAATAGTAGTAGAGTGTGTTACCGTTATAGAAAGTCGGGACATTACAAAGACAGTTTTTCCATTGCTTAGGGTTACATAATAAAGCGTTGCTCAGCCACGGCCTAGAGATAAAGAAAGAGTTCTTGTTGTTACGAAGCCGGATCCAGTGGTGATGCGTGACCACACCGCGGGTAAGCTTTGGTTTAGACGTTGTAACATTAATGTAATCAATCAATCGTGAATATTATAAGTACTCGCGTGAGAGGGCATTTGATTACTAGTTATCTGGACTTCACAACTACAGTGAACTGTCAGTTAAGTGACCTAGTCAAGTCCATAGTTCGTACTGTCCGTCAAGCGACCTATGAGTTCGTAGTATGAGACTGTCAGTCAAGTGACTTGATGAAGTCCACAGTTCAGTTGTAAGATAAAACTGTTAGTCGAATGACCTAGTTAAGTCCACATGCATACTATTAGTTAAGTGGCTTTGTGATCCTACAATATGACATTGTCAGTCAAGTGACTTGACTAAGTCGACGATTGACAGTATATGTTGAACAATTAGTTAATGAGTTCTTAGGGAAACCACGATTCAAAATTATGAATCGAGCTGTTTGGATCATTTCTTTGTAAGCCCACGGCTTGATGAGGTTATTGTAAACTATTTTAAAATGGCCATGAGCCAACAATTTATAGATATATCTGAGTCCACTTAGTCATGTTTGGAAAAGTCCACGTAAATAGTAGTGGAGGGACCGGTTAGCTAGCCTCCCTTGCTTTGTGTTTCTGATGAGAACTTGCTCGAGTTAAATATAATTTCGATGACGAAATTCTTATTAGGTTGGAAGACAATAACGACCTTAAAAATATTTATATTTGTTTGGTGAGGTGTACTATCAATATATATTTGTATTTCGCGATGTTGAAATTTTATTGTCGATAGTGCGAATGAGGTTCACCTTGAGATGCGTGCATGCAATGTAATAGGGTAGACCGAGATATTAGCGAAATTTGGGTTAGGCTATGACTAAGGTTCTATTTTAAAGTAGTTCGGTATCTAAGTTAATTGATGAGACTAATTAAGTTAAATGAACTAAACTAAGTTAATAATTTAATTTAAATTCGTAAGTCCTAAATTGAATTATTACTAGTTGGTTGATGAGATAGCTACTTTAGATTGATCTTGATATGTTTATCTGACACTTCAATTGATCCAAGTCACATATGTGTGTGTATGGTGTGTTATTTAGGGTGTAAAGTGAAGTGATAAAAAAAGAGTGGCGGAGAGGCTTTTTGTAGTGTTTTTGTTTTGAAAAGAGAGAAAAAGGTAGAGAATGAAGAAGGAGAGGGGAAGATCTATGGAGGAGTCAAGTGTGGTTTCCATTATCTAGGTAAGCCTCTCTTTGTTCTTTACAATTCTAGGTGTAGATGGGTGTTAATTTGTATGGGGAGTTCAAGATTTATCAAATATCAAATGGGTTATAGAACCCCAAATTTGATAGATGTTCAATTAATGCATTCTCATTGCTTTAATAGATATAGTGAAAGCTTTGATTTATTGAAGATTGTGGTTGAAATTATAAACAATAATTTTTTTAAGAAAAAAGAAAAATAAAAAAACAATAAGTGATCTTGCTCTGAATTGTGAAGCATAGCATGCATTCATACATGAATATATTATACATATAGTATATATATAACATGATTTTATTTAGAAAAAAATATGAATAAAGGACTCAATTTGAGAAAAGTAATCGAGCCGAGACTTGCTCAACGTAGTCCGACTCGAGATGTGGCCAATGTGATCGCAATTCGATAAAAATCTCGAATTTTAGAAATTTGAGGTAAATGGGAAGAAAATCAAACTAAATAAATTATTTTTGAAATATGGACTCTAACACACTTAATTAAATGTGAATTGACACCAGAGGCATAGTGTTGGGTGTCGGGTGAGTATTGCGGGGTACGAGTTAGCCGTTTCTGAGTCGCTTTAGTGGCATTTCAAAGTGTTATAGGTAAGTAAACCAGTTGGGGCCTTAACATGATTTCACTTATGCATTTATTGGTTATTGTCCTTTGTTAATCCATGTTGAGTTGCATTCTTTGTGGCTTATTGTTGTGAGTTCTCATTAATGCTATCCTTGTGTTACTTTGGCCTTGTGGTGATATCTATTCGCATGAATTGTTGTCTTGTGTTTCGATTTATGCTATCCTTGATGATATAATGATTTGGTATTCTTTGGATCCCGAAATGAGTGGCTAAGGTCTAAGTGGGTGAAATGGTGGTTACGGGTGCGGTGGAAATGTTTGTGATCTTTTCCTCCACCCTGAGTAAATGAACTGTTGGACTTACCTAAGCCCACAATTTAGGATTGAGGAAAGTCAAGCAGGTAGAAGTGGCTGCGGTTAGCTATAGTTGATGGATCCGATCTAAACTGTCAGTCAAGTGACTTAGCTAAGTCCACCGACCGTCTTGAAAGTCAAGTTGTGGTACTTTATCACACTTGATGGACTTGGAGCGCTTATATGTCTTTGCTATGTGTACTTGGCACTCAATTATTCGATGACATCCCTGTTAAATTGGAAATCATGCTTTATTCATTATTTTGTGGTAATTCTCGCATGATTATTCGATTAACCATTTATTTGACATTTGAAATACTGTTAAGACTCATATGACTTTACTCTCTTGAATTGTCTCCAATTTAGTGACAATTGCAGGTCCCTTTAGTAGCAAGGGCAAGAGTCGATACTTGGTGACTTCCTCTGAGCTTCCCTCAGAGACGGCTTCTACTTTTGCTACTCATAGGCATATTTTGTATAGATATGTATGTCTCGCTATTGTTTAAAACTGGTTAATGGGTTGAGCGAACACTTGGATATATGTATATGTTATTTCCCCCATTTTTTTCACCTGATATGCATGAGATCTACTTTAGAGGGTTTCCACACATAGGGTTGTCACAACATCGTGTTAGATTAAATTATTGTCGCTTTAATTATTTGATTTTCCGCTGCACAATTCATTAATAATTGTTAAATTTAATAACAACTTTAATAAGCGACTAAAATGTAAATGAAATGGTAAAAGAGGCTGACTAGGCTTGTGTTGGCTACGCGGGGGTTGACCAGGGGTCCATGTAGGCTTAGGCCGGGCGGGACCCAGTTTGTGGAGACTGGGACCGTCACATTATTACACTGTCATCGTCGTTTCGTTGTTTATATACATGTGGTCGTTATTTCCTAGTTTCCACAGTAAGTGTTTTTATTAAGTCTTTCGCTGATAATATAAAAATGTTGTAAAAGTTTTAAAACTCTGAAAATTACAACTTACGAGAGATGAAGAATACTTATCTTCAGCACGTATGATGAGTTGAATGAGACAAAAGACTAACTAATATGTTGTTAAGTCCTACGTGGCTGAGATTAGGGATTAAATAATGGGATTAGGCCGGGCGCTACCCTAAATTAAGGGAAGGTCCGTCACAACTCATGTATGTGTTTTTGGTACACAACAACGACATGCGGGTCAGACACACACTTGTCCAGCTGCCCTTGACTATTAGGCGCACGCATCTCTTAATTCTCGGGTGCGCATGCATCCCGAGATAACGATGGCCAGATGATGAATAGGTGTGTGTCTGACCTGCGTGTCTATGCTAGGGCACTGTAGCACTTCTCTTAACAGTTATGCATGTTTATATATTATAATCATCGACTTAGTATTATATATTTAATGCACAATTTAGTTAAAAAAAAAACACTACATGACTTAAAACCGCTAATCATTCTAGCAAATATGAATCACTTTAAGTTCACAAGTGGAAACAATTAGAATACATCAAACTAAATTTTAAATAGAATTATAATTTTAGGGCAAGCTTAAAAAACAAAGTTAGGGCAGAGCGACCGAAGTAGAAGACGACTTTTTTTTCGACTTTCCTTTTTTGGTTTTTCTGGCCTTTTTTTTTTGTTGGGTCAGATAATGGGCCGTTTCTCTTTTTTTTAGGGTCAGATGGTGGGGAGTTTCATGACTCTCTTGTTGGGCTTAAAGGTTGGCTAAAAAAATTAATTGGCTGGCTATAATTAGATTGGACTTAAGTTCTAAAAAAACATAATTAGAATGGACTTAAGTACTACTAAAAAAATTATTTTCCAGGGGTGTAGCTCAAGGTAGCCTTGCTTTTGGCTCTGTGACTGTCTTCAAGCCTTAAGAAAAAAAACCGAACCTTACGTCTTTATCCTGTTAATCTGAAAATACTACCCTAGGTATAATCTTAAATTCACAAAATTTTCTTACTATTATGACTAAAGGTTCTGATTATAGATAGGAATTAGGTGTTAGTTTTTATTCTTGTACCTACTTGTGAACAAAAAAATCAATGGAAGTGAAAATATGGCTTTATTTGTGCTTTGTCACAAAAAACATATTTACAAAACAAAACCAACTCATGCACTCCCTATATGATGAACGTCTTTTGTAAAGTATAAATATTATTTATGTTTAGGTTAGTTTAATAAAAACAATCCATTCGTACACACCTACCAGGCTACCACTAGTTGCTAATTTTAAATATAGAAATTGTTTTAGGGCCCTTGGATTTCATCTTTATGTCCATAATGATGGAAAGAACCAGCCTCTCCTGCCTATATAAATAAAGACTTGTCTGGTTGACTAGCCAAACCCTCCCTAGCCCCTAATTTGATCACGTTTTGACGGTTTTGTAATGGTTTTCACAAAATAAAGGGAAAAAAAATCCCCACAAACAGCAATAACAAAGGCTGATCTCAACGTACCTGATTGGCCCAAGTGATAAGAGACTTTATTTCCTTAAACAAAGTCTTTAATTTGAATTTCGTGGATGAAAAATTAAGTTATGAGGCCGTCCCTAAATGGAATTTGATAATGCTCGAGTGTGAATTACTTAAGGTGGTTGGCATCGAACACCGCGTGAGAAACCAAAAAAAAAAAACTGTCTCAAATTACTAGGGCCTGCTACAAGAATCAAACGTTTACTGCCATGCATAGAATAGGCCCTATGGTGGTTATTGCATAAATTAATCTTCTATTGTTTTTGTAAGCAACATTATTAAAATCAACTCAATTAGCAAGACTTAACAGTATGCAATAACACATAATATACCTGCAGTGATGCATCAACACTGTGAAGAACAACCAGCTATGTTCAACTTAAAAATCTGCAAAGCTTTCTCCTCCACATCACTTGTTCAGGGTAGCATTCAAAATCGTAGTTTGGGACGATAATCGCCAAATCGAAACTTTTCAACTCCTAATCAGATCTGATATTGAATGAAATTCCTTCTCTTTACCATTAGCACCCTAAACATTGATTGACTAAGTGATACAACAGATCTGAATTAAGCATATAAGCCAGCATTACACATATTTCCCTCGATACTTTGGTTTCGAGTCCCTGTTAAAGTCTCCAGACGCACCATTTACGGAACTAGCTGGACTGAAGACAGCAGAATGAAGGTTGCCATCTTCTAACCATTTAAGATGGTTTTCTTTGAATTCTAAATGCATTTTCATGGCCAACTCTGCAATATCATCGGTGTATGGTCCTGTCTTCACCATGGTAATTAAATACCGGCTGTAACGAAAGCTGAGTATCTGTTCGCAGCTAGCAACCATTGTGAAACATGGATGCTTGGGAAAATTGATATTAGTTGTGCCATCTTCCCGAAGTACAGGGTAGAAGAACACAAGCCTACCATTCATGACAAGCATTCGAGCTGCGAGTTCAAGCAAGTCATGCACACACTCAGCTAAGCTGTAAGGTGCAGTGGAGGGTATGTGGCCTGTTCTTTTATCGTCAGGGACTGTGTATGGAGCAATCACGCCTTTCAGTAGCTTCCGGCCACCAGATTTGCGCCCCCCAGCACGAACCCCGTATGGAGGATCACAAATGATAGCATCAAAGATCTGTTAGCATAACGATATAATTTACACTAAGTACATATAACAATAATTTACATGACAATAATCAAATAACAAGCAATTCTTATCAGCATATAGTAATGTACCATGAAATTTGCAGCATACATATACTTTCTAGTTGGGGAATGCATTTTGAACCCATGAACTTAAACACTTAAAGTCATGCAATATATCAGCAACTAATACTCCAACTCAAGTGAAAAGCAACAAAATAAATGAAGGACAGAGAACTTCAGAGCTAGATATATGAACAGAAAAGAAAAGAGAGAAGGAAGAGGGAGGGAGAGGGAGACTACCTCTTTCAGCCCCTGACGCCAAGGAGGAAGGTTGTTATCTGCCCTCAGCAACGATATAGGCATTGGCAATCCATACTGCAAGATAGAAAAGAACAAACTTTTGAACAAATAGCCAAGAGATTAGGATAATGCTTAAAAATTTAAAAAGAGCAGAAGTTTGATCAAACTTTATTGATTACTTGCACAAAGAATACTTGATATCAAACAAGAACTGCTCCAAAATTAATAAGGCCAAGGTGGTCCTTCACTAACCAAACAAAAGAAAACCTCTATCGATCTCAAGAAGCAAATGGGAGAAGAGTAGAATCCATCACCACCAATGAAAGGCAAAGCAATGCGAAAGCACACATCCAAAGCTAACAGGGAGGAGAAATCCAGAAAATGATGACCTAGTGCCATCCATGATAAAACCCTAAAGTGGATGCACTTCCAACTTGGGAAATGACATTTTTACATGTAAACTTAATGTCAAGCGCCTCTTTGAAAGTGGTGCAGTATTTTCGCAATACGTACGCACATATTCTGATGTGCGTCGTTCTGTTTTCAAATAGATGTGTGACCTTAACTCTGTAACTTAAATGTGCAACTGTAGCTTACCCTTCCAGCTTATCCACCATGACCGAGCAAGTCATTCAAGCCAAATGGAGTTCATAGCCAAAACCAATTAAATAGCACAAAGTTCAATGTCCACGGGAAGCCCATCCCAATATGAAGTCATCCCCAAAGTGCCAGCAAAAAAATTTCTAGATTCATTTGATCGGATTTGTCCAGTCCATTTTTCTTTTAGTGGGACAAAAACCAGGCTAATTGCGAATTCTCAGCCTTCTTAAGAACCAAGGGTTTCCAGGCTTAATCTAGAAAATCATACAGTTGGTGATTATCAACATTTAGAAATTCCTTTGAAGTAATAGCTTTAGGTACTTCGGAAATTCGTTGTGCCATTTAAAAAGATGTTATTCAGCAAATAACATGTTAATCTAACATGTAAGTATGATATACTATCCCATCAAAAAAAAAAAAAATGAAAAAAAGAAAAAAAAAAAGAAAAAAAACCAATTGAAGTATTACAGGTTGGGCAGATTCGGTCAATGAGTAGTCAACATACTTGCTTTTGATGACATTTTGACCAGGTGCATCTAGTTTAAAAGAAATTGAAAACCCCAGACAAACTTATAAAGCTTGGGCACAATACTAAACAATATAATCACAAAAGCTACAATAAGGAAACGACATCTGCAATACAGTTTTAGTAACAATCTTCAACAATCCATCTGACTTCTTTACCCTCAATGTAAAACCACCTATTTCAACATGGCACCACAGAAACTAGTAGTTATACAATTATTTTATCTGACTGAGTAGTTTGTCATAACTTCTACAGTAGTATGAAATAAAGATTCAAATTCCATTTGAAGTATATATTAGGTAAACTTATTCATCAAAAATTTAACTTCCAATATTAAGTCGATCTCAAAAAAAGAATTACAATATAGAGTCCCAATTCATTAAGAAAAACTTGCCTGCTTAAAATTGCTCCAGACATTGCAGTCAGGCCCTCGTCCATCACGAACCACCCTTATGTCAATATCTGCACCCTGAACAATTCAGATCAGCCTATTCAAAGCCATACATCTGCAGTAATAGTAAAGAGTTTTTTCTTTCCAAGAAACAAAGCATGAGCTAATCTATCCTCGAAAGTACCCATTACAAAGGAAAATGGAGGCACAAACCATTGTCATTGCCCCGAAATGTGCAGCTGCAACAAGGATGCTGCCTGTGCCAACAAATGGATCATACACAAGCTTCCCTTTTGTTGCTAATGCTTGATTAGCCATCAGGAAAGCCATTTCTGCATCCATTGCAGTAGGACCCAAGTACTTGCGACTTTTCAATTGATACGTTGGCAAGAGCTTCCTATCAGCAGCCCCAACCTCTCGACCAAAAAAGATTCTTTTTTGTACAACAGGTGGCAGACCATTGTTCGATCCATAGTTATCAGTTTCCATAAGCCAAAACTTCTGTTCGGGATTTTTCAGATTAACTCGACCCTGAAACAAGAAATTTCATAAGTTGCACTTCCTTGAGGAACTTATCAAGCACAAAATTTTTTGAAAATACAAAATCCCATAATTCCAAAATATGTAAAAAATTATATTAGAAAAATATGATCAGCAAAATGTCATGATGAGCATACCAACTAAAAAACATTGCACAGCTGAAAATGGACCACTGGTTGAAGACAATAAACTTTTTTTTTTCCTTTTTTGATTCTGAGAGATAACAAAATAAAATTTGGAGGACAAGAAACTTTATTCAATTCATAAGATGGAGTTAATTTTAAATAGGACATAAGATGAAGTCAATGAACTACATGCAGAATTCACCAGATAAAAGAGACCAATCAAACTTCCACGTAGAGTAACTTTTTTTGGCACTTTCTTTTTTGACTTCTAAGCGAGTGAACCCACGAGCTCCCTAAACCTTGCCTTTTGGCAAGTGATGTCTCATCCATTTCACCAGAGATGCTTTGACCCTTTCAGTTACTAGAAAGTAGAGACTAAAGGAAATTCATAATAATTACGTACTACTTTAGGAAGGATGCTCCACTTCCAAGCCGGAATTTAGACTCACAATCAGTTAAAGGTTTTCCCAACAAATCTCGCCTAATCAGCCAAACATTTATTTATTTATTTTTTTTAATTCATCAGCCAAACATTGAGGAAAGGGCAAAAGCAGAAGCTGATATCTCGAACCAAAGATTCGTGGCTTCGGCCCTTTCAGTAACTAGAAAGTAAAGATTAATGGAAATTCATTCTAATTATGTACAAGTTTAGGAAGGATGCTCCACTTACAAACCGGAATTTAGACTACAGAAATGGAGAAGGAAGGTTCAAGATTGGCATATTGGCAAAGCAATTAAGCAGAAACTGTACAAAAGAAATAAAAAAATAACCCAACTTCTTTACAAAGTAATATAGGAAAGGACATCATAATATAGTTTCAATCTGATTACTCTTGAGCAAGTCAAGAATAGGAAAAGAGCCAAAATAATTAACGAAACACCTAAAACGTAAACAATCGAGACTAAGAAAATATTTATCCTAATAATTTTACCATTTTCTTAAAAACAAATATTACAATCAGTCTTGTATTGTAGCATTGTGAAACATCTTATTTGCAAGAACAGGTAACATCTTCCTTTCTGAGTTTTTAATGTCCTTATCCAACTTCTGCTTTCTACTCGCAATTCGATTTCTCTAATGTAAGAATTCAAGAAATATCCTCCATGTTTTTATAAGAAAAGACTAGAGAGATTGCACAAATAAAACCAGGAAAGAAAATGCTAAATGAAGTAACGATCAAGAGCATAGCATCTCGGCTTTATATCACATTTAACTAAGGAGGCAAACCACAACCCAGAACAAAAATATAATAAAAAGTGAAGAAAATAAAAAGCCAAAAAATGCAAAGATAAAGTGAAAGTTCCCGTGGTTGTGCCATACTGAAAAGAAAGCCAAAGAGCAAAGAGAAGCTCCAGGCTTTAGGAAACACATTCTTGACATATAACAAACATAGGACATCGCTTATTCTTGTTCATTAAAAGTGTGCTTTCAGAGACAGCTACTTTTGACATGGAATGCAAGGCACAAGATTTTATGGACCAAGTTGAGCAACAAAAACCTAAGAAAAAAGACCATAATCAATCCTAAATAAGAAAACTAAAATCTTATTTAAAATTTATGGACATTCCACATCAACTTCCATCATAAGCACTATTAAACATGGACGAACGCCCAAACTTACAATTTGTTATCTTAATCAATGCAGGTGTATATACTTTATTGACTCATTAGCCAATTACTTGATTTGTTGAATGACAAGAAATTTTACGCATTCTCAGCTCTCCAGCTGACGAAAGTGGAAAAAAAATAGCAGGACCCAGTTGATGGTTGGATCATAAGTTCATAACTAGCTTCTGGTATTTCCGGCACCGTAGTACAAATTATGTTTAATAGGAAATGAAAATTTGTGTTGACAAACTGGCCAACCAATAATAATAGGTGATATTGGAAAGTAGAAATCTCTGAGACTTCTCATAGGTGTTTCATGTTACATCATAAACCATATCCTATATGAAGTCAGATCATAACATAGAGAATTTCTTGTCCTTTGAGAATCAATATTCACCAAGCATGGCTGTAATTCAGTTACAAATCACAGCTTTCAGTATGAAACAATTGGTGGGCTACATTTTAATTTTTAAATTAAATGAATCTTTAGGTGAATGCTTCCCAAGCCATCAAAGATACATAATTGCATACGAACCTTGAAAGGTACAAACTTTAAACTTTGAATACGTTCATTTTGCTCTTCAAAGTTAATAATCTTCCCAAAGCTGTCAACAACAATTCTAAAGGTGGTTTCTGTCGTCAAGTATGGTAGCTTCCTCTCTTCGGGATAACTAGTCACTGCCTTCTCTAACTCTTCATAGTTATCTCCTTCACCCCAAAGTTCATATATTCCCTTCACAAGCAAACCTGCAAAAAATGCAAAAATATTTAATTAAATAAACAACAAAAACTCAAGCATGTTACAACCTCACTTACTTGTCACATTATACAGAAAAATAGAAGTATTTTTTTAGGCACGTTTATTCGCTCTTTCTTTGATTCATTAATCAATGAAGGCATGGACCTCTTAAGGCCTAATACCATTAAGGACTAAAGTGCTACCGTGGGCAGCTAAGTTGGTTAGTTTAAGTGTGAGATTTTATGCTTTCAGCCCAACTCTGACATGAGTATCTCATCATCCAGGACTGAAGTTAGATATTAAAAATGCCTGAAAAATAAATGTTAAACACTAGCATTTAGTAAGGTAAACTTCAAAAGCTTTTTATTTTCATTCATAAAAGCAGTTTTATACGTAACAATTCCGTATAAATAAAAATAACATAATTGCATTTTGTTGTTTGATTATATAAAAAATCCAATGAATTCACCATTCTTCAATTGAAAGATCACCATCTGGTGAGAAGACTTTAGTGCTAGTCTCTAGCTTGAGGCCACAAGAATATTCTTTTTTTTTTTAAACCAAGAATTTATTAATTTAAAAATAGAGTTTTTTTTTTTTTTTTTCGAAGACCGACTACGTCTTCAACATTTTTCTTAGTCTATTTTTTATAAGAACATACCTCTTCAAACTTCAACAAGACAGAGACTCTCCCAATTATTCAGATGATCAATTAAAAGAGATTTCGCACATGTTTGCTCAGGAAAGTGCCTTATTTGTCAAGTCAGTAGGTGTAGGTGTTAGCAACTTAAGCATGCACATTTTGAGTTCAATATACTCAAAGCATACCCAAGTTACGCACTCAGAACTTTTGTAGATATAAGAAAAAGATGTTGATACATTCAGACATGTTTATACATAATGAAATAATTATACAGAAATTCATAAAATAGAAATACATGTAAGCATTTAAAAAGGTTAGAAAAGTTGAGTTCTGCCAGAAAATGAAAATTCAAATGCTTTAAAAAAAATTATTTTACATGGTCGAAAGATATATGAAGTAGAAAACACTAAGTATTGGAAGACAAAGCCAGTTCATATCAATCTTTTAATTAAGACTTCTCTTAACAAATATTCATTTCCCGTTAATTTTATTTTCCATCAAATATTTATCTTTTTAAGAATATTTTCAGAATAATAACAAACAACAACAACAACAACAACAACATAGCCTCAGTCCCAAATTAACTGGGGTCGGCTACATGGATCAAACTTTTCCATTGTGCTCGATTAAGTGCAATTGATGGTGAGCTTTTCAAACCATTCAAATCCCTCATAATTAATGCATCCCATGTTAACTTTGATATGCCCCTACCTCGTCGAATTTCTACAGTTTCTATTGAGTCAAGTTTTCTAGTTGGGGCATTTGTAGGCCGTCTTTGCAGGTGACCAAACCAACGCAACCGCCCTTCCCTAATCTTTGTATCAATTGGTGCTACTCCTACTTGTCTTTGAATTTCTATATTTCTTATTCTATCTTTACGAGTTTTACCACACATCCACCTAATCATCCTCATTTCTGCTACGTTCGTTTTATGTAATTGTTGTTGCTTTACCGCCCAACATTCACTTCCATAGAGCATAGCTGGCCTAATTGCGGTCCTATAAAATTTTCCTTTTAACTTAGTAGGAACATTTCGATCACAAATCACCCCTGTTGCACTCCGCCATTTCTTCCATCCAGCTTGAATTCTATGTGTAACATCATTCTCAATGTTACCATCATTTTGTATGATTGATCCTAGGTATCAAAGTGGTTTACCTTAGAAACTTCTACTTCCCCTAATTTTACCACTCCGTCATCTTGATGTCTAGTGTTTCTAAACTCACAGTGCATGTATTCGATTTTCGTCCTACTCAACTTAAAGCCTTTAGATTCTAATGTATTCCTCCAGAGTTCTAATTTCCTATTCACTCCATCTCAGAATAATAACAAACAAGAATTAAAAAATGCAATTGGCATTATGAATCATACACAAATACAACAACAAACACCATTTACCACATAGTTAAACATTTATTGAGAAACCAAGTATACGAAATATTTCTTCATTTCTTCGTAGTCCCAGTATCAACTGATGCTTTAACAATGATACATTAAAATTCATTGAAGCCAACAATAGCACAATGCAAATGGGGGAAGGAGGAGAGGGGCGGTGGAAGTAGAAGTGGAAGAGATTTTTTATACTTAGGATCAATCATACATAAAGATAAATATATATTGACGATTCATATAGATACACGCATAATTGAAAATGCGACAGGTGTAATATGTAACCAAAACATTCCTCTTAAATTAAAAAGAAAATTCTATAAGACCGCAATTGGGCTCCCTATGCTTTATGGGTGTGAGTGTTGGGCTGAACGCAACAACACATACATAAGATTAGGGAGGCAAAGATAAAAACACTTAGGTGAATATGTAATAAAACACAGAAGAGATAATAAATATGAAGATTCAAAGAAAAATAGAAGTGTATGTACCCGAATTACCAACAGGGAAATAAGAGAAGGTTGGTTTGGAGACAATAAAGATGAGTTGCAGATTCCCTAGTTTAAAAAACTCTACAGACTAGAAATTGAATAAACTCAAAGGAATAGGATAGACTGATGATAACTTGGAATGCATTAATTACAAAAGATTTAAAAGATTACTAATTCGCATCATCAACTGCATTAAATACTGTGAATGGAAATGTTGGATCCATATAGCCAACCCCGACTGATTTGGGATTTAGGCTTTGATTGTTGTAGTTGTAGTAGTAGCAGTAGGCTATTGAGTTATTTCACAGACAATGAGAGAAATTGAAGGATAGCAAGTAAAAGGTACAAGTTCTTATCTGTTACCTACTCAAAAAAATTTCTTTTTGAGTTTGCAAATGAACTCACTACAACCAATAAAAGCCAAAGCCCAGTCCTATATTAGTTGTAGTCAGCAACATGGATCCAATATTTCCATTTAGCTCGATTTTATACATTTGACAATTGAGAACAAACACACAATCATAAATAAAATTACAAAATATGTATGGAGAACCAACACAAGGAGTTCGAGACATACTACTTATTAAACCAGAATTCTCAACACTCACACACCATAACCCCATCATGCATAGCTCTCCCAATCCCAATTCCAGTATATAATACTTCCACCAAAATTTGTAATAAAATGAGCCCCCAAAACCTCAATCCATTAGTTGAGGTCGCCTACATAGCTCAAACGCTTCCATTCAACTCTATTTACTACAGTTGATGATGTGCTCTCATAATGCTTCAATTCATTCCTAATTAATGCATCCCAATCCTAACAAAACACACACCTAAATACCTTTTTTTCCCAAGATATATTAGTGCTAAATGAAGTTAAATCTCCTCAATGGAGTTTGGGATCAGCGCTTGCCCATAGGTGACAGAGCTCCACTGCGACAAAATCTCCTTAGAAATAAGGATGAACCATCAAAAACTCCAGATAATATCGATCGCATCTTCACCTACTGACTTGACAAATAAGGCGCTTTCCTGAAAGCCACTAACCAACCAAATATCTTGACATTTTCTTATTCAATTTATGTCAAACTTATCATGGAGCTCATCTAGTGCCAAGCTATCCTGCAAATGTCGCTCGCTCGCCATTTTAAGCATCGACCATGTCAAGTTAAGGTTCGTCTAACACAATATCAGGCATTACATCATCTCGGCTAAAGAGCAATCAAACACAATATCATACATTGATAGTTTCGAAATGTGAAAACAAAGTGTTCGATGAAATGCCTAACAGAGCCTTCACATCGAGAATATCAAGAGAGTTACTGACTTCGATTGGCGATGTTTCGGGTGAGTTCCTCGGATGGGAGATTGACAAAGTGGAAAGGAGAGTCTGGGTGGTGGTTTTCGGGAAGTTTCCATTGAAGGGGGCGTTGCAGTTGATGATCGTCAAAGGCGCCGAACAGCTCCGCCAGAGCTTCCACTTCAGCTCTCCTGTAGTCCAACAATCTGTGGAAGAACACGCACAGGTACCACATTTTCTCTCTCTCTCTCTCTCTCTGGAAGGGAAAGCAGAGGTTCTGAGATCGTTAGTTATTATTAAACCCAAAACCCTGACCGGACAGTCAGAAGAAGAGGAGATTTTACAATGATTTTGTTCATATAAAAGGAAAACTTTTTTTTTTAAAAAAAAAAAAAAAAAAAAAAAAAAAAAAAAAAAAAAGTTGTTTATATATAGTTGTTCGTGTACTGTTTTTTTTTTTTTTTTTTTTTTTTTTTTTTTTTTTTTTTTTTTTTTGGAGTCTAAACCACCTCGTATTATGACTATTTTGGCTACTCCGTGTTCGCCTCGAGTCACACGCACTGTATAGATGATGGAACATCTCAATGCTGGTATTTTCGTTCCCTAGACTTGAACTCGAGTCACTAGCTAGTTAAAAGACATCAATCGGCTTTCAGCTGTGCCAACCAAATGTTGGTTGTTGGCGTCCTTTTTATTTGTGCATCGTGATGTGCTTGAAGGGGAGAAGCAATTTAACCGAATAATTAATTCAATTGAGGGAAATTATTGTTGGTGCAAATAATTTCGGACAGAAAAAACAAGTTGAGAATGGAGGAACCAATCAGTGACTTAAGGTGCGTAATCGCTTTCTTTTAGACAAGATTTCTCTATACCGATCGAAAGCACGTACAACACAATGGAAAAATCGAAACTTGCCTTCAGGAAACAATCAAGTCTCTAATGGTTGTTGGATGATGTGTGTGTGACACAACTCCAACCAAGAACACTATTTGAAGAACTTTGAGATAATGATGCTATGAACTCAAAATCACATTTTGATTCAAAAACCTTTTGTTTTTCACAATATGTCTCAAGGTGTAGAGTACGTACTAGATCTCTTTAATTTATAGAAAACTAATGGACTTAATATCTATCCACCAAGATGTGAGTTTTTTGTGCGAATTGGTGCGAAGAAACGAACAAAAAAGGACAAAATAAATCTTAAAATACGCAACTTTTCGTTATGGGCGCTAAGGCGCCAACCTAGCGCTTCAGCACCCAAAACAGTGGCTTTTCTGCCATAACGCCAGACAAAAAAAAAATACAATTTCCTCCCATTTTCAAATTATATAGACATATAAATTGAAAATTACACTTCGGAAATAACACGACAAAAAAACATATAACATCATTCTGAAATCGATACAATGGTGAACAGATCTTGAACCAAGAACCCTTTCGACAAAACCAAAAATATCGCACGTAAAGATTTCATGTAAGAGTGTTTTGTTGATTGCACATTATGACCTTGTGTAAATCCTGTCATTCTTTAGTGCTCTAGAGTCGGTTAGGCTCATAAAAAATGATCATACTTCTACATCCATATAGGTAAGTCTATTTAAGCGAATATGTGACTCACTCTATTCAACTTATTAAGACTCAATTGTTAACCTCCGTCATTCAGAAACTAACACTAGAACCAAGAAAAGACCTTTTATAATATACATTTTCAAGTGTTCCGTAATCTTCACTTGACTTGTTAGTACCACATTGAACTTATTCTGTATTTTCTAGAATTAAGTTGGGTTCCCATCAAGTAACGATTGAATTAGGCAAACCTAAGTTCTATTCCTTTTGATGTCTGAGACACTAAATCTCTGACAAGGTCCTTTGTTAATGGATTCACTAAATTTTTGTTAGATTCCACGTATTCAACTGTGACAACCCCATTTTTGAGTAATTGTCTCAAAAGATTATGTCTTAGACTTATATGTCTAGACTTTCCATTATAAGTCTTGTTTGCGACTTTATAAAGAGTTACCTTGTTATTACAATTGATTAATATAGCCGGATATGGCTTGTTCCATAATGGTATCTCCATAACAAGTTCCTAAGCCATTCAGCTCCCTTGCTTGCATTTGCTAGGGCAGTAATTTTTGATGTCATTGTGGAATCAGAAATACATGTATGTTTCTTTGAGCTCCAAGAAACAACCGCTCCTCATAGAGTAAAAATCCATACACTTGTTGACTTGGAATTTGACTCCATATTATTCCCATTAGCATCACTGTAACCTTCCAAGACTGGGGGATATCCATTAAAATGTAGACCAAAATTCAAAGTCTCCTTCATATATCTAAAGATCCTGGTAACCACATTCTAGTGTTGTTTGCTTGGATTACTAGTGAACCGACATAACATACAAACCACGTAAGTTATATCCAGTCCTATGCAATGCATCACAAACGTGAGACTTCCTATTACACTAGAATACTCTAGTTGCGATAAACACATACCGATGTTCTTTACTAGTTTCAAATGAGGCTCGATACGAGTACAAACTGACTTTTGATCAAAAGAATCAAATTTCTTCAAAATCTTTTCAATATAATGAGATTGAGATAATGTAAGACCATTATCTTGTCGTAAGATTTTGATTCCCAAATTTACATCAGCTCTTCCTAAGTCTTTCATGTCAAAGCTAGTAGATAAGAATCACGTAATTTCTTCAGCTAAAGCTAGTGAAGTCTCAAATATAAGCATGTCATCCACATATAAACATATGATGACACCGACATCATTGTCAAACTTGCTGTAAATACATTTATCAGCATTATTGACTTTGAACCCAAATGATTGCATAACCGTGTCAAACTTCTCATGCCATTGCATAGGAGCTTGGTTCAAACCATAGAGAGATTTCACCAATTTATAAGCTTTCCTCTCTTGACCTGGCATAACAAAACCTTCTGGTTGTTCCATATATATTTCTTCCTCTAGGCCACCATTTAGAAAAAGTCGTTTTCACATCCATTTGATGGATAACTAAATTAGGGATAAAAGTGTAATGGCCTAAAATCGCTAACCGTGTTTACTTCCTTAAACAGGCTCAACGACCAGTACAGTGGGACCCACAGCGTGATATGTCCATTAACCGAGGCAAGGGCCGAGGTATATTTTATTTTTGTTGTGATGTATTGCCTACTGTATTGTATATGTGTAGACTATTAGGTCAATTTATACAGGTGTGTAGGTAACGAGAGACATAAGTGTGATTAATTTGACTTAAATTTGCATTGAGCAAATGGGTTTAGTGGCTTTAATGTGGTTACATTTACATATAAGCATTAATGTGCCTATAGTTGAGAAATAAAACAATATGCATTGGATGTGCATCGAGACACGCGTTAACCCATCATGAGGCAAGGTGTCCAATTATTGAGTAGTTCCATGGTGACTTAAGGGACAAGTGGGACAAGGTGGTCCATGAGATGAGCCTTGAGACACGTGTGCACACAATGATCAATGGCCACCATTTAAACATAGCACTATATATGGTCAAATTGCCCATTAGTCAACATTTTGGTTTCTTATATTCTCAAAATCAGTTTGTGCAAGGAGAAGAGGAAGAAGAGAGATTCTGGAGTGATTTGGAGAAGAGGAAGGTGTGTGATTGGTGAAGCTTTGGTGAGGAATAAGAAGAAGAACAAGTTAGGTAACTAGTCCATATCATACACTTGTGATTTCATACACGTTACATGAGGGTCCCTAAGTCGAAAACATGGCCTATGTGTGGCAAAACCCCAGAATTCGAAGTGCAAAATTCTGAGTTTTGCTGCACATAACGCGCTAGGTCGAGAATCTAGCGCGCTTAGATCTGTAAATTAGCGCGCTAATACTGGTTAGCGCGCTAGACAGCCTAGGTAGCGCGCTAATGTGGCAATTATCGCGCTACTGTTCACAATTGGTGTGATAATTTCACAGCCAGTACTAAAAATCACCAACAAGGGTCTAAACACTATAAATGGGTCTAAACACACTTTACCACCTGTCAAACATTTCCAGGGAACTAAGGGGAGATCCCCGGGAGTTTGGGCACGCATTTCGAAGTGTTGAGGGATTGAATAGGCTAGGACAAGCGTTTGAATTGTAAGTAAAGTTGTGAAAATTCTATATTTCATTTCATTTTCTTATTGCTTTATTGGTCTATGTGTAGACATTGCTACTTGAAATCTTACATCATGTTGTTCTTGTGTCTATTCATGATTGAATATTGTGACATGATGCCTTGTAAAATGTTTCATTGATTCCAATTTCTACTATTTATGTTATTCTTGATAGATAATGGATTCAAAGCATGCTACTGGGACAATTTGGATTTACTTGAACTTGTATTCGATTTCCTTTGGGCTTTGTATCCTAACTTGTTTTGGAATCCTAAAGCTTTGAATTAGATGTCTTTGAAACTAAAGTCGGGATTATCTAGTATCCATTGCACGAGAGATGCGCGGTTCACGGGGACATGGGTCTACCGAGGTTCCGGCACTCACCACTACACTTGCGCGACACACGAGTTATGAGACTCGGGGTGGTCGACAAGAATGAGATTGATGTTGTATAAGCGTAGAGCGCAACTCCGCTATGTGTGAGAGATATGTTGAGCGCAGCTCCATATAGTAGTGGGAAAGGTTAGGTGATAGTTCTCACCGCCGACTAGACGTAGATCATCTCGACTTAGCCTATGTCAGTCTCTACATATTTTTAATTGTGGTATTTACTTACATTACTTGTTTCAGCAATGTATTTCGCTACTTTATGCTTTTAAATATCATTCGTCTATTTTGGAAATGTGGCACAGAATTCTCCAGTTATGTGACGGCCCCTCTCCTAATCTAGGGCACCGCCTGGCCTAATCCCGTAATTAAGCCCTAATCATATCCACGCAGGACTTAACTACGTATTAGTCAGCCTTTACAACCTAGACGCCTCTTTTCTCGTGTTCATGATAAGTAATACACTAGTCCTACCAGTTTATAAAATTTAAAGTTAATTAATTAGCGGAAGTCTTATTGATTATGCGGAAGCAATGAATAACTTATGCGGAAGCCATTTATAAAATCCTAAGTGTGGAAAACCAGGAAATGACATCACATATATAAAGTCCCCAAAATGCAGTGAAACATCAAAATAGTCTAAGTCAAGTCGGGGAAACTAACGCTCAACCCAATATACAACCCCAAATAGTATCTGAAAGACGTATATATCATATACAATCAAAATATCAAAAGAAGACCTACAATCGATGCAGTGACGCGCCGAGGGCTCAGGGATAGTCGCCGATCTTCTCTTTGCCCGGCCTGCTGGTAGACGCCTCTGCACCCACCGTCATAAAAAAAACGGTGAGTACAAGAATAAAACAATAATCCCCGATAACAAGTTTAATTTGCATTTCCAAATATTCAAATGGTATTTAAAAGCATATAAATGGGAAACTGGAAAATAAACCATATGCGAGTAAATACCATAGTTAAACAAGTGATACTGACACTAGGCTAAGTAGTGGTGATTTAGGTCCTGGTCGGCAGTGAAACGTGTCACTCCGACTCAATAATCATATAGCACAAGGGACTCTAACCCAAGTGTTACCAGGGACTCTAACCCGGTGTGTACACCACCTCAGGGACTCTAACCCCGAGTGTCATACAGTGTTAAGTAACATGTGCCGACATCCCCAGGGACTCTAACCCCGTGAGTCGCGCACACCTCGATCGAGTACGGGACCTAAATGCAAAAACTACTTTTAAATTTCAAGAAATACCAGGTATGGATTTGTCAAGGCATAGGCACATCTACACACCTAAACAAATAAGGAATACAAGTCCTCTTAAACATTTATAAGATATTCACTAGCCTAATAGCATGCTATTTATCATTCGATTCACATTTGAAACAACAAGAATAAACATAGCATGTGATAGAATCAATGAATCAAATCAAATGAATGGATATCATGCAAACTAGACTCATCAAGTGAGCATAGACACAAAGAACACATGATATAAGAATACAAAGGAAAAATAGTTAAAAGGACTATGCAATGACAACAATTAATAGAAATGAAATGCCAAGTAAAGTTGTCATTGGGTATACTCACAACAACAAAGTAAAGTCCTAGCTTTACTGGCCTCCCGATACTCCAAATCTTGTATTCGCTCTCTCGTACCTTTTTCCTAGGTTCCTGAGTTTGGTGTCTCATTAGTTCAAGTATAGTGGGTTTAAGCTCAATTTAGTGGTGTTTATTGTGTATTCAAATTGGTTCAATAGACTTTAAAATTGTCAAAATATCGAAATATAATTTTTCACAATTTTTCCCAATTTTTCCGGATTTTTTTCAAATTTTTCCCTCATTTTTCTTCTCATTTCATTTTTTTTTTATTTCTGTTTGGGTCGGGTCGACCCAAACGGGCCGAAGTCGACCCAAACGGGTCGGACAGACCGACCTGTGCCCCGTACCATAACAGTCCAGGCTCGACCCATGGGCCGAGCCTGGCCCGTTATGGGCCCGGCCCAGTAAGGGGGTGCACACGCGCGATCGACTGGTTCGATCGGGAGCAAGAACAATTTTTTTTTCTTTGCCGATGGGTTAGGGTTGCTCTCCACCCCAACCCTGGTGGAATCGATGGCAGGGGAGACACCCCTGCCATCTCCACCTCGCCCGATTCGACCATGGGGTCGGCCACCCCACCGCCAACCATCGAACCTACAACAACAACGAGGACTCACCGTGATTGTGATCTCTTCTGTCCTTCCCGGCGCGTCCCTTCTCCTCCTCCTCTCCTTTTCTTCTTCTTCCTTTCTCTCGGCTCTCCTTGTTCGTCTGCGTGTGTGTGTTGTAAGTGTAGGTGGGTGGACAGACACGTGGTGTGAGTTTGGGCCAAGTGTTAATGTAGTTTTGACAATTGTGATGTTGTTAGGTGTGTTGACACCTAATGGTGACACAGCGAAGACACTCGCCCGTGTTTTCGGGCGTTTCCACGCCCGGTTTCGCGTCCGAACCGTGATATCCGCGTAACGTCGCGTCGTTAGTCACCCAATATCTATTCCATATGAGTTACTTGACAAATGTTTATTCAATTTGTGTGTTTTCGTTTCCCCGACCTAATATTCGGTCCCGTCAACTACCCGGTACCCGCGTCGACACGCATATCGAGGCGTGTCCCCGCTCTCGTCTTGACGCCTACAACTGTACAAATCGACTTAGTAAGTCTACACAATACATAACACTAGGCACACATCAATACAAAAATATGATATACCTTGGCCACGTGCCTCGGTCGGTGCACGTATCACAGTGTAGGTCACACGTCAAGGGTCGGTGATCCTGATTAAGGAATTAAAACGGGGTTAGAGATTTGGGCCGTGACAAATATTCCCAACAAAATGAAAATTCCCTCCTCGAAATTAAGTTTAAGTTACGGTTCTACCTGACTCGAACAGGTACGTGAATCTATCTCGCATGTAGTCTTCCTGCTCCCAAGTGAGTTCCGTGTCATCGTGGAACTGCCACTTGACGAGTACCTTCGGGATGGACTTGCTCCTCAACTGTTGTACCTTCCGATCTAGGATCTGAATGAGTTGTTCCTCGTAAGAGATGTCCTCGCTCAGGTCGATCTGACTCAAGTCAATCGTTTGCCGCACGCCTGCCTTCGACTCGGCTAGTCGAAGCATCGAAATGTGTAACACTGGATTGGCCCCTGACATCTGTGGAGGCAATTCAAGCTCGTATGCCACTTTCCCGACCCGTTTCTTAATCATGAAAGGCCCGATGTACCTCGGTGCAAGCTTGCCTTTCACCCCAAATCTCTGAAGACCCTTCCGAGGGGAAACCTTTAAATAGACAAAGGCTCCCTCGGAATACGCGAGATCAACGCGATACTTATCTGCATATCTCTTATGTCTCTCATGTGCTCCTCTGAGTCTCTGACGGATCAGTTTGACCTTTTCCGTGTGGTCAACAATAATTTCAGGCCCCACTATCTCCCGGTCCTCTGGCTCAGCCCAACACGATGGCGAGCGACACGGTCTGCCATACAAAGCCTCAAATGGCGCCATCTCAATGCTAGCCTGATAACTGTTGTTATAAGCGAACTCACACAACGGTAGGTACTCCACCCAAGATCCTCCAAACTCCAACACGCATGCCCGCAACATGTCCTCGAGGACCTGAATCAATCTCTCAGTCTGCCCATCGGTCTGAGGGTGGAAAGCCGTACTAAACTGTAGGCGCGTACCGTACTGCTCTTGCATACTTCACCACATCCTGGACGTATATGTAGCATCTCGATCTGACGTGATCGTTAATGGTACCCTGTGCAGCCTGATAATCTCTCTCTCGAACAGTACGCTCAGCTGATCGAATGTGTAATGCGATGCCACTCGCAGGAAATGAGCAGACTTCGTCAGTCTGTCAACTATAACCCAGATTGAATCATGTCTCCTCGCGGTCCTCGGCAATCCTCTGACAAAATCCATAGAGATGTCTTCCCACTTCCATCGAGGAATGGGAAGCGGCTATAGTAATCCCCTGGGTCTGCGATGCTCGGACTTCACTTGCTGACATATACCACAATTCATGATGAATCTAGACACGTCTGCCTTCATCCCGGGCCACCAGAAATGTCTCCTCATGTCGTGGTACATTTTAGTCCTGCTTTGATGTACGGTAAATCTGGAACGGTGCGACTCCTGAAGGATCTCATCTCTCAGCTCCGGTACCTGTGGTATCCACAACCTGCCCCGTATCTCGACATCGATCGTCGTCGTCTCGCCCAATCTGTACATTTCGCACTCGCGCTAACTTGCTGAATCTCGAGTACAATCGGTCGGTCCTCTGACCCTCTGACACTCGTTGTGTAGACACGGTCTGTAATCTCATCTGTGCGCAAATCATCACCTGAGTATCGGTAGGAATCTCTATTTGACATGTTGTCGCCGCTGCCTCGAGTAATCCATACTCATGCATCATGTGACATCTGACCACCTCAGCATCTCTACTCGGTCTCATACTCAGCGCGTATGGGACTACGTTCGCTTTTCCTGGGTGATACTCTAAGGAAAAGTCATAGTCCTTCAAGAACTCCAACCATCTGCGTTGTCTCATGTTCAGCTCTTTCTGTGTGAAGAGATATTTCAAAGTCTTGTGATCTGTGAAGAGTGTGAATCTCTCTCCATATAGAAGGTGTCTCCAAGTCTTTAGCGCAAATACAACCGCTGCCAACTCTAGATCGTGCGTGGGGTAGTTCTTCTCATGTATCTTTAATTGCCTCGATGCGTATGCCACGACACCGCTACCCTGCATCAACACACAACCTAGACCCGTATGAGAAGCATCTGTGTACACTAGAAATCCCTGTCCAGCCTCTGACAGTACTAACACTGGCACGGTAATAAATGACCTCTTCAACTAAGTAAATGCAGCCTCGCACTTCTCAGTCCACTCATAATCAACATCCTTCTGTGTCAGCCTCGTCATCGGTGAAGCGATATTCGAGAAATCTTTCACAAATCTACAGTAATATCCTGCTAACCCCAGAAAATTCCTGATCTCTGGTACTTATGTCGGTGCCGGCCAATCCGTGATGGTCTGAATCTTGGCCGGATCTACTACAATCCCTGCTGCTCCAACAACGTGCCCCAAGAACTTGACCTCTGCAAGCCAGAATTCACACTTGCTGAACTTAACGAAAAGTCGTTGTTCCCTCAATGTCTGCAACGTCTCTTTGAGGTGCTGCTCGTGATCCTCACGTGTCCTCGAGTATATCAAGATTTCGTCGATGAAGACTATCACGAAGCGGTCGAGATATGGTCTAAGTACTCGGTGCATTAAATCCATGAATACGGCGGGGGTGTTGGTCAGCCCGAATGGCATGACCGTGAACTGGTAGTGTCCGTATCTGGTGCTGAATGCTGTCTTGGACCTATCCTCATCCCTGATCCTAAGCTGATGATACCTCGATCTCAGGTCTATCTTGGAGAAAAATTTGTGCTCCTCTCAGCTGATCAAATAAATCGTCTATTCGCGGAAGTGGGTACTTGTTTATGACTGTCACTCTGTTCAACTGCCTGTAGTCGATGCATAGTCTCAGACTGCCATCCTTCTTCTTCACTTATAGAACTGGCGTTCCCCACGGTGACATCGAAGGTATGATGAACCCCTTCTCCCCCAAATCCTTAAGCTGAGTCCTCAACTCTTCTAACTCCCTCGGAGCCATTGGGTATGGCGGTATCGCGATCAGCCTGGTACCTCGTGCTAGGTCGATGATGAAGTCTAGCTCTCGCGGTGGCGGTAATCCAAGTAAATCCTCTGGGAAAACATCTGGGAAGTCTTGAACAACCGGTATCTCCTCTAGTCTGGGTCCTCGACTCTCCGTTACTGCGTACAACGCTACCTAGAGTCTCCGTCTCTCTACTAAATGCAAGCCAAACTCTCGTAGTGCTGAGTCTCGTGGTCGGGGGTGCTGTAGTAGTAGCTGCGGTGACGGGGCGGTCAAAACCAGTGTAGTCATCTGCGCCGACATGTAAGCGATGAAATCGGCGATCTGTCGCTCCTGAGCGTTCATCCGGTCAGACATCCTCTAAAAATTGTCAACTGATGCGCTGGGAGGCTGACTGTCGCTAGCTCCGGTGTCTCCAACCTCACGCGAATCCCCCATCGGTGTCTTCAAGTGGATAGAGAACGCGAATCAGCTACTACGTGGCATAACGCATATATATACATATAGAAAACTAACACGTACATATAAGAAATCCCCATCTCACCTTCACTCAATTCCCAACAAAATAGTTCCTAGGCAAGGATCATCTGGTTTCCACTTCTAAGGTTTGTGTTTTATACGAGTTCGTGTTTTTTCTTATTTATCCTTAAGGTTCTAATACCTAGTCTCTGATACCAACTGTGACGTTTGTATCACAATGTCTTAAGTCATGAGATTCTTAAAGATTTTAGTCTTTAATACCAACTGTGATGGCCCATCTCCTAATCTAGGGCACCGCCCGACCTAATCTCGTAATTAAGCCCTAATCATATCCACGCAGGACTTAACTACGTATTAGTCATCCTTTACAACCTAGACGCCTCTTTTCTCGTGTTCATGATAAGTAATACACTAGTCGTACCAGTTTATAAAATTTAAAGTTTATTAATTAGCGGAAGTCTTATTGATTATGCGGAAGCAATGAGTAACTTATGCGGAAGCCATTTATAAAATCTTAAGTATGGAAAACCAGGAAATGACATCACATATATAAAGTCCCCAAAATGCAGTGAAACAGCAAAATAGTCTAAGTCAAGTCGGGGAAACTAACGCTCAACCCAATATACAACCACAAATAGTATCTGAAAGACGTATATATCATATACAATCAAAATATCAAAAGAAGACCTACAATCGATGCAGTGACGCGCCGCGGGCTCAGGGATAGTCGCCGATCTTCTCTTTGCCTCGCCTGCTGGTAGACGCCTCTGCACCCACCGTCATAAAAACGACGGTGAGTACAAGAATAAAACTGTAATCCCCGATGACAAGTTTAATTTGCATTTCCAAATATTCAAATGGTATTTAAAAGCATATAAATGGGAAAACTGGAAAATAAACCATATGCGAGTAACTACCATAGTTAAACAAGTGATACTGACACTAGGCTAAGTAGTGGTGATTTAGGTCCGGTCGGCAGTGAAACGTGTCACTCCGACTCAATAATCATATAGCACAAGGGACTCTAACCCAAGTGTTACCAGGGACTTTAACCCCGGTGTGTAGACCACCTCAGGGACTCTAACCCCGAGTGTCATACAGTGTTAAGTAACATGTGCCGACATCCCCAGGGACTCTAACCCCGTGAGTCGCGCACACCTCGATCGAGTACGGGACCTAAATGCAAAAACTACTTTCAAATTTCAAGAAATACCAGGTATGGATTTGTCAAGGCATAGGCACATATACAAACCTAAACAAATAAGGAATACAAGTCCTCTTAAACATTTATAAGATATTCACTAGCCTAATAGCATGCTATTTATCATTCGATTCACATTTGAAACAACAAGAATAGACATAGCATGGGATAGAATCAATGAATCAAATCAAATGAATGGATATCATGCAAACTAGCTCATCAAGTGAGCATAGACACAAAGAACACATGATATAAGAATACAAAGGAAAAATAGTTAAAAGGACTATGCAATGACAACAATTAATAGAAATGAAATGCCAAGTAAAGTTTCCATTGGGTAAACTCACAACAACAAAGTAAAGTCCTAGCTTTACTGGCCTCCCGATACTCCAAATCTTGTATTCGCTCTCTCGTACCCTTTTCCTAGGTTCCTGAGTTTGGTGTCTCATTAGTTCAAGTATAGTGAGTTTAAGCTCAATTTAGTGGTGTTTATTGTGTATTCAAATTGATTCAATAGACTTTAAAATGGTCAAAATATCGAAATATAATTTTTCCCATTTTTCCCATTTTTTATGGAAATTTTCCAAATTTTCCCTCATTTTTCTTCTTATTTCATTTTTTTATTTCTGTTTGGGTCGGGTCGACCCAAACGGGTCGGACCCGACCCGGCCCTGGACCAAAACAGGTCCAGGCTCGGCCCATGGGCCGAGCCCGGCCCGTTCGGGTCCGCCCGATAAGGGGTGCACACATTTTCACGCGCGCGCGCGCGTGCACCTTCTTCCTCTCGATCGATTGGTTCGATCAGGAGCAAGAACAATTTTTTTTTCTTTGGCGATGGGTTGGGGTTGCTCTCCACCCCTGGTGGAATCGATGGCAGGGGAGACACCCCTGCCATCTCTACCTCGGCCCAGTTCGGCCATGGGGTTTGGCCTCCATGGCCGAACCCCACTCTCGGCCACCCCTCCGCCAACCACCGAACCTACAACAACAACGAGGACTCACCGTGATTGTGATCTCTTCTCTCCTTCCCGGCGCGTCCCTTCTCCTCCTCCTCCTCTCCTTTTTTTTTTCTTCCTCTCTCTCGGCTTTCCTTGTTCGTCTGTGTGTTTGCATGTGTGTGTGTGTTGTAAGTGTAGGTGGGTGGACAGACACGTGGTGTGAGTTTGGGCCAAATGTTAATGTAGTTTTGACAATTGTGATGTTGTTAGGTGTGTTGACACCTAATGGTGACACAGCAAAGACACTCGCCCGGTTTCGCGTCCGAACCGTGATATCCGCGTACCGTCGCGTCGTTAGTCACCCAATATATATTCCATATGAGTTAGTTGACAAATTTTTATTCAATTTGTGTGTTTTCGTTTCCCCGACCTAATATTCGGTCCCGTCAACTACCTGGTACCCCGCGTCGACACACATATCGAGGCGTCTCCCCGCTCTCGTCTCGACGCCTACTCTACATAATACATAACACTAGGCACACATCAATACAAAAATATGATATACCTTGGCCACGTGCCTCGGTCGATGCACGTATCACAGTGTAGGTCCCATGTCGATCCTGATTAAGGAATTAAAACGAGGTTAGAGATTTGGGCCGTGACAAGTTATTACTTAAATATTATTATACTCATCGTCTAGTTTGTGACGGTGGGTGTAGGTCCGTCGAGCAGCTGCAAACCAGGGAATGAGAAGATCGACGACTTCCTTTGAGCAGTTCGGTGACTCTCCTCACTTATTTTGTACGACTCGACTTTTGGTGTATTGTTATACTGTTTATGCCATTTTAGGTTGTACATTGTGTTGAATGACTAGTTCCATATATATACATGCATTTGATGTTATATTTTTCTGGTTTTCCACATTTAGGATTTTGGATAATGAAAGCTTCCGCATAATCTTTAAATTACATATTAATATGAAATCACAAGAAAATGATAAAGAAATTTTAATTAACTTTAAACTGAATAATATATAAGTACATGTATTTGGAGGAATATAAAGACGAAAGGCTGACTAATACATAATTAAGTCTTACGTGGTTGGGATTAAGTCTTGATTATGGGATTAGGTCGGGCGGTGCCCTGTTCAGTAGTTGGGGCCGTCACAAAAAGTAAGAGATATCAACACTCGAATGGATGCTATTTTTGCAATCGGTGCGTATGTATCAAAATAATCAATGTCATGTTTTTGTCTATAACCCTTAGCTACTAGATGCGCTTTGAACTTGTTTATAATTCCACCGGCATTTAATTTTCTTTTGAATACCCACTTGCACTCAATTGCCTTTGATCTTGTTGAAATACTAGAAAGTACCCAAGTTTGATTTGATAAAATCGAATTCATCTCATCATTGATCGCTTATTTCCAAAATGAAGCATCCCTTGATGAAACTGCTTGTTGAAACAAAATAGGATCATCATCAACATTAAGGACAAATTTTGTTTGTTCCTTAATTTCACATCTATTTCCTTCAACCAAATAGGTTATAAAATCTGGGTCAAAAGATTTATCAATCTTTTGCCTTTTATTTTTCCTTACTTCAGCGTTCCCACCATCATTAGTATGAAGATTCGCTTGTTCATTAGAAGAATCTGAAGGCAAATTTTATATATTTCCATAGTTTTGTTCATTAGAAGAGTTTTGAGTCAACTCCTCTAGATTCCCAAAATTCGGATGCAAAAGCATGTCATGTGTTTTATTTAAATGTTTAAGGAATTATACATCTATAGATTCAATTATGACATTAGTTTCCAAATTCAAGAATCTATATGTCGCACTATGTTTTGAATAACCAATAAAAACACATTTATAAGTTCTATTTCTCGATTTATGCCTATTTGGATATGGTTTCCTTACATAAGCTAAACAACCTCAAACTTTAAATCTCTTAAAATTGGTTTGTCGCTTGAGCCATAACTCATATGGGGTGACATTAGTGTTCTTTAATAGAACCATATTCAATATAAAGCGAGCCGAAAGAATGACTTTCCCCATAAGTACAAAGGCAAGTTAGAACTTAGTAGCATGAAATTAACCATCTCTATTAGAGTTCTATTCTTCATTTCCGCTACATCATTCTGTTGTGGTGTATAAGGTGTCGTGACTTGATGTATAATCCTATTAGTTTCACAAAATTTTGTGAACTCCTTAGAACAATACTCACCACCTCTATCGGATCTTATAGCCTTAATTTCCTTGTTATGTTAATTTTCAACTTCCGATTTGAAAACAAAATTTTTCATAAAACTCATCTTTGCTTTTCAAAAGATAAACATATGAATATTTTGAAAAATCATCGATAAAAGAGAGAATATTTGTTTCCTCCTAAAATAACATGACTTTTCAAATCACATGTGTCACTATGTATTAAATCGAGAATTTCGGAAGATCTTTGAATCGATTTGTAAGATTGTCTTGTGGTCTTTATTTGTGCACATATCTCACATTTAGTATCATGATCAATCTTAAAATCAATAGTTAGGCCTAAGTTATGCATCTTTCTAATGCAACAAAATTAAAGTGGCCTAATCTACTATGCCATAAAGAACACGAATCAACAATTGAAGAACATGAATCAACAATGTAAGAAGAATAGTTCACTGTTATTGCATTCATCTTAATCATACCATTAGATGAGTACCCCTTGCCAATAGGAACACCTCCCTTTGATAAGATAAACTTATCCGACTCATAGACAAGACGGAAACCTCTCTTATTAAGGAGGTCACCGGATATAAGATTCTTACATATGTCAGGTACATAATAAACATTAATTAAATGTAAAACTTTTCCCGAAGTAAGTTTGATATCCACCGTTCCATTTCCAACCACCTTGGTGCAATTGTTGTTCGCCATGCACACTTCTTCACTAGTGGCAAGATCTTCATAAGTTTTCAAAAGACTACAGTCCTTGCAAATGTGTATTGTTGCGCCGGTATCTAGCCACCACCCACTTTATTTGCAACCGAATTGGCTTAGCAAACTGTTGCTATAAGTTATATGTCTATGTGCTCCACATTGTGACTTTCCATAACCACTTCCTTCTTCAAGAATTTCTTCTTGGAATGACACTCTCATGCATAGTGTCCCGGTTTGTCGCAATAGTAACACTTTCATTTCTTGTTTGAAATGTTTTCATTGGCATTTCACCTGAATTTTGAATCATTCTTGGCCTTAAATTTCTTGGAATGGTGAGATTCCACTAAATGTGCCATTGAACCGGATTCAAAATTCATGTTATCTCTAACCCTCTCCTCTTTCGAAAGTCTTTCTCAATTCAAAGATGGCGTTCGAGGGATTCAAGTGTATAATTATTCTCCTCGTGAATGAGTTTCTTCTTGTAATTATTCCAATTTGTAGGTAACTTGGAAATAATCACACCCACTTAGAATTCTTCTTCAAGAGAAATCCCAACCATTTTAAGATCACCAATGAACTTTTGTAAGCCATGTACTTGTGTAAGTAGAGACTTGTCGCTGGTCATCTTAAAATCTAGATAATTCGAAATTAAAAACTTATGATTGCTAGACTCCTCAATTCGGTATTTGGTGTCCAGCACAATCCACAACTCCTTCGCCGACTCGATGGTTCGATGCATCGCATAGACATTGTCGGAGAGTGCATTTAGGATGTAGCCCCAACAAAGATAGTTTTCTGAATTCCTTGCGACACGTCGATCTGCCATTTCGTTCGAGTCATCCGGAGTTGTTTAGGGAGGGTGTCAAGCGCATCATAAAGGATGTACGCCAACTTGAGAGATGTGAGAAAGAATATCACTTTCTCTTGCCATTAAGTGAAATTACCATCGTCGAACCTTTTGAGGCGGGTCAAATCATGGTTCATGATTTGTATGGAGTGAGAATGAACCTGCCATTAGAATTGAGTTTGGAGGACAATGAAGAACCACCATTCCCATTCGTTTGAGCAATTTCGTCTGAAGTCGAAGAAGCCATTGGTGAAGAGAATAAATCTTGTCTAAAAAATTGTTGGTGCAAATAACTTCGGACAGAAAAAACAAGTTGAGAATGGAGGAACCAAATAGTGACTTGAGGCGCGTAATCGTTCTCTTTTGGACAAAATTTCTCCCAACTGGTCGAAACCGTGTACACACAATGAAAAAACCGAAACTTGCCTTCATGATACAATCAAGTCTATAATGGTTGTCGGATGATGTGTGTAACATAGCTCCAACCAAGAACACTATTTGAAGAACTTTGAGAGAATGATGTTATGAACTCAAGAACACACTTTGATTTAAAAACCTTTTGCATTTCACAATATGTCTCAAGGTGTATAGTACGTACTAGATCCCTTAGATTTATAGAAAACTAAAGGACTTAGTGTCTATCCACCAAGATGTGAGTTTTGGTGCGAATTGGTGCGAAGAAATGGATAAAATAAATCTCAAAAAACGCAACTTATCGTTTTAAGCGATGAGGCGTCGACCCGACGCTTCAGTGCCCAAAAAAGTGGCTTTTTCTGTTGTTGGCGCTATTGTTGGTGCTAGACACATAAGCTACAATTATTACCTTACTTTTGGGGAAGGGCTTAGTTACATGAGAATAAAGGTTCATTTACTCGATTAGGGCTCAATTTGGAGAAATGAAATTAAAATTTATGGGCTCAATTCGAGGAAAATAAAAGTATAGCGACAAAGTTTTAATAAATAAGGGGAGCGACTATTAACCCTTTATATCAGCTCTCCATTTAATTTAATACATTTTTAAACTGAGATGTTTTTGGACAAAATTACATATCATTCTAAATCATGAACCCATTTTCTTTTTAATCATGAACCCATTTTTTTTCATTATACTTTCCGGTCTCTACTTCCTCTTCAACTTTACTTTTCACTCTCTATACTCCTCTCTAAACTTTAAACTCATCCTAACTCTTAAAAGTGCGGCACAATTTGGGGAAAAAACTGTTATTAAGGATTTCATAGAATTGGGATCGATTTTATAGGGAAAAAAGACAGGCAAATTTAGTTGTATTTCTATTATTAGTTAAAAAACCTCCACAAGAATGAACAAATCAAAGAATTACAATATACCTATATAGATATTATCTAATCTCATATATCTATATATATATCTATCTATCCATGATACATCTTATGTATATACCCATCAATCTACACCAAAGCCTCACATGAAGAAGTCTGAGGATTAAACAAAGCAGGCAACAAGTACTTCCTCCCATTAATCCCATAAGCATTGAAGCTCCCACCACTGCTCTCATCCCTCAACAACTCCCCTGCATACCCTGGATATGCTCCTCTCCCATAAACCCCAGCACAAGCCGAAGCCGCCTCCAGAGGCGCCTCCGCCGGCCCTTGGTAGTACCCATTGCCAAAAGGATTGGTGGCAGTCCCAGCCAGCAGTGAAGCCAAATTGATCACCATTCCGTCCATGCCCACATCGCCATTCGGCGCAACCAATGGAGCGCTCTGCGGTCCATACATTGGTTGGTGGAATGGCCATGCACATTGGCCAGGGCATTGCGTCTCCGAGTTCCCTACCCATATGTAGGCATACTTGTAGATTTTATTATTCACTTTGTTTTTTGCAACCGGAGCAGCAGCTACAGAACCATGAGTTCCGCACCTACTCGAGCAAAACCCGTCGACAATGACATCCGGCGCGGTCAACACCACGTTGATGGCGTTGCGGTGACTGCCTTTGGAGGCCAATTGAACGATTTGGGCAGTGGAGAGGGACTTGGATAGGGAGTAGGTTTCATCAATGAATAATTGGTTGCCTAGCTTGAGTGTCAAAGCAGAATTAGGAGAGTTATTGATGGGTTTGTAGTAGTACTTTTGGGTGGCTTTCCACCAAGTGGAGACTGATGGGTGGTGATGGATTGATGAGGTGGAGAGGGAGATGAAGAAATCAGAGATGATGGCTCTTTGGGTGGGTTTGAATTTGCCATACCAAATGAGATTGACTGTGATGTTGCCTGTGAGGAGATGGCCTTTGTGGTACTTCATTGATGACAACTTCCCACCATCACTACTACTAGTCATGAGTGGTCTGCTAGCAGTGGCCAAGGAGAATTGTTGAAACAAAGGAGCAGCAATGAATAGTAGAAGGTGAAGCTGCACTATTAGAACAAGCATTGAAGAAACAAAGCTAGCCATTGCTATTGCTATTGCTATAGTAAATTAATTGAGATGTATTGACTGTTGTGTGTTTTAGAAGCTAGTGTGGATTGAAGAAATATGTTATAGAGGGTTTGTATTTATATGATAACATGGGGTTGTCTAGAAGTATAGGATTTCATTTAATTAAAGTGGGTAACAACTAGTGACGCTCTCACTTGCTAGTCCCTACGCGTCTTGTTTTTAATGAACACAAAAGAGACTTGAGAGTTGGTTTTGGTTTTGATTTATGAAGAGCTGTGCACAGCTAAGCTAAGTCTGCTCTCTTGACTTGAATTGAGCGTGCTTCGCCTTTTTGTTTTTCTTTATAGTATTCATTAGGAAGAGGAGCGTCGAAGCTTCGTTACTTAAATGTAGTGCCATATATGTCCAATTTGTGCAAAACACGGTATATGGATTTGTTATTTAGGTCCAAGTTGACGGCAATGCCCACCAAGTTTTAAGGTTCGGAGATACCAACTTTATGATTGAGCAGGGATGTTTTGGGAATGTTGAAAAAAAAGAGACGTCCACGCTGGTTTGCTTGCAACTCAAAACGTTTTGAAAACGCAAAACACTGCTCCGCCACCCTTTGTTAGATGCATGATGATGGATTCATACATATATATATATATATGGTTTCCGGCCCCTTCTAAGGTTTTTTTAATTAATTTTTATGACAAGTAGTTCAAGTTGTAATTGTGCGGTTGATTTGGACAACTTTACAAAAAGTTTGATAACAAAGGCTCTGTAAGATACGAGTAGCACATTTCTAGTAAGGGAGGGTGTGTCTCTTATGAACTAGTCAGCTGGGGTGATCTTGAACATAAATATATGGGTTAATAGACAAACGTATCTTAACGTTTCTAAATTTTCGCAACAAAAAAAAAATCTTAACATTTTAGTTTTTGCAAAAATATTTTAACCTTTTGATCTCATATAAATTGTAACCACAATCAAAGTGATGAATGATCACTAGATCGCATGCTCATTATATTATAAGAAATAATATTCCCAATTGTTTCTATAATTTTTCATTTGTATTTCTCAGTGTAATGCATTATCAATTCTCTTGTCACGTTTAGCCAAACTTGCACCAATTTGGACTCAATCTCAACTTCGACCACCGCCAATCGACATGCAACTCAAGTCAAGATCTTACACCAACTTCGATCTTATTTTTTAATTCATTACCATCAATCCCGACTTGAACACAAATCGAGGCAAAACCTCCACATGATACTTAACACTTAATCACTAGTTTTCAAGCAACCAATAATTTTTATTTCACTTGTGCCCTTCAAATACACACTTATAACCCCGATCACGACGCGTGTCGAATACGTCAAAATATATAATCCCATTGAGATTACCAAATACCACAAGAACTGCAGCAGTGGCAAGCACAGGGTCGATCTACGAAGACCAAGGTTTCTAACTTAGGCGAATTAACAAGAAAGTAAATCGAGGGATTTGCAAAAGTGTTGTCAAGAGTTCACCAATAATAAAAATAAAAATACTTTGTAAAGAAATCAATCAAGAAGAGTAACCTAAACCCTCGGTATCTCAAACTTCCTCAGTTGGCACAATCAACTCTATGATCGTCAATCTATATAAAACATGCAATTCAAAAGTATTCTAGAGTAGCTATAGACGCGATAATGTACACAGTTCCTCGCACTTCCTATTCTCGATAGTCATAGTATGACAATGTTACTTCCCTAACCAAACACACAACCCTGGACTCACACGAATTGGATTTAATGCGTTTATTGCATTGGGCTTAGTGAAAGGACTACACCTGGACAACCGGATCACTAGTGCGTTCGATTTAGCCAAGATCCCTAAGGTATTTGATCGGTCCCAAAAAAGACGAATCAATCAGTATGGTCAATTGCTACTTGTGTGGTATTATTGCATAAGTACGGATGCGTACGATTCACTAGCAATAAATCAAGGTTTAAATCAAAGTTTAACCCTAATTCATCAATCAATACCAAAGAGAATAAAATACCAATGAAGAGCAATTAAATTAAACTGAATTAGATCTCACATAGGTTTGATGCCAAAAGACTTGTTTGATCAACCTCCAGTTTAGATTGATGAGATTAGCCGGACATGAAGGAAAACCTCAAATTCTTGATGTTCTTTCGTAAACAAAGGTTGGAACCATGATTTTTCGAATTACTATTTATATAAAACCTAAAAAATCTATTCCAAAACAAAGTTCCTAAAAATTCGGACTAAAAAGTTGGTTTTCGATTCCCGTCCACGGACGAGGACATGGCCTGAAATTCGTGAAATAGAAGCCACGACCTAGAAATACAACCTTAGCCACGGCTTGGATCACTATTTTCTGGTGACAAACATGAAAATGAGGACGTGAAGCTTGGAATCCATGCCACGACCCAGAAAATACAACTTGAACCACAACCTATAATTCTATTTATTCTCTCCCTTAATCACCATGACCGATTCTTCTAATATTCGCACCGATTCTTCTAATATTCGCATCAATTCTTCATTTTAAGTCTTAGCACCTATAAATCACACAAATGAGAGATTATTACCACTAAATAGAGATTTATGGTTCGAAATCACACTAAAAACTATTGTTATAATGTCTAATTATACACTTATCAAACACCCTCAAAATTAGACTTTGCACGTCTCGAGCAAAGGAATGCATGACAACACACCCTACTACTAAACAAACTAGACTCCTAATAAATTTATTAGCTAAATAACAACTAACCCATCCTATACCTGATTCCAAGTTTAGTGGAATTTCCTTTGGTTCCAATGTAATTGAATCAACCATCCCCTCAAAGAGGTTTGGAATTAAGATTTGTTTAGAAACGGAGTCCAAACATCAATATAAATCACATTCCAAAAGACTAGACTCAATCAAAACAAAGATTGTCTACTACTCAAGAGTTTTCTGGGCATATACACTCAAGCACACAAGTTTACAATTTTTGAAAGAAAATTAGTGTTTCAACACCCAAGCAGGTACCATAGGCAAGAAATGCAACCACGCTCTCTACCAATATTGATTTAGCACAGTTAGGGGTCAATAGGCCTTTAAAGTAGGTTGTAATATGGTCGGGTTAGTGTGCCAAGGAAAGGATATAAGGAAAATGCAAATGTTGGAAAATGTCAAATCAACTTCACTATAAGCACTGAAAGCTAACACACACAAGGAGTTTACATAGATAAACATAACACTCTCAGAATGCATTCTTCCCTTTTTTTCCAACCACCGATTCTTCAATTTGGCTCATTCTTTTTGAATTCTTTGTCTCAAAATGATAAAATTTTCATTGAATTCAAGACCTAATTCATATTTCTTTTCTTTGAAGTCGGTGGAAATTTATTTCACACAAAAACACCCCCAAACTTGAGGTTTGTACATTTCACTCCATAACTTGCTCTTTCTCACTTTTGCTACTATTGATCAAACTTTTCAACTAGGTCAAAGGATGTAAGGCTAATGGCATGTTTAAATTGGCTCAAATGGGCTAACTAGCAGTAAAATGATGGGTAGACTTAATGATAAGGGTTTAAATCCAAAAATGGCCTAATTCC
Source organism: Stephania cephalantha (assembly GCA_039657325.1). Taxonomy (NCBI): domain Eukaryota; kingdom Viridiplantae; phylum Streptophyta; class Magnoliopsida; order Ranunculales; family Menispermaceae; genus Stephania; species Stephania cephalantha. The sequence goes on along the minus strand of CM077567.1, from coordinate 56,614,098 downwards.
TCCCCCCAAAAATGTTTGGATCATAGGATTTTGCCTCGAGTTGGTTACACCCTCATTCTAACACCCTAGAAATCTAATTTTTTTCGCTTGCATAGTTATGACCACTTGCTCTCTTCAGTATCTAGCACAAAGTCTCAACCACATAATAGCTCCTCAAATATGTAATCTCAACAATGTCAAACATCGCTCTAAATTGAGTGTTTCTCCTAATATTCAACAAAGTTCAAGTCTCATAAGTGGCTTAAGCAACTCATCCATAACCAAAGGCACTCGACAAGGTTTCAGGCGACTCTAAACTCAACTAGAACGTCGTAACCGTGAACTAAAATATGCATGGACACACATTTTATCATAAAAGTATCATGGACATAAATAAACTACTATATAGCATGTTATAACAAGATAGTACATGAACAAAAATAATGGAAATAGATGGAAAGGTGATAGAAAAGATGAAAAATTAAGTGAAGATACACAACCATACCATACCAATCAATCCCACGGAATACACAACAAAAAATGTAACTATTATACATGTCGTCTTACGTAATTCCTAACATACCGATCAAAAATGATCCTCAATACCTGAAAGCACCCCCGAACTTATTTCAAAACCTTGTCACCAAGCTAGGTTTGGTACAAACGGGAAGTAAGTAAGAACAAAGAATAGAAAGAGGGTGAAAGAAAGTGGAAAAGAGATATAAAGAACATAAACGTGAGTAAGTGGAAAATTTCATGCTCAAGTACTCCTAAGTGTGAAGTTGAACTTAATTTTGCACATTACATCATAAGATAAGAAAAAGTCTCTCATGTCTAGGTGACTAAAGAAACAATAAAAAATCATCATAATAAGAGCAAGAACTAATTAGCAAAGGAGTTAACTTAAATAATTTCCACCAAATCTTGTGAGCCCGAAGTCTTTCAACTAAGGGTGAAATCAATAAGATGGTAGAATGAAATCTTGGGTTTTAGGTCTGCACAAAGACCCACCACTAATGCGGCGACTTAAGTTAGTTTATGTCACAACCAAGTCTCAAAAAACCTAAAATCCTAATAATATGTTGACTCCCTAAAAATGCTTAAATTATTCTAAGTAACGTAATCCAAAGTCAAACTTAGCAGAACTTAAGGTGCTCCAGTGCCTCTGGTGCTCATCAAACATTCATAGCACCTGTAAAAATCCAAGAAAGCAAGTTAGGGTTTTATTAAACATATATAAGAAATAAAACTAAACTAGAATTGAAATAAAAGAAACAAAGTTGGGCTGCCTCCTAACAAGCGCCTTTCTTTTAAGACTTTGGCTAGACTTTGATGTATGCGTCCTAAGTAACATTGTCCCATTCAGTCAGATCCCGAGTGGTTTTCATCCGTGCAGCTTCATAGAGAGAGTGAGTGACCCTTAATTTCAAGGTCAACGATGAAAGAATATCATCAACTTTTGGTACTTGGCGGTCGTCCTGTGTCTCCAACCTAAGTTTGTCCTGCAATAGATAGTTAGAAACATGCACTACAAACAAGCAAGATTTATTAGTAAGAGGATTCATGGTATCAAAAGTAGTAAATTTCACGATCTCCCTATCAAACTCCATAGATAAAATACCCTCGAAGATGTCGACTTTAGTTCAAGCAGTACGAAGAAAAGGTCAACCTAGCAAAATTGGGGGTAAGTAATGAGAAGGTTCATCCCTCATATTTATCACATAAAAATCTGCAGGAAAGACTAGTTCTTGAACTTTTTCTAAGACATCCTTGAAGACCCCAATTGGGTGCATAATCAACCTATCCGTGAGATGGGTAACGACCTGTATGTCTTTCAATTGACTACCATGCAAGGATTTAAACAATGAGATAGATATAACATTAATGGATGCACTCAAATCGCATATGGCATTCTCAGTTAAATTGTCACCTATCTTGCATGGAATAGTAAACATGCCAAGGTCTTAGCATTTAACATGTATCTTTTTATGAATTAGAGTTGAGATGCTCTCCCCCAACTTACCTTTTCTTTATTCGCAAACTTGTCTTTTCGTACATCTTCGTGCTCTAGATCCCCCACCACTTCATGCTCCTTTTTTATCTTTAACTCCTTCACTTCAGACTGGTGTTGAGGACTCTCCATCACTTTCGCAGTCTTTTCCAAGTGTTTGTACCTTTCCGAGTAAAGTCTTTGTGGAAAAGGGGCCCTAATTTTTATCTCACACTTCCGTCTCAATAACGAGGTCTCATCTTGCTCAATTGGCCTTTAATGTTCACTTTTATCAACCACAGGCTCCTTCGACTGAGTCTCGTTCCACATTGATATAGCATTAATATGTGCCTTCAGGTTTGGAATTGATTGTAACGGCAACTTCCCTTATTTTTTAACATGCCATAATCATAGGGCAAGTTGCCCTACTTAAACCTCAAGGTTTTTAATGCTCGTGGCATGATTCGCGGTTGACTCGATTTTAAACTGGGCTAATTCTTTAGAGAGTCTATATTGATTGGCGACGAGTCCTCACCATCTCTTCTAAAGATCTCGAATTCTAAGTGGGTTGGGATTGTTGAAGAGGAGATTGTCCATTCGAAACATATCGGAGATAGTCTTGAGTTTGAGGTCCATAAATCTGATATGGGCTTTTGACGGCATGATTATAAGTATTACTGAAATTATTGTCGTATTGATTCATCAGTGGTCCTTGGAATTCGTCGCCTATAGCGTTTGCTTGTTCATTCTCGAACAAGGTAAGACAAGAATAAGTGCAATGATTGTGGGCTAAGCAGAAACCGCAAGCCTTAACTTGAGTTTTTCGAAAGTAAGGAATCGCTCCATGAGATAAGTGAGTTTGTCAAGCTTTCTATTGGTTGAATTTGACCCTACTCCATCAAGAAGATTTCACGAAGGTCCCTCTTCCTCGTCATCAATGTAAAGACGCAATAAATCTACTTGGACTCATGAGTCCGGACTCATTTGGAGATTTTAAAAAATTTTGTAAATATTTAAGGGGTATTAAAAGATTTGTACTAGTGATTATGGTTGTTTCATTAATTGCTCGATAATATATTTAAAATAAAAATAAAAAGTTTTGAGTCTGGACCCATGAATCCAAATAGCACCACCAAAAAAAAAAAAAACACAATAACTTAATTTTTTTTTCTATCATTTATGACATTTCATTAAAAGTGAGATTAAATAAATGCTATAGAAGCCTTCATTTTTACTACTAGTTGAAGTCCAACAAGCATCTAGGAAACCAGCAAGTATTTGTCATTGTCGCTCAACGTGAAAATCAGGATTACAATTTTGCATAATTATTCACGTGGGTGTACGTGCTCCGACCTTACAACGCGTTAAGGCCGAGAAGAGGACAAGGACAATCTGCTAACAAAAGTCTGCACTGCAAATTCATATTTCCCATTAGGGTTTTGAGGAAATGTTGCACTGCCTCCTTATTGGAGTTGTTGTCTTCCTTCGAAAAGTTGTTGTCCTTATTTATGAGTTATTGCCCTCATGAGAACATGTTGTCTCCATTATGAAGTTATTCCGCATTTGAAAGTATGATAATTTCTATTATCATAGATTGTTGTACCCTTTAGAGTTGCAGGAGCATCAATGCAACAACTTTGACAAAAAAAAATCATATTTTTCGATTTATGTGCTCCGCAGTGAGACTAAGAAGGTAGTACACCCATCATTTATGCACACACGTTCGCTAGAGCTGGAGTTCTTAGGATATACCTTTAGGGGTCAAAATTTGTGCACGCGAATCTCCGTGTATGTACCATCGTAAGGACTATACCGTCTCATAAATGCACGTAACAAAATTGTATCACCCAATCATTTAATTACCCTTCGCGATCAAGTAATCACGTGTTTCTCATGCTTCAAGCTATAACATCTGACATTCAAGTTTAAAATTTGATTAAGATAACAACTATATGTCTCTTATAGTTTTTTTTGGTCAAGACATATGTCTCTTATAGTTTACTATAAAATATTTCCACCATCGTTAACTCAAATTCAAATCGTATCTATTTTTTTTTTCGTGGATAGTCGTATCTAAGTTTGCGTACTTATTTAGAAGATTGGTTAACTTGTTACTTCATAAACAAATAAAAATAAAAATAAAAAAATGATGAGTTGCTCAAACAACTCACGAAGACTAATACAATTATGCACCATGCCAATGGATGATAAATGATAATGATATATTCCACCCCTATTTTATAGGTCTCGTTTGGTTCGTTTTTGTCAACTTACAGTGCAGTCAGTGACAAATCATATTTAATTTCATGTTTAGTTCAACTTAAAATTTGCGGAGAAGTTGTCAATTTTTAAACGATAAAAATATGAATTCACATAAATGTCATTCAAATAAGAGAGATAGATGCCAATAATAAAAAGATAATTAAAGAGGGATAAATGTGTTCACAAACTCCTGTGAGATAACTCCCCTTGGGCGGGGGAGATATCTCTCACCATTATGTGCGAGTTGGGTCGGAGATAACTTGCAGGGAAGTTCAACAATCAAACAAGATTAGTTCCAACTTCCTTGAAAGTTATCTCCAGATAGCTAACTCCACCCCTAACCAAACGAGGTCATAAATATCTGTCACAATTTTCGATAATGTTTTATTTCCTTAAAAATATTTGTCATTCCAATTTCTTTTATAATAAGTAATTCTTTTTTTTTTGGGTGAATGTTATAATTGAGACAAATATTACAAAAGGAATACAGTATCATTTTTGTTAAGCAAATATTCCTCCAATAATAAGTGACAACATTCATAGAATCATGATACTTGCACCAGTTGGAATATATTAATTATTCGTTCGTGCATCTTCTTAAATTTATAGTGTATTGGAATCTTCTAATTACTTTATGAATCATATTGATTTTTTTTCGATCGCACAACTTACTCACTGTAAGGATCGAACTCTCGATCTCTTACCCAAGTAACTTTATACTAAATTAGTGAACCACCTACTTAATTGGTCCAATCGCATGATCTTGTGCTTAAAAAGTGCACATGTATTCATTAGAACAATTACGTCCAAGATGTTATAAACCAATGTTTTACGTAACAACTAATGTTGGCAATAGTAGACTTAGTAGCTGCTTAACAATTCCTTATTTTAGTGGATAACATCAACAATTTATTTTATCCAATAAGGGCAAAGTGGGAATTCTGATGCGTTTACCATACATTGCACGCGCGGTTTAAACACCGACCAGTCGACCCACGCGGCAATTTCGTGATACTCGCAAATAGGGGCAAAGTGGGAACCCCGACACGTCTATCATATCTCGCCGCTCGACTCACAAGGGCATTCTCGTACTTTCATATTATGTCGAAAGTAAGAATATGCGGAACTTTATCCTTCTCGAACAACCTCACTAGTTGGCCCGGCAACTGGCGAAGAAAGAAAGAATTTACAAAAAAACGCAACAAACATAAAATAAAGGCACAAACAATAACATAACCTAAGGTCCAAATTAGTTACGCTAGTTGGGATGGATCAAATTTTTTCAATGTGCTAGGTCGATTTAGTGCAATTAATTACGTCCTTTACAAATCATTCATTCCCCTTTTAATTAATGCGTTTTAAAACTTGACTTCACTTTATCGATACTTCATTGAATTTCTTTAGTTTCTACTTGAATAAATTTTTTTAATGAAGCACTTATAACTGCTAGAGTAATTCACTTTAAACAATGACTTAGTCAAATATTGTGCAATACACGCCGAGATGTGTGTACGTACATCTCGAGATGAAATACACGGCATTCGATCGGGTCAATATGGGTTACTTTTACACGGTGTTCAAATCATCCTAACCACCACTTGTACAGAACCTTTGTGTCAATTTGTGCTGCTTTAACTATTACTCCTATTTTAATTTCGGTATTTGTAGCAATCAAAATAAAAATATAATATAAAATAATTAATTAAAGCATAAAAATAATATTAAAAAAAATTGGGTGTATGATAGATTGAAGTATGGATGGATGAGATTGAGAAAGAAAAGGTTGAAGAAGAAGAAGAAGAAGAAGAGTGATCGGATCGATGATGGTAATTGGTTTGATGATGCGATCGAGAGGAAGTCGAAGGGTTGTTTGTTTGTTTGGTTAATTGATAGATCGATCTTGAAAAAACGCGACAGTCAGAATTCGCTCTTTTTCTGTGTAAAATCTTTTAATGCAATCGAAGACATTTTTGGGCGTAATCTGGAAACAAACAAACAGAGCTGATTATTATGCTTTTCAGAGATTCCATCTTTTCATCAATTTGAGATTTCTCAGATAATATTGGATCTGTTGAGTGTATGTGGTGGTTGATGCAATTGAAGGAGTTTTGCAGATCTAAGTGGTTTTGGTGTTGTTGATTGTTCGGATCTTTGAATTCGGAAGCTCTCGATCGTCTCTGGCGATGGATTTCGATGATTTGAGGTCGATTTTGAGGAATTCCGGTGTGGATTTGTGGACGCTGATCGATTCGGCGATTTCGATGGCTTCGGCGGATTACAGAGCTGAATTGATGAACAGAAGAGATGGAATGGTAGAGAAACTCTACGCTCCGCCAGTAATCTCTCGTTGTAAGAACTGCGATCATCAACAACAGCAGCAGTTGATGATGATGATTGATAAGGATCAGAAGGAGAGCAGCAGCCATGAATTGAAAGGAGGAGGCTCGCCGTCGACTCCGATCTCGACCGACGACGCCGACGCCGACGCCGACGAAGATCGTGATGGAAGAAGGTTTTCTGGAAACTCAATTGATGTTGATGATGTTGATGATGTTGATGATGATGAACAGACTAGGATTTTGAACATCAAGGAACAACTTGATGATCTCGATCAGGTCTGAGCTGTCTGTATATTGTATTCTCAGTTTTCCTTGGCAAATTTTCGCTTATTCTCGCTTAATCCTTCGTTTTTTGGGTTGAATTTTGTGTTTCAGTCTGAGGATTCGGTGATTCATCTACTTCAAAACCTCAAAGACATGGATATCACATTTAAAGCTCTCCAGGTATTTGATTTGATGATAACATGACAAAACTGCGAAAGGTTGTGTGTTTTCTTTAAATCTGAAACATTGTTTTTCAGGAAACTGACATTGGAAGACATGTGAACCGATTCCGAAAGCATCAATCAAACGAAGTGAGGAGATTGGTGAAGCAACTTGTCAGGTTAATTTGCTAAATCAATCAAGTTTGCAAAGAAATGAAAGAAAGAAAGACTATGCATTTTATATATGATTATGTGTTTGTTTGATAGGAAATGGAAGGATTTGGTGGACGAGTGGGTGAAATCGAACATGCCCGGCGAGGTTGCAGCGGCCTCTGCTCTCATTGGTATTTTCAAGAAAAATGGTTGTGTTGATTGAAAATATCATTCAAGTTATCATCTGCATGTTATGTTAACAAAAATGGTGTCTGTTGTTGGTTGCAGATGAAGATTCTCCTTTGCAGAACACTCAAAAAAGCAATCAAAATGGTCATCACCAGGTAAGTTTTTGAAGTAAATCAATCAATCAATTCTTGACGATATATTCGTTGAAATTTAACGATCATTGTTGGCGTTCGTCTCTCTCAATGTGAATTGTTCGCAGGTCCCTGATTTCACATACTCGCCCAATAATACACACAGTAAGTTCAATTTCTTCTGCATCTTCAGCTGTTTGATCAACTCTCTAGATACCCATTTTGTTAGTTGTTAATTATGTTTGAATGTGTTTGATGAAACAAAGATTGGAGCTCTGGGTCTGATAAGAACACGGCGGAGCCTGAATCGAAAGGGAAAACGGTCCCTAGAAGGGCGCCTCCTCAACCAAAGCCAGTTCAATCAGTCACACCTCCAAATTCTGCTCTTCCTAATGTACAATATGATTGAACAAACAACATTCAATGATTTACAGAAGTAGAACATCCCTCCTCATTTTCTTACAATCTAACTGATTTTGCAGAGACAAGGCGAACGGAAGGACAGCACTATTGATCCAGAGAGATTCGCTTCGGCGAGAAGGCGGCTTCATGAGAACTACCAAGAAGCCCAAAATGGTTTGAATTTGATTTTTGGCTTTACTGCATTTTGAGTCCTTCAAATTTCTTTGGTTGACATAGAACTGCGTTTTACTAACTGGGGTTTGTTTTGTTTGGTTTCTTGTGTTTGCTTGTATGAAGCTAAAAAGCAAAGAACAATTCAAGTGATGGACATCCATGACATACCAAAGCCGAAGAACACATTCTTCGCAAGGAATAAAGGCGGTTTCCAGACGAAGCACTGGTGACATTTTAAAAACGCATAGCTCATCAACAAAACTTTCACTGATGAATTGCATAAAAGCTGCTACAGTTTTATGGGTAAAAAAAAAAAAAAAAAAAAAAAAAAAAAAAAAAAACTGCAAATTAAAGAATGGTTGGTCGTTAATTACCCTTTCAAGTTTTAATGCTGAAGCTGGAGCTGGAGCTTGGGCTTCTCTCCTTTCCCTTAAATTTGCTTTCATTCCTCTCTCCTGCCAGTCTCTTGAACAGTGAACAGAGTTTTGATCAGTGAAAACACTTTAAGAGGCTCAAAAATCCAAGATTTTTGAGCTTTAAATTGAAGGGTTGATGCTCTTAAGCCTTTCCTGTATTTCTCTCAATTCCCAGTTCCCTACTCATTCACAGTTAAATCTCTCCCATTGCATCATCTCTGACAAGCTCAATCATGCCTTGTTAAGTCTGTTGCTTTCTCTGGGTGTATCAATCAAGCAATAATTTTTTTTTTTTCCCTAAAAATATATGGCACTCTTATGTAAAGTGAGTTATTGTAGAATTTTGCCGAGCTTCCTGAAACCTTGTCAACTTTTTGAGCCAGTAAACTGGTTGAAAAGGTTACTGTATTCTACTTTATTTGAATGATGATCATTCACTTATGATTTTTGGTCCTTTTGTCTTTTGAAAGTTAACCTGTTTTTTAGCTTTTACAATGTATATCCATGCATAGTTTTAGGTGAGTTTCAAAAGGAGCACATACTTCTTTTTATTCACAGAGCTTTGATGCATTGGTAATAAATAGAGAGACACTGAATCCCTGAACAAAAAAATGAGATTCACTGGATACTCCTTCGAGAAGTCCTAGAATGACAATAATATATCACACTATAAGACACATTGGCTCACAAGAGTCATTTATGTACGCCTCGAGATGCATACATACAAAGATTCCAATACATAACATGTGGGTCGAGGTCTCATGGAGGGTTTTTGTGAGTTGATGTGTCTTGTGGAGTAACATTGTTGTTGTCATTTTAATATTTTCCTACTCCTTATCGCTCAGTCATCAAGAAGGGTAGGTGAGATTTTTTATGCAAAAGCAAGTACATTGAAGCTGAAAGCTTTGAAAAAAAAAAAAGTTTTAGATAACAACATTACCTACTTACCTTGCTAACCAAATTGGTAGGGTTCATGAAAGGCGATGCGTTAGTGTCAAATTTTATTTTGTGATGACAATTAACGAATCTTAGTGCCTCGGAAAGTTAGGCACTTTCCTTGCCTTGCTTGTAATTTTGGGAAGTTGGCGACTTCCTCCGTGAATTGTACTTCTCTAGTTAATTTTGAGTAATTGGATTTTTCTTACAAAAATTACTTGAAATGAAATTTACTTCCAAATATTTTTTAAGAGCGTTGTAGTTGGCTCAACAATCGTTGGCCTAAGTGTTAAGGGACTTGATCTCCTTATGTAAGTTTTATAGTTTGTGTCTTAAAAAAATTGGGTTGGGAGGGCAGCCCTCAAGGCCCGACAGTGTCCGAATGTTGATTAGTAGATGTGGTTCACGTCGATTTTGTCCAATTAGCACAGATTGAGAAATTGCAATTCAATTTAGTCCATTTGTATAATTAATCCAACTCAATCCAGTTTGTTTTTTGAAGTCGTCTAAATAAACTTACAGGAGGCCTAAACGATGATCCTCTTAGTTTTGAACATACGTACAAAACAACAAGAAAACCTCGGTGCAATATCAGTCAGATCCTTCTTAGACCCACAACCTGCAACCCTGTCTAGTAGGGAGACTATAAGGCAACATTTAAGCTATTTATTTATTTATTTGTTTTTTAGGGAGATTTTTTTTATAACAAAGAAACGACTTGCCCCCATTAAGATTTGAATCCATGACCTTTTACTTTCAAACCCCATACTAAACCATTGGATGTGCCACGTAATTAGTTTGTTATTTTTTTTTTTTCAATAAATCTATTTGGACTCATGATGGTCTTCGAACATGATATGGTCAACTTATTTTAGAGTGAAAATGAATCACCAAATCAATCATCTCAAGCTTCACTCCTTCACCTCCTCTTAAAGAGAAAAGTGAAAACGGTTTTAAAAGAACCATTTTAGAATACCTCACCCCTTAAATTTCCCGTCCATCGTTGCTAGTTACAGTGGTTGTCATGGCCTTGAAAACTAAATGAGGAGCAACCATAAAGAAAAAAAGTTAATGCTACCTTTTTAACTATAATTAATATCTTTTTTTTTTTTTGGTCATGAACTATTATTAATATCTTGACAACTAGTACTTGAAAAAGTTTAACTTTAAGATGATCTTAATGAACTTCTTTTTGAGCGATGCCAATCAAATTTTTTGCAAGTCATTTGTGGTCAAATAAACCCCTTTGAGCCTTGTGGATAATGGATATGCATGAATATGTCACATTTACTCACATATCCAAAATGCCTCAAGTGCTTAAGCCTCTCTCTTTTTTTTTCGACTTTTTCATACTTTAAGCCTTTTGTACCATTGCTCACGTTTAATTTCCCAATAAAACATATTAGCATAACCAAGCTTTGTTTGGCAAAAAAAAAAAAAAAACACTTTGTTTAATCTAAATGTGATCACATGTAAAAAGAAAATGAAAGATTGTTGAAAAAAATTAATGTACTAGACTTTTTTTTTTTTTTTTTTTTTTGAGGTGGTCCAATGTTCTTAGACAAATAAAAAGAGAGAAAAAGTAAAGAGTCCTGATGAAAATGATTTCTTGAGACACTTTGAATATATACTCGATCATACTATTATACAGTTACTTTAATACACTTCGTATACATGCATTACACATTTGTTGAAGTCTTTAGAATGTAAATCATACAACTGAATGTGTAAGCAGTTACCAACAAGTGTTAAATCAAAATCATTGTTACTAGTCTATTTGTAACCAAAAAAAAAATCAGATCTCAGATTTCCCTGCAGAAATAAAAGGTAAAATAACATCAAGCAATTTTTTCTTCTTAACATTGCAATCATACTCCTTCGATATATGTTGGCAAATTTGTTACAACTATACAAATATAGGTGACCACGGACCCTAACTGGGGCAAATCATTCCCTATCAATACGTCACCTATTTCGGTCATGAAGAACATTTAGTCTTATAGAAAGAACATGTTCCAGATCACTCTATATATGATACGATCCGGTACAAAGATTGAGGCGTTTTACGGATGGTTAAGATTGAAACGTGCTTTGCGTGAAATTTGTTCAATAAAATAAAATTAATCTACTTATGTTTCAATGAGACGATGGGTCGCTCGGCCAGGCCCAATATCAGAATCGGGCCCGAGAATGCAGTATGACACGCCTAAAACAACTTGAGGAATAATGCAACAAGTTGATATGGGCTAAAAGTGCGGAATAAAGTAAACAAGACCCATTTAACTAACCATGAAACTATATGTAGATATTCAATTCATAAATTGTCTTGAAGTCATTCAATCACTAAGAAGAAATTCAAACTAGAGGAGTGTGAGGTTCAATCTACTCGAAATACCCATTATACTACAACCCAAGTACAATAGTTTCAAAAAACAAGCAATATAATATAGCAATACAAAACTCACATCAAAAGAGAAGGCTTTACGTTATCGCCTCTCCCTCGTCTTGATTTAGCGCCGATGTGTACGGTCCTGAGATGTAAGTGGGTGAGCTAAAAGGGACAACAGAGCTCAGTAATGCGGAAAACCCGCTCAACCATCAAATACGCAAGTACAAGGCTAACATGAATTGAAATTGAATAAAGCATTTAAAACAAGGCATCGCATGGATTTATAAATCATTAATAAATCACTTCAACAAGATTGATAAAAGCATATTCAAGTCAAAACTAATAATCATGCATAGGGTTCACAAAAAGAAAGATACCATAGATATTAGTAATAATATAAAGTCGTGGTCTCATTTAATACATATTAGTTATTGGCAAGAATTCGGTGACCAATTCACCTACCTTCGAGGTGATGACAATCACTAGACGACACACAGGCTTTACGTGCCATCTTGTTAGTCCCATCAATCCAATAGTAGGTTCGTCCAAAGTCGTCACTGATGCACGTCCCTCTATCACAAAGTACAAGAGAATGCAACTCAAACTCATGTTCTTAATTGATTCACTTATGAATTCAATTAGACAAGTAAAGCCCTCGGAGACAAACTCCACAAACATCCTGGGGCAATAAATAGTAAAGCCCTCGATGACACAACAAACATCATGAGGCATTAAATATTACTTGCTAATAATGTCCTCGGTGGGGACTCTACAAACATCATGGGGCAATGAATATCAGAAGAGGGGAAAACAAATGCATTCACATTCCATAGATACATAAATCCAAGCCAATAACATGATGCAACCCACTTCCCAAGTCTCGAGTTAAAAACGTATGTCCTAACATAACTAATATCATGTCATATTTGATAATTGAACAAGCTTCTCACTTACCTCGACTCGACGTGCTAAGTACTCTCGATCCTCACACGCTCGGAGCTTGATGTGAACCACCTCGCGAATCATAGCCTTCAATGGAGTCATCAACTCTAATTCCCCTTTGAGATCACAAGCTTAGCAATGAATCTTTCTATTTCCTTCTTTTTTTTTCCTCCTCGCGAACAACGCCGCCGCATCGTCGCGCCACGCCATTCGCTACACTGCTCAACCGCGTCGTCGTCTGTCCGCGCCTCCGCTACCTCGCAGTCCGCACGTTGCTGGCCAGAGTCGTGGGTTCCTCGTCGATCAGTCCGCGCCATGCTTGTTGGTCGTCCGCATCATCCGTCCATAGTCGCCTCTCTCATTCTTGTGCGTTTTGGTGGTGTGCATTGTGTTGAGATGGAAACAGGGTTTTAACCCCTTTTTTATTATTTGAACTTTTTTTTTAAGTGAGGATTAATTTCATCCCTCCATCTTTCATCGATTGTGTAAACGATCTATGGTCCATACAACACACTTAACAAAAGATCTAACCCTTTTGGTCACTTTATGACTCTATAATTAACACGATTAGCGCACTCAACCTTTATTTAGACCTTTTACTTAGCCAATTTTAAGTAAATTCATAATGTAAGGTCTTATCGTCGCGCGAATTCAATTTAATTAAGTTATGTTAAGTCGCGATAACATATTGTACACACATCATACACAAATAAAATATTAAATTATCAAAAATGCGCTCAAGTCGAGACATGTAGAATTCGGTTGTTACAATATCCCCAATTGTAGGAACTTTCGTCCTCGAAAGTAAAAGCAAGATACATTCGTAGTCTGGTGTCCGTTCGTAACAATTTCTTTTACGACCCAATGTTTAATTGCAGTAATCTCGCCCGCCTTTTCCACTCATATTCCACATGTAATAAAAGTCTTACTATTGACTCTAACATCTCATTATTTTTATTTTCGTCTCGCAGACTAGAGCTTATGAGGCTTACTTCGTAAAGGTCATCAATAAAGTCATTATAATTTACCTAACTGCCTAGTCCTTGTATCATCACGCATTTTTGGGTATTCCTTTATAATCTCAACCGAAGTCGCAAAATGCACTCAAGTCACCCCACTGGCAAGTAAAGACAATCTGAGATGTGACCTGGTTCCTATTTGTGTCGAAAAGTATCTCTGCATATCTGGCAACAAATCCATACTGCCAATCGGTAGTAGAAAACAAGGATAGCTACATGTTATAATATGAACACTTGCACATTATCTCTGTCACCACCTCGGTTACACATATCGATGAACGACTCATCATGTCCTTGCGACTTATCTGTAGAGGCTACAAATGAGCAGTCATAGTATTTATTTTTGGAATTAAACCTTAACATCATCGTTATTACACGTTTATCGACGTTAATTTTTGTGGGTTCATAATTCAAGTCAATTCTTGACCAATGGTCCACTTCGTAACTTTTCCGTCACATTTAACTGTTTACTTACACAACAAGCTTCTGTCATTGGTAAGCTGTGGAATAATCATCATCGTCGCTATCCCTAAGAGGCTTTCGATACTCACTTGTTTGCGTTTTATTGCATTAAAATTTTTATTTCATACCAAAGTCTCATATCGTAATCACTCGAATTTATGGAGACTTTTCGTATCACGTACTAATCAACTCTCATGATCCTGGGCAACCGTTTTAAATTCTTTTGACATTATTCAAGGTTCATGTAACGGCCCGAAAATTTGACTTGTGTCACGTGCCAGGTCAGGGTCGTATGTGTGACTCACTCGTCGGAATACGTATGTCCGAATCTCGGGTGGAGACACCGAGGTATGATATTTTTCTGTGATGTGTAGTAATATCCAATTTGCGATTATAATGCTAATTGTTGAGCTGTTTTACGAGCTGGTATACGCGAGGAATTTGGTGAACCGAAACACGAACGGGGATGCGCCTCGAGTAGCGTGCCGACGTGGGACCGAGGTAGCGGCTTAATGTGGCTATAGTGGTTTTAATGTGGTCACATTAAAAAATATACATTGGATGCGCCTCGTGATGCGTATGGCGCGAGTGTCGAGTTTCTGAAATGAGGTGGTAGTGGTGTGAATATGTGTGGTGCATCGAGATGCGCGCTGCCCAATTTTTAAGGAAAGCATTTGAATATATATGTTTTTGATGTGCCTCAAGTTCCGCTCCGCACGAATCTTGAGGATACATTTGTTTTCTTCATCAAGAAGAAACGAAAAGAGAGAGAGAGAGAGAAATGGCAGAGAGAGAGAGAGAAGAGAGAGAGAGAGAAGAGGAGAAAGAGAGGGAAAGAGAGAGAGAGACGGCAGAGCTCCGGTGAGGAGCAGCAGCTCCAGCGAGACTGGAGGCCGCGGACGGCGGCTCGCGGAGACGTGAAGGCGCGAACGGCCAGGCGAGCAGTCGCGGCGACGAATCAACGGCTGCGGCTCCTGGTGCAACGGCGAGCCAGGGAGGAGACCGACGCGCAGGGGAGGTCGCGGACGAGTGGCACCGGCTCGGCAGACGTGGCACGTACCGCAGCCGCGACGCGAAGGAGCTCACGATGGCGGCGGCGGGCTGCGCGCGACGCCAAGCAATGGCGATGGCAAGAAAGAATAAGAAAGCATGGCGCAAGCAGCAGAAGAATAAAGAATGGCGGCTGGCGGCGCAAGCAGAATGGCAGAAGATGTGAGATGTGAGCGGCTGCGGCGGTGGCGCAACAGCGGCGAAGGCAGCGGCGCGGTGAACGGCGTGGGGCAACGACGCGGTGGCGCGTTACCGGACCGATTGATCCCCGACGAGGCACAACAACAGTGGACAAGGCGTCGTGACTTCAACGAAGCTCGACGACGCGATGGGTTGCTCGCGAAGGAGACGAGAGGCGTAGGCCATGGTAAGGTCCTACAATGCATTAATTGCTTCCGCTAAATTGTAAAACTTGAAAAATATTAATAACTCAACTTAAAACTATTGAATTTACTTATAATGATGGATTGGGAGGCTGACTAGGTCTGCATTGACCTAGCGAGACTGGCTCGGGGGTCCACGTGGGCTTAGGCCGGGCGGGGCCCAGTTTGTGAAAAATTGGGGCCGTCACAGTTCACATTTATTACACAATCATCTTTTATCGTCCTCCTGAGCTAAATCTTTAGCTTTTATAGTTTATTTAGAACTTCTCTCACTAAGAAATCAATGGCAGTGTAACTTCCATGTCGTTTCTTGAGAATATATAACCCATACCTCGTGTTTTTTCATTAAGGACTCGTAAGTCCCTATGATCTAATTATTTTAAGTTCATAATTCACCCTCAGCATTTCAATTTACTACTCGTGTGCGTTATTACTGTCGCACTTCTTATTTGTTTTTCAACTACTCCAAAAGTAATGTATATGACTGTGTACTTAGTACTTAGTACTTAGACGAACGTAACTTGCACGTCATGTCATTTAAAACTTTGATTTAATGGTATCCAAACTCGCGTTTATACATGCTTCAAGAATTTTATTACAATGCTTAACTAGTGGTTTCCATTTTTAAAATCGCATTAAGCTCTCAAGCTTCCAAGTGTATACGATACATTCTGTTTAACAATTCTTAACAGTGTGAAGTTTAAAAGATTTCATTCCCGCTTATATATTCATGTTTCTTAGCTAGTTTAGGGTATTTCCTCATCATCCCTAGTTGTCATATTGTTTCATGTTACACGATATGAATTTTATTGTAAATCGATCTTAACCTAGGATCCCTAATTTTAATTATCAACCTATCATTGGTCCGATCTTTTATCCTTCCCCAAAACATCTAGTTTGGTAGTTTCAGGCTCATATGGTAACGTACACTCTTACTGAGAAAGTTCAAGTTACTTTCTATAAGCAATTATCATGATTTCCCATGTCACCATTTCAATTTGAAATATTAAGCCCTTGGAAAGGGTACTCCACTTGCAAATCATATGCACGAAAAGCTATTGTAGTATGTGTTTTCTCTCTCGAGTCCGCAATTTTTCATATATCCAATTTACTTATTCTTTTTTCTCATGGGTCGTTCCTATTTTAAGATCCCCAATTTTAAGTATCAAATCATTATTCACTTAGATTAGGTGATAATAGTCCCTTCAATTATTTCTCAGTGTTATTTTTTTCCTTTAACCATCCCCTACTAAACAGGTTATGTTCATATTTAACTTTAGAGTCATTAGTTCAAGTGCCCAATCACATCAGAATTATTCTTTTTGTTACAGTATCCCCAATTTTAATGATTGACCTATCATTGAGTTTATTATAATATCATTAACCCTGAAGTATGCTCTTCAAGTCCTACTAATTTGACTCACATATGTCGTTCAGATTGAGGCATTCCTTAATTACTCAATCATGTTACCGATATCGCGTACACCTCATTCATTTCGAAAATAATTTATCAAGTTTTTGGTATCCCAAAATTTTTATGAGTCAACTCACTTCCAGTTAAAGTAGAACAATTTATTTTTGTGTCGGTTGCCTTCAATTTGTATTATTTTAACCTTAGATCCTGGGCCCTCTCAACATTTACAAATTTCTACTTGGCAACAAGATCATCACGCGTGGCAGTCTCACCACAAATAGTCATTGACTTGTAATCATCAGGTTTTGTAACTAGCCTATCCTTGAGTGTACTAGTGCAACACTAACCAGAGTGTACACTATTTGAGTTGTATTCACTAGATTTTTTCGTTGAAATGTTTCAAAGTTTTCTTTAACTTCTCATTCGCTAACCAGTATGTCATGTATTTACGTTTCGAGTTAACCCTTAAAAGTTTCATAATTCTAAATCAATAGTTAAACGTCTTAAACGTACATGTGTCTTTTCAAACTCCACCTAAGCTTTCAAGCTTAGTTTCTTAGCTAACCCAGCTAAGTTTTAATTGTTTAAGACCAAGATTCAGACATTCTTGCTAGAATCCATATCTTCTCTTTAAACAAGGTATCATGAGTTTTAACCATTTTATTTTAGTTTCAAGCGTTAGAGATACTTCTCGAAGTGCGACCACATCACTATCTCCATTTACGTATGTAGGGTGGCGACTCACTATCCTTGCAAGTTTCAAGATTCTTGTTTAAACCTTTTATTTGCTACATTACCATTAAGTATAGGCGCATCACAGCCCACAGTTTCCAATCGAAGCTTATAAATCGTTGCAGCAGTCGTCGCAGACATCCTCGAAGCGCGTGTGGAATCTCCAAAAGAGTTCGCCTTGATTTCCTTGCGTCGTTCATTGTCATTCCCCCAACAGTCTCGTAGAACTTCAGTTCCTCATCCGTTCGCGAAAATCGTCAAAGAAAATCAAACTAATGGAGGAAACAATTCACTATATATCTAACGATATATTATATATAAGGTAACAAATAATCATCATAGTAAATCTTTTGTCAAATTTATTTTATCTCATCCCATCTTAGGATTTTATCATCTATGTATGTTAAGTCGACTTTGAACCAATGTCACATACAATTGATCCGTCAGACTTAAACTTGACATTTTAATCTTAAAGGCTATATAAATCTAGGTTTCCCTAACCTAACATTTTTCCCTAGGTTCTGATACATATGCTCTGATACCAACTGTGACGACCCTCTCCGACCTAAGGTCGGGTAGCCCGGCCCAGACCACCTCCTACACTTAATACCATAACCGGGCCCGAGAATGCAGCCTGACACGCCTAAAACAACCTGCAGAATAATTCAACAAGCTCAGATGGGCCAAAAGTGCGGAATAAAGTAAACAAGACCTATTTGACTAACCATGAAACTAAATGTGGGTCATCAATTCATAAATTGTCTTGAAGTCATTCATTCACTAAGAAAAAATACAAACTAGAGGAGTGTGAAGTTCAATCTACCCATAAGACCCATCTTACTACAACTCAAGTACAATAGTTTCAAAAACAAATAATATAATATAGCAATACAAGGCTCACATTAAAAGAGAATGCTTCAAGTTATCGCCTCTTCCTCATCTCGATCTAGCGCTGATGTGTATGGTCTTGAGATGTAAGTGGGGTGAGCTAAAAGGGACAACGAAGCTCAGTAATGCGGAAAACTCGCTCAACCATCAAATACACAAGTAATATTTAATAAACATGTAAGGCTAGCTAAATTGAAATTGAATAAAACATTTAAAACAAGGCAATACATGGATTTATAAAGCATTAATAAATCACGTCAACAAGATTGATAAAAGCATATTCAAGTCAAAACTCATCATCATGCACAGGGTTCACGAAAATAGAGATACCATAAAAATTAGCAATGATATAAAGTTGTGGTCTCATTCAATGCATATTAGTTATTAACAAGAATCCGGTGACCGATTCACCTACCCTTGAGGTGATGGCAACCATTAGACGACACACAAGCCTTATGTGCCATCTCATTAGTCCCATCAACCCAATAGTAGGTTCATCCAAAGCTGACACCGATGCACGTCCTTCTATCACAAAGTACAAGAGAAGGCAACTCCAACTCATGTTCCTAATTAATTCACTTATGAATTCAATTAGACAAGTAAAGCCCTCGAAGGCAAACTCCACAAACATCCTGGGACAATAAATAGTAAAGCCCTCGATGGCCCCATAAACGTCCCGAGGCATTAGATATTACTTGCTAATAATGCCCCGGTGGGGACTCCACAAACATCCTGGGGCAATGAATATCCCAAGAGGGGAAAACAAATGCATTCACATTCCATAGATACGTAAATCCAAGCCAAGAACATGATGCAACCCATTTCCCGAGTCTCGAGTTAAAAACGTATGTCCTAACATAACTAATATTATGTCATATTTGATAATTGAGCAAGCTCCCCACTTACCTCGACTCGGCGGACTATGTGACGACCCAAAAATCCAAAAGACCTGAACTATGGGCAATTAAGTAATTTCATAAACCCTATACTAATTAAAAACATTATATAAATCAAATTGAAAACCCTAGCACCCTTTTTGTTTAAGATTTTAAATACGGGAGAGAAAGGGGGATTGAGGTGTTGGAAGTCTAACTCAAGGAGAAGCCTAAATCAAATGTACATACGTCTCCTTCACCCTTTTAATCTCGTTTTAAATGAAGATCAAACTTTAATCGACAAAACAATGGTGGATAAAAAAATTTATTAGAGATTTGTGATGCAGACAAGGTGAGCGGCGACCGAAGCGACCGGCAGAGGCAGTGATACACGTCGCCCCCGCCGATAGGGTGGGAGCACCATTTGGCTGCAGTGCCAGCACCGGTCGACGCTGGCCCCCCACCACTGGTGGTCAGGGAGGGTTTTCCCCTTCCCTGCCAACCATCAAACCACGGGTTGTTGGCCACTAGTTTGCAAACTATGGGCCAACAGCCCCTAGATCAATCAACTATAGTTGACCAGTCAATGTCATAAAATAATAAATAAAAAAATAAATATATAGAAAATACAATAATATATTATAAATAAACAAAAATAATATATACAAATATATAATAAAATAAAAGCAGATATTTGCTTTCAACCAGGACATTATCACGTCTCCGAAGGAGACCGACCGGATAGCACCCCTCGACCCTCGCATCGGGCGATAGGGGACTCGCGGGACCCACACTAGTGGATCCCAAAGACCAATAAATGGAAAATTTAATTAATTTAAATAAAAGTATTTATTGATGAGATGTATTATGGTTGTATAGTGTCGCGCGAAGGTTCACATTGGGCCCTAAATGTACCAGGAGTTGTTATAGGCGTCGCTGCGAGTCGAGGTAAGTGAGGAGCTTTGCTCACGCATTAAATATGACTTGCTATTAGATAATTAAGTATCATGCTTTGAATGAAAGACTCGGGTTAAGGGTTGCATCAGGGTATTGGTTTGAATCTCCAAATCTATGGAACGTGAATGCATTTGTTTCCCCATTTATGTCATTTATTGCCCCAGGATGTTTGTGGAGTTCCCAACGAGGGCTTAATTAGCAAGTTACCATATTTAAATGCCCCAAGATATTTGCGGTGCCACCGAGGGCTTTACTAGTTAATGCCCCAGGATGTTTTGTGGAATTCGCCACCGAGGGTTTTTACTTTTTTAATTGAATGCATAAATGTGTCACATAAGTATATGAGTTGGAATTCCTACTCGTGTAACTTAGTGATAGCGGGACATGTATCGATGGCGACTTTGAATGAACTCTCTTTGTTGTGATGCTACTAGTTGGAGGACGTAACGACCATTGCGTCCAATAATGATATGCATTAAATCAAATGTGAGGAATTCGCACCGAGTTCCTACCAATACCTACCATGCATTGAATGAACCAATGACTTATAATTATTATTATCTTTTATGGTATATCTCATGTGGACCCCTTGCATGAATGATTTGAATTCCGTTATGCTTTAAATGATTCTTGGAACTTGTTTTAGAAGTTATGAATGCATGACTCTTTCCTTGTTTATGAAGATGAACAATGCTCTCATGTTCCTACATGTTTTAAATCTTATTTACATGCTTAAATTTGAATTTGATCAACACCTATGTGTTTTCTACTTAATGTCTGAGATTTAGTTTTCAACTTTATGTTAGATTTTGCATAATTAGGATGTAGTACTTGCGTATTTAATGTTTGAGCGAGGTTTTCCTTTTATTGAGCTCTGTTGTCAATTTTAGCTCACTCCACTTACTTTTCAAGTGCGTCTACATCCGCTTTAACTAGTGATAAGGGAAAGCCACCCGCTTGAAGTCTTTGCTTACTTTGTGAGAAGTTGTATGTTCCTATTATTTATTTATTTGATTTTGAGAACAATAAACTTGGGTTGTAACTTAAAGTAGGTTATTTGGGTAGTATGAAACCATCCTTATTCATTTTGGACTATTTGGAAGCTATATGGTAGTATTAAAAGCTATTTGGGATTATTGAACCTACTTAGACAGTTGAACTCTTATCACGTTGATTTTATGATATATGGAATTCTAATTTTGATTTTTTACTTCCGCATATATTATTCCATATAGTTAGTATGTTACTCCGTAGGTTGAAATAGGCGTGCCAGACTATTATTTGGGTCTGGTTTAGGTATCGGGCTTGAGTAATGGTTTAGGCCGAGTGTAGTTTAAGTGGGAGTTAATTCAGTTGGTATCAAAGCATAGGTATTAGAACATGGGGAAAACAATTATGTTAGTGAAACTTAAGTATATAGAGCCTTTAAGTTTAATGGTCGAGTTTAAATCGAAAAAACTCAATAGTATGGGACATTGGTTCAAGTCGACTTAAAGTGAACAAAAGACCAATCATAGGATGGGGAGGGATTGAAAACATGAAATAAAACATTAATATAATGTTATTTGTTTTGTAATATAATATCTATAACTTTTAGATATCCTTGCCTACTCTCTTAACTTATGGGACTAATCTCTTTTTTTTGTTGCTCTACAATGCACGATGAGTAACTACGGGGGGCATCTTACAACTTGAAGGAAACTCAGGAAATAGAAGAAATGCAATGGCCCAGTTAGATGGAACATCGCATGTCTGCTATGACTGAGGCACATCAGAAGGCCATACATGACTTGAACACCCACAGGAAAGGAACATGGCACAGATCTTAAAACTACTGCAAAATCAAAGAAATGACGGAGTAGCCGGATATGCACCGGTGGGGCCATGTCCGGATCCTCCGTAAGCACCGATACATGAGTACCACCCCGCAGAGGAAAGCGTTGATTCTGTCACGGCTGCAACTGCAATGGTCGTACCCATAGCCGGTGGAGAGAACGAGGCATGTCAGAGAGGCAGGATCCAAAAATAATTCATGAAGTACAATGTGCCACACTTCTACGGGGACCTTGACCCTACTGAGGCGAAAGCTTGGATACTGAATATGGAAAAGAGGAAAGATACTCTAGGCATTGACGAGATGACCATGGTACCGTTGGTGGCTTTCTTGCTGGAACACAAAGTGCACAAATGGTGGTTGTCTGTCTCAAGAACTCGGGGAACAAATATGAGTTGGCCGCAGTTCAAGCATTTGTTCTATGATGAGTGGTTCCTAAAGATCGTCAAGGCATACAAGATCAGGGAGTTCCTTACCTTGGTCAGGTACAAGGCAACATGACCAAGGCTAAATATGCGTCTAATTTCAACGAGCTGGCAGAGTTCTCGTACGAGCATGTTCCATCCGAGACGACTCGTAGGAGATGATTTATCCAAGGATTGAGGAAAGAAATGCGTGCTATAGTGGCGACATCAGGGTCAGAGACTTACCAGCAGACTTACCATCGGACACTCGATCGTAAGTCAGCACTTCGTGATGAGGAGGATATACAATTTCAAGCGGGATCCGATCAATATAGTCAGGGCAAGTGCAGTTTTGGCAGTTATCAGAAAGGTCAGAGAAGAAACTTTAAGAAGCAAATATTTGGGGGATTAGCGAGTAACCATGCGTCATCTGGTGGAGCTTCGAGAGTACCACACACTCCGACGGGGACCACCACACATTCACATGCCCCCGCACCTTCAACTTCTCAGAGTGTGACATTCAGGCCACCGTGTCCACCACATCAATCGCAACAGAGCAGGGGCAGAGGGCCAAGGCCGAGTGCATAAGCTAGTACAGTGCAACCACCACCGATCTACCAGAAGCCGCATATCATATGCTACGGATGTGGGACTGCTGGGCATTACAAAAGCCAGTGCCTTAACCCAATACTATCTGAGGAGAGTGCCGCTCCAATTGTTCGAGGGAGGGTCCACGACATAGCAGAGCAAGATTAGGACGCCACGCGATAGCTAGTCGTAGGTACGGTTTCAATTAATGGTCGAGACATGCATACATTATTTGATTCTAGTTCCACTGTTCCATTCATATCGGGGACCATGGTTTATGCTTTGGGGTTGACACCAGTTAGAGCACACTTACTTGATTTTGAGCACAATTTTTACTGCACGAATTTTTCCAAATATGGTATGTTAGGGGTGCACAATAAAAATTGGGGATGACACGATGTCATTCGACGTACGAGTCTTAGAGTGCCTAGAGTACGACGCACTGTTGGGTATGGACTGGTTAGCGGTGTATCACGCCAAAATAGATTGTTTCCATAAGACTGTGACCTTCCAAATTCCAGACATTTCACCGTTTGAGTTTGGAGGTTGTACATTGGCTGGTGTTTCCACCCGCGATAGAGTTGCAAGTTTGGTTGAGATAGGGACCATTGAGAGCTTGACTTCTATGGGAGAGGAAGGAAAACAAGTTCTAATTGAGAATATTCCAGTAGTTAGGGGCTACTATCCGAAAGTTTTTCCTTCAGACCTTCTGAGAATTCCCCCTCATCGGGAAATTGATTTCATGATTGACCTTATACCCAATACGAGACCAGTTTCCAAAGCACCTTACCGTATGGCGGCTACCGAGTTGAAAGATTCGAAGACGCAGTTAGAGGAGTTGACTAAAAAAGGCTTTATTACTCCAAATGTATCGCCATGGGGAGCGACGGTGTTGTTTGTTAAGAAAGACGGAAGTTTGAGGATGTGTATTGATTATCGGCAATTGAATAGGGTAACTATTCAGCACAAGTATCCACTTCCCAGGATCGATGACTTGTTCGATCAGTTGAAGGCCGGTAGAGTTGTCAGTGTGCACCAATGCATCGGGGACTGGTTTGGGAGGAGTGTTAATACGAGACAACAAGGCAATCGCTTATGCATAAAGATAGCTAAAAGTACATGAGAAAAACTATCCAGTACACGACTTAAAGTTGGCGGCAGTGGTGTTTGCCCTGAAGTTATGGAGGCACTACTTGTATGGGGCGAAATTCACTGTCTACTCGGATCACAAAAGTCTGAAACACCTATTCACTCAATGTGAGTTGAACATGCGACAAAGGAGATGGTTGGAACTTTTGAAAGTCTATGATTTCACACTCGACTACCATCCAGGGAAGGCTAACACAGTGGTTGATGCTTTGAGCTGTGTACGACTAGAGACTGAGTCCGAGATCGTAATGAATGTACATGGAGTACCCACAGATGGCTCAGTTGTTGGCTCATATGTCTCAGATGGTCAGACACTAGTTCAGATGAGAGTAGAGCCAGTAGCTGTGTTTAGAGTGGTTGACTGTCAAAGAGTCGATTCAGAGTACGGGAAGTACGGGTCACTTGCGGACAACACTGATGACGTGGATTAGAGACTTTCAGCTGATGGAGCGTTGAGATTTCGAGACAGATTGTGGATACTATCTCATAGACAGTTGAGAGATGACTTACTATGGGAGGTGCACAGATCTCGCTTCACCGTTCATCTCGGGGGTAACAAGATATATCAGGACATGCGGTGGATGTATTGGTGGCCGGGGATGAAGGTGGATATCGCTACTTACATATAAGATTGTGAGATTTGTCAGCAAGCGAAAGCAGACCACCAAAAACGGGGGGATTGTTGCAACTGTTACCTATTCCTCAGTGGAAGTGGGAACACATAGCCATGGACTTTATTTCGAAGCTACCGACAACTTAGAAAGGGCATGATGCGGCTTGGGTGGTTGTAGATCGTTTGACTAAGCCAGCCCACTTCATCCCTATTTCCATTGAGTATTCGGCATATAGGTTGAGAGACATATACGTATATGAGATCGTCAAATCACATGGAGTCCCGGTGTCTATTGTATCGGATCGCGATCCGAGATTTACCTCTCAGTTTTGGAATGGGTTTCAGCACAAGATAGAGACTCAACTCAATCTCGATACGACCTTTCACTCTCAGACAGATGGGCAAACCGAAAAATTGATACAGATACTTTAGGATATGCTCCGAGCTTGTGTGCTGGATTTCTGCGAGAGTTGGGAGAAGTATATTATGTTGTGCGATTTTGCGTCAACAAAAAATTTCAAGCAAGTATTGGCATGACACCGTTTAAGGCACTTTATGGAAACCGTGTAGATCTCCAATTTGTTGGACTAAGGTCGGAGACGCCGTGTTGATCAGCCCAGAACTCGTGCATGACCAAACCGAGAGGATAAAATTGATTAGGCAACGATTGGAAACCGCCTAGAGCCGCTAGAAAAAAGTATGCTGACAAGGACCATGGAGAGGTTGTGTTCAAGGAAGGGGAGTTTGTACTATTGAAAGTGTCACTAATGAAAGGGCATTACCGATTCGGATTGAAGGGAAAGTTATCTTCCAGATTCATCGGGCCATTCGAGATCAAGAAACGAATAGGCCCAGTAGCATATCGCCTCGAGTTACTACCACAGCTAGCTTGAGTTCATAATGCCTTCTATGTTTCTATGTTGAGGAAGACACATAACAAACATGCACCAATGATCGATTGGGGGCAAGTTGATTTTAGGGAGGGTGTGTCCTACGACGAGCAGCTGATTCAGATCGTGGATAGGAAAATGCATAAACTTTGGAAGAAAGAAATCCCGTTGGTGCAAGTTCGGTGGCAATTCCATGGAGAACATGAGTTGACATGAGAGCAGGAGGACTATATGATGAATAACTTTCCATTTCTTTTCGAACCCTAAGGCATGACTTTATTTTATTTTCAAGGACGAAAGTTCTTTATAATTGGGGATGTTGTGACGACCCAAAAATCCAAAAGACCTGCCTTATGGGCAATTAAGTAATTTCATAAATCCTACACTAATTAACCCCACAATATAAATCAAATTGAAAACCCTAGCCTCTTTTTTATTTAAAATTTTAACTACGGGTGAGAAAGGGGGATTGAGGTGTTGGAAGTCTAACTTAAGAAGAACCCCAAATCAAAGGTACACATATCTCCCTCACCCGTTTAATCTCGTTATAAAGGAAGATCAAATTTGAATCGACAAAACAATGGGGAAAAACCATGTTTGTGGCGGCCCTCGCCGCCCCGGGGTGACGTGTCTCCGTGTACTCCTTGCCAGCTAGCCCAACTACACGTGTACGGCACCTACCCGTCCTACCTATCATTGTCTCAAATTTCGTATCCACTTGAGTATGTTAATATATATTCAGCGGAAGTCGTATTTTAAATGCAAACATTTTCATGAAACAATTTCACAAAACCTAGTGTGGAAAAACCCTGAACATTTCAAAGTAAACAATTGTACCATATCAAACTAAGCATGTACACTATCATGTCACTCCCCAGTTCCCAAAAGAATCAAAATATCAAAACAAACACACGTACAATAGTCTGTGACGATATGAAATCAGAGGTAGTCGCCTAAGATTCCCTTGCCTTTACCGGTACTCGGATCTGCACTCAATCATCACAGAAGAAAATGGATGACGAGTCCAGTCAGTAAAATCCCAAGGAACTCCTCCGAGCATTCATATAAACAAGTGGAAGTCAATAAATACTATTAAATAAACATACAACAACAACAACATAGCCTCGGTCCCAAATTAACTGGGGTCGGCTACATGGATCAAACTTTTCCATTGTGCTCGATTAAGTGCAACCGATGGTGAGCTTTCCAAACCATTCAAATCCCTCCTAATTAATGCATCACATGTTAACTTTGGTCCGCCCCTACCTCGTCGAATTTCTACGGGTTCTATTGAGTCAAGTTTTCTAGTTGGGGCATTTGTAGGTCGTCTTTGCAGTGACCAAACCACCGCAACCGCCCTTCCCTAATCTTTGTATCAATTGGTGCTACTCCTACTTGTTTTTGAATTTCTATATTTCTTATTCTATCTTTACGAGTTTTACCACACATCCACCTAAGCATCCTCATTTCGCTACGTTCATTTTATGTAATTGTTGTTGCTTTACCGCCCAACATTCACTTCCATAGAGCATAGCCTGGCCTAATTGCGGTCCTATAAAATTTTCCTTTTAACTTAGTAGGAACATTTCGATCACAAATCACCTCTCGTTGCACTCCGCCATTTCTTCTATCCAGCTTGAATTCTATGTGTGACATTATTCTCAATGTTACCATCATTTTGTATGATTGATCCTAGATACCTAAAGTTGTTTACCTTAGGAACTTCTATTTCCCCTAATTTTACCACTGTCATCTCGATGTCTAGTGTTTCTAAACTCACAAAGTGCATGTATTCGGTTTTCGTCCTACTCAACTTAAAGCCTTTAGATTCTAATGTATTCCTCCAGAGTTCTAATTTCCTATTCACACCATCTTTAGTTTCATCCACTAAGACAATATCATCTCGCAAATAGCATACACCATGGTATATCCTCTTGAATATGTCTAGTTAGTTCATCTATAACTAAAGTAAATAGATATGGGCTTAGAACCGATCCTTGATGTAGTCCTATCGTAATGAGAAATTCTTTTGTAGCTCCTCCAAATGTCTTTATACTCGTTACTACTCCATCATACATATCCTTAATAGTGTCTATGTATCTAGCATGCACTCTTTTTCTTTCTAGAACCCACCAAAGAACATCTCTATGGACCTTATCATATGCTTTTTCTAAATCTACGAATATCATATGCAGATCTTTTTTCTTTTCTCTATATTTTTTCTAACAATCGTCTTACAAGGAAAATCGCCTCCATAGTTGACCTCCCAGTGCATGAAACCAAATTGGTTATCTCGATATTGTTGTTTCTCTCCTTAGCCTATTGTCAATTATCCTCTCCCAAAGTTTCATAGTGTGACTCATAAGTTTAATTCCCGATAGTTTGAGCAACTTTGAATGTCTCCTTTGTTTTTGAAGATTGGCACAAGCGTGCTTCTTCTCCAATCCATTGGCATCCGTTTTGATTTTAAAATTTTATTGAAAAGTTTTGTTAACCAAGTAAATCCAATTTCTCCTAAGCATTTCCAAACCTCTATGGGTATTTCATCTGGGCCACATGCTTTCCCTATTTTCATTCTTTTCAATGCCTCTTTAACTTCTACAATTCTAATATTGCGTGTATAGTTGACATTTCTTTCTTGGTGTGAGTTTTCATCTATTATGGTATCAACTTGACCATCATTAAATAAACTATCGAAGTAACTTCTCCATCTCTCCTTAATATCCTCCTCGCGCGTTAAAACATTTTGATTTTCGTCCTTAATACATCTCACATGACTTATGTCTTGTTTCGTTTATCTCTTAGTTTGGCTAGCCTATATATATATTTTTCGCCATCTCTATTACCTAACCTTGTATATAGATCTTCCATGAAATTTGTTTTAGCTTGACTAACTACTTTTTTAGCTTGTTTTCTAGCTTCTCTATATTGATTGTACACATCTTCATCTTGACACTTAGGTATTTTCCTATACATCTCTCTTTTAGTCTTAATTGCTCGTTGGACATCCTCATTCCACCACCATGTTTCCTTCTTTGGTGGTCCCAAGCCTTTAGATATACCTAATACGTTTGATCCCACTCTCCTTATGCAACTACTCACTTCTAGCCACATTGTATTAACATCTAAGTCAAGATTCCAAATATTTTCCTTTAGTAGTTTTTCTCTAAACTCTACTTGTTTACTATATTTTAGGTTCCACCACTTTATTCTAGGGTCGCTAACTCTTTTATTTATATTATGTCGTCGTGTTAGCTTAATATCAAGTACTACTAACTTATGTTGGGTAGTAAGTGCTTCGTCAGGTATTACTTTTAGCCTCTACATATTTTTCTATCTATTTTTCTTGTTAAAAGAAAATCTATTTGACTCTTGTTATGACCACTACTAAAAGTAATTATATGTGACTCCCTCTTCCTAAAACTAGTATTTGCTAAGAGAAGATCGTATCTTTGAAGCAAATTCTAAGATTGATTCTCCTTCTTCATTTTTATTACCGTAACCAAAACCTCCATGAACTCTCTTAAACCAATCGTTACTTACCCCGACATGCCCATTTAAATCTCCTCCAATAAAAACTTTTTCATTTAATGGTATACTTTGCATAAATCCATCCATATCGTCTCAAAACTTGCGTTTGATGCTCTCGCTTAATCCTACTTGTGGTGCGTAGGCGCTAAGTATGTTAATTTTTTCGTCTCCAATAATTAATTTAACTAGAATCAATCTATCCCCCATTCTTTTAACCTCTACGACCTTATCATTATAATCATTATCCACCACAATTCCTACTCCATTTCATTTTCTATCTATACCGGTGTACCACAGCTTTAAACCCCGTGCTTCCTATTTCTCTACTCTTTTCTCCTACCCATTTTGTCTCTTGGAGGCAAGCAATATTGACTCTCCTTCTAATCATGGTCTCTACTAGTTCTATTGACTTCTCCGTAAGTGTTCCTATGTTTCATGTTCCTAAGCGAATTTTTTCTCCCCTTTGTATTTGTTTTCCTTTTCTACTTCTATTTTGTCTAAAAGATCTAGTGTCCGTATCTATGATTTTGTTTTTGTTTTCGTGTTTGTTTTGAACTAGCTTCTTTACCCACACCCGTCCTTTGTGTGGGAACCCTTGCTCATTTTTCTTCACATTCGGGCGACGATGTGAAGGGACTAGCTTTCTTTACCCACACACGTCCTATGTGTGGGAACCTTTGCTCGTTTTTCTTCACACCCAGCGGCGATGTTAAACACACCCTTGCTTTCATTTCTCACTACACCCGGACTCGACGCACGCGCGCGTCGCTAGGTGGGAACGCCCCAACGTTTATATATGTTTGATCCATTTCATGAAAAGTGACAAAAGTTTTACGCTGGTTGTCAACCTATCGCAACCCTCCTCCTTTATCCAGGACTTGGGACCGGCTATGTAGCGCACATAGTG
The DNA here is from genome assembly GCA_039657325.1 of Stephania cephalantha. Classification (NCBI taxonomy): domain Eukaryota; kingdom Viridiplantae; phylum Streptophyta; class Magnoliopsida; order Ranunculales; family Menispermaceae; genus Stephania; species Stephania cephalantha. Next base: position 56,583,675 of record CM077567.1, on the reverse strand, counting down.
TACAACATAGGTGGAGTTTATCGTTAAATAAACATGCGGAATGTAAACATGCAACTGTAAGTAGGGCATCGCATGCATAAATAACAATAAAGCTCAAATATGTGTGCCTGTTCCAGTCAGACTAAACCATACTTCGGGATTTCCTTCCAGGATCCCACTAGTGGGCGCACCCAACTAGCTATCACCTAATCCCTCTCGGTGGCCGACGTAGACCTACGACGCACCGACACATGTATCAGTTCCATAGCTCGGGTCGTTATCCACCGAGAACTCCTTATACACATGCTATGGTATAGAATGCATAGACACACAACAGAACATCCGGTGGGAGTAACTCAACCAACCGTCCAAAAGATGACAAGATATGAATGTAATTAAAAGCACAAGGAATACTGGAAATGAATGGAAATACGAAACAAAATAAATACTCGAGAGTTTTCCTTTGGGTTTTACAAACCTCACAACGCGCTCTACTACCCCGTAATCAATCCCCGGGTCCAAGTCCACTAGGTCCTTGGTCGTCAATTGATCACCCGTGTCAACCTATGTCAATTTATTAATAATTTAATTTAGCATGACAATTTTCAACAAATTTCTAAAATTTTTAGGCCAAATTGCCTATTTCTAAAATTTTTATGGAAATATAATTTTCCCCAATTTTTCCAAATTTTCTTTCATTTTTCTTCTCTTTTTCTCTTCTTTCTTTTTTTTTATTTGGTTTGGGTCGGGTCGACCCAAATGGGCCGGACCCGACCTGACCCTAGACCAAAACAAGTCCAGGCTCGGCCCATGGGCCGAGCCTGGCCCGTTCTGGGCCCGACCCACTTGGGGGGATGCACGCGCGCGTGTGCATCTTCTTCAGCTGATCGAACCCGCCACCGGTTCGATCGTTCATTCATTTTTTTATTTTTTATTTTTCTCTTTGGTGATGGGTTGGGGTTGGTCTCCACCCCAACCCCGGTGGAACCGATGGCAGGGGAGACACCCCTGCCATCACCACCTCGGCCCAGTTCGGCCATGGGGTTCGGCCTCCATGGCCGAACCCCACTCTCGGCCACCCCACCGCCAACCACACAACCAAACAACAACAATAGCAACGACTCACCTCCTTTCCTTCTCGCTTCTTCTCCTCTTCCTCCTCCTCCTCTCTGTTTCCTCTTCCTCCTCTCTCGGCTCGTCTCGCTTCTGTGTGTGTGTGTGTGTGTGTGTGTGTGTGTGTGTGTGTGTGTGTGTGGTGTAAGTGGGTAGGTGGGGTGGTGGACACGTGGTGTGGGTTAGGACAGGTGTTGCTTGGGGTTGTACAAGTGTGACAATTGTCATGTTGTTAGGTGTGTTGACACCTAATTGTGACACAACTGGGACACTCGCCCATTTTTCGGGAGTTTCGACGCCCGATTTCGCGTCCGAACCGCGATATACGCGTACCGCCGCGTCACTTGCCGCCTAATACCCATTCCATATTAGTTTCTTTGCAAACTTTTATATAATTTGTGTGTTTTAGTTTCGCCGACCTAATATTCGGTCCCGTCAACTACCCGGTACCCGCGTCGCCACGCATATCGAGGCGAATGCAGTTCACACAATCTCGTTGTGTGTTAGTTTCCCCTGTCCTAATATTCGATCCCATTAACTACCCGGCACCCGCGTCGACACGCATATCGAGGCGAATACCGTTCACACTCCCTCACACGTATTATTTTGCAACATATACACATGCGATGTATTTAAATAAATTACACTGCAAATAAGCAACCAACAACCATAAACATCCATACATAAGTTCCCGTGTGTCCTAGCCTACCGCGGCGTCCACGTAGATCCGAGTTGGCGTCCACGTCTGTAAATTTAATATGGGTCGTTACAGTTCTTCCCAACTAAATAAAATTTCGTCCCGAAATTTAACTGTAACTAAAGTCCCATACCAGAGAATAGTTGAGGGTATTGCGTCCTCATCGTCGACTCGAGCTCCCAGGTAAGTCCCTCTGTCTTATGATGCTGCCAACGAACTAAGACCTTCGCGAGTTCCCTGTTCCGGAGAATCTGTACTCGACGGTCAACGATCTCTATCGGTCTCTCCTCATATGTCACGTCAGGCTGTATCCCACCTGTCCTAACTCAATCGTCGGTCTCGGCCCTGACCTAGCGAGTCTCAACATGGAAATGTGAAAGATCGGATGAACCCCAGCTAACTCGGCAGGTAACTCTAATCGATATGCAACAGTGCCTACTCTCTTTGCAATCTGGTATGGCCCAATGTATCTCGGCGCCAACTTCCCCTTAATGCTAAATCTCTGTTGACCTTTCCAAGGAGAAACCTTCAGATATACCATATTGCCCTCGTCATAGCTCAGACCCTCGCGATACCTATCTGCGTATTTCTTCTGTCGATCTTGTGCAGCTCGCAGTTTCTGACGAATTTGTCGGATTTTCTCTGTGTGATCAACAACTATCTCAGGCCCTACTGCCACTGTATCTTCCGGCTCTGCCCAACATGCAGGTGATCTACAGGGTCTCCCATACATCGCCTCAAATGGTGGCATACCAATGCTCGCCTGATAGCTGTTATTGTATGCAAACTCACACAGAGGCAGATAATCCTCCCACGAACCCTCAAACTGTAATATGCATGCTCTGAGCATATCCTCCAAAATTTGGATTAGCCGCTCTGACTGTCCGTCAGTCTGAGGATGATAAGCTGTATTAAACTGCAACTTGGTGCCAAACTGTTCCTGCATTGCCTCCCATAGTTTCGATGTCAATCTGGGATCTCTGTCTGACACAATGGAAACTGGCACCCCGTGAAGTCTAATAATCTCCCGCTCAAATAATATGCTCAGTTGGGAAAACGTGTATTTCATCGAAATTGGAATGAAGTGAGCCGACTTCGTCAGTCTATCAATCATTACCCAAACTGCATCGTGACGCCTCGATGTTTGCGGTAGCCCACTAACGAAATCCATAGTGACATGTTCCCATTTCCACTCTGGAATAGGCAACGACTGTAATAGTCAACCGGGTCGTTTGTGCTCAGCCTTCACTTGCTGGCAAATGTGACAACTCCAAACGTACGTACCTACGTCAGCCTTCATACCTGGCCACCAGAATAGTCGCTTCAAATCATGATACATCTTAGTCCGACTAGGATGAACTGTGTAACGAGACCGGTGTGCCTCTTCTAGAATCTCGTTCCGTATCTCCTGATCTGCTGGTATCCACAATCTCCCTCGGTATCTCAAACACCGATCTGTGGTTTCTACCCAATCAGTGCATTCCGGATTCCGTGACAGGCCACTGACCCGCTCATAGAGCCCATCAGCCCTCTGACACTCGACAACCCGTTCAATTGATACGGTCGGTATCCTCAACTAACAACAAATGTGATGTTCCGCTGTAGTCGACAACTCGGCCATACACATAACTGATGCTGCTTGTCATAAGCCATGCTCATGTGTCATCTGCTGCAGAACAGTCTGACTGTCGAGTCCACTCGCTCAATGCGTCTGCTACGACGTTCGCCTTACCAGGGTGACACTCAATAGTAAAGTCGTAGTCCTTCAAAGCAACTTCAGCCATCTCCGGCGCATATTCAGATCCCTTTGAGTGAAGATGTAACGTAAACTCTGGTGATCTGTATACAACAAAAATCGCTCTCTATAAAGATAGTGCCTCCAAGCCTTCAGTGCAAAGACGACCGCTGCAAACTCCAAGTCGTGCACTGGATAATTTCCCTCGTGAGGTCTCAACCGTCTAGAAAGATATGCAACTGGTCTACCATCCTGCATCAACACACATCCAAGACCAACGCCCGACGCATCTGTATATACTGTCAAGGTCTTGCTCGGCTCTGGCAATGTTAATACTGGTGCAGATGTCAACCTCCGCTTCAATTCAAAAAAAGTCTGCTCACACTCCTCTGACCAGTCAAATCTGACGTCTTTCTTAGTCAGTCTCGTCATCGTCGCTGTGATGGAGGAAAAATCCTGCACAAATCGCCGGTAGTATCCGGCCAGCCCAAGGAAACTCCGTATATCAGCTACAGACTCAGGCGTCCTCCAATCAATGATCGCCCTAATCTTTTCTGAATCCACTGAGATACTGTGCTCACTGATGACATAGCCTAAGAATCTTACTGCACTCAACCAAAAATCACATTTGCTAAACTTGTCGTACAGTCGGTGCTCCCTCAGTGTCGTCAAAACTGACTTGAGATGTCCCTCGCGATCCTCACGAGTCCTGCTATAGATCAAGATATCGTCGATGAATACGATGACGAATCTGTCCAAATATGGCCTCATAACCCTGTGCATCAAGTCCATGAAAATCGCTGGAGCGTTAGTCAGGCCAAACGGCATGACGGTGAACTCAAATAATCCGTATCTCGTGCTGAAAGCAGTTTTCGGAATATCCTCTTCTCGAATCCTCAACTGGTGATAACCTGAGCGAAGGTCAATCTTCGAGAAGAATCTGGCACCCGTCAGCTGATCAAACAGATCATCAATCCTAGGAAGTGGGTAACGGTTCCTCACAATTACCTGATTCAACTTCCTATAGTCGATGCACATCCTCATCGTACCATCCTTCTTCTTCACAAACAGTACTGGAGCTCCCCAAGGTGACATACTAGGGTGAATGAAACCTTTCTCCAACAGCTCATCCAACTGTCGTCTCACCTCCTCCTGCTCCGCTGGTGCCATACGATAAGGTCGACTGGCAATCGGTTGCGTCCCGGGTATCAGCTCGATCATGAACTCAACAGCTCGTGGAGGTGGCAATCCGGGTAAATCATCTGGAAATACATCAACAAAATCCCTAACCACCGGAATATCCTCAATTCGTACCCCCATTCGAACCTTCGGCTCAACTATCGCCGCAAACTCCTCCATCTCCTGCGTTGTAGCTAGTCGACCTCTTGTGATGGGTAAGTCAGTTGCCGATCCAATTAATACGAACTCCGGTATTCCAGGAATATGAAACTCTATCCTATTGCCGTAACAATCTATTCGTGCATGATAAGATGCTAACCAATCCATCCCGAGTAGTGTGTCAAACTCTAAGTACTCCAATACTCGAAGATCCGCTGGTAGCTGATGTCCATCTACCTCTATCATCACGTCTCGACATATTCGGTTAGGGTATATCTTATCCCCAGCAGCCGTACTAAGGACAAGATGTGGCTCTAGTGTCTGTGTAACTAACCCTAACAATCCAACAATTCGTCCAGCAAGAAACGATAACGTACTACCAGAATCAAACATAGCATGCATAGGGCGACCAAATATAAGTAATGTACCTTCAATAAGCTGCCTAGTCGCCTCGCTATCTGGTTGTGCTAACGCATGTACTCTATCTATGGCCTGGTCTGATGCTCGTCGTGGCGATGGTGGTGTCCGACAGTCAGCCCTCAAGTGTTCCCTCTGCCCACACTGGTGGCATCTACGGCTCTCCAGTCTACCCGTCTGTCCGTCTTCAGATCTCAGACCCTGACCCCGGTCTTCCTGACCTCTGTCATGTCCCATCTGATCTCGACCCTGACGGTACCCTTGTGGCGGTGCCCTCTGTCGATCCACTAGTGCTGAGGTGATAGCATGAACTGGCTGTGGCTCCTCATATCGGAACCGATCGCCCGAAAATCGTTCCATTTGCCCCTCTCCCGTCTATCATCTCTCCAGCCTCTATCCGGATGCTCCATCGGTCTTTTCTGCCTCTGAGTCGACCCAGAACTATGCTTTGACTGTACCTCCCTGCCAGTCAAACGTCTGCGCTCTCTGCAAAGATATATACGTCTCATGAGCCAATGCCCTGTCAAAGATCTCCCGGAATGTCGTGGCTCCGGTCGAGACAACTGCTGACGCAATCCTGTCATCAACCCCTCTGGTGAAATAATAAATCTGCAAGCGCTCTATCCCGGCAACATCTAGAGAGAACTGCAACAAATGTCGGAACCTCTCCATGTATTGCATCAAAGTCTGACTTCCATGTCAAGAACTCTTCCCTCAGTCTCAACCTAACCTCCATCGGTATGTACTGATCATAGAATAGCTCCCTAAACTCTGCCCATGTCATCGGTTCCGGATGAGTATCCATATATGTCGTCCACCAGACTGTCGCATTCCCTCTCAAACAGGCTCCCGAAAGTCGCGCTCGTACTGTCTCATCGTTCCTCATCAACTTATGGAAACGCTGATAGGACACTATCCATCTCCCCGCAGCCTCGGGATCACCGCTGACGTAAATGAATCCAGTCTGAAACTTCAGAAACTCTCTCAATAACTTCGCCTCTAGCGCCAGAACAAATGCTGATGTCGAATGAGTGTCAGCAGCGAGGGTGACAGTAACCTGGTCTGTCGTCGTGTGTGGAGGCACAAGAGTCGACGTCCCCAAATGAATAACCGCGGTAGATGTATCTGTGGGTGCCTCTGCCGGTACCCCCTGAACTGGTGTCTGTGGTATCCCCTGAACATCAGCTGTCTCCGCCGATACAGTCATAGCTACAAGCTCTCTAGCTGAAGTGAGTGTCGCCAGTACCGCGGTCTGCTCACGTAATAGCCGTAATACCTCAGCCATCTGTGTCTCCTGACCCGAGAGTCTATCCTTCACACTCGCCCTAATCGGGACATCCCTAGTCGCATCGCTAGTCTGTACAGTCTCAAACGGCGCACCTGATCGTCCGTCCATATCTGCATCGAGAACGTGCTCGGATCGTCTCGAGGTGTATACGTATATCATATAGTAACATGAAAATATAACACATATAAATTCTAACTCTACCCGCCTCACATCACTTCCTAACTAAAGTTCTAAGGCAATTACTTCAGGTTTCCACATCTAAATTCATTAATTAAGTTTTATTGTCTTATGACTTCTTCTTTACTCTACTACCAACTGTGACGTTGGTGTCACAATATCTTAAGCCAACCTGGGCTCTGATACCAACTGTGGCGGCCCTCGCCGCCCCGGGGTGACGTGTTTCCGTGTACTCCTTGCCAGCTGGCCCAACTACACGTGTACTGCACCTACCCGTCATACCTATCCTTGTCTTGAATTTCGTATCCACTTGAGTATGTTAATATATATTCATTTAAGTCGTATTTTAAATGCAAACATTTTCATGAAACAATTTCACAAAACCTAGTGTGGAAAAACCCTGAACATTTCAAAGTAAACAATTGTACCATATCAAACTAAGCATGTACACTATCACGTCACTCCCCAGTTCCCAAAAGAATCAAAATATCAAAACAAACACACGTACAATAGTCTGTGACGATAAGAAATCAGAGGTAGTCGCCTAAGATTCCCTTGCCTTTACTGGTACTCGGATCTACCATCATCACAGAAGAAAATGGATGACGAGTCCAGTCAGTAAAATCCCAAGGAACTCCTCCGAGCATTCATATAAACAAGTGGAAGTCAATAAATACTGTTAAATAAACATGCGGAATGTAAACAGCAACTGTAAGTAGGGCATCGCATGCATAAATAACAATAAAGCTCAAATATGTGTGCCTGTTCCAGTCAGACTAAACCATACTTCGGGATTTCCTTCCAGGATCCCACTAGTGGGCGCACCCAACTAGCTATCACCTAATCCCTCTCGGTGGCCGACGTAGACCTACGACGCACCGACACATGTATCAGTTCCATAGCTCGGGTCGTTATCCACCGAGAACTCCTTATACACATGTTATGGTCTAGAATGCATGACACACAACGTAACATCCGGTGGGAGTAACTCAACCAACCGTCCAAAAGATGACAAGATATGAATGTAATTAAAAGCACAAGGAATACTGGAAATGAATGGAAATACGAAACAAAATAAATACTCGAGAGTTTTCCCTTTGGGTTTTATAAACCTCACAACGCGCTCTACTACCCCGTAATCAATCCCCGGGTCCAAGTCCACTAGGTCCTTGGTCGTCAATTGATCACCCGTGTCAACCTATGTCAATTTATTAATAATTTAATTTAGCATGACAATTTTCAACAAATTTCTAAAATTTTTATGGAAATATAATTTTTCCAAATTTTCTTTCATTTTTCTTCTTTCTTTTTTTTTTTTTTTAATTTGGTTTGGGTCGGATTTCCGACCCGCCCTGGACCAAAACAGTCCAAGCTCGGCCCACGGGCCGAGCCTGGCCCGTTTCGGGGCCCGCCCATTGGGGATGCACACACGCGCGCGAGTGTGCATCTTCTTGATTGTTCGATCGCTCATTCATTTTTTTAATTTTTTTATTTTTTCTCTTCGGTGATGGGTTGGGGTTGCTCTCCACCCCAACCCCGGTGGAACCGATGGCAGGGGAAACACCCCTGCCATCACCACCTCGGCCCCGTTCGGCCATGGGGTTCGGCCTCCATGGGCGAACCCCACTCTCGGCCACCCCACCGCCAACCACACAACCAAACAACAACAACAGCAACGACTCACCTCCTTTCCTTCTCGCTTCTTCTCCTCTTCCTCCTCCTCTCTGTTTCCTCTTCCTCCTCTCGGCTCGTCTGCTCTGTGTCTGTGTGTCACAGTGTGTGCGTGAGTGTGTGTGTGCGGTGTAAGTGTGTAGGTGGGGTGGTGGACACGTGGTGTGGGTTAGGACAGGTGTTGCTTGGGGTTGTACAAGTGTGACAATTGTCATGTTGTTAGGTGTGTTGATACCTAATTGTGACACAACTGGGACACTCGCCCGTTTTTCGGGCGTTTCGACGCCCGATTTCGCGTCCGAACCGCGATATACGCGTACCACCGCGTCACTTGCCGCCTAATACCCATTCCATATTAGTTTCTTTGCAAATTTTTAAATAATTTGTGTTTTAGTGTCCCCGACCTAATATTCGATCTCGTCAACTACCCGGTACCCGCGTCGCCACGCATATCGAGGCGAATGCAGTTCACATAATCTCGTTGTGTGTTAGTTTCCCCTGTCCTAATATTCGATCTCATCAGCTACCCGGCACCCGCGTCGACACGCATATCTAGGCGAATATCGTTCACACACCCTCACACGTATTATTTTGCAACATACACACATGCGATGTATTTAAATAAATTACACCGCAAATAAACAACCAACACACCATAAACATCCATACCTAAGTTCCCGTGTGTCCTAGCCTACCGCGACGTCTATGTAGATCCGAGCTGGCGTCCACGTCTGTAAATTTAATATGGGTCGTTACAATGTCATTAAAGATTTGTGGTGCCGACAAGGCGAGCGGCGACCGAAGCGACCGGTGGCGACCTCATTGCCGCCGCTGGTAGGGTGGGGGCGCCACCAGGCTGCGGCGCCAGCGTCGGTCTGCGCTGGCCCCCCACCACCGGTGATCTGTCAACCATCAAACTAGGGACTGTTGGCCCCTGGTTTGCAAACTAGGGGCCAACAGCCCATAGACCGGTCAACATCATAAAATAATAAATAAAAATATTTATATATAATACAATAATATATATTATAAATAAACAAAAAATTATATATACATATATAGTAAAATAAAAGCAAATATTTACTTTCAATTGGGACACTATCACGTCTCCGGAGGAGACCAACCGAGTCCCACCCCTTGACCCTCGCATCGGGCGACGGGGGACTCGCGGGACCCACATTAATGGATCCCAAAGACCACTAAATGGAAGATTTAATTAATTTAAATAAAAGCATTTATTGATGAAATATATTATGGTTGTATAGTGTCGCGCGAAGGTTCACATTGGGCCCTAAACATACCAGAAGTTGTTATAGGCGTCGCTGCGAGTCGAGGTAAGTGAGGAGCTTTGCTCACGCATTAAGTATGACTTGCTATTAGATAATTAAGTATCATGCTTTGAATGAAAGACTTGGGTTAAGGGTTGCATCAGGGTATTGGTTTGAATCTCCAAATCTATGGAATGTGAATGCATTTGTTTCCCATTTATGTCATTTATTGCCCCAGGATGTTTATGGAGTTCCCACCGAAGGCTTAATTAGCAAGTTACCATATTTAAATGCCCCAAGATATTTGTGGTGTCACCGAGGGCTTTACTAGTTAATGCCCCGGGATGTTTTGTGGAATTCGCCACCGAGGGTTTTTACTTTTTTAATTGAATGCATAAATGTGTCACATAAGTATATGAGTTGGAGTTCCTACTCGTGTAACTTAGTGATAGCGGGACATGTATCGGTGGCGACTTTGAATGAACTCTCTTTGTTGTGATGCTACTAGTTGGAGGATGTAACGGCCATTGCGTCCAATAATGATTTGCATTAAATCAAATGTGCGAGATTCGGTCACCGAATTCCTACCAATACTTACCATGCATTGAATGAACCAATGACTTATAATTATTATTATCTTTTATGGTATATCTCATGTGGACCCCTTGCATGAATGATTTGAATTCCGTTATGCTTTAAATGATTCTTAGAACTTGTTTTAGAAGTTATAAATGCATGACTCTTTCCTTGCTTATGAAGATGAACAATGCTCTCATGTTCCTACATGTTTTAAATCTTATTTACATGCTTAAATTTGAATTTGATCCATACCTATGTGTTTTCTACTTAATGTCTGAGATTTAGTTTTCAACTTTATGTTAGATTTTGCATAATTAGGATGTAGTACTTGCGTATTTAATGTTTGAGCGAGGTTTTCCTTTTATTGCACTCTGTTGTCCATTTTAGCTCACTCCACTTATTTTTCAAGTGCGTCTACATCCGCTTTAACTAGTGACAAGGGAAAGACACCCGCTTGAAGTCTTTCCTTACTTTATGAGAAGTTGTATGTTCCTATTATTTATTTATTTGATTTTGAGAACAATAAACTTAGGGTTGTAACTTAAAGTAGGTTATTTGGGTAGTATGAAAACATCCTTATTCATTTTGGACTATTTGAAAGCTTTATGGCAGTATTAAAAAGCTATTTGGATGATTGAACCTACTTATACAGTTGAACTCTTATCACGTTGATTTTATGATATATGAAATTCTAATTTTGTTTTTTACTTCCGTATTTATTATTCCATATGGTTAGTATGTTATTCTGCAGGTTGAAATAGGCGTGTCAGACTGTTATTTGGGTCTGGTTCAGGTATCGAGCTTGAGTAATGGTTTGGGTCGAGCGACCTGACCCTACTTTAGGTGAGGGTCGTTCAACGCTAAGTACTCCTGATCCTCGCCTGCTCGGGGCTAGATATGAACCACCTCGCGAATCATAGTCTTCAATGGAGTGATCAACTCCAATTCCCCTTTGAGATCACAAGCTTAGCAATGAATCTTTCTATCTCCCCTTTTTTCCTCCTTTTTTCCTCCTCACGAGCAATACTGTTGTGTCATCACGCCACACCATTCATAGCGTTGTTGTTCCGCGCTGCCGTCCCGCGACTTGCTGGTCCATGTCTCTGCCCGCTGGTTCACGCCGCTGCCCACTGGACAGCGCCGCCTCGTCGTCCTCTTTCCGCGCCTCCGCACCCTCGCTGTCCACGAGTTGCTGGCCAGAGTCGTGGTTTCCTCGTCGGTCCGTCCGTGCCTTGCTTGTTGGCCGTCCGCGTCATCCGTCCATGGCCTCCTCTCTCCTTCTCGTACGTTTTGGTGGTGTGCGTTATGTTGATAGAAATAGGGCTTTATCCCGAAAAAATTACAAATGTACACATGTTTGTGCTTCAAATGAGAAAAGTAGGGGTGAATTGCATTTATTTCAGACAAATAGGCAATAACGCCCAATGAAAAAGCGCTATCACTGTGGGAAAAATATTTTGATGACGTGGACATGGATAGCGCCTTTTGAAAATGTGATATCCATGTGTTCGGGCCAGGTGACGTAAATTACACTGATAACGCATTTTCAAAAGGCGCTATCAGTGTATGTCCGGGTCCTACGTGGACAGTGAGGTGGAAGGCAGTTGTATAGATAACTCATTTTCAAAAGGAGCTATCTATACAAAATTATACACTCTATAAATGACTCCTTTTGAAAATGAGCTATCAATACAAATTTTTTTCCCCATGAACGACACGTGCATATGGAGATGGACGACCTCGTCCACTCGCGTATCTCGAGGTAGACAACCAATGTAAACAACGCGCACGCATATCTACGCGGACAACCCATGCAAATGTCACCCATGTATGCTGAGGTGGATATTTCATGCAAATGTCAGGCACGTCTGTCGAGGTGGGCGACCCGTGCAACCTCGTGCAACTCATGCAAACGTCACGCACGTGTCTCGATGTGGTAAAACCAACGTCACACATATATCTCCTGGTTGACAACATATGGAAACGCCACGCACGTATGTCGAGGTGGGCGAGCCATGCATATCCACTACAGACCATGGACCTCATGCAAACATCCCGCACGTATCTCGAGGCGGACAACCCGGGTGAGTTGCATGCTTACTATGGATATGCATGGCTGGCCCACGTCGACATATGTGCGTGGCGTTTCCATGTGTTGTCAACCAGGAGATACGTGTGTTGAAAAGGCGTTATCCGTGTAACACAGTCCACGTATGATGACCGCGTGAACATGAGCCGACCGAATAGCGCCTACGGGTTGCATGGGTTGTACGGGTTGTCCGCCTCGCAATACGTGCGTGACGTTTACATTGGCTTTATCACCTCGAGACACGTGCGTGACGTTTGCATGAGTTGCACGAGGTTGCATGGGTCGCCTACCTCGACAGACGTGCCTGACATTTGCATGAAATCTCCACCTCGGCATACATGAGTCACGTTTGCATGGGTTGTCCACGTCGATATGCACGTGCCTTGTTTACATTGGTTGTCTACCTCGAGATACGCGAGTGGCGCGGGTCGTCCATCTCCATATGCATGTGGCGGTCATGGGGAAAATGATTTGTATTGATAGCTCATTTTCAAAAGGAGCTATCGAGAAAGTTTAGTTTTGTATAGATAGCTCCTTTTCAAAAGGAGCTATCTATACATATTGTCTCGCCAACTCAACGCCACCTCACCGCCACCTCACACCCATGAAGCCTACAAATAGGTGATAACGCCTTCTCATAAGGTGTTATCACCTATTTTTGAAAATAAAAAGTAAACTACCCTATTTTGTGAAATAAATTGTAAATGTCCCCCACTTTTGAAAAAACACCCTTTAACCCCTTTTTTATTATTTGAACTCTATTTGAACTCTCTTTTTTAAGTGAGGATTAACTTCATCCCTCCATCTTTCCTTGATTGAAAGGACACAAATGATATATGGTCAATACAACACACTTAACAATAGATCTAAGGATCTTCAACCTTTCTTGTCACTTTATGACTCTACAATTAACACGTTTAGTGCACTCAACCTTTATTTAGAGCTTTTACTTAGCCAATTTTAAGTAAATTCATAGTACAATGTCTTATCGTCGCGTGAATTAGATTTAATTAAGTTACGCTAAGTCGCAATAACATATTGTACACACATTAGCACATCATACACAAATAAAATATTAAATTACCAAAAATGTCTTCAAGTCGGGTCATGTAAAATTTGGGTCGTTATATTCAATTTGAATCATATTTAGAGCTCCTCGATCTTTATACCGGATCGTATCACTCTAGAGTATCATGTCTAGTTCCAGTTTTTAAATCTTCGAAAAGCTAGAAAGCATATAAAGAGATTCTAAAGGTGTTCTTACATTTAATCTAGAACATTTATAAATGAGTTTCGAAAGACTCAGTATATATGTTTATTAACTGAGAACTTAATCCACACACAGTTGTACATGAGTACTAAATTAACATTAAGAGACATTCATCCACTTCAATTATGATTTAGAAAAAAAAATGCAGTGAGAGTGTCACTGGAGAGAAATCTGGAAGCAAGCTAGCCTTCATAAATAGTTTTCACTAAGCAAGAACCTTTAGGTGCAATTTAGCAAACTCATTAAGCTCTTTATTTTCATAATTAGTGTTACCATACCTGTAAGCAGAAAGTGAACATGGCTCTTCAATCACTCCCTCTTCCAACTAGCTTCGAATTTGACAGTGAACGCAACCGCCATCATTGTTCTAACTAGTTTCCGATATGATGACCTCTGAGAAGGAGGTTAACAATTTAGTTAAATCTGTGCAATCTATGCTAAATGGCCAAAGAAATTTTCAACCTACCTAACACCCACCTCTACCAGCTCGAATCTGTGGCGCCTCTTGCCTTTAGTTCAGCGCAGCCAGTAGCCACCAACCATGCAAACTTACAAAGTATATTTGGATCAATTCAGATTCTTCCCACCATGGGAAGTTACCATTCACTCAAGTACAAACTATGAAAATTGGCCCCCTTTTTATTGCAATGAACAATTGCACAACTGGTATCCCCAAATTTTATGGGTTAACAAAACACAATCACAACTAGCGTGTGCATTAACCGTTTGAGATTATTTTTTTAACATAATTAGAATGGCTACAATTGATTTGAGAGGTTGCGGATTTGGCCTGACTGACATGAAAAGAATCTGTTAAAAGGGAAGATGGAGCCTATTTTTGAGACCTGATTCATCATGAAAGTGCTCCTTTTCCTTGAACTGGCGAAGTGACAAGTTGAGGTGCTTTCCGGTCGAAATCAACCCAATCAAGAGTTCTGCAAACAGAAAAAAGAAAACAAAATTTAAAATGGCTGTAGATACTTGAGAGTTGAGATGAGGAATTGCCATGCAGGCGGTTTCTATTAATGGCAATTAATGACCAGTGACCCTCATTATAGTAAAGCATCTTCAAAAAAGCATCAAGAGAACGTGCACATCATCTCAAGTTCTAAGCTTATATTGAGAGAATCTCGCATCACAGTAATCATTAAGTTTCAGCCACTACCTTGCATGCTTTTTTAGCTGTTTCAAGTAGAACGCTAGTCCATGTTAGCTATCCATATTGTTACTCTCTGTCACTGTGAATGACTTTTTAAATTGAGCTGTTGGTGCTCTTAGGAACGGTGAGTTGACACACTACAACACTACATACTATGCAAAACTCTAGTATCTAATTTCATGAAAAGAACAACTTCAATTCATAAAAAGCAGTAAATGTTATGCGAACATATATGAAGAACCAGCATTTATCAGTCACATCAGACATGAGTTTGTGGCTTGATAACTTGCAATTAAACAGTAAGGATTAACCAGTCCAAGAAAAAAAAAAAAAAAAAAAAGCACGTTTAAGGCACAAGAAAAGTATCTTGATTCAATTTCAATATAATGCAGCCCCACTAACAGGAGAGTAATGGTTAAATATGAGGGCATTGATGGCCAAGATATTCTCAACTCCTTGGAGCCATTCCATGATTAAAGTTGATTGTTTCTTGTAAGATTTTTGTTTTCACTTTTCACAATTCTTGTAAGAAATTGAGCCTGCTGTTGCAATGACATAGCTCCTTACCTATATATAAGTGTGCAATTGGACTTGTATGCTTAAAATTAATTATGATAATGGAATGACGTGGACGAGAAGATTCCCCACGAGAGCCAAACTTCGGGCCACTGGTAGTCTCTTTTCACAATCCCAAAGGCCATGGGACTAGTCAGACAAGTGTTTGGATACAAGTGTCTAGATACCCATGGTTAATAAAAAAAAATATTTATCTCACAACTGGAAGTTCTTCTTTACCATGACCTGAAGAAATGATTTTCCTTGTCCAATTGCACCTGAATTCTGGAGAGGGAATCTTCTTTTTTTTTTTTTTGGTACAAGGAGAAGGAATCTTCACATCTCCACAATGATATTCGTCTACTAGACCACTGCTTCATTCTTCTTATGCATTTAGTACGCACATTTTAAACTTACACATAATTAGATTGATTTTAATTGGAGGAAAAATGTTAGGATTATGTAATCAAAGTTACTACTCATCAGTACGATGACAAACATTCTTCTTTTTTTTTTTTTTTTTTTTTTTTTTTTTTTTTCGTAAGAATTTTTCTAAGTCCACCTCAATTCTCAAACAAGGAGATTAAAACACTCAACCTCGACGAAATGAGGACATGTCAAACCAATAGAGCTACCACTTGCTTGACATCAACAACCAATATTTAATGTATCGAATTTACTAATTTATAGATTTTTTTTTTTTTTTTATAACTGAAAAAGTTATGCTTAGGTTTAGCAGAAGTATAATTTCAATAGTTGACAAAAATAGAAACTATGAGGAGAGTATTTTATATCAACCTCTATGAAATGAGTAAGAGAAGCCAGAAATTGAATCTACCTTTTCTTGTTTAATCTAGAGGAATACTTATTTAATATGAATTAGCACCAAAGTCGAGTATGGCACATAAAACATGAAGTGGGTTGACTTTGTTAACATTACTATTCACAATTTTAATATGCCAATCCTAAGCTCTTGCAAAAGCTATCCAGTTAGAGATTGAAACCCTAAATGAAAAAGAGCCCTAGTTAATGATGTTCTCATGTTAGACAGAGTGTTAACAACACGTTACAAACAAGATAACACTAGGATGCATAAAGTAGGAACCCAGAACAGGAGTAAGAACAAATAGACTTACATCAGGTAATGGATTGTGGATGAAGTCTGTCATTTGCAAGTATGTCCGAGAATACAATCTCGTTCCAGACATCCGGTACTCCAGGAAGACACCAGTGACTGCAGTCTGGCACAGATGGCATGTCACTCCATGTGCCCACGTGAGCATCACTCCGAAATGCTGCCATGTACGAAACTTGAAGAACAGTTGCTGGAACTTTCATATTCTTCACGACATTCGAGATGACATTTGAAAATGGACTTTTATCTTTCCCTTTAGTAGTTGACAAAGGATGTCTAGTAACTTTGCAAAATCTTCTGCCTTGATCACTGATAGACGAGGCACTTTCATTAGTAACAGAGGGCATATATTTACAGAGTATGCTACCTCCATGGATTCAGAATTTAGAAAACAAATAAATAATAAAATCACTAGAATAGCTATTGTCAGCTATCATTGTAGTAGAAGTATCAAACATCATAAATAAATAAGTACTAGATAATTTAGATGGCTTATTACAAGGGTCATCGCACCAACCGTTCCTTTGGAAACAACAAAGACGGAAAAAAAAGCTTGAATTTTTCTAATTATATTTATTGCCACAGAAAAATATGAATATTTTAAACACGGAAAATGATTTGGTGACCCGCTTTGGGACACCCGGAATGGACATCCGGTTGTTAATGTCTATTGATTTCCACATTGATTTTTGTGCGCAAACAAACATCGATGTGTATTGAATGGACACCAACAATCGGGTATCTGAAAAAGGTCACCCTAGCATTGTTCAACGTGGAAAATGAAACAGAGAATGGTCAATTAGAAGCGGCTCAACCAAGCTGTTAGCCTAGAGCCACACCAAACTTGAGTTTTGAACTAATTAACTATCATAATGACTTCAATTTGGAACTTATCAGATAATAAGCCCATAAGTGTGGCAAACGATACATATTGTGAATTCATTTGAGAGTTAAAGGCAAGCATAGTACCTCCAATGAGAAGGCTCAAAAGATCGAAAGAAGACCCTTGTTCTATTGGTGTTAACCCTGGTCTCAACCCACGATGCCCAGGTGTTCAATGCTGTTCTAAAAGCAGTTGTGATCGGCATGCCAAGCTTGAGAGCCCCACCAACTTGGAAATAGCAACCCCTGTCTGGAAACTCGTTTCAGAACTAGATTCTAAACATAAATGATAAATACATGCCAACATATTTCGTTAATGGAGGAAAAATAAAATTCTGAAACAGTCCAAAGTTCCCACATGTGAATGAAGAATAAATATGAAGAAACAAATAAGCATCACAACGAGTTGATTTTAGCTACACTGGATACCAAGTAACGGATCTTATCAACAGGTCCTAAATGGCAACAACTGTTACCGCTACTCATTCCAAAGATGAGATGAACAGCTGTATATACAATTCAACCAGGGGATAAAGACATTTTCCATTCTTTTCTACCACTAAGCAAGGGCTTGAATCCATGACCAGACCACAAGCAACGCACAAGTCAAAAGCATAGTAAAGCTATCCGATCCATAGAAGTTTAATTAGGGAAATATCAAGATGAAAGGATCCAAACATAGTAAAGCTATCTGGTCCATAAAAGTTTTGTTTTCTGATTCCAATGGGTTTCTAAACAGGATAGGAATTTCATCATATTTGATGCGGTTTTAGGACTATTTGTGGTGGAAACATAACAACACCAACAACAACAAGCCTTAATCTCGAATTAGCTGGGGTCTACTACATAGATCAAACTCTTCCATTGTGCTCGATTTAGTACGATTGATGGTGTGCTTTTCAAATCCTTTAAATCCCTCATAATCAATCCGTTCCAAGTTAGCTTCGGTCCACCCCTACATCATCGAATTTCTTCAGTTTATATTGAGTCGAGTTTTCTAGTTAAGGGCATTTCTAGGCCGTCTTTAGAGGTGCTCAGACCACCGCAATCACCATTCCCTAATCTTTGTGTCCACTGGTGCTACTCCTACTTTTCTTTGAATTTATATATTTTTTACACTATATTTAAGTGTTTTACCACACAAGAAAAAAGCATCATCATTTCTGCCATATTCATTTTGTGTACTTGTTGTTTCTTTACCACCCAACATTCACTTCAAGCATAGTTGGCTTAATTGCAAGGGGGCAAAATGTGTCATGACACGATAACACGACATACTTAACACGGGAAATTAGCGGGTTAAGGTTGAGTTTATACGAGTTCGGGTCGGATACGGGTCAACCTGTTTATGAGACTGAATAAACGAGTCATGTCATGGGTTGACACGCTAACCCGTAACCCGTTTAATTCATTTATTAAATACACTCTTGTTGTAATAGTTTAAAGGAGTAAAGATTTAAAATTTTAGTACACGAATATGATAATCATTTCTTTCAATTTAAATTTTTATTTTTAGAAGAAAAGTTTATTTTATTTTTAATATATTATTTATGTTTTACATTTTATTAATAATTATTTATCAAGCAAAAATGATAAAGTTTTTCACGAAATAACAATTTAAATATTTTTTGGGGGGGATTCTTATAATTTTTATTTGTTATTTTTATGAGTCATTTTCTCTCTATTTTCAAGATTTGAGACTTAAATAAAAAAAGTAAAGTAAAACTTAAAACTACAACTCCATTATATTTTATTGGTTATTTAATTATGTTTATGTTTATTATGTTCATTTAAATTTATTCATGTAGATATATTTTAAAAAGTTGTAAGCAAATTATAAAGTTGAAATAAATTTAAAAACTTAACTAAAATATTTAATAAATGGGTGACACGAAGACCCGACATGTTTGACAAGAAGACCCGACATGACCTATTTAGACACAAACATGATTAATAAATGGGTCGGGTTTAGGCATGGTTTGAAAATTCTCCGAAGTTCTCTAAAATTCTCCGAATTAATTAGATTTTTTGAAGCACCAAATTAAGAATTAAGTGTAAACGAAGTTTTACAAAACTTCCATCGAAGTTAGAAAAAATGATAAAATTTCAAGTTTTAATGTTCACTTGAAAGAAAAGGGAAATGCAGTTAACGTCGGCTTTTGTTAGAATATAATCTAAAGAATGACAAAATGTTGTGAGATAACAAAACCACAATTTTACTTCAATTATTAGAAATTGATTCTAAAATATTGTCCACTGAAGAAAAATAATGAAAAAAATTGATCAATCCCGTCAAAATTAAAGTTTTGAAAACTTAAGATCAAGTATAGAATGAGAAAAAATATGAAATATTATAGAAAACAAACTTTTTAATATCTTTTGATGAAATTTGGATGTTCTCTAGCACTTTAATGAAATTATTTAGACTTCTCTATAATGTCAAAGTTTTACCAAAATTACCCACATCGAATTACACTTCTCCGAATTAATTCTGAATTGTAAGTGAGCGAAGTCATAGAGGAAGTCGAAGTTTTGAACCTTGGGTTTATGATTGCCTTATATGGGTCATGACCCATTTACGACACGACGCGTTTAGGCACGATAACACGAATTGCCACCCCTAGGCTAATTATGGTCCTATAAAACTTCTTTTTTTTTAACTTGGTAGGAATATTTTGATCGTAGATCACACCTGTTACACTCCACCATTTCTTCCGTCCAACTTGAATTCTATGTTAACGTCATTCTCACTATTACCATCATTTTGTATGATTTTACAAACTTCTATTTCCCCTAATTTTATCACTTCATCATCTTGATGTCTAGTATTCCTAAACTTACAATGCTTGTATTCAGTTTTCGTCCTACTCAACTTAAAGCCTTTAGATTCTAATGAATAGCTCCAAAGTTCTAATACATTGCTACATTATGGATAAAGAAGTTTAAATGTGCTAAAAAGTTAATGCAAAGAATATTAGTAATACAAGAAAACACATTAAAGATACATTGAAAATGAGATAAGAAACAACAAAAAAAAAAGGCAGAAGACTCACGCATCAAAAAGTTTCCCTGGTGACCACCAATGTCCTGAATTAAATATCAGAATATCTGAATCACTCCACTCTTTGCTACTATCATCCAACTTGTCCAGCTTGAGTGTTGACTTAACCCTCTTCGGACCATGTCTCGATGCCCAACCTTGCTGTACAAGAAAAACTGACCGGAAAAACTCAACTGTGAAATTATATGAAGTAAAATACACACTCAAAAACCTAATCTGTTTTGTGATCTTATTCCCATTGATTTCATATACACCTCTCTTGTCCTCCACCCCTGTCATAAGCATACAAATCATGGACTCCCACTGAGTTCTGCTCATTGAATCACCAACAAAGACAACCCGTTTACCACGAAGCCATTTCAAAATTCTCAGCACATCAAACTTTGGCAACTCACAGTTTTTAGGTTTCCACCTCCATTTCAAATAATCGTGGTCTTTCCTACCATTAGCCAAACAATTAAAACCCATTTCAGCAAAAGGACATTCTGAGGCATTATAAAGCGGGTAACTGCTATCGGGGACCCAATGTCCATCAAAAAGATCACATTTTTCATCGACTGGTTCAGCCATTTCCAAGCTCTCGGCGTCTTGAATAATCAGGTTGAGACTGGGGTAAGCATATAGATACCCACACGCTATCGCTAAAACAAAAGATATCAAAGAACAGCTCAAGACAAGCACCTGGAAATACCGGGACATCCAGGCCTTGTAGTGGCTCCCCACTCTTGAGCCACTAAAACTCAACCCTCTCCGGCCAAAGTGACTACTCGACACGCTCCGGTTAAACCCACTCACCATCTCAATCATCTCTACCACAAAACCACCACTTCTTTCAGCTTCTCCAACCACCATTTACATCTGCAGATCACCAAAATCGCGCCTTTTCACAAAAAAAAAAAAAAAAAAAAAAAAAAAAAAAAAAAAAACACCAGATTCAAGACCAGCATTGAACCCAAACCAAACAATCCCTTCATTTCATCCTCAAATTCAACAAAACCCCCATTTTCCCATCCACATCAAACCAAACCCTCCAAAAAACCCGCCCATTTTCCGATCCAACGGCGCGATTTCGCAATCAAAACACCCAACAAACCTAATTCTCAGAACCACAAAATCAACATCTGAAATCACAAAACCCACACCACATTTTGGCAACACAACAAAAACCCTAAAAAAATAAAACCAGATCCTCCAAACAAACCCTAGATTTCCACTATTCGAACTAAAATGCAGAACCAATTACTCAGCAAAATCGAAATCCCAGAACAGCAAATCGAATCAAAGATAACAACAAATTGACACACAGTGAGCACACGAGTGATAATTTGAAGTGAATTTCTTGGACTAGTAAC
The DNA here is from genome assembly GCA_039657325.1 of Stephania cephalantha. Taxonomy (NCBI): domain Eukaryota; kingdom Viridiplantae; phylum Streptophyta; class Magnoliopsida; order Ranunculales; family Menispermaceae; genus Stephania; species Stephania cephalantha. The sequence goes on along the minus strand of CM077567.1, from coordinate 56,561,910 downwards.
TTGAAAACACACAAAGATTTGGAACTGTAAGCATTGAAGATTCAATTGATTCCCCGAGACGCATAGATCGGACGGCTGATGTTGAAATCTGAACAGATTTTCAGACACTGTTAGTGTGAAGTTGGTCAGTTGGTTGTGGTGACTGAGCAGCAACTCATCAGACAACGATATTTATCACACACAGCTGTGGCGGTTGATCGTTTATTTAAATCGATCGGTGAATTGGATGCGTTTCTTGTACTATTTAAGTTGAGGTCCGTTGGATGGTTATGAAAATGTGCTGTCATAAATTTTTTATATCAGATCCAACGTGTTTAAATGCTTGTTAATTATGTGTCCGTCAAGAGTTGACGGACCATCGTTTTTTTACTTGGACATTACTCCTTGCCCTTGGTTCGCTGGAATCGTACGGAAGAGAGATATGCTGGAGTAACATAGATGAGGGCCGCTAAGGGCACCCCACCATTTCATGAAGGCACCCTGTTGTTGAGGGCACTAAGCATTTTACCCAGGGCACTCAGAATTTAGACCCGAAATTCTCAAAATACCCCTCGTTCAAAACAGAGGCACCCCACCACCTCCACCACCGAACTCCTTGAGCAACCACGAAATCGTTGAGGATCGGCCATTGCGAGGATTCTCGGAAATCGTTTGTGTTCGTTCGTCTCCGTGTTTCTCCTCCGTTGTAGGAGGTTTTCCAGTTTGAAGGCTCGGGGTGTTGGGCGATTTTGTCTCCAAATTAGGGCTCGGTTGAAGTTCGTCGTACACACACCTTTGGCGCGAAATCGATCGTTTGAAGGTACGTTGATAGTCTAATTAAGTTACATTTGGTAGAATTGTTGTAATATTTGTGTGGCGGTGTATTGAATGGTTCCATTATTGGAAATTTGTGGTTCTCGGCCACACAGGCCAGAGAGTGTTTTTCTTGTCTCGCCAAGCATGGCCGAGACGGATGGTAAATATTTGGGAACTCGTCGTTCTCGGCCAGGCAGGCCGGAAGAGTTCACCGAGTCTCGGTTACGAATGGCCGAGATTAATTGTGTTATCTCGGTCGAGACATCACGAGAGTTACATTTAGTGTTAGTTAATGTTGTGTCGGTGGTATACAACCGAGAATGTACTCTATCTCTCGGTTGTACAATGCCGAGAGGGTTAGAGTCGACGCGGTCTGCACATCACGAGAGTAAGGCGAATTGAATAGGTTATGCCATGTCGGTGATGTACAACCGAGAACGTTGTATTGCTCTCGGTTGTACATTGCCGAGACCGTTTATCCAATTTTCGGTCAGGAGTGAACGAAAGTATGGCGTATTTCACGAACCTGCTTGACCGAGACAATAGAAATGGATGAATTTGAATTTTTTTTTTAGTAATTTATTTTTTGGTTATGTTCCAGGCGCTTAAATGTTGTAGTGTTTTCAGGTATGGCTCGTTCGAAAGCACCGGTGACAAGGGATGAGGTTGGTGTTGAGGTGTCGAGGGCTAACCGGGGGCGAGGCGGCGGAGACCCCGACAAGATCTTACCTGAAAAAGAGAAAAGAAGGAGAAGGTAGATGTTAAGGGAAAGGCTAAGATAGATGGAAATCGTGCAAGGTTAGAATTGCACGATGAGGGTTCCAACATCGACACTCGGCGACCAAAAGATCTTGTTGTTGCCGAAGGAAGATGAGGGTCATGCATCGGAGTCTAGTAGTAGTGACTCATCGGCGGTGGGGAACACGACGAAACCGATCGTAATGTGGGCGGGAGTAGTAGTGGTGGAGGTGGCCATAATGAAGGAGAGCCGAAGTGTCGTTGAAATGCGTGCTCCTTTCCCCGTGGTCCCATAGGACGTGCGTTGTTGAAGAGCTTTAAGGATCATGTCGCATTAGTGATTTGGAGCAATCGGGTAATTAAAATTTCATTGAACGGAGTAATTTAAAACTCGGGGTTTTCACAAACATGACGAGATGTTTTTTTTGTTGCGGGAGCGTCCGAGTACTCAAGTGTATCAATCACGGAGCTCGATACAAGAATGGGATTTACAATCGTGCCACCCCGACACGGAGGGACTTCGAGAGGATTATTCGGCGTTTCGGGTTGAATACACCGATAGACTATTCATACCGCAAGGCCAACAAGGAGGTTATCTCTCGCATTTGTGGAGCGGTGGCGGCGGAGATGTACACATTTCACTTACCATTTGGTGAAATGTCTATCTCCTAGAGGATGTGAGCTTCCTCATGAAGATTCATGTGACGGCAAAGTCGTGGCGGTTGAGAACTTTGCGAGGTACACAGAGGAATCTAGCTCGGACGCTATGAAGATGGTGTCGAAACTACTCGGGATTAGCGTCGAAGAGGCCGACGAGGAGGTGAATATCAGCAAGGGGCTCACAGTGCGCAAATGTTGGTTGAAGAGTCGATGGTGCCCCAAAGCTGGTTCGAGACACACAAATTATCCTCATGTGGAATGCACAGCCCGAGCGTACATGTTGTATCTTCTGTCTTGCACCCTGTTTGCCGATAAGAGTGGGTCTCGGGTGTCTATCGCGTTGTTGAAGCTTCTTGAAGACTTGGACGACGTGGGAAAGTACGCATGGGGTGCAGCTGCGTTGGCCTACTTGTATCGACACTTGGGGTCTGCCACCAGAGTGCAAGTGTCTCAGATTGCTGGTCTCGCCACACCCAATGTGAAATACATGGACTACGTGCAACCTCGTGTCTGCAGATGGATTCAAAAGCACGAGACCATGATGAATGTTGACAAGCTCAGTCCATTAGGAGAACTTTGGATAGGTGCGCCCAGTGAGGTGAGATGGTTATCCAAATCCCTGTGGTGAATAATGTTTTTGTTTTTTTGGTTACTAACAATGGTTGTTGCATTTTGATTAGGTCACTGGGACCCATATGTGAATTTAAGGGAAAATAGAGTTGTGCACGCGATGGCCTTTTACGGTGGGACGATTAAGTACATGGATGTGGTGGAGCCCTACCATCCGGAGAGGATTCTCGAGCACGGTTTGGCCACGTGCAATCTATACCGATCCTCCGTACCGACCTTTGGAAGCACATCGAGGCCCATCTCGCGAACAAATACTCGGTCAAGTATGGGTTCCAAAGAAGACAATTAGGAGCGATGGATGAACCATTTGTTGGCTCCCGAAGTTCGTGGTGACAAGACGAGTTCGAGTTTTTGGCTACACCGGACTACCTACCTTGGTTCCTCAAAGTGTCTCATCATGTGATCACCAATCCGAGCTTTGAGGACTTTGACATGGTCGCCACAACCATCGGAGACAACGAGCTACTGGAGGTATTGAAAGTGTTATATGTATTATGCATGCCCTACCGACCTTTGTTTTCATCCCGATATGTTTTACATTAACACTAACCCGGTTATTTTCATCAGCGTAATAGGCGTGCGTTGGACGCGACATTACGATGGATGGACCTCCCGCCGGAGTTGTGTACG